>JARJEE010000021.1:5000000-7500000 GCA_030180105.1 Hyles lineata
TCCCGGACTGCGTGTGTCGGCCAGGGGTCTGAATAGAGGGACATGAAAGGGCGTAAGGGTGCATTATATTCATAATTTACGACGCGAGCGAACATCACACCGGGCTTGCATTATTGATTCTAATGCACAACCGAAAGGTTCTCTATGCACCCGCAAAATATTCACTAAAGCGCGATGGAGCAGGCACGGACGCGAAGCGCGAAAACGGCGGGCAGTGTAGAAAGCACGTGACTTACCGGTCCGGTCGGTCAGCTGTTCGCGTCGAGTCCGATAAGTAAACATTGAAGGATGACGGATGGGGTGGCGCGAGTGTTGAGGAGCGTGTGTTCAGGGACGGCGTCTCCGGGCGTCTGCCGGTCTAGGCGTCGGGGCGCGCGTCCCGGCCCGCCATCGATTGCCGCCCTCGCCGCCACTCGGCGCGCGCCGCATCACACCACGGCAAATGCCGATGCAAGATTTTCATTACATACGCCATGATCGTTGTTATTTGCACCCCGTAATGTTTTTTGATAGTTTGCTTAGGCTTTGTGGAAGATTACATTACTAATAATCATTTGACATTTATATCTATATATTCATATAAATATTTAGGTATGTTTATTTCTAATGTACATGTGGCCGTTGATAAAAAGTCGATATTAAGGTAATAGACGCGGCGAGCGTCACCTGTTCCCGTCCTCTCCTTGATTACCGTTCCGCCATGAGGTTGCGTTTTAGTGCTGTAAATTATTTTGTATTAAACTGTACTTACAATGTATAGGAAATAATATTAAAAACCTCATGCAAAAGGTATTACAATGAAATGAATTAATGTAAAGGACTCGAGACATTAGTATTGACAGTCTGACGCCACTACGTGACATGACAATACTGTCCGTGAATAGATATTGTGTACTGCACTCCTCCGTATTACAATAATATTATAAACAATTAAGCGATGGTTGAATTTAATTAAAGAAATGGATCCAATCTCAAGAGAAGTGCGGAACGGGAGATATCTACCTACGCGTCCGTGGTTCTTTAGAATTTCTAAGTGCGTACTTAAGCTTAGCGCTTTAGTTACGCAATAATTAAAACATTATTAAATCCCTTGGATTCAAAACGGGGTTTATGCTTAGAAGATTTTGTAAATGTTATTATGTAATATCCGTACTTTTATTATGATGGAAAACAACTAGTAGACATTTATGCTATTACGGTATATTAATTTGTGTTTCTCTGGCCTTGGGATTTTTGTGACGAAGGTATTCGCGGCAATTAAGGTAATATATTTCGTTACGTTTGTAACAAATGGTGCCCATTCGTATAATTATCCCCTCATATGTTTAGTGATAGCGCATATGGGCTTTGAAACGTGAGGTCCTAAGTTGTAAATCACGATATAGGTATATTTTTTCATAAATTGATGATATTGCCTATACACAAAATTCATATAAGGAAGGCAACAAGTTTATGTGATAGACTGAGTCACGATGCGTGGAGCGCTTTTTATTGTAAGACAAAGGAGACAAAGTTATTTTGTTAACTTATTCAGCACTTAGAACAATAAAATCTACTGTTTTAAAACAATACTACATAACACGATTGTCTCGGCCCGTAGTTGTACTAAGGTACGGTTACAAAGTCTCGGGTTTGAATCCTGGGTTGGCCAAAGTGATATTATATTTTTCTATACATTATCAGTCTGGAGTCAGGAATTTGTGCCCGTTACGGCGATAGGCTCCCTATCATATTGTGGGAAAAAACACACAAGGCGAAATGTGGGTATCCTGACACCTCTGCCTACCCCTTCAGGAAAAAAAGGCTGTCTGTACTACTTAATAGACGAACTCTTTACAAGATGTGTAACAGTGATAAAAATCTAACAACCTCTAACTAATCGGTCAATCTTCCAATTTCAATTAATGTTACACGGTGTAGTCGTGTCTAATGGATGTGAAATTGTTACTTACAACCAGGGCACGATTGTTTTGTATTCTAGGTTTTTATCTAACAATTTTAGAGACAGGGTCAATAGTAACTTGATTGTGATTGCCACGGAATGATTTTACCAAGGTCGTTGGGCTTCAGATAAATACAATTTTTAACTATGATTAATAGGCTCAAAAATATTCTGAATACGCTATGAAGTAGTCACTTTGACTACTGGATATATTGAGACTCAGCATCTTATGTCGCAGGATGACGAGCGCTGTGGAATGCCAAGCATTGCTTTGTAATTCAAGGTGTTGTTTGGTTTTGCTACTGTTCATGAGCGGTCGTATCGCTTACTATCAGGCGAACGGCATGGCCGTCTTGCCATTCATTGCAATAAAAAAACGGGTCGTGTATGACTTTATAATACTGAAATGCATATAAAATTGTAATAACAAAGAATATAGACGGGAAATGTCAAATGATGATTCATTTGGCTGGTCCTATGATATGGTGGTAAAGATATTAGTGTAGATAAAGTTTATTTTTAACTGACATGAATATTTTCATTAGTGAAAATGCGTAGTGCAGTGAAATTCAAAATAAAGGACACCGGAGCGAAACCAAGCATAACTACAAGCTGTAATTTAGATGCAGATAGTTGGAGCTCTGTAATTTTACGTTTGTCCTATTTCTTATTTTACTTCTAAAGGTATTTATATTTTTATATCCCATTTCAGTACAAATTGTACAACGGTAGCTGCTTATGACTTTTCATTATAAACGCCATAGAATTTAAACATTATCTATGCCTAATATATTAAAGACAATTGTGCCATTTTCTTAAAAAAAGTTTGGCAAGAGGCTTAAAAATATAATATATAAGTAATATGTTCTTATATGCCTACTGTTAAACCACAAATTTTATAACATAAAAGTAGACTTAAAGCCTTTAGGGCCTTGGCCTTAGATTGTAATGGTAGCTTATAGCGTAGCGAACCTCATATGCCATTAGAAGTTCTTGCAAAGCATCATTACGGTATGTAGACTTCTTCAAGATTGGGTTTCATACTTAAATTTCCTACGAATATACACAATTTGATATAGATATATACAGAGGTCAGTGTCTGTACATTTCCAGAGCCAGATCATACTCTGCATTTGAAAGATCTTAGACCATAGTGAAACAATCTGGCCTATTGCGGATTTCACATGCAACTAAAGAAGTAGACTTTTCTATAATCTCTAAACTGCTACTGTCTTTCAGATCTCACTATCGCAGAATTACTGCAGACTGTCCCGCCCTCACGCCCACCACTGTAACTCCTGTAAGCCAAGATCAACAGTGGCACGCATTGTAATGACACCGAGCATCGAAGCTCGGCAAGTCTCCGGGAATGTCTAACTTGTCTTTAACCCGCAACGAAATCAATCAGAAAGGTAAATTAATAGGAGGAGTTGGAAATAAAGTATTGTCCACTATCTCACAGACTTACTGCCAAATCCACCAATTTTACCTATTCTAACCACTCACCATACACAGAACACCATCACCATACATCTGAACAGTCGAACGATTGCCAGTTAAATGATATCCTCGGAATAAACGTGCATGCAACGATGGGAGGGGTCAGGAACAAAAAGGGTGGCCCAACTCAGCCCCTGCAACAAAAAATTAAGATTTATATGCGACATGGTAGTTTTGTAATAGTAATAATGGCGGTATGATTTGGTACGCAGAATGCTTTACTAGATAATTTTCGAAGGGAACATGTTTGATTGAAGATTAAAAAATCTACCGATGACAATGATGATTTAGTTTCAATAAGAATAAAATATAGAGTTTTGGGTTATAAATGCTCTGTTTCGTATTTACATTTTTTGCTTTTATTTTTTGTCTCGTCTAAATAGGTTGCGATAATATGCGTGATCCGAAGCGTGTCGTAATATAGTTATTAGTTTTTGTATATTAATTCCAAAATCGGTCCAGTGAAAACAATTTATACGAGGGTTATTTATACCATACATAATTTGCTTTAAATCGTACTGGTTTCAAGAAAATATAGGTATTTTCTTGAAATATTATTCAACATAAACATATTTACGTGTAATATCCCGACGTTTAGCCTAAATATGTTACAATGTTTCCGTATTTTCCTACACCGTTATATAGGTAAAGTATTACACGAACATGCATCATAACATTCGTAATACTGCGTGAGATATGGGTTTCAATATCCACCCTGCAAACCGTTTGCATTTAAATACTTTTGTTGCAATTTTCGAGGGAAGTCTTTGATCCCTAACTTTGTTATTTAGTCTACAGACGTGCAGCGATAAATTCAAGCGATTTAATTGCATCGAAGACGCTCAATAATTCTGTCAAGTTTGAGTTACGTATGGACATCCTTATCGAAAATTTATTCAGAAACATCTTTCAAAATGATTAAATTACGACTGAGTGTTTCCCAACCGAGATGAGGTTCTGAATACATTTTGAAATCGATAAATAAAGCATGTAAATTAATAACAAAGCCTTTAATAATTAATTTGACTCGCGTCATTTATGCGCATTAATAAAAAAATAATTAGGTACAAAGAAAAATGCAAATCAAAATATTTTATATCCAGTAGCAAAATTAAAATTAACCAATATAAAATATATGACAATTTAAGTGCAGATTTAAGAGTAGTGTACATTAATTTTGTATAAATAATTTTAAAGCACATGTTTTCTAGATATTTTGCATCCAACATGATGATTTTCCTTGAATGAAGCGCCAAAAATCAAATAAGAATGATGTTAAAATTAATAAAATACAGTTATTTAAATATAATAGAATAAAATGAATACATTTAAAATAAATTTATAAATTTTATATTAAGAAGTAAAGAAATTTTAGTTAATAATATGAGACAAATAAATGTTTTCACTTACCGGCGATGTCTGTAACCACACTAAAATATCACTGTTTTACTATACAAACAGACTTAAATCACGCTTAAAAGAAGAAAGTAGAACATTTGCGAATTTTTATAATCATAAAAAGTAGAAACTAATAAGAATTTCTTTATATTATTTTTATTTATTTTGAAGTCTAGGCCTAAACACAACAAAAGCGGCGGCGGTCGGCCGACGGCGGCCATCTTGTGGCGCTGCCGTCGCGTCGCACTACGCGCCCATTGGTTGAGTGACGTCAAGCGCGCCATGACAGTCCACCATTGCTACCGATGTACCAACGATACTACACATCTAGTCACACAATATTAGACTCTAACCCATTAGAATAGCGTCATTTAAAGCGCAAATAAAATCTTGTGTTCCACTACACTCGCCTATGCTCGTCGGGCCGCATTCTTGCGTTGTGAATTATCGCTTTAGAAGCTTTTAGGATGCACCCTAATCGTGCAGGGGAGAGCGTTTTAGAATTCAAGCGTCTCGACAGTGACAGGTTGAGGGATTTTAATTGGCTGACAATTTTTGTTGTCTACCAGAACGTTAAAATTGAACTGAGTTCAAATTAAATCGAGGTTAAAATTGGTATAAAGATGTAGTTACGTAAACGTCTTCGGATGATAGCCATACGCATGTTAAATTTAATTAATGCGAGATACAAGTCAATATATCACGGAGTGTTCTTATAAGTAGATCGTAGACTTCCTGATTCGTCATGATTCATGAATAAATCGTACTCAATAACAGATATCTTGCAAAATATACTAAATTTACATTTGAGCTATATGAGATCGGTTTAAATAATTTACTAAATCCATTTTGTCCAAATATACACGGATAAATAGTTTCATGATTAACTTAGGACATATAAAATACTATTTGTCGTAGTTTACAACACTTACTTTCTACTTCAATTTCATGTTAAGGCACACTCGCTTATAACATTTATGAGTAAATTGCTTGCTACATAGGTACTTTTACAAGACCTTAAAATACGGCTACACATGCATACGTAATGACCCGGCTACATTGTAAGAGTTAACTTTACCTGCTAAATAAGTATCCTTATATAAACAGGGTTTTCAGTGAATGGAATTTATGCGCGTACCCCGGGCTTAACGGCTTTACCTTCCATGTAAATGATAGTTCTAATACATGGAAGGAAGGGAAATGCTGCCAGAGTTATGATTATGATTTTGTTTTATAATCTTAAGTGAAGAAGCTCTATATAGGGCCGCGCCCATTTTGTAACATGAGTGTGAATATAAATATGCATAAACTAATTTATTTCGCGTAAATTTAATTGTTGACAAACGAATAGTTTAATAAAAGCGTGAATTTTAATATAGTTATTCTAATTTTACATGCAATTGCTACTCATATTGTCGCTTCCAAATTAAAAATATGTAAGGGATAATTAACTTTGAATCGTTTAAAAATATTTCGTATATGTACGAATAAATAGATTTAGAGATATCCCAAAAGGTGTTGGTTACCGTATTTCATTTCCACTCATTATAAAGCGAGGTTGGATGTTATTTATTATAACCAAAACGGCTCGGCCCTCGTCTAATGAAGTACTATCATATTTTTATCTTAAATAATTAAAGACCACCTGACCACCTCGTGCCTTTACAACTATATCAATTCTTTGTGACGCCGACATGTTTTTTTTTAATTTCTACAATTTATTGTTGTAAAATATGAAATTGGAAGGGAGCGCTGGTAGGGACGGCGGGAACGTACCATCTGTTGTTCCCCATATTTATGTGATTAGTTCAGAGATTGGCCGCGGTATAAATTTTATTTAAAATCGCCAATTTATGATTATAATCATGTTCGGCCTCAGACTTCGGCCATAACGAAAATTCTCGATTTATCACGTTGTTATACTTTTTATTTTTACACGTTCCTATATATTGTGTATGTTCAGACTGTAATTGATTATGTTATTATTAAACATTCATTTCAGCAGAATCATGAGAAGTGAATAATATTTTTTGCTTAAATATATACACATTAATTATGAAATAACATCTTTATAACTTCGATTTATGTACGTTAGCACGCGAAATTGAGACTTTTGAAGTGAAATAATATTCTATAAAGAGCGAAAATATATACATATTAAAAATAAATTTATGTAGAAAGAAATCTCCAGCCAGCAACAAACTGACTCAAGGTTTTCTAATCTGCTTACCGAGATGACCCGGTTAAGTCTTAGTCCGCGAAAGCTTATCCGAGCGTAAAGTCAGGTCACCGGGGTCAAGTCGACATATAGGTAGAGAGAACCGATGATTGTGAACACACATTAAGGGGTTCTAAGCCATCTGCGAGATAGGGTCGTCGACAACTCGTACGGATGTCGTTTTCTTGAGTCAAGTGGGTGAAGTGTCTGAGGGTACGTCGGTAGATAAAAATCATTACAATATATGTGCTGAGAGAAACACGTTATTTATTCATTACTGAATACTGTCAATGATAAGTATAATGTTTTAATAAGAAATACACAATTTGTTTTTGTAATTATCAACTAATTTTTGGCTTGTAAATGTGTCTTTTAAATTATTAAAATTATTGTCACAAAGGATATTATAAATTAAAAAACATATTAACGGTGTCTTTTTGTGAACTGGCTCGAATTAAAATATAAAATGCTTTGGAAAATATGCGCTGATACCTACTCCAGATCAGCATAGATTGTGATCTAAAGCGATTTAACATTGAATTCACCTAAATAATTAATCAGAGGTAAATATTTCTTTTTGTATTTATTATATTCCGATTTGTTTTATAATAAAAGTTATTTTCATAGTACAGTACACAACAGCGACTATAAAATAAAATAATAAATGGCGAGGTTTTTTATTTTTTAATCGGTTATGTACCTACTTAAGTTTGTGACTCTATAACACCAAAACATTTGTTGTGGTAGAAAAAATCGTCCGGCTTACCATTTAACTTTCACATTTTTACTTTATTATGTTTCCATTAATAAGATAGATATATATAAAAACTGCTCCATTTAAATGTAAAAATGTTAGTGTTTAAAACTCGTAAACTATTTTCATGCTAGTTCATAATAATCGCATTTTGTTGATGGTGCGTCAGTTAGACTTGTGAATCATATAAACATTTTTATCCACCAAACACGGTCTATTTACAACATTTTGTTTAGTATAATGGTTGCTGGGAAGACTGTGGTGTTCCGCGAAAAATTGGGCCTTGCCGCACACATTTAATTCTACATTATATATAACAAGGAATGTGTTATGTAGCGAAAAATCACAGACAGCAAATATTCTCGTAAGAACAACTCTATTTTCAGTAAGCTTTCACGTAATTTTGCTTATCCATATTTCTCGCGGACATAAACAATGTTGAAAGTAGGCGAGCAGGTCTTCCATACAAAAACAAAGCAACGAGTGCTACTAGCGTAAATATCAAAAAATACCAACGAAAGTAACATCTTGTAACCAAACAGTGAAGCGAAAGGTCGTTGCACCTTCTATTTTCGTACCGCCTTATTCCAATTGAATAGGGTTGGCATTCGAAAGAAATGCACGACTATCAGTGTAGACGATCGCAGATGCAGATATCCGTGTGACGTGTGACAGACTTGACGAGTCGTGGCAACCTTGACCCGACGATGACGGATTCCGGCCTTGCGGGGTCGGCGCACTCTAGCTTACTTACTATCTAGTCAACATACAGCGGGTGAGGTTAGGCACATGTATGTCGCATTACGTATTACTGGGTTAGTGAAGCGGACTTGAAGGAAAGCGCCGTCACCAACTGACGAGAATAAAAGATAAGATATAGGCTTTATCAACCTTCCATAGGATGTAGATCTACTTGATACGGACATTCCTGTCACATACTGATGTCGCTTATCTAAAAGATGTATTTGATAAAACGTAGGCGTAACTTAAAGCTATTTTAGTATGTTAATAAAAAAAAATACTAGTTTTTTCTCCATGTAATAAATTGAACGAAGATTAGCCATTAATTACTTCATAATATCCAGTATAATTTCATTAGTCGATGACGGTTATACCTATGTGTCTTCTCAATAATGAAGGGTTTTAATTATGTTTAAAGGTTTGTAATTAACTTTCCGTTTTAATTTCATAATCCGCAATTTGTGGAATGTAACTGAATGTTTTCTAGAAATTGTTGAATTAAAATGTTATCTATAAAATAAGCGAGGGTATCACATGAATGCAAATTCTGGGCGGCGGTGTCTCAACGTTTGCTCTTTTACGAACGAAATTATGCTAAAACACACTCCTTGTCCATAATTGAACGCGCCTTTACATTGAATTTTAAATGTAATTCACTCTTTGTTTTCATGAACTACGTACATAAAGACAAATAAATTATTTTCCGAGGCGATAACAATCTCCGCGGATTATATCACTTGCAAATTGCATATTAGCACTAAAATATGTATTATAAAAGATAAGTGTTCATATTTTGTATTTAACAGAAGCTCAGTCTTGATATGGAACGTTTATCACGTTTTCATTTACACAAATATAGGAACATAAATTGAATGGTGTCGTCAAAAGTGCTTCTTATATGATCTTTCAGTAGTTCAACGATGTATGAATTTAGTCCGGACAAGCGGACACTAAATTATTTATTAGATCCAACAAAGGAGCCGTTTTGGGTGAACAAATCGTCGTTGAATACGTTGAATTTGATTTAAACCGCAGGTATTTGACCGAGTTGCCGTTTGGACGCAATAATGATAATATTTACGACAATAGAGGCGTCGGACGCAGAACTACATTGGCATGATTAGTCCCCACCGACAATTGATCGAGTGTATTTTAAGTGCATAACAAACGAGAATGTTATTTATATAGATCTTATCGCTTACGAGCAATACTTTTTATTAATTTGACTACATATTTTATTAGCGTGTTGGGAGAACAACAATTGGTATAATTCAGTGAATCTTCCTCCGGCCCGATAAATCAGCCTGGCTCGAAATACTCGTCTTAGTTATTTCTGTTCGGAGACTACTGACGCTGATTCCTTGCATAATGTACGTCGGGAATAACACTATAAATTGGCCGGATCGCCGACGACCCACAAGCTTGACGTGATGATGCAGCCCTGTGTCGGTAAACTCGACAACTGTACGCAGGACTTGTCCCCTTGCCAAATATCCCAGCTGTGGACACAATCTTCGCGTTCTGAATACTGATTAAATCAGCGTTATTGTTTTCGTTTTTTTTCACTTTCGTTCTTTGGCTATCGACCTATTGAATTTTTCATGGTGTCCTTTATTGGCATTTCGTATGAGCTCCGTCGCTCTGCCGATCGATGTATAACTACATGATCGAACGATGCTCCGAGAGGAAGTTTCTCCAATTATACCAACTCGGTGGCGGCATTAGCATACATTTCGCATCCAATTCAACGGTCCTTTATGGTCGTTCGAATCGCTTTTATTTGCTAAATAAAAATAAATGAGACTATATTCAGAGAATAATCGACTTCAGCTGGGGAGGCGCCGAAAATAAATCTTATTTATACGAACTAGTCTTCTAACCAACACGTGTATTGAACTATCTGAAACGCATATATCTGGCCCTCATTTAGTATTTCGAAACAGGACGTAGCTTCATGAAGGTTGCTGTTTGAATTATGTATCATAATGCTGTCGACTAAGCATGCAGTTAACATGACAATGCCGATACGAAATCACGTTAAGCCTGTAGAATGGCATCGACAAAAAGCACTAAAATCCCCAATTAATAGAAAATTTCAAGCGTTGTGACTGATACCATACTGCGTTTAAAATATGCGACAGTTTGAAGGCTGGCATTTAGTAAATACGTTTATCCTTCTCTATCACGTTTAATTCTGAAATAAGAGAAAGAACAAGGCGTACATTTCATACAACTACTAGGGTGCATTGGTAGCAGTAAGTTAAATTACTTTATGGCGACTACATTGCAAATTTTTATTAAGGGCGAAAAGACTGATAATAAATACACATTGGAACTGAGAAAATGTTGCAAAAATATCCTTCACTAACTAAATTTTAGAGAAACATAAATGTTGTGAATTTATCGGCTGTTTATTCATTCTGAAACTCGTACAAAAATAAATCTGCATAGAAAATTGAAAGTGTAGAGCGATTAAAAAAAAATAAACATCTCTCTGTGGTCATCATCTGTGGGTAAACAGAGGAGAATGTATTGATGCAGTATTAAGTGCTTAATCCTTTTAAGTTTTAATCCACGTAACATGTACCACCTGTGTGCCGAATAAAATGCATAAAACTCGGCGGCGCTTCAGTGAAAAATTGGCATGCTTTTTAAATCACGTTTTTAGGAAAAATTACTCGAGATACGGTTCCGAATTTACTGATACGGAGGAATATAAGTTCAACTATTGAATGGCGTGAAACAGCGTTAAGCGAGGGTAAGTAACGTTGCAAACTAAATCGTATATCTTTCATTTTGTGATTTGTTTTCGGTTTCCCCGCTAGCACATTTAAGACGGTTTTCCAGGTGAAGGTAACTGATGTAGGACGTGCAAATAAACACGGTATTTTTATCGCCGCAAACCTTTATATAGCTGCGGTCGATTTCCCCTCTTTATCTGCTCAGAGCGGTGTTTGCTTTATCTTGTATAAAAAGCAAGGAACATGTCGCACGTCAAAGGGTTTCGCGACAACGTATTGCATTGAACGCGACAGTGTCTGAGCCAAGTTGTAAATACACGATTTATCCGCTTTATTAAATGCTATTTTCATACTTAGTTGAGTCTGTAATAATTATTACTTTAGTATTTGACTAACGAAGTGTGAATATTGGCTTTTACTCAGTAGAAAAAAATGAGACATACGCTTTGTGTTAGGTACTAGACAGCCATAAATAAAAAACAGAACGAAAATCATCGGAGCGATTGTTTTACGATTGTGGTTTTAATTCGAATGGGCTCTTTATGCAAGTTACACGTTTGTTTGTTCAAAGAAAAAAATTCGATTCGATAAGAGATCGTAAAACACTGCCCCCTACGTCATAAAATCGGGCTAACCCTGTCATGCGACTGTGGTCTTAAATACCAGGTGTTATGTAACTTGGAGCCATTTTTTTCGCATGGCGTTGTATCTATCCTGCATTGTTTTACGACCATGGAAGGGTTACCGAGTTACGTAATATTACAATAAACGGTTCGATGGCAATAAATTTTAATAGAGCAGAAATTTATGGTCAATTTGTGGAGACATTTACAGCTGATGAACAAAAAGTTTATTTTTCGTGTCCTTGTTAAAGTTATAAATCAAATATCGGTCTTGGTTTTCAGTCTACGTTATTTGTACAATGATTTACAAACGACGGAAATAGAGCAAAGCCATTAAACTTAGTACAAATAACGCTTTCATCACCAAGATAATATTTAATATTGTTATTTGTTTCTGAAGGGAACGGAATGTATGGAATTTTTGCCAAACATCGCTTCGAAATACGAAGAATAAATTCATGTTATATTAATATATGTTAGCGGAAAATACATAAAATTATATGTATAGAAATCTGTATGGATACTTTTCGGGCCCAGTCATAAGTTAACTATTTAATAGACCACTATCTCGTGTAAATAGAACTTCCATCCCATTTGCAAAAGTTATGTCCTTTCATACGAGGCTCAATACCGACTATAGATTCTCCTCTATATGACTTTCTTTATAGGAAAATCATTTCACAGTGTAGTCAGGTACATACGGAAAGAAAATACTATTTGCCTATTTTAGATGGTAGAATGTGGGTATATGAACATACAGCGACTATTATACACGATGGTGAAATATCGGATATGACCACTGACAATCATTATAGTCAGTAATTTTTTTGAAAATCAAAATATAATATAATTAATATAAGTTATATTTTTAAGCTGTGATCATTTATGAAAATATTATTGACGGTTTTGAAATTCCATTAAATAAATGAACGCAACCATTTAATAAGTTTTAGATTAAAATTGTATTAAAAATAATTTATTTAAACACACTATAACGGTGAAGGAAAGCATCGTGAAGAAACCATAGCGATTTGTAAGAATAACTATGGTATGTTAAGTCTATCAACCCGCACTAGGCCAGCGTGGTGAACTTTCTGGCCTAACCACTCTCAATCGTACTCGCGATTGCTGAGGTGGCCCATGCCCTGCAGTGGGATGTATGTGGCCTGCTATACAATTTAAACAAAGCTTCACTTCATATAAAGACGTCAAATTAATAAATACCGACCGAAATGTTCAAACAAAGACAACACAGCAGTTATATCACTGCAACAAAATGAAAAAAACACAACGCGAGAACACGGCTAAGCCAATATATTGAAATAGCAATACAGACGAGGCAACTTCTTTCATTAGGGGTTGGAAAATAAAAACAATACAAGTGAAAAGGGTTTCGTACACTGCGCATATTCGGAAAAGAAAATTTCCTATTATATGATCCCATACCTAACTCGAACAGAAACTAGTTGAGATTGCTCAGTCGAGAATTTGCCGATGGCGATCAAGTTGTTATATGCTAATATATGCATTTTAAATTAGTGAAAATATTTTAATACGTTATATGTGCTTTTAGATTAACATATAAAATCCATTTTCTATATCTAAATGATGATTTTTATAAAATGTTTGAATGTGCTAAATTGTCGCATATTTAAAAAGTTTATTGATTTTGTTTGAATGCACATTGTTGTGTGGTCCTCGGTTCGTTCCCTTATATGGATGATTGTTTGTTGGTTTTTTCAATTCTCCAAGCATTTTATTTGGATATTTGTAAAATGGTATGCCATTTTATCATTCTGTAATATCAAAACATATGCTAAACTCAAAGGGCAAAAGAGATCGTCAAGCAAGAAACCTTAAATATTGTCATCGGCAGTTGATAAGTTTGTAATTCTTGAGATATATTTTACAGAGATATATTTATATTGACTGTCATAAAATTTACAAATTCAATGCTGAATATATGAATATCATATTCTATTAGCTTTGGTAAATCAAACATCACAACTCTACCAAATACTTTATCACATTTTCTAATTTAACATGAACATTTAAATTGTGGTGGGTCTCTCATATGTGAGAGGCCATCTGGGTAGGCCCACCGCTATGTCTATTTTCCGCCAAACAGCAGTGTATATGCACTGTTGTAATTCGGTTTGTAGGATATTATAGCCAGAGTAACTACTGGACATATTGAGACTTAACATCTTATGTCTTTGCTTTGTAATTCAAGGTGTTGTTTGGTTTTGCTACTGTTCACGAGCAGTCGTATCGCTTACCATCAGGCGAACGGTATTCTCGTATCGCCATTCAGTGCGATAAACAAAAATATTCATTTCTTAATTCGGGAGTAAAATTTTCTTTTAATCTTATCAACCTTTTATAAAAGTCCAAATTCCTCCACACTCGGCAACACAAAGCTTGAGGTACACATTTAGAGACATAGTTTCATCCGCAAGCCAACAGTGGAAATTTCAATAAAAATGTAAATTTTTCCCAGGCAATTTCCTCCTTACTATCTCACGCTCAGTTATTGGGTTCTACTGCATTATGTCGTGGGTTCGCTTCGTATTATTATTAACTTAAAGCTAAATATAATATAGTTGTAGATTTGATAGCAAAACTTCGTTATATTTGGTTTGGGGGTCAGGTATTCGATTCCAGAATGAAGAGCAGGGTTGGTTAAATGTATACTATGGAAGAGCACATGAAATTATCGGTAAAATTGAATTTATTGGTAATGTGCAATAGTCATAGTTATTATGTCCATAAGTGATCGTATAGGTCAACATCAGGCGAATGGCATGCTCGTCTCGCCATTCAATGCATGAAAAAAGTGTTTTGTAATAATCTATAACCGTAGTCGTAAGTTAGTCAGCTACGTCATATAGACGTTAAAATATATATAACTTACGTGTTTGACGACTTTGTCTCTGTATATTGATGATATTAAAGGCATTCTCTTAAAATTATTCAAAAGTATTAAAATTAAAAAACTAATATCGGAATAAAATCTCTATCAATTATTTAGATGTCCTTCGTAAAGAAATAATCAACCGATTATATTAAACGTTACATGTACTTATTTTAAATAAAACGGCCAACCATTATATTCTAATACCATTGATTTAATTTGCTGTTTAGCGTAAAGCAATTATCTAAACGAAAAGAAATAGAAGACTCCAAAGGATTCAATTAACATTGGAAGCTTATTGTGATTATACAAATTATTAACTATAGCAATTTAATAAATTATAAAACAAGTTTATAACATGTTTCGTGTGTCGTGCTTCCAGTTTGGGTGGCGTGAAGAAAACTAATAAACGCAGTGAAATGGGTTTAAGTGTTGGAAAAATAGCCTATTACAACGTACGGCCGGCATTAACGTGGTTTAATTTTTGTTTAGGTCTAGCTTGTAAGCTTAGAAGCGAAAAGTAATATGTACGTAACAAATTGTTATAATTATACCGACTGATAACAACGATGTTAATTTGAAGGCAATTTTCATAGCACTAACCCGGATTAGGGCGGGACAGCGTTCTAATACATTACTCCCTATCAATTATAATAGGCCTCGACTCAGCAATGGAACGTAAATATAAAGTATAATTACATTATTCCAAGGTGTCTACGACTGAATTTTTACATAAAATCAATTATTCAAATCTGCATAAATACAATATTTTTAAACTTTCCGCTTAGTTGATACGCGGCGTGGGGTGAAAAAGGGATGGGGCAAACCGGCCAGATTAAGGACGCTGGGAGCGAGGAAAGAATACACAATTAGCTCTCAGCTACCTGCAGGAGGCGCCGTGACCAGTATCACAAGACCCATGGCCGTACTTATCCCCCTCTGAGCTGAGATCAAATATTATATTGGGCGGCATGGTTTGGAGCTCTCGTAAGCTGGCCGCTTTTCGAGTTGGGGATTTTAAAAACGCTCGCAGAGTTTTAGCTGCGACCGGAACGGAGGGACGGATCGATGAGCGGAACTCCTATCCTCGTTGGCTTTGTTGAAAAATCAAAATTAGGTGCTTAGTATTCACGTGGGTTGTGACGTAGCCTGTTCGCGAATTAGGGGAACTTCGGGATATAAGTAATGACTGTTTAGATAGGTGTGCTGTCTGGAATGAGGTAGCTTCCCTCTCGATGTTGTCGGCTTTATCGCGCTTCGTTTAGGCACTTGATAAAAACACCCTCAGATGAGCGGTGTTGCATAATTAATGAAATGTAAATAACCTAATGTTGCTAGTAACGCTGACATTATATATTCCGCCTATTTATGTCTACTTATGTTAAGCCTATCTTGAATATATAAGAAAGAAATCTTATTTTGAAAAATAAGTAGTACTCGTATATGTAATTTAATTTACCTGCATACTTTATTAATAGAAAAAGGGTAACACAAAGACCAGTACCTATTCGTAAAAGAAAGAAAAGACTGCATTTTTGCAGCCTACTCAATGTATCTGTCTATTTCAGTTCATTAGCGAGTTTTTACGTTGTTAAAGATTTTATCGGCAAAAACATTTGGTCTCACCAAAAAAGCTTGCGAATATGATGGCCGCTAAACAAAACGCCACAACCAGCATTTCCTCATAAAACTGCGCGCTCGTACACAACATTACACACTGCGGGACCCTATGTTTGCCTGTAATACTTTACAATATTCCCGTACAACAACCAACATATATTTGCAACGCACCGTTTTCCTTAAACCAATAGAAATAAAGCTGAAAATCGCTCCGTAAACCATTCCACTGAATGCAAATGGTATGTAAATATTTCGTGTTTATTTTCAGCGTTGAAGCAACGAGATAAAATTCGCGGTCATAAAATAATACCAAAGGGAAGAAAGAGTTTATTGTTTGAACTATCAACGGTGTAATGTTCACTTCACACGCTAGTTAACTAAAGCAATCACGGTTGCTTTAAAATTACGATCGATTAAGTTTGACGAGCCGAAGCCTGCGGGCAATACGCGAACAAACGTAATTGAATATGTAAAGTTAATATTTTAAATCTGTTTCGAGCGTAGATAAAATTAGCCGTAATAATGTATAGTTGAACATAAACATTTCAGGCTGATTTTGTTTAGACTTCCCGGCCACTTGGCCACCTTCGCGGAATATACAATCACTATTTCACAAATTAAACGCGTCGATAACAAGATACGATGTTTTAAGTTGTTCTGCGATTTATATTTCCTACGCTTCTACCTGTGCGTAATAATAAGGCACGAAGCTAAAATTTCTTAATACCGGGGCTAATAACGAAGCCACCCTCCGTAATAAGCCCGCAGAGGTTCGCAGGGAGGATCCACAAGTGATTTAAAGAGATTGTCAGTTAATGACTCTGTGGCGGCCACAAATTCAGCCCTTTCCCGGCACCTACAGGCTAAAGTGTCCTTTATCTCAATTTATGTCTTAGGCCACCGGGATACCCAATTTTATATCGAATACTCATGCTAATATACGAGCCAAGTTCACTTTACCTGCCTGCGTACGTACCTATTGAAAGCTGCATTTACGCCTATTATATTTTACAGGTTTGTTTTGATACGTTTTTCAACGAGTCTTATTTTACGTAACGAATGTATTTGGGAGTGTTATAACAATTTGTTACATTGTAAGGCGTCGTGTTTACGTAATACCGATCATATTTCGAAAAATGTAATTTTCCTTAGCTCACGTAATTATAAGGACATCCCGCGTAGTCGACTATCGTTCATATAATCTCGTGACATGTCAATAAATTCAACGTCCCACAGAACCCCCATTCAGTATCATTTAATATTGCTTAAAAGAGAAATAAAAATGAACGCTATCTCTACGGATTGTCGTATAGTATTACAGGCGTAAAGGCAAAAGCGTAATGTTGAAAATGACTTTGGTAATCCGCCAGTTGAATGCAAATTAAACCACAAAAATAATTACCTATCCAATATAGAATGTTCAGTTTAAATGTTGAACTTGCCAATGCATCTACATAACTGGTTTTATCTAGATGCAGGGAGTCTATGTGCTCTCAAGCGAGCGGGATGGAATCGCCGCGATCCGGGTTTTTTTTTATTATTTATCGTCGGATCGCCTCATTCGGCAATCTTCCCACACCTCCGACTTTTTCCAATACCTTTAATATATAACTAAAAAAAGTAAACATCGGCCGCTTTAGTTGGCTCCGGGATAAAGTTATTAGATTCTAACATTCTATACGGCCATCGAGGGCCATTATGAGTTGGATTAATGTCATAATTGCGCCCATTTCGGATAAAATAAATCGATATGGAGTGCTTATGTAATACCGCCCGCAGTTTATCTGTGGTACAAGTGCCAATAACCACTTCAAGTTGGTCTTTAAGAATGCAATGAGCCGATCGTATTATTATAAGGTATATCTTCTGCATGAGGGTCTAAGTAAATTGTCTTTAAATAAAAAAAACTAATTTAGAACCGCTTCTCGCTTGTTACATACTCGTTGGCTTTCACTTGACTCTTAATTAATTAATATACATCTATAATATTCTGTTACCTAAGACTCCGTAATGTTGGATATAATATTGTTATTGATTCAATAATGAATAAGCAATAAATATCGCCTTCAATATTTATTCGACTTCAAATTAAAGTATCAAAAACACCAGTTTAAAGTAATCAGAAACAATACAAAAAAATTAATTACTGTAGAAGCCTTACACATATCTAACGACATTTGAAATTAGCTAATCTTGAGAGTATTCTAATTTAGTTCTGTCTGTCTAGTTATTTCCGTCTAACTCGAAGTGTCCAATTGGTTGGGAGACTTGGCTCCTTTTGAAATTACCGCGTTGGATAAAGGAGTGGCGGGTCATTTTATCCTGGTCGACGATATATGCGGATATAGCGGATATACAATGGTAGGTGTGTTTCGCATTTTGTGAAATTGCGAAGAAGCTGCGAACATTGCCGTCTCGCCCTGGGGAGAGTGTCTGGACTAAACACCTCGTTTTATCTTTCGCCTCAGCTATATACTTTGGTATCTAAACGCGTAAGTTTTATACGTCTGGGCTAGTTTCATACATTCCATTATATTGAAGCCTTAACTTTGATATGTGGAACAATTTACAACTTAGCCTTTTAAAATACAAAAATATATAGGTAAACTCAAATTAGCTGTAATACTAAATCGAGTAAAATATATTAGGTATCGGCTTGTTTAAATTTCAGTTACAAAACTTTATAGTTTTGTGTGTATTGAAGATTACTGTCGAACAATAATTAATTAAGTTATTTTCTTGTCTTGTCTGGTTTGATCATCAGTGGATTTTATAATTCCTCCATCGTTTAAAGTACGTAAGTATATACAAAATTTTTCAATGACAAGTTATGAAGAATATTACGCCAACCATACAATCCTTCTTTGTAGTAACGCCTTTCCTTTATTCACGGTCTACATATGCGTTTCAAAATTACCCTACGCACCATATGCCTTCCAAATCTACATAATCGCGGCATTATTGGACAAAGAACGCAATTTGCGGTCAAGTTTCTAAAGGAACCAGTTTTAATTTTTCAGGTGTACCCTGTGAACACCATAGCGACGTCCAGCGTAACTATCAACTCCACAATTTATTGGGACAATTTAATAATGAAGGCCCATACACATTCTAAGTGGGGAAGCAAGTCGAATGCATATCAAAAGCAGTTGTCAACGGTGTGCGTAAAATAGCAGCATAATAGCGCATTCTCGTTGCAAACGACTTTGTAAATTATTTTTATCGAGCCCAACGAGAAGAAAGCTACATGAATATTCGATAACAATAAGTTAAGTTTAAGGTTGTTTTAATGTATAGCGTATTTTATCAGTTATTTGCAATGAATCGCGTGACTGTAAGACTATTGTGTCATAATGAGATGTAAGTGTGATAAAACTTGATTATTAATGGTAGCTCAGGTGGTAAGCGACTGACCCATTCGGCCACAACATCCGCATTGTACTGGGCTGGAAGGCTAGTGACACTGATATACCCCTTTCGGTCTCCCCCGAGGTACCTATATAGGAGCTTAATAGCATTTGCTCTTTAAAATCCATATCATGTCTCGGAAGATTTGACTTCATTGCCAGCCTTCTTGGAACTGTTGGTTAATACACAGGCTTTAAAATTTATTGTCACGGCTTCACCTACTAGGCCACTGACAATTCCTTTTATATTAAGATAAATAAACTCACGCCTTTTTCCCCAGAAAGGCTAGGCAGAGGTGATATCAGGACATTTCGCCTTATATGTTCCATCCCATGATGTGATAGAGGGCGAGCCTATCGTCATGTCGGGCACAAATTCCTGACTCCAGGCTGATAATGAATAGAAAATAAAATGTCACTTTGCCCGACCCGGTGTTCCAACCCGATACTTGTTATATTTGATTTTGGAAATTCAAAGTCATAGTACAACATCCTGTCTAAGTTTTGGAGGAGTCAAGCTTGGCATAAAGAAGGAACTAGAAATTGCTTGGAAAACTCAACAGGCCCAAACTCCTAGTGACATTGCATTATATGCACTAGATTTAGACGAGCTGGTAGTAGTTGTTTTTATTAATTTTTAATTGCAATGGTGATAATCATGCCATTCGCCTGATGGTAAGCGATAGGACCGCTCATGTCTGGTTATAATTATTCGCTATGTAATATTAGGCTATGAAGCTGACATGGACTCCATTGTCTAAAAGCGCCTACATAAATTTAGATTAAAAAAAGAGACATAAGATGTTACGTCTCAATAGTTAAGTTGGTTACAATGTCCTTCAAACCGAAACACAACATAGCATTTACTCTGCTGTTTACCGGGTGGAATAGACATTGCGGTGTTAACTACCCAGGCGGTCTCTCACATATGGGATACCTCCCACCAGTAAATATAAGGGGGTGGGATGTACTAGGCTTCGAGATCGAACAAAAAAAATACTAGTCTGATATCGTCTAGGAAAATATAACAGTCTCCGTGGCGCAGTTGGTAAGACACTGTGAAATGAGAGGCCGCGGGTTCGATCCCCGCACTGAGACAAATATTTGTGTGGCCCACAAGTGGTTGTCTCGGGTCTGGGTGTTTGTGAGACCGAAAAGTCTCTCGTAGTTTTTGATACCCACGACACAAAACTTAATTGATCTTAATGTGGGATCACGAGAATGTATGTGACTGTTGGGTGTATTTATTATTTATTTTATACTTTTTCACTTGAAGACGTAAAAGATTAAAAGAAAATTACGAAGTCTATGTAAGCGGTGGTATATCTCGCAAGGCATAAAGAGTCAAAGAACTTACAAATTAAGGAATATGTAATCTCTAATTCGGTTATAATGTTCTATAGCATAAGCCATTACACAAAAGATCTGATCAAACTGGCTTATCTTATGTTTGATACGATCTTGTCGTTACACCTTTATCACTAACATTATTTATTTAAAAACATAGATGATACTATATCTCGAACATAAAATATATATGTTAGTTATCTACAAAAACCCTATCAGATATAACTCGAAATCAAGAAATAACTAGGCATAGAAAAATATTATTTGCATCTCATTTCACAAGGCGCCGTTAAATATAATAAATATGATGTGAATATAATCTAGTCGATCAATATAAACGCTCATCTGGTGCTTGCGCGAAGCCATCAACAAAATCGCAAGTCGTTATACCCCCGCGCAGTTACGATCCGCCTTATACCGCCGCGCATTACCCTTAATTATTGTCCACACAATTGCTACGCCATTCCTGTACTCCATACCGCCACATTAGCAACTCTCATAACACTATATCTGCTATGAAATATTACGCATCACGCACTAAACAAACGATTATCTCCCCTCGCACGTACCGCATAGAGGCGACTATCCTGCAAATCGTCGAGTTATTAAAGGACAGAGTGTGGGGTCGATTTTGTTTTAAAAGGGAGGGCTCTAATGTCTGGTCATCGGCGACTCCCGCTTGACCGTAGGGGTAATTTGAAGGCAGACAGCGGACGCATTTGCATCACAATGAGACTCGGATCTCGGAGAAGCGGGAGGGGGCTTCCGTCAGACGGATAAGCCAACGTTTTGTATGTATAAATGTGTGTAAGTTTGTCTGGTGGCTTGCTGAATACTTGAATATTAATTGTTCCTGGTAATGTCCTCGCCGTAACTTTATTCAATTGAATATGATTTGATTATTGTCGTATCAATATTCATGTGTTATATAAATTACGCGCCACTTCGTGTCGTCTGTGTACGTGGACACTGTACAAAAACGCACTTATTTGTCTAGACGACTTTCGAATAAATAGAATTCGACAGTACGCCGGCTTGCCCCTCGGTACTTATGAAGTATTAAGTTGTGATGCTGAATCATATGATTGTATTGTTTGAAGCGATATCTCGGAGTTCATTGTGCGATGGAAGGATGAGGTTTTTATTGAGGTCTCGAGTTACTTTTTGTCCTTTCATGTCAACACAATTACTGACCTTCAGCGGAATAACGCGTGGTGAGGCAATCATTTAATTTCTGTTGCGGTTTCGAATCATGCCGCTGAACAGGCTGTGACCTCGACGGTCATTGTGAAGGAGATAGCAAAATCCGTAATCCAAGCTTAAATTATAACAGGATCAAAGGATTATCCAATAGAAAAATGTAGAACATTTATTTACATTCTTAGTTAGCAAATCGCACGTGTATATGTATGTATGTATTTGGATCCAATATTTGTAATATTTATTGCACAAACCCGTGCTGATAATGAGCTATTAATGATTTAATTAAGTACTAATATTCGAAATTCAGAGTGTATATTATCAATATACTATATTCTTAGCCAGGTATTTTTCCCATGCCCGTTGTTATCGCTTTAGTTGACAAACGGCATTGGATAAAAAATCGCAACATTTAAAACTGTTTTTATTTTCCATTTACTTTGTTTTACGTTATCCTTTTTTGTTTCGTATGGCGGCACTAATTATGTTCCTGATAAAATTCATTTTCGTCCATACTTATTTTGTTCTGATAACACTTAAGTAAGAAACAACAGTTAAGTAAATACATAAATAATACCACGTAAATCTCACGATTTAGAGATAAATATGAAAGCACCCTATAGCGTTCTGATAATATTTTTACCATAACATATGTAGTACTATAGATTATTTCCGAAAAAAACGTAGAATACTTATTTGCCCGTTGCGGTAATTGAACCTTGGACACCACTGTTCACAAGCATTATGCATTAGAGAAAATGTTGTAAGCCTTAATTAATTCATATAAATAGTGCGTTATAATATAGATAGGTAATGAACAGCAGTGAACAATGAATGTTCAATTAAATTGGATTATAAGTTCGATCACGCCACGGAATCAATACATTATAACATTGACATATTTTTTAATGTGAAAGCAGCACCTGTGTGAACTTTACGCAGCCAATCATCCCATAAGCAACTGTTCTGTGAGAACTAAACGCGTCTTATTAATAAAATATACCCCGTAGCAGCGATTACGTCAATATAGATGACTCTCAAAGGCGCCAACACATCGAATGCGCCGGTAATACCAATTTGCTGCAAGTAAAATGCACTGGCCAACGTGAACCGCATCAAACCACGCCATGTTCCTCAATGAGGAACATTCTCAATAGCCAAGATAATGCGACACACTATTTACAATTGATTTTATGAAGTCATAAAATGTACATACATATTTAGATGTACGAGATAGCGCAGGTTCTCCGTAGGTGGAATCAAACTGTATTTTGCATTCACGTATTTAATATTGTATTTTATTAACATTATGTTATCTATTTGCAATGTTGTAAAACTGATTTGTTACGACTTCATGGCTTTATATAGAACCTTTTAGAGTTACTAAAATACTTTCGTTTACATTGACAACGTTGGCACGTAAATAAATTAATTGTGTGTTAATGCCGCATTGGAATATAGAATTTGGATGTTGAAATTCCCGTCGATGTCCGCCGAAATCAATATACCAGTCACCCCTCAATTTAATGTAGACAGAGTACATTATGTGGGACTGAAACTCGGCGTGCTATGCCCACGTTCATTTGCAAGGGACACAGCAATTGCGTCCGCATTGTGCATACGCCGTGTGGCGATATTAATACACCGGACTCGGGCCATACATCAGCCTATTACGACTGATTGGCGACACTGCCTGCATTGATTAAGGAAGGTCGTACGATGCACTTACATTGTTGTATTTATAACGCATGTACTCTCGCACCCTAAGATTTGTCGCTGGTGTATTTCACTCCCACACAAAGCTATTTAAAACTAACCGTTTTCTCTTAACTCTGTAATTGGTGGTAAGGTCAGAACTATTCTGCGAAGGAAATAGCGTTGGTTCTGTTACAATGTAAAATAGAACCATATTAGGCTTATAATGACTTCATGTTACCTTTGTTTAGATTTGGATAATAGTCGAAACACTCAATAAAAACCTTACAAAATCGTTTAAAATAGATCTTCAGGATTAAACATTGTTGTCTGCTATTTTTTACTAGTAAAATAAATAAATATAGTGCACATTTTAGCTCGTAATTTATAGTAAAAAACTACTATGGTAAGTTCATCTGAAAAAAAAAAAAACATTAAGTTTCTTAACAACCAATAAAAAAACTAAAATCGATGTCCCATACAAAAGTAACACGATAAAATGTTTAGAATATTTTATCTCTGAGGCACGTAGCTCCACGCAACAAAGAGCACTTCAAAAATTATGAAAACAGATAATAAAACTTTTAGTAATAGAAACAATGGGCCGAGCAACAATAGTACACGGATATTTAACATGAAATACAAAAACTTTAAAAAATCAATACAATGAATTGTACAATGAGCTATTCAACCCTTTCGTCAAATATATGTGTTGGCTTGACACTTCCTTATTGCGCCGTAAATTTAACAAGCGCCGCACTGTTTTGAGACAATAACAATGCTTTTTTATTTGTAATATTTTAGTTGTCTCCGACAGTGTGTCGTGTACGTGTCCGAAATATTTTCGAATGACCTCTTCACTCAGAAAATCAAAGAGCGCGGTACATTTGGTACTCACGATATCTCGGAAGTCACGCACGGCATTGAAATAATAAACGAAGCGTTAGAGCATCAAGTGATACAAATTGTAATATTACCAATCAATACCTTTACCTACAAACTGTATACATAAACGTCGAAACCAGTTATCAAGATCTCGAAATACGTGTTTAAAATACTTACATTACTTATATAAATTTGCAATCTGATACTATGAAAATCGAGTAGAAAAATCCAAATTTATTTTCCGATCATTAAAGATCATCTCGGGAGAGGTAAGTTAATCCTTTTAAGTAATGTTTATGTTTTTAATATTTAAATTGCATGTCTATTTAAAAGAATATCCTTTAACATTGTAAGTAATAACAAAGGAATATATCGTGAACATATTTTAAACTGTCGGGGCAATATGACGGCAAGCGCAATACCGCTACAGTTCCCAACTTAGTAGAACTTAAATTGGGGTGACTCGCTTGTAGGCGTGGCGTTACTTTCAACTACTATGTGCTATAATTAAAACTGTTTTCATAACTGGTTGCAATGAACTTTTGTCTCGTGGCGCTAGGCGACGTGGCTATATTAGGCCCATGTCAAGACAACGGAGGGATAAATTGTGACTAATAAGATAGTACACCCGTTTTTAGTTATTAAAAATGTATACTTTGTAAATAAATAGCTAAGAACATACTACGCTTAAACATAATAGTATGTGTTGAAAATCAATTTTATCTACCTAAGTGTAAACTAAACGAATATGTTTCTTTTTTATTTAGCCCGTCATTTTGACATAAAATTTGTGTAGTCCTGTGTAACCCATATATGTCACATGGCTCACAAAATAGTTATCATAATACAAAAAGAATTTCCACCTAAAAAAAAAAACAGATAGTAACATAATATTTTTAAATCATAATATCTAAATACCTATTACCCAGGTACATGTAGTACCTGCATAAGCACTTAGCATCTTATATTGATTGGGTATTTTAATAAAGGTATCTCGCCATGCACGGTATTTCGGATTATAGACGCCGCATCTCACAAGGATTATACATGTAATTAAGCAATAAATTGCTCGATAAAATTGCTATTTTTTTCATTTCGTTTCGATTACCTACCGCTGACATTTGCAGTTATTTTATTCACTTAACCACATATCCCTAAGGCTGATATTATTAAATGACTCTTGATATGATAAAGGAGGAGTAGTACCTATTTTTATGAAGTAATCTAATGTACGCCCAGTATAATCGATAAGAAAAATGGTTTCGGTTGCGAACATTTTTATTTTTTATGCAAAATGCACATTTCAATTTTTGTGATAATATTTGTAATTAAAAATAATCTGACGCATTAATTAACTACGATGGCTTGTAAGGGGACTTGTTTAATAACTTGTAAATGTACTGTACGGGAGAAAAAATGTATTGTGAGAAGAAGAATTTTAATAAAACCCATTGAGCTATATAATGGAACCTTAACAATTACTAAACGTTACACTTCTTTGTGATAATTGAAAATGCATCATACAATTTTTATATCCATAATTAGCTTAACCAACAATTATTTGTTATATTTTACATAATAAACTGCTTCTATGTATACATATAATATGATGTAGGCAAACATTATAATACAATGATGTTCTTTTCTTTGTATTTCATACATACAAAAAGAAAATTAACTTTCCGCGAACCACGTTGAATAATTATCTTCATGAGGTCTTTGAAAACTTATTCAGATTATAAGTCAATGGTTAGTAAGAAAATCTTCGTTTTTAAATCATTATTTTATATTTATAAAAAGGTTTTGTGATAGCAAGTACCTACTTATTATAAGATGGAAGCCGGAGAAATAAGATCCTATACATAGCCAGTTTCAAATACAAGGTATAATTAACATTCCATTCCTTAACAGAAATATATTTGAAATCCCTTCGCGGCATGTTTCCGGGGACTAACAAAAATTAAAGTGATCTTTCCAACGATAAAAGTTAAGCAATTTAATAGTGCTGGAGTTCGTAGCGTTCTATCGTCGGCACTTAATTACATTCGGCGTAATTGAAAGTTCGCCGGGAGCTTATCGTGTCTGCGAAATATTTACGCGGGTTCATTGTTGTGTCCGGCACGACAAACGCTTGTATATAGGTAGAAGAAAAATGCTGTATATAAGTATTTTGAAATTATACAGACCTGCTTAAAACATATCTGTATTGTAATGCCTTATTATGACAATCAATATCATGTTTGTTGTATTTATAAAATAATATATTTTTTATAAATTCTTATATTGTAAATGCTTCGATTCTTAAAACTCGACAATAATTATTAAAATTGACAAGAGATTTCAGATTGATTGATTTAACAGTTAAAAGTACGACTACAATATCGCTTTTAGGCATTAAAATTTTCAGGGCACTACTATTTACCATTTTCCTAGAAAATGTTAATAAAAGAAACAACAATAACAGTAAAAACAAAGAAATAACAGCTAACAATGGTCATGATTAAAAACTTATATTATGTGTGTGAGACCGAGAAATCTCTCATAGTTCCTGATACCCACGACACACAAGACTCTATCTTAGTATGGGGTCAAAACTGTATGTGAATGTTGGGTGTATTGATTTATTTTAATATTTAAATAATCATATGAAAGATTATTTAACGTATACAACATAAAACTACTGATCTCTTTACAAACATCAGATGCGATTTTCCGATACCAGTACCTACCCATATATATACACAGGTATACACAACCCAATTTCTATTCCAATGTAAGTGCTTTGAGAAAGTTTGCGCCGTCGTTAATTTGGGGTCGAAACCGTCTCTAATTGTTGTTTAGAAGCGCGATTCGCGTTTAAAGTTGCTGATTAACATTGCGTTTTAGACATCCATGGGTCGGCTACGGCCATGGCATTTGAGAATTTAAACTTTTGTGATTCCCTTTAATCGGCTCGTGTTTAGAAAGGCTTGTGTTTTGTATAATGTTATGTATTTCAGGCGCTTGAAGACTTTATGAACACACCTATAAAACCTTTTCTTTGAGACTGTATTAACTTTGCTTAGATACAATTGGGTGGAGTCTGTATATATTTTTTAAGTATGATGCGGAATGATTAGGCTTATGATTTCAATAGGTACATACCCCTTGCCTATATAATAACATACATATTTGGACACTAATTACATACGTTAAAATTATCGTAGTATAGGTACATTGAAAGCAACTCATCAAAATGATTACCTTTAAAGCTTTATATAAGATGGCAAATCCATTAACATTTTTTACAGAAAAGAAAAAAACAAAGAACCTCCTTATTTAAGTCGATCATAAAAGCCGGTTCCTTTGTTTCATTTTCCTCTAATTCCTACCAAGATAAAAGTAATTAATAGTTATATTATTTATTTTATACCACCCATAATAGCTAATATTTATACTAAACCAGGATATAACAAGACAGATTTGTAGGTACAACGCAATATGATTGCGGCCGCGGCTTAGCATCATGGCGGACGCTCGTAAAGGGCCCGAGTTGTAAAATAAGTAAAAATAAAGGAGTCAGCCGGCGGCGAGTAAAGTTCAAAAGGAACCTTTGCTTTTTAACCAGCCGGTCGCCAAGTTTAAATTGGTTTCCATGGCCAACCCTCCGAGAACAGAATGGGAAAACTAGTAATGAGAAATTTACCTTATATACGTACTTAGCGTAGTTTTATACTGTTCTGTCGCGTTGGCCGGAGAAATCTTTGTAAAGATTATCTTGCGTAAAGTTTTATGTTTCTGAATTAGGGGAATGAAAAGTTTCCTGTGCGTTTAATACTACTGAATGTTGATTTTATGTTTTAATTAATAAGTAAAAATTAAATAAACTATATATCGGGAAATATGTAACGTTCTTGAATCTTATTCCATCTGTCTATTTCACATCGTTAGGTTTGCACAACATGCTTTTGATCTACATTGCCGAAAGTTTTGACTTGTACATTTTCTATTATCCCTCTATTTGACTTTTATTTTTATTGGAAAAGCTATAAATAAATTCAAGTTTTTGATTTGAATCATAAATATCAAAGCGCTCATTTAAATAACCAGTATTCTTATTTTACGCGTCCCGAATTGCAACTGTCGTCACGAGTTCCACAAAAAATAAAAACAAAACATTTTGTAATCATTTACAAAATGCCAAATTGCTGCACTAAATATTACCAATCCCATAATTAATACGTTTGTCTCCCAAATCATTTATAACGACTTTTTCCCAATGGAATCAACAAGATAATAGATAGTTCAGTAATGAATAGTATCGTCCTTTTGAAATATTTCAGTTCGCGTTGACACATTTATGTGTGTGACATAAGTATTATTTGACTCTTGGCATAGCCTTGACCTGTTGTTTGGCCACATGACAAGCTCCACATCCATTTTATTAGGTTAATGGCCGTTGTGTTGTGATATCTATTTAGCAAATAAGCGATTTTACCAATGATTATACGTAGATAAGTTAAATATTATAGCTCCGTATTTTGGGTACTATAATTTTGATTGTTGCTTGATATTGTTGTTTCATCAGTGTGGCTTGTCTAGTACATACATACATTAACTCACGTCTTTTTTCCCAGAAGGGGTAGGCAGAGGTACTACCAGAACACCTACATTTCGCCTTGTGTTTTCCCACCCATAACGTCATAGGTGGTGAGCCTATCGCCATATCGAGAACAAATTCTTAGAGACTTGATAATTAATAGAAAAATCTAATATCACTTTCGCCACTCGGGATTCAAACCCGAGACTTCAAAGCTACAATCATACCGTAGTACAACTGCGCCTCCAAGGCAGTCTAGTGACTTGAATAATATCATGTCATGTAGACATGTTATATGACGTGCCCAGGGCTAAAATTTATAGCAGGTATGGGTTAGGTTCGCCCGACATCAGATACTGGGATACGCATCAAATAACGCAAGCGTATATGTTAATATTAATATTTACTTTAAGAGACATTTTAATAAAGAAACTATTCTACAATTTTGAAATCAAGCTGATGATTTTATAGATAAATGCGATAATTACCTATGTATATAATTGTAATAATAAAATCTTATGTAGATTTATCTGTCACGTTGGAAACCAATAGTTGATTGTGCAAGTATTCAAAGTCAATAAGCGCTACCTGCCTGGTATTACCTATGTACAAAAAGTAGTTTTTATCAGGCAGCATTCCGGGTGTAAAAAGTCTCATATTTTTCTGTAACTGGTTTTATTATCCCTCGTAAACATCTATACAAATGATTACAAGCTAATCGAGAGTGTTTTGCCAACCAATTGAAATAGCCCTCACGTTTAACAAAATGTGTTTAAAAGTGTAATATTGCTGATAAATTATGTACAATTTGATTAATTAATTGCACTATTCAAATTGTTAATTTACTTAATTTAATGATCGAGTAAAATATTTTTAATTATTTTTATTAGTTCATTATTGTAATCACTTTATGTACACGACAAAGTATGGAAATGTGTGAATTAATGTTAAAATTAATTAACTGGCGCGCCTATTAAAACAATCGCGAAACATTCATTCACAACGATTTATTGGTGCATTGTGATAACAACATTGTATGTGTGATTTAGAGTATAAAGGAAACCTAAATCAAGAGCTATGTTAATATGATTCATTGCATCAATAAAATTCGCAAGAGACAATTTCAAGGTCGTAAAATGTCATAAAATTATTTATACAGTCGAAACCCTTGCCGTTTGTTTATAACATATTAATGATGATTTATTGTTATACATATCTGTTAAATGTGTGTATGTATGGTTCATAAAACGTTTTATGGGACAGTTTAGTGCGGCGCAAGCTCGGAAAGTGCTTTTATTGGTATCTAAGCGCCATACAAAATTGATATTATTGTAGGTGAGAGAAGATGCCACTACGAAGTCGGACAGTTGTGACGGCTATTATGATGATTATTCGACTTTTTCAATGCCGAAAGAAATTTATATTTAGAGCGGAAATCTCTGGCGCCGTATGACAAGATCTCAAGGTAAGAGGTTGCGTTGAATAATCAGATATGTCACCAGTGAGATTCAAAATAAAAATAAATACTGTTAAATTACTTTTACATAATTGAGGAAACTACTAGCTCCTATGAAGAAATTTTATAATAAAATATTATTTCTTTATGGTTGATGTTCAATAGCTCATACAGCATATAGATAGAAAAACAATGGTAAAGAAAATATTATGGTAAGAACATCTATTGTAACATTAAATGGTACCTTCACAAGTCACTTTATGATTGTTACTATTTGGTTATTTATTTACTTTATGTTACACACTAAAATTAATTTTATTAGTTATATGTAGAATTGCCTAAAGGGACGCTTCCTATTGCTATTACGTTTTTGATAGGCCTATAAGTTTTCTATACCAATTGAGAGGTAAAAGAGTACGAATATGTATAGTTAAAATTCGATTTTATAATTCAATTGACAGTATATAAGAATAATTCGTAATCTTGTAAGTTTTCCCCACTTAACGTAGTGAAAGAATATGCGTAGAATAGGAAAGTAAATAAGAACATAAAAATATATAAATAAACATTTTACCATTACACAAAATAGTAGCACTTGAAAGCAACTAGAAATCTTATCTCCACCAACACAATGCTTTGACACAAATATCACAACACAATTCCACAATTATAAAACACAATTCTTGGATTAACTTTATGGATTATAGTTTTACGACCTTGAAAACACTTATTCACAAAAACATAAACTCACAGTTGCGCTAACCAAACTTGAAATGAGGGAATGTGCGTTTTTAACCCCCTAATACGTGTAATTATTACCTTCACTTTACACCTTTGTCGGGTAATTAACTTTACAGTTATGTTTTTACAAATCTTACATTACTAATTTCATTTCATTTTCTTCCTTATCTCTTCAAAATAGGGTTCAGAATGTACTGGCGTCAAAGCCACAGCCGAAACAAATTTATTACACCTCAAAGGGTTGGGCAATAGGTTGACGGTTTTATGGATTTTCGTTGTGCAATTTTCAAGCATTGTATTCCTTCAGTACTTCGACTTTTAATATTGATACTTGTTACCTATGTAAGCATATAGCTATTACTCATGTTTTATGCCACATAATTACTTCTCATACAATTATATTACTTTGTGTAATCACATAGTTTGGGTTTTACGACTTATTTGTGATTAAATGTTCCTACTTTAACTATCATTAAATTAAAGTTATTAATTTAAAATGAGTTTTATTAATTGACGGTTTCTGTTGCGGAAATATTTCACACTTGTTATCTATTTAATGCGAGTAGTAGATAGCGGCGATATTTAAAAATTAAAAAGTTAGATGCATAAAATATAAAATTTAAATGACCCGGCTACAACCAGGGTGGTACTAATATCTTGTAGCAGTCGGCGTGAGGTAAATGTTTAGGTATCGCATTTCGTTGGGTCAGAGAGATTGCAGGGGGTCAGGAATGATTACATTTTGTTCCTCTTTCTTAATTGCTAATACTGTTCTAACCTCAAAGACGGTACCATATAGTCAATTGCTTCAAAGACGCAGGTTCTCATTAGTGGCATCATACCATTTGCTATCAAGAATAAAAGGATTTTTTTATACTGGCCCCGCATGACGACTACACTGCGCCTGATGGTAAGCGCAAATGCCGTCCAGGCAGAGTATCGAATGGCATAAGACGTCGATACAATTAAACCGGCCTGCTAAGATGCCTCTTCAATACATACAAAATATCGGGATACAAATTGCATTAGCTCATAGTTATCCCAGTAAATGGACTTTAATTGCTATAATGTAACATTGATGAAGTTAGAGAAAAACCCGGTAATATAATATTATTAAAGTATAACCTTTGAAAAAATAATTGTATACGGATTTAAAGGTATCTAAGAAATCATTAAAGTATAACCTTTAAACACATCGAAAGTGCGAAACTAAAGCTTTATAAGTCAAATTTTCTCGTCGAAAACCTGTAAAGGCTACGTTATTACACACCTCCTTATCTCAAACCGATTAAGAAAACAACTTTGTAGTCAATATTGCGTAAACTCCGACATTTATTGTATACATATTGTAAATAGATACTAAACGTTAAGCCGTCGTCATTCTTTATTGAAACGACTGTTATTGTATGTAACATACACTTTATGTTGAAAAATAATTAGTTTTGTATAGAGATATTAATAACATGACAATAATAATTACAATATATTTAACTATGTAGTAAAATTACAGCCTTATACTGTCCTTCCAGTTTTATTCAAAGATGGCATTTAATATAAAGGAATTGCTTGTGAAATTCTGGTTAACTTGGTAATAATCTACGGCGCTAGGTATATCGTAGATAGATATGTTTTAGTATTATTACTCATACATATAAAATCTCAATGCCAAACGACAGTGTAAATGCACTGCTGTTCCGCTAATCCGGAAATGCTAAGCATAGCTATGTAATTCATGGTGTTGTTTGGTTTTGCTTCTGTCCATGAGCGGTCATGTGACCTACCATCAGGCGAATAGAATGCTCGTTACGCCATTTCTTGCAAAAAAATGGTCTGAAGGATTGCTAGAGACTTGTTAATGCCTAATCCGTTTTCTTCTCCAAACTCAACCCTCAAAGATCAACAAAGCACCTATATTTTGAATAGCTTTCGTATAAAAAAATATTTATTTTCGATCTCTGTTGAAAATTAGTTCATAGCGTATATAGGATATACATTAAAAATCAAACAAGATAATTACCCGAAAATCCCCGCAAGCTTTTAACCCACCAGTCTTAATTAAAAATCATGAGCACTTTAACGCAAATACCAAACATTTTTTGTTACATTTCAGTACTTAAATATATCAATTGCAAGACATATTTATGAAGAACATATCAAAGATACGTAAATGTTTACATTTTCAACTTCAAACTGCTAACGACCTGAAGGAATTTTTGGCCAAGTATCAAATGAGTTGAGTCGCAGTATAAATATTTGTTTAGCCTGCAATTAACCGCTAGAGCATCAATACAGGCTAAGACAGTGCCGGACAATGCTCCATTGTCATATTCAACCCTTTTTGCACAAAACAGTTAAAGCGCTGAAAGGTGTGGCCGTCCGGACCGTTATTGGAAAAGCAATGGTAATTAAAATTACCTGTTACTCAAAGAATTACCGCAATCATTTAACCCTTTCTGTTTTTTGTAGTGATTTTAAAAGTTATAAGTTTTAAAGAGCAGTGGACTTTTTTAGATTTGTTTTAGATAAGTAAAATATTTCACCAATAAAAAGGTTCATTAAAAAGATAATCCCTTCTCCTCCCGCTTTAATACTCAATTATAAAAAATCACATCATAGAGACAAAAAAAAGTGGATTAAAATTGTATCTACCGCCTTAATTCTGGCGAAATCGTGATTATTGAATCGAGAATCTCAGAAATACTGAATTCAAAACCCAAAACTTCCTTTTGCGTACTTTTTTTATATCTACCATAGCTAGCTATACTAGCTTTAAAATACTTTTATAAAATTCGCATTCGTTTTAGTATTACATTCGAGGTCAATTAAATTCACGCGCTACGAACCGCATAGGAAAATGCGCGGCGACCCGTGAGGGAACTAGACGCAGCCATGTCTCATTAACTCCACTCTTCCCAAAAACTTCATCTGCAGCCATATCAAAATTTGCTTGCATGTTTGAATTATACTTATGTACGTATGATGCATCCAAACCGCGGTTACTTTTTTGTGCATCATTACGGAACAATGTTATCGATAATTACATGTTGGGCACCATTTCTTTACATATTGTATTATCGGAAGGGTTTTTTTATATAGCAATGAATGGCGAGACGAGCATGCCATTCGCATGATGGTAAGCGACACGACTGCTCATGAACAGTAGAAAACCAAACAGCACCTTGAATTACAAAATCATGCTTGGCATTCCACTGCGCTTCTCATACTGTGACATCAGATGTTAAGTATCAAAATGTCCAGTAGTTACGTTGGTTGTAGCCAACATATTCATCAAACCGGACCACAACAGTGCATTAACACTTTTATTTGGCTAGAAAAATAGACAGTGCGAATGTAACTTCCCAGGTGGCCTCTAACATAATTCTAAGAGACCTACTACCAGTTGCTGAGAAACATTTGGAAACGTTGCTCAACATTATATCTGGGTTCTAGATTCATAAGTTTTAAATCCTTTAAAATTTAATATATTACTACAAGTCTATACTGTTAAGCTTGCAATGCTACCTTATGGGTAAAGACTCTACTGGCAACTTGTCTGCGTTGTAACCTATGAGGTCCAGGGTTCAAATCCTAAGTCAAGTAATCGACAGCAGCCCAGCCATTCTATGTCGATTTTCTGTGAGACAGTGGTACCCCGATGATATGATGATGGAATGACTACGGTATAGTAATATATTTAGTTTATATTTTCATTAATATGTTTTATTCTGTATACCAAAATATATTTATAAAAGGAACACTGGCTAATTCCCTTGTTCCTTTTACATGAAAGCTTGAATAGATAAACATTGTTGTATCTATGCAGTCTAGTTTGAAACAAGACAATTTAAGCGCGTGTAGTCGGCTCGTGTTGCTATTGATAACAATGGAGATGTTCACTCCAAATGAAGTTGTTAGCGATAAGGAAACGTATACGTGCTTTTAAAATGTTGAAGGGAAGCGATGAACGTTGAAAAATATATTGTGATTTCACATATTGCATGTAGATTTTGTCTGAACCTATTGTAAATTGCATATTGTATAATGTTTTATAGATTTACGGGAATGTCACACATTGAAATACTATTTTTTACGGATTTCATGAACCGTTACGGGACCACGAAAGCTGCAAAGTAATCGAAACGTCAGGAAGTTAATTGAAACCAATTTCGCGATAAAATCCGTAAAATATAGTTTTATTTCAATTACATATAGTATCTATTCAAAGTTAAAACGGTAAACTTACTTGAATAATTGTTAGAAAAAGCAACCTACTGCATTTTTACAATGATAATAGTGGTAGTTAGTCCGCTAGCCCGCACTAAGCCAGCGTGGCTGACTCTGGCCTAACCACTCTCAATCGTAAGCTCGGTTAGTGATGATGCGTATCCTGCAGTGGGACGTATATGGGCTGATACAGTACCACAACCCAGTAACCATAGGATTCACGCCGACCGCTTATGCTGAAAAATGTGAATAACAGAATAAGGATATATCCCTGGTATTCACACCCATTTTTTATTTTATTATAATGCATTCATATTTTTATATGATTTAAGACAGGTTTATATATTTACCTTAATTTTGCTACTGAAGACTTACGATATTCCACATTTGAAAACTATATGCATCGCTAAACCAAAAAAAAAAAAAATACGGTAATATTTTCTCAAATTTTAATTAACTCCATCTAGCCACCAAAAGACGAACTTGTTTCTACACTGCAAAATACAGTAGCACCATCTTTGGGTGCCGCTAGTATTTGCAACAATGCGCCCCCGTCTGCAACCCCTGTCTGCAACGGGAGCGGGGTGACAAACATGTGGCACCGATTACGTGACGCACACTATCGCAATACGCATCTCTATGCATGGAGATCGCTCGTGTCAGATTTGACACATTATGACAATGACAGTACGTGTTACTACGTCAGTCACACGTTCACTTTTCATTCTTTGCCTAATATCATTCTTTATTCTAATTTATATCAACAAAATGGGGCCAAAATCATGAAAACGGCCAACTCAATTCTAATAATGAATCTTTGTGACGCGGAAAAAATTGTCTATATTTTTCTGTAACAATCTCACCCCCGCCACGCTTCGGCGGTTTCGCCTTTGGTTCTAAGAAAAAGTTGGATAATAAGCCGTTACGTTACTTTTTTGTACAATTTCTGGAAAGTGAACTTTAATAAACCCTTCATAATGGCATAATTTTTCCTTAAGCACTTTTTTCCACCTTAAAGTTTATATTACTAGTCGTAGTAATAAGAAATTATAATTATGCGTCGACAAAAAGGGTTTGTAGGTAAACAAGGGATTATGATTACGGAAACTTGATAATTTATTCCTTCCTTCTAAATTAATTAGGTGGTGATTATGTCAAGCTTCTTACTTTAATATCGTAAGGGTCAAATGTATATTTCGTATCAGAAATTGATTATAAGTAGCTTATTTCAAAAACAGGCCGCAGCCGCCCACGGACGCCCACCACGCATGCGCATGCGAAACGAGAGGTGCGTTGCCGCCCTTTGAAAATATAGTAAAGTAGGATTTGTCATAGTAGGTAATATTGGGCTTCCAGTCATCTGACTGACTCAATAAAACCTGAAATTAAATAATACATTTATTTATTTATTTAAGTCTTTCCGTTACACAACAAATAAATAACAATACGCATAAACAAAAGAAAAAATATATTAAACTTTATTTTGATTATCTTTCTAAAAGACTTTAATGTGGAAAGCTAGGACTGTTATAGTTCTCTGACAGTTTTGATATTTTTTCTATTTTTATTACGACATATACAATTGTGACTGAATAAATCAAGTATTAATGAAAAACAGTATTGAAATATCATTTTAGTAAGACATAAATATTGCAAATTTACAGACATTGGATTATTGAACCGAAAAGTATCGATATCCTTTCAAATATAAGTTACACAAAACTTAATTAAGTCAAAGCAATAATTTAACTAACAAACGACATTTCAAACTTTACTGCGGCGCTAAGTAATTATGTAGGTATATTATTTAACCTACATACAAGCCCTTGTAAATATTTATGATCTAGGTTTAATATTTAGTTACAATGAAATACTTTTGGCCTAACCCCTCTCAATCGGACTTTCGGTAGTAGAGGAACACATGCTCTGCAGTAGGACGGACGTATATGTGTCGATCCAGATACCGATATTTTTAATATAGGCACTTGCTAAGTGAAAGGTTATATTTTAAAAACTTGAATATATTTTGCAGGCCTTGTGGGCTTAGTTGTACTACGGTTGTAAAGCTGAGGTCTCGGGTTCGATTCCCAGGTCGGCCAAAGTGATATCGTATTTTTCTATTAAATATCAGTTCGATGTCAGAAAATTGTGCTCGATATGGTGATAGGCTCGTCCCTTTTCACATCGTGGGCCGGGACATTCAAGGCGAAATGTGGGTGTCCATCAATGGGTGGCTTCTCTGCCTACTCTTTCTGGAAAAAAGTCGTAAATTTATGTATGTATGAATTTTCATTCAAGCTTCGCATCTTGACTGAACCTTATTGTACATACACAATGTTTGCAGATAATACACCAGTTGCTAAGCATTTCTTTGGTCCAATACTGACTTACATACATACATAAACTCACGCCTTTTTCCTAGAAGGTGTAGGCAGAGGTGCAACAAGTACATCCACATTTCGCCTTATATGTTCCATCCCACGATTTGATAGGGGGCGAGCCTGTCGCCATATTCTGACTTGGAATTGATAAATTCCTAATGTCCGGTGGTTAGGCGAAAATAGTGTTGTTTTAAAGGTTTCTACTTAGTTATCCCATCACGTAACATGCATGTAGCGATGTTTGTTAAAATTTAATGTGACTTGTCATTATGCAATTATATATGTAATTCGCAGCTGCACCTATCTTTATTGTGGTACTTTCAAACCATACGATGTAATAAAAGACTGGATGCTAGTTTTATGGTTTTTGTTAATACTAATTGAGTCGTTATATCCATTTAGTGTTCGTAAACCTTCCGTGGCTAATCGAATGGAATTGTAAATGATGGATAAATTGCCTTCGTGGTGACTTAATGTTTTTATTGTTGTGAATTAATTTCGAAGCACCTTTGACTTTTTGAAGTTAATTAATTTGTAGTTAACTGCTGTTTATTTTTACGACAAAAGAAATCGGTGAGGAAGCCTGCATACCATTGCATCACCCATATTCCGCAACTGTCATGTGATTCCTGAGTTTAATAGCTATACAAAACAATTATTTATTTGTTGCAAATGATGTATTTGCCTGGACTGCCCCGCAGGCCATCTGCTTAGATTTCAGTGTACAACGGCAGATTTTATGCAAAATTTTCATTTTCTCATAATAATTTCAATTAATATAATGAATTTACGAATACGCTCACCAATACGTTATGTTTCGCAATAACATTTTAAATATGGATACAAGCCAATTATTCAATAAATTAACAGTTAAATTTAGACACGTTATTTCTATTGTAAATTCAGATTTGCAACACGTAATTGGGTCTTTTAATCTCGAGTCTATGACGCTTATGTACTATAGTAGGTATGTGGTGGACAGACACCACGTTATTGATTCCACCCACTTACTAAATGTGTGTTAGCGTATAATAAGTTAGATATTTCATTAATTTGTATTTTAAATCATCTTTAATTTGGCTCTTGAACATACTGCGGTATGATTTGTCTTACCATTTTGTGAACATTTAGTAATATTGAAATCGCATGGAAATTTTTTTACTGAACAAAAACGGAAATTAAAATATGGAACTGAATTAAGAAATAATTTTCAGGGTTTGGCTATTACGTCTCTACGACCAAGACATATGTTTTTATTATGATAAGTATGGATCATTAATTGTATCGTCATCTCATCTCTCGTCATCGGCTAGTTGACAAGAGCAGGACGTAGCATCTCGCGTACATGACGCTGCTGCCCGTCATCAGCTCGTAATTTGACTACGTCATGTTTCACGATGGTTATTTCGCCATCTGTCGGTCGCCAGAGCCTCGTCCGTTGGCCAAGAAGCACCGCGAGGAGATGAAGTTGGTCTGGGTCCCTGAAGGTTGTCTTATGTCAGTTGGAGGCACTTACTCTCCAACAGGTCGATGTGGAGATCCTTGAGGAAGGCCTATGTTCAATAGTGCACTTCCTGTGGCTGAAGAGTAAAGAATTCTTCGATCAATAGATCAAACTTAAATTAATTGTAACATCCATTATTAGTTTCCATTTCTTATCTCAACACTCGTAAAACCAGCTATAACGAACGTATGAAGTATCGCACAGCCGAAATTTCACGACTAATAAAAAATTTAAAGCGTTAATCGCACTACTTGTGTATTTTTATACGGTATATTAAAACGGACATACGGTCAAGCGGCACATCTGATATAAATTGAACTTTGGTGATCATAAGTACGTACAATTCCAGGAGCTTTTTGATAATTATATGTTCATGGGTAGCGCCACAGCGTTGAAAACCACATGGAAAACACATCATTAGACGACCATGCAATTCGCCTGATGGTAAGGAATACGATCGTATGGACAGTATCACAGACAGTTTAGACAAAGACAGAACCAAACAACACCATACATTATAAAGCAATACTTTTTATTCAACTGCACTCGCGTCCTGAGACATAAGATGTTAGTCTCATATTATCCAGTAGTTGCTCTGGATACAATTTCCTTCAAACCGGAACAAAACAGTGCATTTACACTGCTGTTTGGCGGGAAAAATAGACAGTACGATGGAACCTAGCTAGGCGGCCTTTCACATATGAGAGACATACCACCAACTAAAAGTATGTTGCTTTCTTAATTGAAGCTGGTTTTAAACGGACTGGTAGAATGTCAACGTCGAGAGACAACCATCTCTTATAAATGTAAACTCTGTTGGTAATTTCCTAAGGTTCATTGTCATTAATTATTTATTTATCCTTTTTTGCACCACAAATAGAACCAGTTACATTAAAAAAATAACATAATTAAAAAAGTACAAAGGTGGCCTTATCGCACTGGGCAATTTCTTCCAGCTAACCTTGGGATGTATTTAACAAATAGATGAATGGGAAATGAATCTAAAAAGTTAATAATCAGGTGAAATAACTATTAGCTAATTAATGTGTCGTTTACGAGTTTAAAAAGGTCATTAATGTATGTAATTAAGGATGTAGTGAGGAAGAAATTGACAATTGATTGATTTCAAGAATTTGATTCACTGACCAAATGCCAACTGAGCTGTTATTTTCCATATGCACATGTAAACCAACGTAAGACCCATTCATAAGGTCTTCAAGAAAGGCTGCAGTGAGCCTCTGCCGCTTATAAAATTAAAACTAATTGCGGGGATTAAAATACCACGTCTTAAATCGGGAAGTAATTTCTCATAATGTGTTTAATTCTGGTCAAACCATTCATTTTATTCTCGTAATAAAGATAAAAAGTAATATGTTTATAATAAAATTTGGATGGTTCATAAGAAAGTACCTGTTTGTAAGGGTATTAAAACGGTATGAAAAGTAATTATTTGTTTATTTAATTGAGGTTTTCGCTCCACCTTGGTATATAGGTGATCATGCTGTGGAACTTAGAGTTTGAATTATAATCGAAAATTCATTAAATCGTGGTTTCATATTAAATGGCAATTTTCTATTGAGAGAACTTAATCCGTGCTTGCTTATTGAAGTGGTTATTGCAACATTCCATATTATCTTACCGGCTTTAATGGAATATTTATGTTTCAAACTGAATTAAAATTTTATACCATATACGAGTATGTATGTAAGTTTGTTTGACGAACTTAAATCATGAGAGTCGATATTAGGTGTCATCATCATCATCAGCCCATTCGCGTCCACTGCTGGATATTAGCCTCTCTTATGGTCCTCCACTGGGCTCGATCTTCAGTCCATCGTCTCCAACTAGTAACTACTATCGTCGCTCCACCTAGTTGCAGAACATCCTACACTACGCTTACTGATACGTGGTCTCTACTCCAGAACACGTCTACCCCAACGGTTGTAAGTTTTCCGACAAATGTGACGGGCCCACTGCCGCTTCAATTTGCTAATCCGTTGAGCTATGATTACCTTGATTCTCTGTCGAATAACCTCATTCCTGATTCGTACCTTCAGAAAAACACCGAGCGTAGTCCGCTCTATAGCTCGTTGAGTGGCTTTGAATTGGTGGATCAGTACCATTTTACTGGTGGTAGGTCTCTCATATGTGAGAGGCCATCTGGGTGGGTACCACCGCAGTGTCTATTTCTCCCGTCAAATAGCAGTGTAAACGCACTGTTGTGTTTCGGGTTGAAGGGCATTGTAGCCAGAGTAACTACTGGACATATTGAGACTTAACATCTTATGTCTCAGGATGGCGAGCGCAGTGGAATGCTAAGCATTGCTTTGTAATTCAAGGGGTTGTTTGGTTTTGCTACTGTTCATGAGCGGTTGTATCGCTTACCATCAGGCGAACGGCATGCTCATCTCGCCATTCATAGCAATAAAAAAAAAAAAAAAATCGTTAATGTCCACATGTGAGCACCGGAAGTCATTACAGGTAAGACACACTCATTGAAGACTGTAGTCTTCAAGCTTTGCGGTATTGGCGACGACACGACTCGATAGAGTTTCTTAAATGCTGCCCAGCCCAACTGGTTTCTTCTACGAGCTTCTGTCTCAAAGTTGTTTCTAATTGTAATTTCTGCCCAAGGTCAATATATTCTCACACAACTTCTAAAGGAGCTCCATTGATAGCAATCGGTTTTAGAAATTTAGTGTTTATACATAATATTTTTCGTCTTATTAGTCAGCAGTATGACAGTATAAGGCCTACAAACTACCCAATAAAATATATTCCTGATCAAAATATTGATAAACACACATAGCACAGTTATAGTAAAACAACTTAATCCCTATCTGTTGGCATCGATTTTCGCGTCAAAAATAAATAGCATTAACAAAAGATTTAAACATGGATTAAAGACATTTTTTACACAACTCCGCCGACATGAAAAGACAATGTTTTTCTTGTAACCGCTGTAAAAGGCCATTATGCCTCCTCATTGTACCTCCCAACCTACGCGTTCACATTAAGAATAAATCAATGGCCACAAACGAGCAACTGTGACGTGCCACAGTACAATAAATCGTGTTTAATTGAGTCACTATCGGTTTCCCAACGCGTCGCAACAAAACAAAGCGTCGAACTATGAAAATTCAAAAAAATCACCGAACCGAAATTGCGTGACAGAAATAAATACTTTCCCTATATACTAGATACGTATAAATATATTCAAACACGTGTTCGTGAGGAAACCGACAGCGCGTACGGAATGACAATAGGGATTTCCCTTTCAAGCGGAAAATTTACGTGATAAAAATTCTAAAACGTTGCGTGTGAAAAAAAATGTATAAGGTCCAAAAATAAAGTGGCTGCGGTAGGTGTCATTACGTAGTCTTAAAACGGTTTTGTGTTGCGGCAGTAAATCAGGGGCGAACGTGAGAATGGATTCATTATTTAGACGTTGTACGATACTCTGGGCGGTTACGTGACGCGGCCGTGACGTATGGGGTTGTACACGCCTCGTGGATTTGTTAATTGAACTCCGACAAATAACGTACTAATACATCTTCGAGTAATTATCGCTTGCTTATACAAATCGGCTGAGATCACGCCGATTGCGTGATCGCTTAGCGGTGTTCGCAGGTTGTAGGGATACGTGATTGAATTGATAATGCAGTTTTTTGCAGCTTTAATTGCATTTAAAGGAGTTATGTATGCACTAATGAATAAGACAAGACTGGAGGCAAATTAGTTGCTAAGGAAGTGATACAAACCATTAATTTTTCGTTTTCAATCGTAGACATTTTCAATATTTTCATAGAGCCAGTATGAAAATGCAGAGTTTATTATTACAAGTACCTATAATTAAGGAAAATTGCTCCATTTTCATATACATTCAAATGGGCTTAAGCCCGTGCCAAAAATATTAGCTATACATTCAAACTTAAGTTTGAATGGCAAAACAAAGAGTAAAAGAGAAAAATAATTAGACTAGTTCAAAGTGGAATTGAAGAGTAAATTAAGATCTGATCTAATTTTATGCTATTGCACCTATTTTATTATACTTTCCGCGCAATGCTAAGTAATTTAAAAACATTGTAATATGTATTGTATAGTCAATTTCATGCATTGAATCATCAAAGCAATTAAAATTCGTAATTTTAATTAGACTAATAACAACTTTGTTTCCAAATTCAAAAATAGGGCAGCACTGAGCTGTGTCACGTGGTGTATTAGCAAACGTCACCGCATCTTGCACTCGCAAAAGTGCATCCTCAACCCTTTCGACGCGTAGTTTATTCTCCCCGCAAGAGATGGCGCTGTACTGTTAAATTATTTAAAATTATTTTTGTTATATATTCTGGATTTTTTAAGATGATTCATAAAATATGTATACGTAACAGTGTAACTATGCATTAAATTTGACACAAAATAAGTAATTGCGAGATCAACTTGAAATAGTTATTACGTTTGATCCTAGATGGCTCTCTAATCGGTTTGACTCTGATCTTAGCTTTTCTTCTTATTCAGGCTTTTCTAACTATAAATGTTATATTTCTCCTTTAAATACACATATGTAATTACTGGATTAGAATAGTTATATAGGAATATTATTAAAAAAATAATTTAGCATAGTATTGTAACTAAATAATGCATGTCAGTAATACATACTATTATATTTCGTTCCTAATATTTTCCCCCTCTAAATGACTGTAGAAATGTTACCAATTTTTATCAGCGATTCGCACCTATTCATAACGTTAATAAATAAACTATAAAGGGCATATGATATTGGACAAAGATGTCGTAAAATTGACATTATTCATAGGGACGAGAATAAAACTAACTAATCAATGTGTATTTTTCATTATTTCTATGGGTAAATTTAATCACACACATATTCTGCGTTTGCAAATTGGAAGTTTAAGCTCCAGAAAAGTGAAAAAAATATATAATTAAACACAATTTCCTTAGTTGTATTTTACAATCCTGCGATTTCTTAAAGGCAATAATTACATCTTGTGTAGTAGTAGTTCTAGTATAATATGTTTCCCATTAAATTATTCTCTTAACAAAACGAAATTAAAAAGTCGACATTAATATATTATATACTGAATATAATTTTTAACTGTATACAATTTTGTAAACGTAAAAATTTACGAGAAAATTTCATTTTCACCAAAGGAAATACCGCATGTTGCTAAAGTTTAGAAATCCTGATATCCAACATAAAAATATCGCCACCCTATTGCATATTTCGCTAAATAAGAAATACCATTCGCAGTATACACCCACAAAACACAAGATAGAGTGTTCGGTGTGCACGTCCATCAAAAACTATATTTCCCGCCTACACCACACAAAGGAAAAAATGACGTACATGCTTTCTAAGCGTCTAAATGTCGCGTAAAAGTATTGAGAGCGAAAAGTCGCTAAATTTGAGGCGTTCTCGGAGGCTTTTTGAGGAAAGCCCGATGCTGGTGTTATGGGCAATGAGAGGGGCCGGGAGAGAAGGTTCTATAGGCACTTTACACGCTCTGCCGAAGCTAACCTCCGCCCAAATGTAATAACACGCCGCCTGCTCTCTGTTTCAATTTGGAAACAAATTGAAATTGTTTTTATTTGAATAATATTACTGTGAACAGTCTGTGCCGGCTCCTGGATGGCCGGTTATTGTGTTATTGTTTTTGAAATAACTATTCGTGTTCGTTACGACTACGAACGTTGTTTAATACAATTATGCTCACTATAAATGTAGTTTCAGTCTGTGAAACGATTTGCCGAGTTACTTATTAAATTAGGGGCGATGGTCTTTGGAATACCAGTGTTATCGATCTTTAATATTCTGAATATATCTATATGTATATTTGATGAAAAATAATTATCTATAATATCATCGAAGAATATAAATATATCTTAAACTGTATAAAAGATAGACAGGTATTATGTACTTCCAGAGTATTAATAATATTGTAAGATATGCTTTAGCTTGTTGTATGAAAAATTAAAAATTAATTTAACTAATATATCAAATTATATTTCAATAAGTGTGTCTAACGTGATATTAAAGGCAGCAAAAGTGGATAGCCTTAATCTAACACCTGTACCGTTAGTAGCTCCAACTAGTATGGATGTAGTCCACATCGAACCGAAGTGTTAATGAATAGGTGTAGTTCTTAATTTAAATTAAATGAATATTCATATAACATTATATTAATATGTAAATATTAAATTGTTAATACCTAGACACAAGAATTGCGACTTATGTCTTAATAATGATCAGTATATGTGTCGTACAATTAAAGTTATTTTTTTATCTATTAACACTATTGGCATATAATGTTAAAAACCTTTTGTGTGGTTCAATAGGTCACTCACTGTTTTATTAACCTACCAACTAACTCACTGAAAGAATCATGAATTAAATCCTGAGGCGCCTAAGGATATGTGGACAGATCCATAAGAAAATATAATAGTATTATAGAATATCATTTTTTCCAAAAATGTCTATTTTTTTAAATAGCAGACTATTTAAACTACTGAGCCACGGAAGTTTTTGAAAAACGTGGGGATATCTTTGCTTACTCGTCTTATAAATTCTAGAATACGTGACCAGTACCTAGCTGAAATTCGAACCTACGTAACAGTGATATATCAGAAATGATTCTTTAACTAAGAAGATAAAGTTCTTTTTGAGAATGTATCTAAAATTAGAATATTGATTAAAAATTAATTATTCTAAACTAATTTCTGCATTTGTATCAGCCCATATACGTCCCACTGCAGGGCACGGGACTACTCTACAATCGAGAGTACGATTGAGAGTGGTTAGGCCATATAGTCCACCACGCTGGCCTAGTGCGGGTTGGCGGACTTGCATACCATATAAATTCTTATAAATCGCTATGGTATGCAGATTTCCTCACGATGTTTTCCTTCACCGTTTTAGTGCGTGTCGATTGACTATCAATACACACATGACTCCGAAAAGTAACTAATTTACTCACTTATTTTCTTATAGTTGCGAGAGCATGTCTCTATATTTTCTTAAATATTGTATAAATAAAGCTATTTAATTCACCAAATTGGTAGGCACGGCGTAAGTTTAGATGAGTCTGAAAAAACGTAGTTTCCTTGGCTGATTGCTCTGTATCGAGATCAAACACCTGAGCATATAATTTATGCGACACCTTTCCGATCCTGCTCTACATAAGGACACTCTGATTCTAGAACACCGAATATATTTTGCATACATATCTACTTTGTTCGACATTACATCGATTTTTTTTTTAACTTTTGTTAATGATTAGTTTTATTACATTTTAATAAATGTTCTGTAATCGGTTTTCGGGATCGTAGCATTAATTTCGAATAAACGAATAATCGCAGAGTTGTTAGATAGTCTGTGGTACGAAGAATAATTTATTTAATATATTTTCTTGTCTAATTTATTTTCAAACGATTTTTATATTATATCATTTTTAAAGTATATCTAACGCATTTGATTCATTCATATGTGTCATTTATAAATTAATAATCTACTAACTATTCTGTTCTACTATACAACGAAGCAAATATACACAGTTAAATATTTAAATAAAATAATAATATGAAATTCATAATGGCGTTAGAACTCATGTATTAATATTAAACATTTTGATAAAAATATCTTAAAATCAGATTTTATTATTTGTATTGGCATTAAATGATTTTCGGATAACGTGTAGACAGATAATTTATTTACGGTATCGAAACAAGTTTTTGTGAATCGACAGATTATTAATCAAGGTTCTAATAGCGATTATTATTGATTTGCATCAATATATCCAATGTAGACAAACATTTTACATATTATTATCTAAGAATATCTAATGGATCGTGTTGCATATAGGTACATACCTATATTGTTCTTGTAGATATCAAATATATTTTCACTAGGTTTAATATATATGAAATTCCGCGGTCAAGTAACAGTGATGTCACCACGAGCAGTATTGAACAACTGAACATTGGCACTTATTTATGCTTTGGAAAAACTACTATGAATCTTATACGATTCGTTATTCAAATATTAATTCTCGAACGAACGGCATTTTTTAAACATTTTTATTTATAGCCTAATAAAACTTTATGCTTCAGCTGTCAACATAGGATTTATAGTGTTTCCTTTTTCTGATTCATAATTTAAAAACGCACGTCCCGATCATCCGTGATCGTAAACACATTCCAAAATCAAACCAGAAATAATATATTAATACAATTATAACAGACTAGTATCATTGTTACGCAATCGTGCTGTGAGGGTAGATCGGATGAGCTGCATCCTTTATCATGAGCGAGGGGGAAGTCCGACTGAAGGGAGCGCGGGGAGGCTGGAAAAATTGCACATAAATATTGAAGCTGCCACTTACACGTGCGCCCACCGTCTGCGGTCGCCTTTGTATGGACATATCCACTATTTTAAATATAATAAATAAAAATGATATTTTTATTTTATTCTCGGATTGATTTAGAGCATAATAAAATGTAAAGCAAGGATTTTGTTTGCTTAGTGTTATGGAGAGATGTAAAACTTTCAATGCTCCTGCGATAAGATTTAACGCAGCAACAACGTTTATAATAAAATATTATTAATCTGCCACTTTTAAATGATATGCAATTTTGAAGGCAAACAAAAAATTTAGAGATGACATGTTACTGTATTAAACCAATAATGCATAGATATTACTTTTTAATAAAAATAATACTAAGAGAAATTCATTATATTGGTAGACTTAAAGAATTTCAATAATCACTTTTCGTATCGGAAATTAAATTTGATTGTTTTTTTTTTATTACTTTGTGCAGCGAGACGAGCATGCCATTTGCCTGATTGTAAGCAATAAGACTAGTCATGGACAGTAAAAAAACAAATAACACCATGAATTACAAAGCAATGCATGACATTCTACTGGGCTCGCCATCCTGTGACATAATATTAACATCTTAGTCTCATTAGGTTCTATATTTATTTTGGTTACAATGTCCTACAATAGGGAGAAACAGACATCGCGGTAGTACTTACCTAGGTGGACCTTCACATACGAAAGTCCTACCAGCAGTATAATAAAGTCACTATTCTATAACAGTTAGAAGCTAACCCAGATTCTACTATTATATTACACAGAAGTACAATGTACGATTACTTATCTCAAAATTCACACCAATCACAATACACTTCCCAACAATTAATAATGTCAACAAAAGCGAAGTATTTCTTCTTATTATTTATTCAGAGGCAACTTAAATTCTACCCCTCGAAGGCGTATCCATACATTTCCACCGCGAGCAAGATGCGAGCCCTCGTTCTTTTTCTTGTAGCAAATTTCGCAACAATCTCACTTATTATGCCACACAAATTTCCGCTCCCCGCCCGCCTTCTAGACGTGAAATTAAAATTTCCTACTTACCCCCCTTTTTATACGGCATGGCTGCTATATCTAAATAAATATTGCTACTTAAGAACCTTTACTACGTACGTACTTCAGCTTTTATATGAATTTTTCGGTTATCGATCTTTGCCAAGTGGACGGATCGTTTCATGATTCTACGAGTGAGTGTGGATGCGCTTTATAAGGTGCAAGTGGCTGAAAATTATGGAAGGAGAGACTGTTTACTCTTCTTGTTATTATGATGTTCTAACATACATACATAAACTCACGCCTTTTTCCCAGAAGGGGTAGGCAGAGGTGCCAGGACACCCACATTTCGCCTTGTATGTTCCGTCCCACAATGTGATAGGTGGCGAGCCTATCGCCATATCGGGCACAAATTCTTGACTCTGGGCTGATACTGAATAGAAAAACCCAATATCACCCAATATGATGTTTTAATATTGGTTTTATTGGTTGTTTGCATTTTTATTAGACTGATTGAATAAGCATAATTTATTAAATTAAATGAATTTAATATTTTGCGGAACATAATAACATCACCGGTTATTATTAGTATTTCAGAGAGAAAAAGTTCCTCGTAGACAACTCAATATTTTTGTTTAATGTTTATTACGTCGTAATTTATATTCCTTAAATTGGTTTTTATTTACTGTACTTTAATAGAAGAGACCGATTAACACATTATTCAGATTCATCAGACTAGATTTGAATTACTTGGATTAATTATTATACAGCAAAATGTGAATTTCAATTAATTTATTCCATTATTTTTTGTTTCAGGTGACGATGCTTAATATCGGGTAAGTTTTTATAATATTAAATAATTTGCTTTTATCGATGTACCTCGCTCATGTTGAACTAATGCGGAACTTTAAGAAGCGACTAATGTAGTACTAAGTATTTTGCTTATATACCACACACATGTTAATATTATGTATAAAATCAAACATTTTTCTTTTATATGAACCTTGTTTATGTACATATATCTAATTATAAGATACATATTTTGATGTATACAGAAAAGCGCATATCATTATTAAAAATGCATGAAAAATTGCAGTGAGTAATATACAAAATATTTTACGACATCATTCAAATAATTTCGTTTCTATTCTTATTACCCGTCAACCCTAACATTGGCTCATGCCGTCTGTTGCACCTCAGGGAATTTAAACTAGGGAGGTTTCTTATTACTCGCCAACTAAACACAATATATTTGACGCGCTATTCTATTGTCTTGCTCTACAATTTCTTTAGAAGCTTCGTGTTTCAACGCATTTATAGCCCAAATTCTATATTCTTAAACATCCGCTAACCATTAAAATTCAAAAGCAGCGTTAAACAACCGTTTAATAGAATTGCAAATTAATATAGAATACTAGTCAAACAGGTGGACAGAAAATCTGGATTACGTTTTTTAAGTACTAAAACAGCGTGAAACTGCTCAATAAATAGCCACAATTACATAATAATTCTGCGTAACAGCCCCACATGTCACAATGATGGCTGTTTCATTGAGACAAAGCATGTTTATATCGAATTTAAAAGCGTTGGATCTATAAACTGGTCGTTAAATCTCGCGAGCGATAGTTATAAATTTTCTGAGGAGTGTTCAGCTTTTACGATGGACATACGCTCCGCCCATCGGAGACTTTGTGGCCTGCATGATACAGGCATTTATATATCGAGCCCCCATAAAACGGGGTGATGGTTTGCCGATGTTCCTTCGGAAATTTTCATATTTCTTCGCCATTATCACGTTATCTTTCGGAATTTTATTGGATAACTAGCTAGATCCGCCTTTAAGTGTTTTTGCCGAATTGCCTGATTGTGTGTTTTGATAATGGTGAAAGCCTTAAATTCCATATTCTGATCGTAAGATTTAAATCTCATACATAAAAATAATATTTTTCGAGATAGTAGCGTTGACCCCATATTTAGCGCATCAATAAATGTGATTCATTTCTTACAAGATGTGCAAATATTTGAATTTAAGATAGAGTTTTAGACGTTATTGATTTAAAATGTTTATGAACAATTTTACACAAAGTATTTTTTTTTAATTTACTATGAATGGTGAGATGGTGGTGACTACTCATGGACAGTAGTAAAACGAAACAGTACCATGAATTACAAAGCAATGCTCGGCATTCCACTGAAACATTTAAATAAAATGTGTAAAGTTTAAGAAAGGTATAAAATTTTCACTTATACTTATTGATTCTGTGTAAAGATATAATATTCTATCCTGATATTGGAAGACTTTGAAATTTTATAAAAATCCATATATTTATGTTTTTCTTGTATGTGTATTATTTATGCTCATAATTATTGATTTATTTTTAAATAATGTATTCCTATTGATGCAAAGTATGTGAATCTTAAAAAATGACGTCATACTTAAAAATGTTTGGTTAATAATGAATGTTTCTGTAGCCAGTACAAAATGTAACTGCCGATAGATTTTCATGTCACGAAGATCGTATTACTCACTGCCGAAACTTATCGAATTTGGGCTAATCTGAATATTTATTTACGCTCCACGAATGTCTTTAACATTGACAATGATAAAGTGCTACAGCACCTAATTTTGGACATTACAAACATTAGCATTTTTAAATTTATCATTTAAATATGAATCTTGAAATCAAATGATAAATCAGTGTACCTTACAAGCAATACCATATATGTGAGTTTAGATTATACTTTTATGATTATAAAGTGTTAATAAATGCTTGCTGTGAAGAAAAACGGTGTGAAGAATCGCTAATACGAGTATTTGATAGTGCTTTAAACATTTTTTTTACTAAACAAACAAGTCTACCATTGATCCATTCCTGAAACTCTGGTATTCTTAGGAGATTCCGTCCTAGATAAAGGATATTATCAATAAAGATACTGATATTTACTGTAATCATGTGTAACAGGTATGTAAAAGTCGACAAGGACCAATACTTCTTCTGGTGTCAGTATTCATAGACAATGGTAGTATATCACGTGAGACGTATAATCCTTTGCTGGACAAATGCTATGTGTTTTCATAAATATCTGTATGTATTATTTTTATAATGGTTTTAGTAAAATGTGAATGTATAAATTGTTTCTAGGACATATTAATATGGACTGATAAAAAATCTAGTAAAAATCCCTGGTCTACATGTAACATACATACCAAAGAAACTTGTACATAATAATATATATTTAAGTAATTCGTTATTTTCGGCTACTGTGCGATCAACAAATATATTCTTCTGGTCTGGATTTTGTAGATATCACGATATCTGTAGAACGGTTAGTTTTAATAGGAAATAAATAAAATTAATTGATGAAATCCTAGATTTTGTAGACTATTACCATAATTTGAATTGTTAATCGCTAACAAGCGTTTAATATATTCAAAAAATAAGCGTCGCGTAAAATCACACTAAATTGTTCAACTAAAAATATATTCGTTTATCAACACATTGCTAAGTTTAAGCTTCTCCATTTGTGAAGTTATTAAACTGCTTTTGATAATATCGATATTATTTTTATGATTTGTTTGTTTCTGTTATTTATTAATGTTCGCGTTGTCTAGTAAATAAATAAACTTAGAAATATTTAAACAAACGTGATGATTATGAAAGGAATATAGGAATATAGAATATGTGATAGGCTCGCCACCTATCACATTGTGGGACGGAACATACAAGGCGAAATGTGGGTGTCCTGACACCTCTGCCTACCCCTTCTGGGAAAAAGGCGTGAGTTTATGTGTGTATGTAAGAAAGGAATATGTTGTGCGGAAGCCTGGAAGTCCGGCATCCCACATCGATACTATTGTGGTGAACTACCTACCTACTCTTCTTCATCAAATAGAAGACAAATCAACAGTTGTGCTCATAGATATTAGAAATTACAAAAGCTCATTGTAATTTCTAATATCTATGATACAAAACTGTTGTCTTAGCTTTGTGTAGAGTAGGAACTTAGTTTAGGATTGTAGGTTGTATTAGTGTTTTTCTTCCATCTTTTTCTTTATGTAGTCATTAGTGGTACGTTACTATGGGTTTAGACTGGGGTACAACTTAAAGGCTTCAAAAAAAAAAAGGAAACACTTCTTTTGTTTTGAATTGATATGGTATAGTCTAAATATTAAAAAAAAATTGTTTTAAGCTAGACGACAAATCGTACAGCTTGTATCCAAGTTTGAAAAAAATATTTCCAATTCGATTTCTATTGCTGTCCAATAGAATAATCTTTTTCGAATGCAAACTTACTCATTGGAGCGTATGTAAAATTAAAATGCAAATACTACTTGTAAGATTTCACGATGCAATATTCTAATAAGGAAAATAGGTACAAATACTGTTTATACGCATTCTTATTGGAAATACTGATTTCACAACGATTTGTAATTTATACGTTATTGGAAAAAATTGACTGACTACATAAAAACTATTTATATGAATAGGTATTATGACACATCAATCTTGTCTCAAAGTAACAAGCGATTCAGTGCCATGCTTAGTAATTGATCTTTTATTAATAAGTGATGTAGGTCCTATTTGTAGGCAGGCGTCACGCTTACCATCAGGCAAGCCATCTGTTTGACTCGTCATTCATCTAAATAAAATACAACCAACGTATTGCCTCGGTGGCGTAGATGTACTATCGTATGGTTACAAAGCTATGGTCTCGGATTCGAATTTCGGGTTGGGAAAGTCATATTGGATTTTTCTACTCGTTAGCCCGGAGTTAGGAATTTGTACGCGATGTGGCAATAGGCTCACCCTCTATCACATCGTGGGACGGAACATACAAGGCGAAATATGGGTGTCCTGGCATCTGCCTACCTCTTCTGGGATAAAGGCGTGAGTTTATGTATATATGTACTTCCAACATACACTTATTGTTATGTTAATTTACCTATGACTTACCTATAGATTAGTCGTCAGTTGGGCCGACCCAAAATACAGTATGACTGTTAGCCTTGGTTATAATAATTATTTCTGGTTGATCTAATTATGATTTTAATCCAGATAATTTGAAAATCCTAATATCCAATTATTTTATGAAAAATAAAAAGTATATACATCTGTAGTAAAGCGCGATATTCTAATTTAAATCTAAAGATAAATCTATCTATATTTTGCATATTTTTTTCTTACAAGATACCTCTGTAAGATTACCTATACTTACTCGTAGAATCATTGCTGTCGTATTCGAAATATCCGTAAGTTTTTCTCAGACAAATGTAACTGGTGGTAGGTCTCTCATATGTGAGAGACCATCTGGGTAGGTACCACCGCAATGTCTATTTCTCCCATGAAACAACTACGTAAATGCACTGTTGTGTTTCGGATTGAAGGACATTGTAGTCAGAGTAACTACTGGACATATTGAGACTTAACATCTTATGTCTCAGAATGGCGAGCGCAGTGGAATTTTGCTACTGTTTATGAGCGGTCATATCGTTTACCATCAGGCGAACGGCTTGCTCGTCTCGCCATTCAATGCAATAAAATAAAAATTAATTATAAAATATAAGCTTATGTTTTGGGTAAAATATGGCTTGAAAATTACATTAACGATACAACTAGCATATTAATTTAAAATGTAATGGACTATTCTTGTGATAGCCTTTGCTCCTGAGACTGAAATGGCGTGTTATTGTACAATTGAGATACTGTGTAAATATTGAATTTATAACTATATCGTACACTTTGATACTCGTTACGTCATGGTTTGAATAAATAATCAGTTTACAGAGACAGGCACTGGGTTAAATATAATTATTAGTATAATATAAAGTATGTCCGCCAACCCGCACTAGGCCAGTGTGGTGGACTATATGGCCTAACCACTCTCAATCGTACTCTCGATTGTAGAGTAGGCCCGTGCCCTGCAGTGGGACGTATATGGACTAATACAAGAACATAAAGATGGCTTCCACTTGGTTCATTGATGGCTACAAAATTTATATTTTTATGAGTGGCTATTGTTATGCCAAATTTCTTACAACAAACGGAAAAGTTGCTTTTGACCCCTTTCTTACAACCCAGAAGAAAAGACCTAGTTATAGTAACTGCATTTTTTTATTTTTTATTTACAGTCACATCTTAATTCCATATAAAGACAGGTTTCAGTAGCCTAGGTAATTCGTTTAACCTTATTTTTTAATCTGGAAAAAAAATAATGCAACAATTCGTAACATACCTACATAGTGCTTTTACCTAAAACCAATCAATAAGATTAACCAAATTTTTTTTTGTTAATTTTTTTTCTATGGGTAATCTACTCGTATTTGACTAGACTATAATAGATAGGTATCTAATATATCTAGGTAACTAGACCGCAAATCCATCCACAAATGAGGAAATATTAACTTGTAACTAACATTATTGATTTCTCCATCTATAAAGTTATTGTATTGACCAACAAAGTATTTAAAAGTCACGTGATCAAAATCACTCTATTAAAAATAAATGTTTTCACAAACAGAACCTTATTATTTGTAACATTTAATGCACTATAAATATTGTGTCAAAGCTTTGTAAGTTAGTGGAGTAAGTTACACAGCACAGCGGGTGGTGACAAAATGTAAAATGATTTTTATAAAGGGTGCTTTCAAGTTGAGTGCAAATGTCGTACATCCATTTTGGAATTGGTTGGTATTTTTGCTATGATTTTGTGATTTTATGTATCTTAATATATTTCTTTGAATGAGTTTTTTGTTGTTGTTATGGAAGAATTGTGCTTTTTCCTATTTATTTTAGAAGTATTTATGCAATGAAGTCGATATTAACATAATTGTTGATTAGTTACTGACCGCTTATTATTAATATTCTTAATTTTACATATTTATGCTTTATGCATATTTATGAATATGCAATGTCAATGTATGATATATCGATATCTTAATATAATAAATTTAAAGTATTATGGATACATTGTTGGTGATATTTTGCGGTTAAAATATGTTTCTTATTCCTTTGGATGGCTTCGATTTGTTTGATTTTTTAATATAGTAATGACTAGTATAATGACATGAACATTGCTCATAACTACTTAATAAAAATTAATATCAATATACATTTAATTTAAATTTCTCATAGGTGTTTATTTTTACGAGAAATATTTTTCAGTTGGATTATAGGACGAGTTTGGAAATTAACATAAATTATTCATTAGAAAAATTTATAATAAGCACTTATAATTTTTTTTACGTTAATACGATTAAACATCTCTTTTTTTCATAGAGTTGCATAGAATGACATCATTTTCGTAGAATTTAATATTAACATTCCATAATGTTAAAATTTTTTCCTAGTTTATATTCTAGAAAAAGAATCTAACAAAATAAAAAAGAGCAACTACAATTTATATTTCCTATGTACAATAATTGCGGAAAGACCCATGTATAGAGGATACATGATTTGTACTGCAATTATTCGAGTGTGTAAGTATTTCCAAAGGCTTGGAATTATCATCGCAAATGCTAAATTAAACGGAGCGAGAAGCTTTTTCCCCAGCCGTGTAATGCTGTCGTTGACTTCATTAAAAATCAATGAAAAAATGCTTCGTATAGCTAAATAAACGTCCTTAACTGACCATATCATACATTCCATACGTTTACGGCAAAAACATCACAATAACAACATAAAATCTATACTTATGCAATGTTCTACTGCCACACCGCCGTACTGCCGACCTGATAAAGCTGAAAAGGCAACTTAAGCCTATAAAACCCATGCACTAAACACGCTTAACAATCAAAAGTGTAATAAATAAATAAACTTCTCAGGCAATAAACGGTTTTATTGTAATCGTCGTAAAGATTGTTGTTGCACATTTGCTCGTTGTGGTTACGACTTGTCGGCATGAATGAAACGCGTGAGGGAAACGGCTATAGCTTCGCGAGAAGGACGGATGATACCAGTTCACCACGTGGCCCGCGTAAAACAAATCCGCGCAATTCCCGCTTTAAACAAAAAATATTTTATTTTACTGATTTTAAGTATGTATTTGCGTAGTTTAGATATAAATAAATAAATTATTTTTCATAATTTATAACTTGCTGTAAAATGTTATTGCTACGGAGTATGTAATTAGTTTAAGTGATTAGTGTGATTGTAAAATTGTATTATTAGTACTTTAAACAGGTACCTTTAAGTGTGAATCCATGTTAATATGCGGAAAAATGCGATATAAAAATTCTATAATTATCTATTTTTAGGCTATGCATATGGTGTAACGGATATTTATTGTGTATAACAGTATGTGTTTATCGTATTATTTTTAAGAGTATGTGACCATCAATTTTTTATTTATTACAGTGTTTTATTTAAAATTTGCAATAGGCTAAATGTGTAATTTAAACTAAAATTAAATGTATTAGATGCTAAACAATTAACATTAATTTCATATTAAAACAGTTTTATTCTTGATATTCCATGTATAGCAGTAATAAAAAATTGTAATATTATTATATAAGTAAAATTAAAACAATGTAAAAATTAATTTACAATAATTTTTATCCTATGGATAATATTTTCGAATGTATATTTTCAAAACAAATGTTGCGATAATGTTTAACACCATTCAATTTGACAGCTAGAAGTGCCGGAATGGTTTGTGATTGGCGGTGAATGTTCTGCACCGGATCACTATTGGCGTAGACGAACAAGGCGCGGGGGAGCGCGGGGCCCGGCGCCATTACGAACAATGGCCGTCGAAATAGTCGTTAGCGAATAGCTTTTATCTCTTTCTAATATTAGCGAGGCAGGTAGGAATTAATGAGACGGAGAGGGTTCTGTCGGGTCGGCCCCGTGCATCGCTGCGTCCCGCTCGCACGCACGTGGCTCGTTTCGCCGTCTCGAGCGGCGCGCTCGGCAGCGGTAAACGCTCGCCACGACGGGAATTCGGAGTCGTAGAGCCTCATACGCGGGTCATAAACGATCCGCGGCCATAGTAGAGGTGCACGCGCGAGAATCGATCCGAATCGCCGGCGATAAACGCATCTCCCGCGAGGCGATCGTCGCGCGCCGCGTCGCCGCCGAGCGATGAGTTCCAAGTTCATCATCGATAGCATGCTCCCCAAGTACCATCAGCAGTTCCACCACCAGAATTTGTTCGCGGGTGCCGGAGCGTCGCCCATAGAGGCGTCGCTGTCGTCTTCGTTGTCATCGTCGTTATCGACGTCGCTGTCGAGTTCGCTGTCAGGCGGACTGGGCGCGGCGGCGCTGGGGGCTGGCTCTCCGGGCGCCGGCAGCCCGCAGCGCTCCTCATCGTCATCGTCGGCGTCGCCGGGCGCGCCGGCCAGGATGTACCCGTACGTGTCGCACCACCAGCAGTTCGGCGGCTCTGTGCCGTTCACCGCGGGAGGCTCGCTGTCCGCTGCGGATGACAAGAGCTGCCGATACCCGACGGCCGTGGGAGGTGATCCGATGGTGAACTACGCGCTGGGCCAGCACAACGGAGGCGCCGCGGTGTCGGCGGCGTCGGCGAGCATGGCGGCCGCGGCGCAGTTCTACCACCAGGCGGCGGCCTCAGCGGCGTCGGCGGCGTCGGCGGCCAGCGTGGACGCCATGGGCGCCGCGTGCGCGCAGCCCTCAGCGCAGCCGCTGCCGGACATCCCGCGGTACCCCTGGATGTCCATCACTGGTAATTTTTTTACTCCTTGCATGCCCGTTTGCGTTGTGATTTCTGTAATCAGTTTGGTTGGAATTAGTGTCTAATGTGTGTTCAATATGCTTATTTTATTTACATAGAGCCGTTTTCATTAAAAAGATAACTAAAACAGCATATTTGCTGAATAGAGCAATGATAAGTAATACTTTTTATTGTGATTTTGATTTGAATGGAGTGTTTATCATAGTAAGTAGTTTAGACATTTGTTCATAATTTAATTCGTGTTTAGCCTGCACGTGCTGTTTGCTATATTTTAAACTTGAAATTTACAATATTACCCATATTGATTAGCTTGGCTACAAATATCCTATAGGTTACAAGCCAACAAAATCTTATAATAAATCCAATAAGATTTCGCATTTTATCCGTTTATCGCATATAAGAGGCGTTAATAGGTAATTTGAATTAATGTAAAGCTGGACCTATATACATGCTATAAAATGAGCTATAATTATTTTATTGGCAGTTAATCAATAAAAATTACCATAAATTTTAATGTAATATTATTATAATTAGTGCAATCGGAATTACACACTTCCGCCACGGAAACAATTAAATTTTCAGTAATTAGCTGCGGGAAATATAGGCTGATAATATAATTTGGATAAAAAATACATATAACACGAAATAAAATATAAAAGCCTATATCTTTTTATTTATTGCATAGCCGTCGGGTATTTATCTGCTTTGGATATTAAAGATATAAAACAACTTTTTATAAAACATTTGTAATAATATTAATTTTAGTTACATACAAAAATACTTTAACAAATAATAAAATACAATAAACAATAAAACATGTTAACATTATTAAAAATAAGTAAATATATTAAGTAACTAGATTAAATAATTACTTATAGATTTTATATTTTCCTATACATTTCACTAATTACCTAAGATTTTTCTATAGATTATTAAATAATAATCAAACAAACAATAATAGAAAGAAAAACATAATAAAATAAAAACTCGGGCCTATTAAGTTTATAGGTAATAAAATTAAGAAGCGAAACAGTAATTATTATAATTAATTAAATGATTTTTTACTACGTACATACATACACAAATGGTACTTTTACAAGTTAAAATTATAATACCATGACTTTATGTGAAGATCATAAATATAATTGACCTTAAAATAGAAACAGGAATAATAAAATATAATACAAATTGAATAGAAACATGGTTTAGTTTATGTAACTATAAATTTAACTTTAGGTATATATTTATTTACGGTACACCAGCAGCTTACATACTAGACTTACAAAATAATAACAGAATAAATAAATAAACTTTGTCTATATACATTACAGTCTTTACTTCACTTTTTTCATATAATAATTATATTAAAATTTATAAATCACTTTATTTGTTGGTGATTGGCCATCTAATTCTAAAACAGTATTTATAATAAAACTTTATTAACAAATTCACAAACTATCGAAAATTATAAAGGTACCTGTGAAATATATACCTCATAATACTCCCTAGTATATAATTAAATATTAATTAGGTATAACGACTTATATAATATAGTAGTCATATAGAATAAAAATATGTCATAATGAAATTCAATAAAGTATCTCTGTCAGAATAGTCTTCGCAAGTCATGTTTTGTAATTTAAATGAAAAATATTCATCACAAATATTGAACAAATAAATAAAAAACAAATCATAATTTATTCAAAATAATAAAAGATTAATAATACATTAAAAATTAATAATGAAAATTTGATAATAATGATTTAAAAAAATCAATAATTATTAAAATGATTTGCAATAATAGCGCGTTGATGTCTTCGCGAACTAACCCCTGACACTATTGCCTCTACGTGAATTATTTACGTGAGGTCCACTTAGTACTCCGAGAGGCGAGCGATCATGTACTAAAGTGCCTGTACACTTTGCATACAATGGTACAATTATTTTTTATACGCCGTTTTATTATCTAGCAATCAATTCGTACATAAAGCCGTGATAGCCACTCCGAATGTAGAGCATTGTATAATTTTATTACGTGTATGTTTAATTAAATTGACACACATCCTTATCTTTATGATGTTATAATTAATGTTCTTTTGTAATCTTTTATAATGTTTTTATTATTTATTATTTTTAAATTGAGTTTCCTTATATTTTTACAGCTTCCTAGTAAAATGATTTTATGGTGCCAAATAAGAGTTAATCTTAATATTGATGTCATTTTTAACGTAACTACGATTTATTTATTTTTTAAATAAAATTATAATCTTCATTGTATTCCTTTTGTATATTGTTTCGAAACATTGAAGCTTTACTTAACTAAGCTTCGAAACATTAAACATATATTTTTTTAAATACATTCATTCAATATAGTTTATTTCTATCTGTGATGATTTCATTATCAGTAAAGGATATCCCAAACAACCTTACTAATATCTAAATCATAGTCTATCTAATAATAAAAAAATTAATTACCACATAATATTATTACAATGTGCAAATAGAAAGTTAAAACACTTATAATTAATAACATAATTATGCCATAAAAGATAACACGACCATTAAGACTATAATTTTATTTGCAAACGGAATTTAATTTAGCAAAATTATTAAAAGTATAAAACAAAGCGGCTTGGCGACTCGCGTAGTCAATGGGATTTATAGAGTAATTATATTTTAAAAATGGAAAACTTGGCTATTCTACTGTCGCAAAACGTTATAATGCGCAAAAAAGCTACTAACAAATAAAAGACGGGCGAATTATAAATATAATTCGTGGTAGAAAATATAGACTAACAAAAAGTGTGTGGTTCCGTAGTAATATATAAGCCATCCACGTTCTTATATACTTAAGGAAATATGGGGCTTTACTCCATTTTTAGACATTTTTGCTGAGTATAATAAATAATAATAATAATAATAAATAACACCCAACAGTCACATACATAGTCCTGACCCCACACTAAGATCGAGTCTTGTGTCGTGGGTATCAGGAACTACGAGAGACTTTTCGGTCTCACAAACACCCAGACCCGAAAGAAATATTTGTGGGCCACACAAACATTTACCTCGGTGCGGGGATCGAACCCGCGGCCTCTCGTTTCACAGGCGGCGTCTAACCAACTGCGCCACGGAGGCTGTGAATGTATGCCAGAAAGGTTGAAGTAATTTAAATCATTTTTGCTGAATATATACATTAATATACATAATAGTAATGACTCTTGTGTGTCTGATAATGACTCAGTGTCTCTTGCACTCTTAAAGGGACAATAGAAAAAAAACTACTGCATTGTATCAGCCCATATACGTACTACTGCAGGGCAATCCTCCTTTACAATCGAGAGTACAATTGTGAGTGGTTAGGCCATATAGTCTATATGTAAAAAAATGTACATAAACTTTTATATACACAGAACTATGTTTAATACTGTTTGAACTAAAACTATGTGGTAAAAAGAAAACCACGTACAAATTAATTACAGTAACAACTTCTAAATGTTATTACGACTAGAAAACTAAACATGTAGACTAAACGCGTGGACAAAATATTTCAGATTTTCTCAGGTTATAACGTCGAATGTGCGACCTATGACTTTGTAAAACATATTACATCAATTAACTTCACAAATTAAATCATTATTTGTATGTATCAACAATTTTGACATAACTGAAATGAAATGAAAATTTCATCATTTCATTTTCAATATCATAATTATGCTTGTAAACTCGCTAATTGAAAATTCCTTTGAACCGAAATAATACTTATGTTTTTTAATCCTAAATGTAATGCAAAAGAACCATTAGTAACGACCTTGTTGTGAAAACGACCACATGACTCTAATGGCCGTAGTATGACCATAGGAAAATCTGGGGTCGAAAACCCGTGAATAGCTCATATATCTGTCATTATACGCGCAAGCATGAAACTTAAAAAACTGCTCAATAATATGTATAAATCTCTACATAATCTTGACTTCTATAAAAATTAAACTAATTCTCTAACATAACTCATTTAGGTACATATTCTAAGAACGCGCGACATTCGTACACACACAAACATGCCAATAAATTATATAGGTATATATAGCTCCTACGAATTTTAGAACACAATGCGGGTCTAATATACATATGTCTGTCATTATAAGCGCAAGCATGACAATTAAAAACAAAATCATAAGAATTATGTATTAAAAAATCTTTACATGATTGTAACTTTTATAAAAAAGTTACAAATTCTCTAACATTACTCTTTTAAGTACTTATTCTAAGAACACGCGACATTCGTACACACACAAACATGCCAATAAATTGTATAGGTATGTATAAGTCCATACGATTTTCAGAACACAATGCGGATCTCTAATTAAATGGGCGACATGACAAATGGCTACACGTTCATTGGATTTCGAACAATGATTTTTTTCAAACAAATGTCACATTGAAAGAAACGAAACTGCGGATCAACTTGTATAATTAAGCACGAAACGACTCATATTAGCCATTAATATTCTAAATTTTAATTAATCTCTTCATTATCAACGATAAACAAAACTAATAACCTATTTTTGAACGCATCACTATGTGCTCGTGTTTATTTATTCATAATTTTTGTCGGATCGATAAAAAAACTTTATTTTATTTATTCGATAAGTTGAGATCAGTGAGAAATCGATATCGGCAGCGAAAATCGACCACTTTACATTATGTAACTGCATCTCGTATGGAAAAATCTTCCCTATTTAATACAAGCGCTATAATCATTTAACATATTTACATAAATAGTCTGCGACTGAGTTATTCGGTCGTTATCTTATTTATTTTATGTTTTATAGAAAAATATGCGAGCTCACAATTCGAAATGGCCGTAATTTTACTTCGGCTTTCTCAAAATGATGCATAGTTTTGTTTACAAGTTTAAATTTTATCGATTTTTATTATAATAATTATATATTTAATAATTATCAAAACTATATTTTGCATAAATCTTTATAACTAACACATAATTTAATAGCTCTATTAATACCTAACGGGTACGAAAAAATATAAAAATAAAAACAAAACGAAACGAAACAGCTCAATAGATATGATACGGTACCAGTACAATTTCACGAGCCTACAAAACACGTAAAATATGACGTGTCCGTAAAAATATCTGCAGCTATAAAGATAAACGTGAATCAAAAAGATTCGTCGCAAGCGGCCTTGTTGGCACATGTCTACGCGCGAGTGGTTGACACGAAAAAAAAAAACTCGTTATCAAACCAGCGCCGTACGTCACTGAAATTATATAAAATAGCCTATAATCGCGGTGTTTTTGTTTAGAAATGGACTATTACCGTGATTTGTCGGCAATGTTGGCTTATAAAAATGTCCGGGCTGATGAAGGCGCGAATCCGTCTCTCGGTTGTGGTGGACTAAAATAACGTCGGCACAAGCAGGTGGTCGGCGCGCGCGCACCAAATTAAAATGGCGGACTTGTCAGTACATAGACATTTATTCGTCGTAAGAGAAACATTCTACAACATTTTGAGTACATTGCATTACGCTCCATTCGAACTTTAGACTGAATGAACTTTGTATGTTAGTTTTTCTAGTGCTGCTAAAAATAAAAAACGCGACATGCCATTCAAAAATAAAATTTATATTTGATGAAATTTTTTCGTCGAGTTTAGTTTGCATAACGTAGTAATAAGATAGCGTAGTAGTGTAGAAACAATAATAGCTATGTATGAGTATAGTGAATTGCCCTACTAAACTTGTCTGTGCACATCGCTGCCGCGGAAAGATGAACGCCAGTCACATGTGAGCGGCGCTGAGAGCGCATGCGCGGATCAAAAATGGCCGTCTCCCGCAACCAATCGCAGGGCGGCGCGTGCAAACGGAACCCACATGCTATCAGAAGCCCTTAACGCTATTGATTGCTATTTGTAGCCAGCTATTAATTAAACTGTTAATGAAACATTGTTTACGTTACATCTTTTAATGGATTACGTTAAAATTTTTATTGTCAGAGCATTTTTAAAAAGTTCTGAGGTTAATTTCTCAAAGATTTATTACGACCTCACAAATGGAATTCATACATAATTTACGCGGCTCTTTTTACTTATCGGACGTATTTAGTTGTGGGATGTAGGGAATAAAATACATAAAACTTGTGCGTTATCTAACCTCGTTGAAATATTAGGGTTCGTGTACTCTCAACCATTTTAGGGTTGAGCCGCCTTGGAAAGTTTCACCACGCGTTGAATTTTTCGTGTTGAGACCGGGCGTTATCTCAATGTATTGTGAATATATGAGTATCGATTTATCGGCGCCGAACGTTTTAATCGAGTTATTTAGTGCAATTAACGATTGCAAGCGAGACAATAAATGTTTCCGATGAACACAACTCGATAATTGGGAATGTTGCTAAATAACGAGTAGCTGAATAATTCTTAATTGGATGTAAACAGTAGTTATATTGTTAAAGAAAATAAAATGCGTGTACATTGCCCAATATTTTATTTTGATCGCGTGAAGTGGCTCGCGTCATACTTTATTAATAGTAAATCAAGTATAATGAGAGTTAAAAAACCAATGATACTCATAACGAAAATAATAATCATTACTGGCTCCATTCCAGAAGAGAGACTAATATTTTTACGATTTTCGCGTCGAGTCTAGTTTTGAGTTTTCTTACTACAGTCAATTGAAGTACATATTTTCCGTATTTTTTACCCAATTTCTCTATCTATTTAAATTTTTATTATCTTTGTTTATCACAAGGACAAAATGCATCGGAATAAATAAGAACACAAAGAGGTAATGAAAAATCAGACCGTATGTCAAGTTGTTTCATTTGTAAATCCGTTTTTATTTTGTAGGATATATATTGCCTCCTTGATATATACATATATACGCATTACATAGATCAAAATATTATCTAATAATGCGGAAAATGGAAGACGTGTGATATAACTATTTAAGTGATAAGAAAAAAGCGTAAAATGCATTTTTATGATATATCTTTTTATTAAAACGTTTAAACACTTGTAAAAAAATGTTAATAATACCTACATCATTTAATACCTACAATTAATTAGAAAATTGATTAATTAGAAATATTGTGATCGCACATTAAAATATGAGCCAGGTATCTTTACAAATTCTTGATAATATGTTTCCAAACGGATTGAACCCAAAATCTTACGTTAGATAGCTGGATTCTCGCCCACAAACAACATTTATCACAATTCCCGACATATTACATGTTTTAATAATATAATAATGTTTTTATAGAATGCGCGTGAAGAAAAACATTGCAATATTTATATACTCTCGCTTTGATAGCTTAGAACATAAATTTAGAGCACCATTCGAAAATATATACGAAAAGCAACATCTTGCCTTCAGTGGCAAGCGTCAGAAGGACATTCGTGTTAAGTTATGTATATTTTAATTATCACTATAATTCATGTCATCACCCAGAAAAATAGCCTCAGACATTGCATGCACATAATCGTGTATTTACAGAAGCGAATCCAAATGAGTATCGCGCTATCTCGTGCCTTACGCCGCCTATAAACAGTATATAATTGATTAAATGCAATTAAAATCGTTGAACTCGTAAAATTGGCCATAGAATAGCGATAAAAAGTAATTAATTGCCAATTGTTATCATAATTGTCGGTCTGTTCACATGGCAGTTGTGAGAAAATCTTTAACTTACTTGTTCGTTATTCGATTATAATTGTTTGGCTTTTGTTTTACTGCTAGTACTTAGTGTGGGTTGTAATTATTCCAATTGTGCTCCGCACTATAGCTGAACAAAACTTTTATTGATATAATAAGTACCACAAATATTTTATTGACAAAGATGACATTTTGCTAATATTTCCGTCCTTTAATGTCTTAAAATTCTTCTCTACCTCCTAGAAGTTTAATATGGTATATATTTTTTTATACATAAACTAAAACCATTGTTGGTTGAGAGAATTGAACCAAGTAGTTTACAAACTTGTAGTCTATTTTGGCTGGCAACCGACCAAGGTAGTTTTCCACTATATTTTTACTGTATTTGCTCTCCTTTTTCAATATATATATTTAATATGCTTAATAATATTGCAAATTTACTGCCAAATTGCATGAAAACACACAAAATAATTTATAATTTAAATACTAAGGTTTGTGAAATACTTTATTATAACTACTTCCTTTAAATATAGATTTAAGTTTAAAACTATTAAATTAATTTATATTTCATTTCATTTTAAAGCGACAATATCATAAATTATTTAAAATGTAAAATTTATTCTTATTTTTTAAAATAAGATTTGTGAAATTGTCGTTTATTTTTTAAATTAAGTTGGAATAATTCTTGCCGAAGTTACCCAATTCGGCTTTGTTGTGCATGCGATTCCACCGAAACAAGGAACTTTCAATACGATTGATAATAGATTTTCCATTTCCAGATTGGATGAGCCCCTTCGACCGCGTGGTCTGCGGTGAGTTTAATGGTATTTATCGTTTCAAATTTATTTTCTTTTAGTTTTAAGTATATTTATTTAGGTACTTGACTGTGCGATTGAGAGTCATTGGATATAAATATTTATTACGTAGATAATTTATATCATTTAAACAGGTTAACCCGCGCTTATTGAGTGCAATATTACCTTTCGAGTTTCGCAAGTAATATGAATATAAAAATAAATATTGTGTCAAAAAATATATTACTTATGAAATTTAAAATGTAGTAAATATCTCAATCGTACACGTCCAAGTTTTTCTATAGTTAATTTGCGAATATTAATTTTGCTTCGTCGTTTTACTAGTAACGGTTACAATTTTTTACGAAGAAATTGATTTCTTTAAATGTGTTTTTTAATATTTTACAGCATTTGTAATTTACATAAACTTGAAGAAACTATAGATACACCTAATTCTTCATCAATAGTAAATCGTCAAAACTTTTGCGTGCTACCGACTAACTTCAAAAAAATCTTTTGTTCATAATTTGCGCAAAGAACCGTTGTTTGTTTTCATAACAAATTTCTGCAAAACATTGCATACAACAAAAAACGGACATTGTTGCAAAAAATGACGAAAGGGTTCAAAGATTTTGCGATGAATGCGAACTTTCACCAAGAACAAAACGCTACAGTGGGTCAGTATACCGGTGTTAAAGGGTTTTGTGATTTACAGGTGACTAGAAACTCGGTCGTAAATTATTCGCAAAAAACTGCATTGTACCTTTAGACAATTTTATTACTGTTTTGGTGATGCGACTTTTTTATTTCAACGCAAAACATTTCATAATAAATATTTCTGGACTTTAAGGTGTGTACGCAACTTTGCTATCGTTTTCAGCAAATATGTATCAGTGATCCTGAAAACATATATTAATAAGTATTTTAAACTTTGTAACCCAACGAAATTAGAAATATAAACGAAATCTGAAATAAACCTTATTACCCTATATTTATAAAAGTTATCTTTATGTATGACAATATCAATAATTTTGTTTCACTTTCATTAAATGACAATCGGAGTAAAAAGTACAATACAAAAATATAAAATTAATTAAACGTATAAAAATTCATCATCAAGAAAGTTGCACTGCTAAAAGCTTTTAACAGGATCGAGGTCAAACCCGCCTTGACCTGATCAAAATTTTGGGCTCATTCCAAATAAAGCCATTGTGATTCAGTTGGTTTATCAGATCTATATAATATTCCTCCGTTTTATTCCACTATATGCAGTCACTCTAAGTTACATAAAGGCTTTATATTGACAGAACTAAGCAACTTTCACCAACATTTGTGTAAAACATCGCAAAAACTAAACAAAAGGTTCACGGCAATGGGGTTGTGCAAATTCCTTTTTTTTCATTTTAAAACACAAATCCTTTGTGCTTATAAAATGTTTACAAATAAGGCATAAGTCAAAGGGTTTTAAATCACGGCGTTGAAAGCTTTTAAAACATGCTTAGAACACTGGCCATTGTTTTGTTGGCACGCTCGCAAATTGCTTTATTACTGTAAGACTGGCACGAAAGTCGATATCGCCGAAATTGCAAACCAGGCGTTTGTTACACGGCGCTCGGAACAGGATAGAGCTAAGTACCTAATACAATGAATGAATTTATTATGCTTATGACTAAACGTGCATCACGCGCATGCGCAATACACGACCCATGATTAATTATTGTGAAAAAAATAACGTTTTCAAAGTAAAACAATAATGACACATCGTCATAAAAATGCAGAATACACAATTGTTGTTAGTAGTTAATAAAAACTATAGCGCAATAACAATTAAGAGTTAATCACTGTAAATCTCAACCACCGTTATAAACCGATTGGAGTTAGTGCTGAGAAAAAAAAGTTCGCCCGCGAACAATAACTGTTGAGAATTGACCATAAAGTGGCGACCTTGTGGCAATAAAAATTTAACGAGCCAAGCCCGTGGCGTGGCGTAGTACAAACACATTGTCTGATACGTGAACGTGACTGTCATAGAAACAGCTGGGCCAACATCTGCGCCGCCTTAGCGACAGACCAAACATTTTGGGAGTCATTAAAAGTAAAGAGTTGACGAAACTAGAATTTGATTTACGACACTATTCAACGGACTTGAGTCATTTACATGTTTTTTCTACTTTTAACATAATCTGCTGTGGTGGTTAATAACCTATCAATTCTCACCGATTGGCTATTATGCACATTATAGGGCGTTTAAGCGCCATCGATCTCGTTTTATGTACCTTAGAATAGAGTCGCGGTAATCTACGCCCGTTTATAAGCGTCGCATCGGTTTAGACGGAAATTAATTTCCATAATGGTTGTTCTGACCGACACGTCGTGTACCAACGAACGCGCCTTTGTAGGCCTGCGTGCCAAATAAGTTAACTCCGCACATTCAAATAGTGTATATAAAGTCCTTACGTAGCTTATCGCGTCCAGTATTATGCGTACTGTTTTATTTTACACAGTTACAAGTTTCAGCGAGATAAACGTTGAACAAGACGTCTTGTTTTGTATAGTATCTCGCTGAGACAAATAATTTTTATAACTCAATTCTAGGTCGCGTGTTAGTTACTAGACAATGTTACTTGTGTAATAAAAGTATAAAAAAAATAATCACCGGTTTGTTCTAGTAAATTCTAGTTTCTATATGAGTGGTATGCAAATTGTGCACGTTACGCGTTGCACATAAAATTGTTTAAAGCTGCTATATCAATTTTTATGTCAAGTTCATTGAATGAATAATGTCATTGCCATCTTTATTCTCGCCCTGCCGTCGTCACTATCTTTTGCCTATTCATTAGTCTGGGCGCCCAGCAATTGTGTAACGCATGTGTCCTGCCTTTCAAGGTTATATTTGTTGGTGCTATTTTGTATGTTACGTGATGTATTTATTTTTAGTTGAGGTTCAAAATAATGTCTAAAGTTGGTTGACCTTATATGACGCTATCATTGATAAACAATAACATTATAAACTGACGATTTGTCGGTCACTATTGCTAGCTTTGAGTTTAATATGAATTGCAAATAATACTTCTTTTTCCTATCATCTAGGAGTAATAAATCTGTTGATATTGCGTTATATATATCGGAACAAATACTAATTAACTATAAAGTTCGTTTGATGTTGGATAAATGTTACATTTCATGATTTTATCCGATGCGATTAGCATTACTTCCTATCTTTAACTCTAAAAGTAAACTTTCCCGCCGCATTTTATTGCGATCTATGAATGAAACATGTTTTAGCAACATAAATGTAATTTTCACACCAAAGCTCACTTTGTACACATCATATTTAATTTTGAAACTACTTCGTGGAAGTGATTCTGGTTAATGATTTTATTTCGTGTTTTTACCACGTTGCAAACTGAGTGAGCTTCGGAGAATTTTTCCTTATGTATCAAAGTAAGCCTTTGCTTCAAATGTCAAATTTATTTTTGTTAATTAATTCACAACTTCTAGATACTTGATGAATCACTTCTAGTATGAATGTCACACTAGGAATTTATCAATATTCAAGTATTCTAGTAACTTTGTCTTGGAGTATGAGAACTGATTTTTCATTTGATACAATTTTTAATTTCTGAAATCATCAAATAAAATCTCAAAGTCTAAATATTAATTAGCAGTCATCTATAATGCGTAAGGTTACCCATAAGTTTTGCGATAAATATGCATTATTTACAATTTCAAAAGCTAAGATTTATATGCATATAAATATTCTAATAATATAATTAAAATTCGAAATAGACGCATCGCTTGATTCAAACATTGTTAGAAGAACACTCACTTTGCGATTGCAATATGCATCCTGTTCGTATAAAACTCAGTGTTTATTGCTTGGCTATCGATCAACGTGAAGTGATATTTAAACGCTAATAATAAATTCAGCCGATGCACTGCAACTGTCTTTGCAGACGGTCGCTTATAACTTAGTGTCTACATAGAGAATTCTATGCAGATATTGTGTGAGGGGAGCGTTCAAATATGTCTCTAATTTGCATTATTTCAATTCCCTTTGATAGACAGTAAAGTAAATGAATTTTGCTATGTATGTGTATGTATATATAAATTTATAAATTTGACATTTAGAAACGCCTTTCACGTTCGTAACACATGATTATATAAAATGTAAAATTCAAGGAATTATGTGGAATTTTATGATGTAAATATTTCACTTATTGTTTTTAATATAGATACAATTAATGATAAAGTATCTTGTCCAAAAACTGGTAATCTGACACAAATACTTTATTGCACACTTAAAGTACAAAAGTCAACTTTCAGTTTCACAATATTAACATAAATAACGCACACCCACTTTCATAATAACTAGAATTCGTATAAAGTAACCGACATTAATTCGGTAAATAACAAGTTTGTTTCAATTCGTGAGGAATGCTGAGCCTTGGATTACATTAAACACACGAATTAAAATATAAGAATCAAGATTAGAAATATTTTAACACATTCCTTTTAGCGTGTGTAGCTTTGTGTTGAATTAATAAACAAGTTACATTGAGAATTTAAGCGTTTATTTTGTCGGGTTCATGCGTTCTGCCGTCAACAAAATATTCTTCCTGTTTCTTATCTATCCACCTATCTATAACAGCTGAAAAACATCTAACTGCTGAGATGGGTTGTCCATAATTATTTCATTCCAAAGGAGTGACTTCATAACCATTCATTCAACTTATTTGGATGTGATTGTTATCGCTGATTCAGCCATATTTTCTTTGGCTTTAAGAGTTGTCTCTTTATTAATTGTCACGTTAGAGTAATCTTCAAGTATCTCATTTTCTTCGTTGTTCTGACCAGTACTCCTTATTCTACTATTCTAGATAGGGCTATCATGCAATACACCATCAAATATTTCTTACGCTGCCTCCTCTAGCAAGAGTTAATCTCTCTTGACTGAATGACTTTCCATAGAAAAACACTTCTTGGATTAGTATCTGATTTTCTCATGATCTCCAAACCATCACTCTTCGAAACTTAAAGACTACTTACAAAAAGACATATGAAATATTCTCCACTACTATTGTATAAAATAATAATTGAATATATTTTCATGATTAATTTTTGACGTTAAACGTGCCAATTTTCATTAATTAGACCAAGGTGATTTACCATCCTTGTCGAGAACATGACGCATGTTAAATATTACTTATATTATATCGCAATTGTTATTTCAATGTAATTAATTATTTATTTATTCAGTAGCAAGCTTTCTTCGCAGGTTTAATTGGAAATTGTATTAATTATGTGAAGCGCGTCGATTGTTATGCGTGAATCATTTATGTGGTATTCGCATGGAATATTTTTAATTTATTTTATAAAGGTAGATGGCACTATCTTAATATGCTGCGTTGGTTTCGTATGAGATTAATGTATATGTAATCACGAGTAAATCTTATTGACGACTGATAATTTATAGTGTGGGGGCAACACTAAATAATACAAGTGTAAATGTAAATCATTTGATGCAAATCTGTTGGAACTTGTCCGTGAGACAATTTATTGCGAACTAAATCTCATTTCTACTATGAGTAAATTTTGAACGTAATATTGCACAATTTATGTTTGATCTATTGAGCTAAATGCACGTAATAATGTGCATTAGTATAGAGATTGCAAAATGAGTAATACACTGAATGCTTGATAAAAACATGTTGTGATGCTGAAACGTAATCTAAGAATGGAACGTACAAGTTAGTAATTTCACATATAGGAGGGACTTTGCGGAACAATTTTCGTGTAAAGGGAATAGTTGTGAAGAGCGTTATAAATTAGAGAGCCCGGTGTCGGGGCGAGTTGTACAATAAGCACATAGCGAGGCGTTACACAGGCTGTTATTAGTACATAACACTCTCCGCGATGTGACTCAATAGCGTCGAGAATGCGAAGGCATTGTTCAGTCCGACGAACTTCGAGAAAGCTTCAGCTCGCCGGCTCACGCCAAACATTATGCTAATATTGATACCGTGTCGTCTGCCAGTTCGCTACTTACAATTTATTTTATTCGTCTGCTATTTGAAATTTAGGTACCAAATGATGCTAATGTTACGCTCTAGACAGTTTATTGAAGCGTATCAATTTTGAACTCCACTTGTATGAACTCCGGAATAAAGTGGGCACTTTACGATTTCGCATCGAAAGCTTCTAGTTTACTATAGCGGTGAATTAGAGGTTTGATCTGACGTTTGTTTCGGACAGTGTAAATAATACGCCGAATCCCAAAAGTTCACAAGCGACGCAGAAACGGCTAGGCGCGATAACAAGCTATTTCGTAACGCATAGGTGTCGATTGCTCTCAAAGGGATTAAATGGAATGCGTACAATTTATATCTCTATTAACGTTGAGTATTGTTTACACACGTCTGACCGCGGCCTCGGAGGCGAAACGCAGACGCTTGTGAAAACATTCGCTTCGAGATTAAAGGTAGACCTGGCCACCTCCGCCAGCGTCGGTTGACCCGCTCCACCCTATTTTCGATTGTGGATACGCGACCGGTGCCTGCTCCCAGGGCTCACAGGAAATTGGTCGCGTTTAAGTTTGTTTACAGCGGGCTCAGCGTTTCCGACCAGTTTGCATAACTCGGGGGTAGTCTCAATAAAAACAAATTGGCTCGCTGACCAAAGTAGCGCATTACACACGTACGAGGAAGCCGAGCGACACGCTTGAAGGTGATTTACTGACATTTTCGCACACTGTGCGATGTTGTTATGGTAATAAATGAAAACTATTATTTTGTAACATTATAACTTGTACGTTTGATACATTTCGGTATTTATTTATTTTGGTAATACGTTGAGCCGTAAAATTACTGATATTTTACTGTCTTCAATATTTCAACGTGCACATTTTTCTTTTCAAAACAAGCCAAGGAAAACATTAATTTTAAAACGATTCCGCCATTTATCAAAATGTATTTCACACCAAGTTATTTATGAAAAAATCTCGTATGGATAGCATCCGAAGCGATTACTCAATACGACAATTAGAATTTCAATTAGTCTATTAGAATAATCGATTAAGCTCGTCACGTTATCGGGAATCGGAATTCCATTCCTGGTAAATAAAGCGTGGCACAATGAAGCAGGTAAAGGTCGGGAATTATGTTACCTACAGGCTGTTGGAGCGTACGAGACTCACGCGCATTAATCTGAGAGATACAATCGCGGGTAGAGCGCGCTTCGTAAATCTCAGATACACATCTCGATACCCAGTGAGTGGGGAGGCTCACCTTTGTGAGCCTTGCGAATGACGCGATAGCTCATTCGGTATTGTTCGGATCGTTTCGTATTACTATGTATTAGAACATAGAATGTTATAGAGTCGATCACATCTAACAAAATAAATGTATCAATTTATTGTTTTAACCACAATATAAAGCCGAAAAGATCCTCAATGACTGTAATAAAATTTCATTAGTTTATGCAAACTATTTTCTACGAGTTGTTTTAGTTGAAAAAATAAAAATGCTTTCATCTGTGTTCTTACGCACCACATGCGTTTTGTACGAAGCTTTAAAAATATATTGCTTTGTCCTACCTCAAGACGCAATAGGGCCGTACCGGTCCAATTACAGCGACATTCAAAGTAATTTAATTGCCGCTAATAAGATATTAAATTGTGTTTTTATGGCATAGAAGCTTAATTGTGCGTTCCGAGGATTTTTGACGCACCCGCCGTTTGAGGTCAGCCGACAGGACAGCTCCTTTTAACGGAGCGTTCAACTTGAATTAATAATTAAAACATTTTAATGATTTTATCTAGGCATATGGCATTTGCGCTGTCATTCTCATGTTGCTTTCATGTTGCGAACATGAATTATGGATTTAATCTAGGACTCGCTCGTATTGCCTACGTTTTATGGAAATGAACCTTGGAAAACTGTAATCAAGAATTGTTAATTACAGCGGTTACCACCCACGAGTTCTTACTTATACTAACTCGCCACTGGTTATTATTTATGCGGAGGAAATTTTATTCTATACGGATGTACAATAAATTGTAACCGCAAGCTTTGCTTTCAAATGACCACACTATGACTCAAGGCGTTGCATTAGGGTCTACACAAGTCTGCAAATTGTATACCTACACACTAAACGCTGACTAGTTCGATCATACAATGTTTTAATTATACCACACCTCACATAATGTAGTTTATGATAGTATAATATCCGCTCGAGCCCGTATTAAAAACAAAAGAATTCGGGTAACAGTTAATTCATGTAATATACGATGACGTTACAGAAATTAATTTCTCAATCAATGGACGTAAATGTGTAAATATTCGGCTTCGTATATTAATCGAACGTGTCGTATAAACTTAAAAATGTAAAACAATCTCTATCCACACATTATGATGTGTATACGCGTACCTATACTGCTTATTTTCATCGGCAGCATTCAAACATGATACGCGTGCTACGGCTCAATCATTCGATATAAATAGTGCCTAATGCTTACATCTGTAATCTTAAAATACGCACTGTTTGATAATCGATAAAATAAACCGTTTTATACATCAATGGATCTCTTTGCTCGGATGTCGGCCCTGCTCCTTAATTAAAACTATACATCTACATTTTTCATTATTAACCGGTCGCTTTGCATGTTTCTTAGTATAAGCCGACCGGATGCTGCGCCGCGATAAATTCCTTGTTTACATTGCGATACGTATCTACTCGAGGACAAGCTTTCAATGAGTAGCCGACAGATCACCGCCTACAATGTAGCACGCATCAAAAAAACAACCCTTCGGCACAACAATAACGTGGTGTCAAATCTAAAATTGTAATTTCACAATAAAATTGATATAATTTCGTATAACCCTAGTGTTGTGTAATGTACAGATACGAAGGGGCATCTGCGGCATTTAGGGGATCGGGGGACAGCGCAGGGTGCTACTGACATTGAAGAAGTGCCAATAACGGAGGTATAAATAGTGGGGGCCGGCGGCAGAGGGCGTTACTTCTGTACGAGATCGGAATATTTTGTTGCCCCGGGTGTAGTGTCCTAAACAACGGATTACAATGCGGGAAGGCGACTACCAGCGATACGGATCTGTATCTACTTGATAAATTGTAAACTTGATACGAATTTATTAGTTTTACGTGTTCGTTGACACTTAATGCAAAATAAATAGGTATCGGTACAATCAAAGAGGTTACAATTTCACGCAAAAACGAATTTACGTGTCCACTGAAACGTGACGGGTGGCAGCTAAAGTTCGTTTCGAATGTATAAAAGTCGTATAAAAACATTTTTATTCGTGATTGTACTACCAACACCGTTGCTGAGAATGACTAAAAAAATAAATAATGCTGTTCTAAATTTAAATTTCTCAGTAGTTGTTAGACTGTGTGACAGCTACGCTCTCAGTGGCAATGTTAAACATCTTTTGTTCATAATAAGATTAAGTTGCGTACACCTCCATTGACTCGATATAAAACTAGTTCCGAGGTGCCACCAAAAAAGTCATAATAAAACCCATAAATTCTCCCCTAGAAATTGGTCACCCTCGAAGTAGACAAAAATGACCAGAATAAATTGGAATGGTAGTGTCAGGCGATAAAACATTCAGTTTATGGGGTGTCATATTTACATTCGGGGAAATATTGACGTGGGAATATAGATAAGAACTTATTTAACAAACACCCTGTAACATACATAAAAATTAAAAATTATACTTTCCCCTAAATACGCCTTTTTAACACGTTCTATGGAGTTTAGTTTATTAAACGTGTTATACTGAATTCACTGGTTTATAGTGACCAAACATATTGTTTTTCTCATAGTACATCTAAACAAGTAATTTTAAAATTTACGCATCGCTTAGAATAATATGAGATATGGAACCGACAATCATATCACAAAATATAACATCGCTGACTGAAATATCCTCCTTTTGATGAATTTATTTGATGTAAAAATAAAAATTCAAATTTGTGTAGCATAGATATAAAAAGTATTATAGTTAAAAATATCTTGTAGATCATTGTAAATAAAGATTGAACATTAATAATGACAACAATGATACTCTTGCAACAAATCCACGTATTTGTTCAGCAGCGATTAAACATACACATATTTTGTTTCGTTTAAACCGAACTACACAAGCCCAAATAGCAATTTACTTTTCCTTTTCGGCAGTAGGGGGCGTTGGAGCGTTCACCCGTATAGTCCGCTAATCCAATCACCCCAGCACTCCAATTAAACAAAGCTCGCTAGCTGCTGCTAATCGATTGGCAATAAATTGGGATTCGAAGGGATCGCTGGTATAATTTCATGCACCCTTTGGTAATCTTTTACCTATGTAACGCTGCCAGCTTATCAGTCAATGGATTACCTGCTTACCATGTTTGAGAGTTTCGTTTGAGTACTTTTATTTTGAAAAGAGAACGCTGTGGGTGCAAACTTTGTGTTTGCGAATAGACTAGAATTTGTGATTGCATTTATTTATTGATTTCATCAATAGATGGAGCTACTTCTGAGGTAGGTTTAACTTGAATTATATATAAAAGAATTTATTCTTAAACATAAATCTTTAAAATGACTGGAATAAGTTAATAAAACAGATTTGGAGCAAATTATTATATTTATATTGAAAAGAAAATTGTAAACATAATAAAGCCAACTTCAACTCTGTAACGACTTTCTTCTTTGAAATAGGTTTTATTTTGTCTACATTTTTTTAACACAGATTGGTTATTTATTTGTTTTATGAGACTTGCTGCGATCATTAAACGTGTTTTGTTAAATTAAACCAGATAATTTGTAAGATTGATAACGATTTATGCTATTCAAATCCATATATGTATCTCTTTTATTTACATTGTATTTATTTTTAAAGTCGAACATATATGTAACTTTAAAAAAGGAAGTAGACAAGGATGCTTTTTGGTTTAGCTATTGATAATTTAAAAAAAACTATATTTTTCTATTTGAAAAATAACTGGCGAATTACAAATTAACCCTCACAGTGTGTCTGATTTAAAGCCGTACATGTAATCCGCACGAACATTCATACGGAAAAGGCGCAAAAACACCCCCTAATGGAGGTTCAAGATTAGTCTACGCAATTCCAACACGTTACGTGAATAGCGATGCTACCAAATAAAATGTTTAGGGTCATTCTGACCGGCAACGAGCGCGGCTAGCTCACCCAAATGCCAATAGGTCTATTTTACCCCCACGCCTCCGAGGGGAGTTATACGGCCATCATAAATTGTCGGCCGCAAATTTGCAATCCTATCTTTTTTGGCCCGGTGAGGGAGGTCCGGCATTAACATAACTGTGCGTTGAACAATTTGCCTTGTTGCTTTATGAATATAACAAGCCCATGTGAGCTTATGGGTAATTTTGCATTACATTGCGTTGTACAGTTTAATTTTTGGACAATGTTTTGGTTATTGATTATGTAGTAACGGTTAAAAACATGATAAGTAAAATAACATAAATCAATATAAGTATTCTTGAATTTTTCATCGTATGTGTGCTGATAATTTTGCATTACATTACGTTATGTATACTTTAATTTTGTGGTCATTTTTTACTTTTTGTACTGTTTACACAGCAGTGAAGGGTTAAAAGGCGTGACTAGAAAGATACATAAAAAAAATCCCTTTTCCCTTCGGTTTAATCACGTTAAGGCCGTGATTCGAGCTCAAAAATTAACCATGAAAAATGTATAAAACTTTCTTGGTCGTTGGATTAATTTTTAATTATAATTGCGGAGTGGCGATGGCGCTCGTTCGACGGAGCCGTGGTTAGAATGCGAGAGAGGCTCGATTTAATCACTCGACTTATAACGAGGGGTGGGGGAGAAGGGGGAATATTAAGTACATTCTTGAATTATAAACGCCCCTTAATTACGTTTAGACATTCTCGACTTTATTAAATATGTAATTAATATTAAGCTTCTTATATTAAATACGCTGCGTAATAGCAAGAATGAGAAAAACGTGCACTCGTACAATTTAACAATGTAATGACATTATCACAAACGCAACATATATTCGTATGTCATATTTATGATTTTCAGATGCATTGTCACATAAAGCCAGCAGAAATGAACATCAATCATAATTTAAGAAGTTAAACAATTTAACATAGTAATAAGAGCGGTATTAAAGTGGGCATTTTGAGCACGTACGCTCCTGGTTACTGGGCCCTATCATAGTTTACAAGCGCGTAAGGGCTTCGGCGCCCTTTGGGCTCTTAAGGGCGCATTACACCCGTGGAATAGAGCCTGTGTAATTAAAACGCTCTAAACTGACAATTACGAAGTACCTATGAAAACAACCTTACTCGGTCTCGTGAGGAGGTTTGGATAAGGTGGCACGACGGCGCACGTTTAAAATGATAATGACGCCGTTTTTGGGAACGAGAATGCCTTGGAGTTAATTTTGAATATTTGCTTTATATTCATGGAAATTTGAAAATATGCGGATGTGTTTAGGTGTTGGAAAATGTTTATCCTGTGTTATGTAATTATTATGATATATACAAAAATAGAAAACAATGGGTTTACTTTTCAAATGCGTTATTAGTATTTAAAAAAATAACACTATTATATGACAAAATATTTTTTGTGTTAATATAGGAAATGGATCAAATAAATAACACTATCAGAGCAGTATGAGAGACAACAAAGTCGTGTTTTATGAATGATTAATAAGAACGGTCGTTGAATTAAATTACGGTATCTAAATTTAAACGCACAGACTAAGGCGGGATTGTAATATGACTACATTTAAATTACGAGTTTGTGACTAACATTCCAGTTCATTAGAGTTAATTTTAAACTACATACATTTTAACATTTAAATGAAGTGTAACATGAATTGCTCAGTTATTCTACACATAAAATATAACTTTAAATATTTCAGTGAGTTAATTCTCCTAGTCCAAACCAAATACCATCCTTGATTCTCGTTGACTATAAACAATACGAAAAATATATTTATTTATAAGCCGTTTTCTGGTTTCTTAGTATCGGAACAAGCGTGAATAACAATCAAAATGGAATTTCCACATAAATAAAACGCTGGGAACAAAATTTTACTTACATTAACGCTCATATCGGGAGAGCTTTATGCAGTATCACAAAGGCGAGCCACGCTTGCGAATGCCAATTCAACGGTGATACGTGCCAAGTTAGTAAAAGGAATGTTAATATAAATAAATCTGAAACTCAAAGCCTGTACCTACAAAATAGCGCAAAAACTATCACGTATTTTCTCGTGTGGTACACATAGTTTTCAAAATTCGAACGAAACCTATGGAATCTTTAATATTAGTCGCTTTTACAGCAGTTTCAAAGAAAATATTGAAACGGGTATCAGTATTGCTTGAGCACTTACCAAAGTATAGTAATTCGTTTATCACTTATTTATTGGAGCTTATCTCCTTTATGTTATATTCTAGATTACTGTATCTTTCTTTCCTTTTCTTATGTACATCCAAAGGCTGTCTGTTAGAAATCACCTAGAGCGATAAAACCGCCCTATGTATTTTTATAATAATTTTTATTATTTATATATGTCTCTTTTTCTCTTTTATGTGTATTAAAGCACTTAAAAAGTTAAACAAAATCTAAACCAATGTTTAGCTCAATAAATATATAGAAAGTATTATCATATTCTAAAAGGAAAATATAATAATTTTTGCGCTTCTATGTATCACACTACATAGATTACAACAAACAAGATAAGGAATTACGGCAACAAATCAATACCGTGCCCGCATTAAGTTTCAATTAAAACAATTTATGCACCCACAACGCAGACGCCGTATTGTATCGCCATAAATTATAGTTGAATTAATAACACAATGGCACGACTAACGAGCTCTGTCGGAGGCGGCCGCCTGCATAGGAACAAATTAAATTTGCATGTTTGCAACCCCGTAACACCCTGTATCACGCCCCCCCCCCCCCTACCCCCACCCCACCCGCCATTGGACACTGGCCGCCATTAACGTTTGGATGCGAATTGATAACCATTTTAGGCAGATACATATGCAAAACGTATATACACAATTTCATCGATGTTTGTAAGGCTGTTTCAATTTTGGGGGATAAAAACTGTTGTTTAGATTCTTGATAAAATTGTGAAGTTTTAGGTGGGAGAAAAAAATATAGATTTGCTGACTGGCATATTGTGTCGATAACTGAGAGATAAGTTAATTAGTAGATAGTTAATTCGGATTATAATGTACTAACCATCAAATACTTTATATTTAGTTGGTAGTAGTATTAAAAAATCTTTGTTTACCTCTTAAATTCGTCTTGGAAGTACGCATTACTCCACCATCTTCTCCACCGACCCTTGATCTCAAGAGTACTGAGTAGCTATAAGCCATTAGCATTCGCATCCCGAGTCACTATCTGGCAAAACATCATTTTTTACAGATAAAAGAAGCCATTTTTTCGCGAAAGCTCTCTACCTAGACGTTCCCTTACATTAGAGGGTCTATTCTTTAAAAACATTTGCGCATCTCGCCAGGGGTAGGGGCGGAGTGAAATTATAAAATATAACAACGAGGTCCCTCCCTTTGTTTTTTAAAGGCAGGTATCGGATGGGGCGCGAGCAACGTGCGGTATTCAAATTTCGTACCCGGCAGGGGTAAACTAATTCGTTTTAAATTACGTTACGATATTGCGTTTCGAGTTAAAATATTGCCGATATAAACAACCGGGAGAGGGTACGAATAAAATATTACAAGGCACTCCGGAGCGCGTAATTAGATTACTTATTAGATACATGCATCGAGATTCACGGCGTAGGATTATATTTAATTCAACGCCTTCAAATTTATACTCGCCGAAAGCAATATCTATACGTAATATTTAATTCACTGCACTGATGTTTATTGTGTAGTTATTTAAACTCAGCAGAGCTGTAATTGTAACGAGGCGAGGGGTAATTAGCTGCTTAAATTGTGTTCGTAATTTTTCACTTTAAAGAAATCGGCATTCATCGTTAATTACGCTGAAAATAAAATACTTTTGTTTTTTAATTTACGGATGTCTAAAATGATATTAATCGTACTGGCAATTAAGAAAACCTGGCTGGTGAAATTGGTACATCGTCAACATGTAAATAAATATAATAAGACAGGCTGGACCGAAAATACATCTTGAAATTGAGTTATACAACATCTGCATGTTCGGATTTTTCATTGCAGTTGCATTTATTTGTTACACTGTATTTCAGTTTTATTACATTGGAATCACCTTTACAATGTTATTCCTTAACTTCAAATTTTTAAAATCTGAACTTATCCGCCCACAAATATAATTTACAACGGTGAGAGTGGAACTCTGTTATCGCCACACGTTCGCGAAGATATTTATTAGACAGGTGCATATTTTATTAGCTTTCCAACATAAAACAACACATAAAAACTATCAGTACGGACTCTCGCGGAAAAAGTCCGGGACACAAATCTTATTCGCAATAAACGGGACGGAACGGAACGGGAACGTTAATAAAGATATAATAATAAATATTCCGTGGAAAACCTTTCGGGATTCGAATTAAACTAAGGGTAGGAAAATTGCCGGCGTCCCTAAGGAGACGTCGGGCGACAGCTGTGGAGCCTAATGTCCTTTCTATTTATCAGTGATCGGGGAAATGACGCTACACATACACTATGTCATAACAGAATCCCCAGAGGACGCCCAACACGCAATAACTTCTTTAATATTTGTAAAATATTACATATATTGTAATATAACGATAATGTCATCATCTGCCTCAGTAGAGACATTACTCACGACACTAATCTAAAATACGTGCCAAAATGAAAGAAATATTTCATTTTATATTAGCACAATCATTTCCGGTTAACGTGAATAATCCGCAATAAAATTGTTCAACAAAGGAAACGAATTAATACAAGTAGTCCATAGGAACTTGATATTGCGTAAGAAGCGATGACAATCTCTGTTTTATGGTAGAGACATCGTAAACGTCTATTAATATGAATGGGCTCCAATTACTTTTATGATTCGCGTTTTGTTGAGAGAATTTCTAAAAAAAGTTTACGATCTCTGCCCCTGGTTTGTTTGACTTTATGTGCGGCAGGGGTGTGAGCTCGGGAATCGAACGCAGCGTGGACAATCGCCCTCATGGCAGATGGTACCATGCTCTTCACCTGGCCCCAAACCTTGACTTTGAATTCTGAAAGCAGAGCCGAATTTATCAGATGGTATTTTAAGACAATATTCATATAAAACTCTTCATGAATACGCGTTTTGTCGGACATTCAAGTGTCAAAAGGACTTCCGCGCCATATTCGATTGCTGCTTTAATATTTCCCCGGCGTCCACTAACGGATATCATACGATATTTAGAACATGAGAATGCCCACTTATATATGTTTTCTCAAACGCGACGATGAAGCAATTACGATGCAACGTGCACCCTGCGAAGTGGCGAGCGATTTTATTGCAATTTAAATTTTATGTTTATTTATACAAATGAATTATTTTATACTCGAGATAATTCGCTTTTATTGCAACTCATAATACTTTTCAGTTTCGCGTGGCGTTCGATATTTGTTGTGCAAACAAGCACGCAGATATCTGAAATGTGTACGCGAGCGTAAGTTTTGCAACAATTGGTGAGTCATTCTCAACGGTCGACTCGCGTTGGATATTTAGTGCCGACATTAGATTCGGATATTAGCTCTCAAACGCACTAAACTAACAAAGCCGTCGTCGGAACACGTGAAACCGTACAATAATTCCCATTCAGTGAATCGGAATGCTTGGATCTCAATGAGAATAGTCAATAACAGAGTGCCAACTTCCTCCGAAGAGTGTCAGCGGGCCGGGCCGGAACGTCTATCACATCACATGACCCGCTGAATGCGTCTTATTACACTTTTATCGGTCGTATCAGTCATAAAATGCTAATGAACGAGCGTTTCGGACCAAACATCCGAGCGAGAGATTCAAATGACGGTATAAAACGTAACCCGAAGTCGACACTTCGTTGGAAACGTAATCGTAATCGGTCTATGCGCTTTCAAAACAACGCGTAACACGACCGTCTGTGTGCCCGCCATGATGCCAAGCATGTTTTTAAAAGCTCTTTTATTGTGCGACCTAGTATAATATCTTCGTTTTTACGGAATCAGCTGACTGCTTTCGCGTTGTATACTTTATTCCATTAGCAATACAAACTCTTTTTGCAGAAAAAAAGTTTGATGTAGATTTTTGATAGCCGATTTTCGATATAGCGCCGCGCGTATAATCGTAACTTTGTTTGGAAGTTAGTATTCATACGTTTTTTAAATGTGTGCTAAACATCTTTATTTCCGTATAATGCAAGCACGGTGCGTTTCAAAATCATTTAATTAATTTATTTATTTTTATACGAATTTAGAAAATCAACTATATTTAGCAGCCGTATCATATTGATTCTTAAAAACTAAACGCTAAAATTACAGCGATGTCCGACATCACGATGCCATTAAAAATATACAAATTTATGATCTGCCGGTCGTAAATTATTTTTCTTACAAATTATTTCCATTTAATTTCAAGAAATTAATATTAATAGCTGATGCAAAACCCATCCGCTTAAATGCAAAATAACTTGTCTGGCAGCTGTAGGTGTAACATGAATTATGTGGTATAATCACATAAAATTTTCGATGTTTAAAACGGTCTCGATAAATTAATTCAGCAGAATATCGTAAATCAATTAACTAGCATTCCCTTGCCGAACAAACAATAATGTCACTGAAATATCCACCGAAACCGCTGAACAATATTTAGTTACTTTAAAATTGTACGTGACACATAATACCGGCCATTACAGTTTTTTGTGACGCTTCGAGAGCGTTATCTGTGAGTGATGGAGTCATTTTCAAAAATAAAACGGCCCTCTCTTCTTGCCATGAGAATATACGACCACTTCACATTAATATATTATCAAAATAACGCTTTGAGCTTAGTGAGCGGTGGTACAGCGGCAGCCAGCTTATCTACAAACAACATACTCACACATAACATCTTATAGGAAATGAAATATGTACCTCCTTAGCGAGGCAATTTGGGCGTTAAACATCCTGTTATAGTATTAACACGTGGGCCTCTAATATAAATAATGACTAGGAAAGAAATAAAGCTGTGTAAGCCAATTGTTTCCGGGACTTCATAACTGATGTTTGTTATTTGTTTATTCGTTTCGTAATTATTATTAGATATAAAAAAAACTTTGTGAGTATGGTACGCACTGCGCAGTATCGTCGAGTTTGTATCGAGACGGTAAAAATGAAAATGTTCTTAATTAAAATATCACAAGGCAGACTCGATTAATCCCAGTGCGGTGTGGGCGGCAGACTGCACTTATTTTATTTGTGTCGCTAGCGTATATTTCAGACTTAGCTCTAAGGGGGAAATCCTTGCTGAAAATTCCTATAATACTTTTGTTGGAGAAAAACAGACCTTGCTCACTCGTACATAGAGATTAAATTGGCATGTACCCGAGTGGAAGATAGGGCGTTCGTCGTCTAGGTGTTAGATGCACATCCTGTGCAGACTTTGTATAATTGCTCAGGGTTTTGGGTGTTTGGTAGAAAGTCTCAAGTAATTATAACTTCCAGTAGCGTGTATGTTGTTTTTGTTTTTAGTCTATTGTCGGTAAATGAGACGGAGATATAAATTACTTTGTTTAATACATCGTTTTCTTGGTAACGCAATTAGTGGAAGACAAGTGCTAGTGAAAGATCTATTGGCAGTTGGCTCGCTTACGTGTTACTCTTAATGAACAATCTTATTTATTATTAAGCAAGTTTATAAAGTAAGGGTTATATTTAAACTTTTCCCAATTAAAATAGAGATATTTTAATAGTTGTAATAAAATTAACTGACAGCAGACAATATTTGAAAGTTTAATTTTATTAATTTAGTCGCACGACGCGGTATAAAAATAATTTAATTAGTGCATATAATTAGATTTTATTGCTTATTTTGAATAATTTAGCCCTATTTGTAAATGATGAATAATACATTACAAGGCTATTATGCCGATAGGTAACATAAAAACAAACAGAATTGTTATGCTTTGCTTGAATGTTTAAAGAAAGCCGTTTGTTTTAGAAAATAATAAAATAATTTTATGAAATCAATACAATGATACATGTTTTTTTTTTACTGAAAAAAATCCAAGACTGGTGTTTCCACAATATAGCGAAAATATCGAAAAGTGATCATATTAATAAGAATAGTTATATTAGAAAGAGCGTTATACAAACCTATATAATATCATGTTACTGAATTCCGGTTAGCGAATTTTTAAACGGTTAATGCTCTTTTGCTGGTTGTCATTTGGGAATAAAATGTCACGGCATAATAGATTAAAATTGTTAAATAGATTTATTGGCTTGACTATACATAATATGGTGTCGCTTTACATAATATAAATATTTAAAGCTTAAAAATACGTAAAGCAAAAGATCCGCCCTAGAATGAAAATCCGGGGCCTCACGACGCTTTTAAGCTTTGAGCTTAAAATATTTTTCGGTGTATTGTTTAAGAAGTAATATTACCGCATCGCTATGCAGGAGAATAAATCTTTGACATTCCTCGAAATGCCAAGGGCTTCCCAAAGACATTTTACAATTAACATAAAACTTTCTCATTCAAAATATGGTCACATAGATTGCATCTTTAATTTTCCAAATCCCATATTTGCGTGCTGCGAAAATTTCGCCGCATTTTTCAATGCTCTCACACTGGTTACACAATCACGTACGGGACATTCACCAACCAGTTTGGCGAGCTACCGAGAACGTTTTATTGCTCGCGACAATGATCTATGCTCTTCGAGATAAACCTTAAAAGTAAAACGCTTTTATTTTCCATATTACGTAGATGCACTACTATTGGTGTGCACAAATCTGACGTAACATGTTATTGTTGTGCGGTGTTTTGGTACGAATAGTATTCACACGCCGCGCTGTATGTTTTTACAGAATTTTGGTAAATATTGCAGCGAAGCGTAAAATACTTGTAAATGTTATTAATTCTGCGAAAAATATTAAATTTGATATCTAAAATGCAGTTTTATCCGCTATTATAAGATCTTTAAATCTTTGGAAACTTTATAGCATAAAAATAGTAGGTAAAATTTCAACAAATTCTTCCAAAATACTTCTATGAGTCAAGATGTAAAAATATTTCCACAGACAATAACATAAATGATGAAGGTATCATTCAGTAAACACAGAAGGCTTTAGTTCAATGCCTACGGCCCAGCAATCTGCATTTTGCCAAGGTTGAGAACTAAGTTCAAAGTTCTTTCGCAAGATCTGATTCCAGCAACAGAATACATACAGGCTACTCATGTCCAAAGCAACATCAACAGATCTTAAATCCCTCAATCATAACAGTCAAAGACGAGACCTTAAACTTAAAACGTGATAGAATTCACAATTACTTAATTTGAATCCGTTGTGGATACGAAAATCTCCAACAGTAAAGCCACTTTGAAAATTAAGTCATATATTTAAGTAGTTGACACAAACGATAACACTGTTATGATAAGTCGACCTTTTAGTTTTTGACTCTCGTATATTATCTTCAAATCTTGTTTTCTAAAGTGTATTGGCTATTGAATATTATGTTGGTACTTGAAGATATATCGCTTTACGACTGTGTAATGATTTTATTTTTATTTATTATTTGGTCTTTATAAAAAAGATGTCATTTTTTATTGAATTGGGGGAGACCTTGATAAATAATTTTATTCTTTAAGATACAAGGACTTGAGATATTAGTTTCGGAACTTTTTAAACTCATTCAAGTATTGACGTCGATAATGCAGATGATAGTTCATTTAGAGCTAATTTACTTTTATCATTTGTTTACACAACTTAGCCAGTATTTATAAATTAAAACTACTAATGGTTTCATAAGATCTTAAAAAAGAAATAATGTCCAGAGCTACATTACTCATTTCTTGTAAAGCGTGATCTGTTGGACCCCTGGAGATATAATGTGGGCGATATTCATAAGTTGCTGTGACATTTATGTATTGCACACATATTTTAGTCATTGTAGGTATGTAGCACAAACATTCAACGGTAATTACATCGCATCTATTAAAATATTAACACAATTTCAGAACATTTTCAAACCAGTTAAAACCTAGTTTGTAGCATTGGATGTTAAAGTTAATTGAGATTGTATTATAAGAATTGTGATTTGATAGTGAAGGAAAATAGTTAGAAATTACTAAAGAAATCGATCGCTTGAAGTTCAATTCGCTCTTCAGAAACTAGAGCATCTAGTATTGATCAAGGTTAATACTAAAAGCATCACAAACAACCAAAGTAAAGACAAACTGAATCAGATAAGTTTTAGTGATATTACATTATATAATCCATATGTAAACAAGAACATAGATTATGTCGTGTCAAAGGTACTTTCTTCTTCTTAATGAGCATTCATCAATTTATGATAAATTATATACTTTCAAGTTAATTTAAGATCCCTGACCTGCCTCCTATACATTTTTGTTACGCATAAATCAAACACGAGAAAAGGGCCTTATTGAAACTTATCGACTACATAAAAGTTTACATAACATGTACATAAGAAACACGGTAAAATTGAGTTGTATAGCCACATCATACAGTAATGGAAACATTTAGACTAATTAAATCGAGCATTATTATGTCGTTGGAGATATCGTTTGACCCGTTTATCGTGAATAAAGTCATCCATTTCAATAATAGTTGTCATAATGTCCACAATGTATAATTCTTGTGCTATAATAAATAGCGTTTTATGGCCAATAATAATGCAGTGATCTGAACAAGCCACCGTTTTGTTGTAACTGCATATACCAGTCTGTATATTGTGTATATAATTAAACCATTGATTGCTGTTGTTACGCGATTTTTTATTGCCTATATAATTTGATAGCTTACCTTATTCATTGCAGGCAAAAAAGCAATTGATTGTAGGTAACTTATTTTATAGCATTCATTATAAGTGTTGACAAGTTGATACGTTTAATGAAAAGGAAACGAATGGAGAATTAACATGAAAATGTGTGCATACGGAGTATAATTTACACGTATTATAATAGTCAGCACCACATTGCATGAAAGGTGTGAACTTAACAAAGATATGAATGGTCGTGAATACGATGTAGTAGAATCCGAGAACATACTAACTGAAAACAGTCTTACTTTAAACTTAGAAATAAGTTACAAATACAATCATCTTGGGATCTGGCTTAATTTAATTTGAATTTGCAATTTTTCATTCGTATTTTTAATACGACTGCCTCGGTGGCGTAGTTGTACTAAGGTACGCTTGCAAAGCTGAGATCTCGGGTTCGAATCCTGAGTCGGGCAAAGTGATATTGGATATATTCTATTCATTATCAGCCTGGAGTCAGGAATTTGTGCCCGATATGGCGATAGGCTCACCACCTATCACATCGTGGGACGGAACATATTGGCGAAATGTGGGTGTCCAGGCATCTCTGCCTACCCCTTCTGGGAAAAAGGCGTGTGTTTATATATGTATGTATTTTTAATATCTGTCGATATGAGATCAATCCTATTAAATCTTGAGCACATGAAAAATGTGACTTCATTGTCAAAATTATGTCTAAACTTCTAATCACACGCATATTTACTGAAAACAACTCAGGTTATCTTTAATTTTCTTACAAACAAATTTTACGACTTCACCAATTTTATTGCTCGATACACTTCATATAATTTGTTTACGTCGAAAACGCGACATTTACTCTGCCTGTAGCACGAACCAAAGTCCACCTCTCGCTTTCGTGAGTAATAAATCAAACGGTATCACATCACCGGTACATGATAACTTACCGATACGACTAACAAATCACTGTTGACTTTTATAGCGTTTTTATTCTTTTAAACTTGACTTTCTCGTGATATGAGAAACGGTTCTGACGTAAATAGCGTCAACGGACTTTTATAATGCTGCATTGTTATTTTATTTTGTCACATCACATTTTTGAATTTATGAATTGTTTGTTTGGAATGAACATTATTTATGACATATTTACTGAAAGTGTTTAATTTGGAACTTTTGGTCTTCAAAATTTTCATTTTGTGTTGGTTTTTTGTGTGATTAATAGAAATCATAAATTGGTTGATACGATTCTACATACGTAATAAAACTGAAGCTAATATTTGAACACAGATGACCTAAATGGATTACGTAATAGACAAATCTAATCTTAAGTATCAGAATTTTCGTATGTGGAGTTTAGGAAAAAAGCTTAGTAACCGAGAGTGGAATAAAAAGAAGCTACTCATAACAAGTGATCAAGTACATCAAACAAATCAACATTAAAATATATCACAAACAAACATTATCTATGAAGAAGCAAGATTGACAACGCAATCAAAATTTAAAACAAAACTTCATTTACAAAAATATACTTGCTTGAAATACTCCGTACAATTTGTTCTTGCGAAGGGTAAACTATACCTCAACTGAGTTTATAAGCGATAACAATCAGATGTAAACGTTAAGGCGGTTGAATTATTTAGGCAACGAACAAAGTGGTAATTATTGCTTACCGCTTACCATATTACTCCAATAAACGTCTCATTAGCAGTGCATGGTTACAATCGATATTCATATTATACTAGCATGCGGCTTACGTCTTATTGACGGTAAAGTTACTTCATTCTTCGAGGGAAATTCATTGAATGAGGTTAAAAAGGAGTTGCGTCGATTTCAACTGGTTTTGAACGAAAATTTCTGAAATATATTTGTGAGTCATGACATGAGTGTTTGAGGTTTACCTGAGCCTGCGTTATTGATTATGATTTTGATGTGGTTCTATGGTATACTATTCGAAGGAAGATATTTTTAGATGAGCTATTTGTTTGATGGATTGGAGATGACACAATTTGATAGCAGCTGTATGACTGCGGGATTTGGCCGTCCCCCAATATTAGGATGCTACAATACATTTTGATTCGATGCGGGCCAACGGTTGCTAACTATATAGACAATAGCAGCCGATTAATTGATCATGATCACCAAAATATCTCTCTTACTCTATTCCGTTTTCTCGGATCTACCGAAATTTATTTCAGAAAATATATGTCTATATATCTCAATATAAAATCATAAACGTATAAACTTACATTCTTTAAGCTTTAGTAGATAGACGTTGATACGTTGCATAGCTTTGATGAATGCACCTGTTAGGTTTTTTTTTCTTTACCTGGCTTTGTCCCGCCCATGTACTATATCATCGGACAGCCCCTTGTGTCCTTAGTTGACTCTCACATTTGCAGAAAAATTAAGTTACTGCGTTTTAGGGGCAACTTAAGTCTTTATAATACTTTCTGTCAACTGACTTAAGGATTTTTGACACTCGATATTACTGTCTCCCAATATTGTATCCACAACTTACGAGTAGATACATACGGCCTTATTTAAACACAGTTTTCAAATATGTTTTTAAATATCGAATGTTTTGTCTTTTTCGAACGAATTTCGAATTCAGTTTGAGGAAAGAAGACAAAAGATTCGATACCTAAAATATGTTTTAAAAATGTCAATGAATAAGCCATCATTTACACACATGAGATACCATTATTATGACACAAATTATAATAAACCTAAGCATAATTAAAATGTATTTGGTATTGACAAATATATTGAATATAATTTAATTTATTCGCCAATTTACAGCTTCAAAAGAACATATACAAAGATTAGCAAGGTTACAATTAGCGTAAATCAACGTTTATTCTGTCTATTGATGTAATCTTATGTATTAGATTTGTAAAGGATGAATATTTGTCGACCTATTACTAAACTTATCTGAAGGAAAAGTCTTTTACTGAATAAATTTACAGTACTTGAACTACTTCCATTTAACAACATATTGCTGATTCTTGAATCTTTACAATAGACTTAAATAAATGAGTATAATACTGTTACACTTTTCATATATTAATGGAAAATCGCATCATATCATCTATAGTGTAGCATAATGTACTAGGTTAACAGAAAACGGGTTGACACTTAACCCGTTTTAGGTACTTCAAAAAGTGCAGATACATAAAGAGCATATCCCACATTCACCAACTCGGCAGCCCTATTAGTCGAGGGGAGCGCTGGCCATTGACCTCTTTAAATCAGGTTGTCTGCGGTTGTTTGCGTCCGCATACAGTCGCATTGCAGCTGCAACCCATTGTACTTGGCTTACAAATGAATGTCAAGTCCGGCTGTGTCGCCAAATTAATATGATCAAATGCGATGTGCGAAACGCATCTCACAATGACGAAATCGTAATGCACATTATACTGATATGACATAAGCTTCTGCATCCTCAATGCGTGGGCAGATACTACTCGTATTTGTACCTTCCACAGTACGTTTGCTTCTTACATCCAAAAATTTCGATAATGAACTTCAAGGCGAGGCTCTTGTTTTATTTTTCAAACTAATAAACTTACTCAAAGTGAATATTGGGAATAGAACCCAAGTTCCCATATTTTATAGCCCATTTACGCTGCCTACTGCCATTCAAATATTTTTTTAAACTGTCACGGTATAATACCTACCTTCACTGCACCTGTTGGTAAGCGTAGATGCCGTCCAGGCCGAATATTGAATATCATCAGACGGCGGTCCCATCCCATTGGGTACTATACTGCTGGCCTGCTAACATGCTACTTCACACTACGGCGGAACACAAAACATATTTTTTATACAGCGAGCAGGAAAGGAGCAAGCAGATGACATAATATCAATGATGGAAATGGAATCATTGGAGCGTTGATTTTCAGAGTAGAAAATGTTTGAGTTTGTCATTATTGAGACACAAAATTGTTCAGACTCCATCCGCAAAGTGGACGATCTAATAATATTGGCATGTAGTACATAGCTAGATGCAGTCAGCTTTTAATAAGTTACATAAAACACCCTTGGGGAAGGTCTAAATAAAATTGTGGTCTTTCTACGTTTGTATAGATAATGATGAAGTAAATATTTTACTTACCATGTCTAGTTTGCATTGCTATAGTTAAGACTAGCGATAGCATGACTGCTAATATGACAATTAAAATAATATAAAACTTAAGATTAGTCTTAGATTTTGTTACAATGCAATTTTAATATTTATGTGAATAATTTCCGTATTTAAATAAATAATTTAATTTGAACTGCAATGTATACTATTTTCAAGATTATTTTTATTTACTATATTATCTCGCAGACAATCGTGAAATTATATTTTAATGAATTCGTTTTCGTGTCGAGTAAAATATTATCAAAAAAAATTAAATCATCTTTTAAAAAATTGTTGCCCCCAAAACTTGAAAATTTACGAATACTCGTATATCAAATATAAGTAATTAAAAAATATTTATAATTTGATAACCTTATAGTTTTTAGGTCGGTTATAGGAATATTAAAATAATTCCAAGATGTATATTTATCTATGGTTCTACTACGTTTTCTCGGTACAGCAAAGATATGAATATACATAAATGCAGTTAATGTGTTCATACATAATTCCTCATTTATTATCGGGTGGAAGCAAATGTGCAGATCAAAAATAAACAATTTAATTAAGATATAGCAGTTGTTGATGCATTATCAATGTCTACGATCTTAATTTAATTAATTTAAAGTGGTATTTAAAGCCAGCATTATAGATAACATTAAAGGTATATAATATTTTAATAGAGTTTATTATTCACGTTAATTCATAAACTATGAGCACAATTTGCAATGTATCAAATATCTAAGGCTGTAACTTTCGAATGTCTATATTAAAATTGCTAATAGCTAACATAAATTGAAATTAAAAAAGATTTGAGAAAATATAAAATTAACAAAAAAAATTTGCTGTTGAATTATTGTGTTATTTTTAGTCAATCACTTAAATTGGATGAATTTTATCTTACCACAATAAATTCAGTTCTTAGAATAGTAATATGTAGTATCGATCGTACGAATAATAAAGCATAGATCTTTTCCTTAAACTAAAAGTTCCAGAGTTTTTCAAACCACGGCTGGTGGCCGAATATCGAACCGCGTGTTACACTATGCGGGCAAGCAAACCGTATACATTTTCATAATATTAACAACATAACAATTAAAAAATATTTGTTGCATACTTCTGCCCTTATACGTAAATGTCAACTAATACGTAACATTGTTTTAGTAATATGGAATGTTATGTTACAATTTATTAAAATAACTATAGTCCCTTCATTTTCCCACTTAGTGGTTTTTACTTTTCATTCAAAGGTTTAAGCATTTGTAAATTATAGTGGCTTCAAATGGGCAGTAACCTTTTATCATGATATGGGCTGTTGTCCGGTCATATGAAAAACTTTGGAAATTCAAAGAAACTTGTTGGAATAAAACGTCTCTCGAGTATCATTCAGAATAACTATTTAAGGGTCTGTATTTACAGGATAAATGAGTAATTATAAATCTTTAATTTATTAAATATATAAAATATTGTTCCCTGATCAAACAGTGTTCGATATGCAACTTTGAAATTGCGGAAAAATCAGTCGAAATAAGGGAAAGTAAATAAGTGAACGTGCCAACACACATTGTTGCAAATAAATGTATGCGTTAATATTTTAACCTTTATAATTATGCAAATGGGTACCTGTTGAACAGGTACCTAATCGCTTGCAAAACAGTGGGCATACGATACATGATATCTAAATAATGCAAAACTGCAGAATAAATATAGCTATTTAACTGTACACGCCACCCAAAGATTACGCATTAGGGAAACGAGTAGAAAAACATAATATATCTTTGGACATTTGAAATATTATTTTAATTACAATTTTCATTTAGAGATTATTTATTGACAATTATGATTATAAATAGCTTCATTAATATTTTTCATATTTGAGCTTAAGGACATTTCCTTGTGTTGTCTAATAGTTTTGGGTCATTCGAAAATGTTTTAGTAACAGAACAGATTGGAAATTAAATAGCGTGAGAATGCAAGATTTCGAGAATCGAAGACTATGTTAGTCTAATTCATAAATTTAAAATAAATAATTGCCTGGTTCCTTGAAAATTAAGAAAAAAAAATATATATATCGAAACTCACTTCACATAATATTGTAGTAATACTACATCAATTGCGATTATATAAATGCTAAGTAATATTGATTAATTGTTTACAAAATCGACAACGGAGACCCACTCACGAATAAAAAATGTTTTAGTGCCGTTGAAAAATCAATATTTCATCTATATTTTTTATAGCAACGAGCAGAATTAAACTTTCAACTCCATCGAATGAAGTATATGTAATCGCATAGAAGACTTACGCACAAATAAATAGTCAATATATGTTTATAATAAAATAGCAGAATTACTCCCTCATTCTTTCCTCAGGCGCTGTGATTTTTTACGGGTTAAATTGGCCCATACCAATCTAAACACCGTCTGTATAAAAACAAAACATTTTTATATAGTTCTTGCTGCATCATAGAAAAATAACTTGTCAAGCAAACTTTCGCATTTATAATAATAACTATGATTCCCACTAGATGGCAGCAGATGTAATGAAAATCATTTAATAAACGCCAGCGACAAATAATAAAGACTTGAAAGTACCAACGGACCTTGCATTTCTACCATTAATAATCAATTTGAATTGCTGTAATTATACATACATCGTATTAGCGGGTCAGCAGCCACGCCCGACTTTGCCTTTAATTAAAACAACTTTTATTGGAAAATTATTTGTGCTAGATCATTTCTAAAACAAAATAAGTGATAATACTCAATGTAAGATAAGATCCAGTTTTCGAGGCGGCCTTTTAAAAGTACACTTTGATGTAAATTGCAATTTTAGTGTAATACATACACGAATGCTCTATTTTCAATAGACTAGTTATTAACTTGTTTGTGTTAACATTCGCAACACATGAACATATATTTAGTTTTAACGAGGAATGTTAGGACCACCGCGTATGGGCTATGGTATGTTAATAATTCGCAATAGCATGAATGTAGAATCCTTAAATAAACCTAGGAAATCTCGAACTATCCTTCAAATCTAATCCAATCTTTGGCTGAGGATTCGAAACATAAAAAGCATATAAATGGTTGTATACAATAAATAACATTAGAAAGCGCGTACAGTGAATGTACGGGATGAATAAATCGTGACGTCACCGAGGCGTGCCATCCCTGGATCAAAGATCGTTTCGCTTCAACTCACCACTGTGTTCTGAACTACGGATATAAGGTTGTCACTTTATACATTTTTATGAAATATTTTTGTACAAAGAGTTTCCGTTCGGTCAAGACAAATCATTGTTAATGAGACGTGAAAAGAATTCTTTATAAGTTTTATGAGTAGTAGTGAATATTTTTAAAGTAACGCACGTAATGAGGTTGTTACTTCTAATTTGCTTCTAAAATATTTTAGTTGGTAAGCATTTGATTATAATACCAAATTATTGTAAACTTAAATTGAAATTAACTAAGAAAATTGTTTGCTTTTTCAAAGGTCATTCAAATTTTATGACTGATTAGTTAGCATTTCATGTGAAGTCCTATTATTTATTGTCATAAGTGACAACCTTGCTAGCAAGGCAATGTCCTTCCAACCGAGCACAGAACAACATTGTGATGATTTAGCAGCCGCTCGCAATGAGCAAAAATAGTCCTTTCCGACACCAACAAGCTTGATATATTAGTTTTTGTGCTCAGCCCCGCTAACAATCCTAATGTGTTTATGTTCTTATAACAAGCTATTCCATATATGCTTTGATAAAGGTCTATTTGCGTGTTTATCTGTATTTGAATTCCATCGACATCAAATCTAAGATCAACATTTTTGGTTTCTATTTAGCAAATGCTATCTAAATAGCTCGTGCCCACTTTAGAAGTGACTTTACAACCCGTTAAAGAACATGCAAACTTGAAGATAGTTAATCGGTGATAAAAGAAAACAAGCGGCCACCGGTGAATCACGGCCGAAATGTTTTTTTCCAACTTCTATTCTGATTACAAACACGTTAAATAATTAAAATAATTGCCTGTAAAGCCACGGGGCTCCGTGGAACTGAATAATTACTTAAGCGTGTTCCACATTAATTCGTACCGAAACAAAACAATTTTAATACGCGGATTACAGATTTCTTACATTAATACGCGTGCGTGCTCTGTCATAATTTTGACGTGGAAGCGTCGGTTTACGCTGATTACGTGAAATATTACTGTATTTTCCATACTGACGGTACATACCCTTAATTATTGACGCCATAACCAATTATTAAACAGTATTTATCAGATGTTTTCGAATGGGGCGGAAACTACGCATAAATTGCAAATGTCAAACAACGTGGAAAAATAGAGTTGGGTAACGCACGAATTTGACTGCGGGCTATTTAAAGATAGCCGAAGTTTGCCGAGTGTTTACGATGACTGGCGAATTATGAGCTAATAAAATGTGGTGTCGCCGACACACCGCTACAGCCCTTAAGCGCGTTTAATTCCCGCTTAATTGATAGTGATTGTACATTATATGAGTCTATAGATGATCATGTTATCGATTTTTATAGAGCGCTTCAACGATTAAAATAAATTGAAGCGAATATTTCCTTTACTTTGTCGTAGCGTTTCAAGTTCGAAGTAAAGTACTACAAAGCAAAACAAATGCATTGACTTTCAATTTTAAGTATGAATATTTAAGAGTTTGCTTCTTAATCTTTAATATAGAAATTACTATTCGCTTTTGTAAATATAAGACTTAAACGATGCAATATAAAAGAAACAAAAATGAAAAACTCCCACCAAGTAGCTTTTGCAACGGACGAATAATAACTCAGCCGTCTTGTTACTTGTAACTGCATCCACAATCCCTTCAGCTAACCAGGCCCTCGGCCCATAAATAACCATCTTACTGGACAAAATTCTGTTATAATTCACATTCAGACCTTTAATATTACCATCCAGAGGGTAAGCATTAATCAAATACATGAAACTGGTTTCCACAAAGGCGGGCGAGTTAAATAAAATAATAAATAAGCCGCAGCATTCCTTGAGATTTATTTCGGAGAAAAAACCGTGGCGGGTAAGAGCCGGGTCTTGTCGCAGTTAGTTTATAGTCTTGCCGATGTCGCCTCACAATGTACGAGTCTAATTAATGCTGCACCCTCTCTGGCTTATATATTGTATGTGGTCACTCGCTTAAAAGGGTTTTCTTTTTCTAACGCCTGAGATACGGCCCACTTTAAACTCCAATACACTGTTCGAATACGTTATCAGATTAGATGTCATTACTGGAAAACAATGTAAATGAATGTGATCTATTATATCCTGTTTTCTATCTGATCTTTATCGAATCATGGGAAATGTAGCGGTTGAGACTTGCAGGTACGATAGAAGCTCGCGGCAACGGCGAATAATAATGGACGCCAGCTGACGGGAGGTGCCATAATGTCCGTTGTCATGGCAACCATGTGAAGGGTGGCCAACCTGCCCCGTCGTATCAACGACCCCTACAAAAAATGGGTAGACGCTCTCGCGATGTCACAGTGATTTTGGACTTTGCAGTGAAGAACGGAAGGTCTGCTTTCACGTGTCATCAAATGTCACTTACGACATTTCGCGTTGACTATATTATTGGGATGCGTGTATTGTGTTTCGGGTTCCATCTTTGCTTTTTAAAATTAGAATGGGTATCACTGTCTCTGTCGAGTGCATCGGAGTTATATGCCGATCCTTGTCTAACCGCACGTATAATTATCCCATTGTCTGTTTATGACATTTTAAACAGTTTTAAAATTTTTGTTGAAATAAGCGCGAACCATAAATGTTATTGCGGCAGTAAAAACGCAGTTTGGGTAATTTATCGCTCATGTAAATGTAGTATCTGACTTTCGTACGAATCACATGATTTATACGGCGCTGCATTTTTTTTTACTTCGTAACAAACTGGTAAGGCGTAAAAAAGGAGCGCGAGAAAACGGACTCGTTTACAAAGTTGATTGAACGACTTAAATATTTTTAATACATTACGGATGCCTGCGATCTACGTGAATGGATATCAAAAATTAAATCTCATTTTATCCTATTTACGCCTACTGAGATTCAATTCGAAATTTACATTTTAATTAAACAGATTTGTGTTAATTAAGAGAACTTGTGATCTTATCGTTATTATGGACAAACGACTAGCATAAATGGCAACGAAAATTCTGATTTGTAATATATTTATTAAATTCTGAATATATAACTATGTAGCCACATCGTAAAAACATTGTTGCACCTAATAATTATTGAAGTATATTTAAACAATAGGATGTTTAGTAAAACATAATAAAACAAAACCAAAATAAATTATGAAGTAAGATTACCGAAATAAATTATATAGAATGCAGTTTGTGATCGAATATTTTTGGCAGGTTTTTGTATTATTAAACAGATGATATTCATAATTTTATTCACAAAGGAACTATTCGGATTTATATTATTATCATAATTTATCCGATATGAAGGTTCCTCGAACTCATTTACAGAAATATCGGAATCAATTACAACCAAATCAACTGTAAAAGTGTAACATGTAGAGAAACTTTTTTATTATGTTAGGCACGACGATTATTATTTACATATACAAAAAGAACAAAAAGAGTGTTGTACAAAAAGAATGTTAAGATTTTTGTGTAAATTAAGATTAACCTACAGATAGAGAGAAAATTTAACCAACAAAAGCCAAGTATAACCTACATCACACAAGTAAAGCCGCGATCGAAACATAGCACACCAAATCCATTTAAACCATCATTCTGATTTCTCCGTCCAAGAAGGTCACTTTTAATATCGTAATATTGTAATCTAAACGTTCAATGTACAGCGACAATCCCCAAGTATCCGGTACATCAATTAAAATAACCCATTAGCCGTATCTGTAAGTTTTCGACCGTCAGGTAACGAAGCCCGGCCTACACGGCCAACATTCCGAGCCACTCCGTTGGTCCGCTATCAATTTTATACGCGATGGGAAGGCTATTTATCTTACCTTATTTATTGTCTGACTCCGAAACCTGTTTGAGACTCGATCGCTCTGTGGGTCTCAGCATTTACCTGTATGTGTATCTTATACATAGACATGGGAGCAAACAGCGCCGCATTCAATCCTTATTCACAGTTAAATGAAGCGTTAAAATTGTTTTACGTATGAGATTCAGTAAAGGGTAAACTTTCACAAATTCTTAGAACGTCTCTTCTGGGACAAAAATAATAGGGACACCTTACAAAGCATTAGAAAGTTGCGCAACCCTTCTTTACGCGTCCCTGGGTTTTTTGTAGCGATTTCTTTAAAAAAGGACACTATTCTTCGCGCACCGTTTGGTTCTAACCCTTTCCGTTACTTTTCGAAGATATTGTTTTTGCTTATTTATACTGCGAGCCGGTACTTGCGTCGAACTGACCCGCTCTCATTGTTGAGTGTTTTCGTCTCGCACTCGTAGCGCACAACAATTAATCTACTTTGAGGTTGGTCGGTAGCGGATAACTCTAAAATTAACTTTAGTACCGCAATAAAATATTAATGACTCATTAAAATCTAAAATGGTATAAAAGTGAAATTTAATGGGTTTCTCCCGAAGCCTTTTGCGAATCCGAGCATCGGGTTAGTGATATACGACGTAATAAATCGATTTAACATCCTTATGTAACCGTTACTTGTAAATGTATTGCCGTTTGTTTTAATCGTATCTTTGTTTTGTTTATTTCGTTTTTTTTTCGAATTTGCAATTTAAACTTATTGGTCTCCTTTCTTCCAGGTCCAAACGGGTGTCCGCGGAGGCGGGGGCGGCAAACGTACACGAGGTTCCAAACGCTAGAGCTCGAAAAGGAATTCCACTTCAACCACTACCTGACGCGCCGACGCAGGATAGAGATCGCCCACGCTCTGTGCCTCACAGAGAGGCAGATCAAAATATGGTTCCAGAACCGGCGCATGAAATTAAAGAAAGAGCTGCGCGCCGTGAAGGAGATCAATGAGCAGGCGCGCAGAGAACGGGAGGAGCAGGACCGAATGAAGCAACAGCAGCAAGAGAAACAGGCCAAGCTGGAGGGCCAGCACCACGGACACCACGTGACCCACCATCACGACCCGATGAAGATGCCCATCGACAAGGGCTCCAACGACCTTCTCAAAGTGAACAAGGTCCCCACGTAAGGTGTCCCCGACACCGCATAGGAAATCATGACTGATTCTGTATCATATAGTGTGAAATGTATGGAAGTGTTGCGTCCAGACGGACCTGCGGGCGGCGTTAGTCGATTCGTATCCACTAGTTTTATGTTTTGCGGCTGATCCGGAGTGTCGCCTCATTGTGGAGGCGCTCGTGACTATTATTTTTATAATGTTCCTTTAGTGCGAAGGACTTGCCTCGGTGTCGTTCGCTGGGTGGACAGACTGGTGATGTGCTTTAAGCATTTATTTTGTTGCCATAACCACACCTTGTATTGCAATAATATTTTACTAAAATTTACAAACGGCGTAAGAGTCGCTCTAAGATTTACATACGGAGCCAGAGTGAATTCGGTATTGTTAGTTAAGATTTTAAATCTGTGAATCTCATAGTATTTATTGCTACCACTTAATGTAATCCATTATGTTATATTTTTTTATTGATAGATATTATATTATGTACATTTTGATGTATATTTTATTATTTGTCCGCTGTTAGTGGGCTGGTTATGTTTTGATGGTCACATTTTTTTATGATTGTAAAATTTGTTGTATTTTATCAGTTGATTTCAAAAGGTTTACTTTTATTTTTTGACCAGATTGTGATTCACTTGAGTAGTTTAAGTCGGTGAATTGTTGTTTCGTTCCAACATGTTCTTTCGATAGTGTAATTATCGACAAAGTAATTCATACATAGCTAATTTGATATAAGAATGTAACTATGTTAAAAACAATATACGTATGGAAGTACAATTGGAAATAGGTTCTCGTCATAATGAATGTTGCGTTTTGTATTTTTCATCTCAGTTACGATGAATATTTAAGATAAGACCGTATTTTTTGATAATTCTAGTTGAAAACATCATGTCCATGTTAATTGAAACAGATATCGAACAATATGAACAAAGTTACGGGTGAGAGGCGCGCATGCGTCGCGTGTCGTTCCACCCCAGTCATCTGATGTTCAAAATTATATACGTAACGATGATACATATAATAAATTACAATAATGTGACTAAATATAAATTTTACACGTAATATTAAAAGTTGAGTAGTGTAAGTGTATTATAAATAGGTGAATAGGTTCGACTTTGTATGAAGTATTGGTAAGACTCTTAGGTACCTATTACATGCCGATGTGGGAGCGAGCAGTGGTCACACGCTATTTTATTAGGTAGGTCGAGAAAGTCGATGTCGCAAGTTCCTCATTTCAACGAACTTAAAAATATAAAAAAATGTTCGTTAAAAGCGCGATTTCTCGGGTCCGACACTCGACGGAATTATGTTTCCTGCAATTTTTACGTTGCCATATGCACATTTGAATTTACCGGTTCAGTTATTTCACTCATAAAATGCCTACATCGTATAAACCCAGACCTCGCTGAAATTCGAAAAAATGGCAGTTTTGTGCTTGCGCTTATTAACACACCTGGCTGGCTACAGATTGTATTTATCACGTCATAAACCTTTGTGCCGGCTTTCGATTCCGTGTTGTGCCAAAATACCTACGTGTACTATTAAAATAATTTAATTAACTGTTAACACTTCGCTTGTTTTCCGCTCCGTACACTGTTTCGTTTCGTTGCTTCTATACGTAATATGAGCAAAATTAGAAACTTAAACTTAGTGTTGATAGTCACCATTATACGTAAATTAATGTCAGGGTAGAATTTAAAAACGGTAAATTAATAATTATCTGTACTAATATTGAAGTCTCCGCTTGTTTTTTATAAATCTTCTCTTGATATCTGTCCACTGTGTTATTCGGAATATTATATATCTGATAGCTGTGTAAAGTTAATCAGAAAATTAATGTCGTGATATCATTAGAGGTTGGATTTAAGTCTTGTGTAGATTAATACTTCGTGCGATTCATCTCAATTCATCACTATTGAGTGCGTCAAAGGAAAACGAGTTCTAATCAGAATCAACTCTAATTTATAGACGCACGGTTATAATTCATTAATAAATTTGTATTTTTTCTTCCGCAACATAAAGATAAACGGCCAGTAATACGAAAATTATTCAAAATATCTTGATTATTATTTGATGTAAACTTGTAACATAGACACGAACTATCTGTATCGGAGACTAAATTGATAAATATGATGATTTTGTCCACCGTGTTAGTCAATGATTATACTATTATGTATGAGATTAAGAACACAATGTTTTCCTGCCTTCGAACGTGTGCAATACCACATTTCATGACGCGCCATATTTGTTGTCTAAGATTACATTAAATAAGGTTGTCGTTAGTAATAACTTTATCCCATCTTATTTTAACAATCGAGAATGAAAATCGAACAAAAATGTACTTAAGCAACTCGGATATAAGTAGGCTTTATAAATTATAAAATGCATAGTTATTAATATATCGTAGAAACTTGTAATAAAATGTAAGCGTAAAACCGACGGTTAGTATTTGAATGATAAACACAAAAACGCTTAAAATTATTTAGTATCGTTCGTAGAAGTTAAATTCGGTGGTAATATGGATCGCAATGGTAAAGATGCTTCTATGACGGATTGTATGTACACACTGGTTCTGCAATAATGTTCGATGTCAATACATCACACAATGTGTGTATACGAATTAAATTGTTATTTCTTGCATTTGAATATTAGATAATTGTTTTGATGCGTTGATTTATCGCTTTGACGATATTTTCGTGGGAATGTGCAAAGTAGAAACCGTACACGATGTCTTTACCCGTTGGTAGCTTTGTCATACCTATCCATTAAGTTTCGTCTTTAACAATAGGTAAATCTTTGTAACATAGTAACGATATGTGTGTAGGTATGTACGTCCGTTGATTTATGTCAGGTTCTCTTTATTGTTTCTGCCTCGTAAAGAACTGTAATTCATGTGAAACAATGAGCAATTTGCTAAATAGATTATATACGTCCTCCATCCATAATGCTATCTTGCCATACTGCTAGTGTTTGTAGACTAGGTATCCTAACGTACCTAACTGATTATATATCAATATTAATTAAAGAAATTATTGGAATTAGTTTTTAAATGTCATTTTGTTCCGAAATTAATGAAATATTCCGTTTAAATATTTCTGTTGTATTAAGTTTATTTGTTGCGTTATCGACGTTATAGTATTTCATTTTCGATGTTTATCTTTAACTGTAACAAGACTTCCGTTCTATTAGTTATATACAAAATAATCGATCAATTTTTATCTTTAATATTAAAGGTAGCTATGTATTTATGTATGTACATCTATATTTTTGAATATAGTAATTAAAATTGTCTTAAAATTAAGTAAGTGTAAATAGTCGTGAAAGTTTTATGTGGCGCATTATTTTTTTGTTTATATATTTTTTTTTTGTTTTATGTTACGTATTTATGTATTGAGTTGTGTCGCTGGCCCGGACGGCTTGTCCACGTTAATTAGACCTCTCGCGGTAGAGGAAATACGTGGATTGGTATTGGCTGCAGAGATGAAGTTGAAGTAGTTGTGAAAAACATCTGAAGGCTGTATAGCATACAATATTGCTATTTTCCCGTATTGTTACATATTGTATGTGCCCAGTATGGCGTGATTGTCGTGGTCAAGTCGTGGTAGAACGGGCGGCGACACACAGTGACTGTGTCGTGGTATATAAGCAAATAGTTGGGTGATTGTATATGAAGCCCGCATTCAATATTGTAATATTAATTTCAAAAATTCAAGAGAATAAAGAGTTAATAAAATTACAGTTATTTGATTTTGTTTTTAGTTTGTAAGCGATTTATGTCAATATTTTCCATATTGGTGATTTCCTTTATTAGCGAAACTGACCAGTTTAATTTTAACGAAGGTATAAAAGACTCGTAAATGCGACGGCAAGAACCTACTTCGCTATCATTGAGAATTATTTATACTCTCGTAACCGTCCCCATTTTTTCCAGACACGAATAAATGTGTCTCTAATGTTGTTGGAAATTAACACGATTTATTATGTTAACCCAACATTTTCAGACATTTATTTTTGTATCACGTCATGTGATTCACATGCTTGCGGGGACTCTTGGTTTGTCAACGTTGCGCTTAAATAATTCCGATGGCGCGCAGTTTTCTTTTAATCTATTTTAAAAATAAATATACAAAATAAATTTAAAATCACTAACACGATCTACGTGTGATTTATGGTAAAATAATGTTTTTATTTTTATTTTATATTCCATAAGAACATTTAGAAGTGGTTATAAAAAGTGCCTAACGGATTTTTGCGCATTGAGTAATGTTTTTTGTGATGCGCATGAGTTGATATTCATTTTGCTCTTAGCTTTAAATTATTTAATAAGACTTTACTAAATGAAAATTGGAATCTAAAAACTCGCACCTATAAATCCAGACTTCTATAAGCTTATTTAAAAATAGTTAAATTCTACACTTTTTATAATTCTCAATAGCCACACACAATCCTTGCCCCACACGAAGTTAAATGTCTGGTGTCATTGATGTAATATACGAGGGAATTATGTCCCACAACACACCAAAATAACTACTCAATGATCACATAATGATTTGTTTTCTTGCGGGCATCGAACCCGTAGACTTTTGTTTCACAACCGATTGCTTTGAATATTATGATTTTTTATGATTAGATATCATATAAACAGCTAGTTTTAAAAATAGTAAGCAATATGTTTCTGCGACATACATTACAAATATTTATTATTTATTTAATTATTAATTTAATCCTTTTTTGCACTGTACAGAAATACTATGAAGATATTACACAATAAGAATAATAGTACAATCAAAATAAAAGTTATAAAGTAACAAAATAGTGCATTCATAATATCTAAGTAAGTAGAGATTATCAGAAAAAGCTATAGGTACCTACTGAGCTATGCTAAAAAACTATTCATGTTAAATTATACACAAAAAATGCTCTTATCTAAAAGTTGTAATATTTTTATCAATAAACATTTTTAAATAACATTACTTTTAACACATAAAATTTATTTAAATATATTAGTTTTTGACACCTTTATAATGAAAATATCTGAAGTTGTCATTTTCGACTATAAAAATCCTATTAAATAGGATACATTAAAATATAAATAATTATGTATTCGTACATTCATTAAAGTACAGTTAAAAGAAAGGTGTGAAGGCGCCAAATTAATTTCAAGTAATAATTAATTATGAGATATAACTTCCTGTGTTTTTACAGTTTTTTGAATCGATGTGTTAACGATAAAAATAAAGGGACCGCGCACTGGTAAAATTGTACCCAAAAACTTACTTTCCCATAATTAATCAAATAATAACTACTTATATTTAATAACAGCCATAATAACTTTATACTTATATCACCTAGATATTAAAACCACATTCCTTCGTGATAAAACGGAACCTCCATTTTAAGGACATTGCGAAAGAGTAATAATATTTGGCATAGTTAATGTTTACTGTGCTCGTAATATTTGGCGACTGCCAACATTATCACGTTGGTCGCGGGTTAAAATCCCAGGGTACACCTCTGACATTTTCGGACACACATATGACGTGTGTTCATAGTCAATCACCAAACACCACAGACCACACACTATGATGGTTCAGAAAAACATCGTGAGAAAACCTGCATAGCGATTTGTAAGAATTTCCATGATATGTAAAGTCCGTCAACCCGCACTAGGCCAGTTTGGTGTTATATATCTGCCCATTGTAGATGAGGCCCGTGCCCTGCAGTGGGACATATATGGGTTGATTCAGTAATATCCGCATTTTTATTACAAGTGCTAATGCCCAGTTATAGAAATAAGCCCAAATTTTCTACATTATTAATAAATACACCCTTATAGTCACACACGAAGTCACAGGCACATCATAAGAAAATTTGGCTTCACACTATCTTAATATTTCTCTGCAACAAATATTTTGAGTCACACAAACATTTGGCTCTAAAGTTAGTCATATTTGAAAGTTTAAAGAGGCAATAGGCACAATTTTTGTTTTAATTTATTAAGTGCGACAAACGATCAAATAGGTCAGCTGATGGTGAGAGATCACTACCGCCCATGGATATCCAAAACACTTAGATAATAGCTGTGTTGCTAGCCTATCCAATCGGGAGGGGGGCGAGAATGAAAAAATGATGGGAAGAGAAGTTCTACTAGTAAAACTTTGATCAACAATACCACTGTAAAAGCGCTTCAATTTCAAATAATCAAATATTTAGTATGCATACTAGAGTGGTAATCGTCGAATTTTCAGCTTCAATATATTCACGTAGATTTGGTATCCTAGATTACATACTAAAGTGTTACTAACCTCCTTTACTATTGAGAAAGGTCAGGTCTTTGGATGTAAGAATGCCATAGTCCGTGTCAGTACAGTTCACATACCCGAAATTCTTTAAGCGAAATTCCAACGCATGTTAGTTCATAATTTTCTTTTGACGTTCTAGTGCGTGATTGGCTTTGAATTCAAACGTGAGTTTTTATTTAAGGTAAGTATAATTTGTTACAATAATTATACATATAACTAACACTAACTAAATACAGTTTTCTATGTTTCCATATTTAAATAAATTCTGATAATTGCTTAGGTTATCTCAACCCTACAATTTGATATCTATGTGGCTTTCGTTGCAAGTATCATAAGTAACAATGAGTTTGTCGATTCCACAACTGTTAGAACCAAAACAAATATTTATTTAGCGTGCATTTTTGTCGAACTTGCGCTTTTCGCTTGGTTGTCTGGAAGAGATCGCTAATATAATAACCCTCTCTAATTAAATACATACTTTTCATCAGAATAATCTCAACACCTTGCAAGTTAATGTTTTGCAAGGATTATCAGAAAAAAATTATAAATTGAATTTGAATTTAGAAAATCAACATTAGGATTTGAAAACCTTACATTATTCATTATTCAATGACTTTTGATATATAATCCTAAATATACACATTTTTCTGATAATCCTTTCTAAACATAAACTTGCAAGGTGTTTCGATTTTCTGATGAGAAGTGTAATTGTTAACTATTTGTCATATTATTGTATTGAGTACAATCAAGTATTCCACTTATCTATCTATCGATCTTTCCGTTTCAATACCGATTTCTCGGCTGCAAAGCTACTGGGGCTGGCAATCGAATGAATAGTTGAATTGATAGGCATTATGGTTATTGAGTCACCCGTATAAATTTCTCGCCCATTTAAACCCGCTTTAAACCCGCCCAATAAAATTTCTAAACGACAATATCCTTACAAGTAATCTGAATCACAAGGCTTTCTATCTGTCAGTTCATTTGTACGTACTTTATCAGTCCATATTCGTTCCACTGCAGGGCACGGGCCTCTTCTACAATCGAGAGTACGATTGAGAGTGGTTAGGTCATATAGACTACCACGCTGGCTTAGCGCGGGCTGGCAGACTTGACATCTCATAGAAATTCTTATTTGCTATGGTATGCAGGTTTCCTCAAAACGTTTTCCTTCGCCGTTCTAGTGCGTGGTGATTGACTATCAATACACACATGTTTGTACGTACTACTTATATTTATAATACGAAAGTATTTGGTCAATGGAAATGAGGTGACTGCCAAAATTTTAATAAACACATGGTTATGTTAAGTAATTTTCGGCATTTCATTGACAATTTATGACCTGATCGAAACTGCGCTTATTTAATATTTGCATATTAGTTCTATAGTAAGACCTAAAATTATTTTGTACCTTCTGACACCAATGACGTAGGACAGTAATATATTAGAATTATTAGAAGTCAGTACCACCAATATTGCTTTAGTTATAAAAGAAGTTATTCATCATATCTCAATAAAGCTGCCATGGGAGCTAAGTCCAGCAAAGTTTATTTTAAAATTAAATTATAGTAACAAACATAATACATTGGAAAGCTAATGCAGTAAACGCCCTGTGAATTATGATAGGTTGAAATTGAATATATTGTTAGGTTTTCAAAGTTCGAATTCATCTAATTTATTAATTTAAACATAAAATAACAACTAAATATGTACTAAAACTGATAAAGGAAGGTGATAAATTTGCTTTAACAATCAAAAGGATAACAAAATTCTAGAATATTTTAGAAAACAAATCATTTTTTTATAATTAGACGCATGTTCTAAATGTTAGCTTATAACTGCATAAATTATTATTATAAGAACATTGATATGGTTATTACAAAAATGGTGTCAGAAAAAGTATATACCGCGATATAAATTAACCTTTTATTCCACTAAATACCCATGTATAATGTTTTAAATGGCTCAAGAATTGTAGCTACTGCATCTCATCTAAATACTCCCCAAGCTAAGACTTTAAACTCATTAAAATAATATTAATTCCCACCGTAACTAACTCGCTGGGTGTCGGCAAATAGCCAATATAACAAAAGTGTCATATATCAATAAAGAATGAAGAGAAAAAAGCCAGCGCCTCTAATAGTTAAATGCCCCTAAATACCAATAACGTTTGTCGGATCTCAACCGAAAACAAACCATGAGTTATATCCATAATGTATTCTGCCATTCCGCCATTTTCCATTCTCCACAGACACTGCGCTTTCAAATAAATTTCAGACCTACAGAATTCACAATAGGTGGGACTATGTTGCTCTGAAACGAAAATCGCGCGGCAATACATACGCTGTTTAAAGCAAAAAGTTCGATCGAGAGTCCGAGGGGTGCAAGCGATTCTGCCCATTACGGCTACCAATTTTTTGCCCCGACCTTTCTGATACTCCGTATTTTATAGTTTTTGTTGATAGTTTTTTTCGAGTGCTATCTTTTGACATTACCTTTATGGCGCCTGCAATCTCTTGGAGAGATCATAGCAAATTCTAATGGCTGTTAAAAGTGGCTAAAGTGGCTCGTTACGACCAAAACAAATTTGGTTGATATTACGTTAAATGTTGTGCCAGATATCGCTTTAACCTTAGAGATAATTCACACTTCACAATATTCATTTACACGTTTTTAGGAACGGTTTTTTTTAAACATATCGCCCAATTTTTACAATCATATGTTAAACACACATTCTATAATTTAACAACCGATTACTTAAAATTTTAAGTATCAATATTTTTAATTTAATAAAAAATAATGAAAACACATTAACAAGTCATTAACGAAATTGCGTCGCGATAAGCAAAATTCTAAATTGAATTAAAATTTTCATTAATTAAAAAGCGTCCTCGATGCTAAAGTACAATGGCCTGAATTTCCATTAAGCTCTATACAATACGTACCTAAAATAGTTATCAAGTTGGCTTATTTATGAAAATAGCTGAAATCCTATCTGTTCGGAGGCGATTAAACGCCGATGCGTTGCCCTGACGGTATGGCCTGGGCCAATTTCATGGTCTAACGCTCCCTTTCTGCATCGGAAGCACTCATTACGTGTTTATGTTTGATATCGCTATTGTTTTAATGATTGCTTATTTTTATATCAGGTTACAGAAGCAAACAACTTCTATCAAGTGAAGAGTATCGGATTAACGTAATTTTGAAACAGTTTAGTTATAATCTCGAGTAATTTTCCTTTAATTTTCAGTAGAGTTTTCTCGCATTATGTCAGTTTTTTATTCAGTAATATTATATGATGAAATTGATTTTCCCGAATAAAATGACATCAGGCACTTCTTACCTAGACGTAATTTTATTTATATTTTCTTATTATATTATTTCAAGTTCTTGCTGCCAAGTGCAATAGAATTATAACTTACATATCGATAGCAATTATCTAAAGCAATATCACGATACGTAATAGACGTCGGCATGAACATGGCGACTGCTATCCTCGTGCAAACTGCTCCGGATACGGTACAAAACTCCATCCTTTATTTCATTTCGATTTTGCTTTTATTTCAGTCAGAAAATTGTTTTGTTCCGATATGGATAACATTTCCTGCCTATCCGAAGTGGGTTATTGTCCACATAAAAAATAATAGCAATTTATTTTTTGTATTGCGTTGTTAATTTATTGAATGTGTAAATATTATTCTGAAAATAACTTTTGTGATTATAATGTAATAAATTATGTGATCTCTGATTTTAAAATTATATAGTACCTAGTACTCGTAAACAATCAATATGTTTTATTAAAGACTAGCAGCATGGCTCGGCACCGCCCGCGTTCAGATACACTTTTTTGAAAATATTCTATAGCCTATATTTATCAGGGATAATGAAGGATTCTAATAGTGAAAGAATTTTTCAAATCGGTCTAGTACTTTCAGAACCCATTCAATGTCAAGAATCCATCTTTCCTCTTTATAATATTAGTATAGATCTGTTAGTAGTAGAACCATATTACTCGGACTGAAAAAAATCGACATTTTTACAACAACGCCTGTAGAAAGTCGCAATACATAGTGATATATTATCAAAAAAGTTATAAATATACCAACAACATTATTTCAAATATACACACCTGTGCCTGGTATCAATATGGAGCAGAGTAGGTACAACATAAGATTAATTAATATTTATCTTATACTTAACGCATCTGCATTGTTTACTTTAACCATATTGCAAAACAAAACTACGTGATAGACATAAAAATATTATGTACATACAACAAACAATAGAGCCATACCTGACCATTTACATATGAGTAATCAATATAAATATATATACATATATAATTAAATGCAATACGTAACGGAACCCGCCATTCCCAGCCAAGTACGAATGAAGGAAATTTTCCTATGACTCATGGCGGCGAGATAATCAATTCAAATCAGATACGTTGTTTAAAACATAGTGTCACGTCTCGTTCTTCGAGACAAAATTCAACGAAGTTTGTACGTTCAAAGGAACACATTAAATTTCTTAACACATTAAAGGTAGTTTACGTAAAACACGACGAACAATCTGTACATTTTGATGAAAACAATTTACTTAAGTTAATTTTGCAATCATTGATGTTGCGGCAGGAATTGAGTTGCTGTAGTAATTGGCAGTGCAATTTGTTTATGACCAGTCGTAACGCTTACCATCAGACCAACTCGTCTTTCCATTCAATTATATTTAAAAAAAACTACAGAACTGCCTGCCATTCAAGAAACCAACGATTTCGTTTCCACAATTTGATTTACTTTTAGGTTTTCAGATACATATTTGGTGGGGGTCTAGTAGTTATGGGACAAAAACACGGGCTCTTAAACATAAAACTCTGAAACTATACACTAATAGCCAAACAGAGACATTACTTGGAGTCTGTGTGCTAGCTAATAAATCTAAATTCAATGCTAAATGTGAATTTGGACGTTTAAAAAATAATAGTACTCGTATTCTTAATACAGATATGTACAGTACGAAGAAATACAGTATAGAATTTGACTTAAGATTTGTTCCTCTATAATACATCAAGCAAACTTCGATGAAGTCAGAAAGAACAATAAAACAAAACCAAACTCGAAAGATAACCGTGCCAACTTCAATCCACTTGAACGTACTCAAAACACTACAGGTAAGCATTACAAAGAACAATATTTCCGTAGTAAAATGTTGCTTTCACAGCGAAGCGTTCTTTCCTAGTAACAAACTAAATCGTAAAAATTTTAGCACTAATAATACAGTATTAAATAAAATCTATGCCAAGCCGAGTCGACGCAACGCAATATGAATGTTTTACGAGTTAACATCAACATCTCGGCGTAATCTTAGGGACTGATTTATTCGCTTCTATTACTCCTACCTTTAGTATTTCTTCATTATATGAGTTCTTTTTTGCTATATTCTGGGGTAGTAAGATGTAGAGCAACGTTTTAGACTTGGTGTGGTAGGTACTGTTATTTCGCAGAATGCCGCTGTGAAGAACCTTTGGTGCTATGTTTCGATTTGACATAAAATTTTCGAAACCTTATTAATTCGTATTGTATGTCTCTTCCAAGTCTATCATCTTCTCTTCATTAAAGGGTACAGGTAGCTTTAAATAATAAAGCGATCAAGCTACAACATTCACTCACGAGCAACCGTGACAAATCAGTAGGCGTTTCGTAGCCTTTAGAGGTATCAGTATGATATTTTTTAAATGGACACTGAGTGACTAGTCATGAGATACTACGGTTCAGATCTGATTCCTGAACTGAATATTAGTTGAACTAGCAGCAACACCTACCTTATTATATCTCAATATAGCTCATTTCCACGCTAATTGAAACACTGGTAACATAAATTACATAGAGTTGTTCTTAAATAGATTTGATGTAAAGTATCCTTTCGCTAAATTATATAACGACCAGGCACTTGACTCATGTCAATTCTTAGAATACTTATTGGTATTATAGGACGGTATGGTAATAATAATATATTGTCATTTGCTAGAGATATTTCACGGAAAATAGCATACCTGGACTAGTAAGTAACCAATAACCAACTGGCAATAATAATACTTCTGTAAATATAATTAAATATCTAACATGTGATTTGTATTTTGTGGGTTTTTTTTTTACTTTGTAATGGTTAAAACCATGGATAAAAAAGGCGCAACACTACGGTGTTCAATACCGATTTCATTTTAAAGTTCTTAGCCGTATCATAGCTATCTAATTAACGCAGAAAAAAAATATTAACCTTTTAAACGGCTAAATGTCATAAGTTCGAAAATCTAAGACAATAATTCCATAAAATAGATGTGTATTGCAGAATATTCTAATGAAATATGTGAAAACATAATGAGAAATGATTTTTGTTTCTAATAAACTTATTATCACGCAGTTGCTAACACATTAGCACGTGTTTCTAATAGGATTACTTGGACATATTAAAAAAAATATGGTTTACAAATAATTATTTTGAGTTTAGTTTTTAATCAAGCAGCATTTGCTGATATTTAACATAGTTTTTATACAAATACATTCATAAATTATTGTTTTTAGCAAACGTAATCTAATACCAAATAATACTGGCTGAAATATTATTTTGTAACGCGAGTAACTAATAACAATATTATTGAACAAATGGTTTGGAATTCATTTTTACCACAAGCTTCATATAGTCTATAAAGTAGAGCCAAAAGTGTGTTCGCATTGATATATTGTCATAAAAATAGTAACAGTTTTAGTCCCGATTCCTATACTAAGAGATCTGGTATCGTGACTCGTGACTATGAAGGATTTTCCTGTCCCACGACAATCAGTGCAGAAACAAACATTAGTAAGAAATCTAGGTAAACTACCGAGCTTTAAACAGCTTTAAACAACATTTTTATTAACTGCATCAAACTGAGTATAGAAAAGTATATTTAATTTTGAAGATTACTTTTGAAAAACGATTGATAAAACAAAAATAATCCATTTATCAATAGTCTCTGATTTTTGTTTATTTGAATTTGGACCCATATTTATGTTTTTTATTACTATTAATTTATAGGGGCAAACGAGCATGCGGTTCACCTGATAGTTAGCTATCACAGCCGCCCATAAAGGTCTGGAACACCATAGGACATAGCGATGTCTGTACCTTTCTTACGAGCATATAATATGAAATCTATCTAATTTCTACTTCACAAATAGAGTGTCTATCGGGCCAAATAAGACCTACTCCTTTGAGCACTACTGTCATTCCCCTATATTGGCATTTGCTAGGCCTTAGACCATCACGCTGACGTTAATTAAGTTCGTGAACTTTACATAGAAATATCTTTAGAAAACTTCCAGGACCACAGTCCTTCTAGCAATGTCCTTCATAATAAAACCACCATTTAGTTAATTAATAGTCTAAATTCAGTCTTAAACTCGTTTCATTCCAGAGCGAAAGTTAAAAGATCTCGTTGAGATTCGCAGCTCATCGTACGTAGCGCCCTTGCAGTATCGATTTAAACTACGTTTATAGGTCCACGTCCCTCCGTTCCCTGTAGTACGTGCACCGGCATACAACAGGGAATTTTGTCTAGTAAGGGATTGCGTAAAAATGTACCTACGGACGGACATTCAATAATTAAGGTACTATACTGTTATTATACCTTTGGGGTTTGTTGCAAGTTTGTCGTGTCAATTTGCTTAAGTTGGAGTGTAAACACTAATTAGTTTTTCGGGGAATATAATGTTCTAGTATTTTTTTTTTTTATTGCTCAGAATGGCGAGACGAGCCTGCCGTTCGCCTGATGGTAAGCGATACGACCGCTCATGAACAGTAGCAAAACCAAACAACACCTTGAATTACAAAGCAATGCTTGGCATTCCACTGCGCTCGCCATCCTGAGACATAAGATGTTAAGTCTCAATATGTCCAGTAGTTACTCTGGCTACAATGCCCTTCAACCCGAAACACAACAGTGCGTTTACACTGCTGTTTGACGGGAGAAATAGACACTGCGGTGGTACCCACCCAGATGGCCTCTCACATATGAGAGACCTACCACCAGTAAGTATACATTTATTATTTGAAATATTAAGTACCAAATTATACTTTGCTATTGTGTTAAACTATTATTCGCCTCAATTTGGAATGCACCATAAAAGTTAATTTGATTTAAATAAAAACGATATAGGCAGAGGACGGGCCCAGTGCTTTTAAAATTCCAATAATTTTAAATGAAATTCTATTCAATGGCTACTATTTTAATATTAAAATTACCTGGAAATATAAGTTCCAACAAATATTATATGCATTGGTAAATAAAATTTGATATTCATACAATTTAAATGAAATAATATTCATACCTCATTTATTCCAACTACAAACTTATAGGTAACACCTATTTGAGCGAAGTATAATTATTTATATCCTATTTTTCACAGATCACAATATTCAATTAAAATAAATTTTATTCAGTTCCTGTCACAGATAAAGCACGTGAAACATTTTTGCTTTTTCACAATGGCCATCAATTTTCCATTGTTCTCTTATCACGCCGGAACATTTAAAAAACATATTTTTTTACTTGTTTTTTATATTTTTCTTGGCGCTAACAAATACCTCTTTGACGACGTCATTATATTAAAAACTTGTATATATTTATGAATTATGTATTAATTACCTAACCACGTGCCTACATATTTATAAGACATATCAGCATTCGATTATAAAATTGTTTATATCATACAATTTTGTATAAATTAATTTATATTTGTAATTTTCCAAGCTTTCAAACGGGGTCGTGGGAATACGAGAAGAAATTCTTTGATATTATATAAAACAAGAGACACAAAGGATTTGCGGCGAACCTATAAGATTAGCATTTTTATTGACGAATACGATGTGTCTCGTGCGTGGCATCTTATTATCATTGATGTTGTCATTCTGCATCAAAACTAAACTAGGTGACATGAAGTCGACCGTAAAACATGAATTCTAATTAGAATCAATTCACTTGTATTCAATTGTGTAAATGTATTTATAAAAATGTATTTATTGTATTTATAGCATCTGCATACGCAGAGAGAGTCGCCTGACTGCCAGTAACTTCTGACCGGTAGCGTTTCGCGAACGTTTTGCGACTGCGCGAGAACTTGCTAATAGCCACATTGATTTTGCAGATAGAAGCCAGGTCGGAGCGAACCTGCCTCCCGTCCCGGAACACTACCCGTTCGCTGCATAGCTGCAATTCGCGACTATTGAAGCTATACTTCCCGACATAAACGCGCCGACTCGTTTTACGCACGCAATGTAAGTCGTAAAACTCTGTATTCTCGATTTCACTGCACGAAATTGGAACTCCCGGCACGAGGGTTAGGTTAAGGGTAGGTATAGCAATAACTATATTATTATTACCTATGTTCGTTTCAACTGAAGCCACCGTTCGTTCTTACTTTACGTCCAATAACGACGAATTGCCATTGGGAAGGAAAATCGTTATTATATAACAAAATGTAATATTACTGTCCTCGCTCGATTACGTTTTCCGAGGGAAAATACAGGAATATTGAAAGAAACGGTCGAATTGTCCTTTTCCTATTGAGATGGTCGCAATAATTTGAGGACTGTAGCGATTTTATGCACTGCCGAAAGATTTCCTTTGAATCGACGTAGGAAGTAAGGACCCTAGGTTTTCTACGGAATTGTTTTAAGGAAATTGTATCTGTAATCTACCTAGAAAACTTTTCTTTGTGAATATTCAAACAATAGAAAAGTCCAATTTTCAGAAAGAAAGTATGCAGTTTGTTATTATTGTACTTCAGATTACGCTTATTTATATGAAAATATATACAACAATAAAAATATTATTTATCAACTGAATTTCACAGTATTACTGTGAAAGAAGTTAGAAGTAACAAGAAGATCAATTTACAACGGATTTGGAATTCTTAGTAAGAAACTAAAATGTATCCTCCTGTATGAGATTCCTATCAGAGGCATGTTACAAGCCCAATTACTTATTTCCTAATAGTTTATATACCTAAAAAAATTCCTTACACCATATTTGACTAGCCACAAAAGTCAAATTTCCCAACATCGTTTCCTAGTGAATAAATCGTGTAAAATATTTCAAGCTTCACGGATCTTCATCTTCCGACCTTAGTCTGTATGCCATCTGTCATTTATTTGATTTTTATTAAAAAAATCTTCATAGCCTAAAAAATTCATTAAGTCTTTAAATTTACCTTCAACATTAAAATTACTAAAATTTCATCACCACTCGGCATTCATCATCATCATCAGCCTATACTGTTGTCCACTGCTGGACATAGGCCTCTTGCAAATTGCACCATTTTGCCCTGTCTTCGGTTTGTCGTATCCAGCATCTGCCAGCGACCAATGGCAGTTGGTTTCTCCACCTAGGAAGGCGTCCTCTACTATTACCTAGACGCGGTCTCCACTCGCCATTTCACCCATCGTATTAAATTCAATAATATAAAATGTAAATATAAAAACATTATCCTTACAAGCCCAGCAACAAACTATTGATCAATCCGCAGCGTCATTTATTAAAACAAACGGTATTAAGGACACCGCTGGCGTGCCGTGTACATACATAAATTTCCAGCAATTTAATTGGATCGTATTAGTCGGTAGATAGTGGGGGTATATTGTTCGCACTACGCTTTGTTCTATCGCTGTAAGTAATTGTTGTTTATTGGTGATTACAAGCTGTATTATGTTTAGTAACATATATTGGAATAAGAGAAATAGTTGATTTCGATCAATTCTACAATTTTTAAAACTGTGTTTGTAATTAAGGATTTAAGTTCCTATGTATGTAGAAAATAGTTGTTTTTAAATTTGAATATCATGCCGTTCCATTCCACTATAGATTTGGTACAAAAATGTAATGAAATAGGAGGTTATTTTTTAGGAATTTGAAATCATAGCTAGTTTTTTTTTGTGTTTATAAAAACCTCATTTGCACTTTTACAAATAGGTACTGAATGACTAAAGATATTCAAATTGATCGAGCCGTTCTAAAGACATTTGATTACTAACGAACACCATTCTCTGTTAACAAAATCTATTAGTAGGTTAATGAAACAAAGAAATACCTAATTCCTGCTACAATTTCCGACTCGTTGTATAAAAAAGAAAAACAATAATTATTTCCGAAAACTCCGATACTAGCACAAAGAAAAGAACGGTGAACAAACTAAAAGTTATTTCCATTTAAGCTGGCAACGTGAACGGGCCTTGCAAAGCCCGCTCAAACCAATCGTGTAAGATCTTTGATAGAATGTCTCACTTCCCTCCATTGATCTGGTCTATTATCCGGCGGAGGGACGAAGGAGGTCCAACTATTCTGGACGAGGGCGTCGGTTATGCATAGTACGAAAGTGTAGAACAGGTATACGTTTGGTGCACCGCCCAATATCTCAGTAACTACGTACAGAACAATGGGACAGGTGAGAAGAAAATATATTTATAAATTGCGGAAATATACGCAACGTAACACGGAAACACTATATTTCATTATTTTATTAAATTATAGCGACATATTTTCGTTTCTGATAATGTCTACTTAACTTATTTATACAACAAAATTGAATGTTTATTTATTAACATTTAAGTGTAAACAGTTGTTGAATATAATATAAACAACCACTTAATTTGCACCTGCTCGTGTTATTTATAAGTGTGCCTCTATGTCACCGGTGGTTTGTGTTGAAAGAGCTGTAAAGAAATACTCATGATACTTTTTGATGCGATTATACCCAGCGAGAGGGATCCGTTCATCGAACGAGCTGCGTGTTCAGTTACTAAACGTCGTATAACATTCAAACTGCGAGCTTACAAATGCCATTTTATTTCTCAAAATAGACCCAATCCCTCTCCACATACAAATGTCTCAACTCACTTTTACAACTTTTAGACTTGCGCCATTTCACTCCTGAATATACGAAAAGTGTAAAACGTCAAAAGCGAAAGGCACTAAACGCCTTGAATTACACAAACCCTTACGACTTTCTAGAAGGTTTGTGTACAGTCTTATCTCGCCTGTAGCAAGGTGATTTACTATAATTAGAAAGATAGCGGTAGATGCCTTTTGTTATAATTTTCCAGGCTGGCTCACGAGCGTTTTCCCGCGCAAACTCATGAAAATGGCGGCCATTTTGTAATGTGCCTTGTTTTTTGATAAGGGTATTAAAATAACGGCGTATTTGGACGGTTCTTTACTTTAGAAGATACTTTTGTAGGTGCTTATTTGTGAAGGTGTCTAGGTACGTGAGCACACTGTGAATGCAAATTGGAAGAGTTGCTAATTAAATTTACTAAATTAAATTACTTGTGCCTTCTCACGCCCGCAGTGTTATTTTCCCGATATGGTACGTCAATTATATTACAAGAAAGTTGTTTAGTGCAAGTAAATCAGGAAATGAGTGAATCGACCGGGAAAAAGGAAAGTTTTCTGGTTTTATCGATGTTTATCTGTAGGTATTTAACTGAGTCGAGTTACTTTGATATTCCCGTTTTTATGACGCCAATAAATGACTCAATTCCACAATCGGAAATGTAATTGAACAAACAATCTGCGCATTTTATTATTTTGAATATAAGATACCAGATAATAAATTTCAATACTATCACCTTTAAAAGGATGTAAGAACTTGCGAAATGAAGAATAAGAGCCAGCGCAGACCGGGACGGATGGCAAGAGATTTAATTTTTTACCATAGGATATTCAAACTTATCTGGTGGGAATACGATATAAATTCCATTGTTTGAAATTGATGTCGCGGCATCGAGAATGCCATTCTATCCCGGTCTGCGCTAGCCTTAAAACAGAAATTATGAAAAGAAATAATATGCCCCTATCTACTCACCGTAACATTTGAAAATTATGTTTTATTGAAATTTAAAAAATTGACGGTCCGTACTACTAAAAGAGTTTTATAAGTCAGTAGAACCTACCGACTAGCTTAGACTTTGCAGTCCAAACATTCAATAGATAGTTGCGATTAAGTGGGTTCTAAGGTATATCTACTGTCAAATTACAACGGAAATTATTGGAAAAGGTTCAAATTCAACAGATCAATTTGAAACATTCTCCAATCATATAAAATAACATTAAACATATGTGTGAGGCCGCCTAGGTAGGTACCACTGCAATGTCTTTTTCTTCCGCCAAACAGCAGTGTAAATGCACTGTTGTGTCCGATATATGGAACATTGTAGCAAGAGTTACTACTGCACATATTGAGAATTAACATCTCAAGATGGCAAGTACAATGGAATGCCAAGCATTGCTTACTCATGCTGTTGTTCGGTTTTCCTACTGTCCATGAGCGGTCGTATCGCTTACCATCAGGCGAATGGTATGTTCGTCTCGCCATTCAAAGCAATAAAAAAACATTTTGCTAACTTCGCAAGTGGATCACAATATAAGAAAACATCTGCTATTTCCACCAAAATATATCATAAAAATACATCTGTAATTCCGAGAGTTAAAACCCGATATGTGTGTTAACATGCTTTGCGAAATTTACGCACACAATTAATTAAACTCTTACTGCAGTGTTTCGGAAGTAATGGGTTTAATGCGGCATTTAACTTGCATTTTAATTGCTCTACTTTAACGTGAGAATTGGGACTGTTATAATGAATGTATAAATCACATGGATCCAGTTCGTAAAACTTGTAAATCTTGGAGATCTAGTGCTAAGCTTAATTGATATTATTTTCTTTAACTACAGGAAGTTTATAGCCGAACGTAAGCTTCCTCCAAGTGTTTCCAATGCGACCTGCTTCCAATAATTTTCTGAAACCTAAATATTCAGTCCATCTTATGTACAGATATGGGCTGATAGATATGAGTTCATAATCTACATTTCGTCCGACAATTGAGCACAAGACATCTCTACGATTGCGAGAGGTTTAGACCTAAATCCATCAACTTGACTTAGTGCGGATTGCTCTCAAATGTGCAGAATTGCCAACCTGCACTAGGCCAGCGTGGTGGACTATATGGCGTAACCAGTGTAGAGTAAGTCCGTACCCTGCAGTGTAATTAATTCTTCGTTTGGTGTTTACCACCCGCAGCGCCTACACTTACATCAGCCCGACATAAACCGTATAACGCTATGGTGTTTTTGTGTAACATTAATATCATGATAATGCAAATTCCGCTATTGAATGGCACTCGGGCTCGTTTTAACCGCCATTACCGAAAATACAGGCACGTACTCTCAGGCTACATGTATTCCTTTATCAAGTGTATTTGTTTTAATTTTAATAAAACTTTACTATGTGTCGTTTGGACTCGTTTGGAGGTATTCCGTGGATATGCGCTGTAAGACTGTCTATAGGATTAAATGGAATATAACATTTACTTTTTTAGAATTTTTTATCACTAATGGATTGTAGTCGGGTGTTGAAGCTGCAATTATTTCATGAATTACAATACTATGTTAGTTTTATGTATTAGAATCATTACAAACTAACCTTACCTTAAGCAATTTACAAATTAATATGGTAAATGAACGAATAAGTAGGAAATATCTTTCAATACTTATTCTTATTAGGATACTTTCCATGTTTCTACAATAGCGGAACTATTACATAAAAAACCTTAAAGTAGACAAATATTAAGATGTCATAATAAAATCCTATACGCCACGAAATGCCTAAAATGTTCGGAAGGAGCAATGTATCGGAAAATAACATACTGACTAAACAAACGTTTCACAAGGTTTTTGTTCACTGAAACTTCGATGTACGTTTAGTTTATTTATTAATTTAATCACAAGCTCTCAAACGAAGGTAATATACTACTTATATAAGTCACTTATATTTAAAAATATTGCCATGGTTTTTATATTTTACTGATAGCCTCACTCTAGTTGGCAGTTATTTAATTACAAGAAAAAAACTTTAGAAAAATCTATTAAAACAAAACAGTTTTAAATATATATCCTTTCCAGCTAATTTTATAAAGGCAAAAATTTGTGTTTATGACCTCTTCACGCTCAAACCACGAGAGCAATTTTAAGAAAATTTGGTATGGAGATAGCTGACAACCTGGATTAACACATAGGCTACTTTTTATCTCAACTCAATGTAGTTTTCCCGTGGGATGTGCAAAGAATTGAAGTATAATATGCACTATTTCAAATTTAAAGGAACGGGTTGGGAAGTTTAAACTATAGCAGTACTATTGAGTTTAAATATTTGTAAGAACTATTTATAAATTAAATATTTGTAAATTGTTCTTATGTTTCTAAAGTGAACTGTTTACAAAAAATTTTTTTTCGTAATAAATTTGAAGTGGAATGATAACTTATAGCCTCAACAGCAATAATTATCATACTAAACGTCATCCGATCAAAATTAGCTAGCTATTGGTTTTTTCTATACTTGTTGGCAAGAATAGAAAAAGCCAATAGCTAGCTATCAAAAAAGTTTAGGTTCCAGAATTTTAAAAGTGTGAATTAATTATATGATTATTTTGTCTTGCTAATAAAGTCATAATGTAGACAAAATAAAAATAAATTATATTTCACTGATTTTACAATGGTGTAAAATTGTATTGAAATGCACTTTAATTTATATTTATTATACTAGAAAACACGAATTAAAGTGTATTTAATAATAGACTATTTAATGAATAATATTAGTTCTATTTATAAAGTTGTGGCAATGAAAATGATCACGTTAATAAACAAACATCGTCTAAAATAACATGTAAATGTATGGATTCTTTCAACTTTTCGCCCGCAAGGAAGTCCAACTGGTTGAGGCCGCGACTTAATCCTATAGTGACGTCAACACACCGTAACGTATTTTATTCAATTACTCGGAAAATCGGTGGGATTTCATCTTACCAACCTTCTGGCGCTTTCTTCTCTTTCTCTCTTATCACTATCCCTTCTAGTCAAAAAGGGACGTCCGATAGTAATCAATGAGGGTAATATACAAAAAGTCTAGACGTATAAGTTACAGGTTGCGGAAAGTGTTACGGTACATTCGATGGTTAAAACGTACTATGGTTATGGTTTGATGGGTTATTCTTATAAAACATGGTTATTATTATTACCAGCCAAGTTGATGCGGGGAAAATTCTCGCACATGAAAACATAAGTGGGTGCTTACGATATGATGGTATTTTGGGCCTTGCCAATTCATTTATTCCCTTATATTTGATGTACTTCTATTAGGGTAAGAATTATAACAAAGAGCCAACGTATTGTTGAGATTTTATATTGATATATTCAATAGAGTAATGGGAAAGTAAGACCCTCATATTAAAAGACTCAAATTAGACTCTTTGATCATGTAACTAATTTCATTTTTACCTTTTCGCATCAGTTAATATTTATCAATTACTAATAGTAATCAGTGGTAACATATACATTATTAAATGTCATATTTTGTGAGATTTTACAAATTTTGCCACACATTCATTTGTAAATACATCACGGAAAAATAATATTAAAATTGAACTTTCCTTGCTTTTTATAAACCCTCGCAACGGAAGTATAAAAATCGAAGGGCAAAGTTGATAATCAAGTAGTCTGACTTGTATCCTGGAACTCTTAGTTCAACAAACATACGGAAACGTTTATATTGTATGCTCGAGGCTCGGCCGACAGCTTGAACAAAATGCTTTAGTGAACTACTAGCGGCCCGGCCCAGCTTCGCCCGGGTACAAATAGATTTCTGTACAAAAATATGTACGTATTATACATATAAAACTTCCTCTTGAATCACTCTATCTATTAAAAAAAAACTGCATCAAAATCTGTTGCGTAGTTTTAAAGATTTAAGCATACAAAGGGACATAGGGACAGAAAAAGCGACTTTGTTTTATACTATGTAGTGATAATAACACTTGTAAGCATACACACCAAACACAAATGATCTATCTTATAACCGCATATTGTTGTGTTGTTTTTAAGTTTCTGATTGATTTCGTTGCGGATTAAAAACAAGTTTTATAGTCCCAGACGCTGGCCGAGCTTCAATGCTCGGTATCATTACAATGCATGCCACTGTTGATCCTGGCTTACAGGATCTTCTAGAACAGATATTCTATAGTCTCCAGAACAGCATATTGTGTATTTTTTTAAAGATCTGGAAAAGCATCAAACGTCTCATCTAATGATATAAGTAATTATCGATGAAATGTACCTTTACATGGCTTCCAATGTGGATTCGTGGCTCGTCTGATAAAATATGAAAGGAAAGGTAAAATAAAAGGACCGCAGGAGCAATGGGTATTGAACCTGCAATGAAAACAAAACAAGATAGCAATATATTTCTAGTTGGTATTTTGTGGTATAGCGGTACTACGCTGGTTAAGCCGGTCCATTCCTACAAGAGTCAGCGGTAGGTAAAGAAAGTCAAAATTTTGCTAAATTCTTCTCTTGCAATATAATATTCTTTCTGAATACACCCATGCATGACAAAGTAACAACCCCGTAAAACAAGTAACGACGACCATAGGTCTTCATCATCTTTATGTTGTTTTTATAATACCACATAATTTTAAATCGTCGGATGCTAGCGCAAAACACCTGCGGTCAACTTAAAACAAATACATCGGGTACTACATTCACCTGCCATGAGTTTATGCCCCTATAAAGCTCACAAGCACCCATAAAAACATTATTACCTATTAATTTCACACCACATTAGCGAAACACACAATAAAACTTAAACATTTTGGTTCGGTGACAGTGATTTCGAGTTTTGTGTTAAGCGCCATCTATCGCCGGCTCGCGGAGACTCGCAGGAAAAGATTATAGGCATTATACGGCCGAGTTTACGACGTCGTAAAAGTATGCCATAAAAGCGAAGGGCACGCACGCCCTCTGTTAATCGTTCAGAAACCGATATTGCGGTGAGGCCTCGAGATAGATTACTTTAGGAACGTTAGGTTACGAATAACCTCTTGACGTTTGTCTATTTATGAGCCTACGCAGAATTGTGTAAGTAGGTAGTATAACTTACTCGCGGCAGTAAACGTGTAATGGAATGTTTATGTAACCATCGAAAATAAGGTAACAAACAGAAGAAAAGAAGATTTGTTTTCTCCGAGCATCCATAATACCCTAGACCATAAATCTGCCTTTAATTAAATAGATAAAACAAAACATTGTCACGAAAGATAACAGCGCACAATACATCGCCGTGAAACTACCGTCCCACCTAGTTAGCAGTTAGCACCTTAAAATGCGGAACAATTTTATTCGGGCACCCTCGCAATCGTTAAATTTTTATTGACTCCAAAACAACGTGACTTTAAAAATATACAAATTTATGGTCACTCAAACTGGAAACGATTATTCAACACGTCGTAACTATTTTATTGCACCAATGTAAACAAAGCATCAATTTGGACATCAATTTGGGCCGTTTTTATTGTTCTTTATTGGGCTTAGAACGCTTTCCGATACTTCTCTACGTGGAAGCACGGGTAATAAACAATTATATTTATAGTGTACCTGAAATTTATTGATTGTGTGCTTAATGTAATCATTAATCAGATAATGTGGGTTTTTATAACAGCTTCTTTCCGGCCCGGATTTAACCCACTCTTGCGTGGGATCGACACCACTTGATTTTTATGCATCGTAAAATTATTTGACTTTCGATTTTACCACCGCTCACATATCTGCCATTGTTACTTTCAGGATCATAATGTAGGTACGTCGTACTTATCTATATTTTGAAATTCCTAAATAGCTTATTTTCATTTATACATAGGTATAACTTTGGATAATAAAATAATTAATTTAAGACAACATTTTGAATCAAATTATTCAATATAGAAAATAAATAACACAAAACGTGCTAATCAAATACTTTATCGAAATAAATGCACGAACATTATGTTTTCTTTCAAATAATTATTTTCTCGTTATTATTGAATATTTCCATAATAAAATAAGTAAGAATAAACACCACTGTATTTAATATGCAACACTGATAGCATCTCTCGTTTATTGCAAGCACTAAATGCATACCGTGCGGGACACAACACCAGGGGACCAAGAAGTGCACGCGCATGTTCACAGATGGCGATACAAGTTCAATTTGTTAAAAGTCAAGTAGGACACCAAGTAAATTGCAATACTGCTAATAGATGGTGCTGTAATCAATATCCCATATTATTTTGTAGAAATGTTATTTTTTTCTTTTTTTTTACGTAAAATGCAAATACGCTTGAGCTTTAATTTTAATTTCCGGGACAAACCTTTTTAAACCCCTCATTTTTGTTACTCGCTGTATGTTTAATTTGGGTCTGTGTTTTCCTAGTTATTTTAATTTTGATGACAAATAAAAAAATCATACTGATTATAAAATTGAACATAGTACTGCATACTTATTAATATTTTTCATTAAATGTGTTTTGTAAAGATTTATTGCATATGCGCTTACAGATTAATATCCTCGTAGTGTCATCGAATAATTTGAAAAATATTAGTCAATATAATATCTGCCGAATATACTCGTACATAAGATAAGATTTAAATATATTTCTATAGCCTTCACAGGCAGTCAAGCAAGTGTGAAACAAGTAATGAAACTTTATTAATAATATTTCCATTATTATAACAGAATATGATGTTTAATGTCTTACCGTCGATTAATTGTCGATTGTCCGTATCCGTATACATCTGAGGTCTATTTATTTCAAATAATTATATTTTATTTACACACGAACAAATTACCCCCAGTAGTTCAGAATTACAACACTTTTTCACCGATCCAATAAATTCAATATATCTCCATTTCTGTGAAGTAATACCCACTTATTAAATGAAACTGATTTTAAAATACTATAAAACGCAATAACTTTAACTGTGTACACATTTGAAAGACTAAAACAAAACTAACAAAATAACTCCTTTCACGTTTAGCGGTACTTTTCAAATTTGAGGGATAATATTTTTGTTTTATTGCGGCCAATTAAGATTTTTATAATCTCCTTTAAAGGTTTGTTGTGCAAAATAGAAAGTTACAAGGTCATTAAGCTTATGTCTTATTTGTTTCAGATGCTGGATAATAGAAGCCGGCACGAAAACGTGAGTCAGTTTATTCTATATTTTTTAATACTTTGGCTAAAAATATTATTTTAGTTGTACACGTCGTCGATCTTGTGATTATAGGCATTAATAAGATAAAACTGACAGTAATGAATATATTATGCATAAGAGCTTTATCTTAATTACAATTTCAATTTCAAAAGATTATTGATTCGATACATCATTTGGTTCGCCAATATGATAAACATACTAATGGTTACTGCCATATTATCCAAATCAAATGCCTAGGAACTAGAGAGAACTACGCTAGTTGAGTTGATTTTACTGACCTAACTTAGGTATTGGTAAAATGATTTTTTTTTTATAACAACCCGAATGTTACGTGTTTATCACGTAAATAACACCTAAGAACACATAGTTGACGTAAACATCGACCCTCTACACATAGAGGAGATCCAAGCATTATCTTAGATTTGACATGTGCTAAATCCTTGCTAATGAAAACCGATTCCTGCCCAAAAGGTTTCCCGAAGCCATTAAAAATAAAAAGCATCCAAATTTCAATAGAAAGGAAGGTTTGACGCTTGCACAAGCGTAGGATCTAAATGTATTCATAATTAAATGAGAACCTAAGAGACCAGCTGGTAGAACTCCATAGGTATACCCTGTGCTTCTTCTGCGTATATCGGATCCTAATAAACAACTTATTTAAAAGCCAAGAATTGCAAATTTATATTTTAACAGTCACTGAGTGGGTGACACTTATTATACATATAGACTGATTGAAAGCTATAACTACTAATAAATAACTCAGTCCACTTTATAACCATGAACGCTGTAAAGTAATCGAAGCACCGGGGAGTTAAAAAATATAAAAACAAAACCAAAAATAAAATTCGTAAAAGTTTATTACGTTTCAATGCGCTTAGGTAACATTTAATAAGATTATGGCTGAAATACTTTTTGTAAAATTAAACCATTTCTACAAAGCCGCGTTGAGTTTGAAGTCTCATAATCTTGAAAATTAATCATTGATATATTTGCATTTAACTTTTTACATCATAAAGGTGAAGGAAAATATCGTGAGGAAAGCTGCATACTATAGAGACTTGTGAGAATATAAATTCTGGTTTGGTTTGTAAAATCCGCCAATACGTACTAAGCCTGCGTAGTGGACTATATCGCCTAACCCCTCTCAATCGTACTTTCAATCGTAGAGAAAGCCGGTGGCTTGCATTTGGACATACATGCGCATATTTAATCCCTCTTTAAAAATTGTAATCTTTTTGTTACTGAATAAAAAAATATATATTATTTATTATATTGATATTGACATATTTTTAAATAATTGATTTAAATAAATATAACGTTGCAAAATTCAATCAACAAATCGACGTCCGGGTTTGATTAGAAAACGCCAAAGTATACCTATGATTGACGTCAACTACGCGGAATGTGGTAAACAACAAAATCCACGCAAACGATTTGTTTTGAATTGAAGTGGAATATATTTTCCACTTTATTCTGGCAAGGAAAAATTACTGCATTTAATAGTGAGTGCAATTTTAAAGAGAGTAAAATAAAGTACAGGCCAAATATATAGACTAGTAATGAGTCATTATTTGTCGATTTGTGACTAAGTTTTACGAACTTCCTTCTTCACTATTTGTACAAAAATCAAAGATATTAATTTAAAAAAAAATAGACCCACAAACTATTATACTCCTTTATGACATATTCAAAACTATATTTTTTATTTTGACGAGTCGTGGTAGAGAAAAACTAAACTTAAATATGCATAGTAACAGATTCCGTGTTCAAAATTAAAATTATTTATCTTGTTATCGTACATTATCCTTTTCAAAGTATTATTCCGATATTTCTGGGCTCCTGTGGGTGATTGTAAACGATGCATCCTTATTTATTGATAAAATATATAGATCTAAAGTTGATACCCCCGATACTTTTTATAGAAGGTTCAGCGATTTAGCGCCCATTTTATATTCGCGTTCCTCCTTAATGAGTAGAAAACAAAAAAAAATAACATCCATGTGCCGTATTTATGTGTGCGAGGGTATCTGTTATCAAGTCCTGCCATCTAGCGACGACTCTCGACAATTTTTATCGGTTGATTAAATCGTTGTAGCTACCCCTTTATTGCCGTTGTATATGGGGTATATAGGACATTTTTGTTGTTTTATGGCTAAGTCATTGCCGGTTTTTTAAAGGTTAATTAAAAGTAAATTACGGTATCTTTGAATATGGTTTATAAGTGAGGCATAAGAGGTACTTCACGGCTCGTAGACAAAAATGCAATGCGAAGTCGCATCGTAATCTACGAGCTCCTACGACGCATCGCAATAATTTGCGAATTGATTCGCATCGCGCATTCCTGCTTCTTTATTTGTTCTTATCGTATTCTCAGCAAATACCTAAATTCTTGTACCTATTAAAATATTCATCACAAAAAACAAAGGTACATCTATGATATAATCGTAAATAACGTCAAAAATTATTTGCGGTCACGATTTTAAGAAACAATATTTTTACCTTAATCTACTGATTCTGTACAAAAAACAAAACTCAATTATAAAATCTCATAAGTAATGGCCTTTGGATTAAACTAATTAATTCTTCGTGACATAAACATATTTGTCTACTTTTAATAAATAATATTTGGTAGACGAGAATTGATACCGGTTTTAAAACCGTTAAATTTTTTAATTTAATTATTCATGTGATTTTAATACTTATATTTTATTTATGTTATAATATATTAAATATGGTTCTGTCACCTTTAACCTTATAAGCAAATATTGGCATGATATAAAAATATTTGAACCTTTATGGTAATTGTTTTCTTTGTTTAGGATATTCTGTACTTTCATAACTAGTGAGCGATAGTCTTTTAAATAGCAGTGATAAATTGGAGTACAAAGAACCAAACCTCAGGTCTTTTCTTCTATTTTACAGTTTTTCTATTTGTTCGTAGCTATGTATGGTTTCGCAGAGAATTATTGTTAAATTTAACGACAAAGGAAGAAATATCTTAAGAAAACCTTAATAACCGTTCTTCATTGGACTTTTGAAAGTATGTGAATCACCAACCCTAGTCTAGGTTAGGACTTTCAATGGTATAGTAGTTCCGGGGTCAGTTGATATATTAATTCCATTAAAATAAATAACAAAACAAAACTTACAACTTTTTATAAAACAATAATCATCTCACCGAATCAATCTCACCGAAGACCAACTTAATAAACTTGAGCGACTTCAAAATTTCTGTATTAGATTCATATTTGGATTACGCAAATATGATCATGTCTCTGAGTTTCGCGCTTAGCTCAAGTGGTTACCTATACGGCTTCGTCGGAATACTCACGTTCTCTCACTCCTTTATAATATTTTGTTTAATCCCCTCACCCCATCTTATCTTAAAGAACGTTTTACTTTTCTCCATGACTCACATTCGAGGTCTCTGAGGTCGTCGGAGAACCTTAAGCTGAGAATGCCTGTACACACCACGACATTTACTGATAAATCCTTTGCTGTTGAAGCTGTCCGATTATGGAACGCTCTTCCTGTTGTGGTGCGACGGGCACAAACCTTGTCATCTTTTAAAAAGCTGGTAAAAGCACACTACCTTTCTCATTAAACAGACAAAGCATGGTATTATTTCCTCTTTTCGGATATATTTTTAACCTGTAGTTTAATTATAAATTATTATAGATGTTTATGTAGTTATTATAAATTGTATGTATGTATATATGTATATATTATATTACGTATGTGTATTAATTATGTCATTTATATGTATTATTTTTGATTATCGATTTAATAATTTATATCTATTGGAGCGTACCTTATCTTTGTTTTACACTGCCCTTTCTTTCTCCTTCTTTTATATCCATCCAAAGGTTGTCTGGTAGAGATCGCTTGTTAGCGATAAGACCGCCTTTTGTACCTTTTATATATGTTATTTCTTTATATTGTTATGTCCTTTTGTTTATGTACAATAAAGATTAAAAAAAAAAAATTGATAGTTTTTACATATTTTTAAGAATAAAATAAGGCTACAGACGTCTTACTTTAAACAATTTATTCATTTATACTAGGACCAAAGCTAAATATAAAAAGTACAAATGACTGAATGATGAATTTGAAGTCAGTGCTCAGCTATTTCGTATAGACAACTAAAAAAGCAATGCAAGAGAGATAACTCTTTGTGTCGTGCCAAACCTACGACATAAGACCCAAAGTAAGAATTTGTTCATCACTTTTTCCGATACCAACAGGTTATCATTCGGGTTAAGGACCCGTTGGTTCATTTTGTATATAAATTAGTTATTAATACTTAAAATAAAATACTAATCAGAAATTAATAAAATTAATTATAAATAAAATTAATAAATTAAATGAAGTAAGAAATTAATATAAATAATACTAAGTGTAGAAAATATTTTGTTTATAAAGATTAAGTGTTATGTGTATTGACTTGTCATAAGTGCTCTTTAATTGCCAACATGACCATTTAATTTCGTTTTATTTCGTTTCATTTCTTATATTGAGTCTGTTACCGTCCACAGCTGGACGTAGGCCTCCCCAAGTAAGTGCCAACCATCCTGTATATGTCTGGAAATAATCTGGCTGGCATAATTCTTCTTTTTTATTCCATAGATCCGGCAAAATAGCAAACAGATCACCTGACGGTAAGTGATTACTGCCACCTATGAACATCCACAACGCTTGGATAATCTTTATATTGCTGGTCCGTTACATATGAAGGAGAGCGGGAAGGAAAAAAGACGGGAACAGGAAAGGGGTATCAGGCATCTGGCAATCCCACTCACCGAAAGAAACGCAACACCAAAGCTGTCACTTCATGTCGCTCCCCTGTAAGGGTAGGGCTTATCCATTCATGCCGAGTCGTAAAATAAAATAGCTTGGCTGTACCTCTTGAAATAATACTCTACTCAATCCAAAGTATATCTGTTTCTCTCACCAAACAGCAGTGTAAATGCACTATTGTGTTTTTGTGTGAAGGAAATTATAGCCAGATTAACTACGGACATAATATGGACACTTAACATCTTAGGTGTCAGAATGGCGAGCGCAGTAGATTGCCAAGCATTGCTTTGTAATTCAAGTTGTTTCGTTTTAGCACTGTTAATGAGCGGTAGTATCGCTTACCATCAGGCGAACGGTATGCTCTTCTCGCCATTCATTCATTCGCCTCATTAATTGCAAAAAAAAAACTGATGTGCAACATTAGAATCTAGTATGATTTTTATTATTTTCATATAAAGAGAAGTATAGAAGGCGAACTTAATGCCAGTGACGTAATCTTTCAGTCAATTTTTAGGTAATGTAGACAGTAGAGATGAGCTGAAGTAGGTATACGAATACTTAATTTATCATCATCATCTCAGCCACAGGAAGTCAACTGCTGAACATAGGCTTCCCCCAAATACTAAATTAATAATTGGAGAGAAAAGAAGATATTTATTTTATTGATTATGTCGTGCTAGTAGATAAAATAATTGCATACAAAATTGTTTAACCTAAACTAATTAACAAAATGCTAATAAATATAATGTAGAAAAAAGAGTATACAGAGATTAAATTAGAAAAATTATACAGGGATATTATATTCAATCAATTTCTATCAAGTGTTCAGTGTGAATGCTGATTTATAATATCTTATTCAAGTTATTGCAAATTACGTTGATTTTAATTCCAAGTACTTAATAAATTCGTCTACGTAATATTAACAGTATTATGTTATTGATCTCTCACACTACTGGATATTGCCTTTCCATATCATCATCATCATCATCATCATATTAGCCACAGGAAGTCCACTGCCGAACATAGGCCTACCCCATTCGTCATTCCATATACATAGTTTCTGAAATACTAATCGATGTTTACACTGCAGCTGAAAATGTTTGGAAAAGTTTTGATATCTTCACATTTTATTATATAGATCCTATTCCTAATATAGATTAAGAGTATTCATAGCTTTTTGATTATAATATGAAAACATATTCTCTCAAACAACGCGTTAAATATATATTTTTAAATTTCAATTGTAGTTCCAAATTTTTCCACACACGCCAATTGAATTTAGCTGAAATTTAAATTGTAGTACTGTCAAGAACAGTGACTGACGGCAATAGAAATTCTGTCACCATTTGATATAATTCATAGGCACATATACTCGTATAACTTACCTAAATGACTTACGTATAAGAATAATGCTTTATACATTAGGAATTACATCACTACCGTGGCCCAATGGACATGGTAGTTTTGTGTTTTGCCAAACGATTGCTACCATTTCTTATAACAAGCAATATACAATAGTTATACCTAATGTTATCACAAATATACACTTGTACTTTAATAGTTTCAACAATAAACATTGTTATGTTTTAATCGAAATACAATTATGTTATTCATAATATTGTAAAATAATATTTTAATTATTGCCTTCCTACGAATACCACACAAGTTACTCAACATTACGAAAGTCACAACACGGTATATTTTAATCCGCAGCTCCTTATGTAAGTTTATCATCGGTCGCTGTTTTTCAACGTTGATGAGTGAATCACAACCTTCATTTCCAACATAAAACAGAAGCCGCTAATGATGTGAAATAAAATAAACAATCCCTGTGTGCGAACGTCATTAACCAATGAAATAGTTGTCTGATAATTCCATTAAAGTAATCGAATACAAAATTGCGATTATACCAACTGTCTGCATTATGGATGACGTGCACACCGCATCCATGAACTCACGAGTGTCGCATCGGAGTCAGCTTGAGTTTGTCCCCGGTAAATACTCAGGTTAGATACTTCTTCTTCTTCAGCTATGTATATGAAATCCATAGTAAAACACAAGTCTTCCACGATGTTTTTCACAGAAGTCTATTGAAAGCGGCCTGCATTCGTTGACTAAGCGAATAGTTTGGGTAGAACTGCACCTATAATCAGGCGCACTATAGTCCTCTTTCATGCCAATTTGTAAGCAAAACAGTAGTGATACAATACGCTGTACCTATATTAATAACTAATTAAGTTTTCTGAAATCAAAGAAGAAGTTTTTTTATACTACTTAATAGTGTATACCTTTTACGAGTACATTGAACAAAAGGTTAGTAGACATATATTTTGTTACTGAAATGAAATTGGTTCATTAATTCTTATGAAATATCAAACAGTAGTTAATAATCTATATTTACAAATAATTGCTTACATTATTATATAAATTAAATAACTAAGTAAACGACGTACCCCACAGTACTCCGACCATGCTTATTGCTCTCTCCAGCTTGTCCAAGTACATAAAAAAGTAAGACAGACTGCTGCAGATTCTATCTAAACAAAAAAATGTCCAATGCATTGTTTTATGCACTTTACTGCTACGGTGTGCAATACGCCCCACAGGCAGTTGAGTGGAAGAAAATCTTAATTCAAGCCGAAGATTTGTGCGGGGAGCGGACACGATCGCCATTAAGAGGCGTTCGTCGATTTACGACCAATTAAAATCTATATCGTGGGGCCAATTAAACCGCAGTTAGTTTATTACTATGGAACTTTGTATTTATCGACTTCACAGCGTTTGGACCGGTCGTGTACTTAGATACGTGACTTACCGACTCAACAATTACTTTATTGTATTGCCTTACATTGTATTTAATTAAAAGTACGTACTTTTAATAGGGAGATATGTTAGAACGCTGCCCTGTTGATATCAATATGGCGGTTATTAACATGATACGGGTGGTGAAATGTATGACACAAATGCATCTGTTATTCTATTTTAATAATATGTGAGATTAAACTAATTTTATTGGCTATATTTAAGCTCGTAATATTTGCATTAATAAATAAATTATGCAATACAATAATAAGTTATTCAAAAACTTGTGTTTTGAATGGCATTACTAATAATTTAATGCGATGCGATACATAACATCCTTATTTGGGATACCAATAACCAGGAATAAGAAGTTTGATTTTTAAACTTAGGTTTTATGGAGGCATTATTATAGTTTATCTACAACCATATTTACAATTACTATGTCATAATAAATTCCATTAAACACCAACAAACCTCCACAAACGATCACAAGCGCTGAATCAATTAAATTTTCCAATCCCCATCCTTAGGCCGTTTAGGGTCAATACAACAAATTTTCAATTACCCAGAATGGTAGCAAATTCAGCTGAAATGTAAATTATTTCAGCGTGTGCATTATAAATATAATTGTACGTGTTGCTGGGCGGGCTCCGAGCGGCCAATGGGAGATGAGAGAGGAGGCTGGGGCGGTGCTTGCGAGAAGACTAATGTTGTTCCCTCAAAGCCTTCGGCGGGAACGCAGCGCCGACACGAGCCTAGAAAAATATTTCGTATTAATGTCTTATTGGAATTGGTTATTGGAATTTTTGATGGTTGGATTATTGGATTAACGGTAATAGGATTATGGTTTTCTGTCAGTTATTTATCCGTCAGATGCGATTCACATAAGTATTGGATTTAAAGAATATCGCTGCTTAGTCACGCGTGTATTTTACAATAAAAACGATAACTTTCATTTGCCGTATAAAGAGGAAATTGTGGATGAATTAGAAAATTGCATCAAATAGCTTATTATTACTATGATAATGGTTATTTTTAGGATTGCATAGGGCGACAAAATATTAAATTTGTTCCTTTTATAGGCTTTTCTTTTTTTTCTAAGCTATCTTTTCATTTCATGTAGAACTATTATACGATTTTTTTTAGTATGAAATAATGTAGAAACGTAATTAATGATTGATTTTTGGACAGTAAAAGTTATTGTCCAATATCCCCTAATAAAAATATTCCGCCTTTTAATGAACCCAGAATCATTCTTAACAGTCTGATATTTATTCTCATTGTTCTAAATACACACAAGCTGACTCAAACTGGAACAGTTGTCTCCACACGAGTGCAGCTATTTTTAATCTGTCAGTCAATCGACCAAAACATATAAAGCTAATTCTATAAATTTCTATTACAATAAAGCTATCAATGTAAATAAAAAATAGTAATACTGTCTAAAATTAATATGTTCTACTGCAGGGTGCGGCTCTCCTCTACAATCAAGAGTACGATTGAGAGTGGTTAGGCCATAATATAATCGGTCACACTGGTCTTATGTGGGTTGACGGACTTATCCCATAGAAATTCTTACAAATCGTTATGGAATGCAGGTGTCCTCACTATAACGGTGAAGGAAAAATATTAGCAATAAACTTGTCATATTGAGACATTTTTAACGACATCGTAAAATTAGGTACAGTTAGGCCATGTGAAAATGTATGTCGATATTCAATAAAATACAATTTTAACACTGTAAGTTCTAACTAATTACTACCATAACAATAATATTATTTAGTTATAGTTCCTAAAACTATTAATCACCGATCAATAGTCAATCAAAATAAACACGTGATAATAGCAATCACAAGGAGCACTTCAACAGTCCACACGACTTTTACTACCACCAAATGACTCATAAAATTGCCTAAATATCCCACAACATACAAATTTATGGTGCTTAAGTGTCGTCGAGGCCGTAAACCCGTCGGGCTCCCTTTCTGAACATACTCTCATGTCAATCATTTACGTCAAACAAAATATAAAAATCAGTTTACAGCCGACGCCATTATGCGGTAGTGGAAACTGCTTCATTATCACACAGCGGCCATAAACGCTCCCATTTACAATAAACCTGATTTATATCAAAATATAACAATGCCATAATACTTTGTTCATTGTTAATTCGTACCACTGCGAGCCTCGAACAATAAATTAACGATTAGATATAAAGCATGTCTAGCGAAATTTATATGCATGGGGATGGATATTCTATTTACCTGAAGTGGCGCATTGTGCAAATTCGGGGTAATTTGAAATGCACCACAATGATGCGCAAAAAATACTTTCTTTTTATGTGTGTGAAATGCAATTTTTCACGTTCCCTTTGTTACCGTCGGCAAAGTGGAATGGAATGTTGGTTTTTTTGTTTCACGAGACAATTTAATAATAATTTCTGGACTAATGATGGCTCGTTATGCACCTTTATATGTGTTATTACGAATTATAATTTTGAAAAAGAACAACAATCAAAGTCAGTAAAGTTATATCGTTTATCATTAATATGATGATCAGAACAATAAGACCTTTCATCACGACATCAGACATTTTGAAACTAAAATAAACCTACAAATAATAATGCCCATAAATCTCGCAGATACAATCAAAATCGTTTCGGTCACCATGATCTCATTTTCGAGCAGTTTTCGGCGCAAACAAAAGTCGATCTACCAATAATCCTTCCGACTGGGCATATAAAACAACCGTAGAGCCATACTTGAATTTCAACATAATCTTTATGTGACCATTAATATTTTTTTCAAGACTTATTTATTGTGTCCCAAGGTACGGGGCTCGGGCAGGTGGTCCCTACTTAATCAAGACGTTACCCAAAAATAAAAAATGAAAAAGAACACGTAGCCATATTTTGTTTTTTGCTTGAATTATAGTTTTGTTCGAGTAAAGTTATGCCGACTAGTCCCCGTTTCGTATTTATACATTTGAAAGTATGGGAAAGACGTATGTTATAATGAATATATTAGCAATAAACTACTGAAGTCTCGACGGTAACCGGCCGTGTGCAATAAAATAACCTTATGACATGTTAATAACGCGAACAAATGCATATTTAATAGGAACGCACGGGTATGAATTATAAATGAACGCTGAAAGGACAGAGACGATGGTCGGTGGCTCGGCTGTCCAATGGATTTTGGATATTGACCTATTTACCTACATACATAATGTATTAGATGTTTACTGAATTTACGGTAGTGTGGGATTTGTTGTAGATGGAAACGGAATAGGTACATAGACGGCAAAAATGTGACTTCGGAATAAATAAGATCTTTGGGCTTTAGTAATGTATTATTACGCTTATATTGATATTTATGTAAGAGTATTATTGCTAACTATTGTTGGACATACTCGTATTACGCTAGATATCAAAAGAATACTGTATGAGGTAACGCATGCTATAGAGATTAGTAATAATTAATAGTGTAGTAGTCTTAGCAGTACAACTATGTACTGCTTAATCTTTTATTTCCAATTTAACCTAAATCGAAGTATGATTACCAAATTAGCAGTTCTCGAACGTGCTATATAAATAAAATGTGTCTTCATTTTGTTTGTTTCAAAATATACCTCGTATTTAAGTATACTTCTTCAAATAACTTTGTCATCTTCTCTCGCAACAGCACTGGAAGTAACATTAGAATTATTAAACCACATGCACAGCGCGACTAAAATAGAATGCCCAAGCGCCAAACAAATGAAAAGGTCGAGAGCAAAACAGTTGTTCGCAAGACAAGACAATAAAATATCTGCTTACAGCCTGTAGATCGCATTTCAGATAAGCTCTTGATTTAGTCATCTCGCCCTACAGATTTATTTATCCGTCGGATAGGTTTATGAGCAGCATTCCTTTGCATTGTAGGGTATTTATTCGCGGTTGAAATTTTCCAGCGATACCAGACAGTAAACGTAGCTTAATTGGGATAATTAAAAGGATATAATGCTGTTCTTGTTGATAGTTAAATGCTAGGTCGTCCATTTCTAGGCTTAGTGTTCTATCTTTGCCTATTTTAAATGTTGTGGCTTTGAATTTTGATCATAAATGGATGAATCGAATATTTCTTGTTACCGTTAAAGTCAAGAAAGCGACAAATTATAAAAATCATGTTTCTTTTTCCTGCCAAACGGCGGTGTAAATGCACTGTTGTGATCCGGTTTGAAGGCCGTTGTAACCAAAGCAACTACTGGACATATTGAGAATTAACATCTTATGTCTCCAACCCGCACTAGGCCAGCGTGGTGGACTATATGGCCTAACCACTCTTAATCGTACTCTCGATTATAGAGTAGGCCCGTGCCCTGCAGTGGGACGTATATGGGCTGATACACATCTTATGTCTCAAGATGGCGAGCACAATGGAATGCCAAGCACTGCTTTGTAATTCATGGTGTTGTTTGTTTTTTTTTTACTGTCAATGAGCGTTCGTATCGCGTACCATCATGCGAATGGCTTGCTCCTCTAGCCATTCATTACATAAAAAACATATTTTCTCATATTTTTCTGAGTTTCCCTCCTATATTACAACTATATCACAACAACACAAATTGCAAAAACAAGAATAAAAAGATGTTAAAGTTAATAACGCAGTGTTTAGAAATATAATGATAATTTTAATTTAATATTGAACTATTTGGATTTGACTAGATAATTTTCCAGAACTAAGTTGTTGATGTGATATATTTTATAACCTAAGCTTGAAATGAATTAAGGAAATACTAGCTGCCTACGATTATAATAATGAATTTTATATAATTATATTTTAGGAGGTAATGAAATCAATTCTCGTTGCTAACATATTTATAGCAAAACGAACGAAAATGTATTGCTTAATTTCAAATCAGGACTAACTCTGCAACTCAAATGATACTGTAAGATTGTTACATCAGTTTGAGTAGTTTGAAGGCTTGTTTCAACAAAATTAAATTTAATATTCTCAACAACCAAATGTTTTAGTTCAGCATTCATTACACTACAACTTCCCACGCAGTATTTTTTATAAATAAATGTTTTCAATCGAATTAATTTGCTATTATTTGTCCCGAGAACAAAGCGTTCTATTTTTGTCAGCTACTCAAATCACCTATATATTTTATTGCAATGAATGGCGAGAATATTCTTCCGAAACATAACAGTGTATTTACACTGTTGTTTGGCGGTAGAAATAGGCATTGCGGTGGTACCTACCCGGTCAGCCTCTAACATATATGAGACCTACCACCATTGAGCAATAACCTATACTATATGTATATGCCAATAATCCTATTGCTATCGGGTAAAAAAACAGTCTATAGTGGAAGCTTTTGTCCGACAGAGGGCAGGGAGGGCGCGGGCCAACAAAAGATAAAAGAGATATATAAGTGGCCCTCGCAGCGCCATCAAGTCGTTACAACACCAGTAAAATATTTCAAATTGTGCCCAATGCCGCGGAAAACGGAAGACGCTTCGACCCGCTCGAGCCACGGCCGAATGTCTTTATGTGTTTTTAATTTTTTTTCTGAGTTCGATTTTTCTGGGATGGTCTTTGGATAGTGTGTATGGAATGTTGGGTTAGATTATATTATAGACTTAATTTTAATAGGTGGTTATTTCATATGTTCTGAACTGATTTTGCAAGAAAAACATTGTCAATCCAATTACCAAATGATTACTAGTTTCGAATATTAGAAATCTTAACAAAACCACGTGTAAACTAACGCAGAGGAAATACTTCAAGGCTCCCTAGCTAAATCTTCTTTGGTTTTAAAGTCGATGTGTCTAAGTAGAAATTTAATTTATACACAAACTTAATATTACTTAATATACTCAACATTGCTGACTCAATTCCAACAACAATAGTTATTATACATACATACATACATACATATGAATACATCAAAAATACATACAAAGCACATACATGACCATAACAGAATCTATCCGCGGTCCATTCCCATGGCGCAACAATGGTTTACAATTAGATGCAAATATTAATTTGAATAGGGCGATATTAACAGCTACAAGGGTCAGCATCCACGCTGAAACATTGTTAAATTTCCCAAGTGACCCACCCTAATGTATAAAGCTATAATTTTCAACTCGTATTTATTGTTATGTATGTAACAATTTCGATGCTGACCAATGCTACTGGAGTCACTTTTTAAATTGATTATTTTTTTGTGTTTGTATACGCTTATTAAATTAAAAAGTTGTTTAGAATGAATGTCCTTCACTAACATAATGCTTACATAATTTTTAATGCAATTTCTGGCATAATAAGATTCCATATTACAATTTGAATTGAGAAACACAAAAATACTTGCAGAATGCGCGTTGTTTCTTTGTGTATTGTTTCCCTTCGTGCAGTATCGCTATCTGTCTTTAATTCTATATTTTAGTTTATAAGCCATTTGAAAAATAACCCGTTACTGTCGGTTGAACATTAATTCGAGCATACTTGTATACTCTAGTCATCCAATATCATCATGCCAAGATGAACACTATATCAGTTATAATATTTCAATTATATTCTTATAATTACTATTGATTTTTAAATGACGTATTACAACTCTTTCAATTACTTCACAATACATAGCTCTCTCGCTTCATTATATCCAGTTCAGACATCCCTAAAGATTCTAGACTCCCGCAATGTATAGTAAAAAGTAGGTATTTACAGCCGATGGGCAACAACGGCAGTTTCGGAATGTGGATATAGAGATATTTGTGTTTAACGGAGCGCGGGTAGTTTCACGCGTGGTCGCCGCGCCGTCCGATGTTCTACGCTATGTTTGTTTTGCTCGCTATATCTATAATATACAAAGCTGAAGAGTTTGTATAAACGCGCTAATCACAAGAACTACACATTCAAATTAAATATTTATTTTGGTTTTGGATAGCTCATTTATCGAGGAAAGCATATAAAATAACACTATAACCAATTATTTAGAGCCAAAATCACGAAACATGTAAAAACGGATTCCCCGTCAAAAGTATGTCGCTAGACCTATGTACTCTATACTATTATACTATTTGTACTCCATTATTATATTGAGAATACATGCTGGCCAATTTAAGAATGAGTTATACGAATTGAGCTGATATTACGGAATGATTACTGGGTTCCGCGGTTAATGCTAGTAAAGTTTGCTTCAAGGACCATTACAAATTCAGTGCTGTGATTTTGATTAATTGTTCTTGGGTTAAGAAAAACTCTTTGTAAATCCTTATGGGCAGTATTATGTAGGCGAAACATAATTACTCATTCATTTACTAACGACTTTATTCAAAGACAGTTTTAAAACCTTTTTAGCTACCGATTTTTTTTTCTTTGCTCAAATGGAGTAAGAGTGTATAGCAAAAAGTTTTCAATAAATATAACAAAGATGGCGTTACGTGTTATGAAAGAAAATTCACGACAAAAAAATTGTTATAACTAAAACTTTATCTTATAAATATTTTATAACTGCCATAGTAATAGATTCCTCATACATGAATGTAACCCATGAACTTGTTACCGTAAATTTCACTCCTGCTTACATTATGCATGTAAATGCTTTTTAGGTGTTCAGGCGAAAATTATTCCAAGTAGGCATTCGTCGTGACGTTTATTATGCTTGTTGAATAATGCTTTATTTTTACGACTTTCGTAACATCGCCTCAGAACGGCTCACTGGCAGAACCCACGGACGTGAATGTACAAGGGCTAGAAGAGATGTTTTCTTGGTACATTTTATTTTAAACCTCAACCTCTTTTTTCCTTTTTAAGTGGTAGTAGAGTCACAATATTAGCTATCTCTATAAGTTGACATAATTATCACGAAGCGGTTCCACTGACTCATAAAAAAGCGCAAACTGCAAGGTATGTATTGGCTTTAATTTCGAGTTCCATTGAGAAGGCTTTGGTCATAGTCCATCACACTGACCTGAACAGACAAACTTTACATAACAAGTATTTTTAAATCTCTATTTATGCAGGATAGATCGATTTATAGACTGGGTACTTTATTTTAAAAAATATACGCTTACATATAGGTGTACCTTACATGCATTTTACTGTATGCATGACTAAGTGATTCATATTTTCAAAATCCACAATAAACTTATTTATACATAGTTCCTACTCATTGGATTTTCCCATAGTGCCTACTTTATTTCGTACTACATTGTTAAAACTGAAATATAATGTAAGCAAAAAAAATAATTAGATTTTTTGTATTTCTAACGGTCATTCCTCAATCTATAAGTCACTGATAAAATGAAATGCCAAAAAAAAATATAACAACTAAAAAGAGTTTCATCCAGTGAATTTCAGTCCACGGCGAAGGTTCAGGTAAATAAATATATATGTATAGGGCTCCTTTGTGAGGAGTCGTTGATATTGAAATAAGGTGCCAGTGTACACCATCCGATCTCTGTTATCGATATAGCTTTATCCATAAGGGCTACGTCTTCCTGGGTCGACCGCCTTTGGGTTCTGCTACAAGTGTATAATATCTAGTTAGATGTACAGATTTTATGTTTGGAAATAAATCTTTTTAATACTCTTTAGTGATTTGTCTGGGTGTTTGTGAGACAGAAAAGTCTCTCGTAGTGCCTGATACCCGCAACACAAGACCCGAGCTTAGTGTGGGGTCAGGACTATGTATGTGACTTTTGAGTGTTATTTATTATTATTTGATCCACATTGTGTTATTTACCACTTAAGTTCATTGTCTTGTTACCTCTTTGTCATTGAGGGAAGTCGACAATAATTTATTTCCAACTCCTCGTACTAATTTAACTTTTTCTGATTTATTTTGTTGCGGGTTAAAGACAAGTATAGATATTACACTGTTGACTTGCAGTGCTGGGTATGAGGGCGGGAAAGTCATCAAATAAAATTTAGTATACATAAAACTTGTGAATAATTTTTCGTAATTATTTTCATATTGAAAATGGTTGCGGATGTAAGATAAGTCAGTGTCTCTTAATGACTCGGTGATTTCTATTTCTTTGTTTGAGAAGTCGAGCATTAGAATCATTGGTATACTGCGTTCGATAGTCATTATAAATATACTACGGTAACTACTACGGAACGGTTCTATTCTACCTACTACAATGAATGATCAGTTTTATTCCGCTAGAGTGGCGCAAGAGTGACGGTTATTCTATACGTAATCGTTTCGACACAATGCTAATTATTTCCATGTTGTATTTTTATTATAAAGATATACGTTTTAAGTTGTACTTGTTATGCAAGTAATTAATACCTCAGTTTGTACTACCACAAAATAACATCAATCGAAATATACCACTAAATTTCACTTAAAACTTACTATTAAAAACCAAAAACATCTGAAGTCTACTTAATAAACATTCTTTCTAATGTTATTTAAATTCAAAATAGTTAATAAAATTACTAAATTATTACACAGCAGAGACGAATATAAATAAAGTCATATATTTACCGATTATTATATAATTTCAGTAGTATGGCACGCATGGGGTTTGATTTATGGAGGTTTGACACGCAACAGAATGTTGTGCTAATGACGTGAAGCTTTTAGTTCAATAATGAAATCATTTGTAGATTGCGAGATCTGTTATTAGATTTAATGGATTGATGAAGCATTTTTTGCTAAAATGGATGGTTGCGAAGTAATATTTAAATTAATGTGTGCCAAAATTAGACGATTAGAGTTTAGAAAATCGTTGTTTATCCTTATGTTTATTTTGAGATTGATTGGACGTATAAAAGTTATAAAATATTGGATACATACCTAATAATATCTTACCATCGATCCGCTCTGGCCAACAATGTTATTTCAAATCTAAGTCCAAATCGTAATTTTGTGTACATATTTATTTAACCTAATATAGGTGCTTAATGCATGATTCCATACAGTAAAACTACAAAAAAATAATAATAATGAGATCAACAGTAAACTTTTAATACTTAAATAGATTCCATTGTGTTTAACACACGGCCTGATACCATCGGAAAAACGGCAATATTTTGTTACGCCAACACCAGATGGCGTTGCCATCACCAAATCGCACTTAATATGTAACAAATCCAAATTTCAAATTCCAACATAACCACCGAAAATGATCTGAAACACAAAACTAGGCCGTAACAATAGCAAACGTTAGCGTAACAATTTACTCCCACAACAACGCGAACCGAATACGTTTTCGGCAATAACCGGCTAACATTCTAACAATTTAATACGGCATAAACAATACAAATACTGTTGGTACGGGCCGTGTGTGTATTTATTGAGTATGGTATTGTGGAGCGCTCGTTACCGTATATCTGCGGGGGCGTATGGGAGCGCCCTATCATGAATCCTCATACACCACCGCCGCGCCGGTTTATTGGAGCCGCTTTTTAACTGCTGTTGCCTAGTGTGTTTCTGTTTTGGTACTTCGTTTCTTTTACTTGAAAGCGGCTTTAAAAACAAAGGTGAAATTAGAAAATATTTGATTCATATGAAAATATGAATGAATGTTCTATTTCGTATTAAAGGTGTCGCTAATATAAATATCCAATTTAAATGGTGTCATGGTTCGTAAGTTAATATTTTATCGTAAAGGATTGTTGTTGCCTTTTCGAAGTTCCTCGATAGGGTAGATTTAGGAATATTGGCATTTTAGTCAGGAAAATCGGACACAACCTAATTAAGGCAGGGCTCCAAAAGAAATTTCCCAACGAACATAAATAAATGTTAAAATTAATTAATATATTTGTGCCAATAAACGAACTGAGGCTGTTTCATAATATTTCTGTCTTACTTTAAATTTAACAAAAAAAACGCTACAATTTGAATTCGTTCTTAATTCAAAAACACTCGAAACCAAAACCAAACACGATAGATGAAACAATTCACGGCTGGTAAAACATAAGTCGGCACTGGGCAGGCAGGCAGCTTTGGTGGTACTATAAAAGGGTTGTTGATTGGACGGGGGCCCGGGGCCCCGCTGACCCGCACGCACGTTAATGGGTTTAATCGTCCATCGAGTCCGTCTCGACAATTTATGTATCATTTTCGATCCCGTTATGCGCGTCGGATTATGCGAACGTGCAACCCTACAATTTCAAATTCGTAATGGTGATGCTTCTAGATATGTGAATTTATAATGTTATATCAACAATGAGAGTTTATTTGTTTGGTTTTAAGCTTGGTTAGATGGAAATGTATAAGGAAAGACGATAAAAAAGTTGGAATGCTATACGAAATTTAAAATGTTATAAACGTAATTTTCGCAAGGAGAAATTTTAGAAATTGAAACTACATTTCCTTTTTATTAAATTGTCTCAATTAAAAATAACGTATGATTTCAATTTATTTGCTATGATTACAGACCGGAAGTATCAAACTCAGAGTAAAAAATACATTAAATCCTTCAAAGCAACACTCAAGCTTAATTAAACACCTAATACATATTAATATTCAGTCCACCGTGCCTAAAAATAAATAATTTTGTATTTATATTAAAGCACGAATTACAGGTGAAGCTTTTATCAGAATTTAAAATAGGGATTAACAGGGAACAGCTAGGCCGGGCCGTATCGCCGGGAGCACACCCGGCCCGTTCCGGATTTCGTCGTATTTACCGGATTTAACCGGATTAATCCCGTTCGGCCGCGCTGCCTGCTCTCTCCGCGATACATTGTATATTTCAAGTTTTATACTGCAAATAGCTTTTATTATCATTGCATACGAATCAAATAAAATTTGTTTATTGCGTATTTTTTCAACTGGATATTGGGTATTCGAAAAAATATTCTCTTTTTAATTGTTTTAGAGATAAAATAGTAATCAGGTATATTGGAATTCAAGTTCATACATAAGACTAAGAACAATGAACATTAGTCCGTTTACAAAATTATTAAATATCAAATACGCTCACAAAATAATTTTCAGAACTAAAAACAAAATACGTAGTAAAAGTACTTGACAAGTTATGAAATGTAAGGAAAATCTACACGTGTACGTAAAACATCGATATACAATCTTCTGAATCCGTCCCCAGCTACTCCGCGCTACGTCGTAGCACTAACATATAATCCTTTTCGCTACAATAGCAATTTCAAACTTCCTTAGGGGCTTCGGATAATCTTTCTTTATACCGAGCTACGAGCCGCAACCGCATTTATTTTTTGTCTCCTTCTAACACTTCTATTTCAGTAGCGTTAGACAAAGATAACAATAGCGCCAAGGTTGAAGAAAGCGGAAGACTTCTCAATAAAGAGGGGAGTGCTGTAATGTGTATTTAAATTTTGGTTCAAGTGTAATAATTTTGTTTTTTAATTTAATTTCTAATGGTGTTATAAATTCTGTTAGGGTGAGATTGAAGTGGCGTACGTGGTTTATGGGACTTTTTTAACATTTTATTAGAAAGCATTGCGTTAGTAATTGAGTTGTAGTAAAAGCGAAAAATTTTTTTTACAAAATACAAAACAAAATAGTATCGTAAGTACACAAATGTTATTTGACTATTGGTGCAAAAATCGGATGCTGATATGAAATTTAATAGAATAATAAAGCATATTATTTTGACATTGCAAAGTAACGTCATTGCACATAATAACAAATACAATGGTAGTATGGCATGGTTTGCTAACGTAACGGTGGTAAACGTAATCGACTAAAAACAAGCTATTATTGGTTGTCGACAGTTGACACAACAATGGGTCTCCTTAGTATTTCCTCCACGCTTCACATTTATTAAAAAAATACTCTGTCCTTGAACCAAATAAAAGCCAATTAACACCAAGTCCAATCATGAACAGCGGTGAATGAGCAAAAAATAATCTATATCAATTTCCTTATTAATTTCGGCAGTGGCAAAAGCATTACTTTCATGGCCACTTTAATGTAATTTTCATAAACAAAGTTGGGAATACCGGGAGGGGTGCGCGGGGAGAGAGCGGTTCCTTTCTGAGATAGAAAACAGCTCCGGCGCTCGTATAATGGGTTTTTGGAATGGCGTCGTCCGTCACCCCCCCCTCCCTGCCGCCCCTCGCCCCCTTTCTCCCCCCGGGGCGAGAAAGGATGAATTCTTATTTCCTCATCTCGAGGCGTCCGGCGAACCCTCCATGTAGATTGCCTTTTTCTCGTACAACCTTCGTATAACATAACAATGGCTTGTTTTCAATTTTGTTGGTGTTATTTCTGTTTTTTTTTTCGTGTATTTGAAGTTATAGCGTCTGCCGATATCGTAATGTGTTTTGTTATGTCTTACACGTAGTTTTTTAGGTCGCGCTATTGTATATATCTAGCGATAATGTTCATGTTGAAACTACTGGAAGAGGAGTTGGTTTATCATATTTATTGTATGTAAAAATATGAAAAATTCAAATTAATTGTACCGTTGCAAACTAGTAATTTGATCGGGAGAGCAAAATAAAAAATTACTATATCCTTAAAAGTACATGACATACGCGTTTTTTATCCACATGAATATAAAGTACATAGGCGGGGTAAAGTTCATAATGGTAATATATTCTAGATGTTGGTAGCAATATCGGGTGCATTCATGAAGTGGCGACTGGAGCCAAAAATACTTTGACAACGTGCCAGGACACGAAAACATACGCATAAAATACCTCAGCCACACCGACTTGTTATGACATAGTTTTTAATTTAACAAATGTTTGGCTTAGGAACAGGAATTTTGAATTTTTCAGCCAGTATCAATTTCTTAATTAAATGAAACGAGTTTAAAGAAATTTATTTCTGCGTCATAAACAGGAACTATTTGCATTTGCGCCTTGAAAGTTCAGTCTAATTTCTAATTTTAAAATAAGAAGTCTGCAATTCGTTGGTCGCCCTTGCATTCGTTTGATAGTAATATTAAACTATTGTTCTCCTTCGTTAGATGCATCAAAGTATTTTTAAAAATGTTGCTACAAGACGAGCCATTGCTATGTCTACTTACCTCAGCATTAAAGAGTAAAACAAAATATTGCATTAACAAGATTTATATTCCGATTTGATGACGCTTAAACTGAAGGAAATTCAGCATCGCAAACAAATATTGACATTGATCCTATGGTATTTTGTCTCGAATAATAAGTTATACGCAAAAACGCCAGAAAGGAAGGAAAATGTTCATAAATTCTAATAGGTCATAAGTCTATGGTTATCTCATCGTTTTGATTATTCATAGATATCAGATTATATAAATTATCAAGAGATAAATAAAAGTAAAAGTAAAAGGTCATAGAAAAGATTCTTATAGCATTTGAGTTTTGATACCCAAAACATAAATCATGTATATTATTATAGGTTTGTAACAAGCGTATGCTTAGGCCTAGTCAATATAATTTTATTTAAAAAATATATACAAATTATACAAACATTATTGTTAAATTAAAATTAACATCGGTAGTAACTGCAGAATGCAGTCCTTGTAAATTTAAAAACATTTTCTTGTTTTCGGGCGCGAAGGCACTCCGATTTGATGACTACTATAGACGTAAGTGCATATTCTGAGACAATTTTCTTCCCCTTATACTCATTCGTATTCATAGACACAATCTCTTCTTCAATCTGCACCTAAACATCTGAAAAAAGACAAAAAAAAATAGTAAGTTATCTGATGTAGAGCAAGGAGGTTGTTATTCCAATTTCCAGAAAAACATTGCAAGAAATTTTAATTAAACGGGTTAAGCTGCAGTTAACATATGCTGAAATTATCTATTTTTTTCAGATTATCTTCATCTCAATATATCACGGTGTTTACCTATTAGTGCAGATTTCAGAAGACTCCACTTCCTTTAAAAATTCATATTACAATTTTTATTTACCAAACACGATTAGTTTGTTTGGAAACTATCTGTATTACTTTTAGCTTCCTACCATTTGTATGAATATGTTTATGTTAACTAAAGCCTTGCAATAACAAGGTAACAATAAACCTACAAACAGGCAAAAACACGCTATAAAGTAACTGGTAAACATAACAAAACTAACATAACAAACGTATTAGAACTCATAATCAGTTGCCGAAAATCTGCTTTCATTCGTGAGACGCCATTACCGAAATGCTTAACGACACGACCAGTATAAGTTGATATCTAAGTCGCGTTTGATTTCGTCCCATTCGTCTGGTTTGTTATGGGGGGAGAGGGGAGAAGTGGGTCTGTGTATAATGGCGATTATATAGCAATCATAGCAGTTGCGTGAAATGAGAAGACTCCCTTAAAAGGATAAACAAGTAGCGTGTGCACGAAACAGCCGAGTCGCTCTGAATTCATATTTTACTCGAGCCTCCCTTTACTTGCGTCTTCTTGAAGGAGAAATTCAAACGCTTCGGATATTGCTCTACTTAAAATAACTTGACAAATCACAGGCTCCAATACATCGGAATTGTCAGAATCATTATCATCAAGTAAGATGACAATTGACGTTGTTGTTAATTTTTTTTTCCGTTTAATTTATAGCTTATATTTGACTCTGAAAATATATATTTTAAATACAAACATATCAATGCAACTACATACGTAATTTTTAATAATAAAAAACAGTCAAATACTTTGAAATAGAGCAGTATTCCATCCGTGTCGAGAAAGTAACGTACCGAAACGCTCCAGTTGTGCCGTTCCAACATCAAAATTGCTTTCCTTATATCTTCAATAAATGTTTAAAACATCCCGGCAAGCATGTGTTTTATAGGTTTTAGGGCTTGTTATATTAATTTTACTGGTTTTTGTATTTATGTGTCACGCCGAAAAGGGAATACGAAAGTGTATACTTTTTACAAGGTCTTGGTCTATTCGGCTTTTTGATACGTAAGTGTGTTAATATATAAGACGCTTATAAAATTAATAAGTGCTCGTGCGATCCATTATTAAATAAATTTGTGAAAAAAAAAACATTTTTAATGTACATCGTACTTACTTTTATGTACGAAGAGGTTTATAGTAATAAATTACAGGCCGTTTTTTAACATAAATCCTTTGTGAAAACTACCTAGCATTTTGATAGGAAGAGCCACGTACAATGCCTGAGCTAAAGAGAGTACTCTTCTTAAGGTAGGCAGCGACTTCATTGTGCTGGCCCTCTGGCACTAGAAAGGTCATGAGCAGCGGTCGCCGCTTACCATCAGGCGGGCCGCTAGCTCGTCTGCCTACAAAGGCAACAAAAAAACCAGGAGAGGAACCTAAGACCTAAACATTCACTGGTTCATACATAACCTCAGAACTAATGAGGCGAAACTAAGTAATTAGTAATATAGCAAAATACCAAATATCACAGAACAATAGTAAAATAGACAAAAAATATCATTTTACGTTTACTCAGACAATTTGGCCTTTCATAAATAAATTCAAACGGCATTACAATAAAGTGGGATGTAGATACGTCTCGGTCCGCCTACCGCTGGATTTATACTTATCTCGCAACTATAAAGCGGTATTAATGCATATAAATATATCAAGAGAAAGAGACGCTAGGGTGGCCATGAGTTTGTGTAAAGAGAATAGTCTATTGTCTTTGTCTAAGCCTGTGTTTACAATAAAAAAATGTTTGGAAAAGTCTTGCCGATTATTAAAATATGAAAAAAATTACTAACTTATAGTTTAATAATAATAAATAAATAAACCCAATAGTCAAATACATAGTCCTTACCCTACACTGAACTCGAGTCTTGTCTCGTGGGTATCAGAAACTTCGAGAGACTCTTCGGTCTCCCAAACAACCAGACTCGGAGGAATTACCTGTGGGTCATATAAATATTTGTCTCAGTGCGGGGGTCGAACCCGCAGCCTTATGTTACACAATCGGCGTCTTACCAAATGCGCCACAGAGGGTGGCAGAAGAAGTTTAGAAGTCATTGGTGTTGTCATCAATGCATAAACTCTAAAAGCATTCACCAAGCAGTTTATGTACAAAAAACCATATTAATTTCCTTACCATCAACGTACAACTTAGAGATTTTCTCAATATCCTTTTATCCAAGCGGAACCTTTTTCAATCTGCCCATTAGTTGATGTTACTCAAATATTATTATTTTTTGGTCAGAGTACAATGCGATTTACATCTCAGGCTCAATGCGTTTGTCAACACCGCTAATTGAGTTGCAGATGATCCTGAAAAAGGAAAATAGAACTGTCAAAACACTGAAAATAATGTTTGTATGTCTAATTATAGAATGTAGAATTTTATATAAGTTTAAAATCCAAACAACGTGAGTCTACGAAAAGCTACGCAAGAAAGTATATTTATTTAAACTCGAAATTGTAAAATTATTATTGGATAAGTTGAAAAGTTATTAAATAAAATGGATATAGTGAGTTATCGCAAGAGGTAAAAGTAATTTATGACGTCGCATGTCATTTGTTAATGGCACGATCACCTTCACTTGTGCGTTTTTAAATTAAAAAGAGTTAAAGCTCGCAATTACAGATAATTTAAAGAGCTATTTTTTACCATTAAATAAGAACAAATGTAGTATATCTTCGATACGTATAAACAATGAAATGTAACTATAAATTCAATAATTTACCGCTACCTTATTTGTGCGGGTTTAAAAATGTTGTATCATGAATATCAAGAAATAAGATGATATTTTGCGCCTACAAATATTTGATGATATCACAAATATTTACAATACATGAGGAATTTTGAAGTCTACCGTTTCACAGCTAACTTCTTTATCGCATACAAAAATGGAGTTAAATGACTTATAGATTGCAAACAGTTTATTTCTTTCATTGAAGGTATTTTAAACACGTGTGAAAATGGTTTCTTAGATTTACGCGAATGTTACACATTGAAATAAAACGATTGTTTACGGATTTTATCGCGGATTTGGTTTGTCCGCCCCGTGACCATGAAAGCTGTAAAGTGATCGAAACGTCGGGAAATTAAAAAATGTAAAAATTAAACCAAATCCGCGATAAAATCCGTAAACAATCGTTTTATTTCAACGTGCGAAAATGATATTTTAAACGGAATACATTAATGATGCCTATTTTTGTCACCCTGTATATTATTTTCTATAGGCCTGCTTTCAAAGGGTTGTTTTAAAGGGTTAGTACCCTTTAAGAATGCAGGCTTTTTCTTTAAGGCAGTCCTAACTAGCATTTTGCGACAACACGACGAAAAGAGAAGCAAAAATAAGTCACTGGATATTTAGCGTAGTGATTATTGGGAAACAATCCTTTTTCCGCGAACTCATGTTGACTCTAGTCAAAAATACAGTCACCCCATCCGCACAGGATACTCGATCTCCCTTTTGCCGGTTCGGCGGGAAAGTTCGCCAGATCCGTTTCCTGTGTTTGCCATTTCCCCCTCCCGGGGTCGCAACCCCCTCCCTTGACGTACTGCCTGCGCCAACAAATAAATACTGTGTAGACACAACGAAAATAAATCGATTAGGAAAATGTTTTTATACGCTTTTGTTTCTGTTGCCGTCAGTTGCCTCTGATGCTGGAACAAAGCATGTTGTTTTATTACAGTTTCTTTTTTAAAATTATAATAATTATTTTTTTCTTTTCTTTTTTTGCTTCTTATTTGATTTTATTGTAAAAGTTGTCTTGAGTATTATTCCTGTATTATTTTGGATATGTTTTTTTTGGTGTATGGGCTTCGGCTGTTTTTTCTTGTAGATTATCGTCTGCTGAATTCTGAAATAAACAAAAACAGAATACAAAATAAAAAATAAAAAAAACAAAATTCAGAACATTCATATTATTGCATGTGAAAATATAATATGGTAGTTCGAAACAAAATGTTAATAGTATATTATTTTTCAAAATTGACGTAATGAGCAATTAATTTTTTCTACATATTTCGATATTTTTCTTTGTAACTGGTTAACTATTACGTCAAACACATGGACAGACGTATAAACTCGTAATAATGTATGGGACATCTTATCTAAGAAATCAAACCTACGTTTAGCTCTCATAATTAACAATTTCCCACAACGCACATGAATAATTAAAATTTTATCATTTTATCTACCATCATACGCGGAAATAAAACGTTATTTGCATACAAAGAAAGCAAGTAATTATAAAGTGTAAACGTTACAAAGTCAAATTCTAAACTGTTGAAATACTCATTTATATTAATTAAGACTTTTTAAAATAGTATTAGCTCAAGCAGTGTTTTCAGATTTTCATAATATTATTGTGTTGTCCTGATCAATCATAGTTTAGTTAGAAAATGAAAAATTAAACCAAATCCGCGAAAAAATCGTAAGTAGTAGTTTTATTTCAATCTGATCAAAAATTTTGCAGATTCCTACGAAACAGGTAATGCCTAGTGTGGATATCATCATTTTGATAAAACCGGTAAAATATATCAAGCTAAATAAATACTTATTATTATTGTTGTTAAAAAGTACGAAAAGAAGACAAGAAGAAACGCAAGAACGACCGCATATGTAATCTTTTCCTTTAATTTCTTTACGAGCATCTACGGGATTAAAGGATGCGGTTGGATATAAAAATTAATGGATACAAACACTCCGTTTTAGACAAACATAACTTGAAGAACAATCTCGACTAGCAAGTTGAAGACGCGGATCGAAACTTCATAGGATGGTGGAAGCGGCAAGTGAAAGATAATTGAGAAAGGAAAAGATATATCGCAGATAATTAAATTGTCGATTATTATTTATCATTTTGTATGTTGATCCTGTTATTTGATTCGTTTTCATACTCCTATGTATACTCGTAGTTAGTTCTGTTAGTATTTTTTTACATTTTTTTGATCCTTGGAATAACTACAAAAATCGGAGTTCCTATAATATTAACCCTCACCACATACCTACGATCAAAGCTATTGCCAGTTATGCTATATTTTTTTAATCTTTACAAAGTGCCTCCTTAACGTACTATTTCTATTATAAATAATCATTATACTAATATTTTTAGGAAATTATCATTTGACCTTTGATCATTTTGTAAATTGTTTGCGTTAATTGCGTTTTAAAACATGTATACCTATAGTATGAGGCGCAATTTCGCTTCGCTGGCGTATTCTTGTTCCCTAAGTCTTTGTATTAAAAGCCACGTTGCAGTCAACAATGGCGCCCGATAGTGGTACAATAAACCGCCTCAAATGGCCCGGAACTTTTTCTCTAATAGTTTATTTAAAAAATCTCACAATTTTCATTCCAAGTTTCCTTTGGGGGCGGCCAATAAATCTGTTTTATTCGCCGTCAGAGACATTTAGCTTTTGATCGGAATTGCTTTTATGTGATGTTTGTGCTCGTCTTAACGTTTCTGTGATTTAATGTTATGTTCTGGACGACACGACAGCCTTTTGTGAACGATCTTTTGAATTTCGAAGGCTGCGGATCATTCCGACCTGTTTCATTATGCGAATTTAGGAAATAATTTACTTAAATCATGTGTATAGAAGAGTAGTTTATAACTGCAAACATTTACTTTATGTGCTTAAAAGACTCCTTTGTTGAAAAAACGTCTTCATTGTTAATCAAAATTACATGGGGCATTTTGAAATATAAATATAGGACATTAAAACCCACTTTTAACATCTTTTAAAAGCTCTCTTATCGCTACATACAAAAAAACATACATTCCACTTAAGAACCTCCTCTCTTTGAAGTTAGTTAAATACCTTTACATAACAACTGCTGTCAAAAGAAAAATAGTTTGTGAATTAATCATTTACTATGTTTTAAAAAAATACCCTTTGGTTCTTAATATACAGAGTATATCAACACAGCTACCGAAAACGATGCCGGGTGGTTTGAGTGACTTCAAACACAATGCCACTAACAATTCCAATAGTAAATCCAAAGCTTTTGCTAAATTAATAATTTAAACCCTTGCGTATTATAGTGTCTTTAAAAATAAAAGAATGTATACTAACATTTTATAAAAACCTATGTATTCACCACACGAATAAAACGATAGGAAAACAAATAGTCGCTTTTTTTGAAAAAAAATCGTTCCATTGTGTCTGAAGTCACTAAAACTACCACCCGGCTTCTTTTTACCAGTCTTGATATACTCTCTAAACAAAAATCGTCATATTGAACATCACTAACAAGAAACTCAAACTAAATCCCAGCAAACGTTCACCGTATTAAGCTTGCGCGGTGCAGTATCGGAGTCGTCAAGATCCGCAGACAATCGCGTTTACGACGCATAAAAGTTAGTCTTTATAGGCTCTCAGAGAATAAAAGTGGCGTTTATGCCTTTTTAATTAATTGTCATGCCGTTAAACACCATATCAGCTTTGTCGACGATGCCGATGGTCGGAAAACTGTTAACCGGCCAGTGATTTAATAATAAAATGTTATTTTATGGCGGAACAGTTCATAAAAATCTCGTAAAATTCTCGTTGTAAATCGTTTAGTTCGTAAATTACATTCGGCTGTGATTTACGCTTTGTGTAACTTATTTACAACATTTATAGTGGTTTTGTGCGGTGACCACGTGTATGTTATGATACTTGTAAAATATCAATAAACATCTTATTGATTTTATCATCTATTTCTTATTATTTTAATAATTACCGTGCTTACTAATTTATAAAACCTTCGATAGTCTACAAAAATATCTTGATTAACATAGAACTATTTGAACGGAAGATAATAACTTAATCGGATTTAATAATATATCGGCGTGTCTCCAAATGAAACACCCAATTATCCGGTTCGCTGTGGGCGGATACAAAGATATCTTCATTCCATTATAAATTTAAACTAATGTTGAATTATACAAGTTTGTATGGAAGACGGTCGTTAGTCACAGCTTGAAGTCCTCTATTCCGCCGTGCCGTGCCCTTGTAATAAATAAAAACATTCTTAAATTTATAACTCGAAAACAAAATTACTTCTGCCGACGAAGCCAGCCTTAAAACACTGCTGTTATATTTAAATTCATTGTATAAAATATATTAATATAATGGCCTGTTACTTGAATAATTATTATTAATAATGTAATGGAATTCATAGGCTTTATGTAAATATAAAAATGTTTAGGAAATGTATTAATGAGAAGTACATTTTCTTTGTTCATGTGATAAGTAATAGATCTCGTTTAAAACACCTCAAAATCGTGTTTGCATAAAAATCAACCCCGCACAGCGACTGATGGTATTTACGACCCGCGCCAATTAATTTTCCCTTCTTTTTTACTCCGTCAACAGTAACGAGTACGAAATGGCCATAGACACAAATACAAGTGGCTATAAAATGAATGTTGCTGAGTCAGTGGCGAGGGTGCTTCCAATGCGCATGTGCGGTACATTCCGGTACTTTTATTGATTTCAGTAGCACTAACGGTCCATAAAGTCGACGTGCCGGACTGAAGTCTCCACTCTATGCTCCTTATTAGGTACTCACGATTTCTATCGAGTTTTACTTGTTAACTTATTAAGTAGAACTTATGGAGGTTTTATTTTTCTTTTAGACGTGTTAGGCAGTGGGTTTTTGTGTTAGGCCAATTAATTTTAGCATTTTGTATTGACTATGTAAAATAATTGACAAATCATATTTATACGTTTAAATTTCTGTTTTATCCACTGTATATTTAGGTTATACCAAAACAATACAGCTTCCAACATAAACATAATTATTCCTCAAAGCAAAATAAACTAACCCGTAAGCGCCGACGGCAGTCAATAAACACCCAACGCACGTATTTTCGGATTAACTGTGTAGGGAGTCGCCAATCTTAATTGCCAACGTTCACAAGCGCAAAGCGCCCGTGGTCATTGTGACCTGTGGACCTGCACTACATTATTTTACTTGTACGGCTCATTTACGAGGGTTGACTAAATGTTTCGCTATGTGCGGTTGCACTTAATGTGGTTGTTGCGTTCAATTTATATGAGGTATTATTTTAAGAGTTATTTCTGAGCATTGTTGTTATTAGTAGGGAAGTATCCAGTTGAGAAATATGATGACCTGCATCCGATTGTTACACACTTTGTGTAATGCTGATTAGTGTTTTGAATTATTTTTTAATACAATAATAAGATACATCAGATGTAAAAGGCTACCTCGAAGTTAAACATGATCATGTTATTCAGTATTGATGGCACTTTACCATGATGATCATTTTTGAATGTGTGCAAGATTGATTTCTATACTGGAATTTTAAAAACATTCGCGAAAGTTTAAGAACTATAATTTAATAGTTTTATTTCAACAAGCCATGGTAACAAGACAAACAAGGCAACACATACCAATATTGTAATAATTTGTTTATTAAGCTTAGTCGTGTCCTAATACCAGCCAACCCCAGCACATAATAATGCTTCAGCGTAATATCAAAGAGGACATTAGTGAGTGTTCGTTTGAACGAGTAATATCGGTGTGGCGACGGCTGCGGTGCAATGGGACCTTTATTAAAACAAAATTTCTACCCGCAAAATGTCCACAAACTTGTTGGAACGTTTCTGTATTTCAACAAGGACGCAATTTAAATTATTAAAACTACTTCGGTGGATGTTTTGTTGCATAAAATATTTTTGTTTAATAGAAAATAATTTAACAGTATTATCAACAGATTTGTGATAAATAATTGGAACCAGAGGCAATTTAGAAGCAATTGACGCAAGATTTTTTCCCAGCATGATAAGAAATAAAGGATAACGCCAGATAGAAGAAGATAAGAAATAAAAAAAAACTTGTGATATAAAACATACGGACGCAAACCGATGAAGTCCGGAACCAAAAGGCCAAATTGAATCAAATACCCCAATACTTACATCTAGGTAGGTACAATATGCCACAACTCGGTACCGACGGCGCTCAGCAGTGAAGCGATGATTTCGCTACATTTGCCGAGACCGTAACGATGCTTGGAATCGTCTTGATGGACGCTATGAATGAGCTCTCACAACATAAAGAAATCCCCTTAAAAAGGGTAAGCTTGGGGGAGAATAAAAGGAGCAGCGGCCCTCAGAATACGCGTACGAAATTAAATAAGGAATTTTCGACAATAGACAAACAGCCTCAAATTAATTTTCCTGTTTTGCTTTTGATTCGTATTGTGATTCTTAATAAATGTTTTTACTAAATTGGTGTTTAAAACGTTGCTTTTGCTGTGAAAATAAATGGTACAAAGGCACGTAGGTAATCTTATTTGATTCTTTTAGATTTAAACTAGGTTAATGTAACGAAATTGCCTTTTAGGTCTGAAGTCAATAAAATAAAAAGGTTTGATGTATACTAGCATCAATCATTTGCACAACATAAATCATTTTGAATTGCTTTTTATATGGATTTTTCTCCCCCCTGCGGCCTTGCGGAATCAGCTTTCTCTGAATCGTTACGACTTGGGGTCTTCAAAGAAAGGGATTACTAATATTCCGCACCTACATTTCTCTGTGTCTTGTAAGGTTTCATAATTTATTTCAATAATTCACTATTACAAAGAAAATGTAGTCTTCTCCAATTAAAAATTGGAGAAAATTATAAAATTATTTATCTTAATTACAATACATAAAATTATACTCAAAATTCTCTAGTCTGCCTTGACATTTCACTGGTAATTTAATTGTCAGTCATTTTAATGATTTATGAATTAATGGATTCATTATTTAATTTTCTTATAAATTCAGATTACTACAAGGTCTAGAACCATAGTGAAAGGAAATATATACAATATACATATTCCAATAAATGGCAGACATATAATTTCTTCAATGATTTCCCTAGGATAGTGTACAATAAACTTGTAAAGCGGTGATTCAAGACCATGTTTGCTCGCCAGAACCGTGTCTAGAGATAAGATATTATATTGTAATGTATGAAATAATGTCGAGATGTATTTGTTAGATACGAATATTTACTCATTGATATAAACAACATAATATCGCAAATAATGCCATTGGTTTCTCAGAAGCTTTTGTAATGTCGATGAATTTAATTCCATTTCGGAAAAAAACTTATAAATTAGCGAAAATCTTGATAGAAATAAATGTATAATATTTTTATGTCACGGATGTAACTAACGGTAGTTAACAAACTCACTACTTAGGTACAGGATAAAATAACTGAGGCGCTGAGTGGAGGGCTTATAATAAACATAATTATATCAGAATGTACAAGTAATACTTTCTATTGCAAATCTTGGATAGCTATTTACCTAACTACTAATTTTCCTTCGCCTCAATTGGTTTTTCCTTTTCAGCACAAACTGTAATCAAGTTATAGCTTCTCAATTTCTCCAAAGAACTACAGACATACTTCATTACCCTTATAATAACTTTGCTGAAAATACCGATACTATTTTCCATTACATAATAAATCGAAAACGTCGCTTCCAGAGCGAATTCTGACCTCCCCTAAAACAGAGAAAGTAAACAAAACAAGTTTTTTCCAACTCGGATGAATAAATAAGACAAGGGTCGTAGTGAAGGGATGTCCCCCGTTGAAATAGCTCCTTGTTTGATTTGCATGTTTTAATCCTTTCGAAATCTTGGCCTCAGATGGTACGACTCACAATAATTGCTTTTATTCTGATTAGGCGTTTATGGTAGCGCTTTAGGTATTTGTAGGGTTGCTGAGTACATAGGCTTATGATATTAACAAAAAATGGGATGTGGAATCGTTTTAAATGTAATTGAATAGCTGCGAATGTAATTTCTCGGAGGTTGATTTGTATTTTCATGATTTCGTTTCTACTCCAGAAAAATATTTTTTTAAAGAAAATATTTGTCCATATTATTCTAAGCCAGTCTGCCCAACATTAAACATATACTTCGCTCAGAAATGTACCTACAGGCGTCTAGGAATACATTACCAGCGATTCTGTTTCCTTTCTTGCTTCCCTACTTTGAATACCCAAACTATATTTTTAAGGGTAGACAATTCGTTACTTGGGTGCGTAACTCGGCTTTGCGCTGTCGGGACAGTAACCCCTGACCCCCGGGCGATGAAACTAACGGCCCGGGGTATCAACAAAAGAGCCATAAGATATGCTCCCAAAAACTAGTGTATGCGTCCCGCGGGCGCTATCCGGGCATCTCCGTCCTCCTATCGCCGTTGAGGGGTTAAGAAAAACTACACGCCCGAATCCGAGAAATAAATGAACGCCGAAATTGCTTCGATGACGTTTGTGGGCGAGAACAGATTGATTTTCATTTGTTATTATAACCGAAACCTTGATAGCGGTAGAGAATCCCCTACAAAACTAACCATATATACCGAATATCGCGAAAATATTTATTTGGATATAAATCGCCTGCCGACAGTCCTTTGGCAATGACAAAGTCTGAACAAAAATATATTGAACAAATAAAAACAAACCGATAGTTTCGGAGTCACGCCACGTTGACGATATATTCCAATTGGGTCGGCAGTGCTCGCAATATGTATAATTGCCAGGCCGTACCCGGGACTAGGCTACACGTCACCGGGATTGCCGCGTATATCCCGGTAATTGGAGCGCAACCCGGGATTCCACTTTCTTTATTGCGAATAAACTAGTCCCGCACTGGTGCTGTTCTTGCTTTGCGGTTCGAAATACAAACAGCCAGCGGATTATTCGCTTGGATTTTGACGACACCATCATAAGTGTTTTTTAAATCTAAAGCTAAATCATCATATCGTTGCTTCTAAAAATGAAAATACTAATTAACTATGGGTTTTCTTTATGTACCAACAGATAACACTAAAATACGTAATTTATATTAAAGTTCTCAAAAACACATCGTCTGCTAGAAAAATTACTTATATCCGCTGTATAAGAACCTGCCTAATCAGCTGCAAAAAGGCCAATTGCGTAATTGTTATTAATTAGTGTAATTGAGGTCAACCGTACTATGTTAATAAAATAAATAAATAAAAACACTCTAGGTAAGTCAGCTTATTACAGAGCTAAATTAAAGCTCTATTCTTAATTCTAAAATTTTCTACATTTTTGTAGGAAAGCAATATTGGTAATTAAAATATTATTTTCACATCTCACTTAAACTCTTGACAATATTTTCGTGTACAACGTCCCCATCGGCGATTGCACTATCAGTGTTTAGTCTACGAAATTACTTAATTACTTTCTTTTACTGGTGGTAGGTCTGACATATATGAGAGGTCGCCTGGGTAGGTACAACCGCAATGCCTATTTCTCCCGCCAAACACCAGTGTAAATGCACTGTTGTGTTTCGGATTGGAAGACATTGTAGCTAGAGTAACTATTGAACATATTGAGACTTGACATCTTATGTCTCAGGATGGCGAGCTCAGTAGAATGCCAAGCATGGCTTTGTAATTCAAGATGTTGTTTAGTTTTGCCGCTATTCATGAGCGTTCTTACCGCTTACCCTCAAGCGAACGGCATGCTCGTCTCATCATTCATTGCAATAAGACATATATTCTTTACCTACCCGCTGTTTCTTGTACCTCAGCTCGGTTTATCGGAGATGGTACTTGTGTAATTTACCGGTTTTACTTACGATCGTGCTCATTACTGAAAGTGTTTTGGAAACGATTTGTAATGGCCCGTTTTATCTGAATGTTGGTCTAACGTAGGCATTAAGGTTGGAGCGTTCTCAAAAATTTCGGAACTTTTTATCGCCAATGATGGTGTTTGATGTTGTAAGTGCGTATAATTGTAGTTATTGTATATCTGCTAAATTGTTTTAATTAGGTTGAGTAAAAGATTTATTTTAAACATCTTTATTTTCAAGTTGAAGTGTCGAGTTAATTTTTTTTTGAGACTTATTTTATGAGATTTGATTAAACATATATGCAACATGAAGTACTAGTAGAACATCTACTATGAAGTACAATGCTATTGACATGGATAATTTAAAGAAAAAAAGACGCTGATTTCAAAAAGTTTTTTCGTGAGTAGACCTATCATTAAACCAGGTATTTTCACATTTAATGTTCTGTTCATTATAAATGCAAACTTAAAACGTTCTCAAGCAAAATCACTGCTAATTTAGGTGACTAATTCCATGCTTATTATAATATTATGTTTCAATCCTCTTTAAATTTTATCATATATCAGATAATAAAATTGATTTATTGGTGATACAAATCATATGATTATTGCAATATTTTTATTTCTTAATGACATTTTTGTGCTGAAAATATATTCTAGAAATTCCGAATTCTGAAATTTTAATTTATATTTTCGTTGAACACATGACGTTGCAGATTAGAAACTAAAAGTGCAATGAACCAGACATAATGTTCCCTGCGCAGTTAAATCGATTTTCCGATTCCTTATTCAGTCTCACTCATAGATACGCCTTTTCGGAACAAAATAAATCACATAATTTATTATAACTTAAAACTACACAGATCACAGATCTTTAAAATGGTAAAAATTCTTCCAACTATTGTTGTCTTCGAAACAAAATGGGTACATCATGATCAATTGTACTAGATTTTCAATTTTGTTATTTGTATAGGTATCTAAAACTTTTAAAAAGAGAATTCAATCTAAGTTTGTATTTCAAATCCGATGTAAAATAAAATTAGAAAAGTAAGAAAGAGATTTTTCAAAGGTATGAAAATTGGTATAATTTATCATTTTTCATTGCAGCATTTGTTTTTGTTAGACAAACTTTTGTATAGCTTAAATTATTTTAATAACACCATGAATATATTGAGCTATTAACGTTTTTAATATACGAAATGTTCTATAATATCTCACGAACACGCATTTTTTCTCTCAAACGATTCGCATAAAACGCGTCCCGTCGGCATACGCACGACTGAATAATTACAATCACATATTTTCTTTCCACCATTTCTCTGCTTTTTTCCGTCCACCATTTTATATTGCAGTTTCTTTGTTTTGTCTTCGTCTCCAAATGCTAATTTACAACAACAATAAAGAACCAAGACGTATTTTATTGAATAAAACATGTATTGCATCTTATTACTCTGTTAATAGATTAAAAAAACATGTTTAAAATGTTGCGTTATTCATGTGTTGTTTTATGTAAAACAAAGCAATTAATTTAGGAAATATTTTTTAATATATTGTAATAGTATATACTTTAGACTTATTAAGTAATGCAGTGTATTTATGGTTAGTATAAATAAATAATAAGAAATGCCATTTAATCGGCCAATAATATGGAACATTCTAGAGACGTCGGGAACAAGGTAAACGGCGCCATGAATAGTAATTTATATGCATTTAATGTTCTAGACAATTACACCACCATCCCCTAACAGTAATGTTACACAGGAAACATGTTGAATAAAATGAATAGTTAAACTGAGTACCTACGTTTATACTCACATTATCATGTTGTATTAAAATATGATTATGAATAAAAATATTATACTTTAAACAAACAATTAAAATACATATGAAATACCTAGTATTGCAATCACACAATAAATGCAAGCGTAACAAAACAAAATCGAATCTGCATTAAAAATAAACCTAAGTTGATATTTATTTGTAATGGCCGCCGCACAACTGAGTTGATATCAAGAAAATATACTGGCCGGTCGCAAAGTCACTGAACGCTTTCACGAACAATTCCTTTAGAATTCAACCAATGAATTTTAGACCAGTTTCGGTCCGAAAGTCTCTGACCAAACGCCCCTATTGTTGTAAGGCGAGCCGATAAGGGATTTTCGGCCCGCGGCGTTCTCATATAGAGTTGTCAAGGGCGGGGTTTCGTGATGAATTGGAAACATTCTAAGCGGGAGGGGGGAAAGGGGGCTTTTTTGAAGGGATCTCCGTACGGAGAGGGCACGGGGTGCGCGGGAAGGGGGTTGATTAATGGCCCCCGCTAGAGGGAGCCATGTTCATTATACCGACGGAACGACGTGTTACTTGCCTACTAATATATTTTGCTTAGGACGAAAGCCGCCTCTGTGTTATTAGTTCATTATTTTTAGGCATTTTTATCTCTTCCGGAGATAAAAAATGACTCCACACTGATTACCTTTCGAAAATAGATTGGTTTTGATAGTTCAAACAATAAGTTAAGTCGGCATCTTTTAATATTTAAAATAGATCATTATAGGTAATAAGTGGCTTTATTTAACGACCCTTTAGATGTACATCATAATCCTTAGGTAGCTGTTTTCATACTCCTTGATTTACAATCTCTTTTTTTTCGAAAGTATTTTTAATTTCTTGTCAGTAGAGTGACGTCATTGTCCGTAAATCTAAAGCTGCGTCTACACTAAGATGTTGCCGCATGTAATCCCACCTGGGTCGGCGACACGCAACCGCCCTTCTTCAAAAAGCGAATTATAAATGAAATACGAAGCTAATATCAGCGGTTATAATACGCTGTAAAAACGCAGCGCGCGTGGAATCGTGAGATAGGCGGCAATTTAGCCTCATGTTGTGTTTAGCCTGCTTTATATTAATGAGGGAACATACATGTGGGTTAAATGTAGTTATTGCGTACTTCCATCATATTTACTTAGGGAAGTGGTGCAGTAATAACTGCCCTGATTGCACGCGAATATCATTTAAACAAGGATTATGTTGAGTAATTTGTATTAGACATATTTCAGTCAGTTTTACATTTTATGATGCATTTATTATATTTATGCAATAAGAGTGGCCTTTTTTATTCTATTAATTTAATTTAAAAATTAACTTTAGTATAGAACTCTTTCTTTCTCTCTGCAACCACATAAAGTCCACAAATTAAAACAGGCAAACTCCATTTTAGAATGAAATTTAGATCTGCGGGGAAATAAACTATTAAATATATATTTATTTATTTTATTTTAACACTTTGTACACGTAAATAGTACAGGCGGACTTAGCACGGTACACAAAATCTATATCCTCTGTTATTCCTATATTTTCTATTTCCTTCTTCATTTCTTATATCCTTACAAGTCCCTATGGCAAGTATTTTTATACATTCTTACAATAATTAAACAGGCTTTTCGAAATTCAAATGGACCTTTAACATTCAAACAAAAGACTTAAGTTGAAATTTAAGTATTCCATTCGCACGCCGCCTTTAAAATAGAAACAATGGGACCATTAAAAATCCGCTCTTGGATATTTTCCGAGCGTATCCCGTAGCGCGAATAAATCCACAGCTTTCCACCGAAGCTATTTCCAAAGGAGCATTTTCTATTCCGAACCGTGCACCCGTTTTTCTTAGACGCCCATTATAAGGGGTGGGCTTACCCCTAAGGGTAGGGGCAGGGGGTGCTAACACCCGAGCCCCGAAAGTAGAGGTTAAGTCGACGTATAGGCCGTTATGAAAGTTTATAAGTAGAATGGATGATAATTATACAGGGTTTATGTATAGGGCGTGCTTTTTAAGCGATATCACCTTAAAGAGTTTTTGGATTGCGAATTAGGGACGATTATTTTTTGAGGCTTACGGCAGGATTAGACGTTGAGTGTGAAGTTACCTGAATATTAATAGGCTAAGCGATATTTTAATTTAGGTAAAGAAACGTTAGGGGTCATGAAATTCTCTTTCACATTAAAAATTATGAAAATCATTTGGAATGATTTTATTAACAAAAGTATTCCAAGTATCATTCAAAATTAAGCTATTTAATATATATATAACCGAAATATGATTCCAGATCAATAAACACATTATTTTGAATTCTCCATAACCATCACACACTTAAAACTCAACAGCAACTACGATAGACCCAACTAAATCTATCTGCCGAACAACATACAACACGGCGAAGTTCGGAACACTCCAACTCTATTTACATGTAAATACTTTGAAAAAGTAATTTGCGCTCGGCGTCTCGCGCCGCCCTGGAGATTGCGAAAAGGCACATTAAGCTTCCTCCAGGTGATGCATGATAACTGTTATAGCCGAATATAATTTTCTCAGACCCGCAGCGCCCCCTTAATCCCCGCAAAGAGCCTTCGGAATTATTCCAACAGATATTTACGGTTTCGTGAATAAATAAAATTATGAACGGTGTGTACTGGGATCTAAGTCGGCTCCGCACCGCTTCTTGTTTATTATTATACCTATATTAAGTTGTTTATCTTTTTAATGGCCGCGGAGAGTTATACGGGTCGAGGCGATTTATGTCGCTCAGGATAAGAAACTTGGTCGGATAAAAGGAAGGAATGTCGGGACTCGACGCGACTCCGATTCCACGCTCAGATTGGATTTTTAAATTTAGATGCGATGATGTTGTACTGCTTTATTTGGGTTTTATTTTACTGATTTTAAATAAAAACTCATTGGAAACACTCACCGGAGCTGGGCAGGACACGAATCTTTTCACACATCTTAATACGTTCTGAGGCCGGGTGAGGAAGTTGTACGGGTTAAAAAATACTGGCCATCGGATCTTACGTTAAGAAAACCATGCCCATTGTAAAACGATTTAACAAAACATTTCTAAACACAATACTCCTTTTTAATGCCACCCATAAACAGCCGGACAATACATTTTGGTGACAATTAAAACAAAAGAATTGTACAAAATGGCACTTTGCGCAACGTTTGAAAGAAAGGGTAACGTTATTCTTTTAAAAGAAAAACAACCCTTCTATTCATTTAACAAAGAACTTTTGTTCGAGTTGACGCAACTATTTTTACGTATTTCTTGGAAGATTTGGAAGACAGTTTTATTTTTACCTGCGGGATGGAAACAGTTAAGGGTTTATTATAATGTAACCGTGTTAAATTATATTATAAAAGAAAGGCCGAAACAAAGTGTCGTGGTTGCGTAGTTTAACGGTTTGCGCAAATTCAGGTAACATTTTTTATCACATTCGCTATGTATTTGCAATAAGAACCTTACTTAGATAATTTAAAATATAGAATTTAATTTTCATATCGTTCGACATTTAGCGGTACCATAATCAAAATAAAATTGCGAATCTATTCAAATCCTATGGTTATATAACTTTATGTGTACATAAACAAAAATACGTATAAATCGAATTGCCACATATCAAAATAATGACACTAGATGAATCTTCTAAATGCCGAAAAACCCCAGTATCCGACCATGTGCTCATCATAACCGAATCCCGAGAGCGGCAGTGAGTGCAACGACCTCATTGCAGACCCTACTCAAGGTCGGGCTAGTAAAATGTTTATGGACTATAAAAGCCCCGTCTGTGTGTCTGTGTGTCAAGGACTCCAGACAATTTTATTGACCGTTTTGTGACGACTCTGAGCCACTTTACAACATGCTGTCAAACGCCAAAACCCCTTTGTTGTTTTACGAACAGATGTTGCAGTAGCTGAAAGGATTCTGTTGGAAGTCTTTTAAATTTATTTTTGTTTAAAAACAATGCTAGGAGTAACGGGTCTTGTTGATGGATATGTAAATAATAGTACACAATTAAAATTTAAAAGTGATGAACAATTTTGGGATATTCAACTTACTTAGAGTTTCAACTGATTGTGTGCTGATATTATGGTGGACGTAACTTAAATCGTTTCGGATGTGCAGCAGATGCATGTAAGTAAAATGTTTGTGTATATTGAACACTAATATGCATTGTATTTTTTTTCAGTTTCACAATAAGTATCCCCCTAGCGGATATCTATAAAACATCATAAAAAACGCACGGAGGGTGTAAAATTAAATATTCGACAGAATCAAGGCAGTTGTTAAAGAAAAGCAATATCGGATACGCAAGTGGCTAATGACAGTTTGATGCCGACGGAATGGCGCACTCGTAAAAAATCACTAGAAATGATCCCATTTTGATTAAAAAATCACAAGAGCCCACCCGGAGCGGGCACAAAAGGAAACTTCCGAATGATTTAAAAGTTTTAATAACGGAATTCTAGTGAAATGACATTATACTTTCAAATTAGGAGTGAAAATTTAATTTAAAGGAGAGACAACTCGCCGCTCGAGGGGCGAATGAGATTCGCCATCGTAAAAATGTACAAGCTCTTCTTTCACAGAGTTTCTTTTCAGCCTGCAAAATTTATGCCATTTAAATCTCTCCAAGGAAAATTAGAGGGGGCGGTATTTATTAAACTCGATGGTTCGCACTCGTTAGAGGAATTTTAATCGGTAAACTTTTCCTTATGAATGCGGCTTTCGCTATGACTTTCGAGTTATCTTTTATTAGATTTTCGAGCTCCTAATTAGGGTTGTCGAGTGTCACGAAATTAGTTCTCTAATGCGTAGACAGATGCCTGGAGGGGTGCTTATAGGCCTAAAGTATTTAAAAGAAATCTTAATTGCTTAAGGAACATTGGTATTCGATTTAAATGATACCTAAAGATAATACGCCTTAATAAAATACCTGACATTCCGCGTGCAGTTATGCCAACTTAGGTGCAAACTCGAAGCGAACACGAACAAGCTTTTTAACTTTTAATTTCTAATTATAAGGGGGGAAAACAAACAGTGAGCGTAAACTAAGGGGGCGTACACACGAGTGTGATATTGCGATTATAATTTTGCGTTAAATGCGCGCCCGCACACGACCCGACTCCCGTTTCAAAGCATTTTCATGTATCGCTAATTAAAATACGCTGTCGCAACCGCAAACGGGCCGGCGGTCTCTTTACATTGCCAAATTGTACGTTATGAAAATTAATTTTTACGAGGTTATTTTTAGGAGATAATTAAAAATTCATTTACAGATTTGTTATGTGCGGAATTTTCATAACTTAATAAATAGGGTATAACGCAGTTGTAAAATTATATGGAATGAAAATGCTTCTATGATCTAGTATTGTGTACGAGAAATGACGACAAGTACAAGTGAATATTTGTTAGTTAATTATGAACTGATCATTATTAATTCAACTCTTAGCTTATTTTCTTTTTCTATAAAGTAATGTGTGTTATACATATACAATCAATATTACATATAAAATACTCTGGATGTGCTCATTAATTAATATTTTATGGCACATATTTCACAGTATACGGTCGGTGTGACATGATCAGATAAGCATTTCGATTCGTATCAATATGTCAGAGATGTTATCTATTAATCGAAATCTGAAATTTCTCACTATTTATATGTATTAGCCAACCTCAAAATAAAATCTAATACTTTACAAATTAATATCGAATATACACTACCACTAGACCATAGCGATATTTTATTTAATTTCTTAAAATTAGCTGTAAATGTATAGATACATTTATTTTAATTATAAACAGGATTTCTGGATAAAACCTTTTTCCAAGTGAATCATGGCATATTTAACACTCTTTATTTACTACAAGAGGTCCGGCCCGGGTGCAGATACACTTTTCAAAATGGCGGCCAAAATTTTCAATTCCGACTATCAATTTAGAATATCAACCAACCGGACCACGAAAAACGAATACAATTTCCTCGCATTTGCTACATTTTTCACTACTGTTTCCCTCCTATATATCATAGCGTGATGATATATAACCTATAGCATTCCTCGATAAATGACCTATCCAACCTAAAAATATTTTTTCAATTCGAACCAGTAATTCCTTAGATTAGAGGTAACAAACAAACTCTACAACTTTATATATTAGTATAGATTACTATTATAGGTAGATATATTATGTGTTACAACACGTAACTAGTAGGGAATCCGATATCTTAACATCTAATGCGATCGGTTATCTTGACTTTCAACTTTCACTTCTTTAAAACTAGCTTATTTTAACGACTCTGCTCGGCCTATTACTTTTATTTTTAATCCACAGAAAAGGGACTCTGAAAGTGAGTTGAGATCTGAATATCGCAGCCAATAACATGTTTGAATAGAGAAAACAATTGATAATTGCTTATTAATTATTTCAATTATTATAGTAAGTGAAACACTGTAATTACTGAATAAAGATACATACATACATAAACTCACGCCTTTTTCACTGAAACGGTAAACAGTGATGCCAGGACACCCACATTTCGCCTTGTATGTTCCGTCCAACGATGTGGTAGAGGGCGAGCCTATCGCCATATCTGTCACAAATTTTTGACTTCGGGCTGATAATGAAAAGAAAACTTATTATATTGCCCGACCTAGGATTCGAATCCGAGACCTCAGCTTTGTAACCGTACTGTAGTACAACTACGCCACCAAGGCTGTCTGAATATAGATTCAGTAAAAAACGTAGAAACAAGACAAGCGTCATCTAAATAATGATAATGATTATAAAATAATATGACAAAATATTATGAATATGCATCTGCATAATACATTACTAATACTTTATCGCAAATAGCTTGTTGAATATTAAATTTAAATTACATTTCAATAGATTATATTGGACCAAGCAAAGTTTTGTTTGACCCATCACCCAACCTATCATATGCCCTTATCCAATGACTAAGTATTTTTACTACAATTTACTACAACAGTTCCGTTATAAATTGACCAAGAAACTCCCAACCATATTAATATACATTAAATGACTCTACTGGTAGATTTCTTTCCGTAGTCCCATCGTCATGTTATTTACTAATGCTGTTGATATTTTAAAACATTTTAAATTACTTTCATTCTATAATAAATAATGAAGTGATAGTCACAACTAATTTATTCTAATTTTAGTGAATATGTAAATTTATCTTTACTACGTCAGAAGAAATCTTTAACTTAAAATTGGATTTAATTTATAAACAACAATATGTACCTAACGACCAAAACAAGTTGTGCAATGATATAATAAAAAACGCTATTTATTTATTTACACTATGTATTCTAAATAAAATGCGTCTCTAGGGAAATTTGAATTCATACAATGCAAAAACTTGCTTTTTATCACTATGTCTAACGATTTAATAATATAAACAAAATTTTATAGTAAAATAAGTGCAATATATTTTTTCCTTTCTTGGTTTATCAGCAATTGTTACAATATTACATATCATCGTTTATTATTCTTCTCATATATATATCATGTCCTTTTTATCTCTAAACTCCTTACTATCCAACATTAATACTCATATAAATGACATATTTTATATTCACATTGCAGAAATGTATTTTGACTTAGCACTTCTTAGGTGAGCTATCAAATCACGAACTTAAAAAATATATTACTAATCACTCTTAATGAGTAAGTGTGCTATTTTATAGTGTTGTAGGGCCCCAAAGACCATTTAAAAACTATAACAGCTCAACAAGTCGACGTGTGCCGACGCCGTCGCTTTATTGCTCCTTAGTCAACCGTTTGGTAATAAACTTGACACCAGTCACCTCGTAAAGATTAGTTGCGGTCGAATTTACCCCGGTTTGTCAATAATGCAGATCCTGCTTAAAACTATGCGTGGGTTTTAATACATAGTTGGATTTAGAATTAAATAAATACAGAATATAACTCATAGATTTAACCCTACGACACAATTTTTGTGCCACGTCGTTCGAAAACTATAATAATATTAAACCAAAACTGGAAAATTATTGAGTATCATAGATACATTTGACCAATTGTAAAGATGAAATCCGCAAGTCTCACTTTCATCATATCATAGCCGGCAAATAGAACAGAAAATCACTCCACAATGCTGAATTCTACTAAGAGTACAGATAAAATTAAACAAGTTTCACTCTGGATGACCAAACAGTATGAAGGTATTTCAAAGTGAAAACAAATCCATAGTTGTCGAGTGGGTAAGAAATAAGAACCAAATTACAACTTTATAATTAACTACAATACGCATAAATAAAGATGTAGTAAATTATATAAATTCTTATCTTTAACAGCTTTTCTAATTAATAATACTACCGTTATTATGAAATTATACATTCTAATTAACCAATTAAGTTAATTATTTTGCGTCAAATGGTTAAAATTTGATTTCAATGAAAAAAACTGTCACATTTTCTGACATCGTTTATTAGTCACAATTATTACATAGAATTAATATTATTTTAATACATATTTCGTAAGAGATAACTAACAAATTCACTTTCTTTGGTATGCAATCACAGATAGTCTTGGTAGATAAAATCTCAAGCATAATAAATTAATTTGTATGGTAATGAACATTTTAAATGATCTTATAAAGGAGAGAGAATAGTAATAACAATATATTTTCTGTTTATAATCCTAGGCAAATTATAGTTCTTCCACTTTTTGCCTAATACTTAAACAAAATACTTTAACTTATTTAGCTAATTTTAAAAGTAATGGAAATATGTATAACGTAAAAATTTTAAAAAATGTAAGGTATGATTTCAAACGAAGCTAGAGGCAATAATCTGAAGATAATAATTAAAAACGTGTAGATTAATAAAAGAAGAATAAATTTAATGGCAAATAACAAAAATAATAAAATTATTATTCTGAAGAGTTTGGTTTAATACAAAAATAATCGAGTGTGTTAATACAAAAATATAAAATTGAGTCATTCCTGAAATAAAAGATTAGTTCGTATGTAATTAATTTATAATACATTTTACACTTCATTTATAAATTCACACGTACCTAATACAGCGATTTAAACGAAAACTCGAAAGCGATGTGATAAAAAACAAAGAACCCAGAGATATAATTATAAATTCAAAAGGTCTTTGAAGTTCATACAAACAAACATTAATGTCACAAAATGTGTGATTTAATTTCCCGATTATGGCCTTTACAATTCTCAATTTTGTTGCTTTTGTATATAAATTAAACGGAGAGACTATATTTTTAATTTATATTATAATATTAAGGCGGAGTTTGATAACTTTTATGGCTAATAATAATTCATTAACTAATTACTATAGTAACTCATTCTGAATTAATGGAAACACCGGAGTTTATGTTAATAAAGCAATAAATAAACGAAATCGATTATTTATGTTTATATAAAGGTTTTCATTTATTCCAAGTGGAAACTATTGACAAGTTTACATCAATAATGGGCTATCGAGTAATTCGGCCCACAGTATATTATACGGTTCGATGGGTCTTTAATAGTTTACAACCTTGTTTATAATTTTGGTAGTCCCTGGTATTACGACATTAAATGTGTTTCGATTGATACTTCATCATATTTCAAAAGAACAGCCTTAGAATTGGCAGGAAATATGTTATTGCAAGATTAAAAAATACTTGATTACGCAAACCTTTTTATCTAGGACATGGAATGGCGTATTAAGTTTCCAGCTAAAATCAATTAACTCATAATTTAAAAAGGAGGTTGCATAATATGTAAATCATTTTTAACTATTTTTATAATGTCAATATGATAATTTTAATCTGTATTTTTCATCACTGACATCGTGTTCCATTTTCAAATTTTTAACTAGCCACTGTCCACGAAATTCATTTGGGCAATCCCCTATAACAAATGGGACCGCCCCCATTAAGGGCACCTTTTAACGTATTAAATCGAAAGTTATCTAGCGACCTGTCCGCGGCCTAACCCGAGGGTAAGTCTTATCAGTGATACCACTCACTTAGAACCGGGATAGTTAGGGGGACGGATTTCATTTGTGGCTTATTTTAGCGGCGAGGGTTGACGAACTACGCGGGTAAGTTTATGATATTCATTATGATTTGAAACATGGAAAATTACGTAGTTTAAATGTGAAATTGTTGGGTTTTAATGGGCTATTTATTAACTAGGTGATAATTTGAGGTAGAATATGTGTTCATTTCATACGCAATATTCAGAATTATTCCCTTACCCGTTACTTTACTAAATAACTGTCCTCAAATGACGACAATATACTGATAATGCGTCGGGAATATTACTATTAACGTTATTATCAATTCATGTTTAGTAATTATTATTCAATACCTAAACCTCAAATAATAAAAATTCATTAATAATACTGGTAAAATATATGACATCTCTATTTCAATTAATATTATTGAAACAAAAAATATTAAACAATTTAAACGAATGCAATATCGATTAAATTAATTTATTATTTCAAATAAACTAATAAAATGAATTGGGCTTTTGTTCAGCGCCACAAAGGTTCGCGGTGGATATCAATATGGCGGCGTAGAAGGCTTTCATTGGACGTAGTTTTACAATCATCTGCTAGATGGAAGCACGTGTACGGAAAATATTTTTAGAGTAAAACATAAGGGAATAATTAATTAGCTTTCCAGATTTGTTGTTCATGTTTTCATAGAATTAATTTTTCGCTTGAATTATATTTATCATATCGACTATGTAAATAACTTTTCATTTTTTGTTTGAATTATATTTATAATATGAACCTTGTAAATAACTTTTCATCTTCTTCTCTTCAGCCACAGGAAGTTCACTGCTGAACATAAGCCTCCCCCAAAGGATTTCCACATTGACTTTTGACCTTTGACCTGACTTCCTGCAACCTTAATCAGGTCATCCGACCACATTGCAGGCGAGGGTCCGAAAATATTTGGACAATGACGACACAAATATTTTTCAGGCAAAACGAAATCACATCAATTTTCATACTGCTCCCAGTATTTAAAAATACGTACCCATAATATATAATCTTAAAAAAATACAATGCCCGAAATCAATTCCCCAAAAAAGTTTTTATTACTGTTGTGATTTCCATTGTCGTCTCCCAATGTAAACACGTTCCCACACACTCGATTAATCAGTAATTAAAATAATCGCTCCATACAAATAATCGCAATAAAACTCATCGAAACTTCAATGCCCTTCTCCCACTTAATGGTACACATCACCCCTATATACTTCATTGCTAAATTGGACGCTACATAAATCGTACGGTTTAATTAAATCAACACCCGCGTACTTTATTTATTTACAAACATCCAGTGAAAAAAGACCCATCGGATTTGCTTCTGGGTGCAAGAAAATCAAAGAAAAAATGAGAGAATGGAACTCATTTTACACTGGTGATATCAGTCGGTAATTTTAAATAATGTGGGAGCGTAGGTTCGCTAGTGACGGCAACACGAGTGAAAATTGGATTTAATTAAGATAAGGGTTTTAAAAAAACTATTTGATTCATCGTGAATGGAAGGATGCGCTGGTGTTTAATAGAATAATCTGATTGTTTCTTTTTTTCAATCTATGTGATTAAAAATGAAATAACCGCGCGTTTATTACTTAAGGGTAAATAGCGGAACATCTTGCATTCATCATGTGATGTATGGATAAGGTTTGATATGATTTGCATATGGGAAATTTCGAAACATCTTGCTTTTAGATATTACAGAGTGACCTAATTTCTTTATTAACGCATTGTTAACTTAAACTGTGCCACCATTTTCTTGAACCAATGATGATAAGTACTCATATGAAACCAAGATCTGTTGATGGTTATAATGAAGTGATCCATTTGCTACATTAAACCCCAATTATAGCCATTCCATTAAGGACTCAATCTACAGTTACAAAGTAGTAAAAGCCACTTAAAAACGTTTCAATAGATCACTATCTTAACTTCAATGTTATAAACCAACCAAATTCAATACAACAATTTAAACAAAATAAAGCCATAGCTCATTCCACTGCATTATCATTCCAAATTCAAATATAAAATACAAAATGGCGTCGCGTTCGAAGGGCGACTCCCTACCGGATGCAGGGAGCCGTCCGCATCGGAAACGAATCGTATTATTTACGGGACAACTCACTTATTATTTATATCCCCTTCACGATGACATACTAATGTTCTGTGTCATTACAAACATGTAAAATTACGAGATTTTAATATTAATGTGGCGTCTGGAATTTGTGGAGTGTTTGAAAATGCATAAAATCGATTTTGTATTCATTTATGTGTGACTGGCGGAGCCCGGTTTCTCTGGGTGGAAGGTTACTGATCGTCACTAAATGTAAACATACACTTGGCTAGAAATGATTACTCCATTAAATAGAAGATTAAAAAAACTTCCCGATTCCTAAGTACACAAACGGATGGAGACGCGTTTTGTATCTAGCATGAAAGATTCTATAATCAATAAGTTATAAGGGGCAATATTATTTTCTGTTTATTATAATTATCAAAGAGTAAGAGTATTAACAGTAACATAATAGGCCCGCAGCTCAGCTTGAAAAAGTTATTTCATTGTTAGGACACTACTATTACACAGGTTCAATATGAGTTGAGGATCGGCCGTGTGGCAAGAAATAGGTACCTACATGATTATGAAAAATACTTACGTATATAATTCAACACATAAATATGAACAAATATTTACATTAGTATTTTTATGTAATAAATATGAACATTTTTCCGCATTGTTAAAATACCCTGTGAGTTTGTCGGTAATTAGAAAAATATTTCAAGTATTTTATTAACTCGGCGATCTAACGTATGTGATCAACGTAATTGCTGGGAACGTAACAGAATATATATTAATAAAATGTGGAAAACATCATTCTCAACATACTCAAATGCAGGATTTAAGTAATTCGTATTTTACTTTATATCTCATTATTTTGATAATATCCTATTAATTTGTACTTCTTGAATTGATCACTTCAAATGTATGTTAATTCCTTCAGGTTACGCATGAGCAGGTCTGGCTCTGTTACTCTGTTTTAAAGATATTATTGCTGAAACACTGCCTTATTTTTTATTATTCTTACAAAACCGAATTGTGAACAATATTTTATTATCTTAGTAATGTCTCGAGAGATGTCGCTGTATTGATATCATTTTGAAGACTTGTTATTAAAATGCAGACTCTACTCGTATGTTTACATGAATAGTAATTTACAATTAGTTTTTAGAACACGTAAATCAATTTAGTTCAGTTATAGTATTCATGGGGAAAATAACATCAATTTTTGTCAAAGATGCTGCTTGCAAGACATTCGATTTCTACCAAGTCAGCACCACACTCAAAGTAAATAAAGCGACTTAAAATCAACAAAGAGGAACGTGAAGCGAAGATAATGAGCGTGGCTAGCGGGAAGGAACGAAATGTCTGGATGGGAGAGGTTACGATATTTCCGAGCCATTTCACACTTTGTTGATACCCTACAGCGTGTCACCGGCACGCGGCGGCAGACGATCGGAAACATGAAAATATTTTTTTATATGTTAGGGCCTTGGGTCCCTAGGTGGGAGGTTATCCTTGAAAACGGGGGTTTTTAGACTATGTAATTTTTGGCAGAAATACATATGGCTGATAGACAGTGTCAACAGCTAACAGTTTTTTAGAATGCCCAGCTCTTTTCAACGGGTTCAATATAATCTCTTCGATGGCCAGTGTAAAAATAGATATACAACACTCAATTTTAAAGCAATGAACAATATGAAATTATTTCGAAAATTTTCATCTTCATCACAAACATAAACAGTGCGTTTTTTTTATAATGATACGGTAATGTGACACAATACGATAGAGAGTGCAGTGCCAAACAGATAAAGTATTGACCGGCGAGACATGACAATTACAATGAATTACTGTCAATTGTATGGACTGAGAAAGATTTATTTGACCTTCAAAAGTTTTAGATCATGTAAGAACCCTTAGACTAACTTCGAATTATGAAAAAATACGTACATTTTAATAATTACATATTCTGTTTTAAGCATATTGCCGTTCCCAAATTCTGTTAATAATAAATGGATGTAAGACAATTGAAAAACATAATATCGCATCTAATTACGTAGATATTTTGTCACACGGGCATATCGACAAGGACAGAACGGTCATTCCCTTAATTAATATAAAATTAACAGTAAACAATGTGATATTAATGTGTATGAACTGTCAATTAAACTCCGAGACTCTGGGATATTCGCAAAATAATAACATAAGTAAATATCCCAATAAATGTAATATTTCAAGGATAAAGACACAATAAAAAGACCATTTAAATAACTAATTATTAATACATAAAATCATCACTAGTGTACAAATAAAATAGATACATGAATAATAAATAAACACTAACACAATTTTACAAAAAAATACTATTATAGAGTTTATTATCCCACTACAAGCCTAGAGTAAATAAATAACTACAATTCCTACGTCATGTATTAAACACGTAACGGAATAACTTCTACGGAATGTTTGTATTAGTTAATTAAGCCGTTAATTTAACTTCTTCATTATTCTAATTGAAATAACTACAGCTAAATGTGCCATGTTGTATGAATAAATGTATTAAAACAACGAATTTCAAAACAGCATTATACGTATACTTTAACTCTAGTTATTTGAGAAAATATATTTTAATTGAATAATTATTTTGAGAATGTTTGTTTTTTATAGCTATTTTAACCACGGGAAAATCTTCAAAAGTGTAAACTTCGTAGCAAAGTTAATTAAAAGGCCAGTTTTTTGTTGTTGTATAGAATACTATGTAAAACCCTCCTTAGACGGTCAGTCATAGCAAGACCCTTCGCTTCTCAATGACACTATTAATTCCTAAAAAATCAGATTCATTCTGAAATACTACAGCCTCCAACGAGCAGTTGGTTAGACGACGGCTGTGACATGTGAGGCCGCGGGTTCGATCCTCGCACCGAAAAATATTTGTATGATCCACAGTTATTTGTTTCGGGTCGAAGTGTTTGTGATACCGAAAAGTATCTCATATTCACTTCTGATATCCACGACACAGGACTCGATCTTAATGTAGGGACAGGACTATGTATTATACACATGTGACTATTGGGTGCATTTATTTATTTGGTTAAATAATACAGGTATAGCGGCATTGGCATCTTTCTCTAAAACATTCTATAACAATATTTTTCTTGGTACGTCATCCAGATGTCATGTTTTGTGGGAAAGTTATGAGTTCTTCGCTCCTCGTGTTGAGGTGTCGATTGTGCGTGCTGATAGCTTTGAATATAAATTTTAGAAACACATGACACGTAATGTCATAATTTGCGTTTAAATAACAATTCCCGCTAGATAAACCAAATAGAACTAGTATTATTTTGCTTTTGTCTTTCCTGTGGATAGAAACAACAATTACTTATTGTCAGAGTTCAGTTGTTTATCTCTCCTTACTTCGTCTTTCTATTGCAAAATTTGCATTTACAGGATTCATAGGAATTACGCATTTGTAGATGTTAATATTTCATTGCAAAAAGGCAAACTTGTTCTAATTCTTGTCTTACTTTTTATTATGTTCTACCTGGCGTGACCCCGCTCGGTGCCGGATTCATCTTACGTACTTTTACTACACTTTCACCTGACCTATGACATCTTCGATTGTAGGATTACTTTTCTCGCAACTCTCCTGATGACATCAAGCTGCAACTTTCGTCGCAGAGTTCGAATTTTAGAAAAAACGTTTTCGGACCTAAACACAAGTCGCCGAAAGGGGTATGTGACACTAACATACTCTTTTCGTCAAGGAGAGCTTGTTGGCTTTTCTATTGAAACAAAAAAGTACATGTTGCTAACATATCCATGTGGTTCTACGTTATTTTATTGAGATGGTAAGGTTGTATCTTTACAATATCAACGCCTTTTCTGGAATGTATCAGCCGCATCGCCCTGCACATAAGCAGTCAAGAGTTACTACTCTTTATTATTATTTTATTTACTAATAAAAAATAAAAATTAAAATGTAAAAAAGGGTAAGTCCATAATTAATGTCGAGCCACAAAAACTATTGATATTTTCGTTGACACAAATGACTATTACTCGAAAAATAAGCATTCAAATAACCTTGCTTCGTACTGATAACGATCTCAAATCTAAAATTAAGAAATAATTCCATCGTGTTATAATTACTACTACTAGTAACAATTTTACAAAAGTGTTTTACACCCGCAACTTCACGAATTCAAGGAATTATGATTAGCATAATACTAAATTTTAATACTGGTATTAAACAAAATATTTTGTTGTATAATATGTTAAGATGTGTTGATTTATTTAAACATGCATTCAAATATATATATTTGAACATTTTTTTGATTAATCATTTAGGTATCTTTTATTCAATTACTATTATCTTATTGATCGGTTTTTTAATTAAGTTATATTATCGCTATCTTCTGAAGTTAAAAAACATATCTTAAAAATCCAACTAAGCAATAAAAAAATATATCTAAGATCAATGAACTCTACAAATGGGCAGCACTATTTTAACACGTTCTAAAAACAGCGTACAGAACATTCTAGAATTACATTTATCATTAGAATCGAGTGCCAGCAAAGCGAATTCCATTATTTATCGGCCACGATATCTGGCGCAGTAAAAATGTCAACGGTGGGCCGACGTTCGACCATCGAGTATCGGAACTATCGGAGATCCACCCAGTATAAATTATGACTTATGATGATTTGTATACTGCTATGGCCGATGAAGTTATGGTGTTAAAATATACACAGTAAAACAAATAATAGACATTATAAGAAAGATTTTCTAATAGAAAGTAACTGAAGGATGAATTTCGTAGTATTGAAAATAGGTATATTTTATTACATCGGTTTCTGTCAGTTTAATTAATATAGCTGATGCTAGAAACAACATTTAGCATATGAATAAAGTTGAGTACATTTATCTGATGCAAAAAAATGGTAGCAATCAAATAAGACTACCAAAAGTGCATTTTAATACAAAATAATTGATCCGCGTTCATTATTCATCCGGGGTTAAAGTTGCAAAAACACGATTTATCTATTCACATGCGAATTCACGTTATTATCTGCTTTATTTTTAATTCACCTTGAACGGAATGATTACGCTTTTTACTGTAACCAAGGCTTTGCAAAACGTGATTTCTGCACTACGTGTTCACCCACATACGTCTCAAAATGTAGGCATAAATAGTTGATTACATGCCTAACCTATCCAACCGGTACACAGCCATACCCACTTACTGTTTGTAAATAAAGAATGAGATTCACCAGTCCATCCGCCCTCTTAATCAATTAACGCTCGCCTCCAAGACCGCGTTCGAATTAAAATTCATGAACTAATTACTGTAGGGCGTCAGCGAAATGAAATAAACTAATTACTGGCACACACTGGCCGGCCAATTACAACAGCTGATTTATCGGCGTGGCCTGATCAAATAATTAAAAATATGCCAGCCGGTAGATGGCATGACAGTCGTAAATCGACAGCATTGGCGCATTCAATTTACCGCGTGAAACGCAGCCCCGCTCGATATTGTATTGTGTACGAGAATTGAAAATTTACAACTGACTCATGATCTTTTGTGCTCACACTGTGAATTGTGCATTCTTTGTATAATCAAATCATTATAAATAAACCGAGTTATTCTCTCAAATATCGAGAGTATTACCGCGACTGCATGTTTTATCTTGTGGACTGTTTAAATCACTATTTCCGTGGTATTTAACATATGTATGTTATTTGTGTTGAATTTGATATGCGTGATAATTTACGTGTAATAAAATTTTGATTATAAGTTTTAATTTTTATGTAATGTACTTATATGCAATAAGTGTTTCCTCTCATAATTTTGAGGAAATATTTATGCTATAAAATACATTACACATTTTTCTTTTCACTCCTGATATTAGTTGTAGTAGGTATGTTTACGCTGAAAATAGTATTTTTTGAAGTACCTAAATAGACATTACATAAAACCCGTTACATGTCTACGAAAAACTTTAGAAATAATAATACATAGTTGGTGTCGTTTCCTGTTGATATTTATTATAATAAATATAGAATACATTACATAAACTGGAACCTTGAAAACAGACGCCCCATAATTCACATATACAGTGCACGGAGGAGTTAATAATAAAACAAAACACGATTTATGAACCATTGTTTGTGGTGTAAAACAAATGCCTACCCAGCATTAAACCGCTGGCAATCGCCGTGATTAAGATCCTACGTTCCCTTTCATAATATTAAATACAAATTATATTATCAATCTGTAGCATCCGACTGCTAAAGAATTAGCTTTATAAAATACAAAGATTACAAAGAATACATTGGACAATAGGGAATATGCATGCCATTTTTTTATATTTTTAATCGATTCTGTATGTTATTACATTACCAGAAAAAAATATAAGGCTTTATAAATATCAATCAAAAAAGTACAAAAAAAAAATAAAAACTGCTGTCAGTTTCGAAGCATTTAAACGCCATTATGGCGCGACCTCGCTGTGACGTCAGAGTCTACTATGTCAGCAACGTAGTATTTGGATTAAGCTTCTTTTATTAATTGCTACATAACTGTATTTCGTTACAAAATAATCAATTTTTTTATAATACAACGAAAACACAAAATAACTCTTAAACAAACGTAAAACAATACATCCAACAAGCTAAAACTTCATAAGATAGTGTACTCTGTCGTCACTTTTCTTTTCAAACGTTTCGAAAAAATTGCGCGGCAATTTTGAAATGTCTTTTTTTAAGTATTTTTTTTACCGACTTAGAGTCGATGAATTTAAAAAAATATCTTATTGATATATTTCTATATCAACAAAGATTACAACAAAAAATATTTGACTTATTTTGACGTCTCGTGCATATTCCCTATTAAGGAATAAGATTGATCCCAACAGAGATTGTTTGGGTCAAAATCCATAAATAGGACTAGTTATAAGTCGAAGATTTTAAAGTGTTGATCAAATTGGTAGAGTCCTTAAAGCTATTGAATAAATGGTATGGATTGGCCAGGGTATTACTATTGTTTGAGTACCGTATCACTGGCGTGAAGTAACCGCTCTGATAAAATCTCTATTTAGTACTCTCTTTGAGCTGCCCTGTAGGTACTGACAATCAAGTTAATTGCAAGCACTTTTTCAACAAAGTTGTGGGAATATTTAGCTATCAACTTCATAAATCGGCTTATGAACTCGGGTTCTTGAAATTTTAAAACTAAAAAGTTGAAAGCCAGCTGCTTTGAGTGACCTCTAATGACTTTCATTTTTGTTTTACAATTGACCAATTATTGCACCACAAGTGCCAAGTAACATCAAAGTAGGCACTTACCACAATGACACGATAAGCACTAATTTTAGAAATGAATCACGAATTGTGTATAATATCTCCAATTCACAGGTCAAGTTGATATAGTATGGATGCGATTATTATTTCCTTACTGTTCTCGAAAACAAGTTACTTCATTTCTTTTGTTCATAATTATAGTAAATAAGGATAATTTAATATAAACATCATAGCAAATAAGTTGTAGTGACTTAATTATCCGGATTTACAATCATTTGATTGATATACCATTGCAAATGCTTACTCTACTTATCCCTTCGAAGACAATCGGAATATATAATAATAGTATATCTCCATCTATACTATATATTTCCATCTATCTGGTCATCACTAAATTGTTTGATCGGGATTCAGCTGTACGATTCCTCAGAAAAATATTGCGAGAGGTAAAATCCTCAAACATCTGTAATTCACTAGAATTCTATAGATGTTTATAGCTGTTTTTCTATGACATATAATATGTACTATCTCGTTTTCTACACAAAAAGGCGCTTTTTCGACGCTAGCGACGGTATTTATACCTATATAATATATAATAAGCACATATATGTAATACCATGTACGTAGTTGGCCAATAGGTAAAGCAGCCATAAACAAGCGGCAGAGTATAGCTAATTGACGTCACAGATGATGCGTTGAGCACGCAACCTCGCTTACAAATGTATTTACGACTGTTGCATTCTATATTTTTACTAAAGGCATTAATGTGTGATGCGCGAATTGAAATACGGCACTCGAATCGGGATGGTACGTTTTTGTGCCGCGTTTGGATGGGCGAGCTAGTGGCATGGGTATTAGCGCTTGCAAGGTTAATTCGAACTTGCCAGGGGTTGACAGATTTTACAAAAGCCATGCGTATATTTTAAATTAACAATCATGCACATATCAAAGTTAAAACGCCCAAATTGATAAGTTCAAAAAAATATTACGATCTAAAATAATCAATTCGTTGTCAAAAGTAAACTATCATGCGAATATACACATAAATTAATATAACCAATTAGTTAATAAGCAATTAGTTAGATAATATGGAAATATTACAACCAAAACATTGTACTAGATACGATAACAACGTGGTGTTACAACCTTGGTGATAACCATGCTGGGATCATGTATGTCATGATGTTTATAAGAACATATTATTTGCACATCTTACAACTACATGTAGAAATATAAGGAAAATATGATATTAAAAATGCTACATGTTTAGATGGGTTATATACGTCAACATATTACTGAATTAGTAGAAGCATTAAAAAAAGTAATTTAGTTCCACGCGCAAAAACTGGTAGCTAATTTGTTTACCTTTTTCTGATTACAGTTACCATTTTGTATCTATATGAAAAATTGGTGTCACATATTATAAGTACTTTCTATAGAAGGTTTCGACTTTTAAATAATTTTACCATTGGCCATTAATATTATTCAAACCTTGCCAAAATGTATAATGTCCTTGGCAAAAATTTTAAATAAAAAGTCTACTTAGATGAAGCTAAACCCTCACAATTTCCTGCATACAGGCTCATACTGGCTACAAAAAAGTTGTTATACCACAGCGTAAAGCGATACTAGAACGTGCCAGTACAGTACAAGTGTTAGCAATGCAAATGGAGCATGGAAGTGATATCTCAAGTGTTATGGATTGCTCGGCCGTCGTGAAGCACTGGCTTTTGATCACTCTGCCCGCAACCTTGGGGTCTTTGAACTCGCTTAATCATACTGTACGCTCTTTGTCCTTAATAAATTAATTTAAAAATAAACTTCTCTAGTTATTGCCGTTTTTCACGTTTACAACCGTGTTGATGGGTCGCTATGAGTTTTTTGTATGGATTCTGAGTATAGTCACTCTTTTAACTGAAGTGAAAAAAGGACAGAGTGGTGTACGTAATTATTGGACGGCTAGCCTGTGGCGTAAAAGAAGATGAGAAAAGCTCTAGGAACAGTAGGGAACAGGTTTGTTTTCGGTCTATGACAATTAAGGAATTAAAGTAAGAAAGAATAGCTGAACTGAAATAAATCAATTTTCTTCCTTTCTTTTTTACTGCAGAAAATTATTAAATAACGATGCAAAACACATTATTTTCTTGAAAAGTGTTGACTGTTTATATTGAATTATTAATGTGTTATACTTAGCAAGTACATGCTTATCACGATTTTTGGCCTAAACTAAAACTACTTGTACCTATTATAAAAATCCAAGTGTGAAACGTTCTGAAGATCGACACGTGGGATGCAAAATGTGAAAGATGTATAACAGAGCGCGGCCCCTTTATTTTAGGTCAAGCACTCACAAACTCGTTGTAATGGAAATCACGTAGAAAAACCTCGAATGTCACGACCCGAGTGGTCACTGCCAGGAATGACCATTTTAAGTGGCAGCGTTTGTGCTCCGAGCCTTATCTGCCATCTAGCCTTGAGGATGCGGTAGCATAAAACAACGTGAGAAAATTCCTTTATATTTTATTTGCTCTATTCTTAACTGCCTTTTTAATGTACACGAATATTTTATGACGTGATTTAAAACTGCCGAAAGGTGTTTAAATTGTATCATAAAAATTATATTGTACTGAAACATGGATATTTTTCACATTAGTACTGTAAAATTAAGTGTCAAATAAGCGCGAAAAGACGTAAAAGTAAATTATAACAGGATGTAAACTCTTTTGTTCAAAAAAAAACTTATCTACAGCCCGCGATAATTTCAGTGCCGATTTTTTATATAAAATTATTTCTTTTCTTATTGTAGAAATGACTACAAATTCTTAAAATGAACTAGAAATTATTGTTTAGCCATTTCACTGGGAATTTGGTAGATATCAAACATTGCGTATAGACCTGTCAAATATGACTAAATTTCCCTATTCTTTCCTATTTTGGACCACGAAAAGTGTCAAAGATGATAAAAACTCTCCTTCACAATGAAGATTTATACCAACACAGCTATAAGTTAGTGATAAATAATGAAGGCCTAAGACGATAATAACTTCTAATTTGCTCGTTGGCCAACGCGCAGCCGATTCGTTACGCTAATAAAATAGTTTATTACAACAAATAGCTGTTACTGTTCGTCATGTTGAATTACTGAGGCCAGTGCAGAACAAATAGCCAAGTTGTGTAAACACCAATTATTTCATTAAATATTTTTTCTTTGTAATGTAGGATATGTTTATTCAGCTATAAATAATAATATAACACTTTATTAAATCGCCAAATATCAGACAATCCAGAACAAAAATAATAAGATAAAGTTATACCTAATAGCCAGCTAAAGTTATGTACTGTATCTGTATCAGCCCATATATGTATGTGTGTACGTCCCACTCCCACTGCAGGACACGGGTCTCCTCTACAATCGAGAGTGCAATTGAGAGTGGTTGTGTAAACACCAATTCCTTAGTCAAATTATTTTTCTTTGTAATGTAGGACATGTTTATTCAGCTATAAAGTTATTTATTAAAATATCATTTCCTAATGTTTTCCAAAACTTCCAACATGGAAAATATTTGTATGCATTTCAAATTAAATCTTTAGCTGAAATCTAAAAAAAATAATTATATTCTCCTATAAAATTCGACAGTAAAATTAAGATTTGCTATGTAATACTAATCCAATTACTTCAAATATTGTATGTACCTTAATTGCAATACCTTGTAAAATCAATTACATATTCAGGAATATGTAAAAAATAAAACTAAAGTTGTATCCGTTTTAAGACGTGAACATGTTTTTTTCTAAGATCAAACGACTACCTGCTCTCGGCAGATTGTAAGATACAGCGTTACTAATAGGAATCTCCGATGATTTCAGATTCAAGGCAAGAATACGGACGCAGTCTGCGATCACATTAGGTGAATAATAAATGTTACAAATAGATAAATAGAACTATTGAAACCGACAATTTAAAATAATTTATGTGAAAATGTTTGTATGTACCTAAATATACAATATTGTGCTATATTGGGTACCTCCGCAATATCTATTTCTCGCGCCGAAATTGTGGGCGGGACATATTGAGACTTAACTGAAACTTTATTTACACCGTGCAAATAAAGCATAGAAATCGAGAAACATTTATGACGGTCTGTTTGTCACCGGTCAAAACAATTAAACCGGATTATTTGAACCGGATGAACACAGGTGGATCTCGGAATACGACACAGATCTGTCAAATGGGTCACGGTCATAAACATGGGTGTATTAAGAGGTTATGAAATTGTAGAGTACTTCTAAGTGTACTAGGAGGAAAATATTTATAAATTGCACACGCAGACAAAGTCACAAATAACATCTAGTTTACTATAAATCTATTGTGAGATCGAACTTGTAATTTATGTGCATTCCAAAGGTGTTTCTTTTTTCACTTAAAACGTATGTGATCTGAATTTGATTTTATACGGACCAAACTTAATTCTGACGCTTATACAGCTTAATCAGACTTGTTGATCGCCATTTGAGAGCAGTTAATGCCAAAAATAATTGGCAGTTATTTAACATAAAAAGTCCAATCAATAATTTTAATTGACGCAGAGATCTCGAAGGAAATTGCTGGTAATAATTTGTGACGAGCGACCTCCGTGGAGCCGAGGCGACTGAGTAACGCAAGGTTGCTGCTCAGGATAAATGTGTGTGATTTACAAATATTTGTTCCAGTGTTGGATATAAATATTTAAAGGCTATGTGAACGGGGCTTTTATTTATTTCAGTTTATGTTAAAAAATGATATTTATTTTTAATAAGTTTTGTTGATAGTCACCTAAATTATTCGTATCGATTCTCGGCCATTTAGGTAGCGTAGTCATGTGGAAGAAACACAATCACAAGATAAGCCCTCTATTTTTTTCTATTATCCCTATGTGTATTGGTACATAACAAATGAGGTCATTTTAGGACTACCGGTATATACAATTAAAAAGAAACCTTCCAGAAAGCCTATATACTTTACACTCCACAGTCCACATTAAAAACATGTATTTTATTTATACAACTGTCACCCATACCAGCATATAACTGGTACATAAAATAAACAAGGCACGTAAAATGTATCGCAGTGATTGCGGCGCGTACTGACTACTCATAATTTTCAATTTGCGTCCGCGACCCTCGTAAACCGCGCCCCATACATCACAGTGAATCAACGACTGAACTTAACTAGAAACACCATCAGTTACCACTGACGCTCATCTTGTTTATAATTATAAGGCGATCGTACTGATGCTCCATTTTTATTCTTTATTTATTTATTTGGTATGATACTTAGGTAGATGTTCAATAATTTGATAACAGGAAAAAAATTAAAGGTAACAAAATCAGAACGACGCGACGTATTTATTGTGGATATAAATAACATATTTTGCTACAATCAAAACCATAAATTATTTTATAGATAATAAGCAATATACAATAATATAAAGACTAGAATATGTTACGGAAATAAAAGAAACCAAAATTGATTTTAATGTATATAGAGTAATTGTTTTTTTATTGCAATGAATGGTGAGACGATCATGCCATTCGCCTGATGGTAAGCGATACGACCGCTTATGGATAGTATCAAAACCAATGAACACCATGAATCACAAAGCAATGCTTGGCATTCCACTGCGCTCGCCATCCTGAGACATAAGATGTCAACTCTCAATATGTCCAATAGTTACTCTGGCTACAGTGTCCTTCAAACCGGATGCATTTACACTGCTGTTTGGCAGGAGTTTGCTGTGTGTTAATTGATTTTGTTGGATACCAATTATATATATGTATATATTTTTAATCTGGTAGTGTAGAGCAATCTTTATAACAATATCGGCTGCCGGTGGAATAATGTGTGGTAGATATAATCGATTTCCAATTATCGCCAGTATTACCGCTCACTATTTATTAATATACGACCATAACAAATCGTTTGATGGATTTCACAGCTGATTCGAAAGTGTTGTTAGCAATTACGAACTCAATCTTTATTTGAGATTTCTCCGTCATAAACGTTGTTTTAATTTCAACACATCTATTTTCACCAGTTCAACCGGTTGTTTTGTACAACTATGACTTTAGTGGAGCGATTAAAAATATATTTATACAAAAATTACTTTAAAAACACGTTATTTTCTACTACAGTTATTTAAAAAGCGGGAAAATAAATCTGGATAGTGTTAAACAAAACCAATTTGCGAAACTTTATCTGCTTGTAAACCTTGTGGTGTAGTGTAAAGCGACGGCGGAACTTTTCTTAAATATATAATAAATAACTTCAGATCATTAGTTGTGATATTCAAATTAACTTTAACACTCCACAATTTTAAATTGAAATTCATATTAAGATTTGACTATGCTACAATGCTTTATCTAAGAATAAATTATCAATATCATAATGCACTACAACGATGAATGAAAACGTCATTTTCCATAACCATAGAAATTCTTCAATTTTGAAGAATTTCTATGCTATGTAAAGTCCGCCAATTCGCACTAGGCTATAGTGGTCGTATATGGGCTTACCACTCTCAATCGTGCTCTCGATTGTACAAGAGGCCCGTGCCCTGCAGTAGAATGTAATGTTTATATTCTTATAAATAATGCACAAAAAATATTGTTTATTAAAATCCCTAGACATTAATCTTTGTGTCCAAAGTTTACCACGCGAAGAAATTACCCGAGTTTAAGGCAACTTCTACCGTGTCTGAACCCTAGTTGGCTACGGTATCAACCTAGGTAATTCACAAAACTTTTCTTATTAGGTACTTCACCGTCTATATCTACTTAAGTTTAAGACTCTTTAGTTTAATTAAAGTTCTCCCCAAAGCGCAGCACAATTATTCCGCCCGTGTAAATGCAAATAAGTTTGGAACACCCAGTTATTTATGCCGGCCGCTGCGACCAATCACTGTTTCTCAGTTACCGACACTGTGTGTGGTTGAGCTTGTATTATACCCTCGGCTGCAGTAACTGTGTCGACACTGTATACCAGTGTTGTATCGCCAGATGGAAAAGGAATTCGGGCACTACCCAAACTAACTTGTAACTTATTGCGGATGTCCTGAAAGTTTTACCGCAGCAAGTTTGCAGTCTGTCCTTAGCAGTTTGGAGTTCGACTTGACAGTTTGCAGACATATTGCTTTTCACTTCATAGTTATGAAACATTGTAGTTATCGACTAAATAACTGCCGTAATGAATGATGACTGGAAAACAATGCCTTATCTTAGTTTTTATGCTTGTAACTAACTATTTTTTCCAGTAATGATAGTAATAGCAATGTGTTATTAATATTGCGATAAAATATTTATTACATTTCATTCACTCCGAAGATAAAGTTTTATAAGTAAAAAGTATTCATAACTCGCATAAATTATTATAGATATGCCAGCATACAACATTTAATAGCAAAAACATACGAGTACATGAAATATTTAAATACACGACACAAACCGATTTACTTATTTATGAACAACGGAGGTTACATTTCTCCAACAATTTTGAATTGGAAATAAAACAATATTCTTAAAATAGTGTTTAAAACTGTCTATGACGCCGATTGTATTCAACGCAGCGACTGATCAATGCAGGTGTTATTTTAAGATACAAGGATGTGCCCAACATCCTAACAATGCGAGGGCTTATTTACATGAGCTCAGTGTGGGAGGTATGTGAAAATTAAATTCAAATAAAAGTTAATTGAGGCCAATGGCGGATCCAGGGGGAGGTCATGGGGGTAATGCCCCCCTTAGGCTGGCTCCAGATTGACAGAATTTATTTATTATCTTGTTCTTAAAATTTAAAAGCACAGATAAATATCGAGAAATAAAGTAAAAAGTGTGTGTGTTCACAAATCACGGCTGTAACAAACTTTAAAAAATAATTATTACGAATTCAAGTATTGAAATCGTACCCAGTATTCTGACATGTACTATATAAACCCCCTTGCGTGGAAGCTGGATCCGCCCTTGATTGAGGCCCGGAGCAGTGAGGGCATATTCATTGCACGACATAGACAAATTCTAATGTTTCTAACTGGCACGCGTACGATGTAGCGAGGAAGCGTGAAAATATACGCGAAACACGTGCCCGTACTCAGCTCATATAAATTCCACGAGTTTCATTTGCAACACTCGGGTTTGGTGCAATTATGAAGCGTAGGGCGGTCATTGTGACGTGATGCATATCATGCGGAATAGTCTTTTGATCATAATAAAGTGTAAAACTAAGAAATCTTCTTAAGTCTATAGTAACTTCATTTGAAAATCTAGCTTAATAGAGTAATCAAGTGAAGACTTTAGTAGAGTTATATTACAAAATATCACTCACACAGCTAGACCTGGTCATGAAGGAACATGGAAATACACATAAATACGAGAATATAGCAGTCTTCTCACTCTTCGCATTACATAAGATTTCAAAACCAAGAAATTGCACAGTTCCACATTAATAAATATTTTTGTGGTGTATCAACATAAGTTTATATCGAATGGTGGCGGGTACTTTAACACAGTCCGTTGGCATTACACGTTGATCACGAGAACGGTGTTTTATTCTACAAATCGGTTACCTCGATTTATTACATTGGAGACAATTAATTACCTATCTTTGCAAGCGGTAAACATGTGGTTTACATACTCACGTGTGAGTATAACTGGTGTAATTTATTACATTTAATTTCTTACCGCTACATTTTAATCACCTTGACAAACTATAAAATTGCACACATGACATTAAAGCTACTATGTACCAATTAATATGTAAATACATGTAGTTACACCCGAAATGCGTTCAATAATGACTAATAATTACAAGGTTGAATGAAAATAACCGCTGCCGCTTGTATATTACGTCATAATCTCAGTAGGGCATGTTGAACGCATGAGCGTCATACATTCATGAGCGTTTAAGGTGTCCGGATCAAAGGGTTCTCAGATGTTAATTACGGAATATTCTCTCAGACTTGACTTTAACCAAACAAACTGCTGATTGAGACCGCTGAAGTTAGGAATATGGCCGATAAATGTTGGCTTTAATGGTAATGTACGTCGTTTACTTTTACTCTTTTATTTATAGTCTGGAAAATGCAATATGTTGCGTTAGTTTCAAATTAATCGTTATTTAGTTTAATGTATAATAATTTATTACATTTAAATACATACTGAAATTCATTTACTATAGTTATACCTAAACTTTTTAAAATAATTTGTGTTTAAAAAAATAAAAAGTAAGTTCAAAAGTTTTATTCGACGTGAATTCAAATTATAAATTGCAAAAGTATTAATCATGGTTTGCATTAGCATAATTCTGCTCGAAACTTACGCTAAAATTTTGATCTTTTTGTACGTCATCGCCACTTTCCGGCAATCATTGTCAATTGATAATGGGATCAAAATGCTCTAATAACCGGGTGCCTACTATTTATTTCACGTTAACGCATCGAAACATCGAACTTTTGATCTCGCTGCACTTTGTAACATTGTAACGGTGCTTCACGTCACATTATGTATAAATTAGTTAACTACAGCACATGTAGTGAGTTGGAAGTGCCAAAAGCAATGATTCATATCGTTAATGGCGTCAATTGAGCGTGGGCCGGCGTGCCAAATGAGGGTTAGATTGAAACTTGTCCAATACAAAGTAAACTATACATGCTATGGTATGGGTCAGGGGTACTTTAGGCCAGTATTTCTCTATGGAGCTAACGTGGTGGATTAAATGCCAAATATTTCTCCATTGTCGACGAGGGTGTTGGCCAGAACATATCGAAATTAAATGGAACAATGGAGATAACAGGTTATTATTGGCAACCATAAGTAGAAGTATTCAGGAGGCCATAGCGACCCGATTCTGAAGTAGACGTAGATGAAAATGTAGCGACGAAAACTTTCAGGTGATTTGGAGTTACTACTTTTTAAAATATAGCAATCCCATTATTGATATAACCGGACGATTCTGCATCTGAAGCCTCAATAAATAAATTGAATAGCTGCCTGAAGTTCTTGAGATTGGATACAGTTTCTTGATAATAGAATGGTAGTTCTTTTTTTGCGAGACAAGCATGCCGTTCATCTGATGGTAAGCATTACGACTACTCATGAACAGTAGCAAAACTAAACAACACCTTCAATTACAAAGCAATGCTTGGCATTCCACTGCATTTTCCATCCTGAGACATCAGATGTTAAGTCTCAATGTATCCTGTAGAAGTCACAATTTTCGTACCGTCTAGCTAGGGATTGCTAAGAAAAGTGGGAGAATTGTCCTCAGTTCTATAAAGAGTTTTAACGCACATTTGTATTTGTGTTGATGGATTTTTATCGAGTTTCTTTCTCTTCATGTGCTTTTTATCTGATTTGTTATTGCACATCTGTTATGATATAATATATCAATTTAAGATCCGATCTGGAAATACGTGATTTAATTTCATACGACTTCCGTGGAAGAATGGCTGCTGTATAATTGGCTGAATTTAAAATACGACAGGAAGTTATTCAGCAAACATTGTTCGCGGTATTTATGTAATATTCATGTTCATTGTTCTGTATGATATAAAACATTAACGTTTAATGCCCTTATTATAATGAATTTAATGTTGCAATTTGTCAAACATTCGGTATAATAAATGGATACATATTTTGTACAATGCTTTATGCTGTTTTCGACGTTTTTAATTACTTGGTTTTCGTTCACAATGGGATGTTTACAAACGTAATATTACTTGAGGTGGTTTTGTCACGCCATAATCAGACATCAGAAATAGGTCCAAAGGTTTTGTCTAGGCCTTGGTTAGGGCCCTAAAAAAGCACAAAAATGACTTTGAAAATATGTGAAAACTCAAATTCTACAAAAAAGCGTTGCCTTCAAACTTATCAATGAAAGTTTAGAGCCAATGGTTACCGAATTGACAATGTCAAAAAACAAAAAAATTTGACCATAGTAGCTAATACCATTCAGGATAACCCCACTTTAAAAAATAGGTATTATCGTCCTTAAAAACTTGCAAATAAAACTACGAAAAACATTCACATTTAATATGACTCTAGCAACACTATATAAATATAAAACGATGTCCAGGCAAGGCAGACAGGCAAGGCGTTCTATTCATGCGCGTGGGCAAATACGAAGGCAGTACGTCATAACTTCTCCTAACAAACCCTTTGTGCGGCAGAGTTACGGGCGAGCCACTCTAAACCATTCTGAGCGCGCCATATTTATATCAGAAGCGATTTATAACCCTGAGTAATGGGCATTATGTACGGCTCTATGACAAATATTACTATAACTAGCCATTAGTGTGGTTAAAAATAAACTGTGTAATATTTTAAGGTGTATGTTTTGATGTGATTATTATAATAGTAAATAACAACGCGGTTTTCTATTTCATTCCATAAAAAACAGATAAATATGTTGGGTTTCCCTCTGTTCGTCAATGCTGGGTGAAGGGCGAACACGATGAACAACAAAAAATATATAATCATCTAAAGATGCCTTACTTCTTATAAATAAACAATTTTGAAACATCTAGCTAAATAACTACTTTATTTTATCTTCCCTTTATTTTTACAATATATATTTACTTAATTATGACATATACGTTACTTAATTTGAGCCCATGTATATATTTTCTGTAGACATTTCCTTACGGTAGGCTCAACCTTGCTGTGCGAAGACCCCTGACATTGCGAAGGTCCATAAGCTTTCCATCAGGTGGAGCCGCATGCACGCCAATAAAAAAAGGGACATACGTTTAAATTATTTTATTTTAAATACTAAAAATATAGCTAAAAAATTACCCAGACAGATAAACATATTTACGATCTTAAGTATCAGGTCAACCGCCAGGTCATCTCATATATTCATCCCAACAGTCCCGTGTAACATCCCTGCTTTTACGCAGTACATCTGTAGTGTCATTTACTATTTAAATGTATTCATCCGAGCTTATCCGGGCGTCATGCGGAGAGCTTTCGCGTCGCCATGGTAGACGGCCATGAATAATTTCCCTATAAACCAGCATTCGTACTGATCCAACTGTAAATACACATTTCGACAGATGTATGTATATATAGATTTAAGGCGTTTGCAGGCTTTATGTAAATTTCTATTTATGTACTATATGGTAGAGAGGTATTGTGCAAAGTGATGGTTATATATATGAAAGTTGTACAGTAATGTGGATGTGGCCTAACCCTTCTCAATCATACTTTCGATTTTGAAGGAGGCCCGTGCTTTGCAGTGGGACTTAAAGGACCCATACAGATACTAATAATTTTGTGTACGACTGTAATATGGTGCAAATGATTTATTTATATTCTAGTCTATTCTAATGAATACTGGAAATCAGAATAACTATTGAATTACTTATAATGTCTTTTTTCAGGCATTTCCATATGATAATATTAGTTTTATCACCTACAAGACAGCATACAATTAATACTGTGTCTATACCTAAATGTATCTCATTGTATCAATTATTGCAAGTATAATTAATGTTTGTCTGCATGTAAATGTCCTTATCACACTATAGGTGATAAGGTGCCGAATAAAATTTATTTATATTAAACAGAAAACGTAACTGAACAACTCATTACAGATTGAACTAAGGACCTAACTGCTCAATACCCATCCAAGAATTATAAATAAAATAATGTCCGACAGTACTGTAACGTATCAGCCTGTATACGTCCCCCTACAGGGTACGGGCCTCCTCTACGATCGGTAGTAGGTTTGAGAGTGGTTAGGCCTTATAGTCCACTACGCTAGCCTAGTGCGGGTGGCGGACTTTACATACCATAGGAATTCTTATAAAATCGCTATAGTATGCAAGGTTTCCTTACGATGTTTTCCTTCACCGTAAATTTTATTTTTATTGCAATGAATGGCGAGACGAGCATGCCGTTTGCCTGATGGTAAGCGATACGACTGCTCATGAACAGTAGCAAACCCAAACAATACCTTGAATTACAAAGCAATGCTTGGCATGCCACTGCGTTCGCCATCGTGAAATATAAGATGTAAAGTCTCTGGCTACAATGTTCTTCAATCCGAAACACAACAGTGCATTTACACTGTTTGGCGGGAGAAATAGACATTGCAGTGGTACCTACCCAAGCGGCCTCTCACATATGAGAGACTTACCACCAGCGAAATACATAAAACACGTATTACAACATAATTGCTTTAGATTGCTTCATTAAATTCAAAACATTTAAGATATGTCGTGACGATCGGTAGGTACCCTTGCGGACGTGTCACTAATTCTAATCAATTAACTCCTAGTTATTCGCAATCGTAGTCAGGCTCCAATTATCAGCATTTAATTACACTTGTTTGATTTAAATAACTAATTATTATTTCAATTAATCATGTGCTTGGAAACTAGTTGGTGTATTTCTATTTCTGGTATTGTTTAATACGTTATACGTTAACAGAATAGTATTTTTCAACATTTTTTGGAACTTTGATTTATAGTTACATTTCGGAATATACCATGAAAATGTGAAGAAGAAACGTTTCTTATGCCGCTAGAAAAACTGTCTCCTTTTTTGCCTTTTTATGTATAGTATTTTAAAATGTATTTATTTAAATCGAAGCTATAGCTTGGCAAAAAAGAGTACGATGCGATGACAATTGACATTAAAGGAAAACAATTATGGCAACAATATTAAAAACGTCATTAATTTCGTTCAACATATACATTTTCACACCGTTTTTTTTTTGTGATTTGAAATAAAAAAAGAGACTATTAACAACAATAAATAATAATAACAAATATCTAAACACTTTCAGTCGTAGCCATATTAGCATTAAATTCGATTTTAGCGCTCTTATTAAAAACAGACTCTCTTTTTGGCAAGATATTGCAATCCATTTCTCAACTGCGATTTAGTTCTGTTTTTTAGGTTATTGTCGATAGTTAATTATTTATTTTATAATGGCTAAAGTCTTACCATATTGTGGTCACAAGAAGGTAACGACTGCCGATCATCATAAATTAATAATTAATTATTAACTAATGAAAACTTTGAGAGCGGATGTGATTAGTGGGCCATTGGAAAAATAATAACAATCTAATATTCTGTCATAAATCATTTGTATAATTTATTAACACTAATCAATTGTAACCTAAATCATTAATCATCTTATGAATACAAAAAATCATATCTAGTTGGCAAACTGCTGTCTTTCCTTCTTCATGCGTAGGGATTCATTTGAACAGAAAATTGTTACTATAATTAAAATTAGTAGTAAGTAATAACTGGAATATCAACTTTCAATTCACGTTGGATCAATTATATCTGACGCAAGAAAAATAATACTCGGTATCTTGGGCTCGCTGTGGGTTAATTACATCAGCCAGATACGTCATACTCGGCGTTGGCCGGAATATATGGTCCAACATCCAACGTTTGAGACTAGAAAATTGCATTTTTTTGGTCATTTAGATCACAGAAAGCAGACGTCAGAAGCAGGCTTTGCAATTGTGTATAATAAGTCGAATTGTTGGAGTTCCAATACCCTTTTCCTGTCTTTATCGTTTTATTCCCTTGCATTTGTTTTAATTTGTCTTTTGTTTCATTTCTCTTTTCGCTTTTAATTTCTCTTTTCGTTGTTACAATGGTGTTGAGAACAACATTTGAAAAAACGTGTGAAGCTAGAGCGCTGTTTTAACTAGTGGCCGATTGGACCGCGCTGTCATAAATAACCATAAAATTCCTATAGGCCATGGTCAATTAATCCGTCGTTAACCTTTTACTGTAAGCGGTGAATGCTTTTAATATTTTTTCGTCATAACACGTCAAGATGGACTGTTACCTTATCAGTCGTGTTCTTTCGTAATGATTTTTTTCCGGGCCCTGAAGTCAAAGAGCGTGAAATTATATGTCATTGTATATGATAAGTCACTTAATTTTCAACGATAAACATTTGTGATAAAAGTTGAAACTTCCGTGACGCATTTAATTGACGTCGCGTCGGTATAAGCCGGAGGCAGTAGGTTCGATTCCCGTTCAGAGATGAATGTTAGTGCGATGCATATTTGATTCGGGTCTGAGCATTACGAGACAACAAAATATCCTATAATATCCGATGTTCTAGAATTAAAATATGCATCTCATTGCGGGATTAAAACTTCGTATGTGACTGTTGTGATACACACATGTGACTGTTAGGCGTACCTATGTATTCATTATTTTGTGAAAAGATAAAGAATGGAAAAATAAGAAAGTTTGCGGATTTATATTTACTGAAAAACATGTTTAGGTCATGATGACCTAATCATATAAAGTTCCGGGTCTAAGCGTTCATTAATTACGGTAAAAGTATTTCTAAACACACCTTCGAAAGGAGAAATCCTATTAGCCAATGTTAGTACACTGTATACACCAAATAACCTCAATTACAAAATGTTGTTTATCTAAAAACGAATGCAAATGAATGCGCCGCCGCACCGTATATTTAACGGCTTCAGTTAAAAAAGTTCACAAGGATCGTACCGGTTCCCAGCAAGATAAAGTTGAAGCACGGAGCGGGCCTTCTCAAAAGAAGTGAAAAGATTCGAGAAATGCCGATAGCCCTGCCCTTTGATTCATTGTTCGAATGCGTATTGTTTACATCAGTACTGAGAAATATAAATTATGTATATTGTTTTGCATGCGCGCTTACTAAATGATAATACTAAATAATACAGATTTTATGCTGGCCAAGTTTCGTAACGAGTGCTAAAATCATAGTTACAGTAAATTAATTTTGTTTAAATATAAATTTTTTGGAATATGTGGGTAGAAAATAATAAATTATCCGCCCGTTGCAGTTCACTGTTGGACATATGCCTCTCCCAAGGTACGCCACAGAGCTCGGTCTGTTGCTTTATGCATCCAGTCGCTGATGGCCCTCTTGTGAAGTCGTTCCGTCATCTGGCCAAAGCGCGTCCCACACTACGTTTGCCAAGACGCGGTCTCCACTCCAGAACACGCTTACTCCAGCAGTTATCCGTTCTGCAATATTTGTGGCCAGCTCATTACCACTTCAAGTTACTAACTACATAATAATCAATACAAAAATAAATAACAGTTAATAACAAACAATTAAGAATTATATACTACGTAGACGTAGACGCAGAAGGTGGAAGAATGACTTGGACAATTTTGATAAAATCCGGCGGATGAATACCTTGGATAGAGACGGGTGCTAGTAGGAAAAGGACGCCTTTGCTCTGTAGTGGGGTAGTATACGCTAGGGAAAAAAACAATTGATCCAACATTCTATAACGTGCCAAAGTAATAATTATCTGAAAATAATTACCCTTTAATATATCAATTCATATGCGTATAGGCATTTAGTCACCTTTAGAGAAAAAGGCAAGTGCTCATAATTGCTTAAGGCCGTACATGGACGCGTCGACCGTGTTGGTATCACAATGATTTATCAATAAATCGCACTGCAACCGCCATATCTCAACCGCCTCCATACTAAGCGATCGCTCCATTGTGGCTAGAAATTAATTATACTTAAAAAGTATTTATTTATGTAGGAAGCTTCTGAACGCGCTATTGTCTTTGGTCTGATGAATTAAAAAAAAATGCTATTTTGTCTATAGGTAGTAAAGGAAGAAGATACGATGTTTACGGTGCAAGATGAAAGGTGTAATTATTGTTTTTGTAAAATTGATTAGTTGAAAATTAAAGCTGTTAGACAAAGAGTGTCAAATTTGTTCAAACCCTACATTAATTTATCTTTACTAGTAGGTATTAAAGTAGACAAATAAGCGTCCAACGTCCGTCTACAAGAACGGAAGAACTATCTATGGTTGTAGTAAGTTGTTGGAAAGCCTATAGGCTAGTTCAAATAGGTTTCAATGGAAATCTAGGAGAAAGATTTTTTATAGCAGTGGATTTTCTGTTGTTTAAATAGATAGAATGCTAAAGTTCGTGGTGCCTGACGCAGCCTGCAGAGACGTTGGTCGTAAATTAGAACCCAATGGTACCTCTCTGAGTTATTTAAGTGATGTGTATTGATAGTCAAACAAAACACCCTGAAATTGTGAAAAAAAAATTGTTAGGAAAGAGATATATAAACATTTATGGTACTTGAAGTCCGCCGTAGTTGCTTGCGGGGTAGACTATGACTACTCACAATTATAAGTAGTAGAGTCACGTCCTCAACTGTGAGTATTTATTAGGGAAAACAATATACTGTATCAGATCATAGCATTTATCATCAAAATCAGTCTATACTTTTGTCCACTGCCATAGGCCTCCTCCAAACTGCGCCATTTCACCTTGTCTTCGGCTTGTCACATCCAGCATCTGCCAGGCTATAGTATTAATTTGTTAAAATATTTTAGCGTAAGTCATACCATTTCCACAAAATTTATAGTAGATGAGTCTAACTTCCAAATGTTAATTAGTTTTGTCTACGCAGGTGGTTAGTTACAACACGCACAAATTACAAAGTAAAGATGTTCATAAAGAACCGTAATGTATTTTTATGTGTATGCATTTTCCACCTTTGTACATGAATTTTTATATAAATTCACATGGGCAGCTCGCGTGAATTTATTGTGTTAAAATTTATGCCTCGGTAATAAATGGGACACGTTATCTTATGTAATTTAAGAGGCATATTAGAGAAGATGTTTTTAAAATTATAGTCGCTTTGCATTCTTTTCTATATACGGTACCTATTCGTCTTTTATTTCTATTTACCTAACGTCGGTCAGTGCAGATATTTTTATCACCCGATTCAGAAAGATTGAATATAATACTATATAGACTAAGAAAAGTTAACGAATTATTTACTAAAATTTACAGCATAAATGGGTAAGTAGAAGTTTATTAAACATAATTAATTAGTTCAAAGCGTGGACCATGACAAAGAATTAGAACGAACTTTTTCAAAGCTTTACGATATATCGTGTCGGATCATTATTTATTCATTAATTTTTACTAAATGAAATAAGCTATGATTATTAATTAGACTATATGATTTAGATTATTTTACCTACATAATGGTAACTTAACATCGCACATACAAATTACAGCAATAAAACGATAAAGACCAGCTGATTTACTGTCCATTGACCTCATATCAAAGGTGTGGGTATCAAAGGGTGTTAAATCAATCGGCACATGTTTAACGCAGTTTTTCTTTCCCCACACAGTAGGGCCAAGTTTTGAAAGATTGTAAATTGCAGCAGGCGCCTGCTTTATTGAACGCGGGCTCACGTCCCGCCGACATGACTTACGAAACTTTTTTAAATAACTGCAACACTTGGTATAGTTTTAAAATGGCTGGTTATTTCATTGACTTTTTGTAGTTTAAACTGAGTGGGAAGTGTTCTTGATGCGATGCCGACTGGAAAATTATCGATAGGTAATATACCATTATGTCTTCGCACTTGGTGCAATTATATTGGTCTATTATTTGCTTCACACTGCGACGCATGGGCTCAATAATATTTAAAATTAAAAGTAGTTCTAGTGGTATGTACCTATTTTTATTGCCAGTCTGAATGGGTCGAAGTTAGATCAACACGTCGTAAAATTATAAGTCAAATAATTCTGCAATATGTGTGACAAGTCATGTTATGTCGAATCCATAAAAGTGTGGGATACAGGCAAACAGAAAAAAGAAGTTTATGTGTCCTACATAAAGACGATATATAACATTTATGTTTGTTTTATACTGCCCTGGGAATTTTTTTTTTTTTTTTTTTTTTATTTTTTTATAATGGCCCGGCATAGTGGCGGCATTGCACCTGATGGTAAGCGCAAATGCCGCCCAGGCAGAGTATCCATTGGCATCGGACGGCAGTCCCATGCCAATGGAAACAATTATGCCGGCCTGCTAAGGTGCCTCTTCACACCACGGCGGAAGGACCCAGGATTGTAGGAAGGAGGGAACACGTGAGATGGCAAACAATTCCACAGCCTGACGGTGCGGCACAAAAAAGAATTATAGAACCGTTTGGTTCGCGCCGGGATGGTTTGGACCGACAAGCTATGGCTTCGCAAGCCAGCCCGCGTGGTTCTGGTAAGGAATGGAGAGGAGGGGATCAAGTTATACAATTCCTCAGAGCATTCCCCGTGATACAGGCGGTAGAACACGCTTAGAGAGGCGACATCCCTCCGGAGTTGTAGCGACTCTAAGTTGCTCGTAACGTCTGCATCATTGACAATGCGGATGGCCCGCCGCTGCAATCCATCCAAGGCATCGAGCAGGTACTGGGCGGATCCATCCCAGAGGTGCGAGCAGTACTCCATACCCGGCCGGACCTGCGCTTTATATAAGCGACAAAGCTGACCGGGCGTGAAAAACCGACGCACCCTGTTCAGGACTCCAACCCTGCGTGATGTGGCAGTTATTACGCCCTCGATGTGGTCCCTTGGATTGAGATCACAGCGGATATCCACACCAAGGATACTTAGGTCATTCCGCATTGAGAGGGGAGCACCCTGAAGAATGGGGAGGGGAGAGAACGGGGATTTTTTGCACGTGAACGCACACACCTGGGTTTTCTTGGCATTGAACTCAACCATATTCCTAGAACCCCATGTAGAAATGAGATCCAAGGTCCGGTTGAGCTCAATGACAAGATCTTCGCGTCCCTTCACAGTTTCGACTCGGCAACCTGGAGGCCCGCAGTGGTATCGCCCATGAACCGTGCTGTCATCTGCATAGCAATGAATGTTGCCAAGCGACAACATGTCATTGATATGCAGAATAAACAAGGTGGGCGACAGCACCGAGCCCTGAGGAACTCCGGCATTTACCGACATGAGCGCCGAAGCGTGTCCGTCAACGACTACACGCATTCTACGCCCATGCAGAAAGCCGGAAATCCACGAACACAGGTTGCCGGGCAGACCGTATGCCGGAAGCTTGGACAGAAGACCTCGGTGCCAGACCCTATCAAACGCCTTGGCAATGTCGAGGCTCACAGCAAGAGCCTCGCCACGCCGGTCAATCGCCTCACCCCAGCGATGCAGGACAAACGCTAGAAGATCACCCGTTGATCGATTTTGACGGAATCCGTATTGTCGGTCACTGATCAACGAGTGATCCTCCAGGTAGCGGACCAATTGAGCGTTTATGATCCGCTCCATGACCTTACACATCACTGAGGTGATAGCGATAGGGCGGTAATTGGTAGGGTCCGACCGATCACCCTTTTTAGGGATTGGTTGCACATTGGCCTCCCTCCAAGATTCCGGCACAGCACCTGTGCGGTAGGACGCTCGGTAGAGGCGAGTCAGTACAGGAGACAACTCGGCTGCACAAGCCCTTAAAACCACCGCTGGTATCCCATCCGGGCCACTGGCTTTCCGCACATCGAGAGACCGTAACTCACGCCGCACATCACACTGCCTGATGCGAATATCCGCCATTGAGAAACCGCAATCAGGCAGTGTGGGCAGCGTCTGGGAACCACGGTCTTCGAGGCGGGAATTAGCCGCAAAGAGATTTGCCAGTAAGGCAGCCTTCTCCTGCGGCTTGTGGGCCAGCGACCCTTCTGGGTACCTCAGCGGTGGCAACGCTGGGCGGCAGAAGTTAGATTGGACGGCCCTGGCCAACCTCCAATAAGCACGGCTGCTAGTTGGGTGATCGGCCAACGCACGCCCAATCCTGCTAACGCGCTGGGCATCCGCCCTAACGTACGCCTTCTTGCAGGCCTTGGTGGCACAGTTGTAGGCTTTTTTGAGGGAACTGACATTCGGATCCTTCATGGCGCGACCCCTGATCCAAGCGCGATACGCCGCCTGTTTGTCACCGACAGCATCGGCGCAAGCACGATTGAACCAGGAGCGTCCACGGCCCTTACTGGCGATCTCAGAGGATGGAATGTAATATTCCATTCCAAGTCTGATCTCGTCAGCAATAGCGTTGGCACTCGCTGAGGGATCTTTACCCTCAAAGCAGCGCTGCCCCCAAGAGATGGATGCGAAATATTCCCGCATACCATCCCAATCTGCCGACGAGTAATGCCAGACCTTCCGCCTAACCTGCACGGGACGTGGAGGAGATGCGAACGGTACTGACGACCCAACCAGGCAGTGATCGGAAGTGCCCAGAGGCGCACTAACGGTCACATGATACCCGGCTGGGTGACTCGCCAGCAGAAGGTCCAGCAGAGAAGGCGCATGACTCGCCACATCTGGGATCCTGGTGGGCTGGTTCACCAGTTGTGTCAAGTCATGAGTCAGAGCGAATGCATGGGCAGCTCTGCCAGCATGATCAGTCTTGGAGGAGCCCAGCCACAGTTCGTGATGAGCATTGAAATCCCCCAAGACCACCATTTCGGCCGACGGGAACTGCGCCTGCGCGTCATCAGCCGCCTGGCTAAGATACCTGAACAGCCGAGTCGTCTCATCATCCCCGTTGTGAGACCTGTAAAGGCACACGTAGATGCGGCTCAGGGAACCTAGATCCACGTGCACCCACAGAGCGGAGAAGGAGGGGTCCTCCATGCAGTGCAAACGGCGACAGCAGATGTCCGACCGAACATACAAGCATACCCCGGCTTTAGGCTTGAAGTTTGCTTCAAGCGAATAACCGGGATACAACAGGTAAGAATTATCGGCCGGACAACGTATCTGCGTCTCCGTTAGGAAGAGCAAAGCAGGCCGGGCCGTCTCGAGATGGTGGTGGACGGCATTGAGGTTCGTATGGAGTCCACGGATGTTAGTGAACTCCATAGTGAAGGCGGTGGTGGGGTTAAGCACCGCTGAAGGACCTGCTCTGTTTGGTTGCACTGTCATGGTAGAAAGGATGGGATTGGTGAAGAGGCAACGAGGAGCTTAAGTTCGGGCACTAAGAAGGCCGAATGGGCACCGGCACGAAAGGGTCGGCAGGAAGAGAGCTGATCCGCCGGACGGAAGGGCCCCCGTACCCTCCCGGGATGGGCCACCGGGACCCCACTTCCGGTCACCAACCGGCACGACGGACCCACCCAAGATTATGCGCGGCATGGTGAGGCAGCCTCTCGAGGTGGTTAGCCCCGATTGGGCCCCTGTACTATACCGCGGGCGGCCAGCGGACAACCGTTTCTACGGGTCTCCCTGGCCGGCGGATCAACATTCTTCCCTTCGACAAACGACCGAAAATACCCACACGGTACAACCTCATGCCCGGACTCAAGGTCCTCGAAGAAACCGGAAAACCATAGGCTGATCCCGGAACGCGATCCCCGTACGGAGATCACTATGGCGGTCTTTACGCCTCGTGGACGGTGGTCGCTACCCGGGCGGACACATAAGTCCTACCACCACTAAATTATTTGTAAGAAATACATTATTAAACAAAATTTAAATACACAATAGTAAGTAGAATATTATATTGAATTATTCACACATTAAAGTTTTCTATTAATATTCTGTAGTCGATGCGTGGCGTGGAATGGCTGGAATACATCAAAGTGTAAGTCGGTGCAAGGTGACAAAACCGGTAAAATATCTAAGTGACAAAAACCAATAGAATACCCGTAGGTGTGTACCGTGTAGGTAGATATAAACCCTCAGAATTTAAGAACACAATAAGCGCAACCATCGACGCCTACCACATCGCAAAAAACGACACGTTTTGGCCCGATGATAAACTGGTTTTCAAACGGACAATCCATCTTGTCTTCTTTCTCTGTCTAACACGACACTCTCCCATTAACGCAAGAGAGATAGACAAACTACCAAAACCGGCATCGCAAGTTTTATTTCTTAACTTGTTGCTGGCACATTAAACATTTTTCGATTTATAAGCCATGGACCAAAGGTTCGATAATTGCTTTGGCATCGGACTTGACTAATTTGCATGGCATGAATTTTAAATATGGCGGCCGGTCGGACGATAATTTATAAGTTGAATGCTGCCTGTCTTGGTGTTTGCAGAATTATTGCGACGCCACCAGTCGGGAGTTGAAGAAATAAAAACATTCAGAGATACCACGGTTTCAATAATTCTTGGTAAAGGCTCGTAAATCTAATATTATAATAATAAATCGTAAAAATATATAAGAAACACTACCGGTATGAGGGGAATCCAACAAAGTTTGTTTATGATTTTTTTGTTTATCTATTTAATAGGAGATTTGTTAAATTATTTTCAGTAGAGTATAGAAACTACTAATGTACATATTCCTATCCGCATTCGTAGGTTGTCGTCGCTGGTGACTACCGTCTATATACCTAAATGATTACCAGTGTGATTACAAGTACTTCTGTTAGGAAAACTCTTTTTCAAACGAATAGTATTATATTGTCTTTTAATGTCTGAAATGGATAGATTTAAAAGTCTAATGATTAAAAATCTCTTATAAAAAAGGGATATCGGATAAATGTACTCAAAAATGTAAATAAAGTACAACGGCTACTGTATCAAACTAATTTATTTAAAGAACAATATTAATAAATAAATTCAAAACAAATTCCAACTTCTATGCACAACGCAGCTTTATATTTGTTAGTACAGCAGTAACTAAGCACTTTCAACGTAACTAAAGTCACAGTTCTAATTATGACACTGGCTCCCAATAAATCGGCGCTTTCCAAGGAACCTTTTAAATCACAACACTGCCAGATACAAGGACTTTTATCAATTAGTGCTTCTTACCCAACTTATTCTTACCAACTGTGCTATAACTTTGAACTGTATCAAGATAGAGTTAAGGTTGGTTTTTGTTTGTTTGTACGTTTTGTGAGGGTATATAAAGTTTGTGTGAGGAATGGCGTGCTTGGAGTACGTAGCTCGTAATAAATAAGAGTTGAGAGTTAATGCTTGCTGTGGGCAGAGCTTGTTCCTTATCAGTTCAGAGGTGTATACTCTGGGTAACCTTATACCAAACTTTAAAGGGATTCCTTGTAAATATGTGGTTGAGCTATTCTTATATTATTTATATACTTAGACAGTATAATATATTTACAGAAGTTTTTTTTTTTAATTTGGTTTCATATTAGATGGATAGAATACACAATATAAAAAAATCCTTTAAAAATGTTATGCATTTGTATTTAGATTGAACCGTGATATGATTTTATTTAAAAAACTTTTTTTCTTTTACCGTGAGATTTGTATATGTGTAGAATTATTATAGTCAAGAGAGTTTTCTTAATTAGTGATTTTTTTCGGTACTATTAACTAATTTATACACACAGGCTAAAGATATTGTAAATAGTTAAGCGCTTAGCAACTAAAATTTTAAATTGTTAATCATCTTATTTTGCTCACCGTCAAAACACCTTTAAATCATATACCAAATATAGCGGTTTATTTCAAATGCACTGCATTTGTTACGCTAAAATGAACCTTAAGCACCTACCGTATCGACATCAGATATCATCATCGACATACAGACATCTATCGTAACATTTGGAAATTATTTTTTTGTAGCATCGGAGTTTGCACGAAAAATGCGAACATGTGCCCATTATACAATCAAAAAGGCGACCAGTCACGCAAAGTCGTAAAAAGTTTTTACTAGGTGACAAATATTTATAGTATACCTTATTAGCAGGTGCAATATCAATGCGATAGCAAAGATATGTAGAGCAAAATATTGTTGCTATCCCTATTATATGCTAATCGATAGAAAGAAGGCATCGTTACGTCACAGGGTCGATTCTCATTTCGAGACCACCAAAAGATTCATATGACGTGCTGAAAATTACTATGACTTTTCGGCATATCCAAAATGTAGAGCGTAAGTGCCTTTTAATTTCGGTATTAAACATGCACCGAATGCTGGCCCGATAATTGTTGAATATGGACTATATTGTGGCAGCAAAAACGCATCAATAACATTTGTTTAATCATATCGAACACAGAAGGTATCTATTAAAGCGTCTTACAATACGTGCACAAATAGATTCGCGACCATTATCCTCCAATGCAAATTGAACTCTACATCTATAAATTAAAACCGAGATTAGCATGAGAATTGCGGCAAGCGACAGGGTGCCGGGCTGGGCTGATTTATATTGGAGCAATGCAGTGTGCAGTTAGTATTGATTTCCATTCGTAACGCCCCGCCCCGCGCCCCTCTCACGCACCGCAACAATGGCATACGGCCAAACTACACATAAAAATATATAAACAATATAAATTGTAAAATATTGAGCAGTTTTAATAATAGAAACTACTTCTGTTGTTAGGAAATGGACAATTGTTCGAGATTGTGAATGCTTCTGGCTTGTATATGAAAATTACGCAAGTTGTATCGAAGATTGTTGAAACTTTTAATAATTATATTAACGCTGAACTTAACAGTCACAAAGCGGGTCAAAAAACAGTCTGCTATTAAAATTGAGAGGCATAAATTATAGTTAATAGCATTTGTAAATCATCTACATCTTTTATTTTAGAAATATTTATGCTTAAAAATCAAAATGTACAGCTAAGTAGTAAACTTATACCTTATTCTTGGAAAACTTACTGAAAACACCCTCTTTCACTTCAACCACTCTAAATATTAGCATCAGTAGGTCATAAAATCAATTTTCTCGAATCTCGGGAAACCGAGGGCCTCAGTGACGTCACTAGGTAACAAATTACACGTTTTATTGACTATATCTGGATGATAAATGTGATGTGCGACCTCGACCAAGCGACACACTCCCCCGGCGGGGTCACTGACCGCCATTTCGGTTATGAAACGCTTTGAGAGCGCACTTATAAAAACGGCACCTGCTTAGATGTAATACCAAATGATGTATTTATAGTATTAAACTGTATTTTTAGTATTCGGATGAAAAAAAAAGAATTTAACTCATATGTTGAATAGATTAGCTTATCTTGGCTACGAATATTTTTCCTTCGATTTTTAGGTAATTTTTCATGATCAATCTATTAATAACAAATTCTAAGATTACATTATTTACAGATATTTGACTTGTTGGTAATGCAATAAAACAAACATATTTTCTATAATTTATTTAGTAAACAATGCTTTCAAATAAATAACTGACTAATTTATGCGTAATTTTGAAATGCATGTCAGAAATATCCTAAATAACATTATATATTATGACTTTATACGTTTAGGCATCAAAACAAATAAATCACGACCCTTTAAAAGAAATACGATCGTGTATTAAGAGCAGAGTGCGCAATTTAAGTGGCAATGCCTCGGGGTTATATTTTCAAGCGGGAACGCAACTCAAATTCAATATAATTAATAGGCATCAACGACAATTTTAATATATAGAGCAATGCCGGCCTATTTTCTTCCAGAATGCTTCTGGCGCAATCGTAATGATATAAGTGATCAAATGGCATATTATGTATCTAAGATAGGGAAAGATTTGTTGGGAGGTTAAAGGAGTTCAATAATGTGTCGAAAGATGTCACTTTGTTGAAATCTGATAATGGTAAATAAAAGCCCAAACGCAGTCCACTACTGGGCATGTATTATCCAATAGGTACTAAAGCAGTGAGGTCTTGTACCCTAAAGTCATAAGCAGGCTGGTTGTTAGTTAAAAAAAATATATTTTAATGTGCAGTCAGTTTTTTTTTGTAATAGACCTCATTTAAAAAAATACCTCTGGGTCACTGGTACGACATAAATGAATTAAAGAGATATTTTTGAGCCCTATATAATACACCCATAACTCATTACGTTTAAAAACAGTAGGCCGTACCCGCGGCCTTTATTAAATTTAATCACAATAAATCGCGAATACACTTAACGCGTGTAAAAACTGCAGATAATAATCGTGTAGAATAAATCCAGCGACCTTCGTGTGACGGTCGAGGAACCATCCATTTTGGGACGACACCCGATAACCCTCACATCACTCTTGTATTTACCATTTTAAAGCACCAAACCCGTATTTTCCAATACACTCGTATATATCTGAAAAGAGAAAGCGTTAAAATATCAAGTTCGTCGACACCCACTCTTCCGGGTTCAGTATATACGGCAAGGGAATAAATAAATACGTCGCGTGAGACATCGATTCTTATCGTATTGCTGAGATTTATTCCGGGCTTTCGTCTCGATTTATCGCGTTACAAGGAACCCGTTTCGTGCCTACTTAACTCAGTAAATAATGCTCCGGCCGAAATTAATGGTGTTTCTTTCTTTAAATAGATGACTAAATATCCCCGCTCACGTTATCTCGGTTACCAAGCCTTGTTTATATTGGATGGCTTACGTAATCTAAGCTTTGGCTCCATTAAGCCAACGGCTTCCATTGGTCGGACTTGTGTATAAGAATTTAATTTCTCTGTCAATTATATTGTTTTTTTCGCAGCTATTTATCGCATGTAGTTGGTAATTAGTTAACAAGATAGCTTGTTAATCGCTGATTAGTAATCGACATTGAATTGTTGTTAATGACGTTGTACAAGGCACGACACGATGCTCACAAGACTGGCCACTTAATATCAATTGTTTGATAAAACTGTTGTTTTTTTTATTTGACATGTACAGCACGTAATGTAACTTGTTCGAACAAATAATATTAATTGTTATTTTCCTGCTATAATCGCTTAATAAGACTTACGCTTAAAGGGTAAAGGGGTGAATTAAAAAGATAACTAATTAAAAATTACAAAAATTAATTACTATACAATATCTCAATGCTAAACAATGCTTGTTGTTTTATTAAAGGAAAAATAAGATCAAACAGAACTAACAGAAAATTGCTTATTGTGGAAGTATTGATATCCTCCATGATTGTGACCGCAATGGAGAAAAACTCGAATCGCGTTTTGGTTTCAGCCTGTATATTTATTCAAGATGGTCGAAGTAGAACTGTGGGTAGATTACACTTCGGTTACCATCGGTACCACAGCTACCATCAGCTATTGACATTACAGGGCGTATACTAAACATTTTAATTGAATAAAGAATATATTATTTTTGATTCTTTATTTTTACACTATCCTCTCTTTCTCCTTCCCTTATATCCATCCAACGGATGTCTGGCAGAGATCGCTCAGAGATGTAAGACCGCATTTTGTATCTTATTTACCTCTTTAATGTTTTATGTTTTATTACTGTACAATATTAAACAAGATTAAATTAAATAAATGCAATAATTAAATATACGGTAAAAATATGTTACTCGCGGCATGGTGTCGATATTATTTTATATCTTTTGGCTCCATAACACCCACACCCGGAATAAAATATTAATTGATCACACAAGCATTTGTATTCCTGCCGTGATACAACCCGAGGCTTTTCGTTTCATAACCGGCTAATCGCCCACTGCGCCATAGAGACAGTCTAAATAATTGTAAACAATACGATATGCATTGTGTACACTACATGTATTAATGTAAATATCTTCACTTTATATATGGGGCCATGCAGACGTATGACTGTATATTCATGTATTTAAAAGATAGTCTGAGATCATGGGTTATGGATGGTTGTACATACATGTAATGTAATGAATTTGTATAATAACACTATTGAAATTTATCATTTTACATAATATATCTAACCTAAAATATAAAGGCCAATCTTATCGTTATTCTAGCCACAAATTCCAGTTCCACTATCAAAAAACAATTTAACATTCTTACTTTAAAAATCAAATAAAAATTATACATTTTATTGTGACATATTTTTTGTTTATTACCGTTAATATAATTTTCCAAAGTATAAGGGGCCAAAATCGCCTTAATTTAGCGCAGTATGACCATCCAAAGCCGAACTTTCGTCGAGACAAATTAATGCGTGTCAAATTTAAACAGCCTTGAGGAGCACTTTGTGGCAAGGAGATGTAAGGTACAGCCAGTCAACACACTGTCGGCGTTATCGTGGTTATTTGCAGCCCACGATATTAATTACGATGCACGGAACCATAAATCAACGTGAAATATTAACAAAGGAGTGTTTTCCACTATATTTTTGTGGTTACAAAACGTAATGTCCAAAATATTAATGCGTCCCCATTACGAATGAGGAAAGTCGCTCGCGTAGGCGACTAAACGTTATTTTTATTCATGAAAACTAGTTGGGAATAAATACCTTGTTGTCAAACTCACTGATATACGATGTTAATAACTTTATTAATGACTTTCCGCTTCCGCGACGATTTTCCGTAAAAAATGCGTGGAATTTGATTTAATAAATAAAACTCTAGGAAAATCGAAGTACATCAATTTTTTATCTTATTGGTGAATAGATTGATGATGAATTTAAAACTGACTTCAGACAATCTTAGAAAATTACTTAATTAACGTAACTTAAAGCTCTAAAACTATTACTAGGGTCGGTAATTCACATCTGTAGTACTAATTGATAAAGAAATAATAGGGTCTACTACTGAATATTTAAATGGAAGAAACTGTTAATGCAGTGGCACCATTATCTTCATTTACCATTCACTGTTTAGTTTTACGTTTCGGTAAGTACTAAAATAGGGCAACTAAAATCCTTTTATTCAGTTAATGTACAACCCATTTCTTTCTCTAGGTATAGAAAATATTTACACCTCAGGTGAATTGTTTGAATTCTTTGCTCGTTTTTTAGCAAATTACATATATTAATCTCGAACACAAGTTTACATTGATAGTTCGTCCCTATTCACCACATAGTTTGCCGCATAACAAGGTACCTTCCAACCTTATAACCTTATAGGCACGACGTAAATAGACACGGAAACTAATCCGTTGATTTTAATTAAAAAGGCTTATATGTCCCGATAAGCTGAAGGTGTTGATATAGTCAGAGACACGTATAGATAAACAATGTACTCACCATACAGATTCAGTACAACACAGAAAAGCACTTACCCTAACTGTGGGGCCCTTAAGCGTATCACGTTGTGTGTTTACAAGAAGGGCTCAATTTATTTATTCGTTCATTAAGCGAAGCGGGGGATCGCAGCGAGAGACGAATTTTAGGATAATGGCCCTGTATGCTCGAGATTATTAAGGTCGTGGTGAACGAAAATGGGAAAAATTAATGACCTCATATAGAATTTTTTGTGGCAAAAAGGGTTGGGATTGGTTTGTCTGTTGAGGAATTGGGTCAGGTTGCTTGACAATGCTAACTATTGACGTACCGTGAAAGAACTCCCTAGCAGCTATACTGTCATTGATATAGAAATAGGTATATTATCACCTGTCAATTTAGTTGTATTAAAACTAGAAATATGAAAATGAATAGCTTTGTATTCTACTGCTAGTTAATTACTAACATATTTAGGAGAAACAAGAAAGAAAACAGTTAGTATAATTGCCTCGAATGAAATGTATGCAGTAAAAAACAAAAGAAATAATAACACGCAGTAAATATAAATTACCTATAATACTTTTTAATTGTATTGTTGCTCTAAATATATTTAGCCTAGTTTTTTCTGATCACGTGTTTCACCGAATTTCCATGCACCTACAATTTTTTTAAAGGCTAGAACATTATGTTTCTAATTAACACGAAAAAAAAAGCGGTATCCAAATATACCCCTTTCAAATCAAAATAAGCTGTACGCAATCAATCAAATTACTCTCGATTAGCATAGAAAACCTATTACGAATGATTAATCAATTATACGAAAGGTTAAAGTAACAAAAACGTGAGAAACATTGATTGATTCGCTTTAATCGATTGCTAGTTTAAATCGAATCGTCGCATAAATGATATTAAACAAATTGTACGAGAGATTCCCATTACGTTTAACGGACACAGACAAAAAACATCGTGAGTGTTCACTATCGATATCCAGTTGTTTAAATCGATACTCGTAGTGTTGCTACTCTGCGGTTGTATATCGAATTGGGGGTTATAAAATTGTAAAGACAGCTCTACAAAGGCGTTAGATGGAATATAGCGTGTAATTCAATAATAGCATCGGAACACCGGCGGCACTCAGACAAGTATCAAGCTATTATCTGTAATCAACAATTTGCCACAGAGAGATCGACCTTTTTCAAAGAAATTGCAAAGCTGCGGCAGCACCGAGCTGTTAGGAAGTGTTAGAGCGAAGCATTAGCGCAGTCGTTAAATGTTTTATGTGAACTTTCAAAATTTTATTGTTTTAATTTTTTGTTCTTATTTTTTCACCTTTGTTATACGGTAAAGGCAATATGTTCTAAATAAAATTTTATATCCTGCAATTAAAACGGATTTTGTAAGTCACGCTTCAGCTTTTTTTGGTAGTCGAAACAAATTATGGTATCTTTCAATTAACAAATTCTTAAATTTGTTTTTTTTTATACTGCACAGACAGACTGACGCTTGAAGCCCCAAAGAGGCAGGCAAAAGTTCCATTCATGCCAACAACATCATGCCGAGGTTATTTCCATCCCACTAAGTAATACGGAACGAATCTGTCACCATATCTATTAAAAATACCAGCCCCAAGTAAATTAAATGAACATTTACGAACCGAAATGTTTACACAAATTGGAATGTCTAAGCTGGAAATTGAACCCAGGACTGCACGGCTCCAACGCACTGCCACTGACCAATACCGCGACTGTCACATTTAATAATAGTGTTAATAAATAATGATGACATACGTGAAAAAAAATATTGCGCGATTAATACCCGCAGATGGCAGAGTGGTGTCGCATGCATCGGAATGTCGACTCGTGTAACTCCAGTTTATTCTCCATATGATAATCCTTTTACCATGAACTTAACTGCTCACTCCACTAGATACACTTTCAAAGAATTTGTTAGCAAAGACATCTCTTTTACGATAATGTTCGATTTTCTATTAAACTTGAAAGCGTTTCACGTCCCACATTCTTATCTCGAATGTTCTACGACATATTTTTCCAAAGTTTCCCGGCGCGGGCTTTCAGCCGTGCATGTACTTAAAGGACTATTCACACATGGGAGGAGATAAGGTAGCTTTCACACCATTAAGCCGCGCGCTGGAGCCCGGGGCTTTTCCAGATTAGATTATACACTCGATTTATGACGTCATTAAAGCTTTGATAATTACTCGGGACAGGCTGTGTAGGCGAGACGCGCGGGGGCGTGGGGGGAGTTAAAAGGGGGTCGCTTGTACTGTTTGATTGGATTCCTGGTACTGCGAGGGTTAAGGGATTAAAGTTATGGAGATTAGTTCGCCGTTCGGCGCCCGCGGCCGCGCTTCGTTTATATTAAGGTCTGTATAGATATGTACGGATAAGAGATCGGTTATTGGCAATTGTGATAGCGAGGCAGGTTTTAATTTTGTATCGCGATCGCGCTGCGGTTGTGTTTGAAATGTGTGATTGGTTTCAGTAACAATGTCGGGAACTGTGCGCCCGCACGCACAGTATATCTGTTAATGAGAAAACGAATTGTTGCTGTTTATTGTTCATTCATTATATGTTGGTTTATCACGATTACTACTTATCTATAAATAAGCCAATTTTTATCAGGTTAAATATTTTTTAACATTCCTATAGGTTAATACATCATACATTTATTTAAAAGAAACTTGATCGAATCTCTAGATCTATAGCAAGTATTCATTGATAGCTATATTATCAACTAACAACGATTAACTGAGCAACAAAAATTATTATGTCAGCTCCTATACTATACTCACAGTGCAATTATTGTTAATATTAAACCCCAACCAAAAGTTTAGTACAGCTCACACTCAGAATACTTTTAAACTCAAATATAGTGGCGTCATTCCTTGCTAAATACTTTTCTTACTAATGGTGCATCCACACCACAGGTACTTTTCTTGAGCAACGTTTCCAAATATTACTCAGCAACATCTAATAACAAAATTTATGTTTATAATTTTTTTAAGTACATATGTATATTATAATTATTTGTATATGTATTATCAATTTAGATAAATATTTTTCTTAATAACATACTTATTTTTATCATTTAACCTTTGTCCTACTAGTACACTAGAAACTGCCTACTCTTTTCCTTATTTATCTCCTTTCCATGGTAGTCGGTAAGTAAGAGATAGCCTTGAGCGATATGGCCGCCATTTGTATTCTGGTGTAATATATTATTAAATTGTTAAGATTCATTGGAGTACAAAAAAATAATAACAATAACAAATATGTATGTATCTGGCCGCCATTTGTATTCTGGTGTAATATATTATTAAATTGTTAAGATTCATTGGAGTACAAAAAAATAATAACAATAACAAATCTTATATGATAAGTCATGTTGACTAACATGTGGTAACAATCCATACATGACCTCTGGTTACTAAAGGTAACCGTTGTGTGGATGCGCCATAATCATTATCATTATCATCATCATCTCAGCCACAGGAAGTCCACTGTTGAACATAGGCCTTCTCCAAGGATCTCCACATCGACCTGTTGGAAGTGGCCTGTATCCAACGACTTCCTGCAACTTTCGCCATGTAGTCCGTCCACCTTGTAGGCAGGCGTCCGTCATTTTGCTTGCCTGTACATGGTCTACGCTTTAGAACCTTAACATTTCTGGTTAATTATAAAACTGAGTATGTCAGCTGTCCGCCAAATTACCACCAAATTACCTCTTTAAGCGAAAATTCAGAATAATATCCATAATATACACAAACTGCCTAACTACAAATAATTGCAGAGGACAATCTCGAGAACACCTCCCGTAAGTTATTGCAAAGTGCGTTAAAGGGAGCAATTTCACTGCGCACATTGTTATACAATATTGGAATTTAAGCAATTATGACCGTTGTACCGTGAGCATTACAGGTAATTTTCCATCGCACCGCCTCCGTATAGTATGAAAAATGTATATTTTCTCGGAAACAAAAGCGGTTAAGTAAGTTCCTGCATTATCTATTATGCCTCCATGTCTCCTGTCTCAGGGCAAAGTAGCGCGAAATTGTTTTCCTTTTAAAGGTGAACTATTTTATGTACATTATAAGTAAATTGCGCTGAAGCCGCTGAAAGCGAACTAATCGCTGGTTAGACGTTGTACAGTATGTTATGGGGTGCTAAGTATTGATTTATTTGAGATATTTTACTTTTCAAAACATGTAAATGCTTCTCTGGTGGTGGTTTTATGAGTGTACCTACGTTTTATGTTGACCTTTCTGTGTCGACTTCCTATTGTATTACTATGGATGGAATTTAATTTGTATTCGTTACACCTTTGTCAATCTATTGTAATATACAAGCTGGGCGATAAATTATATTCAAAATCAAATAGGTACATATTTCTAAATAAACACTTTAAACAAAACACTACACGCATTTATTCCAAAATCATTGCGCTAATCTCTCAAGCACCTATCAACGATTACAACAAATCGTCAAAGCGGAATTTAATTTTTTACACCATTAATACTTCCCTAGCGGTCCTAACTTTTTGTCCTGACATTAGTGCGGCTATTTCAGCCTAAAACCACCCATCAGGGCCTTAACGCGCGTCCGCGAATAGCCCTCCAATTAAGTGTAATGAGCCGGGCCAGCCGAACCTACATACATTTACATAATACATTCAGTAATAGCTACACGTATATAGAAATCTCACAGGTGCAGAACTAATGCGCTTCTGTAGTTGCCGTGTGTTAATTGTAGGTAATTTATTTATCTACTTGTTATATTATGAGATAGTATTAAAATAACTGAGATAAGTTATTGAGGAATTCGGACTTGTAAGTGAGCAGCGAATGGAAACCAAAATATAAAAATACCTGCCCATACTGAGTGACTTTTCAAGAGATTAATTAATTTTGTATGTAACATAAATACTTTTATACCAGCTTTAGATATATAATATTGAAACGCCCATGTGACCAATAAAAAATAATTCTATTTTTCAAAAGTGATTACGTACGACGAATATTCTCCAAAAGACCATGATCAGCCTTCACCAAATCACAAATATACGTAGAGCTCTCAAAACACCCACCTCAACACCATTCAAGGCTCTTTGTACTCTCTGTTCGTACCCAATATTAAAAATCCCAAGATACGTAACCATTAGCCCATAACAGAATTAAAAACAAAACCTTCACCGCCCAAAATACACAGACCAAAGGGCCGGGGCATATTTCAGCAACGCAAACCATTACGTTCTATTAGCGACCATAGTAAATGGATCATTAAAAGTGATTCCCATCATAAGTCCGATCGCATTTGGCAACAGTATTGTGATCCTGATACGTCGAACAAACGCGTGGTAATGATGGCAAGTACGTCTCTGGTTGCGGACGGAGTAATTGGTACTAAAAATATTTATTTAATTATTTTTTGCAATATACAGAGATACAACAAAGAAATAACATAATAATAATAGTACAATTGGCGGCCGTATTACACTAGGTAATTTGTTAACATTTGTGATTTAAAAAGATTTATTAATTTTACTGTAATTTGTAGTTAAAACTAATCTTTTTTTTTTGGGTAATTACTAAGTATTTTTTGCGGGTTGAATTGTTCTTTTACAACATTTTTATATCTACTATAATTTACTGGAAAATATTGATAAAGTCAAAGAATATTTTAAAGAAAATAGGTTCATGACTTTAAAAGTCCATCAGCTCTCCTTACCGTCTGGTAGTCTCAAACTAATTATCTGTTTATTTAATATATGTAATTTTACATGAATTTGCGCTGTAAAGAATCTGATGATAATTTAAGAAGCTTATAGAAATAGAAATAAAAGGATCCTTCACATTTGCTATTTAATTTATGTTGAATAATTAATAATTCAAAGCTACATTTAGATGCAGTTCCTAGACGGGACATAAGTATTATGTAGGTATGAATAATATGTATATGAGTAATGATTTTTCTTATTAAAATTACGTTATAAATTATTTTTACGTTGAAGTCATTAAAACAAAATAACTAATAAAACAACGTCTGAGAGACTTCAAGGACTTTTTAATATTAGTCGCATTTATAATGGACATAGAAGACTAATGTTATATAGAGGTCGACGGAAAAAACGAAAATGGTCATGTAAAATATACGTCAAGTTGATTTATTGTTTGGTACATTCGTGTTTTAAAAAGAATATTTAAAATAAATCAACAAAATCCGTAAACCGCACAATTTATTAGTCTCGGAAAAACCTTGTTTTTATTTTTGGGATTTAAATAATTGCCGGTTGGTTTTAGAGACAATGTTTCTAAATTAATTGTGTAGGCTTGTATGAAAAAGGATTAAACTGTATGTCATAATTTCGCACCAAGGAGGCTATATTTTATATTTTTTATAAACCATTATATAAGAATTTCCCCATTAAACAAGAGTTAATTTTGAACTACCGCTGTATTTAAAGTCATCGTCAATTTAATAAACAAGTTTAAATTGCTTACATATCTGAAAATAAAAGAAGGGTTAAATTGTCCATCCGCAACGAGAACACCGCTGTAAGCTTCCGATATTGTCCAGTCAAAATAGACTATAATTATGAAATGTGGGACCGATTGTCAGTCCATTAGGCGGCTTTGTGGCTCTGACCACAACGTGCTCGCTCCTAGATATGCTAATGTATCTTTCAGCTTTAATACTGCCGACTGCTCGACCGACTCCGAGGAAACGTTACGTTTATTTTTAACTATTCAAATTTCGAACACCGTTCTAATGCGATAACCTTAATGAAATAAATGTTTTTACGCTACAAGAGTATGTTACAAAAACTTACCCATATTAATTACTTCCTTGGTTTTCTTATTCTACTTTTTGTGATAGGGATTTAATTTTGGTAAATAAGTTTTTATACTCATGCGTCCGATTCAACAAAACACAAAACTAAACACGACCACCAAAATATAATAACTGAACTAAAAGCAAAAATTGCACAAATCGCACTCTCTTTGTCATATTTCATAATAATGTCTGCATTGTTGTTTATTTCACCTGAGAAATTGCGCGTGACAGCGCATAACAATATTTTACGCAATAACGCAAACAAAGAGAGAAAGACTTTCTTTCAATACGTATTATATGTAATTATTCGCAATTCTTTGTTTTCTAATTCACCTAATGGTGCGGAACACCTTCGTACAATGTCAGATGTACTTTAACAAGGTACTTTTAGTGGTTTACGGCGTAATAAAACCTTTGCGGACAAGGCCAAACATTGCGGGATTCTTTCTTATCAAACATACGCAATAGGTGACTAAAAATCGTACTTTCTTCAAGGTCTCGTCACACCGTTAACCCATTAAAGGCCTTTTAAAAAACCCTCTTTTGTTCCGCAGTAGGGTTATATTTTGTGAACAAAAAAACGTTTTTTTCAGTTTTTTACCGCTCCGAGTCTTCTGCGAACGCGGCCATACAAAAGCCTAAGCATTTTGTTTTTGTTTTGTTTTATCGATGTTTAAATATACGTTTAGGGTTATTGTGTTAGAGGCAGCTCGTTGTCGGGAATTTAGTCTGGAAAAAATCGTTCCAGTGTACGCTCGGTTTTATATATGCTAGACAATATTCTAGCCATAAATCAGTGAAATAATATATAATGCACGATTCATAAAAGTTTCGCTGTACGAAGTAGTGGGAATCTTACATTCATTTATAAGGTAAGGTTTATTATATTTATGCTTTGCGAATGTGTAATAGATTTTATCGGGACGCCTATAAATAACTATTGTATTGACAGTCCAGTAATACCTATGGAGCATGCAAGAAACTTCTCTTGAACGATACTATCTCTTCGCAGAGACATTATAAATAAAAATGGTATATTCAGTTATATTTTTAACGCATAAATTATTATTAAAACACTCAATAAACATACTTTTATAAGACAAATCTTTATAACAGTAAAACATGTCCAAAACATACCATTACTACTCTAAAAAACCTGACTCATATAAATAAGTAATTAAACATGAAATCAATTAAAATTAATTCCTTAAAAATTATTCCAAGAGTCCTCTGATAGGATCGTTTCCGTAGCAAGCCGCTGGTGACTTGACTTTAAAAACGAACGAACCTTTATCTCAGAGAGGCGAACTCACGATATCAAGCCCTGTAGGCAGTAACTCAGGGCTTCGTGGTCCGATAAGCCCCCGCTCCCCCCGCCTACATAAACTTGATACTACATAACTCACTGCGGAATAAATTATTGTCAACTTATTCTTGTTTGCTGAGACCCTTTTTGTGTCTAGCTGGGCGTTTGTTTATAGCTCTGGTCCGAACGTGGTACGTTTTGATGTAATGTCTGTGATATTTAAATCTTAATGGAAATCAATATTATTTTCTTGGTGTTTTTACATAGTTTTTATATAATTCAATCTTTACATTACAATTTCTAAAGTAGGTATTTTTACTCACAAAATACTAACATGTTTCGGAATTCGCATCTACAAAACAGTGCTTTTGAATATACAATAACATTAGTTCACTTTTGATGTTAATATTAACATTTATTTAGTTTAGGTTTGCTAATTCCATAAGTAATTATTGGCTGCTTTGTTAAAATTTCTTGAAATATTGACAATTAATACTGGTAGAGTCTTCTCTCAACGAGTATAACAAAATATGTAGGGCTGGCTCTACCGCGGGGTATAGAGCTCTAAGGCCCTTTTAAGATAGAGAAGCAGTATGTATAAGCTCCGAATCACATACCAGGTCCTGGGAAGTTATCCCAAATTAGGCAAAATCAAGTAACTTTGTCGCTTTAAAAAATGAATGACTGGAATTCGAACTTGTAAAGGGTACCCCCGTCACATTTGGGACTTAATTAGTTTCAGCAAATTGTCGATGGCACTAACCTTCCGAAATATAGCTGTTGGCTCAAAAATATGAGACCTTGCTATTGGTTCTCAAATCATCCCAAAGTCACGCGCAAGTTACCTAAGTGCCAAGGAGGTTTATTTTTTTTGTGGGCGTCCGTGAGTGGGTCCTGGCGATACGAAGGGTTTTTATCTCGACGTGATGCACAGTGCGTCACGACTTGTCGACGTGACCGAAATGCGAGCCGATTCCGTCTCACTTTGTTTTGATTTGCCAGTGTTGATTTTTTAATTTACTTTTTAAAGACGGCTTTGGAATGCCTAAATGAGGTTTTTTTTTTTTTGAGATATAAAATTACTGTGCAGTTTGTGCTTAATTTTTGTTTGTTTTGCGTTTGTAAAACGCTTTCCAGATGCGGTAATAAGGAAGTTTTCTTTTTAAGGCACACCCATGTGTATTTTATATGGACTGTCCAATTAACATTTAATTTTATTAAATGCAGCGGTGTACACTCCAATATCTAAGCCTTGCGTATGATTACTATTTAAATTATGTATAGTTGCATAATTATGTACTAAATCCCAAAATGGCATGTAAGTACCATACCACAAGTTAAAGTATCACAAAGTGCCATGAAGAATTTGTGTTTATTTTTCCATATTGAATAGTCTAAGCGGATACATAAATTGGCATGATAATAAAAGTCAAATTATTAACATTATCTTAATTTATAGCGTGCTCAATCGTGTGAATAAAATTTCGATTAGCGTCTCTATATTAAGTAATATTACAACACATTAGTTATATGGTTTAAATAAACAAACTAAACATTTATATATGGGTATATATAGGAATATATAAGTCAATAAACACATTAATGATATAAACATGCCCAAGAGGCATATAGAAGTAGCAATAAAAACAATTAATTATCGTCATATAAAAATTAAGCTTGATAAAATTAAATTAATGACGTTGATCACATACATTTTCAAATAAATAAATTATGTATTTGTATGCGTGATGTCTTTACCTTTTTTCTTCTCGTTGTAACTTTACATAATATAACACATAATACAATTGATATTTTTTAAGGACCAAATAGCCAACACCAAAAAGTAATTAATATGTGTTATGTGCCTAACGCACCATGAAAAACAACTTATATATATAGGTATATGAAAATTACCGGCTGTAAAAGTGGCGGTGTTATCGCTAACGGTTGCGATCTCTTCCAGGTAACCTTAGGATGGAATGGAATGAAGAGTAGATAAAAATAGAAGGTAGTGGTTAAATAGGGAAAGAAGACAGAGATGTACAATTAATGTGGGAATATTTCCGTCTCCTGTCAAACCACACAGATCGTTTGAATAATCTTCAATATAATATAGTATTTTATATTCGTCTTTATTTCTACGTCACTTCAGTCGTCCTTCTTGTCTTTCAGACCCTTCTCTTCTATCCCGTCTTTCCGTACTTCAACATGTTTATCATTCATCCTTTAAATAAGATGGAAATCATAAGTAATTTCACTAGTCATATGTTTCACACAAACCATATCAGTTCCATATTAGTTACTGGTAGTGGTCTCAGAAGTGAGAAGTCACCTGGGTAAGTACCACCGCAATGTCTATTTCTCCCGTCAAACAGCAGTGTAAATGGACTGTTGTGTTTTGGATTGAAGGACATTGTAGCCAGAGTAACCGCTGTACATATTGAGACTTAACAGTTTTGCATCTTAAACATTGTTTTTTAATTCAAGGTGTTGTTTGGTTTTGCTACTGTTCATTAGCGGTCGTATCGCTTACATTGCAATAAAAAAAACATAACGTTCCAATCTACCCATCTTTCACCCTAATATTCAAATCCATTAAATATATTAGATACATATACATCCACCTATATTTTATTAGTACAGATAAGTACACTACTAGACATGGTAGGCTCAAGGCACAAGCTACAAGTCACAAACAAAAAGGCCCGGTTTCCGTGTCGAAACTCCACAGCGTGTAGTTTTATCGTCGGCGTCGTCGCCGATACATCCTTTTACGGTGTCCATAAGTTGCCAACTCACAAGTATTCGTAACGAGCTCGTAGGCGCTGTACTACCAGCTTTATACGCCTAGACACTTTATTGAAACTGTAGTGTTGCCTTTGAATATATTTCATGTGACATGCGTTAAATATTTGTAAGATTTTGAAGAATTTTACAAATAAAATAAATACACCATATATGCACATACACAGTCTTGACATATCTAGATAGGTAGAAATATACATAACGCTAATAACATTTAAATAGTATATGAAGGTAGATATTCCACTTGTCATTGAAAGAGCAAGTAGAGTTAGCATTTGCAATGGTATATAAATCAAATAAAAAGAGACACCCAACAATTACATACATAGTCCTGACCCGATACTTAGGTCGAATCATACGTACTAGAGACTTTTCGGTTTCACAAACACTCAGACGCCAAACAAATACTATGGTTCATAATAATATTTGTTCCGGTGCGGGGATCGAACCCGCTGCCACTCGCTTTGCAACCGAAGTGTTACCAACTACGCTACGGAGGCTGTTAACAATATATATACGTTTTTAAATAAAATAAATAGCTTTATTAAGTGCCAAAGCGACAGGGAAATAAAGTTGTTTAATTGTACAATGAACGGTTTTATCGCAATTAGCAATCTCTACCAGACCATCACTAAAATTAACACGAACAACACAATTAATACAATTAAAATATTAGTGGGAACACATTCAAAACACCAGCATGATATCGAAATAATCATCTTCGTGTAAATGTGAGATTGAAAATGATATTAACTCTGTCATTTTTCGAACTGTAAATTAAAAACAGCGTATAATTTTCAAGTTATGACTGAAAGTCTTTTAATAAAAATTACATAAATATAGCACAATTCATATTCCCAAAGATAAGTACATAAGTGAAGGTCTTTATACGATAAGTCACTCTCGCTATTCAAGAGAGTAACAGTGCAAATTGCAATGCAATCACACGCGTCGGCGCAGTTAATTCAACGACATTAAACTATTACAACACAAAGCACCATATATCACGACAAACGTCATACAATTCCATACTCTGACACACAATAACAAAGTTCAAATTGCAATGAGATATACATGGATATACGCTATAACGTACAAGAAGTAATAAGCAGATTTATAGGACACTGAGCGATGTATAGAATATTGTCTGAGGTCCTGACACTCGTGTTTAATGTCTTTGTTCCAATGAGATTCCATCCGGTAAATTATGCGGACGATGTCGAACGCTGTCCACCACGCTATTTACTTGTTTATCAGTACATAAATGTGACTCAACTAGGGATATTTTAAGCCCTTGGCAATAGATAAGGTGTTAGTTACTTGACCTATGAGCTTGAGTGAAGTTCCGTATTCTGAATGGACTACGAAGACGTTGGAAATAATATTTATATTTATTATACGAGTATTATGAAGTTCAAGTCCCTTTATTCTTGGCTATTAAATATCATTAGTTGTATGTTTGAAAATGGATATCAGATTTAATTTTTATCAAAACATCATGACTAATAACGTTTAATAGATATTTTATAGGCCGCGACACCAAAAACTCACTCTATACGAAAATATGTGATTGTGAAATGTAAGCGGAAAATATAAAAAAATTATGACATAAAAATTTCAATGCAGCCGATTGTTAATATCCGGCCGATACATTAAAAACTAGCTGTAACATTACCTTCAGAGACTCTCCATTCTATATTAATAAAGGCATTATTTCTAAATTTATATTTCTTTGATTACATGTATGATTTACAATGTTTTATTCCAAAAAATATATTTTTTTCCTTTGATTTATATTTCAACAGGCTTAAGTTCATGGAATTATTTGTGGTTTTCCATAAAAATTGTTATCTTTTTTGTTTCAACTCCTTAAATAATACTAAACAGCTGACTTCAGATTGTTCGAATAAACTCTACGCACTTCTTTTTCTATTACGAGTATAAATACTCCTGATATATTGCAAGTTTTAATTGAAGGGAATTTATTTCTCCCAGATAAACTGCTTGTTTCATAATTGCATTTACTATTACAAAAAATACTATATGAATTTATGTGCCAGGTGACTGAAGCATAATTATATAAATGCAAATTTTTTGTTGCATTGTGTCTGTAGTCACTAAATCTACGACCCGGCTATTTTCGGTCTCTGGTTGCTTTTTTCTGGATATGCCCCGTATAAATTAATATTATTTACGCCGTGTTTATAAAAATATTTTAACAAACAAGCATCCTTGATAACGGAAAACTGAGTGGACATTTAGTTTCTTGTTTTCATCTGGAGTATCTAGGTACTTAATCTTAAACCGGTAAGCGATTAAAAGACGTACTAATGTTGTTTCTGAGTATAATAAATATTAAATTAAACGCGAATTACTTCAACTTTAGATTTTTATCCTTCATGCGTAGGATTTGATAAGGATTAAATTTATTTTCCGTTTTCTCGAAGCGAGTCACATCAGCTTGACTGATTTCTTTAAGATAGTGGATGTCAAGTTATTGCAAATTGGTAACTTTAAATTACATAAAAAAACTAAAATACGAAATCAAACAAAATAACATAATATCATATTGAATTAGACATGAGTGTAAGGTGACATACGGATGAAAATTAATCATTATTTACAGGAAAATTCAATAGAATTTTTCATTTATTAGGTATATTATTACAATATAGAAAATATAGATTTATTTATATCTTCAACTTAAAATACTTGTAAAACGGGAAACTTTAATAAAGATTTTTATTTTAACATAATATAATGGAGAAATCATCCTAGCTCATTTCACATTATGTAAAAGAATCGACGATAGGTATGTACCGGCCTTCAAAAATGAAACACCTTAAGAAGGCGGGAAGAGGAAAAGGTCGTACCTGCCACAATCTCATTGGATAAACAGAATTCTACAACTGTAGGTACTGTTACTCCACTCTATTTCACCAGTCAGCAACTATTGCGGTCTAGCCGTTCATGCGTTAACAAAAAACGATTAAAGTTTAAGTATACCACCTGAAATATAAATGAAAATACACAACAAACCATGCCCTTGACCTGTTTACCAACAAAATCACAAATCATAGTCACCCATCTATAAAATCAAGAATGTAGCCATAACGGCTTCAATAATCGAGACGTGATAACATAAAACCTCACTGACCTAAGTGTTAAGTGATTAACGATTAAATAATAAGCCGCACTCTCGTAAAACAAAGATTAACATACAGTTACCGGTGTAAATAGCCTATAACTTTGATTTTTACGACTAAATAATCGTAAAGGAGCCCAGCTAAAGCGGCCGGGTTGTGTGCGCTCGTGAACTTCGCCGCGAGAAGGGAAAAGTGGAATTTTAAATTTGGCAGGGTTTTAATCGGGGACAATGCAAACGGTAGGCCGGTTGCGATGCACTTTTATTTTACGATGTGCTCGTAACATAAAATGCGGTACGTCTCAACAACGGCCCCACCGCCATTAGAGAAAAAGACGTGTTATTTTTGCATATGCCGTTGCAATTTGCCTGGTCGGGTCGGGTTTTTAACTACACTAAATATATGCGGGACATAATTATGTGTTATAAGGCGTCGATTAAAAATAATTTTAGGCGGAATTTTGAGATATTGCCGATTAAAATTTGTAGAGACGGTTTTTAAACATAATTGATTTTATTGGTGCAGATACGTATAAATGCATGTATTTAAATTAATTATATATGTAAATATATTAATTGTATACGTTTATTATTAGAATACCTACGTATGTAGGTGTAAGTATTGTTAATCGTTGTTGAAATTCCTCATAAACATTTACATGTCTGAATTATAGATACATATTTTGAAACGTAATCCTATCTATTACCTATAGCACCACAACACTTCAATAGAAAATGAGGTGTGACAATGATTTCATATATCAACACCGAATTCCTTATTAAAATTTACGTACCAAAGACACCCCTGAAAACCTTAAAAAGAACCTTATTAAAACAGCAAATAAACAACTATACCCTAGAAATAACTCGTGCTAAACGCAAAACAATGTATCCCGTAGTTCTAACCACGTAATACCCTTCCGTCCGCAGACACTGCTAGCGCCATTACAGCTACCGAGCCAAAATTCCAAGTAATTAAACTCAACTAAATAAAACTGAGTTAACAAACACCCTGTATTGTAGGGGATTGGCCGCTGACGGTTTTATAGTCAAATGTTACTGGTCTCAATGTTTTCTAGTGGTAGATCTCTCATATGTGAGATGCCGGCTATCGTCTGGGTGGCTACCACCGCAATGTCTATTTCTCCAGCCAAACAGCAGTGTAAATGCACTGTTGCGTTTCGGTTTGAAGGACATTGTAGCCAGAGAAACTACTGGACATATTAAGACTTAACATCGTATATCTCAGGATGGCGAGCGCAGTGGAATATCAAGCTTTTCTTTGTAATTCAAGGAGTTGTTTATTTTTGCTACTGTTCATGAGCACATTACATTTTATTAATTAATTTACTATATGATATTTGGTTCACCAATAACACGACACATTTTCCGTCAATTAAAAGCCAAATTCTACATTCAAAAATGTATTTAAAATCGTGTCTTTTTTTCACAATCCAACAGTGTTTTATTGCGCATGAATCAATTGTATCCATAATTCATCCCAAATTAGCATAAAACTGCTATATATCGGATTACGAGATAGGCGCAATTTATGTGGCACATCCATTCTGGTAAGATTAAAATTTTAACATCAAAAATGTTAAATAACCAAATATATTTTGTAATACCTACATTTTAAATAATGACCTTTGACATGATATCAAACCGTATAATTACGTCACATTAATTCAAAACAAACATTTTGAAATTGGAATATTCAAATACCTAATCAAAACTGCTCCTCCATAGACTCTATTTCTTCGCGGAGTAAGAACACGTCTATTGTCTATGGACTCTACACAAATATATTCCCTTAATAAAAAACCACAGGAAATAATAAAAACACTGAGTAAAAATCACCAACATTTTAATTGAACAGCGGAACAGAGATTTTCTGAGCGCCGAGTAAACGTCGTGAATCGCCCAATAATAATGAAAGTGATGGCACTGACGCCGTCGGTGTATGAAGCGGCAGTTTCGGCTACATAAACAGCCCGTATACTGCTATAACCAGTATAACCTGTACTTATCTTTACACTTTATCACAGTGCACTAAAGTTCAAATTAGTGTGACCGGCGTGTCAAGTAATATTGAAGCGTCTTTGTACCGCTCCCCTCCATTCGTCGGCGGGAGGGGCCGGACGCGCGCGGCTCACACAGCTCCAAAATGGCCGTCTTTTTGTATCAATTTGAACTTGACACTCGCTCGTGTATGGTTCTGTGGGCTGGACAGTATTATTATTGCAATGTGATAAGTTTATTCTTATATTGTAAATATAGAAAATGATTAAAGATATATTGTGTTATTTTAACGTGCGGAAAATACGTTGAGTTTTTATAAAATTAAATCCGCTACATGTTTTAGATTATTCTCGGTTCAATGGTAAATAATAGCAATAAATAAACACATTATGCAGTGATTTAAGTGACTAATACTATGTCAGTAATAAATTGTTAGTAACAATATTATTATTATAATACTCGTATACTGGCTACAAAGGTAAACGATTAGAATACATAATCAACAACATAATATAGAAGTAACTGTAATTTACTGTGCTCGCGTGTTTGTATACAAATGTACGTGAAATTAATATTTACATTGACCTATATAGTAACACAATAGATTGTCAATTGTTTTAATATATGTATCTATGTATATTTATTTTCTCATCGCTCATCAGTATTATAATGTTATTTATTAAGAAATAGTATTTTCATACTTACAACAGATGTTTATGTGTATACTAACAACATGTTTACTAAATTACTTAGATTATAATAACGTTATTATGTCGTTATTTGATGTAATTAAATTTTTTGGTTTGTTTATTATGACATTTTTGTTAACAGTGATGGACCATAATTCAGGACGATATTGTTGTTTCGCTGTACAAAAATTAAATATAATATTTTTTCTCTTTCTAATAAGATAGTAAATAATTTTGGGTGTTAATCCCAAAATTATTTACCTTCCGACCCCTAATTAATAAAAGTAAATACCGGTTACAAACACCACTTAACATTCTTGCATATTATTAACTTAAGTCATTTAACGGATTATATATGGCTTAATGTAAATAATATCAAATAAATTCCTAGCCGTCGATTAGTTACCTATGAAAATTAAATTAGTAGATACTTTGACCCGAACCCAATAATAATTTGTAATATTAATAATAGTGCTGTTAATTATCCGAATTCAATAATCTATACATATAAATAAAATTGAAGTGTCTGTTTTAAGAGTGAAAATAAAAAAAAAATGTCCAACTACATATCGTTATATACACGATACCTGTGCCGAAAATGATCTTTAAAATTTTTTTGTCTGTCTGTCTGTTTGTTCCGGCTAATCTCTGAAATGGCTGGACCGATTTTGACGGGACTTTCACCGAAAGATAGCTATTTTTTGCGGGAGTAACATAGGCTACTTTAATTTTGAAAAACAAATTAGGGTTCCGCAGAAGAAAAAAAAACCTTAAATTTTGAGGTTGTTTTTTTAAATATAGTATTATGACACGCGAGTGGATGAGCTCAGTATGTTTCTTTGATTTATTTGGTCTAAAAATATTCTGAAAATGTCAGGTAGCTGATATAATAAGGAGTAACTTAGGCTACATTTACTTTATAAAAATAAAGTTTTTGTTAAATTCCACGCAGACGAAGTCGCGGGCACAGCTAGTATTTTATAATATTACTTAGTTGTAAATTATAATATGTTAAAATAGTGCCACCAAATATTCTTGAATTAGGTATAAGTTATTAATTTCCTTACGTCATCAATTTTAGTTCAAAAGTAATTTTAAAATATACTAAGGTTCCTCTATTCACACCTTTATTTGTTCTAGGCTTGTCAAAATTACAGCACTGCTATATACAGTATCAAGCAAAAAAAAGCTACTGTAACAGATATAGCTACATTGATAGGAATTTTTAACAATACCACATTTTTTTAAATATGTTATTGAACATAACCGAAAGAAATGGCAGACTAAGTAAACGCAAATTAATACAACAACAAATATTCGTTGTAAATTACTTGCAATTTGTGAAATTTCTCTGGGTATTCTTCTTTTCACAACACACTACTTTATTCTACCTACTGTAAGATTCGGATTCACTTTGCCTGTAATTAGATATACCAATTCATATACAACACACAAGGCTTTCTACTAAAATCATAATAAGATCATTAAATGAAACTTCATTATATTTTCTTTCATTATGCATATAACTACACCTTTTTTTATAAATGAACTGAAATTTTGTACCTAGTATATTATAAAATCCTCACAAAAAAAAATCCCAGTATTCCGTTTAATAAATTGGTCATAATGTAATATAATAACTATAACTATTTTTATAAATAAATTGCAATTTCGTATTATATTATAAAATATACTAATTATTCTGTTTTATAAACTAGTCATCGTGTTTATAACTATCTCTTTTTATAAATTAACTGTAAGTTGTATTATATTATAAAATCCTAACAAAAAAATTATCAATTATTCGTTTTAATAAATTGGTCAGGGCGTCATGTAAGCCCGGTACGGCAGCGGTGACGCGTCGGATATTTTCAGCCGATGTTTTCCGTGCCCACCGGCGCCGGGTGCGGTATTTCTTTTGCCTCTCACTGTACAGCTTTTATCTCCCACCTACATACGATAAAAGCTTTTAACTTAAAACTCTTTGACTTACGAAGGAACTGTTACGCAAGATGATGAGAGATGCCAGTTTGTATTTGTAGTGGAATGTAAAAATAAACATTTGTTTTGGTTGTAAATTGTTTTATAAAATATACGTCTTTTTCGCTTAGAAATTCTATTTAAAATTACTATATGCGTGAATAGAAAGCATGAGTATTTTGTTTCAGGCACCTTACAATAAATAAAATGAGGAAGTGAAACCGAAGCTACTGACGATAGCATGAATCAATTTAAATACAAAAATATAATCTAAAACATGAATTTGGAAACAGCAGATATTTTTAAAAAATTTGATGGTATTCTCATCGAATACCTTCTATATTTATGTGAAAATTAAAACAGGTTTGGATAATACAACTTATGTCCATATTTCAGCGCAAATAAACAAAGATTATATCTAGGCCTCAAAAGCCATTATAAAATTTACTCATACACTAGAACACTCATCCGACACAAATTACGTCCAACAACGCGGCGACACATCCTCTGAATTAGAATCAGGAAACAGAATAATATTTTCATTCAATACAAATGCAAGTAACAGATAGCATACTAAGCCGTTGAACAATGGCGGTGGTCTGTACAAAATTATCGCGCAACCGCGATCCTTTTGTATCTCAACGACAATGCTGGAGACACATATCTATTTTATTTCCATACCATTGGGAAGATAGCGTTCCTAGTGTATGTAAAACACATTCGAATAATAGTCGGATGCTTGCAGCTTCTTCTTTACATAGGAAACGTGGAAAAATCAAATGCTTTGTGCACCTGGAGGCTATTGTGCTGTACTATGCTTTAGGTACAATGGCTTGAATGCCTTGTTTTATATGTAGAAGTGTAGATTTTAGTTGCACTCAAAAATAGAAATATTACAGATAAATACGTTGGAGAAACACCGGCAAAAAAATAATTGAAGATTCATCGACTTGCCAGATTTTTCTATTTATTGTCAGCCCGGAATTTGTACTTGATATGGCGATAGCCTCGCCCTATCACATCGTGGAACGGAACACACGAGACAAAACGTGGGTGTCCTGATAGCATCTCTGCCTACCGTTCTGGTAGGAAGGCGTGAGTTTATGTGTGTACATATGTACAACATACTAACAATAAATAGAAATATTATTACAAATATGTTATCTAAACACATTACAAGCAAAAGACAATTATTATTGAGTCACTCTCGAAAACATAGATAAGTGAATAACGTAATGCCACAAAAATTCCTTTCAACTGCTGCCAATTATTATCGGTAGTAACCTAAAAACCTTTCCAAAAAGGTCAATGCCACTCCAATCGCAAATAATCTGAACATTAAACAAGCATTACTAACCTACATCGCTATCAAAATAAAAAAAAAACACAACAACTCTTCACAAAGAACGTAACCAATAAAAGTAACACATTAGAATTACGACGAAAGTGAAGGGCATAAACGTAAAACAACGCATTCCGGTAAACACGTATCGAGGCAGCACAATGAATTCCGACATTTATCTATTTTATGGGCTGAAAGTCAAATTCAAATTGTCGGGATAGGCACATTCGATCATGAGGGGCATACAATCAGGGATCACTCAATAAAACGATCACGGAGGTGGCTCGGTGTGAAAACAAACAACGTACGCTTGCATGCTAAGGCGAGACGGCGCCGCACGTGCCTCCTCTATCCGCCCAAATATTTATTTTTATATGTACAAACTGAGATTGTCTAGAGAGCTATTTTGACCGCTGAGATTAAGAGCACAGGTATGCCCAAGGCCACAGCTTTTGGGAGTTACCTGTGTGTGTAATCAATTTTTGATTACTTCCGCAGTATAGAAACATAATGAACCCTGCTACTTTGAGAGATGTGTACAAAGGTTTCAAAGCCTTGTGAATTTCTTTGCACTGACTAAGCCAATGTAGTGAGCTAAGATCATACCAAACGTAAGAAGTCTACACTCAATAGAGAAATGTATATAGGTTAGTATAAATAGACATACAAATTAACACAGTGAAGCTTTTCGTAGAGTTTTGTTCGAAAGAACGCGATTGAAGTCATGAAAGGTAATAATTGCAAAACAAATAATAAAGACTATGCTCATAGACAAGAGCCATACAGGAGTATCAAGAAATCAGACTACAGAGTATGAAACAAAAAAAGTCATGTCAATATTTTAAGACGACTTCTAGCGGCTCGTTCGTTTTATCTTCTTCACATTTCCACACACTAGTCCTCTTCAGACTTCAGAGACTAGACAGTTGCTATCAATACGCGTATGTTCTCACCATGTCTATTACAACATTTGTAAATACATTTTATATTTCAAGGTAGAATAAAAATAGCTTGTACGAAGTAACTGGTGCCTAATTGTTATTCTACGTACAAACAACACTACTGACTCATCGGCAAAAACTAGAAACATTGTGTCTATTTCATTGAGTATAAAACTACAGCAATGTAGCTGAACAATCAGCAATATATCAAAGCAATTTATTAATTTATTAATTCATCGCCTTATTATGGAAAAGGGAAGTGCTAATTTCGATTGATATAACGGATCATCTATTTTGAGTAAATCGATTTGAAATAAGTATCTGTCACGAATTAAATATTTTTTAAAAGTTCACGGAACTGTTTTTGCTTTTATTTCTATGACTGGCGAAACGAGCAAGCCATTTGCCTGATGATAAGCAATACGACCTTTCATATACAGTAGCAATGCTTGGCATTTAACTGCGCTCACCATCCTGAGACATAAGATGTCAAGTCTCAGTGCGTCCAGTAGTTACTCTGGCTACAATGTCCTTCAAGCCGAAACACAACAGTGCGTTTACACAACTGTTTGGCAAGAGAAATAGACATAGCCGGTGGTACTTTCCCAGGCCGCTTCTTATATATGAAAGGCCTACCTCCAGTAGGTAAAACAGTAAGTTGTAAGTTTATATTCGAAACGATTTTTAACTTGTTTAAAAAAAAAACCTGTTAGCTGATTTGTATTGTTTCTGACTATTGTATAAAAAGGGAAAAGTAACAACACAAAAACAAAACAACCGAAGACAGTTTGTATTGCTAAAGAGTTTTTTATAATAAAGGAGGCAAACGAGCATATGGTTCACCTATAAGGTATAAAGATGCGTTCCCGGCCTTAAAGATCGGAATACGCTATTTTAAAGAAGTTCTTTCAAGTTTATCTTGTGTTGAAAAGTATCTAACAGAGAGACATCATATTTATTTATTTATTTTATTCTTTTTGTACACTAAATTCATATTTCACATAAGAGTACCAATGGCAGTCGTATCGCTCGAGGCAATCTCTTATCGACTACCATGGGATGGACATAAGAGAAGAAAAATATAGGGAAGGCAGTCTAAGTCATAATGTTGACCATTAATATTCCTTGACAGTATTCTAACCTAGGTATTTCAGTTTTCGAATGCTTTGTCCCTTTCCAACGAGTTTTGAATTTAGTTTGAGCGAGGAAGACAAAACATTCGATTAGTTTTGAAACTGTATGAATAAGGCCGCTATTCTGTAATGGCTGCCGCTATACAATAATGGATAATGTAGTGATTGTGAAACCAGTATGAAAAACCGAGATTTGGAAAATTTCATTATGGCATAAATATGTAAGAGATACTTTTCAAATCATAATTAAATGTGCAGATACAATACATATTCTAAGTAAATTATATTAATATCTACTATTAAATGATTAAAAGTTCATTGATACCAACGTAATATGTAATTCCAATGATAATAAATACTATGTTAAAATCCTAACAACAAGTCTGCCTAAAACAAGCATATTTAAAATAGTAGCAAAATTGATGTTATAATATTATTTATTTTGATTTAATCATACGAGTTAAGGTCAAATTTAACTAATGATATACTCAAATTTACTTCATTTTAAATATACATATGTACCAACACACTTGTGCAATGGTAGCATTTCGTACAAAATATAATATTTCGGAAAATATTGTTAAAATATCTGATTTAATATGCCGTTAAGGACAATAACTCTTAAATTTGTCTTGAGGACGGCCAAAATATGGTACAAACTGGCCACCGTTATTTTCAACACTTAAATATAGGTACCGATATGAAACATTTATATCTAATTAGGTGGATATTTAAGTGAAAAGGTTGACCGTGGCTTCTTCGGGATTATAAACAAAAGTAATAACAATATAATTACTAATTCGCTAATTATTAATTAGCTCCCTTGCCGATGATATAACATTGAAATTCCGTAAATAGTTCCAATTTCACCTATAATCTAATAATCATAAGTTTAAATAATGACTGCAGGCATTATGTTCTATATTTTTAATTCTAACTCAAGTTTTTAAATACTAAGTGTTGACTCAGTTTGCCTTGTATAACTTTTTTATTATTAATATTCTTAATGTTTTCGGATATTTCTAACATTGGTTGCCTATGTTTTTTTGTTGCATTTTGTTAACTTAAATACGAGTATATAGTAATATCAATCATGTATATTGTTTTATCACAAACAGTGCAACTTGTGATCGCCTTCAAAGGGTGTTACTCTTAATTTATTTATTGTGTATTTTATAAGTCTAAGTTCTATTGTAACAACCACTGGCTGTCCTAAATAAATAAATAAATATTTATGAATATAACCTACACTAAATTACTCACGTTTATTTCAATGAATACTATGCAATAAAATTTATGAATTAAAAATAAATAAACAGGAGCTAGACTATAAGGATATTTTTTAAACTAGATTCTAATTTTTATTGAAGCACATACTTATATTAATTTTATCAATAGATAATAAATAAGTACAAAATATTTCACAGCAAATCACAAGTGAAAGCAGCGTCCCATTTCTACAGGAAACAAACGCCGGCCGACGGGAATAGCCAGGAACGGGCGGGAACAACCCGGAACAGCCGTTTTGTACGTGATACAGAATTTAAACAGGCCAATCAATTTTTAATTACAACAGCCATACACATACAATTTGACATCAAAATGTATTTTGGTATATATGGACGGACAACAGTGGAAATAAATATTGTAGTATTGTTTCAAATGAAACTAAGGTTTATTAGAATTGGTTATAAAAAATGTTATGATAAACAATAAAAATCCTTTTAATTATTAATTAGGTGAGCAAATTATAAGGTTTCAGTGATAAACTTGAATCAGATTAATGCATGAATCAGAACCAATTAAACTTGGTCAAATGTTCACCTAATAACATTTTATTACTTTCGGCGCGGTAGAAGCAAGTAAAAATTTTATAAATAAATAAAGCATACCAATTAAAATTCCCGTAAAGCCACGTTATATCACAGTAATGGTAAATACTCCTACAACGGTACAAATTATATCTGTAATAATTTTTATTGCAAATAATTATAATTAACGTTTCATCAAATCAATTTATTACCTGAAAATATAATTCCTGTTAAATAACAGGAAACTAATCTGTGCGTTTGAAATCGCTTCTGTAAGTAATTCTCACTTACGTATCTTACTACGAGTGCAAGCGAGATAGAGAATATATCGCTCTCCGTCGCACATGAACGCAGAACTGAAACGGTGTATGTTCAACAAACACAATGCAATTTGAATAATTTAATTGACATTTCGTATGTAACACACTAAATTAACACGTTGAGATGTTAAATAAACTTTTTTTTTTACACTAAACGTACACAGAACGATTAAAAACATTAAGGAGACATTTTAAAATAGCTAAAATCACATTGAATGCTCGTTGCCGCGGCACATCGGTCGCCATATCCAAATTCTTGCAGTCAGGGACGCATTTAGTCAACTCACAGCTAATAATAAATATACGTGTTTAATTTATGTATACAAGAATAAAATCGCGTAAATTATGGTACATATTTATGGTAATTTAAATGTATGTTTTTATTCAGTGAATGATATTCCTTACCGATATTCAATTATTTATTTTTTATTTTTTGAGATAACATGTATTTATATTTATGGTTCCGACAATTTTTAAACGAAAATGGCTCATTATCTTATCTTTGATTATTTCATGATATTTATTGTGGAAATTTTATATCTTATAAATTATATAACACGTGTTACGCATTTATTAATATGTTGATTTGCATTATAATATGATAGTCACTTTGAAGTAGGTATGTTCTATGTGAGATAAGGACATTATAAATTATTCTTTTTTCTTGATACAATAATGTAAGCGGCAGTGTGTATAAACTAGACGATGACATCTTGAATTCAAATCGCAAATCAGGCAAATAGCTATGAAAAATCCCATATAAATAACAAGAATTTGTGCACAATACTGCTATACGAACGCCTTTGATCACAACTTAGACCAGAAGTAGGGTACTCGAATTGTACGTGGCAGTAATAACACCTCTACCTGTCTCGGTAGTTACAGATGTCACCTTATCTTTCATCAAAAGTAATCTTTGGTTTCGTAGTTAATTTTCAGATATTGGAAAATCTAAAGATTTCATATTTGGTTAATTCTTTTGACGTAATAAATCGGGACTCGTTTTATTATGTAATCGTCGATGTGCGTCCAGTTTTATTTACGCAAACTTAACTGGATTGTATGGTAAGAAGTAAGAACTATTTGCTACTAATAGACATTCAATCTGGACATCACATGTACTTAATAATGTAATGAAAAGTATATTACTACAAATTATTACAAATTAAGCAATATAACATAAAGACCCTATTTGTGACTTTTTCAGGTTAGATTCGCTTATTTAGATTTAAACTCCTTTATTTGTTACGATGCTCTCCAAATGAAATTGAAATAAATAGATTTTTATTAAATGCAACATTATGCATTTTTAATTTCATTTTCTTATTACGATTTTTATGAATATTTTTATGACACGATATCTCCATAATAAATATGTTACATTTGTAACTTAAAAAAAATATAGGTTAGCATTCGTGTCACTGGAAATTTAACCAGTATTCCCGAATCCGTATCTGTGCATGCACGCTCCGCCCATTACAGCAACAAAAGTTGGCGTCGTTCCTTCAAAATATCTCGTTTGGAGGCCATTTTGAGGACTGGGTGCGAGTGAGATGGCACCATTAACGGCGCTCGTAACCGCTCCATGTGCGTGAATGAGACATTTATGCAAAGTTTGTTTAGTTTTAATGTGGATAGGAAAAGTGCGTGGGGACAATACGGCTCGCTCGTGTGTGCAGTGAAGAATCGTCTCCACGCTCATTCTATCCCCGGGGAGCGGCGCCGGGTGATCTCAATAGTTCACTGTGACCTATTTTACTCCTCTTTATTTTATTTATAACCATTTCATATATTTAAAATATCGCGAAAAGGTCGCCATTCCCGCTGTAAATGTTTGGAATACATTGTAAATATTTTTCTAGTGCTATATCGGTTGTTGTCGGTGCATAATTCAATACGTAAGATAAGCAATGTTTTCAATAAAATAAGCTTGTTTCCATATTTAATTACGCTATCAATCAATATAATTTATTGGATTAACATTTATCTAATTTATGTGTCCATTTCTTCGTAATAATTCATATTACGTTAGGTGCTCAATAAAAGTTTTTTTTTTATTATTGCAGTGTAAACCGAACACCTCCGCAAAGATTTTGCTCTATGAGAACATAAACAGCTTGTTATATACTATCTATATTAGATTTATCGTGTTATACAACAAGTACTGAGGCGATAAAGAGTTTTTTACAAGATAACGCATTACAGTAACCACAAAATCCACATTTACGACGAGTCCATTCATTGAAGCGTTGTGAGCGCGTCGTAAAAAGCCCAATTCCGGTGTCACCATCCAATGACGTCACCCAAGTGCCGTGACGTCGTGGTGTGAACAGTCACCGCGAGATGGCGCTAAACACAACCACACTAGCTCGGCGCTCGTAAAAATAAATTTTATTGTTATGACGAAAATAAAACGCTTGTCGTCAATTTAAACATCATTTTACTCCGTAATAAGATTTATTTTATGATTAACAAGTGTCTTGATGAATTTATATAGCTGAATGATGAATAAAGCAATAAAATTCGCTTTTATGTTCACGTTATCGCTTTTCTATTGGCACTTATGTCGCTTTTTCATACAAACACGTGACATTACGTAACATTATGGCACGATCGTAAAACTGAATCATTACAATATAAATAGCCGTCTCCAACACGTCTGTGTATAATTTTGTTGTATCATTTTGTTTGATAAAGATTTTAATGAGCAATAATTTAATAATCTCTCTTATCGTATTATATTTTTTGTATTTTTACGAGTTTAGACTGAATCATAATATTCTCCGATTTATTTTGAGATTTGTAAATATTTGCATACGATTTGAATGCAATTTGTGTTTCACTGAAGATTAGAGCTTGTTTGACCTTCCTTGAAATAAACAGGGTCGTTAGGGAGCTTGTGAATGCCTTGTTTTATTGCAGCGCATTGTCGCTAGATGGCGCTTATACACCCTTTTATTAATTATTGTTATATTTATTACATGAAATGTTTAAACAATATTAATATTGTAAGAAGAATATATTAATAATAACTTAGAACTCCCGGTTACTAGTTAATTTTAAATTTACCTTTATGTTTCTTTTAATTCTACCCAGATGGAGCTACTGTGTCGCAAGTGGAATTATCACAGTTTCCATAATCAAAATGTTTCAGTATCCTGTTTTTAAAGATTGCAGTTATTAAATCATGTCATCGTTGTATAGATAAATTTGTTCAATACGTTATAGCATTAAAATATTCAATGCATGAGCGTCGCATAATTTGTATCAAACCGCGCAGCTTAACATTAATCTCGGCTCGGCGCATCATAAATTATGCCATCATAAAGCATTATCTGTTCACATTGATTGATATTAATTCCTTTGCCATCCATAACACGAGACTCAATAAAAAGGAAAATTACAGTCATAAAACCAGCCGGAGTGGAGCGTGGATCTAGACGCTGGTCGGCTGAGCAAATCGTTATATCCCCACACGATGAAGTCATAAAGCATCAATCACTCCTTTATCTCTATTAAACGGGTGATACTTTAAACAAGTCAATAATGGTTCAATAAACGTCCAAAGAACGGCATAATAACAATCCACGTGCGTCCGCCGCCCGCGTCCATAAAGTTACCAATTTATATCGAGGTTTAGCCCCGGAGGCGTATACGAAATAATCTGAGCGGTGTTTACTGGGAGTTCTACAAACGGCGCAATTCACGTGACGTTTACGAGCGTTCGAGTGGTAGTAAAAATCGTGTTTACGACGGCGCAGGCGCGGCGAGGCGCGCGTGCCCTGCGCCGGCGCAGCCCGTAGCGCGAAACACATCTGCGCTTATGTGGACTTTAGGATTTTTTATCGCCATGTTGATAAGGCCGGTAGTCGAAATTGCCTTTTTTACCTTTTTGGTTTAGCTCTCGCAACCTTGGGGTCATAGTTTAGGATCTCTGCCCTTTGTACGGAGAATTTAAAATGTTTTGTTTTAGCAACGCGTTTTTCCAGATGTAGTTAAATTGGGACATGAATTTCGTTTCGGGAACGTAATGTAAATGACCTATAGAGGTAGACGGGTATTTTGAATGGCATGTCGGAAGGCTTTTTGAGATGGTATCAAACACGTTACTAGGCTGTACCTAATCGTTCTGTATCTAATAAGATAATCTAATTGGAAATTAAAAGACAAGATCTAATAAGACCAAATGTAGAAAACATTTCTAAGGTATCTACTTTAGTAACTTTCAATCCATTACTGATTTTAATTAAATGGAGTTAAATAATAAACAATTGCATAGTAATTGATATATTGGTAGAGTCAAAACCGCACTGACAACTACAGACAAACAGTTACAGGTTCGATTTTAAGACGACCTTGTCATACCAACCATTTCTTAATAGTTTATGCTTTATGATGCAGCTTGCCTCCCTTGTCGAGCCAACCCGTTTATACAACAACATTAAAACTCTACCTCTCTATGCTCTTTTATTTTAGGAAAAGCATGTATTTACCACTATATCAGGACAGAAGTAAAAAAAATAATAATATATATAAATATATATAAAATAATAATATAGTCTCTTTTTTTTGCAATATTTTTAGTTGCAAAAAAACTGAAGTCACTAAAACTACCACCTGAATATCTCTAAATCATAGCTATCAGGAAACACTATCCAACCATACATAAGCCAAAAGAAATCCACTGCTGAACATAGGCTTCTCCCAATGATTTCCACAGTGACCTGTTGGAGGCAGCCTGCATCCAGCGACGTCCCGCGACCTTTACCAGGTCGACTGACCTATTGAGTGGACGTCCTATGCTGCGTTTTCCGCTACGTGGCCTCTATTCGAGAACTTTGTGGACCCATCGGCCGTCACAAAAAATTTTTTGGATAACTTTAAATCACTGGTAACTCTATTACTTTTTTTTTTTTTTTTTTTATTGCTATGAATGGCGAGACGAGCATGCCGTTCGCCTGATGGTAAGCGATACGACCGCTCATGAACAGTCGCAAAACCAAACAACACCTTGAATTACAAGGCAATGCTTGGCATTCCACTGCGCTCGCCATCCTGAGACATAAGATGTTAAGTCTCTATATGTCCAGTAGTTACTCTGGCTACAATGCCCTCCAACCCGAAACACAACAGTGCGTTTACACTGCTGTTTGACGGGAGAAATAGCCACTGCGGTGGTACCCACCCAGGTGGCCTCTCACATATGAGAGACCTACCACCAGTAAAACTTCTGATCAGGAATGAACATTCACGTCTGGATAATTGCATAAACATATAAATAAATGATAAATACACTCAACAGTCATATCCATAGTCCTGACCCCACACTAAGATCGAATCTTGTATTGTAGGTATCAAGAACTACGAGAGACTTTGAAATTGCGTATTTTGAGATTCTCTTGCAAATGTAGAGTCCGTGGCGCAGTTGTTTAGGATATGGTTTTATGGTTTACGGGGCTACTAGTGGTAGTTGTCTTATATGTGAGAGGCTGCGCCGCCTAGTTAGGTACCACCGTAATATCTATGTCTTTAGCCAAACTGCAGTGTAAATGCACTGTTATTGCCACAGTAACGACTGGACTAAATGAGACTTAACACTTTATGTTTCAGGATGACGAGGGTAGTGGAATACGAAGCATTGATTTGTAATTCATGGTGTTTGGTTTTGCTATTGTATATGTCAGTCGAATCGCTTACCTTCAGGTGAATGGCATGCTCATCTCAACATTCATTGGAATAAATTAAATACTGAAGACAATTTATTGTATTGATATCTGACCATGACACATGACTTATACAAGTATCTTAATATATTATGTACGTTCAAGGCTATAGCTATCATTTTGTGTATTTATTTATTGTTATTTAAACAAAGTTCAGAATAGTAGAAATCTCTGTACGTACTGAGTCCAACAAAATCTTGAAACTTGTAAAAAGTTTATGTTCCCTACTAGGCAGATTTATAGACTCACGATCAACAGAAAATAAATTCGTAGCTGCTAATATATACTCTTAAACTAAATCTAAAACTTCACGAGCCAACTCTACGGCAACCTTATCAGTTAATAGCCACCTATATTTACGTATTCTTAGATTTCATGGATATAAAACAATGAATAAAGAATAACCTATAAAGAAATTTCAATACAAAGCTATAGTAATTGTCTGCACTCACAGAAAGTCCACTGCTGAACATAGATTGGTCTCCCCTAAGTATTTTCATCGTCAATTGGTTGTAACATAAAACAACCAGCTTCCAGCTGTTTTGTAACTTAAATCTAGAGCCCGTATATTGTTGATATAAGAATATAATTAGGTGTTTTCGTTTACATGTGCTAGGTTCTATATCTAAGGTAATTAAATTTTATGATAGAAAAAACCTGATATAGGAATAACCGATTGCTTGGCTTACCTATTATGACGGTTCTTTCGTTATGTATTCTTGTTGCTTTCTAGATCATTACAAACATTCTACAACTAAGTGTAGGATCTCATGTAGCCTTACTCACAGAAGGAAACGCAATAGGAAAGTTTCTCGTCAGTTGTGTATGTGAAGCCCCATTTACACGGAGAGAATCTCTCGCGGCGAGAATCGTATGTCACTATCGCGTGATAACTGCCATAGACTATCGTGTTCGGAAAATTTACACGATGCAAGTTTCTTCTATCCTTACGATAAACGTATGTTCGACGCGAGAATCTCTCCCCGTTTAAATGGGGCTTAATAGAGGTATAAAACACTCGATTCAAATCGATATGCTACTTACTCTAACATAAACGAGCTATATCAAGGCTCTACCATTTCGAGTTTTGCAAAAATGTAAAGCCTAATAATGTAATAAATTAAGCCAGCCATTATCCATCATTTGTAAATCATATTCTTCAAATGACTTGGTTTTTATAGAAAAAGCCTTACAATGTTTACTTGAATTATTAAAGTTGGTGAATTATTAAATTATTTAATAATACTTAAATATTTAATTTGTGGCAAATTGTTTGATAATTCTGGCTATTTCACCACTGAAACAGTAAATGAGCATGCTTTTCACCTGAACATGAACACTTCGGAAATCATAGGAAATAATTGGTGCCTTTAGAGCATGAATATAAGAAAATTTAGGAGAGTGGAGGAGTGAAATGAAATGTATTTATTGGTCACGTAGGCAATTTGAAAGCTCTTATGACAAGTCAATACACATAAAACTTAATCTCTATAAACAATATATATCCTATACTTAGTAATACTTATTTGAATTTCTTGGTTTAATTAATTTATTTATGTAATTTATTTATTTTAAATTAATTTTATTTTTATTTAGAATTAGTTTTATTTATTTGTTTACTTTTTATTCTCATTTTATTTAAAGTATTAGTTATGTCTTTATGGTAATTTATTTTTCAAAGAAATACAATATGTATGTTAGTCAAATTAAATTAATTAGTGGACCATGAATATCATTACAACGGTGCGTAGCGGTTTATTGTTACCACCGGATCCAACGCGGCCCTTCCTGAGAAGACCCGGCGAAACAAACTCAGTGGGCTTACATTACCACTGGAACTACGCGACGCGACCCAATCCTGAGTATATCCAGCGAATAAGACTCAGTGGGCTTGTTTTGGGTCCAATTTAAGACAACGACCATAAGTATTTCCGAAACGTCCCGTATGTTTAGGCTTACTGCCGGATCCAACGCGGCCCTGACTGAGAAGACCCGGCGAACAAACTCAGCGGGCTTTACTTTACCACTGGATACTACGCGGCGCGACCCATTTCTGAGTAGATCCAGCGAGTCAAACTCAGTGGGCTTGTTTTTGGTCAATTTACTAAAATAAATATTTGTGACTTGTCTTACAAAGATTTGCCATATTATTATTTTTATTTGTTTTCTCGATCGGTCGTCATATGATTTTAATTGGCATTAATTAATCATTATATATATAGTTATAATTTAATTGATTAATTTAATTGTATAATGATTTATTTTTAAGTTTAAATTTTTTAATTACTTAAATTAGAAGATGTAATGAGTGAATAGTGCAGGGCCACAGGAGGTCGCAATGTACAAGAGAACACCTAATCCCAGGCTTTTTTATCCTCAATATATTCCTTAATATTATAATAACCCCTAGTCATAAGTTTGTTTTTAATATGGGCCCTAAATAGTTTGTCCGGTAGCTGCGTTATCCTATTGGGAAGTTTATGTTGAGTATGGGTTAACCCCATCATACTTCATATAGGTTGCTTTAGCAGTATGTATTAGTAGTTATTAATTAGACACCTTCTGTGTCGCAGTTGGTTAGACACCTACTGTGAAACGAAAGGCCGCGGGTTCTATCTCCGTACCGAGACAAATGTTTATGTGGCCCACAAATGTTTGTGTCAGGTCGAGTGGTTATGAGACCGAATAGCCTCGTAGTTTCTGATACCTACGACACAAGAATTCATTGATCTATCTAATATCCAATAAGGGGTTACAAGCATGTACATGACTGTTGGGTGTATGTATTATTTCTTATTATATAACTGTACCGGTCAAACTGGCCCTTTCATCTCGTATTTTCGTGGCCTTACCTTTGACCTCTGACCTAGATGATCTTATCAAACTCGTTTACCTCACGATTCTTCTTAAATTGCCTTGACCAGATGACCACATCAAATTTTACATTTCAATTTAGTTTGAAATCAACTCGTATATGGAGGAAAGCATGCGCCAAATGGTACGCCTGGTAACAAACTGCAACACGATTTTGAGATGAGTTGCTTTAATAGGCTTTTCACTATGTATATGGTGGTTGATAGTTGTTCTTATCTCAGAGGAATGTTATCGAGGGAATGGGTCATCTGATGGTATGTGGTCATCTTTGCCCTTAAACGTTAGATTGTCATGAAAACTGTTATTCTAATAAAGTGTCCTACTAGTACTAAATATGTAACTTCCGAGAATTACCGTATTCATAAAATAGTAGAGAATTGCAATAGCTTTGTAAAGTTGTAGTACCAATGGTTAGGTTCAACCAGGATGGTCTCAATGCCTCATAGAAAGTACTAGAATTATGAACTTTCCTAACTTTAGCAACAATGAACGGTTATATGTATTTCTTTCATGTAAGATTTGTTGACAATCACTAAACTATCCTATTAGCTCGAAGTATACCGATTTTATTTTTTATTGTTGTATGTAGCGAGACGAGCATGTCATTCACCTGATGGTAAGCGATACGACCGCTCATGCACAGAAGCAAAACCAAACAACACCATTAATTACACAGTAATGCTAGACATTCCACTGCGCTCGCCATCCTGAGACATAAGATGTTAAGTCTCAGCATGTCCTTTAGTTACTCTAGCTATCATGTCATTCAAACCGAAACACAACAGTGCATTTACATTGCTGTTTGACGGAAATAGACATTCGGTGGTACCAACCCAGGCGGCCTCTCACATATGAGAGACCTACTACCAGTTTTGGCCACCAGTGTCGTTTCATAACACTTTATATTCTTTCGGATTTATTCAACAGTATTAACCTATTTAAGTTATGGAATATTTTGTCACTTCCGAACGACTTTTAAAACAGATTGAGAGTAGAAGACAAAATATTCTATAGCTCAAAATATTTTTATTAAGTGTCAATAACTAAGGCCATTTAAGTAGAGCCTTGAAGTAACTCTTTGAAGTTTCAATACAAAGGGGTCTATTCAAGTAGGGCGGCGCTACTGTATTAAAAAAAAACACTTAAACTAACTACTTGGCTGTCGTGTTTCATAGAGGACCCAAGTGTGTCGTAATTTATGTAATCTGTCAAGTGGTAGAGACAGCTTAACCAATTTTTAGTACAACTTGTATGAATTGACAGCCTTCGTGACGCAGTTGGTTGGACGCCGGGTGACAAACGTGAGGCGGTGGGTTTGATCCCCAGACCGAGATAAATATTTGTGTGATTCATAGTATATTTTTCGGATCTGGGTGTTTGTGAGACCGAAATGTCACTCGTAGTTTCTGATTCCCACAACACAAGACTCGATCTTAGTGTAGATTCAGGACTTTTTATGTGACTGTTGGGTGTATTTATTTATTTTTATTAATTTATTTATCCACTACTTGAGTCCATCGCAAATTGACATAACATAGGAATGACCATTCTATAGCAATGAATAGCAACTTTATTTGGATGAACTTTCTTTTACTCCAAGGACGCAGTAGTATTTTGTCTTAGTAGAAAATCACTTCTTTATGAGTTATAAGGACTACTCCAGTTAAGTTGGTCCATTGAAGTTGTCGTCAAAATTACCTAAACTGTGGCTCTACCACATTACAAATGATGGTAAACATAGTTTATATTCCTGCTTTAAGCTTTGAGGGTACCTATTGTGATAATGCTTTTAACTAATGAGTACCTATGTAAATAAATAAATAAATAAATAACACCCAACAGTCACATACATAGCCCTGACCCCACACTAAGATCGAGTCTTGTGTCGTGGGTATCAGGAACTTTTCGGTCTCACAAACACCCAGACCCGGAAGAAATATTTGTGGGCCGCACAAATATTTCTCTCGGTGCGGGGATCGAACCCGCGGCCTCTCGTTTCACAGGCGGCGTCCAACCAACTGCGCCACGGAGGCTGTCAATGCATGATAGATAGATATTAATAAAAAAATGAGTTCTCTCGATATTTTCGAATCCTAGAGAAAGAATACACTCGAACTGCGTTTTAAATACAAAGCGTGCGAAATGTATTCATGGTTAAGTTAAGAACCGAGATTGATCCATTGGTCCTGAAGATTTCAATCATTCTGTTGAAGAATTCTCAGAAATCGTTATATTTTTCTGTAAGTATGCAAATACTTTTTTCAGTACGCAAAGTGTTCACTGTGGAAAAAATTATAATTAATAAATTATGTTTACATATTTTTTTCTACGCAGACCATTTTATAATTACGTATTTATAGTGTAAACTAATTTTGATAAAAGGAATATTCCTCTAATATTAATATGACGAATCGAAAATATTAAAAAAAAATGTATACAAGAATACACAAAAATATATCAAATCAAAACAAGATGTGGTAAAAATAATTAAAAACAAAGAAACAAATAAATATCTAATTAAGAAAATTAATAAAAAATATTTTAGCTGAAATTTTTTTTTAAAGAAAACTATGTTATAAATTATAGGAGAATGTTAATTGTCAACAATTTCCCCAGGAGCCGTGTCCGATGCACCGTGTCTCGTTAACTAGTCATTAAAGCAACCTGTTACGGACGAACGCATCTATCCCCCAAATAGATGCCATGTGTCGTACAAAATCACCGCATCGCACACCGGCCTTTTTATAAATATTTGCTTAAAGAGGTGACTACAATAAAAATGCGAGCGTCTCGGGGTAGGCACTACCAGCCATTCATTCGTTTGATGACTTCATTTGGACGCGCGAACTGAGCGCTTTTGCGATAATGCGCTATTGTTTACCCTTCGATAGTGCGCCTTTGCTGCACGCGCCGCACTGCGCGTAACAGAGACCGCTATACAAACCTCGCTTCCGTGCGAGCGATAAGCGCTCCGATGAATATGTGCCGTCCCTCTCTCGCTTACCGCGATAGCCCACGCGCGACAGTAACGGCGACATCACTCGTAAAAACAGGTAGTAGAAGAAATAATAATCATCTTTACGACTTCTCACTCTATTCAGCACCTTGTTACGATACTGCGCGCTCATTGTGGCACGGTCGACGAGTGGTTGTAAAATCTTTTCTTTACTCGCCCGTTTCACTAATTGTACGTTTATGAGTTTACGACTTTTGCGGCTTAACTTTTCACTTGTGTTCATTATTTGGGTTTTGTTGATATTTTTTTATCCGATTACGATCGCGCTACCGGCGATCATTTCGGACCGTTTGCACAAATGCCACTCGTTCAAGTGATGTTTTGTTGGTGATAACTCTTATCACACGTTAGATAGGCACCGGTACGGTGCAGATTACTGGTCCCTGTTCAGGTTAATTGTGGAGCAGTGTGAAAGGTACCCAGAGTGGATGCAGAGCCGGCCACCACGTGCTTCAGGAGGAGTGATAAGAAAGGGAAAAGAGAGCGTAACTGATAATATTTATGGTCATTAGCGAAAAGGGGACGGAACAATGGTCCGCGTTGCGATGGCAGGCAGGCCGGCACTCGGCAGCGCGCGGGGCGGCGCGCGTGCGGCGTGTCTCGCAGCCAGTACTCAGTAGATTGCGTGAGCCGAGCCGCGCCGGTCGCACACGGCACTCAGCCGCGCGCTCCCGCCACACGCGACCGACAAACTTCGCTCGCGACATACTGCCGCCCGCTGCCTGCTCCGCGACACTGTGCCGGCACTCGCTGCTCCACCAGCACCTCACGTACTCCACGTGCTCCAGCACGAACTGCGAGACGAGCCGGCGCCGCACAACAAACCGCTTAAAAACTCGTAAAACCCGCGGCACGCGCTCCCGACTCGTAAAATAATCGTAAAAAGTAAACACACGTCAACTGGCCTTTATCGCCGGCGAAGCCCATTATGACGCTTGAGTGACGTTTAAGAGGCAATAAAATTAATAAAATTAAATTACATTGTCCGTATTTGGAGTGACATTGGCGGAGGTCGCGTTATCGTGGCGCGTGGGGCCGCGATGACATAAGTGTTCCCCGAGTGACGTTAGTGTCGGTGACCCATCACGATGAACTCTTACTTCGAGCAGGGCGGTTTCTACGGGGCGCACGGAGTGCACCAGGGCGGCGGCGGCGGCGACCAGTACCGGGGCTTCCCCCTGGGCCTCACGTACGCCCAGCCCCACGCGCTGCACCAGCCCCGGCCGCAGGACTCGCCTTACGACGCCTCGGTGGCGGCCGCCTGCAAGCTCTATGCAGGAGAGCAACAGTACCCTAAAGCGGACTGCTCCAAACCAGGCGGAGAACAGCAGAATGGTTATGGAGGCAAGGAGGCGTGGGGCTCGGGCCTCGGAGCACTGGTGAGGCCGGCGGCGTGCACTCCCGAGGCGCGGTACAGCGAGTCCTCGAGTCCCGGACGAGGCCTGCCGTGGGGCCAGCAGTGCGCGCTGCCAGGAGCCGCGGCCACCGCAGCGCAGCCCGTACAGCACCAGCCCACCAACCACACCTTCTACCCCTGGATGGCTATAGCAGGTGAGTCCACTCGAACACTATTAAATTCAATCAATGAAAAACATAAACAAATCAGATAATTCCATAAGAACGTTAAACGTAAATTGAACTACTATCTCCAGCGAATGAAAATACAATTAATCATTGGCTACAAACAAATAGTCCCAAAAATTCTGTTCAGTGCGGTGCGGCTCTAAAATGCCGCTGTCGAATTGGAAGTGAGCGCCTAAATCCGGTCCAAATGAGAATCGGCCATTCGAGTCTCGTAGGAGACCAATAAGAACGGCGGCAGGTAGCGTCGCCGGCTCCACTCAAGTGTCAATAAAACGCACATAAAACGAACGACCCTCGTTAGCACCTTATTAGTGGGACAGATTTGAGTGCCATTCATAATTTTATTGCGGACATCAAAATCTCGGAATGTCCGTTAAATTACTCGTTTTATTGTCACATAAAATAATTTTATATTGAAATTGAATATAAACACAATTTATTTGACAAATACGTATCACATTATTGGTTTAAATATTTTTTAAATGTTTTATGTTAGCATTTATTATTTAATTAGTATTATTTTATTTTAATATTGTCATAAAATACATAATTACATAATATTATATAATATATAAAAATTAAGCGACACTTTATAAAATATAGTATAAAATAGATTGCATTAATTGTAACGATAACTTTAACATTCCTTCGTACTTAATAAAATATTGAACTCTGGAAGAATATATTAGTATGAAACATATTTTTACTGAAACAATTTATATGTAGAGTTTCTCATCTAAATTAAATAATCATTATTCATTTATTATAATTATGCACAGAATTATTTACCCATAGTTTTAGTAAATGAAAAAATTTGAATATTTTTTACATCACCCATAATTGCAAAGAGAATATTTATTTGTGTCTAAAATATATTCTACTTCAACACACATTTTCATGTAAGAAAAAATCATAATTCATAACCAACTAAGAGTTAGACACGGAAAATTGTTTTTTCTAGTATAATTATATGTTTGTACACTACGAAACTAATTGCTATGAAGGAAATTATTGTAAATTATCAGTTATTAAAACATTATGCATTATGCACATGATACTTGCCTTCTATCACCTTCAACTAACTAATTGGAATTACATTGGGCAATTGTACAAACTTTAGAGGTATCAAATTCATTGTTATTATATGAGGGTTATGCTTGAAAGTTTCACTTATATTGGTACCTTTTTTATTTTTAAGATTTTTTTTTTTCTTTACAAAACTCAATGGTACATTTGCATCACTCATACACATTCCAATAAGTATTTATTGGAAATCGAGATTCTTATTAAAACAGAAGCTATGGCTATCACGTACGGAAAAGCTTTGACACTACAGCAAGCATTTTCATTCTAATAGGCATTTTTAACAAGAAATCCATTCACCAAAAGAAGAGTTTTTGTTTTATTTTAGTTGATAGTAGAATATTCGTAAACATCTCTTTTTGTTCATTCGAATTGCATTGCACATACTTATATTATCAGTTGCATTACAGAAATTTATCTCAACAATATTAAATACCAACTTTGCTGGTAATGGTTTAAACATTATTTAATATTTACTCAGCTTTAAAAATGTAGCACTTAAATAGCATTGATTTTATGTTATAGAGTGTACACAATATTGTTATATCCAATTAAATGCATTTTTCAGTGTAGTTTTTTTACGATATACACATATCCACCAATAACATGGACATAAAAGAAACTGAAAAGTCATTTTCAGCCACATTAAAAGAGTTTCCGTAAGATGAGTGCAGCGTCATTTTAGCGGCACGTGGTGTCGAGGAGCGCGCGCGCCGATGCCCGGGTCAATGGCCCGGTCTAGTTTGGGCGCATTATTATTAACTTAGAGTGCCACTGACCACCCGACAAATGACCATACGATTATGCGTTCGTCTGTCTTCAGATGAAAGCCGGTGAATAGATAATCAGAGCTGATACCTCAAATGAATTTTAATACAACCGCGTCACGCTGAAAAACCCAAATTAATACCTAAAAATAAAATTAGGTATTAGACACGTTGAAAAGGTAGCAAAAAATATGACTAAATATAATCATGTATTTAAATGCAATTACAATTAGCAAAAAAATTAATCGGTAGCGACTAATTGGAAGTAAATAAAAAATTCATTTCATGTTTGAGGCTGGTCGTTAAATTGTAAGGCTAACTGGCTCAGTGTACTGCGCGACCAATCATCTCTGTTGACTATGTTTTTTGTACGACACGCACCGGATTTCGCAGACGTATTCACGACGGTCGGTCCGGCAAATTTTATTTTTAAACTTCTGACTCAACAAACATTCTAACACAAAACGCAATAACTATTCGCGCTCGAGTCTTCCGACAAAAATATTAATTTCATTTCCACAGGCCTATATTCATAAATAACGCATTTAACATTTTAAATTCCATTTTCAAATGCTTTTAAACCGACAAAAAGCATTACATAATTAATATAGTCATGGGAACGCAATGCGGTGCTATCGGCAGATAAGTGCGGCGCCTCGGCAGATCTCAGTCATAGCGAGACATACATTACTAACGTGTAATTAACACGACGCGTGTGGTCCCACCTCGCATAACTCATGCGACTTCATAAAATTAAGTAACGCGGACTGAAAAATAAAACAAAAATAAGTAGTCGCACTGTCAGCCATATTTCACTCGGGGTTCACGCAATACGGCCCGCGAAACAATACAAGGCCGCTTGTTGGACGTGGGCTGTATGAAAAGTTCCAGCTTGTCGGCAATGTCCGATCCCGTCTGATGCGAACACGTTTGGGCCCGCGTCGCGAGCACACACTTCCTACATGCAAATTGGAGTTTCAAGACGCATCCTGCCATACACCTGAAAAGTATTATTGTAATTGGAGGATTATTAAAATTAGAGTATAATTAAATTTTGAGCCGGTCATGAAAAATGTGAAATTAATAGAGATTATTTAATAAATAACACACAACAGTCCTGACTCTCACTAGGATTTAATTTCATACCTGTGGTAAAATTTTCTCATTGTATAATTGTGAACTGAACTTAAAATTATATTATTGAAATTATTTATGTAGATAAAATTATATTTGAATATACATACAAGTATTGTTATTTATGTAACTAACTTGAGGAAAAAGGGTATCCTTAGGAAAACGAGCTAAAAGTTAGTTTATATTTCTCAAATTGAAAATAACTTTAACAATTTAAAACCCACCACCTCGCGTTGTGTCTTGCATCTGATATTTACTTATTCAAATCTTGTTTTATATAAGCAATTATTAAACGATTAAATACGTGTTATAAACTCATTAAAACCATTATCAAAGCAACTAGATCAGTGATTAGTAAACACTATAAAAGGCTTGCCAATACTAGTAGTTCAATATTGAACTCAATTTTACATTATTTAGCGCCGGACAATTTTATGATAAACATATTTAGACAAGGTAGAATTATCTCAGGTTTAATTTATTATATGAAAACTATTAAATCAATGATATCATGAATTAATTCAAACTAGTTATCAGATTTCTTAATAACAATGCTTTGATAAATGTTAAAAATAACATATAAATGCCACCAGCCAAAATAAATAATAGACTATAAAAATACCTAATTTATCCTGACAATATTACGTTCATAGATAGTAATCAATCAATCAAAAAAGTAAAGTAAAGTCGTATATTTTTTTTCTTTCTACAAACAAAATTAAGAGGAAATAATTACTTATATTTAAAAGCTAGAGCTAAATGAAACACGCCTTAAAATGAAATAGTTACTCAATGAATATGTAAGTATTTTAATCACACCTTATTCCATTTTCAAAATTTGTTCCACTTGATACATCCATACAGAACCCCTCAAAAGTGTTCAACATCACATCTTACCGGCCATTCCGATGCCTTGTTATTGGCTTATTTTTGAACCATCTAACCTCCGCAGGGTTGACCCTATAATTTCTAAACAGGTACCGAAATTGGCGACTGCCTCAGGGCTTGCACTTGCATACTTTTTTTGTAACAAAACGTGATATTGAAATTACCGGTGTAGTGAACTCGTGATGTTTAACGTTCTTTTGTTTTTGCCACTTATTGCGTTTTGGTAATGCGTATGCAATAAAATAAAATTTGGGAAAAATATAGGCTGATTGCTTCCGTGTTATTGTGATATAATTATTTTTTTTTGGCTGTAAATTGAGTGTAACAAATCAAATACGGGTATTTTCTATGAAATGAGAAATATGTCTTTAATAATAATTTTCAAATCAAAAAATCAATATTTTCATATTTAAAAAATAATGAAATACCAAAATAACAAACGAGCATTGCACATTGCTACATACACAATGGCTTATACTATTACCACAAAAATACTGCGTTTTGGAAAGGCTCCAAAAATGAAAATTATCTATATTTAAAAGACAAAAAGTGATAATTTAAAAAATAAAAATCCGCAGCTAATTATCGAACAATTTGCCAGCAAATGACAAAGAGTCATGAATTTTAATGTAAACAACATCATTTTGCTACATAATAGCGAATACATTAAATATAGCCAAAGATTCTGCGTAATGAACGTTGAATGTTGTGTGTACATCTTAGTTTTGTGTTTGTGTGTGCATCTGAGGTGTGTGTGTGCAAATGGTTTTGTGTGTGAGTGTCCGCTAGATATGTTTATGTGGTGCATCTACGGGCTGGCAGAATGCGGGCGCATCCGTGACTGTCTGATGCATCGCTACGAAAGTGGCTCTACATCGGTCAAACGCTGTTTATAGGAAAAATGTATTTTATGTATTTAATTTTAATTGTGTTTATTTTATGCAATATTAAATTTAATGATTTTTAAGTGTAAGACAGAGATTTAAATTATTGCGTGAGATATTTATCTCATATTTATTAATGTAGAGTCAATGTTATCGAAATAATTTCATTTTCTTTTATAAAGAGATTTTAAATATAAAATAATATGAACATGTCATTAAAATATCTATTTATTACTAGAAAAAAAAAACTGTATAATAAACGACTAATATCCCATAATACTGTGTAAACAAAATTAAAGCTAACTCTACTTTTGATATTGCGTAACATCATAAAAATATTCAAATAACGGTATCTAATACTTAAGCCAACGGTAAATGCTCAAAAACGCAACAAAAATGTTAACAGCAAAAAAGTAACATTTTAAAAAGATAATAAAGCTATTTAAAAAGAATGCGCTCACTGACTCAATAGGGACATTTTGTAATGGTATCCCAAATTGGTTACTCCATCCACCGCACACAATGAAAACAAACGCTAACACACAGAAACACAACAACATAATAGCCCAGTAACAGTCGCAAGCCATAAACTAATAATGGGGGAGAATATATTTTATGGGTTTCAAGTTTTGAATACATTCATACAGACTTTTTTGTTAATTTAGTACTGCATAGACCGTCAGCGAGTTCGCACGCTTGTCACGTTTGAAAATATTCAAAATTGGAATACTTGTGTTATAAAACCGCTGTAATGGTGTTCTAAATTCAAATTCGTGAGATTGACGGGTCCAGTATGGCGGAGGAGGTGTGCAAGCGCATGTTTCCCGCCTGTTCGCGGCGTGCGCCGGCGGCCATCTTGGATAAGATCGATCATAGGTGCGCAGCTGTGAAGTGATAAAATATATGAGTCCCGACCGCATCATCTACGTGGATTTTCTTTTTGCAGCGCCGAAGTCAAGTTGTGACATCTGAAAATAGAAAAGTAATTTTAGAATAAGATATAATTATCTTTAGATTTAAATAGGTATTTACCAATGTACAGTTTATGTTATATCCACATAATTTTTAATTTAATCAAAAAGTCACATACTTTATTCAAGTTATCATACAAATATGTTGTAGGTGTAAGTATTTGCTTCCACCCGTATAAGCGAATCGTTGAATTCATTAAATTTAATCAGTTTTTATAAAACATTATTTTGAAGCAATAAATTTATTAGTTGCAGAAACGCTATCTATCATAAGCTGCCAATGCAATACGGAAAATTAACAAGCAAAAATAACAGTTGAGACATAAATGACTGGCCAATAATTATGTAAAAAATTAGTGTTTTATCTTAGGGCATGTACCCATGGCGAGCTAAAAGCGATTATAGCTTGCCGCAGTAATAAGAAACCTCCGTACGAGCTTGTAAGACCGTACGCTAATGAAAGCGGGTTTCATAGCACATGTTATTATGCGTTACATTGAAAATTGTCGGGCCGACATTATATCGTACATTTAACTAATTGTACTATAATGTTTAGTATAATTACACCGACATCTAAGCGTTTATACGTACTTTTTCGCAATTCTTTGTTAACGAAAAACTTTACCTGTATTTATTGTTTTTGTTTCATTTGTGTTCTCTTAAAAAACCTTAACGTTTGTAGCAAAGCTTTATCGTTTAGTTTGCACTTTTTCTTGTATTTAACTGAATGCATATTCATGACTAGCTACTTACTTGATAATCAAATTGCGCAAATCCTAACAAGTTTCGGTTCAACGACAATTACATTATAAATTGTTGTACTCGATGATTTTCATAAAATTACAGAGCAATACACTTTACTTATTTCCTTGTTCCATTAAAACCTTTATTTCTAACACTTATCTGTAACGAGCACAAACGCTGTGTATAAGTGTATCGATTTAAAAAGAAAATTGTTGCAAGCTTAAAGCCAAAGACAGGGCTGTAATTCATCTTTTTTGCCCGGAGTATGTAAAATGCATTATTACAAGTTGGTCAGCCACCCGCAGGAAACGTTACATTAGGCCAGTGTGCCACGCGGAGAACACTACTACTGCTATACCACGCGATTCAATAAATATTAACATTTTATATGAATTATTATCAAACGTTATTCTGATACTTATTTGTTGCTCAATGGGTTTAGACTGTAGATGTCACAAAAACTATAAGTATTGTATTGAATTATGAGTGATTAACGAGGAAATGAAAGGAAAAATGTTTACTGTTTTGTCTGACGACTATGGCCGATAATTCCAATAACATACATAACTACAAACCAAGTTAAACCAACGATAATTAAATATGTATTTCATCTCACATTAAGCGGCTTAATAACAAAAAGCTGTTAATTAATTACGTTATCTACATATCCATTCGTGCTGTTAGTGAGAAAAACTTCACATACATTGTGATTTTTATTTATGAGAATTATCGCTACGCTCCGCATGGATGATTGTCCTAAGAGCCGGTTGATGTCTGTCGGGCAATTAATCGTTGCACGATATCCCACACTGAAGGTGCCCCACAGAGTGAATTTGAATATTCGAACACACTTAGCGAAACTGTGATATACCTGTGTTTGTGTTACGAACGTCCAATTAATAGACAATGTAGAGTGCAACTGACGACTTTATTTGAATTTGGAACATCATTATTTAAAAAAAAAAGTTTACTTGTATCCAATATTCGTGCTCATAGCATCCGTCTTTAACTCGACTACTGATGTGGGTATCAAGACGTATTCGTCAATGATTCCATGTTTGTTTAAATTTTGTCTTGGTTAAAGTAACGACAAGACCTTGGAATAAATTATAATATATTATGACAACATTTTAAATATTTATATAGGGAAAACTATAATATATCGTAAAATAAGAAAACTGCGTCTGTTAAACCAAATCCGCGTGAAGAAAATATATTTCAGTTGTAACCCTTTCCTGGTAAACTATTAAACCACATTTAAGTTCGCATAAAAAGTACACGGCTACGTATAGGTACTTCTTATAAACGCCGCCATACCTTTCGTCCAAGGCAAAATCGAGCACCTGTTAACAAATTGAAATTTTATTTCAATCAGCTAAAAGCACAATTTTCAATAAGCGCTTCGAGAGCTACCGCAGCGTTGTAAATCAAACTTTAACTACGCCGCACAGAGATCACTATTGCACAACAATGCATAAAGCTTAGGATATTTCAAATTTATTTTCCAGATATACAGCGCTTCGTGCCGAAACTAGCGTTTTACGGAACCATGTATCTTCTTTTTAAAAGTCAGTTAATCGCGTTGGTTCCATTATGATTCTCACATAAAATAGCAATTAAGAGTTATCTAACTATTGTTTGTTGCCACTCTTGATTTATTTTAACGTTTATTGACATTAATTGGTAATTTAATATAATATAAAATATTAAAAATACATTCTTTAGAGTTTGTTAACACGCATTCAATAGATATCATTACTGACTACAATCAATATATGCGCAAAAAAACCTCAGATGTTTAGGTACGTTTAACAGTACTAATAAATCCAACAGTATATATTTATACGTGAAAATTAACTGCCTCTTAAAGCAACTCGATAATGCGTTTCAAAATAAACATAGCGTACAAAATAAGCCAAATATATGTTCCCTATAAAACGTGGGATCAATTAAAGCAAGTAAAACGAAATATTGTTCTAAGCGAGTTGCAATGGTTGTTCTCAATTTTATTGCTATTTCGCTACTTTTTAATTATCCTTGGTCAATCACAGGTTTCAATTACAAGCCATAACAAACGCGAGACGATTCGGTCCGCCACTCACGAATTCGCCTCGGTTCTCGTACTAACGATCAATAAAGTTTATCACACTATTTCAGTAGGAATCTTTATAATTATGCACCCATAAAAATATATTGACGTCGCTATTGTTCCTTTTTACCACCAATGAAAGTCGGCGACCTTTCCGAATTAATATTTCAGTAACTGGATCACTCGTGACTCATTTAATAGTCGTTAACATAGTTTTGTGTGGCCAATTGATGTTGTAAAGGTATAAAATTGAAATATTCACCGCGGGAATCGAACGGAAAGCTGCGCCGGCGTCGACGCGCATGATGCATGGGGCCCACCGCACTCGTCTAATAAACCTCTCCATTTAACGATGCACACTGCATTACACGTGTATCCCAGTCTTTTCAATGCGAACGGATCACTCAAACCATAATACAGCTACGGTTTTATGTAGACAGTCTGTGAAACAAAATAAAATATTTTGTATATCATGCAATTCATAAAATTTGTAATGCGACGTTTAAGCTTGGAATTATTGTCTGTAAATATATTTTTTAGAAAGAGATAACCATACATTTAGTTGTTCTTCCTCATTCCAAAAATGGCCACTGAAGGTCCGATAATCGACCCAAGGCTAACTCCGGTTAAACTACACGCTTGTAAAAAACCGACGTTTCTATTATAGAAGGCCGCTTTTTTACCACGCGCTGTCCAGGAATACAATCGTAAATTATAATTTATTAACTTTAAGGACTGAGAAATTAAGATATCCTCTCCTTATCTAAGGCGGCGCTCTTTTGATCACCGTTTTAGTGCGGGTTAGTTTTCCGACCACAACGGACGTTGGTTTACGCAAGGCTATGTACAGAGATTTGTAGTGAATTGTTTACGTGACCTACCACATTTTAAGGCGTTGTCTCGTTTTATCAGTGTTCGGAATATGTGATTGGATGCAGCACACGTATCGTCAATTTACTCATCGCTCGAGCGCTGTCGTCGACCGCCGAAGAAGGAATCTAAACGTGTCGATAGTAATTGCGGCGATAAAGAATGTAGGCCAGTGTTCGTTTTTTAATTCAGTGTTATTTCGTCTGCACTCGGTACAGGCTACACAATGTGCTTTTACTTTTTCACACGCATCACACGAGATACGTATTTGACTGTCAAAGCACGAATGTTGGAATCATCGGCGCCCGCGCAGAATTTTGATGAGAATTTCCTTCTGCACTGCACTTAGTTCGCTATACATAAACATTATGCGGCCCGCCGTCATGTTTACATCGGAAAGTACAATCGCGCGCTGTGTGCTAAACATAAAATTAAATGAATTTTAAAATTATGAAACAACTGTTTTAAAATCATTACCTGTGTTAAGAGGAACGTATCGATTGATAACTTTTTCATAGTGTACGTAAAATGTGTCAGTGTGTAATTTTAAGAGGTCAAACACCGACTTTATGAATGCGAGCGCACGCCGCGGCGCCGCGAAAATATGTGGCCACAAACAGGCAAACTAAACACGGTCTTAGCACTGAATAAGTAGCCAAGCAAAAACCTGCACGTGCATAAATGCAGAATAACGCTGTTTTAAGTTGGGCTATTATATGGAATAATAATGGCAATTAATTTTCAATTAAGGCCCCGGGTGCAATTTTTCTATGAATTTAAAGTAACCTCTTTGTGATGCAGTTTTTTTCCGTTGACATTTTTCACCGTCACGCACGCGTCATGATACTTCATATCTGTATGAAATTACTCCACATGATTTATGTCGCGAGAAAATGCGTGCAAAAACAATTTGTCAAACGTATTTTGTAACGTATTTTTGCATGAATCATTCATGTTTATCATTTCATGCACATAAAAATTGTAAAATGTGCTTTTTAGTTATTCAAGTTAGTTATTATGAGTTACGCAATAAATATGGCAATATCTTACTTAAGGCGGTGTAATAAATATAGAATATTTTATTAAATAAGGACATTTGTAACTGAATTATCTCGTCTTAAATACTTATAATTTTATTTTGAATATGCAGGAAGACAATGTTCCCAGCCACCAAATGAATGGTTTAAGATATGTAAATGTATTATGTTCCAAATAGTAATTAACAATCACACTTCCTGCGTATTGATAAAAATATACTTTAACGCAATATTATAAAGTAAATTAATTCCTTTTATGATTGACTGTACATATCACTATCGTGTTAATTAAAGATTTTAATTTCCGCTCTCACGGAGTGTTTGTTTCTAGTCTAGAATGTAGGGTTATATCTTTTATTGAGCTGAATAGTGTATTGAGGGCAGGGGGGCAGTGACCCCCGTCCTTCCGGCCCGCTGACCCCGCTGTAACTGAAACTGCGAACATTCGCTCCCTTAATAGCCCATAATAATTTCAACAAATATCGACTAAGAACTCCTAAAATTTTAAATTTCGAATGTAATGTTCGATTTATAAACTATAAATTTTCTTTTATAAATTTTCTGACATATTTTTCCATATTATTATGAATTCATTATGATGAGTTGTAGCCGTGTGATCACCACTTGAATGAGAAAATATGTATTAACATTTAATGCAAGAGTAAACACATTAGTAAATTTTAAACAAAAAAAAATGACTCTACTACTTATGATATACAAAATAGCTAAAACCAATACTATCCTGACCGTTTTAAAATAATACTTCAAATCAAACCCTGCACAAATAAACAATGCAAAACCAAGTAAATCTATTACAATTATTCATAAACCATCTTCTGTCATACAATAGTCCTTCGGCACTTCATATTAATATTCAACTACCAACGTCAGCGTATAAATTAAAACTAATAAATCCAGTAAACATGATAAAGAAAACATAAAGCATTTTTCTGTCGTACTGTACCCGTGTTAATTCCGTTAAATCTATATTTAACTTATTTTTTTCATTGAAAAATCTCAGAACATCCAATGAATAATTTATTAATAATAGCGACGATCAGGAATATTACAGATTGTTAGTGTATTTGTTGAAAGTGATTTCCATTTCATCGAGTCACGTTTATTGAGAGCCACATTTGGACTTTCAGCGGAGCAGGCATTACGTGTACAATTAAATAAAATTGATTGTACCAATTTAAATAAATTAACAATCAATTTTATACTAAGACAAAATATTTGTCTTTAAAACGGCTTTGCTTCAAACGACTAACATATTTTTTAATGTTTCTAATTTTAGATAATTTGACACTCGGTGATTTGATTTAGATTTATTTATATATGCGATGGTAATAGGAATACTACAATTTAACTTTTTGTATAAATATGTGCATATTTTGTTCTAAAAATAACAACTCAATGTCGGCAGTAGATTTAAAGAAAATCTATATATTATATATATTTACAAATTCGGAAAAATCACGTTGTCATGTTATATAATCTGAGGTAACCAAAGTTACATTTCCTCTATAATACTTGTGCATTATAAAATAGAGATAACTAAAAAACGGATAAACAATTTTTTAGATATGTAGTGTGATAGTGATTTTTTATACCCTTTGTAACCCATATAAAATGGGTTTAAAAAATAACGTAAAACGTCAATCATGCTTCCGGTAAAATCATGAGCCAAACAATTTTGCAACATTAAAATTATATTTATACTGGTATATATTTACACTGGTGGTAGGTCTCTCATATGTGAGAGGCCATCTGGGTGGGTACCACCACAGTGTCTATTTCTCCCGTCAAACAACAGTGTAAACGCACTGTTGTGTTTCGGGTTGAAGGGCATTGTAGCCAGAGTAACTACTGGACATATTGAGACTTAACATCTTATGTCTCAGGATGGCGAGCGCAGTGGAATGCCAAGCATTGCTTTGTGGTTCAAGGTGTTGTTTGGTTTTGCTACTGTTCATGAGCGGTCGTATCGCTTACCATCAGGCGAACGGCATGCTCGTCTCGCCATTCACAGCAATAAAAAAAAAAAAAAAAAAAAAAAAAATTAAAATTATATTTCACTGACTCTACATAAACGTAGTATAAGAGCCGGTTTAAGATTACTTCTACTAAAATGAAAATGAAACTAAAAATAAAACACCACAAAAGTAAAAGATCATTCAATTTGCAACATTTATGTTTGAAGCGCCTGCAGATCGGTTCAGAAGCAGTTGAATTAAGATAATGTTCACACCTGCCCGATTCTCCATAAAACGTCGCATTGTGAACGGGACGCACTTATGAACAACGTTTTATGAGTAAGCCTCCGCTCGAGACACTCGCCCGATCTTTAGCGTGCCGGCATAATAATTTTTCCGATTCGACAAATTGTTACGGCCCTTAACTGCACCGCCAATAACTAATTAACGTTCAGAAAGGCTATATTTTTATTAAAATCATCTGGAATTCTTGGATTGCTAATTTGCCCTTTTGATATTTTATGCGAGATAGGACAGGTTAAGATATTTTTAAAGTCGACTTTTAAAGCTGAAGTAGTTATAATGTGTGGATTTCTGATTGAATCCTTCAATATAAAACCCGACATCTGTTTGTTGGTATGCTTATAATTATTCGGGAACGGTTAGACCGGTTACGCATTTTCTTCTGTATACTAAAGAAATACGTTACCTGCTTGGATTTTAGTATGTACCTGGCTGTAATAATAATAATTATACAAGGCATAGATTTCTAATGCATACAATGAAAAATAATGCATAAGAATTTTCCTTACCAAGTTTTCAGTTTTTACGAGATTGTCTCTACTATTTATAAATAATGACGTCATAAACTTAAAAAATATATTAGCATTTTAAATGCTCTTATCAATTGGCGGGTAATGTATCTGTTTAGATATTCACGTCTACGTATACATTGTGAGGTGAGGTCGTTTTTATTGCGGTACTGTTTACAACGCTTTATGGCATCAGCTGGCTGATTGCGTCGCAACAGCTGTTCGGATTCCGATTTGGGCAATTTTGTGTCTATTTCCATTAACTTACCCCGTGAAAGTAATTAAAGTAAATTTAAATGAGTGTAATTATTCAAGGTGAAGTGTTTATAGTTTATTACACACCTTGATGTAGAAGTAAACGCGTTTTCTATATAATTATATGAGTTTTGTGGCGAGACGCTTTTCCGTCATATTAAACTTGAAATTAATATACTTTGTCGATCATACAAACATTTCTCACTAAATACTTGAATCGAGAGCTTTTAATTCATAGCCGCCTTTGCTCGAAAGTCAGATTGTACTACGTTCAAGTATCATATTCATTTAATATCTATTAGAATATATCCATTAATTTTTAAGTGTGAAATATTATATTTATAGACATAATGGTGTAACTATAAAGCCTGCTTTGGAATGAAAGAAAAAAAACCTTTTGGTACTCTACCAGAAAGCCACAGAGGACCCTACAAAATTTTTGGTCAATAAATAAAGTTAAAAAATTTGACCATAACCAACAAAACGTTTTTGTAAGAACAGGTAACTATGCTTTGTTATTTCACTCAGTTTTACAACTACATGATTTTGTTATTCAAAAAACTTGTACAATTATGTCCGCAATTGTTTCTATGAATGGAATTCTTTAAAACGTTATACAAGAACATTGTAAATCTCACGTTCAGAATTATATTGCACCTTGTTTTTTACGTCTTAATGGTACACAGTATGATTAAGGACGAAAATGCTGGTTTTTAATACACGATAATTAAGCTTTATATTCCCTTTTGCCAACATATAAATATTGCTATTAGCCTTAAGGAAGAAATAGACATCCAATACATGAAACATTGCTCATACACGTCGAAATACAGGATGTAGTCAAAAAGTAATTACATTTTTGTAACTTACTTATTCGACCTTTACATTTCAATTTACTTATGCATGTTGATATGGCTACTGTTTTTTCACCGCCAGAATATTACTTTTAATTAACATTTAATTTTCAACTTTTTTCCAACTTTCGTCATAGGGGAATATGAAGCAAATTTCACACTAGAAGGTAACAAGTTTATTATGTAAATAGGTAAGCACAATTACTGCTCCCGTACAGGCATTATTTGCTTTTATTAAATCATTTGTATAACATGTATAACGCATTTAAAAGTTAACAAAAACGTCCACTTATTCAAATAATGAAGCAATTAACAGCAAAAAATTTAAGTTTTAGCAATAATTTTAATTACATAATTATTTTTTTATACATAAACCATGAATCAAATTAATTACAGGTTGTTCAACTGGAATTGTGCACCGTAAAATAATAAAATAACAAACTGGTATAAGGCGGCGACAACGTAACGACTCTCACGACTCCACCGGAAAACATTAAGACACTCTGTGGACCAGCAATTACTATACTTTTTCATAGACATTTCGAAACCTTTTACCATAAGGCAATAGTATAATCTAAACTTGAGGAATACTTACTTTAATTTAAATATCTCTGTTCATCAGACCGTGAAGATTAAACAATTATAAGACCCAAATTTGAAAGCGTATTCAACACATGCTGTATAAGTTCATGCAAATCATTATAAATTGTAGTTAGGTTATACGTCACGTGACGTGGGTCGATGCGTGCGCGCACCGATATTGAATCTGCGACAGTCCCGCCACATCATAAATCGCTGGCTGTGTCTACCCATTGTTCCTGCCGATGTCAAAGATCAGTGATTTGCCATTGTGATGCCGTGCCTTATATTATACTACATTACTAAGTATTAAAACTTTTCGATATTGTACTTCCAGCCGCAAGGTCGGACAAAAAATGTGATTTATGTGTCTACAGTTGACTGTTGTTTTTTGATTGCTAAAAAATACATCCTGCCTTTTAATAGACAGTGGTTAAGTTAAGTCCATGTACTCGCAGCTTCAATCAAATATAAACTTATACATGATACAGGGTCCGGAACAAAATCACATTTGAATTCGAACTACGAGATGTTATAAAAATTTCAAAATTATAATAGACTTTAGGTAACAATAAACCTTATTCCTTTAATAAAAGATTTATTATGTTTTAGACCATACTAAAATCAAATAAGAGCACACGCTTATTTATGCTCTAATTTCTCTTGCCGTTTTTTAGGCCGTTACTTTTAACCTAGTGTATCGGTGATCGGAGACTCGTAGTCTATAATGTATAAAAAGCGTTTTGTTGCTCAGTTGTTCGGATGTTACATAAATGTTGTTCCTTTGACAGTAAAGTTGGTCGGGCACGGTTTTTGATTACAAAAAGTGATGTTGAAAGGCCGTTAGTCGGGTATAGTTGGCCGTGGAGGCACGAAGACGATCTCCGTTATCTCAACCCGTAGGGCTCGGTTACTCCGTCCCGGTGTACTACTTGCGCAACAATTGATTGTCCCGATCACAAAGTTGTTACGAACAAACTCGCCGGTAATTGATGTTATGATCAAACATATCGACAAAATATTAACTTGGCAGCAGTTAATTATTACTAAATATTATCTTATTTTATTTAAATAAAACGAGGAATAAATTTTATTGCTCTATGGATGCGTGTGTTAGTAAAATAATTTATTAGCGCTTGAACTATTCGAACGTAACAAATAAAAATAAAATTTGTATAATGCAGAAAAGACAATACTTGTTATTATGACGATTATTACCTTATAAATATGAGTCATAAAATGCGTGGGAAGGCGTGCGTGTACGATTAAAATTCATAACGTAACTAAACAATACATTCTTTAGGATTTGTTTAATTCTAGCCTTGGTTATTTTTATTGTCACTAAGCGCTATTCAGGGCCACTGTAGACAATGATATCACTCGTAAATGTAACTAGGGCGAGTCATCTGAGCCAGTAAAACTGACTGCGTCGAAATTATCGACCGACGAAATTGTATACAAGTTCAAGGCCCCAATAAAAAAGTGCCCACGTGAGCACCGGGCCCAACCGCGGGACGTGACGAATTATTTCGTAATTGCACCATATCACTGAAAATCACTGGCGACACAGCACAGAGCAAAACCTTATAGCCTACACTATACCGTGATTGACGCAAATTACCTCATCACAACAATTAGATATTGTAAACGACAAAAACACGTAGTATCATGCTGCCCCCTTTTATTTTCCTCGGGTGGCAACACGTTACGAGAACGCAATAAAAATCTTATCAAACCGCAGGACACCATACAAAAATTTTGTAAAATTAAATTAATTATGATAATTAATACCGTTTAACAACATTTAAATTGTGACCTGCGTACCGAACAAGCGTGCTGTTGATTTTTTAAAATATTGCGATGCGATAACGATCTAAGTTCATTAGGACGCTAAATTAAATAACAACAATGTGTATAATAAAACGGAATATAATTCGTGTTAATCAATTTAAATAGTTGAGTTTATCTGTGGGCATGGATCAGTTAAAATTTGGTGAGTCGTCGGTGCGAATGTATTTTTAAACATTTGCTATTTCTATTCCAGTATTGTTAGTTCTGTTGCGTTCACGCGGCGTTGAGTTATGAGTGGCCAGCTACGTTCTGTTTACAACTCTCCTACCGCTTGTTGTGTCCGGGTGCATTCGGATACTGTGTTAAAATTATTGTTTATTGTGTTCCTAGTGTTGAATTGCGGCTGATTGACATTTTTACTGCGTTTTCATGATTTATCTGTTTGAATTTCGAATATAGAATGTATAAAAAACGATTGTAATTATTCAAAAGGATTAACTGTAGCTGTTTTACCAAACGATTCGTCTTCTTAAAGTCTATTTTCCAGTCACGATAATGGCATTAAATTGAATAGTGATTTAAAAGCCATGTAAATAATTTCATAATGAACCTCTTTGCTATATTATTATTGATAAACAATGAAGAAACCTGTGTAAAGGAAATTAAAGCATTTAAACGTCTATAATTTTCCTAGTGTTAACATCATGTGACATTGTCAGTAATTATGATCTCATTATGGGCAATTATATGTACAATTAATGAACTTCTTGCTACATAAATAGTTTTGTTTTCCTGTCAGATGTACTTTGGGCACTAGGTTATTTAAGGTGTCTAGACATGAAATATAATAACACGAAACATATTTCGCGGACAAATGTTGCAGTCGCCCGGTTTCCCACAGCCTTAGGATATTCGCTACATTCTAGACATTGAAAAATGTCCCCTAAGACGTTTTATGAGTTTAACATTTAATATTAAAATTACATCAATTTGTATTGACATAGTGGGGTCTAAGGGCGGTCTACTTTAAGACTCTGGATTGTAGATTATTGTATTTTTTTAATTTGGTCCACATTGAATGTTATACTCTCAATAATGTTGCCTTGATCCCACACAAAGGTGAGATAAATCATTCTCATTAATTAATTAACTGTATTACATGTGTAAATGCTGAGAGGTTACGGAAAAGGTGGTTTCTGAGTTGTACCAAATGCATAAACACTAGATTTTCTTAAACTAGGGTCACCTGGAAATCACCTTGCTCCGTTCACCCGACACATAATAACTGTATTCCTTATTTGTAATTACGATTTAATTATGTAATAGTTTAATTAAGACATAACATATCTGCAACCGCCAATTACTGTTGTATAGGATATTGTATTGCGTGATTTTTATATTTGTGTTTACTTTTAATAAAATATTTATTGTTCTGTGTTTTATTACAAAATATCCTGTAATTACACAAATAATTGGAGTCTAAAAAGTACGCACATAAAACTGTTTGATAAATGTCTTCACTAAGTTTGCGTGTCAAATAACGGTAGAAAAACACATGTCCCATTTCTCGCTACTTATATTTAAATTGTAATCGAAATACTAATATTCTAAAATATTATTTTTAGTTGGTTTATACTCTTTATTTAGCAATGGATATGATTTTTGCAACTGAATAGTTTATGAGTCTGAGATTGCTTGAAGTAAATTTAAAGTTACTTTAACTAAGAAGTCACTATATTTGGTATTCATCCATAAAAATATTTCTCGATCAAATAAATAATTGTTACTAAACAGTTTATTTGGGAGGAAATTATTAATTCAGTAATTAAAATTCATATATTTTTTGTATTCCTGTTCATATCCCAGTGTTTTGGTATGAAATACTATCTATCAAGTAAATTGGTGATCTCTCACATGGCGTGTGGCCGGGTCGTATCCGGCTGGATCGCTGAGGCGCACAATTTGATAATATTCTCATAGACGCTTCATAAAGGGTTATTTGTGTGCATTATATTGTTATCTTCAAGTGGTTATTTCTCATTTTTCGGTAAATTATGTTCCTTTATGGAATAAACTATGACTATTACGTTTAATGTATTACCATCATTTTCATAATGCTGTCCTGATACGCCATTCTTTGGATTAGCACGCTTGGTTAGGGAAAATCAATTGTTTTTGCATATACTATATGCTTATATCTCTCAGCCACGATCGTAAAATTTTTACTCACAATAGAAATGGCTCATTATTATTCTAATTCACAAGTGGGTTATTTTATCAACAATAAAAAAGGCGTAATTAAAAGTCTTTTTCTAATTTAATTAACGTGCAGAATAACGTATAGTACATGGATATTGAATTAAATGGCTCATAAATTCCATACTGGTAACTTTTATAATTACAAAGCTCGATGGAAAAATAAAGGTGAGCAGTAAAGAAGAAAATATAGGCAGGGTTAAGTTAACAATACGGTGACCTAGATACTGTGTGAATTTAATACCTTTTGAAAATGGTATAAATTACCGATTGTTATATTTTATTGTGATAATTAAATATTTATAAAAAATCGCGATACAAGTAATTTTGGAATTTAAGGAGCCAGAAATAGAGTTAATTTTTCTTAAAAGCTAAGTTGCTGGACGGCCACGATGATGGAATTTACGAAGTAAAGAAACATTAATTCTGACGACAGTACACTTAACAATTTCGCTCTTGTTTATAAAAATTTTAGGTCTAATTTTTTATCGATCTTTTAGTCTTAAATTCATATATCCAATATGTTATTATAAGGAGTCACATAACTAACAATGAAGTATTATTAGATTATTGCATACATTTTTCAGTTTTTATATTCATTGTGCACTTTGCTTCAAACACGATCGATCACTATGTTGGTTATTTTGGCTATGTTGTTCTATGTTGGCTGTTATGTTATATGTTGGCTATGTTGGTTCACCAGTAATTATAGGGTTCAGTATAACCTGTACTGGCTTTTCAGACGTCCATGTGAATTAGCATTCATGTAGCCTAAGCCCTAATTGATACCAAGTAGTGTGATGAATGTGACATTTTTGTAGGAGTTCCTTACAGGTGGAAATTTGATGTTATTAAATAATGACGTCAGTTAAAATACTTTCGAATAGTTAAATTACATTTACATGTCACATTTGAATTCACAAATCATCGTCATTATAATTATCATTTCAACCACAGGAAGTCCACTGCTGAACGTAGGCGTCCCAAAAGATCTCCATATCGACCTATTGGGAGCGGTGAATTGCGGAGTATTGGCATAAACCCCACAAATGATGGCACAAATCAATATTTTCTTACAAACTAAATGAGAAATATTAAGAAAGAAAAATTTAACAAACCTCTGTATGAATTTTATTATTTTTTGGTTTGTATACTACTGACGGGATACGCTATATGTGGTTTTACTTTATCATGTCTCCACAATTTTATCGATATAGTGTATAGCTTGGCTATTGAATAATTGTCAGGTGCCTCATCTACATATAAGACTGTTCCCAGTTTGTCCTACATCAATTATAATAGCAGTTATTAAATTAAGTCCTGTATACTGAGTTAGGGAAGACATATTACACATTAAAATGTCAGGAGATAATTGTGTTGCTTCGTGTAGAACAATAGTCGTGTCTTTAAGTTCTGTGGCATTTGATGGTTCATGTTCAAAGATTGATATCGTTTCGTATTAAATGAAAGTATTTAAAGGAATTTACACCTTCGGATTTACTATTTTTATTGCCAAGATAGACGAACTGACTATCAAACTAATGATAATTGGCTATCGTCGCTTATAAATGATGACAATGTATGTCTTTTAAATTCCAATCCGCTGCCAATTGTGGAGTACTATCCGTAGACTTCATTTGATAAGGGAATTTTTATAGTCCTGAGAAAACAACATAGATGGTAGTTTTTGTAAGTATGATTGATCTTGTGGCATAATTATTAAACAAGTATAGGTTCCATCCACGGAAGTAAATTACTACTGTAAAAAATAATATACTTACTTATTATTAATTCGTTAGGCATGAACAATAATTGCTTTACATATTCGTTTTACTAAATTCGTTGATTAGTGATTACCCATAAGAATGTAAGAAAACCAATTTCCGCTTCGAATAATTTAAAATAATCAAGTCGCGTAAGTTGCAGACGAATTCATTATCGAATAGGTTTTATTGAGTACAATTAAAATATCCATCTGGTTTTTACGCTTCTTTAGATAATATCTAGAAATATAATGTAATCGTTTTATGGTCCTTCTAGTTATTTCGCCGAATTTGACCTAGTCAACATTAGGTATTCAGCATGTTCCTAGTGCCGACCTTGTTATCGCTATAAATTTAACAGTTGCGACACGCAAATACCCACTAACTGCACATGATTTATCGTTCGCCAACGAATATAGACCGAACAATTTCATTCTGATAGACTCTGCCAGTTCTCTGTCTATCAATACGTACACATGGCAACAGATTTGCAACGTCGGCAACGTCGAGGCAAATTATATCGCTTGTTTTGCGTAATGGAATCGAAATACATTAAATACGGAACTAGTTTTGACATCCTTCATAATCAAAAGTTTTTGCAATAATAGATCATACCTTATCTTTGATGTATGGGAATTTACGATGTGGGAAATTAAAATGACTTAATACAGTCGAATTAGTGGTAGTTAAAAACACAATTATATTTTTTGTTTGTAGTGGGAGTAGGGTTTAAGGTTATTTTTTATTGCAGATTGTTTCAACGTCATGTTTGTGTTGAACATAGGTGTGTTACGCGAATTATTTCAATTATTTAATGTTTGATGGATATGCTCGGTATGAGTAAATTATTTCCCCGTATATTGTTTGCTATGTCGTGGTGCGCACAGCTCAGCGGGCGGTTATGCGCAGGCGCCGTAGTACACCATTCTCATTGGCCGCCAGCGACAAGTCTGAATCTACAATATTACTTTTATAAACCGTTTGTTTAAATTAATTATAGTGCAATAATCACAGGGTGCTGAACAGACGTGACACAGCAATGGATTAAGACTGATATATTTTTAAATATGTATCCACCATTTTGATTACAAGAATAGACTCTTGTATATCTTGTACTAAACAAAGGGTTTGTTTTAAATAATAAATCAATACAATAACTGTATGAAATTTTTAAATATTAGGTGTTCAAACTTAGATTTATTTTAAACATATTTTTTACTATCATTTAGTCCGAATAAGAAATTCACCTAAATTACAAACGATTAATAAACAGGATCGACTCATAAAATTATTATGTGCACCATAAATTACCTTGCTTGCAAAATAATTCCTTGTACATCGTGGAATTTTCAAGCATAGACGAATATAGGTGATTGCACTAAAAATAGAGCATTCATCAATACAATGAGCGCAAGGCGAGTAGTTTATTCGCATTAAATCATACCAGCCATAAATCTCGCAAACCCGTTCCGCAGCTTATCAAAACAATACGCAGACACACTTGGAACTCCACGGCGGAAAATGTCTTCAGTGAGAATCAAAACATGCCAAAATTTCATCTATCATGTTAAACACAAGGTCCCGTTTTCATTGTTATTCAAAACACGGTTAGGCCCTTTAAGGAAAGCTCACAGACCGTTTCAAAATTAAGCCTCAAGTGTATGATAAATTTTCATAAATCAGTTGTTATTTATTGGAGTGTGGACTTTAAGGTGTTGTAAATCGGTTTATTTTGGGTTTTAGGAGATCTGGGGCTTTAAGGCATTTGCGAATTGAAGATCTACGGAATAATCGGATATCGAAGTCTCATCTTTTACATTTGCTACATACTTACAAGAGCAAAAATTGTACGCTGTAATTATCGGTTCTGAACGATAATAATGACAAGACAAGTTCTGGAAGAAACGTATGATTACACCGGGCATCTTTTGTCTTTTGTGAAACAAGACTTAAATAAATATCAGGTACGACTGCATTTTTTAAAGCGAAGAACAAAATGTTAAACGTTCTATAAACTGCGTCTGACATAGAGTATGATACAAGCAACTACTGGCAGGATTTGAAAATTATAGCATAGCTCTTTTCTTCTTTTATCTTAATTAATTATTGTTTGCTTGCAGTAACAACCAATTATACACCAATATTTTTATAGCAAGTTTTCAAGTGAGAAATATAATGTCTCCAAACGTTTGAGAATTCCCAGTATATTAGTAAACCAAGCACGATAGTTGCTGCGAGTTTGATCGTCAGTAATAAATGCTCGATGATATGTCTATATAATTAATTTTCAATAAACAATTCTATATGATGAATTATAAGCAGTTAGGCGCCCACTGAGCCATCGCAAGAAACTATAATTCTATGTTGTAGATGTAGATTGAAATAGTTCTTTTTACGGATTTGGTATTTTTTTTTATTTTTAGACGTTAAGGTTTTGAATTAACTTTTTAAATTTATTAATTATACAATGAAGGTAGTTGCGTATGAGAAATACTTCAGTCCGCCTCGTGAACACGCAAGCTGTAAAGTATTTGAAACGTTGAGAAGTTTTAAGTTTAAAATTGAACCAAATCCGCGATAATATCAGTGAAAATCAGTTTTATTTCAATGTGTAACCTAGTGTATATTTATGTGTATAAACCAATAGTGGGTGCATATCCTGAGTACTACTGATTGTGAAAGTAAAAAGGTACCTACACATATGTTTTTTAGATGCATGATTTTTTAGATTTCCAATGATAAGAATAATCGTAGGTTTCTTCGTGATATGTTATTAAAATAGTTACTTTAGAAGTGCACTAATATTTAATTGATTTGGAGAAGAAAAATCTTAGGCCCGGTGAACAAGCACGCAATTATGACGTATGCTTTGCATTTTTATTGCGTATCAAACACGATTGGAACTCACACGTGAATTCAAATGGCCGTCAGCAACAATTGCGGAAATCTTTGCCAATCTTACCAAGTGTAGGGAAGTACACACGTATGTGTAGGTTTCATAATTTATTTTTTATGAACCGTTTATACATGGTGTTCCGGAACCTTTGTAAATCCTTGTTCGCCTTGAATTAAGGTCCGTTAAGTACTTATTGGCATTCAACGAAACTCTAAATTAAATCATAAAAAATACAGGCTTTTAATATCTAGTATACATCCCATAGTATTTTTAACAGATATTTGTACATTCATTCATATTTTAATAAGGGTTAGAGAACAGTAATATAAAACCATTTATATTTTGCCACATTAAACGGTATATCTTGCAAAAGATATTAATAATAAAGCAAAATAATAATTCTGGCAATCATCTTGTAAATTTGTTTGATCAGAAATAGACTAGTCAGTTAATATTTTGTATTTCCCTGTAAATTATTAAATGCAGTCATTAGTTGAAAATAACCGTATTGTAGTGTCATTATCTTTATTTCATTTTGTATTTTCATTAACATAATAAATCCATTCTCAGCTCAATTAAAGAGGTGTTAGTTTGTCTTAGTATAATTTTGTTCCTAATAATATTTTAATGTTTCTAATTTTCACCTTATTGTTCTTTATTTGACGTTTTAGAGATATAAAATTAATTAACATTTCTGGCCGTCTTAATTATTTCAAACTGTATTTTTTTTACGTTAGTAAAGGAAAAAGGTTAAAATATTTTAATTCTATGGTGGAGTACCATATTATGGGACTTAAGTAGTCAAAATAGAGGAAATGTAGTTTCAAAATAATTTTCATTCTAATGCAATTTGATTTAATTGGCCATAAATTTGAGTTAAGTTTGTTACACGGCGTATTACCAGTATTTGAACAATATCGAGCTGCCGGGAGAATGCATGTTGGTATCTTAGGGAGATTAGCATCTTTATAATTGCACGTAGTGTCGCCGTTAAGTCTAAAATATTGTCATAAAACCTATTTAGCTATCTAAATTATTCATTCACTTACCTAGTACAAGTATCACTAACCGTGACAATAATTTTAAACGTGATAAATTTTATTGTGAGAACTTATTTTGTTTACCTATTGTATCTAAATAGTTTTAGTTATGTCATTGAAATCAAGCTGTAATGTTGTGTGTAATTAAGGAAATATTGGATGAAAATATTTTATATTATAAGTATTTATTTTATGAATTTTATTTTTACACTAATACTGTGTATTGTACAATATGTAGTGGTACTACACTAATACTGTGTATTGTACAATATGTAGACTACAAATTGTATCACGGGACGAGAATACTCCGAAGACCGAAGTGCATAGCTTTTACAACTCCTTCTCTTTAATGATTCAAACCCGTAATATTGTAATTCTCAGTCCGTTTTAATCGTATAAACATTAATATATGCTCATGAATAAACATATGTCAAAGGAGAATATACGCAAGCGCCAAGCGCGGATGTTTCTACAACTTTAATTGCCCGTCACAAGGTCTTTGTTTCCGGCACTTTTCGTCCCACATTAAATGTTTTAATCTATGCACGTCTAAATGAGATTGATCACTGACCCGTACTTGAATTATATTATTTCGTACAATATTTTGCTTTTACATATTTACGGTTCGTAGTTAGATAGTAATTTTGAATTAATTTTTATGATTTTTCTGTAGAAAATTTGTATTTGAAATGTACTGTTACACATATAAATTAAGTTCTTGATGTCCTTGGCGTAGAATAAGGAAAGGTGGCAGTGAAATAAGAGACCGTATGATGTATGTAGGTTCAAAGAATACTTGTATCGAATCTGCTTATTATGAAGTCTCAAGTTCGTCTATAAAATATAAGAATATTTAATTTTAAATGCTTGTTAAAGGCTCATCTAGTCACCTAAATTTGAATCTTCTTTGGTAGCCATAATAAATAAACAAGCACTCAATTTTTCTGCCAGTAGAGTTATTAAATGCTATGTTATAATAATTATACATCATAATATCTAAAATAAAAAGGTTTTGTGAAAGAGATCAAACGTCAAACTGCATTTTAAAGATGGCGGATAATTGAGCTCATTAAGTTTATTTATAACCGCCGCATATGGTACGTCCGATCAAAATACAGTAATTTGCTTGTAATTTATTTTAAAGGTCATTTCTTGTATGGTCAACAGTATTCTTAGACAATATGGCGAAATAAATACATATACAAAATAATGTTTTTTATTTATCCTTTTTATTCCATAAAGATTCAAAAAGTTCTAAGTTGTCTGCGTCGAAGAGAAAGTGCATTAAATCGATTACGAAAGAACTGCATTGCTAAATAGTATACCAATCTGTAACTGTTCCATTTGTAAATGCCCTTTTATGTTATGTTGAAATAAACTACTGAAAGGAGCATGTATTATTGACACAACAAAATCATAAAATGTTTTACGATGAAATTTAAATTCAATTTCATATCAAATAAATAACAAAAATGGTTATTAAAAGTACCTAATTTAATATAAAATTAAATTAAATTATACTTACTCAGTATACAGTATTTCATAAATGCAATGAAATCGTTAAATATCATATAGCTAAATCAATTGCAGCAATAGATTTAAAATATATATAAATAGTAATACACCGATTAAAAAAATCTGTAAATCAATGACTTCACTAAGCACTGTGGCTCATAAATAAAAGTGCATATAAACATCAATAAATTTTATATACCTCCCAGGGCCCTCATTATAATTTCAAAATTAACAATTTGTCCAACCCTCCGAGGTGAATAATTTAATGAACATCTCGTCAGTTCGTAAATCCTTCATTTGCCTTTGCGTATTTATGAATAATTTAAAACGAAACAATCTCAAATATTCTGACGAAAGGAGAGATAACAAAGCGTTTAGCGTTAGTTGTAGGTATAATATTATATACACAGCGTAAACCTGTTTTTGGGCCCGTACCGTTCGCATAAAGAATGCTTTATTTTTTGGCGATTGGATCATGATACATTTGGTAAACAACCTTGGTATTTTAGGGACTATTTTTGTCCGATTTTCACAGGTTGCATTAAATGCAACATGAATTTTAAAATAAAGCTGTACACATGGCTTATAGAGGTCAAGTAGGTTTAATCTTACCAAGCTTTTGATAAGCATACAATACATTTTTTAAAGCAACTTATTTGAAAAAATAAACTACAAGAGAAAAACACATATGATTTGACTATTTGATCTTCCACTATATCTAGTTTTAAGTAGTCTCTTTAACTTCTAAATAAGTAATATTTACAGTGGATTTTACTTAAATTAAAAAAGAGGTGTTTTGAAAATAAAACGGGTATTATAATAATGAATAATTCATTTAGGGCAACACCGACCCATAGCAGGGCAAGTAAGGTAATCATTAAAAAAATATGCACTGTCTCCGTCGTAGTTTCTATTTAATAGCTCAACTAGAAATTAATTTCTAATGTTTATGTATCATAGATCATTTATAACACTTCATAGACAAGTTTTTTAATAGTTTACTAACGAAGTAAAAATACTTTGTTGCAAACTGAACCTTAAAAACAAACAGGTGCAGGCAAAAACAGGAAGTAATTGCGTAAATAAGTATTCTATTTACATCGTGCTATTTCTTTGATCATACTTATGTAATTTATGGTTAATATTTTTTTAAAAGGCTTTATGAAATATACATCAAACTTATTCAATTTCAAAATTAACATTATTTTATAATTTAATTCTATGGTAATCATTGTTTATCAATTATAATGGTTTAAAGTTTTTTTCGCAAATTGTTCAAATATGTTAAATTGATGTAACTTAGTAGCCTTATTGCTACTTGTTCTACTGACCGTATCAGTTTCCCGTATACGATCTTCCAAGATGATGTTATTTAAGATGAGATCAATTTTATTGAGATTTATTCTGTGAACATGTTTTGTATCGATTTAGTTCATTGTCTATAAATTATCGTTTTTTGAATCCACCACTTGATTAATAACTTTGTTTGATGATAATATTGATTTATATTTACTGATTCGAAACGCCTTTGAAGCTTATTATGGGATTCATAATCAAGTTTTGTTACAAAATTTTTATAGAAAATCTATATAATTAACTACACATTTTGAATATTACAAACATGATAGAGCCACAAAAGCTTAATTTGTTGGATATAAACACATTTTTTTCATTTATACGTTAAATAACTTTATAGAAATTCATTTTTTGTCTATAATTAACAGGCGTATAATATAAATATATCATAAAAACATGATAATAGTCCATACAAAATCGTATAAGGCGCACGCCACACTACTCACTAAAGATTTGTTGTAAATAGGTGTGTAGTTAATCGATTGCCAAGATTATATTGCCCATAATGATATCAGCGCGCGTATTAAGTGAAAATATTTATAGCTTTAACGTTAGCCAAGCGTCATTTTAGCGCCGGTCGGTACTTTAAAGTTTAACCGTTTAACAGTTCGCGCAAGTAGTAGAGTTTCGATCGCGGTCCAATGCACGTGACTTATAATTTATATAAGTAAAAAAAAATAAGGAATAAGGGCGTGATCTAATGAGACCACCGTCGAACAAGTACAATAGGGCTGCTCGTTGCGGTTTATGTTAAATTGCGAATGTTGAGTAAGCTCATCGATTCGAGATGCGTTTTCACTTTTTTTGATGGAATTGAACTGAGAAGATAATAGGAAAATATTATCTTTTTATTGTAATTTTTGCTATTTATCTCTTCACCTTTCAACAGATACCATTTTTTCTCGTTCAAGCCGGTCAGGTGATAGATGTTAGCCCTGCAATAATAAATATTTTTGTCAACAATTTCGTACTTAATAGGATTTGTAGCGCTTTTAAATAAATATAAAATAAATTTTATAATGTTATTGATTCATTCATTAATTTTACTTTTTACATTACATAAATAAATCTTAATTTTAACAGAATGTTAAATTAACTATCAAAAATATACAAAAAAATCTTAAAATCCGATAAATAAAATATTCTTAAAAATATTTCCGCGAGTGCCAACCCTACTCAAGCCCGGCAGGTTTAAAGCGCGTGAAACCCTCCATCACACGAGTTGAGATCGCACTCAGCTTGTAATTTAAACCACGCTCATTTTTACGGGTTTTACCTCTAACTATTGTGTACACCTACTGTTGCCAATGTCAAAACTATCGGTAATTGAACACTACGCGAGATTAATTGGAGGCTTTTGACTCTAGTTTATTATGTGAGGATAAGTTTGATGCTACCTTATAATTTATTAAATCTGCCTATACTCGTATTCGTGGGTGTAGGTATTTAGTATTGCTAAATAGGGTTTTGTTTAATGACTTTCATCTTAGCGCCAAAACAAATTGCGTTGGTGGAAAGATTGGTTTTGTCAAATTAAAAGCCAATTGGGTGTTATTTGCTAATAACCTGGTAGCCTTTAAATACATTGGGGGTTACGGAATATTGCAAAAAATATATATTTAAATGTGCTTGCATCGCAGCATGGATTCGAATGTAAGTGACTCTACCGCAGTACGTGTAGACTCTATCGAACTTATTTTCTACACATTGAGCATGTTTTTATTTGGTGTTAATGATGATAAATGTAGATAAGGCTTTACACTCAAGACAATATTATATTTTCACCTAAAATAGGCACTAAATAATATCAAAGTTGAAATAAATCAATAGATTATGTGTAAATGAACTCTCCCTCTTAAACATTCATTTTATGATTTATCGTCCATTTACCATGGTGTAACAAAACTCTGTTACTAAAATTAATTAGACAAAAAAGTAAAAGACTCACGCTTGACCCGTTCGCGCCGTTCCAAACTTCATCGAGAGCTCGTCGAAACGAGAAGTCACAGCGCCCTATCTCTGTCACGCACTACCCTTAAACGCTTAAAAAGCTCCATAGATGGCAGTAAAAACCGTTGCAAAGGTTTCAAGCGGCCACTAGTGTCGCCATCTACCGTCGAATAACCGAACTTTTATGGCACGTTTATTGAAGAGGGTTCTTCGGCAGCTCGTAAACGATTTTATGGGCACTAACGAAGTCTACTCTCGTGCTCGATATTACCCGACCGAGTACGGTTGGGAATGCAATATTTGGATGCTCCTGTTGAGCGGCGGTGTATTCAATTCCACCGGTGTTCATGGGCTTTTATGTGCGATTCAAGGTGCGATTGGATGGCGTGCTCGAGTGTTTATTTGGCTTTATTGTAGGGGTTTGTTTATGCGATTGCTGTTTAACCAAGTACGGTGTTTGTACATGCTTTTGTTATGATTATTACGTTGTTACGTATAATGAAAACGATGCCGTGGGAACTTTTGACTTTTCCACCTTTTTTTGTCAATTAGCTCGCACTTTTCTTACGTTTTCCGATTGGATTTTAACTTACGATAATATAATGATAAACACGAAATGTTTCCGAATTATTTTCGAATGCGGTGGGCGGTTACAAAGTTGGAATTAGGCACGAAACCCAATAACCATTTATCAATAATTTATATTCGAGTTTTCCCCAAAACGTAGCCGTGAAAAAGGCAAATCATAAATAAGATCCGATTCAAATTTGTAGAAGATGCTATCGGTATGATTTATAGGCTCGCACCCGAGAGCGCTTTGTCTAGTGATGTGCTAATTGCTGCGTCACGTATCGATAAACCGAGCGAATAAATTGCCGATTGCTTTACGATACACGATGCCAACTAATGTATTGTTTGTTGTTAGTTTCAAACCTAAAAGGAACATTTTAATGAAGCAAAAACTAATTTGAATATTTGCCGTCGACTTATTAGTCCGTAAGTAATTTATATTCCATTAAAAAGATTATTGCTGCGAGAAATCTTTCGAATAAGTAAGCAAGTTGACAAAAGTTTCATGATTTCCAGACTCAGCTTTGCGTTATGAGAAAAAAAATCTTGGTAATATCTGTTCGGTAGAGATCCCAGCGCTTTACTGTCTCGAAATCACTGGATCAGCATCTTTCGAACAAATCTGTCTATGAGATATTACTGGGGTTTTTTTGCCTTCCATTTCTTCTGTCGTTTTGTGCGATTGTAGGCGAGCGTTCGATGTGGTCCGAATGCCAGGGACGTCGCATCACTAATTATTATTTTTATTTTGTTGCCGCGTGTATTTATTATTATTTTTGGGTTCACGAGTCGCATATTCACCTTTTTTAAAGGGTTTTGTTTAGTGTTCTATATACACCTTTTTGTTCACTAAACTTCTTGCTTTCGAAGTTTTTTATTTCTATAAATAAACAGAATTAGATGAACCAACAACATTCGTATACACAATTAAACAACAATGGACACTACTCAAATAAATACAAAAGCAATAACGTTGATTTTTATCAGCTTGTCATACAGCCTGTGGTAGTTAGCCATATATGCTAAGCATACGAATTAGTCGCATAAATACAGTTGTACCCGGAAACCGCCGAAATAGGCCCTACGGGGCGCCACGAGCGATGAGACGGCTATCGTCCGAAATGGAGGATAAATAATCATTAATTTGAATTCGATACTCGCCCACTCACTAGCGATAACTGTGATTTAAGACAACGAAATATTTGTCATAACCTATACAGAAGTTTGACTCCGCAAACACGTTCATTTGCCTTTTAGGACACATTCAATACGAGTTATTGAACTTTAACTATGTATTTTGTAAACGATAATATACCTAAACGGATATCCGTATTGGAAATATATCGACCCCTCCCACGCATAAAGGCGTATCGAGATTATGACAAGTTTTCAGTACGGTCATTTGAAGATTAATTATGTGATTATTCAATATTGAGTATAAATATTTAGTTTCTTTCTAGTTCTAAGAAACTAGAAAGTATGCGTGGGAGGGGTCGATATATGCATGGTAAAAATACTTTTGACAATTACATTCTAATAAGTGCGCTCAAGAGAGTTTTACTGAATGAATTCGAGATGTTAAATTAATATTATTGGAATTATTTTTATGGTTTATTATAAATTATCGACAACTTAAATTTGCAAGCTTCTCTTTTAGTTATAATTTTTAATATCATTAAAAAGGGTTGAAACTATTTGTATAACAAGGTCAGTATTCGCAAAGCAAAGAAACATAATCCACAAGAGGTCCATGATGTAAAGGCCACCGTGAAGGCCACAAATCTCCCGCGCGTCCACCGACAAACATTTTTTTTCTGCGCCACATACCCCAAACAATGTTTTATCTATCCTAATGTGATTTAACAGGTAATTTTTAAAATAGATTACCATTAAACAGAGTCAAATTTATGTTCGGCCACAATGTAAATAGGCAACAGAATGAGGAACTACATTTATTTTCATTTACCTCCATTTATATCGCGGCTGCACGTGGAGATTACGTGGTTTAACAAAGGCACTGCTATAAATCTGTGCCGTGCTGTCTTAGTAGGCTTTTGTGGGCATTTTTGATATGTGCCTTTAAAAGGTTTTTTCTGTATTTAGATGAGAGTTCATTGTGTAATTCATTAGAGCGAGGGGTGGGTCGTGGAGTGCGGACCGGTTCCGATATCGAGAGATAACGCTGTATTTATTGCCAGCCAGTCAGATGTCCTACAAGGGCGCGATACTTTTAACGATCGACGAATTAGTCGATACAAATAAGAACATAGTAATAAAGGCATTCGTAACCGCGAGCCGGGATGCGGTGAAAATTACCAACTTCACAGTTTACATGTTTGTTTTTGCAACTTTGATCCTATTAGATTTTATTTACAGGATTTATTCTAATTAAGCGCGTATTGATATAATCATCATAATCACATCAAATTTAGTTATAAGCAACTGATTATCAAAATTACTAGCTCTTGAATTAACTCCCTGTCTTGGCACCTTGTTTCTTTGAGCGCTAGCACCTGTCCTTCTTCAAGCGAGGCTTGAAAAGAGTACTCTCCTCACGGTAGGCAGCGACCTGGTTGTACTAGACCCTTGACACTGCGAAGGTCCATGAGCTGCGGTGACCGTATACCATCAGCAGGGCTGCATGCTCGCCTGCCTGTTAATAAAATATATAGTAATTAAATTTACAATACAACATAGATTCTCAATAAGCATGCTGTGTTCACATGTAGCATTTAATCCTTACTTTTGATTTAAATTATTAACGAACAATTAAAAATCACACATTTAAATTATGCCGAAACACAATGAGAGAAAATTTGCGTATCGAAGAAATCTCTAAAATATTATCGATGGTGAATTCCGCTAACCCGCGATAGATCTGCGTGGTAGATTATGGCCTAAACCCTCTCAATCAAACTCTCCATTGCAAGCGAGCTTCGTGCTCTCGGCGATTACGAGCCGATACAGAATTTTATTATGTGTAAAATCCCAAAACATATATAATCTCATATAATTACTAACTAGAATATTCTATTGGTGAATCATATGAGCATCAATTATTTGGATTTACATAACTATTCAATGAGTGCCTATACATTACACCTTTGTATAAGACAATTATATGGGTATATATTTTACATTCTGGCGGCACAGTTAACGTCATGTTAATTGCCAATCATTTACCATTTACGGTTTAAAAGATTACGGAATGGCAGTTTTTAGTTCCTATAAAAGAGACGTATGCATTTAATATGTGTGGGTGGTCCAATAAAGTTCTGTTCGCATTGTCTATTCTAGGACCGAACTTGCCATTTGCATTGAGAACCTATTCGGCATATATTATCATAGCGCCGGGTTTGCTACGTAATTAGTAGACATTCGTATCAGGCACTTCATTAGCCAGTGTTCCTTGTTTACTTAATTATTGTGTTAAAATTTGAATTTTTAATTTAGACACGGGATTAATAAAACATAATTGTAAATACGTGTGAAATAATATCTCCGTGTGTAACTCAGCGGCCGACCTGTCCGAACGCCAACCGAGTAATACGTCACGACTAGACAGTCCCCCTCCCCTGAGCCCCTCAAAGCTCCTCCGGCTTAATGTTAGAAAGGGATGGATGTATAACGAAATGTGTTAGAGCAACAGAGAAAGATTCGGCTCGTGAAACATGGCGTATAACGCCCCTTGATTTATGGTAGTGTGCCAAAGTTCGAAGTTTATGTGTGCGTGGCCCTACATACATATACGTATTGTATAGCAATAATGTACGTTTTTATTACGATTTGAAATCGAAATACGAGGTTAATTTTAATTGACTTGTTAATGTTTATTGGTACATTTATGAAGCAAACATGTATGATGACAAATTTAATGCCGAATATTTTTATTATTAAACGAATATTTTTGACTTTTGATAAATATAAGTCTTATTTTTTTTTAATATTTAACTCTTCCCGTTTACCGTCAGCACCAGAATTTCTGTTTACAAAATCATACCTATTTCTTTGTATTACAATTCCATATAATTAAGTAAGTGTAACTTTTAATATTTAGTACAAATAATAAAGTTTTATTTTGTGACATTTATTTCTATAACTGGCTGGTAACAAAAGGTAAAAATATTTAAAAAAAGAACGCATACTCCTCGACAAAACGTGTTGTGGCGCCTGTGATGTAACATGTCATCGGATATTCGGACTGATGGCATGAACTACATAATAACAATATTCTAGTGGCGACTGATAGCCATCTAGATTGTATTCAAATGAGGCATTACGGATAGTTCTTTAGTTTTGTGAATGGAGTGGCCGAGTCGCGTGCTCTCGCGTGAATTAATTTGCGTTACATTATTTAAATACGATAATTGACTACTATTACATTATGATGGGGGCGTTTTGTATTGGCTTTGAAGTCGAGATTTATTATCGAGTCAAGTAATTCGAGTCAGGATACATTATTATACCAGTATTTTGTTCGGTACACGAAAGCGTGATTGTAAATTTTCTTCATGACTGTTTTTAAATTCAAATAAATTTGAATAAATGTTTTTTGTGATTAATTATTCGTTTATCTTTGTTACAGGTAATTAATCTTTTCCTGACGTCACAGTTTGTGCCTTTCTGTAAGTTTAATACACATATAAGTCATAAAGTTTGAGATTTATTTTTTGGTCTGATTAATTTTTATTGGATTCAGAATGAAAATCCCAAACGTGTTTCTACAATGGATTGAAAAATATATAGTTATAATAGTTGCAGAATATATTATTATCATCAACTTTGAATTGAATTACAATGTTGGAAATATATTTGAATATTAAAAGAGTATAAAGTAAATATTCCACATATTTGGAAATGTCGGAGTCATAGGCAGTCATTCTAAATATTCACCAAACACCCACAAATGCGCAGCGATTTTGTTATAATAATATCAGCTATTGAATAATCCCTATTGGCCATCTTGCCACGCCTTGGCCACGCTTGAGAAGGATTAGTCTACAGACTACCATACTAGCCTATGTTTGGTACATTTCTCAAACCGTTGACATTCTTGTATAGAACTCATGGGTTTGCAAGTCTTTTCCCAGTATATTTTACACCACATTATCGGATAAACAATTAACTGTGAATACACCAAAATCAGTCCAAAAACCCCAAATACAAATCTCATAAAAACCTCTCAACATAACACTAATAAACAACATTAACATAACAATCTTACTTCATTAAAGGGTTATTAGACACCGCGATGCGAACTAAGCAATTTGCTAAGCAAAATATATAGCGTAGGTGGCCACAATACTGCTGGGGTAGCGCCATAAACAAGCTGCTGCCTCGCTGGGTGGTCTTAACTCACACTGCTATTATTTATTAGGTAACCCCGGAGCACAGTAGCTCTCGGTAAGTGTAACATCTGTCACGGGAACACTGTCCGCGGATTTATAATTGTTTTGAGATGCAAGCACATTTTCGGAATTTGAATTTGAATTTAGAATAGAAGGACATAAACGGCCTCTTTTGAGCACAGGCCTCGTCGAAATTCTGGAATTCATTGTGAGGGTTAAAGCCAAAGTCCTTACGTTGGCCTATTGCGAGTTAGCGGACTTCGCATACCTTAGAAATTCTTTATATAGACCTCAGTGGTATACAGGTTCCCTTAGGATGTTTGTATAAACGTTTAATGTAACTTAATAGTAAATTATTATTATCACTGTATAATATGCCTGATGTAAAAACATGTCAATAAATTATTATTTTCACTTAACTAATATGCTCAATTTAAAGAGTATATCCCTTAAAAAAACTACTAATAGGCAAAACAATAATTTTGTGAGAGTACAAAGGCCTTATAAAAATGTCTATTAAAACATAACAAGGCTTATTCGGGACGTAGAAATTAAGCCAGTTCTGATTTTAGGGGTAAAGTCAAGCGGCAACCCTCAAACAACCCCAACGTCGTAATCTGTATCGCTTCGGAAGCGATTACCGGCACAAAAATGCGTAATTGGAAGAGATGGTACGAGTAAAAATTCTGAAAATAATTACATCTTGTGCTCTTATTTTATCAAGTTGTTTATATTCTGAGAAAATCGTCCCTATTTAATAATTACAACTTTATATTATTAATACATAAGCATAGCGTCTTTAGCATTTATTAACAGCAATAAATATATTTTTGTTATCATAGTGATCTTTATGGACCATATAAAAATAATTTAAAATATCATCTTAATTCTAACAAATATTTATCAATAGCATTTTTAAATTAATGTTAAACATTTTTATTGCATTTTGGTTCGGTTATCATCGTTTATTTTATTTGCATCTATTTATAACTCTACCTATTACGAATTTTAATACCATTGTATACATTTGAATTTCCTACATTCAATTCTGTTCGTTCATTTGTTTGGTGATCAAAAAGTAATGTCAAAAATCTCTACGTGCATCGATACAGACGTTAAGCCGTCGGTCTTTGGCCCATTGTATTAGATTAAGGTTCCATATGATGTGAGGAAAATAATTGGTGCCAAACTGCCAACAATAGACGAAAGAGTAAATTTACATAAAAATAAATAATAGATTTTTCAAATCTATTTCAGTTATAAAATGTATTGTCTCTTTTGAACGACTTGTGTGAACGAAGAAGACAAATATTCGATAACTGTAATGCTGGCATGTTGGCCGCATGCATTCTATTTATGAAATATAACGTTTTGACAATTGTTTTTTCCTTTGATTTCACTTCAGTTTGTTATTAAAGCCATTAGATATACATTATGTTATTTATTATTTCTAATAAATAAATTAAAATAGGATGTAAAACGGTACGAATAAAGCCGATGATTAACTACTACACTTTGATGTGCTCAAATTTCCATTGTCGAACATAATCATAGTTTATCACGATGTGTAATTTAGTTTTTCCGCTTCATTATAATTGTTGACAAATTGAGTAAGATAGTAGGTTTATTATGAGGGCCGGGCATTGTTCAACCAGTGACAAATAATGGCAGATAATACCACAGTATCGGGTGTCCGGAGCAAATTTAGCACTATGTTTCGAGCCAATATTCCCTGTTGATAATAAACATACGTCATGTGGATACTTAACACACATTTGTGTAGATAAACTGTATTTAACTAGTACGTTTTATCGGAATGCGTCATGTAATTGGGAGTTTTTTTATGTTTGTTTATGTTTGTGTCTATAATTAAATCTATTAGATGTTGTTGTATTTACTTACTACAAATTTATATTTTATCTACTAAACTATTCTATAAGTAAAAGTAACTTTTGCTAGGTATCTTTTTGTTTTATGAACTTGTTAACTTTGTCCACGGCTTCTTTATATTGTTGATACTTCATATTTTATTAGAACCAACACAAATATTTGACCATGAATTGCAATATTTAGCGCAGAGTGCAAACTGTTTAGTCGCTTGGCCTGTCTAAGTATTGACGAAATTGCAAATATATAACGTCGAAGTTCATATAAAAAACTGTTTAAAATGCCTACACGTGAATTTGTTACTTAATTCTTAGTTTATTTGGCCTTGTTCTTGATCATGACTACTATCTGATTCAAAAGTATACTCATCTATCTATTTTGTTGCCCGTGATTTAATATTTATTATTAGCGTTAATTTGGAGTCAGGGCCACTTTACACTAGCCCAGGCTTGCGTCCTCGGGCCCACTATTATTCGCCTTTATTGCGTTATTTACCAGAATATAATTAAACCAGTGACACACAAACTACACAACCGGCTTTAATTTTTAAAAATCCACATTTCTACATCATGATATAAATCGTGTTATTAAAAGCCGCGCCACTTTATACGTCATTATGACGTGTTACACAAGCCGGCTGTTGTCAGATGGCGGTACAGTCACGAGAGTCACGATTTTCCGTGTGTACGGAACTTTAAATAAGCTAACATTCGAACTCAGTCATCGTTACTTCGCTTTGGTATTTTCTCTCGTTAGTTTCCAATACGGTATTTAAATTTGAATTTATCGAACCGTTTTGATTAATCTCTATTGACATTTCATTTAGCTCCGTCGTGACTGCGGCTAATGAAGCGGATGATTGCTTCTGTTGGATTTGATTGTATCCAACTGCAGAATAATATACAATAATTATATACTTAATCATCTTAATAGACAAAGATTTACGATTCCAGTATTTAAATTTATATAAATATAAAACACGACAAGAATTAATTTGCTATTAAAAAACGTTTATTTTTAGAGTAAAGAATAGGGACATCAGAATGTGGGAAGGGAAAACATTTACAATAAAAAAATTATCTTCATAACCAAAATATATTCCGCCCACAAAAAATAACACCTAATACACACCCAAACAAAGCTAAAATAACACGCATCAATCTCTTATATTAGCTCCGGGCTCGGTGGAACAACATAAAAACTTCCTAAAGTTTCCTATACTCACTCATAAATCTTGCGTTTTTTAATAGATAAATAGGAGCTCGCACAAACGAGCAATATCGCATTATTTGGCCCTCCCTCAGGAAAGGCCCTCCTGATAAAGCCTCCTCGCCTCACACCCTTCATGCTAATGTACTACGCCAGACGGTGACAACCATTTTTTGGCCCACTTGGCTACATTATGGTGGCTATAAAGAGTATTTCAAATTATATTTTCCGTGTCCATTAAAAACGCGATGCGGTCTCTTGCTTATTATATTAAACATTTGTTGATTTCAAATTAGCGAGTCTTTTAGACGACGTTTTTGCTCACAACACAGGTAGCTGTTTTTAAATGGAACAAAACAACTATTGTCTATTACGCTTAAAAAGGCAGAAGTATGATTTCATTGTGCAAAGTAATAAAATGTTCAAAAGTTTGAAAAAATATGCCGTCATAAACAAAGCAGTTCGGATGCAAAGTTAGATAAAGAACATCTCACACACCTGAGCTAGAAAATTGCTTTTTTCTAAACGCCTCCAGTTTTTTACGCAACTTTCTCCGAGAATAAAAGAAGTTCCTTTGAAGAAACTTTCTTTTTTCTTTCTTGTTGTAGGGCGTAAATCATACCTTATTCCAGTATGACGGGCCGTAAACGCGCAAAATATGTAAAAAAATAAAAATATTGTGACATGTCGGAACAATTGTTCGGGACGCTTTTGTTTTGATGAATGTTCCTAAAGCAAAAAACTGTATTGTGCGTTTTTTGACTAGTGCAAACGAATTTAACTCATTCGCAATTCGGTCTAAACTTATTAGAGAGGGTGGGCGTAAAACACAGCGGACCCTTATCACAACTAGTTAAAAACTAATTACCGGGGTGACACCACCTTGCCATAAATCCTCAGTCTCCTCCGAATTACTCTGACAAAAGTTATTTTTAAGAAAAAAGCCCTTGAGGTCGCGCCGTCCCTCCCGCACTCCGCCTCGAGAGGAATTTATAACGATTTATATTCATAGCATAACAACAAGCGTTGTTAAGGGTGATCCCATTCAAATTGTGCCGTGCTAAATAAAACCTGTTGTTTGGCTTGTATCAACAGCACATATGCGAAGTGACTGTGCGATTTGTAATGACGCCATCTTTATAGTATTTAACGTTCATTTAATGGAAACATCAGAGAGTTGATATCAGCGTTATAATGTAATACATGCCTCAGTGCTTTTATTATGATATAATGCGGCTTGAAATGTGTCTAGTAATGCTGTTAAGTATTTAATAATAATGTAAATGTATGTAGGTATTTTGTAGAACTACTCCTTAACATCATTCCATTAAGTCTAATTTATTTACTCATTAATGTTATAGTGGAAGAGCCATGTTGTAGGTAATCTTTAGCAGATAGTTACAGCGTGAATGGACTAGTTACTTGACAATGGCAATACTATCCGAATCCGAGGTCACATTTAGTCTTGCCGTAACTTGAGTATCGTTTGGTGATTATGTTCGCCGAAAGCATATTTTTGTACTTATGCTACTTTAATGTATTTATAATATAAAGTTTATCATCAACGCTCAATAATTATTAGTCTATATGATAACATGCCTAATCTTTTACCCCTTATTAGCAAATGTTATATTCATTTTCTGCTCTTTTCTGTCAAAATAATATAATAATTCAAAATATGATTGGATAAAAGTAATTTAAACAATTGAAAAGTTCGATAACTTAGTCATTTACATGCATTAATCTTATAATATAGTATGAATCAGCCAGCGTCGCGACATCATTAAATCGCGTTTTTTGTCTAATGTCAAAGTGATACCCTTTTTCGAATAAATAATTCTAAATTTAACAAGTTCGGGTGTGAACCCCGGCCATATGGCGGTTCCAAACGCCGAGCACAGAAGTTGTGGACGGAAAAACAAATCAAATGTGCTTCGACATGGATACATTATATCCAAGGAGATATATTATTTAAGGTTATTTTATTTTATTTAAGGTTTAGGTTAATGTTTAGTTTTTTATAATAGGCTTAAGTTTGCGTTAGCTTGCGTCTGCACGTCATCCAAGGTGATCACTGAAAATCAGCGTTGTGCTACGGCCTGCACCGCCGCGCAACATAATTGCTGAGTGATCACCTACTTGTCACAGCCACGACGTGCGAACTTCTTCTTTATTTTTATTTTTTAAATAGACCTTTGTGTATCTGTTTTTGTACGTCGTTTTTAATGCTTGTGGCAAATAAAACTATTTTTCTTTCTTTTTCTTTCTTTCTTTCTATATATATTAGGCAAGATATTGGAGTGATGATATTATGAATAAAAAGTATAGCATTGCAATGTAGGTAAAAAAGGAATTTGGGATGTGATCCCTAATATGTTTTACTGTTAGTGAAACAGTAAAATATATTAGGGAGTCAAAAGAATTAAATTCAGAAATGTTTACCTACAGTACACACAGTGCAGTGCAGCTACACAGAAATTAGTAAAACATAAATTACAATAGAGTTAATTAAAAATATGTACCATTGCAACCACGTATCACCATCACTCATGCCACAGTATAAATTACGCAGAAGATCAAATCCAATCTTATCTCATAGAGTATATAACAAAGGAGTGTTTAACTTCCAAGACACTTTGAGGGTGGCTGTGCCATTATTGATGAGGTTCTTAACGCCGCGGGGTGGCGTGATCGCGCTACGCCACGGTACAAACGCTCATTAATTTGTGATTAGCTATGCCAAGGAAATTCTTGTACAGGCTCTCTAATTAGTTAATCTCAAATCTGTTTTTCCTTTAAAAGAGGGATTAAAATGCGAGAGGATGTTATTAATGGTCATTGTATACCGTTTGTTTAATTCCTATCAAAAATGATGTCTGACTACTCAAAGTTGGCCATAGTGACTAAGCGATTTGAAATGAGTTTTTTGAAAACACTGGATGTTAATCTACTGCTATCAACTCTTATGCAAAATTGTTAATATAATGTAAAACAGATATCGGAACTCTGGGTACAATTTTTATGTGAATACTATTATATTGTATGTATTGAAGAATTAGTGTGGGAAAGTCATGTTCTTATGTCTATTTTTGTCCATTCTTAGATGTTATTTGATAACATAAAGAATTTTAATATTATTTTAATTTGAGGAAGTAAATAAAAATACTCAACTTGAATTCACTGTTGTACAAAAGTCATATAAAAACTGCTGTTCTAGACAATTATCCTACAAAACATACTGGCAATCTCAATATTTATACATAAAAATATTCCTCAAATACAAAAATATAGGATTTTTATTTCACAGCCGGCTTCTTACTCACTGAGCCACATAGACAACCCATTTAACAATGTCACAGAAGCTACATTATCAGAGCAGCCGGACAAATTGAATGGTCGCGCAATATATCCCGAAGCAGATCCTTTGCAATGCAACATCTAAAAAACTCAATTCATCCCCTAATAAATATCTTAAGCATCGTTTACTCGGAATGAGGCAAAACGTTATTCCCCCATACTGTTTATTTAAAGGTGGATTGCAGAATATTTATTCCGGTACCTACTACACACATGTTTTGGGGCGACGTTAACGTATTCAACAGCCGTAACAAAATCCTTTTATGCTTTTTACGTGTTTTGTAATTATCTTGAAACGTTCAATATTATACATTTTTCCGACATTCTTCTATAGATAATAAAAACAGTTTTTTATCTTCGGATTCGGGAGAATACTGACAACAAACAAAATCACAACATTGCCAAGTATTAATAAATAATACTGCCGGAATCTGCCGTCTCGATTCCCTTCCGATGATCACAATATTTCTTCGTCTAAGTGGTTTTGTCTAAGAAAACCTACGTACCAGATTAATTCGGTTAGAGGGGATTGGATGTAGCCAATTTGTCTGATTGCCGACAATGTAGATTTATATTTACCTATGCATGTGCCACTGTTGCTGTGTTTTCGATAAATTCTGACCCTATCATGTCGCGTCCCCATCTATAAATATTTGCGCACGATCAATCCAATAAACTCACTGCACGGTTGAATTATTACTTTAGTCTTTGTTTCCATTTGGCTTGGATTTTCATCTTACATAGTTTCATCATACTAGGCCAACAATATTGAATCAATTTCATTTTTGGTACTTTGTGTAAAATATGGGAAAGTAGTTCCATAATTTTGCCTGATTGGAAGTTCAATTAATACATCGTTGATTTTGCTGATACCTAACATTAATGAACGGAGGCGGCCAGTTAATTAGAAAGGTTATGTATACAACGACCCTACCGGCTATTACTATCAACCGGTACACGCCTCTTTTGGGTAAACGTCCCAAATCACGACACGAGGGGAAAAAATCAAACAGTAAATATCGGAAAGCAATCCGAGGTGATTCTATTAGATTACGTTAAGCGGCAGCTTTACTCTGCTCTGAGGTCTTTAGGGCTCACAAAAAGGCCCTTCGTTTTGTTTGATTGACTAGCGTTTGAATTTTATTCTACTGAAATTTTAGAATTGGAGTGGGAATTTCGAAAGCTCGCCGTTCGCGTGCTTCTTAAGATTCATCAGAAACCTCGCGCTCCTCAGGACAGGTTCGCGGCTATCTAGATCTTACTATTCAGACCCATACACTTTTTAATTGGCAAGGCTTCCTTGATTATCTAGACACTGTTGTTTATGCGTCTTAGAAAAGTTTATTTTGGACTTAAGTGTAACACTTCCCACAGTCGTAAATTACCTTTATCAAAGGACTTTGACTCAAAATGGATTTAAATATAAACGGCTATGTAAATAGGCAATTAAATCGATAGTGAAGTACGGTTTACGATACATATGTCGTCACCGACAGTGAACCGCTACTGGTTAACTCCTACGATCGAGATAAGCCATCACATTCAAGATATTTAAATCGATTTTCCCCAATTTTCCGCGGGCGGGCGCGAGTTAAGGCCCCAGTCAATTTATCCCGTGTTGCTGCGGGGCGGTGGGACCAGGCCTCTCCATTGTTCGCCAAATGAAGTACGCTCCAAGCTTACAGCATCGTTACACTGCTTCCGTCATCCTTTTACGGTTGGAAAATTCGATTTGTGAACGTTCCGTATTGGCTATTTGCATTTTTAATGGTATTAGAACGCAATTTGAATATCGAAACATGTATTTAATTAAATTAATATTTATTTTTATTATCTATCATTAGTATGAGTCTTCGTATTGTTATATTGTTTATTTTGTGTTATGAAATCTTGAACAATGGTTCGTTTCGTAGCTGTTTCATTAAAAAGTTTTGCTTATTTCTCTCAACCGGAACCTATTTGTTGGGTTGCTATTTAAAACATTCACCCCGACTGCTTACATAGATCAGATACGTTCAACAAAGGCTTTTGTAATTAAGAAAGATATTTTAAGCCGGCGGCAGCTTGACTTTATATACGCAAAATGAATTTACTGAATTTAATGGTGTTTCATGTTTGTTAGACGAGATTGTTTATTTGCTCTGTTTAATGACTACGGACGCTGAATGTTTGAAACGTGTTTTTAAACATTATAAATGGCTTATAAAGTAAGTTTAGCGATATTTGTTTTATTTGGAGAACTTTAGGGATATCATTTTGTTACTCTAATAGGTAGAGCCATAACTTAAATTTACAGTTTTATATTAAGCAACTATATTTTTCTGAAATTTGCTCACATAAAAAGGAAATTAACTAGATAGGTATTAAGCACAATTATGAATTATGTTTAAGATTTCAAAGAGTTTAATATCTTGTATAATTTAACATGCAAAGGTAATATGGTTGCTTTGTTTTTTAAAATTTCCAAACAAAAGCCGCTAAAATCGAATTCAGCGGGGTGCAAAAATATCCCAGAGATTGTGTACCCACAAGCGAAACACGCAAAGCAATATTTCGAACGGCTAACAAAAATAAATTTCCGAATTCCAACCCCAATTTAGGAGTACATTATTTTCGCTTTCACAGACATCCGATACAATTAAAATCTTCTTTAATTAAGGGACTAACATGAATCATTCGCACGTGGCGCACTGAGTTTTCCACTTGTGTACGCACCGGCCTTAACGTCGTGCAACTACAACCTTAACACATCATACCAAAACCGACTTTAAGGGCAACAGATTAAAGTTGAATGTGGCTCAGCCACGAGTGTCATTTAAGGTGTATGCTGCGCACTTTTCGGTATCTCTTTTCACTTTATCGCTGTGTCTCCGTTATTTACTAGTACGTGAGGGATGCTCGCAATAAATAGGTGCGCACAAACATATTTGACGTTTACAAATACCTCCCAAATTGGTTTCCTTGGCGTGACTGTGTGTTATTACATTTTGTTTACTTACTGCTGAACAGTTGCTGGTTATTGCTTGGATTCCATCGTGATCAATTTGACGAGGCTGTCATACACGACTCTTTGATTCAACACGGTCTAAACTACGATTGGTCATGAGAGCAACTGTTTTTGGCCTTTCTATTTTTATTTTCGTATTGTAACATAGATTAGGTATTTTCAATTCAAACAATATACGTATTGAATCAAGCGCGATTGTTCGGTGTGAACAAATTTTATCCCAGTCTAAAAACCAGTGTCAAAATAGATCATCGAGCAAACGAGGTGCGAGTCACAATTCGGCCGGTCCGGGCGTCCGTCGGGAGTTGTAATTCAAGTGACAAATATCGAATGCCACAATTCATATTTTTCTGCTATCTCTGAAGTTGCGTCGCCATCTGTGCCGCGGGGTCCGCCGCTATTGGTTGTCCATTAAGCGGTCGTGTGATCTATTTTTGTTGCAAATAAAACATTGCTTTTTTCCTCCGGGAAATGTTTTATAAGTATTTTTATGGCCGCTCCGTGACGTGTTATAACATAGCGTGTGTATTTTTGGGGAGCATTGGTTTGGTAAATGGAAAGTGCATAAAAAATGCAACCCTCATCCGATTTCCTTTATACATAATCTGCAGTTGAATATACGCTGTGCGGTCTGAAATGTAATTTATTAACGATATTTTCGGTAGGACAAATTTAATTTAAAAATGAAAATAATTGCGAAATAGTGTTGGCGGTACACGGATCATGCATTATCGAGATCGAAAATTTCACGTGCCCATATAATTTTAAGCTCGTAAAGCTCGAACAATAATTCACTGGGAGCATTTGCGGAAAATGCATTTTATTGTTAAAACGTGAATTTTATTTATCGTCGACAGCCCGCGGTGGGGATGGTAGTGGGGTGCAGGGGGTTGATTTGCAGTAGCATCGAAGCCACCCTTTGGCACGGATTATTTATACTAAAGGTAATTTTCCCGGTTCATTATTGGGAAATGTTACATTTGCGTATTTCACAGACTATCATTTGCAGTTCATTAAAAATAAGCTATACGAGCAAAATTTGATATAACTCGTTCGATGTTTATTGTTTCGCTGCAGTAAATTAATAATGCGCATTATACGCGTTTTGGTAGTATAATTTTATTTGTGCTGTATACTAATTTAATGTAAAAAATAACTCAGAAAAAATCTGCGACAAAACATTCGTAATAACATAAAAACAATTCGCTGGAACAAAAGGAGCAAGTCAGTGCCGGGATTAAATTACACGTTTAATTCAAAACGAGCATTTAGCACGACGTAACTCATACAATTTCTCTAGCACAATATTTTATCAGGTATTCTAGCACGCGTTAAGGCGGTCTCTTCCGGAGCGATAGCCATCACAAGGCGTACCGGCTACCAGCGATCTCTGCACTTAAATTACACCATGTTTAATTGCGCCTTTGATTTATTTTGAACATTACGCTTTCGATGGATCTTGCTCTTTAGTTTTCGATGATTCAGGTAAACATTGCAACATTCGTGTAGTTATTTAAAGAATTTTAATGTTTGTAATATTTTAGTATCGCAATCTATGGCATTTATGATGAAAAACTAAGGAAATGTTGTTGCTATCGCCAGTCGAGATAGCGTGTACACTACGATTGAAGATAACAAACTTGCTAAGGTTGTTCTGGCTTCTCGCAGATGTTAAAAGACAACTATGATTAATATTAGATTGTTATTTATAAGGAATTTATAAATTTTTAGCTTTACAAAAACATAATGGCACGAAAAGGAGATTTTAATATTTTGAAATGTTAGTAATAACATGGAATCCCATAGAAGGTACTTACAGGAAATAAAAGAACAAAATCTAACTAAATATAATAATTATATCTTACATGTTATTTATTTGTTGTGACGGAGTGTTTCAAAGGACATTTCCAATAGTCTTGCTCGAGTCCATAACGAAATAAAAGGCGAACTCTTTTAAAAGCTATTTAACCGTCCCTAGAGCGTCTACCGCATGGCGTGGCCGGGTCCGTTTTTTTCCTGCTGAAAAGCCAATTTGGAATGAATCACTGTAACGGTGGCTAGCATCTGTGCTAATTTACCTACGGGCGGACAGTCTAATGCGAGTCGTTCGATCGTAAATATTGAATCGCGACCGGGCGCCGAATATCGAAAGCCAGCATTAGGCGGATACAGCTAATACACACGGGGGTACGTTCGATAAATTATCGCGCGTTCATTTGCCGTTGGATGTTTAATCTATCTGCGGCGATACAGTTTCGCCGGGGGCTATTGTGAGTTTTGTATCGGAGTTATTATCTGAACTTGGCGAGAATCTTAGAAATGTTCGCCATCGATGATAAACCGACGCGTTGAAAACGTTTCCTCTGATTCAGCCGATGGATATTTATTACAACGCTGTTAATCTTGCATTATGAAAAGCTTTTGGCAGATCGATAATGTATTCACGACTTTCCAACTTTCATTCAAGTTTAATCTTTTATCAAGAAACATTCATGTATTGTCCGCTTACCTACTACAATAACTACATATTATTCTCGGATGCTTCCTAGATTTTACACTTTTGAAATACTGTAATAAAGATAAACTTCAGTTGAGATATTCTTCCCACTTCACACACATTTTGAAACTTTATCTATTTCTATGCAATCAAGGATACCACGATAAATACCATGCGACATGAAAACCTACAAATACATGTGATTACAGCAGTTAAATGGTTCCAAACTATACATAAATCGATATTGCATATAGCAATTGTATTTATATCGGTTTATGCCACAACGCGTCTACGTGCTTGTGATATAGAGCGTCGATTGTAATTCGTTCCATTTGTTGTTTATGTGTACATTTGTGTTTCATATGACGGTACTGCAGCTGTATAGATTATTGTAATTATTGTTTGTATTAAACATTAATACCTCTACCTCTATGACTACAATATCGAACCGAGCTGTGTGATGTTTTTTTATTGTCGATTTTGTTAAGATTGCATGTGTCCTTTTCGACAATTTTGTCACGTATTGAATGTGAGTGAAAATATATTTTATTCATATGGATTATTTTATATCAAACAAGTCAACCAGTGATTTTAAAATTTAATCTGATATTGTTTTGTTTCAGGTACTTACTCTACAGTATCAATAATACATAGGACATAGGTAGTACCTACTATATTATTTTCAACAGCTATTTACGGGTTACAAGGGCCCTGTCTGAACCTAACCGTCAACAAAATCCATGAATATATGGGTATGTAGTTGCGATAAAAAGACGTCACCGCGAAGATCATTTTCTCCCGAAATATGCAATAATAGAAGCAATTTATCAAACTAGCTATCTACCTTAAACGTAATTTGATGTATGGCAGCCTCTTAAGTCTTTCACCTCTCCCCAAAAAGCTGAGAGGGGGCGCGAAGGGGCCGCCTTATCGCGGAACTGCAGGCTCTTCGCCCGTTTACCTTAAGATCTTTAATATTAAATAATATAGTACATTTAAAGCCGCCTTAAATACACTGTCTGGCGATGTTTTATTGCTTTTAAATTGTTCTAAATCTTGTTTTACTTAATTATTGTTTAAGTGGCTCTTAGGAGAGATTACTTTGGGTGATTAAGCGCTGCCCCATCATACCATCTAAAAAGAATTAGCCCTGTTATAGCTTATTTACGATAGAACATGCTTCTAATTATTTTCATATACCATAAAATATATTCACAAATTGTTTTTAGCCTTTATTTTGAAAACGTCATATGAAATTAGGACTAGTGGTATTGCAAAATTGATTTATAATAATTAATCAAATATTATAAATGTTACTCCATGAAAAGCCTTTGCCCATTTATAATTTTTAATTGTAATTGGCAATATAAAAAAAACAAAAGAAAAAGAAAGAAAAAAAGAAGACAGTTCGTGTTGCTGAGGGAGTTTCTTGCGCCGCTTCTTCTTCACAGCTACAACACGTTCCGAAGCGGTGGTAGCAGAAAAGGACGATTCAAAAGATCTTGTGAAAGACTATTTGAATAAAGAATATTTTGATTTGATTTGATTTAATAATTCCAAGTGTGATAGTGAACACAGTCTTCATTGTGACCTAACACTTAATAAAACGCATAATAGTATTTACAATAAATAGAATCAGTTGGCTATCCTCCTAGGCTTCGCGGGACACGCTAACTCGGTGTATCAACATCCGCGTGCCTGCATGCACTGTGCAAGGGAATGAAGACGTTAAATAATTTAATCGGATACAACGATGGTTTATGCACTCATGCTTCAAGCTCGGAAACTCGTTCCGACCAACTTTTTATTATATGCGTACGGCAGTTACTCACTATTTCTCGTGTAACACATCCCTTATGTAACTTGGACGCATTGATTTTGATACTTTGCCAGATAAAACAGATGACTGCGAACTTTCGTCTCATTGCCGCGGAATATGTTCGTCAGGACTCGTTTCTGTAACAAAAAAATATTTTCAATACTAGAACTTCATGTTAATTCATAAAAATAAAATACGAAAAACACTTTTTTATTAATATTTTTCATAAAGTTAAATCGGCTATTAATAAAAGCCTGGATTTGTTGGCAGTATAATAACACTCATAAACGGTAGGTGCTCGCCTTGCCACAGTAACGATGCAATTACAACAGCAAATTGTTGGGTAGGAAAATGTTCTGAGCGGCGTTCAAGGTGTCGTATGTAAAGTAGCTTCGGTGTAATATGGGGGTTTAATCAAAAACTTATAAAGATCGCTATTAGTGACGGATTGCTAGGTTTTCCCTGCAGCTATACACTCGGTGGTCTATGACGTATTTACAATGAAGAAGTTGTTCAAACCGATTCATATTATAGCAAAACATTGTTCATATAAGGTTATGTCGTGACTTTGAGAAATCTTTGCTAATCGTTGATGAATTTCAAAATTAAATTAAGTTTTGAAAACGTCACTGTGAGTTTAAATTTATAAGCTGCTGAGACCCAAATAGTAGTTTCTAATTGAATAGAATTAAAAAAGTTAAAGAATTAAGACAATGATTTATGTTCCAGAGAATGAAACGGTATTTTTCTACCACTAATGTTTTAATAAATAATTCTGGACACATAATTTCAAACCCGAACATATAATCGGGCAAAAATTAAAAAGTTCTCTACAAATTGACTCATATAAAAAATTTGGTTTATTTAATGGCATGATTTGTTAACTCTTCCGTAACGTCGATATGTATAATATGCCACCAAAAGATATATAGGTCTCATCTCGTGCGTCCTCCGCCTAATATTTTATGATGTACGCACTTAATATAGTTGGCACATTTCTTATAAAACTAAAAGCAATGTTCTACATAATTTACATTCTAAGAGAACATTAACGTCTTAAATATGATTTATAGGAAAATCAGCTGTTTTCACCCATTTATTTGTACCATTGTGGCCGAGTTAGATTTATGCCAATCTGAACGTTGATAAGAGTCCATTAACCATGATATCAGTAGGTATCATTACTATTTTGTAGACTATTGGAATACCATAAATAAAACAGTGCCGCTGTGACGGCGTGTGGGCGCTGTGATCTACAGTGCGCCGCCATTTTGTTTTCTAATGACTCAATACTCTATAGTCTATGGTAATATAATTTATATTATTTCCTTCCAAATTTGAAAACATTCTGGAATTTACTATATGAAAATATTTTTATTTTTAAAAATGATGACCTTAAATTCATAATTAAACAGCTGCAACAAGATAAAATCTTAACGAAGTAATTCGTGGTGCAAAACGTTTACAAGGCCTCCTCAACGCCTTGTTACTTCGAGCAATAAGGTCTTAAGTTCAAAGTGACTTCATAAAACACATATTATTAAAATGAAGATTTATTACTGACACAAAATTAAATGCCTTAACCACAATGTATTGCAGCAAGTGAATCCCCAAAGTAGGCACTCGCATGATAAACAACTTGAGAGAGGGAGAGAAATCTTGCTTAATTTAACTAATGGACTAATATAATACTTCGTCTAATATGTGGCGGCCATTGTGTGTTCCGAGAAAGTAACTTTAGATAAGTTTCGACATTCACCTACTGACAACTGAATTAATGAAAGTTCATAAATGTTGCAAACTTTTTTGTTTTGCGGTTCTATAACGTTTTCCCTTCGTTAAATTATGTTTTATATTTATTTATGCGGTAATTGTACATATTTCGTGTAAACCTGTAAAATTAGGTTGGTATCCTGGCGATATATTTCAATTTGTTACCCTAGAATTTTGTACAAAGTTGTTTGAACTGAGATGAAGCTAACTCAATATGTAGCACGTGACCGCTGTAGATGGATGGTCTCTGGTGTATTTGTAATCGAGTTTTACAGATACAGGCACATGCAAGACGTACAATGACGCACAGAACACATTCTGAGGCGGTAAATAATCTGCTTATATCTAATTGACTTGATTTCCAATAGTACTTTAGTAATTTCTATTACATTATTATTTACAGAATTCTCTCTTTTTGCATCTGCCAAATTATACAATTAGTAATAATATGGGGAATTTTGTTTTGTGTGTTTCCATAATATTACAGAATAAAATCTAGTGTTTAATTACATCCGTAGGCTTTTGCATCGCAGAGATACGCGGCCATAAAAGCATGACCATATTTTTCTACACATACAAACAAAAATATTTATACCAATTAAAAAAAACATGTATCTCCAAAAGACAGACATTGTAATTGGCATGTACAAAGGAATTAAGTTCCATAACACGTCTGCGACGGATGCTCGAGCGCGTTCGGCTATTTTCAGCTCGGGCGGGTGTTTCCATGTGCAAAAACAAAAGGCGACCGTTGTAAATATCGAACGTGTGCCACAGTTTATATATAACTCGTTATTTCGACATTAATTAGTAAACACGCGGCTTATCTAAACCAATACAGTTTTTGTGCGTATTGAAACATCCGTGAAATTGACCACGACACGCGATGATGAATTAAAGGTGATGATAGTTTTTTTACAATTATTATAGACCAATAAACAAAGCTTGGTATTGTTCGCTCCACTCGCAATAGAGGGAGTGAGGGGGTGCCACCCCGCTGCAAAATTATGTACGACGAACTGGGACTAATATATCAAGGGGAGGACGTGCCAGACTAAGGAGACTGGGTATTATAGGGTGGGCCGGTGGAATACTTAAGAACCCTGGTGACACCCCATTAAAACACACGTCCCGCATTTTTGGCCAAACATTTTAATTTCGGTCCGAAACAGCCGAGTTAGATTTGATCCCGAGAGTCTCGTTTTTATCCGCCGACTTCACTTCTGCAAGATAAAAACGTTATAAAACGTCCGCTGTTATCAAAATTCTAATAAACAAAATTTTATAAATGCTAATTCTAAATTCAAATAACTAGTAACTTAAGAATAAAATGGAGATTTAATTTTGATTAATGTGCGAGTTTTTATCAGTTGTAACCGCTTTTAGCTATTAATGCGCATTTAAATATTATACAGTGTAAAAATAATTTTTAATGCTTTTCTTATCTTATTGAAGGTTAAAATAAATCATAGTAAAAATGGTGTTGCGTTCAATTGCTAGTTAAACTGTTGCAACCGCCAGATATTACAACGAAACGAGGCGTGAAACACGCGCCGCTCGCAGGACGCATCCGGAATCATAATTCCAAAATAACTTCCATCCGTTCCCGCTCCAACATCCCCCCTACTTCGCGCCGCCCGCGCTCGCCGCACTTTTTTTGGATAAGTTGGAATCCTCGTCCCACCGTTAATTCCCAAGATAGACATAATTTGGAATTGGATCCATCTATCCTGCCGTGCCTACGAACAAAAATAAGTTAACGCGCCCGTGTTGTACACGGCCGATTTATGTGGGCGAAAACAAAGCGCGAGTATACATTCGATACTTTTGTATACTCCATGAATAATATATTTTATCCGCGTTATATTTTCATATGGCGCACGAGCTTTAATTATGCTGCACAAATTAGCTGTTACGTTATGAATGAAAAGTGCTCTATGAAAAATCGTAGTGAAAAAAAAAACTAGACCGACGGCCATAAGATTTATTTTACGAGCGATCCTTCGCTTAACAGGTCATAAAACGAGTCATAAACACGCGCTCGTCCATTCACTAAACTCAAAGCTTCTTACCGCTTTAAATGCAAATACTATAGGAGTTAGTCACATGGAGTTTCTTGCTGCAATGTATTCGAAATATTGTATATTTAAAGACATGAGGTTGAATTTCGCGTGCCGATTGTTTCAAGTTACGAATTTGATATTGCGCAGACGTGGAGATAAAGTATTTATATACTCGATTTTTTCACCTTTGACACTTTAATCCAATTTGTTTCCTTGTATCCCACCCTGGGGATAGGGGAAGAATTTTGTCCTTATAATTGTTATTTTGAATTTAAATTTTCCTTCTTTATTTATCGGCGAGGGGCTCACTGAAGGGCATTTACATCATAACATCCGCGTGTTTTCATTTTTAAAATAAAAATTAAATTCCGAAAAATATGGTAAACGTTTTATTGTTAATTTATTCACTTAAATCTTTCAACTAATCGAGATAAATTTAAAGTTATTTATTAATCCTTATTTATTGTAGTTTCAAATTAATACATTGATTTATTTGTATTCATCGATAAATGCTATTTCTAAAATGCAAGTATCAAATAGTCTAATATTGGCCCGTTACTGGTCATCATTGGTTTGGAGGTCGGCCTAGTGAATCTTTTTATTGCCAACTAAGAAAATTGGCTCATTAATCTTTAAGATAAATGTCCAGCCACTATTCGGCCCGTCTTATCAGAACACAGAATGAATGGTATTATGTTATGTATCTACCAAATGGTTCATTATATTTCGGAACTCTTTTGTGCTCTTGTAAATAAATGGCGCCACATTATGTTTATTTTTGTGCATACAAATAGCAGTTTTAATGTCGTCAAACACACCTACGTTTAGCTGAATAACATTTTTAATAATTTAATTTTGTGCTTTTAATTATTTTATGAAAGTGTTGATTACATTTGATACTTGAATACTAACTTAAATTCGCCGATGAAAATTAAAACCCCTGATAACTACACATTCGTGTAAAAAATAATATAATAAACAAAACTACCTAATTATTTTTACCACAATTTGTAAATCTATTCTAGATCAAAATACAATTTTACTGTCTACTTGACATCTAACTTCAACCTCATGAGACAAATTCCAAGTTTGGACGCTTTTTCACAAAACAAAACACCAGGAAATGACTTGTGAAAGTTTTTTTTTTCATAGCGCCATTAACAGATTTAACGTTTCCTTCGTATAGCAGCTAGATAATATTTATTTTTATATTAAGTGGGTATAATAAAACGTTAAATTTACATCGATAAACATTCAAGCAGAAGCACTATAAATATAGCATTTAATTGAGACGTATATTGGCCATTTTTTGCAAAAAATCAAGCATCTTAGTCGTTTTGAGCGCGTAGTAAAATAAGCAAAATGTATTTAACGATGTCGATGGTAACTGTTATGCGAAATTACTAACACTTAAAATAACATTTGATATTATTTTTATTTTCCAGTAGTTGTTTTTGTAATGGTGATTTTAATTATATACATACCGTTTGGTTTTATACTGTTTTCTGCACTTCGCACATTATAGAAAAATAGGTATAATATGAACAAGAGTATATATAGTGCAAACTTTACGGTTTTAAAATAATAAATACTTAAAAATAAATATGTTTACTCATGTCTCACCAAAATTAAAAAGTCAACGTTATTATTGAAACTAAATAATGGTTTATAGTCCAACTTCTTGACGATATCTCTTAAAATCCTTTTTAATGGAATATGTATGATATTTTTGGCCTGAAAACTGCCACCCCGTATTTATTTAATTGATATTATCACACATTCACCGTGCATAAACATAATATATTAATATAGTAATATTAAATAATTTTTCCCGCCAAACAGCAGTGTAAATGTACTGTTACGATTTGGATTGAAGGACATTGTAGCCAGTGTAACTACTGAATATTGAGACTTAAGATCTAATGTCTCAGGATGGCGAGCGCAGTGGAATGCCAAGCATTGCTTTGTAATTCAAGGTATTTGGTTTTGCCACTGTTCATGATTCAGGTATCGCTTACCATCAGGCAAACGACATGATCGTCTCGCCATTCATTGAATAAAAAAAATATATAAAAGAATTCAAACATTTACCTGTGCATGAAAATTAAGAAGAAAATACAGTATTTTAAAACAATCGCGCACAAAAGGAAGTGAGTGTCGCATAGAGCTGTGAGCTAAAAGTTCTAGACATAAATCCAGGGGAACGAGTTAACTGAAGACTAGGAGTTGAACAAACCCGGCCAAGAACACGCACACCTTCGCAACTTTTACTATTTTATATAACGTATTGTTTGAGAAAATGTATTAATACTATTTTGAACATTTTGTTTCATAATATACAAAATATACGAACGTTTTAAAATTAAACGGTCACTTTTGCAAACACTAATTAATTAAAAAAAAATTAAACACATTTTTACAAATCATTTTATTTTTGTACCTACATTAAATCATCTTTGAATTAAAAACTAACATAATATATAGTTACATTTTATAATTTACTTCGTGTACATGCGTAGTGCCTTTATTAACCTTGATATATAATGTATTAAAATCTAAGTATATTAAATGAAGTTATAATAATCACTAACGTGGAAGTAGAGCTTCCAGATAGAATGAACGTGAACAGCGTAGAACATACGTTGGCGTGGATATCGCGCTCATAACTTACTTAGGCAAACGTTTTCATCTACCACGACGTATATACGTATATTCGCGCCTTAAGCCCATTGAGGGTAGACAGAGGCTATAGAACACCATATAGATGAGTCTAAACAATTATCGTTGCCGAAATGAGTGCTTCTTAAAATTTTTTTTTTTTTTTTCAATAAATATGTACCGGTTTCCGTAGACAAACCTCAGTCTAATTATCTCATGTATTCCCGCATATAAAATTCCATTAACGCACCTATTAACGTAGACACGCACATTAAAATATGTGTTAAATAATACTCGTACCGAGCTTCGGGACAAGTAGTTAAGGACAGCCGAATCGGCCTGGAAAATTGCCCACAGCGGGTGTCTAAATGCCCCTTATTTTGACAAGGGACGCGCCACCAGTATCACGTTCGGGCTATCCCACCATTCGTTAGAGTAATATTCGGCCGACTTGCATCCACGGCATCCGCATTCGTTCATTTAGGTTGTTCATTTGAAATTTATTCTGCGGGGGAAATACGAATGAGTGGTGGGCTAGTGAGGTGATAAATCGTGTCGATGTCGCGACGTGTCGCGCGTCGGGTTAAAAGCTCGATAACCGAGACGGACACCTACCCGCGCCAACAATAACCTCTCTCTTTGTTTTATTTGTGAACGTTCCGACGCGGTCCGACCAGATATCCGCCAAGTATTTTATGCATAAAAATATCGATATATAATTGCTTCATTACGTCCTTGTGTTGGTGAGTAAAATATGTGGGAGTCATACACAGGCGGTTCTCTTTACAACATAGAATTGGAAATTCAATTAAGCCACTTATTTTCTTTATCTTACTAATTAGTATTCAATTAAGAGGTGTAATACTATGACATTTTAATGAAATAAATCACGTCCATATATTATAATCAACACATATATCATTGTATCATTTATCAAAACTTTCCAAAAATTGACCGATCATTTAATATTACCTCCACGTAACGCCTTAGGTATGTATTTATGACATCAAAAGTAACAAAAGAATTCACAATAGAATATTAACGATGTACACCATTTTATTTATACGTATTGCTTCCTACATTTTATAACCATCTATGTAAGTAACAGACGATTGAATGAAAATTGAGTGCTTTTATTTAAGGCGTAGTGAAATAAGGTAAAAATACTTGGAAATAGTTCTAAAACACAAAAAAAAATAATAATCAAAAGGACTATTTTTATAATCTTATTTGAATCAATATTTTTCCTTATAAAATATAAAGTAAATTATGTCATCTGTGTATATAACTGCAAATAAAGTTAAAGACTATGAGGCTTTATGAGTTACCACTGGCCGTAAGTTGGTTTTCTTTCTGTTTTCCACACTTTTTCACCAGATTTTATTTTATACTGTCACTGTTCAGATATTCAATATATATATGGATCTTTCAGATAGTTCTTTATATAAAGACAGTGACAATTATAATTTAATTTTGCAACATATTTAACAATAAATACTTATTTTGTATAATATATAAGGCTTGTTCAGCAAGAGAACACCCTGTGGCAGGCAGACGGGCCAGTTCTCTGGTGTCTGTCGGAGCGCGCAGTGTCGCTATCGTTGTATCGCTTGTGCCACGCCGTTTGCTTTATGGTGCCAGCTTGTGTGTAATATTTCTTAGGGATCGCACGCCATGATTCATTCCGAGGCACTTTTTAAGTTTTCGAACGTACCTGTAATGAATGTGGACGTCTGATAGAATATAAAAACAGATGTGATGTTGGTATTTTTGGATTTGATTTTCGAACGCACACGGAGCTTGGACGGATAGTGTAAATGATTTTTAGCGGTTAATTTTACGTGTAGCCTGTCGGTGTATTATGTAGATTAGTCAGCACATTCTAGTCCGTTCTATTTTTGAATTTAGTATGACGTTACTTATTTACGACTGATCAATTTAAACTACTTCTGACATGCCAATTACGTGTTAGGCATGCAATCAATTGCCTATCATTTTCCATAAACCTTTTCATAATTGAATTAATTATGATTTAATTACACGAGCATTGAAAGGTTCGTCCGCGTAATAATTAGAGCTATTTATACATCCGTTTCGCTAGCTAATAATGAACATGCATAGTAAAACACTGCAGTTTGTAGCTTGGAGGCTTGAAATTGAGCAGGCAGCCGCGCCTGCGCCGCTTGTCAGTTATAATTGGCTGAACTTGTCGACCGACTCGTTGCGAATTTTTTTGTACCTTTTCTCCCTACGTCGACATTACTCTTCGTCTCCGGGGAGACGTAAATTGCGAGTACATGCCGTGGAAACAAGCATTAATGTGACGTATGAATACACGAACATGTTATGTTTTATTAAAATTCAAATTTCGAATGTCATTGGACTTAGCGCTGAACTCTATGTCTTGGCTGGTTTATGCAAAATATGAGATGCTCTCACGTATTACTTACAAAAACTTACTACACAATATCAGAATACCTAAATGAAAAGTAAATAGCTAACTTTAATAAATAAAAGACTGATTCAAATATATTATATTAATTAATGAACCTAAATACATAATAACTAAACTTGTACAGAATTACAATAATTACATAACAGCAAAACAGAAATATATACCAAATGAAAATAAATAAATATGTCATTAAAATAATGATTCTATTATATATAAAAGTGCATGTTAAATACGAATATGTACACTAATTATAATTTATAACGATTCGATATTCTAAATAATATATTAATACATAAAATTAATAATATGGCTTCCTCCTCTCTCCTAAAATGTTGCCGTGCCCAACAGGGTCCACATTGTACCTTTTATAAAAGGTTAACATCTTTATAACATGTGGTGTGCAATAAAGATATTGAGTATTGAGTATTGAGTATTTTATTATAACGGGAATCAGAAGAAACAAATACAGTCAAGGCTTCGCACCTTATGAAATAAAATCCCCTATGAATAAAAGCTAGGAATATATTATAAAGCTGGAGAGGTTTAAAATAAAATATTGTTAATTTTACAATATAAAATTGTAGACTAAATAAAATCAAAATTATCTTCATAATTCTACGGACAATATAAATGGTGCTAAAAGATTGCTTTATACAGCCTCTTACCATAAAACCATCTGAAAACACATCTTTACCGCTGTTCAACGTATACGAAATACAATTGAAGTGTCATTGACTTAAAAAGGTACGGATCTGGATTCTGTTCATTGTGCTAACTCCAGCAGCTGGGATCTTTACATAATTCATACATAATCTGTTTGCATATCGACAAGTGTGACATGTGTTTTGTATCGCAACCGATTGTCTCACGTCGGATAAATTACCTCCATACGACTTATTTGCTGTTTATTTCTATAGCAATTTTCAATTCCATACTGAGATATCGATAGGGTTTTACGAGCACAATTTTGTTGAATTTAAATTAAATTATTAAGTAGCTTGATATATCTAAATTGAAGTCAATATTTAGTAAGTTGATAACGCAATAATTTTAATGTAACTCAAATGGATGTATTGACTTGTAATTTTCATTCACGACATTAATATATGCTTACATAAATTAAATACACGTGTATTTGTCAAATAAATAGTTAATTGACGAATTAAATAGCAACATCATTTATTCTTACAAGAAAATGATACATAGTTTGTCTTAGAACTCTATTTGTGATTATTTCAAAGCCAGAAATCCAGATTTTTCCCTCTCCAATGAATGTGACAGCAAGATGTATGTATTTATATAAGTTTCACAATTCTTTAAAGGCGAGCTATAAGCGTATATTCTCCTTAAAGTGGTAGCGCTTAACTTAAGCCCCAGTAAATAGTCTCGCTCATCCCCTAGACGCGAAGAAAGCCGAAAAAATGCAGCTGGCTCCTAATAAATTATACATGAATCTATTTATGAGACGCTCATTAGCTCGCCAACTTTCCTATCTCTTTTCCTCCTTAGTCTATGTTATTTATTATCCGCTTTGTAATACTCATTTTGATTTCGGTATTTATTGTATATATATTTAAATTGCACATCTATTTGATACGCTAATATGCCACATATACGATTTTGTTTTAATAATATTTATCTATATCGGAATTTATTCCGGTAAATGATATAATATATATGATGATAGGCGCGCCCCCTATCACATCTTAAGACGGAACATATAAGGCGAAACGTGGGTGTCCTGATAGCACTTCTGTCTACCCCTTCTGGAAAAAAGCGTGAATATTTGTGTGTATGTAATGATATAATCAATAGTATTGGAACAAAGAAAAAAATATCTAGTTAAAAATAAACTACAATATAGGTAAATGTGTAATTTACCTAAGATTATAATACGGTCAATGTTGTATCACAATCGTACTGATTTTCAATCGAAACAAATGCTTAGTTTATTTATTTCTATAGATAACATATGAGATCCAATTGCATTTATCTACCAGCAGTCTCCACTCAGATACAAAGCGATAACAAAATTGTTTCATACAACAACAGTACTGTCAACGCATTCGCTTATCGAACCAATGAACCCTGTCACCTTTGACTGATTTGCACTTCGATACAAATACCAAACGGCTAAGACCTCGCCTCTCTTCCTGGGCCCTTTAATTATCTAAGTAAAGGACAGGTCAGCGTACAGTGGAATTAGCATAGTTATTGTGACAGATCAAATGCACTGACTGCCGTAATCTCTACTTGACCGACGTTTTATTGTCGTGTTAATTGCAGCGATATAAGTGTTTACGTTTAATTTTAGAAATTTAATTATTATGTAATGCGTAACCCAGTCTAGAGATAGTTTGAAGTACATCGGAGCAATTCAATTTATTCAAAACGAAGTTATTTCATTAACGAAATCATGTGACTGATAAGGACTGTCAAAAATATTATGAATGTCTCCGTAGTTTAATGATTGTCTACTTACATACGATGAATAACAAAACTTCACTTTTGATAACCTTTGACCGCCTACACATAATTAAAGAATGTGACTTGTAAACATTGCACCCGAAGCTTAATTGAGATAGCGATGAATAGAAATTTAAAGACAATAGGTAAGAGTCGGTAGATAAAACAGCCAATTTATATTCAGGCGTACCGTTGGCGGAGGAGTTCTCCGATCAGTCACAGTTCCCCGCAATAAATCGAGTCAGATACCCGCCCTAGTACAACATAAATAAGGCGAATCTTGTTAAAAACTTGCGGGGTAAAAAAACGTTTACATTTTCCGCCATTTTTAAAGGCGAGACGCTCCCCTTAAGGCTTCCGCGGTTTCCATAAATATGCAGATATGCCCTCACCTGGGCTAAAGCCTCAAAATTTAGCGTTCCAATTTATCGTAATAGAAATATTGTAAATACGTATAAATCGCGCGTGCTTAAGTAGATTTGTGTGGCGGCATGGCCTCGCATAAGCAGCTTTGGTAGCGCGTTCATTTCGCGTTGTGTACGTAGGCCCTTAAACGATTTGTTATTAACTGATAATGACTCTGTCCCCGGCTAACTAACATGACACCGCCCAAAAATATGGCCGCGTTGCTAACTACCCTCAAATTGCATTTACAATGTTGTGTTATTTATTTATGTAATTATAGCGACCTGCTTAAATGTAAAGCGAAACTAGATGCAATGTATACATGTATATAAAAATTAACCCACTTGATCTTAGCGATATAAATGATTCTAATTTGTTCTCTGTGTGTTGGTAAAATTCCATTTATAAAACTGTTGTTAACAGTGATTCTAATTTAAAAAATTTGATAATATAAACAAACATCGTGGATGTAAAATCCTTCTTTTGGTCTTGGCAAACATATAACCGTTATCATTGTGTATTGCCGTGATAAAAAAATTCTTATGTAAAAGAGAAGTCACAATATACAGGTCAGTTATTAAATATTAATATATAGGTACTACATTAATCATGTAAATGATAAATAATTGCTATATTAACTACAACGTTATTAAAGAACAGGATCTCAGTAAAAATATATGAATACTGCTTCAGAATATGTCTACATGATAAATGTCTTCGCTTCTTTTTAAGCGACTTCAAGGGAGGAGCTTATCAATTTGATTGATTTTTATTATATCTAATTGATTCAATCATTAAATTCTAATGTGTTAATTTAAAATATATAGTTTATTAATGTTGTTGAGCAACAAAATCAACACTTAAAAGCGACTATTTAAAATATTATATTTGTATTAATCTTTCAATACTCACAAATTGTTGTGATGTATGAAAACTACGAAATATAACCAGCGTTGCAAATGCATTTTAAGATCTCCTTATACTATATCTGTATCAGCCCATATACGTCCCACTGCAGGGCACGGGCCTACTCTATAATCGAAAGTACGATTCAGAGTGGTTAGGCCATATAGTCCACCACGCGGGCCTAGTGCGTGTTGGCGGACTTACATACCATAGAAATTCTTAAGAACCGCTATGTTATGCAGGTTTCCTCACGATGTTTTCGTTCACCGTTTTAGTGCGTGGTGATTGACTATCAATACACACATGACTCCGAAAAGTCAGAGGTTTGCCCTGGGATTTGAATCCGCGACCACCGTGAACATGTTGGCAGCCGCGTCTGGTCCGTTTACCAACAGGCCACCACGCACTTCGTGACTTATACTATAACAGTATTAAAAAGTTTATATTTGTATCGTCCAATATACATACGTCCCACTGCAGGCCACAGGCCTCCTCTACAACCGAAAGTACGATTAAAATTTATATAACTCGACTACTTAAAGTGATAAAATAATTTTATATTTTAAATCATAAGTAAATTTCCCAATCTATATGGTAATACCATAATGTCAGAGGAAGCATACTAGACTATCATTCCGGCAATATATCTGTTAGACGCCAGATGCCTTCCTTGGACATATTGCATCTGCAATAATTCACCAGCAGTAGCAGCAATACGAATATATTATTTCAAACACTTGACAAACAAATTAACAAAATTAGTATGATAAGTGATATTTTAATTCAAAACCTAAGAACTTCAAGTATTTGATTGTATCAACATGTTATATTAAATTAGTAATCCTAATTTTAATTTTAAAAATATAATTTTTCGGCATATAGAGATGAATTTAATCTCACGGATATATTTTATAGAAATGTTTCTAATAGTAATTTTTTCCTCGTTTATTTACAAGTAATTTTGGGCGTAAAGATCAAATAAATAATTCAAACGCTTTTAAATGAATGTTGGGCAATTATTTAATTAAAAAGTAATACGGATGTGCATATATTGAACTGGAATCCGTGTTGCAAACTAATCGCTTTACATATAGGGTAACTTGATGGACTAATTGACATATTCTGAGAAATTGATTACGTGTTAGAGAATTGCCTCCTAAAGTTTTTCTACTGAAATAGGATTTTATGAGTGGTACAGCAACATTGTAAATAATCTAACAGTCATACATACACTCCTTGCCACAAAACAATATTCAAGTAATGTCTGTTTAGGTGGCGTTATGGTTGCAAAGCTGAGGTCTCGGGTTTGAATTCCGGATCGGGCAAAGTGATATTTACATATTCATTATCAGCCCGGAGACAGAAATTTGTGCCCGATATGGCGATAAGCTCGTTCCCTACCACATCGGAACACACAAAGAGAAACATGGGTATATTGGTAGCAACTCTGCCAATCCCTTCTGGAAAACGTGTGAGTTTATATTATGTAAGTATTGTGTTAGGATTATCACGTACCTATTAGGCAATTTATCCGGTTCCACAATACCCAATCTTAAATCGAATTTTGCTAGATGTATGTATAGGTTTTCATATTAGAACCAAAGACAGATTTAATTTTCCAAGTCAATAATGCTTTAAATGCTATAAATCATTTTCGTTCGTTAAATGTACAAAGTGCAATCTATTATAAAATAATGATATCAAACCATGTATTTTCGTCACATTTCACTGGAAAGTTCACCACGATGCAATCAAATTTACGTTCTATTGATAGCGCATTCGCCGTTCCTCAAATAATCAACGCTCATCAGTCAATCAACTAAAACTATTTGTATGTATTGCATTACCCGTCCGGTTTGCGTAGCTCACACAATTCACTCAACACTCCATACAAAAGCTACATCATCTCATTGCCGCATTACATAACTCCGAAAACGCAGGTGTTAAAAGCGTATTAGAGCTAACAAACAGGCGTTAAGCTTCGGGATTCGGCAGACCATACCTCGCTTAAAACGGCGAAGATTAGCCTTTCGTACTGCCAAATTAATGTATACAATCAAATGAGGGAAAATTAGTATTATTAAACTCTTATTCCATGTTAAAAATGTTTAGGAACTTTTCTCACGTTTTGGCTTGTACTACATATATGTTTCTATGTATTTATAATTTTATTTATGTCTCCGAGCTATCATTGTCTTTATTTTACACTGTCCTTTCTTTTTTCCTGCTCATATATCCATCCCATGGTAGAAATTGCTTTAGAGCGATATTTGTCTCTAAAACTGTTATTCTTATTTTAGTGAATACAATAAATAATTAAATAAATAAATACATTTATTAGTTCCTAAATAAATCGTGTGATACTAGAACAATAGAAATACCTATTTGAATGTACAAAAGCATATCTACAGAAAAGTCAGATACGGCGAAGGAGCGTTCTAATAATTGCTATAATGCCCCGCGCATACGACGTATGTTGTAACACCGTGCCAAGTTTTTCTCAGAACCAAATCAATAATGTGAAGAGGTATTGAAAAGCGCAACTGTTATATATAGCTACTGCACACGCTACACCTTTGTTGTTTTTTGTATGGGAATAAATCGATATCAAAGTCAATTTAATTAACTAGACAGAAACATTTATTGCTCCGTTTGCGATTATTCTTTCAACATACCTCCGACTATTACATCCTGATATGTGTAGATATAAGTAGAATACAATTAAAACTATCAACATTCACACAGCGTTAATTTAAAATTATAATGTATGTCTATGATACTTAAATAATATATTCTGAATGATAAATTATAAGTTCTGATGCAACTGCAAATAATTAGTTTTTATCTCCTTGAAAGATTAAGCATAACCTAGGTACAAATTAAGGATGCTTTAATTTAAATATGTAAATGTAGTCAAAGAGAATAAATATATACAAATACCAAAAATATAACAAATATTATTTTTTAAGTAAATAAACACTTGGTTCAAAGTATAACAGAGCTGTTAGATTATGGTGTAACCTTTGCTAAATTACTTATAAACTTTGTCAATTTTAGTGACGCGCGTACCCGGTCGGTTTTCGTTAATACTACGTACGCCGGTTGAATTTGCATTTTGCACGCGTGATAAGTGGCCAGGATTACACAGGATTCCCACCTACAGTCTCTGTTTGTTCTGAAATAAAGGGCTGTTAAACTTTTTTCATGGTAATTTGGGTCACCTTCGGAAGAAAGGATCGCTGTAAATTTGTATAAACAGTCCGTAAGTCCGGTTTAAATTAGAATTTACATGCGTTTAGCTAATTCGGATCGCTGAGCTGTTTTTATGCTGTCCGCAAAGCTATTGAATAGAAGCTGGCATTTTCTGGCAAATGATTAATGGAAGCCACACAGTAGTGCCGGCTGACTTCCAAAATTTCCCCAGTAAATCACCCCTTTCGTTTCGCTTCTTTTGGCCGCGGAAGACTTGGCATCGTATTTTATCTGTAACGCAAGCTATTGCAATGTGACTAAATATATACTGCGAGCACAATGAGTTGAATTATTACTCAACTATATTCTGAATGCGAAAAGTTTAATGCTCAGAGAGCTAGAATTCTTTGTGAAAAAAAAGATTTATTACTACATAAAACATTGTAATTTAATTAGGAACAAAGATGTATTTTATTTCCGTATTATAAATATTACATCATATTCATATGAATCTTAATATTTCTAGATTATGTTCATACCTATACTTCACTTATCCATATCATGTGAAGATTAGACGTTATAGTTTAATTTGTAACAATATTGTATTTAGTGACTCAGTTAAGCTTACATCACCTTAATACTCTAAAATGCTAATTACACTTGTGTTCTTTTAATAATACAGTTGTAGCACACTGCCTAAAATAAATTCATAACGTGTAATTAATTACACGCTCAATTCTTTTGAACATTTGACTTCAAAATTCTTCTTGTGTATTAGAGTGCTAATAACAATAAATGTACATAATATAAAAATTTATTAAGCTACTTATAAATATTATATTTTGTATATTATCAATATGATAAATATTGTCTGCACCTTTATCTGAAATATTCATATTTATTAAAGATATATATAAGTTAATGTTTACTTAAATACCATTACAATTAAAAACAAATTTATGTAGGCGAAAATAATAGTTTTAAAAAGATTTTACAGCTAATATAAATATAAAATACGTTTATACCTATCAATGGTAAGGGGGAGAGGATTTCACGCATGCGCCGTCGGAACCATTCTGAGTACCGCCGTCGGAATTATATTTTCATACATAAAAAAATATTTTATGACTTGAAAAAGCTTTTAATTATACTAAACTCATGTGTAAAATGTATTTTATCAGTCTGACAAAACAACTTACTGATTTTTTTCGTTATAATGCTGCTTTGATTATGTTTATTGCATACTTGGTCCATACTTCATAATAATCTATTTTATTGAACTTAGATAATGTTCAATAAAAACGTCACATTTTGATGATATAATATGTTGTTAAACGTATTCAGAAAGTCACATTATTAAATAAATGTGTGTATAAACAGCGATCAAAATCTAGGCGAAACTTTTTAGGTTAGGATTCGTTCTATGATGTTTCTTCTATGTAATCTTCGCTAAAACACATTAATTAATACTAATAAGTAATTCTTATCATTACTAAAGACTTTAATATAAAAATATGCATCTAAAACTACATATTGTCTATAGCAATTAACTTCTAATTAGATGCTAATAAAAGTTAGTATAATACTCTACGATGAGGCTAATCATTTATAAACATCGTTCGGATATTGTTTAAGACAATACATACTAGAATTATTTAATATAAAAACAATTTATTTATTCCAAAACATAACATTCCTTGCTGTGAGTACTGAACTTAGCTTTAGGTACCGCTTGGTGGCGTCATTGTTGTTTTCACACGTTATCTGCGTAAAATTCATTAAAAACAACGAAACGCATGACACATAACATAAACACGTAATAAATCACTGTTCCTATTAATAATAATCAACGAAAACCCATTTAAAACTGAGAAAAACTCACAAAAAACATTGCGTTGAGCACAAAGACTTTCGTGTTAGTTTACGTAGGGGGCAGCAGCGGCGCGCGCTTCAATATGGCGATGGGTTGCCGCGCGCTGATTGGCCGGCGCGCTCAGTACAGTGAAGTTGGCTAGAATGAGGGAGCGAGGTAGATTTATGTGATGTTTTGGCGCCGATGAAAGACGGAGAATGTGTCGGAACGGGAGTACATTTGTATGCCGGCGGCGTTTCAGACCGGTTTGGTCAGAGGCGTTTACTGAGTGTGCGTATGTGCGGGCTATGTGCCGAAGCCCTACAGATACAAGCTTCTCGCGCCACCTATTTATGATGATGAATTGTACGGCGCGAGTATCGCAATGTATTAAAAATACAATTTTAATGTTTATTACTTTTTTGTTTCAGGTAACGAATCACGGACGGCGTAAAGGTTTTTATTTGGTTTAATTTGGTTACATTGTTGATGTTAAATAACGATGCAGTGTATGCGAGTAATTTACATGTAGAGATAACATTTATAAATCATGATAAGATGTTAAATTGGGTATTTTGGTATGTTTATTTTTATAATGGCTTAATTAAATAAACAGATATACTCAACTATCGTATAAATACTACACAGCCCCAAAAGCACAACATAATACGTATCAAGTGTATTAGGCATTAAAACTATAAGGGTATATACAAGGTCCATATCGCCCAAACTTGAAACGAATATTTATGGAACACACATTTGCCTCGGTCCGGAAATCGAAGCTGCGGCCTTTTATTTTCTTATTCACTACGTCGCGAAGTATAGTTAACAACATTTTTAATCAAAGGATTGTGTATGGGTGATGATAATAGCAATAGCGGTTATAAAGTTACTGAATTTAATAGCAACCAATAGTGGTTAATATTACTTGTTTGGGAATTCTTAAACTTAATTGGAAAGTTATGCCTCTGTGTTTGTTTTATTATTATAAATTACTAAAGGCATTATAATTCTTTTTTTTTGCACATTTTCTCTTTAACATCAATGCCAATGAAATATTTAATAACATTTCAAGTAGTTTAAAATAGTTATTGAAATACTAACTATTTACAAAACATCAGTTTGTCGTGGAAATTTGCTAGAGTTGTCTATGAAAAACTTATTTCTCATTACAGTCTTCAGCCACACCCAGCCTGCAAATTATGCGGAAGTGGAAATACGTTTCACCAAATAAAAAAACAAATATGGCCGTAGCCGAATGGTCTAAGATAAATTTAGTTTGTCGTGTAACTAGCAATAAATATGCTAATTTAACACTATAACGTCCGTATGTCGCCCGGCTACGCCATTGAAAGAGCGAAAAAGATATCACAAAATTGCACTGCGCATTGCTCTTTTCAGTCATACAGCCTTCGAGAGGCATCAGACAAAAGTTCACCCTGTTTCTTTCTCTCGTAGGTCGTATTTTTTCTCTTCCGATTTATAGAGTTACGCCGTTTTGGCGTCCGGCCGTAGTTTTATCGACCTATGGCAACTACTAACCCAATAAATTTTGGTGTTTCGCTCAGTGAATCCGTTCGTTGAACGAATGCACCGTCCCATATACGAATCTGTATCGATTAATCTCACGGAGATTATAAGTTATTGAGGAAACTTATCTATCGCGTCCTTCACTTTAATCCCGTCGTCGAACCGCCGACTGATTTATGTGTTCATTATTGGCTACTCTTTTTTGCATTGCAAAACGGGCCGGTTCTACCAGTTCACGGACACGCAATGTATCTCTTAATTAACAAAACACAATTAATGTATAAATCAAGAGCACAACTTAATCTGCAAAATGAAAACAATCAAAACCAATATTTAATTGATGAGCATACCTTAATTAACTTGTAGTTTGACAGCGGTCCCTCGGTTTCTCGGATAAAAGAAGCCATCTGCATTTGGGTATTCAAATTATTCTCCAAACTTGTTCTCCGCTGTGAGCAGGCGCAGCGGGTCATTGACGAAATCGCTTCATCACGCTCACTCCTGCGCATCGGATGCACGATAGAACAGTGCAACCCTTTGCCGAGGGGCTATCGGCTACCAAAGGGTAATATAAAATACTCATATGAACCCGAACAAAACGGAACAAAAAATCACATCACAAAAGTTTGCCTAAACTAACCTTGTTAAGAGATTTCTGGATAAAAGAATACCGTTTTTCAGTATCATCACGATTGTGCCGTGGTTCGGATAGCTTGAGCGGTGTTGCGATCGAGACTGAGTTTTTTATTTGAACAGATATTATTGTTCAATTTAAAAGTAGCGGTACATTGTGCAAGTGTAAAGAGAAAGTTCGTTTTGTTGAGTTAACAAAACAAAGAGTTTTTTGAGTTATTGTTCGAGAGAAAGTCGCTATTGTTAAAAAATGTTTTGTACCTGCAAAGGATTCGATGAACGGTATCGTGTTTTTTAGTATTCGGTCGGTCTTGTTGTAGAGCGTTTGTTTAAGATTTCGTTGACGTTATCGGTTAGTGAAGTGGCGGCGAAATTGAAGAGAATTTTCTTCTAAGGTATTGGCAACTTTTCCATACATACTTGTATTAATTACTGCATTAGTTGTCAGTTTATCTCTTTGTAAGTAAACATTTGGAAATATTAGTGGATAAATTTATCCTTCAATACATTATCAAAAGTTCGACTTAAATAGCGTTATACTAGCTTAGTTATACTAGCTACTAGCGTTAAACTTAATTACACGAAACAAGAATAAGCTATTGCATTTAGCATAACTCTTTATAACCATAGAAAATAAAACAGATTCAAAAATCCTCGCAAATATGCAAAAGTAAAGACCATACCCTTATTTCACTTATAATGCTAACTAAAACTGGGTGAACCGTCCCAAAATTCGTCCCCAACCGGCCAAATGGACAAAAACACGGCCTAAATAACTAACAATAATGTTCCCTCTGATTAAACGTGTACTAGAAGTGATGAAAGCGAGACTTCTCCGGAAAAATTAATCGAGTGTGACGCATTTGAAAATTTAATCCCATAGCCATGTACCTTGTAGCGAGCGTACAAATTAACGCTGTGTATTTTTGTGTCATCCAATTTATGTGGAAACGTGTTAGGAAATAAGGACATGAATGGGATAATACGTTGTATGGAATTATGGATATTTGATAGGTATGAATTTAACCTTTTGGTCATGATTTATATGTTGCAGATAAAGTCCAGTTCGCTAATCACGATCATTAGGAATGTTTAAAGAATATATAGATGACCAATACCTACTAAATTAAGTCGCATGAATTTTTCATAAGGCAATTTTAATTTCTCTAATCTGATTTCTGATGATTTTTAGATACATAATATGTTAACAGTTCGTATATTTATAGAAATTGTAACAACTGTTATTCATCTAGACCGCATTACCAACGCATTTCAGAAACACATCGAACCTTATTAATTAAAACATACCTTAACCCTTGCAAAATTTATTTTGAAATAAATTCACAGATACAATTAACAAACTTGATATCTGTTAAGGGACAATGCGTCTGAGTGGTCGCTAAGAACAACTACGGTCCATGTTCTATGTTCTTACGCACATGCACACAAAGGAGACGCTTAATTAAACTAGCGGAGCGGGGCAAGCGAAACGTAAGCATTTAATTTATATCCCTGCAGTAAACTCCACGGCTTCTTCTACGTCGGCTCAATTGAAGAGTGAGGGAATTTCACCTTTAATTGCTCAAATATTAGGAACAGTGGGTGGTAGTTTTAGTAAGTGCCGATAGATGGAACTGTACTGATATTGATAAGAGAAAAAAATACGTTGCATATTTTTATGATTTATTTAATTATAGATCAATTTTCAAGTTTACTTCGAAAGCAAAAGCATGAGAAAAGTAATAATTTCGTAGCAACTCACAAAAAAGAATCTAAGAGAATTAAAAAAATCAAGCTATACCTACTTAAAATAAAAATGTACATATCCTATAAAAATATGTCTTAATACAGATTCAGCCGGTTATAAATAGTTCTAACATATGCTAAAGCTGTCATGCTAACTAGTTTTTGAATAATTTTCAAATTAACAGGTAATGTAGGAATTTCAAAATTTAAAATATACTAGTTTCATTTAAAACATATTAAAAGTATTTAGATTTCTTTAAACAGTTTCCATGTTTATTTAAATGATGATATCTGCTTCCGCGTGTGAATCGCTGGCCGCCTGTATAAAATACCAAGCCTTTTTCGTTGCGTAGCTGTGGAAAAACTCGCCATAGCGAATACAGGATTAGAATGAACTATTTTAATTACAAGTTTCGCTCACATTTGAATTCGTAAAAGGTTATGAATACGTGCTATTAACATTATGTTTAATGCGTTCATTTATTTATTTCTTTCTTATGCAAACGTACACAAAAAGAAAACACAAAAAACCACTATATAAGTATTAAAGTTAAGGTTAGGCCGCCTATTGTGGTCTTATTGCACTAGCCAATCTCTTCCAGGCAACCTTTGGATGGATATCAGAGAAAGATCATTCATTTGTATTTACTGAGATTTTTAGTAGCTTCGATAGCCAAGTGGGAATCAATATATATTTGAAATGCGGACATTCTTTGTTAGATCTTCATTTATTGTCTACGCATTTGTAACGTTTATGTGCTATAAACGTCCGTCTAGTGATATAGAGTCGGGTAATCGAAGGTAGTGTTTGTTCGGTGCGTCTCTTGAACGGAGTTTCTCAAACTGCGAAATATGTTATCCCCAAAGGTCGTAGCGGTGACCACTACAAGTACTGCAAGTTTACCATCTTGATTTCCCAACAGCCAAATTTGAAAGCGAATAAACAGTTGCCATGGAGTGATATTAATACAGTTGAATATGTGATATTTTAAGGGTTTGCGTCTGAATGGATACATAGTCGGACTTCGTTCACAACTTAATTAATTAAATACGTAGCGACGTACGTTTAATACTTATATCAGAACAATTTCAGTATACATAATTTGTATATCTAAGGTAATATTTGATTTACCTACCAAACAAAACATCCATTAATTATCTTATCAATATTAGATAAAGATAGAGAGATAGAATTATTTACTTTATAAACCAGGAGTGACAATAAAGTACAAAGTCTTCAGTTTTAAAAAATAGCTACATGTTTTGTCTTTTAACGCGTACAAAGTTATTAAATAATTATGTTTTACACTTTAAATTAAAGTTAATTTTACAGACAATCAACGAAGATATACTGGCACATTAATTGAACCAAATACTCGCCTTAATGAATTACAGAAATGCATATCAGTTAGTAACGTATGGGGTTGAACGGCGAGGCTCGGTATGCGACAATGGCAGAATTACTTACGCTCCTTGCTTCACAAAGTAAACAGTTGAATCGAAGAATTTCCTGCTTAATTATTCAACACCCTTCTCCCCGCAATAAATACTTATTTGGTCACCTCGACCGCTGGCCATCCTCTAAATTCCAGTAGATCTTCCCACCTATACCCCTCCTTAATTAAGTCCATACTGGGTACAGCAACAATGGCCGCCGACCGATTCGCGCCAAGATATTCAAATATGTCTAAGGCCACTATTATATTGCAAACGTTTATCGGAATACGCTCTTTGTGTTATAATAAGTTTGCAAATTAAATTCTGTTTATTTATATAACTGAAATATTTATCAATATAATATTTGTAATTAATATTGATTTACGTAATTAATATTTAAATTAATTAAATTGTGTTTACTTTCTATGAATGTATCCATATATGTCTTAAAATCCATAATACAAATTAAATTAAATTTATGAATACAAACCAATGCTTTATGCATTATTACGATTGATTTTAACACAAACAATAGGCATTAAATGGTGCAATAAATCAGTTGTTATTTCTGAATGCTTAATTTATCGACATTTGTAAAGCTTTGTATCCATTTATCCTGTTTTTGCTAGTAGATTAAAATAAGTAATTAAAACAATACTAAACTTTAGCTCGTGAATAACTAAGAATTCAGACCGTGATTAAAGGATTGTAATGTTAAAGCCATACTATAATTATCTACTAATGACAAACTAAGAAAATGAAGCACATTTTCATATAAATTAAATTAAACACGACAACATTTGTAGACATTATTGCGTCGTCTCCACCAAGATCCCAAATGGAACATCGATTCCGCTCCACTTTAGCGCCTGTCTGGCTGCACGCAACTAAAGGAACTTTATAAAATATGTCGCACTCATTTATACACATTTAAAATGCGTCCCGACTTTTTGTTGACTTGTACCGCGTAATTTTAGGTATTTAAACTTGTTTCTGGAATAGTACGAACCTTATTACACGCAACGGAATGAACCAGCGAAATTTATAGAGAAAAGGGGAACCTTATGTATCCTTTTAGATATAATGATATCTAAGTAGGAGTTGGTAATTTGATGAACTAGTAAAATAAATGAAAACAAATTTAATTTGGGAATTAAAACAATGTGAGATTATTTTATAATTTTTGACTCATTTTTTTTGTAATGTTTTAGTGTGTAATAATATTGTGTTAAAAATGATGAATACCTACAATTTAAAATAACGATATCAATAATTATTTATACATCAATATCCTGCGTTAGACTTACTTAGACTCTTTTCTAAGACAGTTAGTCAGTCCCAGTCAGAGAACTAGGTGGTAGAAATACGGTATTTTCATACGTTTTACGTATTTAACTCCGAAGCTCGCGGTTAAGGAATAAAATAACCTTAAAATATCCGCTAACTGCACAAGGAATACATAATAGTGGCAAAATTGAAACCGTTTCAGCTTTGGTTTCCAGAACTAACTGTTTATAACAACGTGAGTAGATAAAGCCGTTCGATCGTCGATAATGTCTATCGGGTACCTTTAAAGGTCGCTCTAACAATATGTTATGTACTTACCGTAGTTTCTATTTTTATGGCCCTTCCATTTCAGGTCTGGCGAACTCTTTTGTGACTCCAGATCTATATCTGTTGTGATAACAGGGTTTATTGACGATGATAATTTATTGTTTATTTATTGATTCCTATGTGGGTTTATGTCATCAAAATCAATGTCAAATCATTCTTTGTTTTTATGGATTTTTATATTGTGTGCTAAATTGTGTAGTACAATTAGAATCAGCGTTTAAGACTCTTTCTGTTTATGAAAAGACGCAAGAAAATCCTGAAAAATAAACATTATCACGTATAAAATATACCTATTTGAAAGCACTAAATAAATGTTCATAGTTTTGAACTATTCACTTTACAATCTGACGTAGGCAACTTAAGCTTGAAGTATTTTAGAAACTCGATATTACGTTACAAAGGCGCCCAAAAGCTCAACGATATACCAAGACCTCCCAATCAATAACTAAAACATTAAAATCCGGCTTATTCCGCACTCAAGACGGTCTTGCATATAAATAAAATATTTTTATAAAGTGTGTTGCAATATAAAGAAGGGCAGATGCACTTGCGAAATAAAAAAGGAAAGGTAGAACGCGACATGGCTCTTGATTAATACTTTAAAGGAAACTTGCGCTGCCGACCGAACTAGGCAGTCGGCGAGCGCCTTAACTTCACATACCTGTATGTAGCTTATAAAGGGTGTAACGTTATAAATTATTTTATAAAGAATAAATCATAAGGTATAAATTATTTATGGATTAAGACGGCTTTGTGATTGAACGCTCGTAAAGTGATTGCATATGTGGTTTTGAAATAATGTTATAAAATTTATAAGATCAAGTTTGTTTGACGTGGTAGGCGCAGAGGTACTAAGTAGGTCACTTAATACACCCATTTTTCTGATCTTAATTTCTTCTTAAAGTTGATGGAGAAAGAGCCTAATATCATGCTGGGTGAATAAAAGTCTTTGATAAATTTCAATAAGCTTTTTCAAAATAAAACTCAACACATCGCGAGAGATATATTATATACATATTTATTTAAATAACTAGGCGAGTAGCTTCAAAGACATAATGATACGTTGGCGTTTAGAATATATAAGACATCGCGATATAAAGCCTAAGCATGTTACCTACATAATACCTAAATAAAAAATGTGGCATGTTGCATAATTAGTACATACAAGTATCATCAAATAACCCATATACGGTATATAAAAACAACGGTATGGCCAGGTGACGATCAGATCCATAGAAATACAGTTTTACATATGGCGGAGGTTGAACTAAAGATACTCCCAAGAGTAGCCGCATAAATTGGCCCGTTCGTGATGCAGTACCTTGTTGAATATGTATAGGTGTGCTCCCTTCCGTACTTCTCATTTTACTAATAGATTTCTCTCTGATTAAATTTGTATACGTTTTATTCATAAGTGACTATTGTTATCTGGTCCCCGTTTAAATCACGACTTTCCCGCGTTCCTTTTTACATTTCGATCTACTTATCTATCGCATTAAGATATGTTGAATATTCAAGATAAATCGCTGTTATATGCTATATGAATATAATTCTTAAGTGCCACGCGTTAACATGGACGCTATGTAAATACGTGACATGTTTATTTATAAACCACAATTTAAATTATTGAATTAAACTGGAAACTACTTCAAAATCATTCGAAGAATTTATAAGAAATGGAAAAAACTTGGAGTGTTGTGACACGACAAGTTAACGGCACGCTAGAGGCTATGGCGGTGTAGGTATTTCAGTGTATAGGTGTATGCCAAGCGACTGCAACGTAAGTCGTAGACGGCTACACGCGTACTATATCACAGAAAATGAAGATACATCCTTAAGTATTATTTAATTACACGTCAGTTTTGAGTGCGGTGTGCGATAAGTGAAGAGATACCTAAAGTCACATTTAAATTATTCTTGTCTCGAAATATTTATGACCGGTAACCCTTTGGCATTTGGCGTCCGACCACTGGACCGTTGAACGTACATGGAAGAATCAGATATTTATAATGGCTTTATTAAGACAAGCTATCGGGTGAGCTCACGCCCGCTTATTATAATAATTTAGACGATTGCCTAAAGCATCCGGTGAATGAATGAAGTCATCACAATATGTAGATCTAAAATCATTTTAGCGTTTTTTGCTTTATGTTTTAGTGTTATCGTTGCATAAAATATTTATGCCTTTATTCAATCTACGTGTTTGTAAATTGAGTGTAATTTTATGAAAATCACTTTCCAAGTATTACCGAGTCAAGATAATGCGATAAAACATGCTTAACAAATCATAGTAGCGGTGGTATGCAAAAATGTAAGAAGATTCCGTGACGCTGTGCCATGGCGGCGGGTCGTTCATGTTTATAATGTGTTTATACTTTTTGCTGGCCCGCGATACACGTGAGCATGCCTCTTGCAACTGTATAATGAGGGGGAAATTAAAATATAAATTGCCATTTATTTCCGACGCCCGTTCAAAAATTTCTAACATAATGACTCTCTCGAACTGATAAAAAAACCTAAAATATAATTATGAAGGCTTAATTAACAGTGTCTACTTAACAGCGCAACTTCCAAAAAGAGTCACTAATCTCACGAATGGTAATATTTACGGTTGCCTTACCTCATTGGAGACATTAAAACTTTTCAAGCCATAACCGCGGTAACTCTTACCTCTCATTGTTCATTCAGAGTGCGTATATTGGAGTTGAAATTTGTAGGCGGCGCTGAAAAAGTGTCAATTCATCATAGCAAAGCCCCGGGCTCGAGACCGAAGTCCCCTTCATAAATCTCACTTCCATACTTTCGCGTGGGAAAACGACTGCTTTATGAGATCCTTAAGGCTGTATGGATTTGGGAAAATATTTCCTCTGCGTGCTGGCCCCCGACAAATGAAGGAGCATTGGGCACATTAGAATGTGTGAAAGGCCCTATACGCGTTTTATTGTTATGCGAAGCAATTCGTTTAAAAGCTAGTGTGGTAAGGCGGTACATGCGAAGTGCTTTTTTGCTAATATTTATTAAGCTAAAGCACCTCACAGGGTTAGGGTACGAAAAAAACTGACTTAATGTTTATGCGAGTTGGTAAATTGCCCGTAAATCTCGAAGGGTTTTAGTAATTTTAGCGAGCGTTGAAGCCGAGATTTCGCCGGCTATACGGGGCTATTTAAATTAATAGCGGTGTAACTGAAACACTCCGTTCTATAACAATATAAGTCGGTAGTATTGCATAATTGAAATGGGCGTAAGTATTCATTTAAATTCATGCCTAACCGCATAAATAGTGTGCGCGCGCGCGTGAGTGCAGCGGCCGCGCTCGCTGGGCGCGCCTCATTAGAACAAGCCAGCGCCTTCCCCGCGGCCTGCCCGCCACTGCCCGCGCCCGCTCCCGCCTCGTGCTCATACGCCCTTTTATCCAGACCGAGCGACATTTCCATTGCCTACACACAAAATAGACGTTTTAGAACACCGCTTGCAAACACTGCAGATTCTTCTCAGATAAATTTTATTGTGTGCTAATGCCATCGCACTATCTAGCCACGCATTTATCGTACTATAGGTCGTTACTCTTATTTACTCTTCCATGTGAATAAGACTTAAAATATGCAAGAATATTAAATTAATATGATGTGAGAAGAAACCTTCGGGCACATTCGTATCGGGCAGGGTCCGTGAGCGATGTGATATGAATTGAATTAATTATAAGAAGCGTTGAATTCGTTTGCGAAGCCCTGAAGGAATTGCGAAGATGGTAAAATAAGTCGATTATGGTGGTTTTGACCACTATCTGGAAACTGTTTATTATATGGACATTGGATACGAATTGAATCGCATTCATACGACAAAGTAATGCATACAGGTGTCGAGAGAAGGAACGCCCCTTCAGAAGCCGCCGATGGAAATTAAATAGGAGCGGACTCCTTAAGCCGGGATGTTGAAGCGTTAGACACGACCGATGCTTCGATAGCGCTCTACACATCCCCAATTACGATTTATTCAGTCTGCAAAAGGCCTTTGGTAATGAATGACGTGCCGAGCGGATGCCTTTTTGTCGCACAAATCGAAAACCAATTATTTCTGAAAGTAACTAAGATTCCAATCGAGAGAGACGTAGACGGGCGGGTCGTAAATCTACGCGAGGTATTTGCAGCGCGCTCGGAATATGAATTATTCTTGCTGATTGTTCTTGCGGCCGCGTCATGGTTCATACATGAAGCGCGAACTAGTTTTTTCGAAGTCCCACTCGTCCTCGGCTCGTAAATAATTTTGTATTCGCGAAATGTTAAATTTTTGTGGCGTCGTATATTTTTTTATCAGAGTGTTCTGAAGTCTTTAAGACTTATCAACTTATAATTTTGTCTGGTTATAATTGCGAGAGTAATCAGGGGCTGGGTAGTGGTGGTCCATTTAAGCGTTCGCGAAGGTTCTCGCGTCGCAGCAACGGTGCTTCGGAGATAACTCAAATTTGTTTGGGTGAATTTTTCGAAACTGTTTTTTATCAATCTGGTTGGTTGGTAATTGGTCGACCGGGCTACGAGTCGGCGAGCCATAATTGACGGTGCTATCATTCTGAACTTTTCGCTTGGACATTCGAGGAAATTCTTAATTGGTCCACCTTTTGTAACGGACCGTAAGACCGCCTTAATAATAACACGTTCAATTATTAGCAGATCGTTCGTTTTAATTATACTCGTATGTTCGATTTTTAAATAGTTGTCAGAGCATATTAAGAGTTAGTTGTTTAGTGCATTCATGTAGCGAGATAGCTCTGAAAGTTAAATTCTTATAAATATTTGATTTATTCGGGACAATAAATTAGATACAAAATTGTTTTTCTCCAGTTCTAAACTGATTCGCCATTAATAAGGCATTGTATTTCTTATTGGTGCACAATTAAAGGGACCTTAAGGTGACCGTGCCATCCTAAAGGCGGGTAAAAAGCTCACATTCAGCGAATACTAAACGAGTGGAGCTCCGCTGAAATTTTGCGGGGAAAAAATTTCCGAGCGATACTTATCAAGTGTTTGAAATGACACAACCGGATTCCGGCCCTTTGGATATGTACGTTTTTCCGTAAGGGAATAAAACTGACGAATTTCTCAATAAAAGAGAGATGACCGGCGTGTCGTCACGTACGTGCTGGGGGCTCGGGGAGTATTTGGAGCGGTGCAGCAAAAACTATTCAGGAGCCATTATTATGGCATTTTTGTCGTCTGACGGGGCTCGAGTGGTCGCGGCCATTACAATGCGGGTGTGGTGGGGGCGGTATGCGGTGTGGCACCCTGCCCCCCGCCGCCCCCCCACCACTGGACCCCCCGCGCCCGTCTTGCCGCGCCGCATCGCACACCAGCGCCATCCATCTTCGATATGCACATAAAGCGAACTGGTTCCGTAACGGCAGACCCACATTCCCGCTGCTCTTAAATTTATTTATCTCTTTATTAATTCTCCACTTGAATTTTAATGTTTTGTGAGAAATATTCGGACGCGTTGAGATTCAATGTTATCTTAAGATTCGGTGAGGTTGTCCATGATTTTTGCATTTTAGCGATACTTTACGAGCTTGTATGCATAGTTGAACGCAAGAGGACCTAATATTTATATTGTACCACATCGAAACACCCTAATTGTTTTTTCATATTCAATTGATTTTTTCTGATATTGTTTATCATCATACATGATCGTCCATATGCGACATTGCCATAAGAAATGCATCTACCTTGCTATTAATATTTTTCACTTACCAAAAAGAGTTGTATAGTTGATTCGGTTTAGATACTTATTAATTAACGTTACCTCTCTTTAAGAAAATGAAACAACTTACCGACATGTAATATGGGCAATAAATTATATTTAAATTACACGTCTGGTATCATGTATTACACCTACTACAAACCTTTCAACACCTGAAACCTACAATTAAACTTTACTGTCGAAACAAAAAAAAATCATTCCGAGAATTGAACCACCACCCTCATAGTGTCCCCTCTGCACTTGAACGCTTATTAACTACTTAATTCCCAGTCCATTAGAAGTCCGTACTCGCAACAAAACTCAATTAAAATCACCTGTTGTAGGTACAATGGGATCGATAGTGCGTGCACTATAAAGCATGGCTGGCTCGCGTGGAATGATCCTAATGAAGTGACGGCGACTAACTTGGACACGTTTCGCTTCTTAATTTATTTGTACGTGTCATCAGATAGTTGGATTACTAGATGTCTAGGTTGACTAGAGGCTTTTTAGCTACTGGTTCAATATTGTGGTTAATTATCTACCCGCATCGGGATCGTGGAAAAGACGACAGATAAATAATATCGCATTTGATTATGGGAAATACATTGTAGTGAGACAGGTAATGTCACGTTATGGGTTTAGTGTGTTTATCGATTCGTGCGGCATAATTTTGTGTTACTCTATTTGAATGGAATTGTTTTGGCATTGGGTGCATTGCATTATCATTATAAAAACATAGTAAGAAGGAGGGCTGATGTAAGTCTAAGTATACTAAGTTTTATGGAAAGAAAAACAACAGACGAGCTTTCAAACCAACAGACGGGATTTCAAACCTCCTGATAAAAAAATGATAGATCTAGGGACACAGTAAAAACTCTACCTATGAAAGCTCCTCCTGGACCCCTTATTTGAAAAACGAAAAGATTATAAGTACATATTTCAGGTTACCTTACTTTTATTTGAGAGAAATTACAGCACATCAAATTTCCCACAAATCAGGAGACCATGCTTCAACTGCTTCATTCATTAATATTCTTATTTTCATCGTACAATCCTTAACAAACGTGACTAACAGCCTACATGTTTTTCCAAATTATTATTCCGCACACATCCTCTATTGATTAATAATGTACACTACACTTATTAACTCATGCTATTCAATTGAGTTATTGAAAAATTATTATTTATTACGTCGTTATATTTACAATTGCTAATAACTTATTGTATCTAATGATGTGCTTAAATTTTATTACCGCGGCATGTCTTAGTATATTGATATCGAATTCATTCAAATTAAGATGTGTAATATGACATAGGAATTTTGTAACAGATTGGGGCAATTTCAGTCATTATTTTTAACATTATTATCGGTTTCAAAATTATGTAGTCTTTTGTATTCTTTAAGGATTCATTCATGACGTACTTATTTCCCTGTGAAATAAAAAAATAAATATTTGTTCGCAACATCGAAGTTTCATGACGTCACTCAGTACTCACACAATAGTAACCTATAAGATAGATAAGTAAACAAAAATTTAATATTTGTTTGCGAAATCGCTGTTTCATTACGTCACTCAGTGCTCACACAATACTAACGTATAAGATAGATAAGTAATCGGTATCAAATACTATGAGAGCTTTTTGAGCCACTCAATACCCAGACCCACGAAAAAAAAAAAACATTTGTCGCTACTACAATCACTTCGAATCGATACCACGATCTCTCCCACTATAGGTAAATCTCAGCCAACTACATCCCGAAGTCTGCCTTACTGCACCATTATTTTTTAATATTCTCACGGCTATCAAAAACATTTAGCAGCGTGGGTAAGTAAGTAACTGTCGATGTAGAAGCGAGGTGACTCGAACAGGCGTGTTTATTACCACCAGCCCCCTGGGATATACAGATAGACCACTATTTAGCATTCTAAATATATTGACCAATTAGATAATGGCCGCTGTAGGGGTATTGGGCTTGTCAAGCTACACAATACCAGTCACTTTCAATCAGATAATTCGCTTTAACGAAGTGGCAATCTAAGGCGTAATTAAAAAGTAATTTGAACATCGAAGTCTAGGATAAATAATGAATAAATAAAATCATATGCAAATTAAGTGGATATGTATTGAACTTTTCCGAAAATTATAAAACGAATAGTGGAATCTGAGTTGACACAAATGTCGCAATAATCATCTTCGTCACGATTCGGTCAAAACAAGAATCAGTTTTTATGAGAAATCTCATGTAGTTTGTTTTAAATATAATATAGCGGGCAAACGAGTTTACGCTTCACCTGTATGTGATCACCGCCATCTATGAACATCTGCAACACCATAGGACGTAGAAATGCGTTACCGGCCTTTAAGGTGGGAATACCCTCTTTTGGTATTGCAAATGGTTCGCCAACAGTCACATCTTACAAAATATTTTCAGGAAAATACTGAATATATAGGCGTGATCTTACGTATATAATAAATACATAATAAAATAAATCACCAATTGTCTAATCATCAAATCTGTATTCAGCAATTTCAATAAACAGTGACACAATCTTGCGTATCTAATATCTACGGCCGTCTAAATTGCCGTCCAGTTAGTATAATTTGCAATAGCGCCTTTGTGTTAATTGATCCCTGGGTAGTTGGATACTATAATTGACAATAAATTGTTTCACATACATCTCCACATCAAATTACTGTGTGTGAACGTGTTCGATTTGATGTACGGATTAATTGTTAATAAATTTGCCGGCCAAATTGGTTTCTGTTCGTGTGATTTGAGTTTACCGATACGGAGTTAAAATAGCCTTTATTGCAGTTGAAATTGTGATGCAATTCGTGTAGCATGTAAATCGTATTTGAAAAAGACCTAACAGTCTAAATTTCTAGCGGTACCTATCGTAATAGTTTTAACGAAAGATTGTGTATAATATCAACCAAAACATTTCGTCAAATAATAATAAAAGTATATCAAAATGAAATTTTATCGTCAGTAAATATTTGCGTTCGATCTCATCAATATCCCATAAATGGATCTAAGATTATTTTCTTAAAGATATGATCACTATTCTCAAACAAACAACTCAATCAATCGTTTGTCGTAACCGCTGCGCGAACGTCGTCAACAATTTTGGTAAATCGCGCCTTTTTAAACAAACATAGTAATCTCTCGAGCGTACATCCATACATGTTCGGAAACGTGAGGCACGCACTAATTAACGTTTTACGTGAAACTTTGTCGTGCAACTCCGCCACTTAACAAAGATCTCCGGGAGTTCATGTATCTCCCCCTCTTTCATCTCAAACAGCAGTTTCATGAAGGGAGACACGGGTCTTAGTAATCTGGTTACCTTGTAATTGCGTGTCTAACGTTCCCTACGCGTAACATGGCCTTTTATTAGGTGGAAATTCTGTATACGGCACAACATTCGAGTAGCGAGAAACTTATGAACTACGCTCAGCTTGACTTATGCCACAATCATTGCTACATTTTTGAAACACTATTCAAATGATTCCGACTAACTAGCTCACTGTGACTTTATACGTATAAATTACTTTTACTGGATTTTACTACGCGTGTGTGTGTATGTGTTGCTGTATTTATGTGTATGCAAATTTATTTATTTCTCTCTTAAGAGTGGTACAACAGACGAATTTCAATTCAGTTTTTGACCTCTTTTGTTACTTGATTAGGGTTTGCAATTCAAATGAATTCAATGTAGTACTAAATCATTTTTTCTTTTTAATGGGTCGATAAAACCAAACAACATTTATCAAGCCAAGAACTGAAGACAAATTCACAAAAATCCGTAGACAACATGCGTTACAAGACGCAATAAAAATTTCACCAAGTCAATAAAATTTACATCAATGAATAAAAATCGTGTACACCCATCCCGCCTGCAAATGTTTAAAATCGTTTTCATATTCAATTTTTTACGCAACTCTATCCAATTGATTTCTTCATCTGATTCGTTGATTCATCGAGCGTGTTTAGTTCAATGAGGCTTGATACAGTGTTATTATTATGACAAGACATCGTAAACGTCTGCATTAGTGCTATATTATTGTTGATGGTCTATTTGCACGTATTCACTTGAACATTAGTCACACTCTGCTGTTCCTAAAACACATCGATAAAGCATCCAGTGAATACGTATATTCTGTGAGAAAACGTTGATTTAACCCATCATTATTTCAAATTATGGATTCTACGATTTGTTGATATTGGATCCAATTTCAAAAAACATTAAGTAAATTATTAATATATATAGAGTCTTGTCGAGTCCTCTATAATCCAACAAAGTACTGGCACATAAACAAATAAACTCTTTATTCAAACTTTGTTTTTGATTTCTTGCCATGGCGTTCGTAATTTAAAATGCAAATACTTTAGAAAGACATTCTTTTTCCAGCGCCAGCGGCCTATGTGAAAGCCACTCTATCTAGATATTATACAATGCACAGACGTGCATACTGTGTCCTCAGCATTGTTCACTAACAAGCCAGCCTAACCGCGCCTTGGCACGACAACGAATCTTACGTATAAGTACGAACTTAAGCCAACTTACTCATATCGGAATAATTAAAGAATTTTACTTAGTTCGCGACAGATATCTTTGATTTATGTGTCCTTTGAATTCTATTTCCTGACTTCGGTAATGGTGATCGCAATTTATAAAGCACTCACTGTCGCGATTTAAGATATTCATTCAGGTGTACATAAAAATTGCATTTTTGTTTTGGTTATAAAAATATTGTCAAACCGCTACGAAGACCTTTCGCAAATGCTATGCCCGAATGCTGAAATGTGAAATGTTTATACAAGCCATATTCAATCACGAAATATTTTAAAAGTATGTTAAAGTATTTGCTCAAAATCAAATAATGAACAGTCAAATACATTTTGTTGTCATTATATATCAATAGACTGCGTAGTCAATAATTTTTTTGATTATGTTAATGTTCAAGCGTAGGTAGTTAAATAAATCCAGTACGAAATAGTTTTTAAAAACCATTTATTAAGATTTGAATATACCACAAAAAACTACCCTTCCGTTTAATGTTTTCAACGGTATACAAACCGCAACACGTGGCCAAGTCTAAAACTCAAAACATTACTCAAAATACAGTTAACTTTCTTTCCAGAAACAGTTTTGTACCGAACAATAGACAAACAATATCGAATGGTAGAAAGCTGACCGTTCGCTTGTGCAACTTTCTCCCTTTATCCCGAGGACAAAGGTAAATAAAGTTAAAATGTATTCTTTTATGATTTCCAAAGATAAGGCATCGGTCAGTCGTCCTTTTATTACGGTCTTCGACTTTCTAATTTTTTTAACTGTTTTGGTTGCGCAAATTGCTGGCACTAAATAGTTTTATGACACTTTGGAACGGTTTTTAAGTAAAAAAGTTTGCTGATGAATACACTTTTTATCATGGGATTCTTATATTTTTGTCACTGGTATTATTAAGAAAAATGTATGCAGGTTTACTAAGAGATATTTTGCTGTGTGTAGTAAAAAATTCGCGCAATAAAGTTTCAACTTACACACAAGGATTTAGCTAACACTTTTAATAATTGTTGCCTGTCTTGATTTAACCCTTTTCTCAAACAAATTCTCAGAAAATTTGTTTATCTGACAACGACTTCTTGACTTGAAATGAACTCTACCGCCAAACCTACTCGTCAACAGTCATTGACAGCCTCCGTAGCGTAGTTGGTTAGACGCTGGCAGTGAAAAGAAAGGCCGCGGGTTCGATCCCCGCACCGAGACAGGTGTCTCCGTCTCGGATCTGGATGTTGAGAGACCGCAAAGTCTCTCGTAGTTTCTGATACACACGACACAAGACTCGATTTTAGTGTGGGGACAGTACTATGTATATAACTGTTGGGTGTATTTATACATTTTGGGTATTTATCAAATCAACAATTTTCACACCCATCTAATTACATGAGCAATTTTCCAACAATTCAGAACAGCCGTCGTACATCTCAGCAGATAAGCATCTAGATACATAGTTAGGTATTAAATTGTCCTGCAGCGACGTTTACGAGCATATTGGCGGCGGCAGGGTGCAACATGCTAACGCTATCAGTTACCCCGTCCGTGGCTAATTCACTGTGACAAATTAACAACGGCTAAATTCGGCCCCTCTAGTTTACTTGCCTACTTGGTATTACATACATGTGTTATTACTAGCTGCTGCGCGCGGTAATTGAAGCGAAATCCGTGTTGTAATGAAACATACACAACACAGATGTCATAGTACATGTGTACATCTAACACCCATAGCCATATATATAGATAGTCCCTTAAAATAAGTCTAAACTTTGCGTAAAAATTATCAGAAAATGTTGAATTTTTGGTCCCAAAACAATCAGGACTGAAAACTTTTGGACCAAAAAAATATTGTTCTAACGGAATCCAATCTCCTATTCCTCATTTTAATGGCTTAACGTCTATTACATATAAAAAAAATAACTATCGACGAATTTAGATCTACTGAAACCATATTTAATATTTACCAAACGATACTTGAGTGGTAGAGCTACCAATAAACAGTAAAGTTGGTGTTCGATGCTCCGCCATTTACAAGTTTCCGTGTTCAACATTGAGACATTGACATTGGTGTTCCAATTCATGTCACATATGTCGAAACAGCTGTGCACAGGCAGGCCAAGGAACATGCTGTTACAACTTGGAAATACAGGCCTGAGATATCATTTGATATTCGCGGTAAATATTTCTGAACTTGTGTATTTAGATGAGATTTTATTGGGGTTTATATGAATTCTGAACATCCAAAACTGGTTTATATTGTCATGTCTATGCTCTTAGATTGGTAGATGATATATATATGAAATACTATAGAAAATAATAACAATATACAATAATTGTTTGACTGCGTATTTCCTGACATCAGACTCGTAATAGAAGAAAACCCTTATTAATGATTGTAATTTTGAAGAAACAAGTTAATGATAACTTTTTGTTTAATACTACGTTAATTAAAAGCTGTTGGTATTGCAATTAAACTACATTTAATCGAAAATCCGTTTCATTAACTCAAACAATTTTGTTTAATTACGCTATCTAAACAATTAAAGACAGAACCTAAATTGTCATTGTAAATAAAATATATTCTCCAATTAACTTAACTAACAGAATAGAAATGTTCGTATAAAGCATTCTCAAACAGGGCGTTATCCCTGAATAAAGCTACGCCCGACTGTACTGTGTATTGAAGTAGGGTTGCCAAGTAAGCCTTTCTTTTCCGTGACTAGTTTTAAAGTACCCCATAACGAGGTTAATTTCATCTAAATTGTACAATTTTAGCTTACAATATTATAGGAGAATACCATGGCGTGACTCAAATTTGATCGGCTGGTAAATTTTAAATCGGTGTAAAGGCAATAAATTTAGAGCAATTTAACATTGAAGGTATAATTTATAAAATAAGAATAATGTAAGGCTTTTTAAAGACTGAATAACACCACACCCGGATATTTATAAGCAAAAATATTTTTAGGAAGGCGTCCCCATATTCCCATCGTACGTATTGGATGCATCGCATCAAACGGATCGTAGTATTCTTTGTATAGGAAGTCATACAAGTGCATCCGCTGATCTGCGTCGTATTGTACGAATTTATTAATTTTTATACAAAGAATACTATGCGGAAATGTGGACGTCTGCCTTTATACAACTTTGTGATACGTGTGACAGCGTCTATGCGTCGTGCTCTTGAATTCTTTCTTATACCTGAGGGGACTTCGCCCTAAGTCGACCATATTGGCTCAATGCCAGTAAGAAGACGCATGGATTTTATAAGTATGGTGACAGAACTGGAGTCATATAGTGACATAATTTTCAAGCCCTAGTTTCAAGAGAACGGTCTAGACTTTTTGTCATCATTTGACTCGCTAACCAGTTGGCTTTTGATTTACTCCGCTTAATGCGACCCATCAACCTAATCGTATCAGTTGGTAACAGTTGATATTACCAGAGTCATTATAAGGTTACATTTATGCTCCTGAATTGCTAGGTAGACTTGCCTATAAACTAAGAAGAGTCCCGTGTAAATCACATGATATTTTTTCACGAAATAATACCAAGTACCCGATCTGTGAATTTAAAACTTTTCTTTTCACATCATATAAGCTGCAACTAAGCCAAACCAACAACATTGTATGACTTTTATAAATCATTTTCAATTCGTCTTTGAATAGCGTGGTAGCCCTACCCCAGGTCTGAGACAAGAATATCGCGACATTGGGACTTGAAGCAACTTTGTACTTAGACTAAACCGGATACAGTCTGAGTGTGTACTCTAAACCATTTATCGATGAAGGAGTTTGCGTGAGTCGTGCTTTTCGTTATGTACGCCGTCCTATGGCAAGGCAGATTGTTTATCTTTTTAATTTACTTGGGCATTCGTGTAACTGGACGGCGGTATTGTGACGATTCGGAACAATTATTTTAGACGAGTTTGATGAAGGTTTTGAAAAGAGCATTTATTTTTTAATTGTATGTGGGTAGATGGTTTAAATCTTAACATGTTTGTATATGAGACTATCAACAGTAAGTATGTGAATAAAATATGTAAGTTTTTATGCAAATTCCAAAGTGCTTGTATTGAACTTGATTCATGGATACACTTATACATAACATCAAAAATGCTCTTACATCATAAATAAAAAAACCCAAACTAAATAAACAACAACTAATCATTTTAACAACTCAACCAATCATCGCAAAAATACACAAAATAACTTTACAAAAACTAACAAACAAAACGTTGGCTTTCGCAAATATGTTTTGTAATATTTGTATCGTAGTATACGCGGCGTCAATAAAGCCTGCAGTATATACACCTAGCAGGGGTTAAAACGGGCCGGCTTGATGTAGAGCGCGGTTGAAGCCAATATTTTATGCTGAGCATTGTTTACAAGCCGCCCTGCTGAATCATACAGCTCACTAGATAGATATAATAAATTTTATTTCTTATTAGACGCTGTAACCGGATGAAAGGTTATTTTATTTCATTAGGAGACGCTTTGTCGTAAATCATTTAAGTTTGTGGGCTTCAACCTGTGCGGTAACTTTAAAATAATTACTTAAGCATTTCTGCCTAATTTATTTCCTACATTTTGCTGTATTAGGTATCGGACTAGATGTTTAGTAGGTATATAAGATTTACTCTAAATTCAAGAATATACGGTCTTTAAAAATCTCATCCTGTTAAGAGTTATCTTTATTGCGCATTTCGTTGTTGTAAATCAGAATAAAATGTGTTAAAATTGCGAACATAAATATGAGTAGGTAGAGCGTTATTTTATATTTATATAAAACACATTATATTGTTACAATATGGCATGTATTTTGTTTCTATATTATCTCCCCCGCTATCTAGTGCAGTCACAATCATTAGATTAGCAAATAATTCCTACATCCTATATATTTTAATGAAATCAAAACACAAGTCTGAAGGCACATCGGTTTGCTCGGCTCCTAATTCGAAACTCGACGTTGGCGGGCGTGCACGAGCTATCGCTTCAATCTCAGTGTGTCCAATAAACCGCTGACGTACGGACAGACGGGCTTAACAAACGTAACTGATCTGCGCCGCTATTGTTCCACAACCACGCATGTCTCGCGCAAACCCGTGTCCCACCAACTATCACTCACTGAAAAACCTTGTGACGTAGCCCACATTGATTTTGACACTAACTCCACACCAGATTCTGCTAACCCAATACTACATTCCTTTGGAATATTATGAATTTCATTATTTACGCAACAAACGCAATATTAATGTCGCAATGGACACATAAAACCGCGGCCGCTGCAGTAAGCTATTTGACGAATATAAACGTAGTGAGGCTAAAACATAGTTTTATTACAACAACGCTTGTTTGTCCGCTTTCCGCGGCCCAGTGATACTCGCATAAATCGAGCGAAAAAGCCAAATTGCCGGCCATGGTTCACGCACAGTACTCAACTAAAAATTGTTATGTTTTACAAAACAAATATTGCATGAGCACTCGTTGTTTAGCTACCGTTTTATTGTTTTACAACCGAAACTAGATTATTTAATTGTTCCGTAATGGTATTCCATTTTGTTGGAATCGTAAAGTTCGCGGAAAGGCCGGCGTGTGCAAGTTTGTGTTGGGTTTACGCCAAACAAAACAGGAGCCTAATAATGCATTATGGATTAGGATTTAAAGTGCTCATCTAAATTCAGAACAAAACTTGTACACTTGTTCTTCAGTACAATCGGCGTGGAGTTGCCTCAACTTTTGAATTTCAGTTTCATTCCTCTTCGCGCCGTCAGATTAATCCCTCAAAGCTTTGCAGCGCTGGGATCGCTGTGATAAACGGCAAAACTAATGCCGCGCGATTGCATTACGATGCAAACTTTTTCAGTAGCTGGCGCGCCGCGCGTAAATCCAATAAAAAAGGATCGCATAAATCGGCGAGGGTTTTTTTTCAGTAGCCAATTCGATACTCAACTTTTCGATAATGAATGCGAATATAGATAGATTCGACATTTTTATTTTTTTTATTATATCTTCTAAAGTATCTACTAGATAGTTATTTATTGCTAGTTGAACTATGAAATGTATGTAACAGTATTGCGCCAAGTCACCAATAGCAATTCATGTGTAGCACGTATATACATGGAGAATGTTAGATTCTCTTATGATGATTTAGTGGTATACGCGACACTGTTGGATGGATTTACCGCCGTATGAACGGATTATGTGGGCGAGAGCAAACACGGGGCAGCGGACGCCATATTGTGATTTACGGCCAACTTTTGATTCGCGGCTTTATTGCTGCAATGAAACTGCAGGGGAAAAAATCGAAGGTGCATTGCGCAATAAATTATTTGTAGTGGTTCTTTATAAACATTTTTCATTTGTTTCGGAATTTTGAATCGAAATTAGACAGTTATGTACGCTTGTTTATCACTTTTACGATTGATTTAGTGTGAGCTTTGCAAAATTAATTTACACAGAAACTTTCTACCATATTAGTTGTAACATTTAGATATTCCAGTTGAACGTACATTCTATATTTATCCATACAATTTCTATTAATCTGCGCATGCAATATTCAAAGACAATAAACTGCAATTAACCGCTCGCAATCCTGTTGTAGTTGTTAATAAACCTGGAAGTGGCCCTGTCTCCCCTTCGAAAGATTTTTCTGAGTCCGAGATAAATATGATAAACTATAAATCATGTACGCCCATTTCTTCGCCAGCAACAAAACAACGGCCAGAGCGGGGAGGCAGGGGAATTATGACAAATCATGCATTAAACATAGGGAATAAATGTTTTCTTATCACGTACCTATTCCTGTTTTGATATTAGTTTTCCTTTATCTTTATTGACACAGGTTTCGGGAGGGAACATTTTTATTGGTGTTGTATAGTGACGCGTTGAATCGTTCGCGAATTTTATTTACTTTTCTCTTGTTATCTGAATCGGTAAAAATGCTGGATGAATATTACATAAAAAAATATTAGGGACACTTTTGCAAATCTTTCAATACTTCTGTAGTATTTTAGCGTATATTGGGAATGGTATTAACTGTATCGGAAATATTCTAAAACATTTTTTTTTTGTTTACACATATATTTTTGCCAAGCTACGCTGAAAGTTTGCGTTTAGCCTGTGCCAAAAACTCCAATACATTTTAAGTTGTTTTATATCAAATCCAGTCCATATATTTTCCGCGCAATAACGCACGACGATATACAATCGCGCTTCTCTTCTGTATTTCGAATACTAAGACTTGAATGAAACAGTGTTTTAACACAGAAGTCCTGACTGCAAATCTAGAATATTTATTTCAAATGCCGGTAAAATCTCGGCGCATACTTGACTCAACTGTGAAATTTGCATTTAAGCTACGTCCACATCGCATGGGAGCTTAAAAACAAATGTTTTACTTTCTTACTTGAGTTTTTTAGTCCTTGATATTTATCATATTGGGATATATGATAAATATCAAGGACTAAAAAACTCAAGTAAGATAATAAGTATATATTAAGATATAAGGACAGACGACTTGTACGAATATATTTTTGATATGCTAATTCACAGCACGTCTTGCCGCAAAACATGTACAATTTATATTAGGCATTTAAATAAATCGAGTCACATGATTTATTTTATTCGTTTTTATTTCAACTGTCATAGATTTAAAATTATTGTTTGAATATATATTTTTCCATTGTCATACAAAAAAATGATAACACTTATTAACATTTTCAGATTGCAATTTATTACATTAGATTGTGCAAATATTTTAAATCTGCGATTAATTTTTGACACTTGTTAAAATATAGCATTGATAAAATAATGTTTATCATTTGTTAAATCATTTTACATATTTTTTTCAGTACCAATAATCCCCATGCTACTCTAAATTAATATTTGTAGAACAAACACATTGTATTCATAGCCTAGTATCGGTAGAGATTTAAGTCAGTCGTCAGACATTGCGGCGGTGTGGTTTCTTTACTTAACTCTAACTTAACTTACGAAGCTACGCCCAAGTTCGGTAACCGAAGCTCTTGAATACCCAACTCCTTTGCAGGTGACTTTGTTTCTCGTGTTTAAAATTTTCAACGTATTTCTGTACGCTTGCGGATTTAAAGTTTCCTGAATACGTAATGCAGATTTAGGATTTTTGGTGATTTATATTGTTGTATTATTTTACGTTACAAATGTGAATCTTTGGTGGTATTAAATATGTTTGACGTTTTTTAAAACGAAGATATCCATCTTATCTTAAATATCCATTTAGGGTATGGAAATATTGATTTAAAATCAAATATTATAACATCTTTTATTACCGATCACGACCAATCTCATCCTATTTTCAATTTCATAAAAAATAATTTTATGACAAGATCCAATCATAAAAATAACATAACCGCAAACACTACCATCGTCTCTTACGTGAAACTGATAAATTTATTCCCGATATAATGAAATCAAAGCGAACATAATGGATTGAGAATACGAGGCTATCAATTTAGTGAACCGCAGTCAACCATTGAGCTTCCACGATTTAATTCTGATATTTTACTATAAATACACATGGACGGATAGCAAAATAATTGGCAAATCAGATACAATATTTAGTATCTTTTGGGCGTTGGGGGTTAATAAAATGTTACTCATGTATTTGTAGGTAGAGTCGTAACTTTTAATGTTAACATAAGGCTTTTGCCTGAAAACATTTTTTAATGTATTTTGTATTAGTAAGGATTACTCGTTCATACAGGCTTCATTCATTGATACTTGGCAAGATAAAAGTATAATAATATATTGTCAATATAATAACATGAGTTGTGAGTATTATTAGACAAAAAAAATATTAATTTTTTCTTGTTGGAGTTCGAAACTCCAAAATCGCCACATATTTACCGAAAAATATTCAAAAAAATATTTAATAATTTTAAATATTATGTTTTTGCACACGCTACACACTCGAGATGTTCAGCAGTAATAACATGATATTGACTAAAATTGCAAACTGTGTATGATTCGCTTTCAAGCTAAATGGTAAATTGACGGTTGTACACTTGTAGAGCGCTTACAATGTCTTACGCGGTTCCATAAGATCGCGAGTCCCGTGTTCGCATTATGCTCATATTGTGCCAGTGAACGCTTATTGTGAATCCGACGAACACACCGGCCCCGCCTTTCGCCTACCTCAGTAATAGATAATGTCCAATAAACTAATAATTGTAAAGTTACGAGCTAATAAAGCCGATTGTGTGAATGAGCCGCTATAATGTGTTGATAAACAAATGAAACGCACGCGTATTTCGCATTTACTGCAACAAAGAATTGTTTATCTGAAAGTGAATTATGAACGCCTTTTGCTTTTCTGTAAACAGTCATATTTTCGCCTGTAGTAATTAGGTGTATTCAAACAGACACTTATGAACTCAGCGTATTGGAATAAAGAGATTTTTGTACGTTACAAAATAAAATTATCCCAATGTCCTAAGATTAGGACCTGTCTGATTTATTATCACTATAAATTCAAAAGTTAAAATAAAAACAAGAATGTTTTGGTTTCATATGTCAAAATATAAATCAAAAGCTTTATTTCTCGGTAGTGTGTGCTCGCTATATTTTACACCTCCAGAACAAAACATCAATTTCTCAAAATGTCCCGTGGAATCAAAGATTACCGTATTTTTTTCCGTACGCACAAAAGAATGAATCCTTCGTCTTCGGCGATCCGTTGGCAATTTCATGATGTCAATGGTCTTCTTAATTTAGTTGGATGTTATAAGACAAGGCGCACACTAGAGAAAGCCAGCTATAATATATCAAACTTTGACAGGTACAAGCACGGAGCAATATGGCGACCGCGCCACCCAATGAGAGCGTGCCCCGTCACGCGGCGCGATCCGCTCCTAACTTGGATACATTAATCACGACTGATTTATCGGGGAAGGAGTGACATATTTTATATTCTATTTTCGAAAACTCTAACGAGTTTTTCAAAATGGTCGTCCGCTTGAGAGATCGCAACAGCTGCATCTTGTTAGCGATGATTTCAGTGCCGCTCTTTGTGTTGTAATTATTTGCGTGAATGAATATTTGTACTTCAAAGTTTTGCGAATGTACATGGCGCCCGTTGTTCAATTCACTAGATATAGACATTATTGATGGGCGTGCATTGTGTAAATTATACGCTGCATGACCTCGTATTTAATATCAGTCTATTATTGATTTACAGAGCCATTTATTTTGAGTAACAGCTGACGTATTCATCATGATGCGCGCCGCGTCCGCCGCCCATTCCGAACGTCGTATAAATGTCGCTAAAGCGCTTTGATGTTTTAAGTGGTATCTAAAACTGATTTTTAAATAACACGGAGCGGCCACCCCTTGGAAAAGAAATCGTCTGAGGCTTTCGAGTGTCACATACGTCAGGGTTTGCTTAATCCTCTCGGGCCGTCCAATTTTTATTGCCTTCAACCCTGATCTACGAGCTAATATCGGTCTGATATATCGACGAGCGCTAGTGGAAGGGTTCACATATTGTTTCGGGATCGATCTTTTTACACATATTGTCCTTGTACGAACTATTTTAATGCGAATTCCAGTACCTATTCCAAGATATTTATACTCGTCAGTCGTCGATTAAAAAAACGCAAGGAAAATGCTTGGACACCACGTTTACAAAGGTCCAGCAGTGTTGTACAGCATAATTTAGCGATGTGAATTCCCAGCAGCATTCGAAATTATCTAGGGACTCGGTTGGAAAGCAAAAAAATCGACATCATTTTGGCGCGCGAAACGATAATTTTCTCGGTAAAATGCCACTCATGGCATCTGGTTTTTCATGTAGTTAATGTTTTGTAATTATTTTAATAACAGTCTTCACATAATAATGTATTTATAAAATAAAATAGCCGCCTGAGCGGAATAATGCGATGTCCTTATGTTTTTCATTTCAGAAATGCATAAAGAATATTTTATTTATGCTGTTTTTTTGCGCGGTGGTTTCGCTGTCTGATTTGCATAAAAGATGAATTAATTAGTATACACGTTAATTAAGTCGTGTTATGAATACATCTTAATTTTCACGTTTAAAAATAAATATAGCATGATATTTAAGATATTTAATGTGTCATGCCGGTTCGATATAATGAGGATCATCACCCGTTGTTCTATTTTGGTCATAGACGTGAAAGGTCTTGAATCGTGTTTGGCACAAGTTGCTTACACGAATGTTTCTCACGATGTCTTCCCTCACCGTTAGGTCCTAGAATGTGAGCAAAGGTTACACTAAATATACGTGTAAACAATTCACACCGGTATTGTTTCTCTTACATTGTAATGTGGAAATGTTTCTATAGAAGAAAAACAATGTGCAAGGATTATTTATAATATTGGGAGTTTGATATTGAATTTATTAAACACACTTTTTTAAGGATTATACCTAATGGTTTCTTAGATTTACGCGAATGTTACACATTGAAATGAAATTATTATTTACGGATTTTATCGCGGATTTGGTTTAATTTTACATTTTTTGAGTTCCCGACGTTTCGATTACTTTACAGCTTTCGTGGGTTTTCGTGGGTGAGTCCGCCCCGTGACCACGAAAGCTGTAAAGTAATCGAAACGTCGGGAACTCAAAAAATGTAAAATTAAACCAAATCCGCGATAAAATCCGTAAATAATAATTTCATTTCAAAGGATTATACCTATTTATCTAGACATATTTTATTCAAATTAAGAAATAATTTATACACTTATATGTAAAGATAATTTAAATAAGATGAGTAGCATAGGGTTAGAATACTCGAAACACTTTTGAATCATTTTTGTTGTTAATTGTTTAGTCTTCTATGAAAAACGGAACGCAACTAAACTCTAAAATTGCATTAAAAACATAGCTAGTTAAATAAAGTCAAATACGTTTAAACAATAATTTATGCTTTCAATATTTTCGTATTAATCGGTCGTACTCCCATATTACAACAAAACTATACCCTTATATTATCGGTACAATAATTCATAAATGTAAATCCGAAACGACTCTAATCTTATTAATAACAGTAGTTTATCGCGTTTGTAGGCCTTTAGCAAATACACGATATTCCATTTACCTACAGCTGAGATCTAGTACAAGTTTTAGCAAGGAATTGAAACTAGCTAAGGCGGGAACGCGTATGCCAGTGACCCGCCTACGACCAACCGCATACTTTAATCACAATCAATTTACAATCCCACCAACAACACCGGTATCCCACCTTGTCTAATCAAACATTTATTCCGAAATTTATTTTATGTGTAAACATTAGATTTATATAAGAAAGTGATCACAATAAAATTTTCCCGACATCATCCGACACAATCCCACATAACCGATTTAAATTGATTCCGTTATGCGGTCCGTCCAGTAAAGATTGCATAAAAAGTTGCCCCCGACGTTTCCTACCTCTGAGACACTCGCCTGAGGTCCTACTGTTTCATTTTCAACCTTTGAGTCAATTAAGCTTCGCCAATTTAAGAGTGCGCGACTGTACAGTGCCGTCCACTAATGTATTATTCATATTGTGTTTTTGAGATAACAAGCGGGCTCTCAAGTCGATACACATCTAGCGGACTGATTGGAAGGCAGCGGAGATAGCGGGAAAGCCGCTTTAACTCGTCCCTGGAAAGTCCATTAAAATTACGCTCCAGCGTGGACACTGAATCTTTGATTTCTAATACGGAAACGTATTTTCCACATTTGGAAAATCGAAAAATACGACGCTTTCCAATAGAGAACTGTGAGTCACGCGAATAAGCGGATATCTAAATGTGTTCCTTAATTGCTCCCTAATCAAATACGTAAGGCTAAAAGCATTCTTTATGTAAACGCTACCGCAGTGTTTTAATTACAGAGCGTATTCGTACGATATATCATGCGATTCTTTTATTTAAGACAATAACTCAAGCCGTGTTATTATAAATAAGCGAGCGGCATCGACCAATATGCGGTGCCTGCACACCATTATGTACTTTATAATCGGTCAAGTTGATTCCGTGGACCACCCAGGTGTTTGGTTCGGCCTCTTACCTGTCCCTATACATATATTAACGAAGTAGGCGCGCTCTCGTAGGTATGAATTTCGTCTTAAAGTATTTCTCATATCAATTTTGTAATTTTCGATTCAAAATACCAATTTTAGTGATTTCGCCGAGACCGTCGAGAATATGTAATAAGGAAATTCGCCAAAATAAGTGGTCGAGATTATTTAAAATCGCTCCAATGGCGTCGTGTAATGAGATGATAATGTAAAGAAAAAGTGCTCTGAACATGTTTTTGGCGCATTCGTTAGTGTTATGGCGTCACGAAATTAAAAACACCGCGCATAAGACGATGCGTTTATATTTTTATCGGTTTTATTTTTTGGCTCATTTAAAATGTATTAGGGTTCGGAACATCTCTGACTTAGAAACAAAAAACTTTTAGCTCATTCATGATCACTTTGTATTGAATAGTTATGTAGCGATTACATGGGTTACTAAATTGCTATACAATATTTTATATATATTTTTTAATTTTATACGCGCTACTTTATTTGGAATAAAATTTACCCTTAACATTTTTCATTTATCTATTAAATAAGAATAAAGGAAAGATCTTACAGCAACTGATGTTCTTTACTGTTCTACAATAGTAATGTAAATTGAAGTAACAGCAGTAGGTTAAGTAAGGCTGCAAAAAACGTTCAAAACATGCCAACTGCACCATACAGCAAGTATATCCAAAAGTTTCCTTACGATAAACCTTAGTACATAACTTGAACAAAGCACATGCTTAGCATGTAAGCGACACAGAATTTTGCATGTTATGTCATGGCGCGATTTATACGCGCGATAAAACATGAATCAACATAAACATACGGGACCTCAGTAAAATTATAAAGGCAAAACTGTAACACCAATGCTACAAAGTACGACTTTGTTTACGCAAACGCATTGAACGCACGTAATATGCACCTACACTGTCTTATCTCAATAAATTTCATTAAGTCCACGCTAATGTCTATTTTACATAATTTTATCGAACAAAATCGTACACTCAGACCACAAAGTTACAAGAGTTTTAATGCATCCCTTCTGTTGAAATATGCAAAAACATTGCTCAGATCTCGGCGTGTCTGCCCCGTCTCTCTTACATCAGCTGTCTGCGCCATAAATGTATAAATGTAATGTAAAATCCATTGTTGCGCTGTAGATGCCATCGCTCCGTTTGTACACATCCAAGATTACAATCAATATTTAAATGTCTTTGATAAACGGATCTACATTTAGAGTTAATTTTTAATCGTCCCCTAAAAGTTAAGGGTGTGAACGCACGTGTTGTGGCTGCTACGCTTAAATCAGAACCCGTTTTTTCATTATCCTTCACACATCCCACCATAAATACAAGCATCCCGTTGTCAACCACATGTTGTATGATTTAAAAAAATATCCCAAAACCACCGATCCGCTAAAACAACAATCGTAAATCAAGCTGAAAAGTTTCACGAATTAGGAACAATTAAAACATTGAAGCAAACAACAGTTGTTGCAAATGTCCCCCGCAATTGCGGGACCATTGTGAAATACTGCCGGTTTACAACCTATAGATCTTAGTCCAAAATTCTTTACGACTAATATAACTTGCGCAATCCTTTTGCCGCCCCGGGGTGCGGAGGGGGGAACTTGGACAAGTTTCTTTTGTTTGCGACACGTGTTGCAGAACGGGTTGCGACCGACACTCGGAGGGAACGGTTCCACGTCGATTTCCTTGGAAGCGCTCTCGTCGTTTTTCTTTTGAACACAAATTTTTGAGAGTCAGATTATTGTAATTTTCTTTGGTCCTTTTTCACAGAAAATTTTTGCGTTCTTATTCCTTACCGCTTTTGCGGCCACAAATTCGTACAACCTGTTCTCGGACGCTTCGGGCCTTTCACGTGTAATCAACGTCGAATTGAGATGATACACTTACAGCTTTATATTGTCACGGGCTAATTACTGGTTTTTGTTAATTTATTTGCATTCTGTGCAATTTCATACTCTGTACCCGTTTATAATTTTCTTGGAAAAGTTTCAGTTTACAATAAAAGCAATTTCTACAACACGGTTATAACGTTTATATCATCAACCTTTAACTTGGATTCCAATCTTCTCGCAACGCACGTGTTAGAAATTGTTGTTGACTGACAAGTTTTCTCCGCGTGTTTTCCTACATTGGAAGAGCATGCTTCAGTTCCAATAGTGCTAAACTTAGAAAAATTCCGCTCATACCTGGAATTTAATTTCAGTTAGTGACTAATATGGATCCAGAATGCTATTACTTTTTCTTCGCACGTTCTCTTAAGTAGATGAGTTAGATGTTTGTCTTTGATGTGTTACCTTGCGACCATCGGAACATTAAATCAATCGGTAGTCTAAGAAAGCACTGGATAGAAATAAAGTTAGGGAGTAGGAAGGCGCATGGGAGTAGAATAGTGAAATTATCTAGTTTTTAGAAATCATAGTAAATGAAACGAAAAATCTATTTTGAAAAACAGTCGGTACTGCATATCGATCAATTCCGACTGTTGCCAACTGGCAATAGTCAGCAGTAGTATGTAAATTTTGCCAATTTTTATGTCAGACGAGGCCAGAGGCGGGGCATACATCGACCAAATCAGGAATCTAAATGTTCCAAAAACGATGTTTTTATCAATGGCGGAGTCATCTTACGTGGTAATACAGCACCCGTTCCGGAACACATAATGCGTCTACGCAGATGGCATTTTGAAAATCACACAGCGGAAACGTTTGCCCTCATTATATATGTGTTAGGGTCTGAGTGACGTCTTTTTTGCGTTTCAAACTCCGCCTTCGAAGTTAATGAAGCTATTTATGTCATGTTTATTACCTTAACGGCACATTAAGGATTTTGAGTCGAATTTACTGGGCGTAAATTGACGTTGGAATCATCTTCTCTCTAATTAGTTAGCGCATGTGTGTATTTTTTGGTTGAGAAGGTCAAAAGTTCGGTGGGATTGCTTATTTAAGATTTATTTGGTATATGAGGATAAATGGGAGTGATTTTGTCGCCATTTGTATGTAAAACATTTATATTTGTAGCAGCTTTTCAATTTATGATTAGGTGCGTAAATTCAAATGAATGTGGTTCAATAGCTGTACACGCATTGTAAATTTACGAGGTATTTGTAACTGAATTATTGGCAATTATTCAACAATACATGAATAATTTTAACAATACAATTTATTTTCCGGAATGCGCGATGAAGATAATGATTTATTTTATGGGATACAGAATATTCATAGTTCGTTTAATCTTTTTGCATTATTGTATTTGTTACTTAACTGTTCTATTTAGTTATTTACAAATACAGCCAGTTACGGAACAGTTATGAAAATGTATACCTAGTTTTAACAATAACGTCTGAAATGTTCCGTTATTAAATAAAATCGTCGAAATATTGCCAACAAACATCGTAAACTATATGTTTTATTATCCATTTAATTTTCCGTGTATGCGATTTAATAAGGCGATCGTATATGCACATATGTACTCAATTGCGTATCGTGTAAAGAGAAAGCTCCCAAATTAACATTGATGTCTGAACAGTTATAATGAGTTTTAAAAGGCAACCACTTATCGGAATCGGGAGTGAGTTTCATTCGTCATTCAGTATTGGTAGATACAAGACCACTTAAACGTAATTTAACTACATATGTGGGACACTAAACCTTATTTACGGTATGTCGATTGATTTCGATATAACCATACTGGACGAATAAATGAGTGCGACATTTTGAAAATTTCCCGAATAACCGGATAAGAAATTTGGCACGGCTCTCCTATTTAATCTTCTTTCGTCATTCAAGGAGATATACAAGAACTCTGATTTGGCTTTGTAAAGCTAAATAGATTGGTCTAGACTAGACATCTATTTGTCATTTAAATGTCTTGTGCCAACAATACAAACTTTTGATCATAATTTTTCCATTCATAACTTAATGTCATATGAGCTTAATATGTTTATATTAGACTTTATATACAATATATATTTTTTTCAATTAACATTTTTCACGTTGCAATAGAATGCTCTCTAGTTCTTAAATCACAATTTATAAGTCAATTATTATGTCCAATAATCCTTATTGGCTTTTTTTAACTTCCAAAATTCCTATTTTTTTCCGATTTCCATCTACGCAAAATATTGAATAAAAGTATTTATAACCTATGAAGCAGCAACAAAAAGTTGATCTATATCGTTATTAAATACATAAAGAAAATAAAGGTCATTCTACCCGGTGTGCGGGGCCCTCAGAAGGCTTTTACGGCTTAGGTAATTAGCGTCACTCAATTAACTACTACTTGCTGGCTCTCGAGAATTTTTGTTAATTATTAAAAAGGTTGCACTTAACTTCTTGTGGTGGGAGGAATTATACGACGCTCGGGAGAAATACGCGTTTAGGTATGTTGTTCGCTGAATTTATTGCGGGCTATGTGAAGACTTCTTAAAGGGGAAGTGAAAAAATATAGATTTAATATATGTTCATACATACAACGGGGATATAGGCATGTTTGATACATTAAGGAGTTGTAATAATAAAAATATAATTTTAAAATTTTTGTATGTTTTTCGAGAATAAACACTTCATCCAGCGCTTACACACATAACCCTTCTTTTATAGTCGCAATAATAAGAATTATTTCAAGAAAATTCCACATTTTATGATTAGTATTACAATGTTCTAATATACCTGTGTTATATTAGGTCGTACTAAAATATTTGCAGCCAATGCTCAATCCAGAACCAAATATTTGTCAACCACACATTTGTCATAGTTTGTAGCCGCTCATTTCTATTGCGTTTCGCCCTCTGTCAATTACAACATTCTAAAGTACAATTTTGTCACTTCTCAGTACATATACGCCCATGAACAAACAGCTATTGTTTCTAAGTCTTGCATTGTAGAAGGCGTTTTCACTGAAGCGTGGCCTCCTAGATTGATGAGATTGGCACATAAAAAACAATTAGAAACACTTCGTCGATCAACGCCTACCAGTTCTTATGTGCTTTTGTTGAATATTTAATTCAACATTATTTATTACGTTTGTTAATTATGGGCACCATTTTTCATGGTTTTGTGGCTTTGTGGTATACAAGCCGCATTGTTTAGGGATTTCCCATCGATAATATTTCAATTTCTATAATTTCATACGACATGAACTAACACCTGATGTTATTTCAAACAAAATTTAATTTCTAAGATGTGTGAATTTCAAAAAAGTATATTATAATATAGCAATAAACAATGTTGTATGGTGCAAACATTCAGATGTCTTATAAGCTAACTAATGGTCTTTATTAATGTAATATATCCTAATGGGTTGTGATAGCATCAGTAGTTTGAAATTAGCTGTAGCAATACACCCATTGTTCTGCCGTAGCTAAAAAACAGTTTAGTTCAAAACAAAATAAGCGCGTAAATTAAAATTAAATTTTCAATTTCAACTCACGACTCGCATCGGGTTAAGATTAGAAACTTAACGATTATATTGTGTTACATATAATTAAGCAATAGCAATATTTTTCATCGTACCATTCTCACGATTCCGATTAAAGTACAGAGTATAATTTAAAAGCGGATAGATAAAGCCGTATGTAGAAAGCCGCGTGTTCCTAAGCTGTGGTCCTTAATGTGCCTTCGATCTCGGTACTTGAGATAATTAAGCCATTAAATTGGTTGGTAACCCTTTTACGCTGTGAGAAGTGCGCTTGGTCGTATGTACCGGATGGTTTATTTTTGTATCAGACGCGATGGCAATGTGTTTCGCCGTTGAAGTGGGTCGGCTATGACACGTATTGTTTGATTAAAACGAGTATCCTTTTGTGAAGTGTTGTAGGGTTAAATGTTTGATTATTCGAATCCATCCATAAGTGAAACAAGCTTTGTGGAAATGATCACACATACATTCAATCGTTTTAGAAACAATCGATATGGATGATTACTGAAAGAAGAAGAATAAGGGAATTTAATAAATAGTGCCAGTTCTAATTTAATGGGCACAGCTGCGTAGACTATAGTCAATTCATTATTTTCTGGTAAAAGCACACCGTAAGAAACATTACTTCCACAAAGAACCATATTCAAAAACGAGAGCTAAATCTATCCTTAAAATCTCGTACGAATACGAGTTCAATGCATCATTCTCATTAACTTAAAATAAGTAAATGAACATTATATAAAGGTAAATTAAGACTTACCGGCTTCGTCTCAATCTGATGAGGTATTTGGAAAGCAGTTAAAAAAAGAAACAAAATAACACGGGCGTGCGTAACCTATACATTACTCGACGAACACGCAACGGCAGCGATGCAATGCTTTCGTCCCTTGCGTATATAACCGCATACTGCATAATGTTAGGGTTGTCACTCAATATTTCGTAAGCTTAAATATCAATTACCTATCCATTCTGCGACATATGTGGCCAGCCCATTGCCCGAGCTCTGTGGTGTACCTTGGAAGAGACCTATGTCTAGCAATGGACTGCAACAGGCTGATGATGATGATGAAATATCAGTTAACTTTGAATTCATATCTGAGAAGCCGAGTGGCGTGTAAGATAGTGTATTAATTGTAATCATTGGACAGATATATTATAAGCTGAGTACAGTTGTTCATCACAGTTTTGGGTCAATCCGGTGCGACGGAATTTTAAGTTAGCGTGCAGAAATACGAATAAATGATTAGGATTAATCAATTTTGTCCTTCTACCATATTTTATTGAATATTAAGAACTGCAATATACAAATATATAAAAGTACATGTTTGATATAATATCTCATCGTACAGAATTTGATGTGTAAAAAGTACACAATTATTATTTCCTTATTCACCTCGGAGACAGCCCTAAATTTGGTCGAATTTTCACGAGTCACGGGTATTGGCCTCTTATTCAGTTATCATGCTTGAACATCGAGTTCTCGGTAAGCAATTCAAAAGGTATTCCGGCACGGAGGTGGTTCGATATTGATTAATTATGTTTTTACCCAACATACCTGCAGCAGAATATACGGCTTTTTTCACTTACATTAATATGTATGCGCCGACACCTAATCCGTATTAGTTATAAATTAACCATTTAAGATCGTATCAGCTTTACATAAAACAAATTTGCACGGACTACAAACTTGCTTACGTTTCTTAATCAAGTTTGCGGACCAGTATTCATTCTGCCGGTGGCGGGCGCTCAAAGGCGGAATCCAGCGCTGTTTATCAATATTGACGTTGAGACCGAATGAAGCTGTCGTTACCTTCAATTGTACCGTCATTTGAAATAACCTGCGTGGGACAAGCGATCCCATTCAGCATTCAAGCGCTGCGCTGAAGGCAGATGCGTACAGCCTCTTTCGATCCACCTTGCCTTTTCAATTTCAGTGAACAATTATTGGACATTGATTTGAGCTCTTGAATGGCTAAATTTTAACAACCAATTAAACTTCATTCAAAAGATCTAAAAATTAAACCATTTGTCTTTTTACTGTAAATACAAACACTTTAATGAGCAATTTGTGTCGAAGATTAGCATTCTTAACTAAAAGATAAATTATTTAGATAAAATGTAATGTATGGTCATACAAAAGCTAATAATGTTTTATTTCTATTGTTGCAGGAGCAAACGGCCTGAGAAGACGGGGAAGACAAACATATACTAGATATCAAACGCTAGAGTTAGAGAAAGAGTTCCACACGAATCACTACCTCACGCGGAGGAGACGCATAGAAATGGCGCACGCGTTATGTCTTACGGAGCGGCAAATCAAAATCTGGTTCCAGAACAGAAGGATGAAGTTAAAGAAAGAGATCCAGGCTATAAAGGAGTTGAATGAGCAGGAGAAACAGGCGCAAGCGCAGAAAGCGGCGGCGGCGGCGGCCGCGGCGGCAGCGGCTGCGCAGGGACACCCCGAGCACTAAACGCGCAACCACGTGTCGTCAGTGATACTATCGCAGTTCGCTAAACACTCTCTAGCTTTGTGTTTTGTAAATTGTTTTGTAATTATTATTTTTTTTCGTTATTTAAGTGTTGTTCGGTTGTTGTGATTACTTTTAAATTAATTAATTAGACGCATTGTTTTTTGATACATTTAAGGCGAACAATAAACTGTTGAATGGTATAGACTGCAAACGGGTCGTATTATTTGTGTTTCGGATGTATTGTTTTTGTTGAGTTATTGATTTTTTTTATTAATATTTTAATTCGCGTAATCATCGAAGAGGATCGCGTTCGGAAACCAGTGCAATTTGTAGAAATCATTTCTGTGTATGATAGCGTAGGTGTATCGACGTATCGTAGAGCGTTTATATATAATGTGCGGCGCTCCCGCTCGGCACCAATGGCGACACGAACTATATTTACATTGTACAAATTTAATATGCCTACCAAAGAGACCCGGTCTCGTACCCTTAAAGCTAAGTAAATAAAGAGTCGTAAGTTAATTAACCGCTAATGTAATGACGGACAGTGTGAAACAGAATCATCTTCCGCGCCATCTAATCCTTCAATACTCTCGCATAAGTATAGTGTAAACGTGATCGTGTTCCTGCAGTTTTAATAGTCGGTGAAGTTAAACAAATTGCCATAAATATAAGTAGTTATTATTTAGCCAGTAGCAGTGTAAATAATTAGGATAACGTCCACGTTAATGGAAGTGAGCGGTTCGCGATTGCGCCGGCGCCGTGGAATGGGCAGAAAAAGCTTGGAGGCGAGTGCGCGGCGAGCGAGGGGCGAGAGGGGGCGCGGCGGGGGGCGCGCATGCGGAGGGGAGCGCGCTGCAGCCCACCGAACAGGACTAGGTGAGTTTTTGTCAAAGTCACCGCCATTATTTATCGAGTGGAGACGGTCGCGAAAAACTGACTTGCCGTCACCAGTCGACGCGCGATGCCATTTTTGAAGTGGCCCTAGCGAGCCTTCAGTCGCACGGCCATTGTACAATGTTTTAATTCACTAAGTCCGATGGCCCTTTGATGTTCCCGACCGTCTGCCTCGCTAACGTGCAGAATGCCGAGCCTCTTGCTCAATCATGCATCGCGACTATTAAGCGTAATTTATTATTGTTTACGTCAGTAATGGCACCCTGCACGTTACAGTTGCTAACGTGATAATTTACAGTAACACGTTAGAGATCTAACTAGGCGTAAAAAATAAAGGAGTCTCGTGGCATGCGAGCTCTTAATATTTCGTAAATATGCATAATGACTTCATCGACTTATGGGCGAGCGTCCGGTGGGAACTATTAATTAAATTGACTATGGACCGTTCCATCTCGGACGCCGCATAAGGCAACTAAAGAGTCAAACAGTCGCTAAAAACTAAATTCCGAGTCTCACTCGACCGGACGGTCGGCAAAAGAAATATCTTCAAATACCTACGTACCTTGTTGGTGGTGCTATTCGTGTTGAAAAATGTCGAATAGCATTATACGTACGTGTCAACTCGTTCAATTAGGATTTAATACACGTTACTAGTGAGTTGAAATCGCGTAAAAAGTAGATCAAGCAGTTGTTTGCGCTCCGAGAGCCGCGTAAGTTATGGCGAAAGATTATATGGCGTTTTACAAACGAGTAACAAAATGTCCGAGTGGATATCCAGTAAATAATCCGTGAAGCGCATATCTATGTGGAAAAAATCAATGGCTGTTGATTGTGAGAGCGGATGTTGCGAAGATCCACGCTCTTTACACGCTTGTATCATTTACAAATAGACGATCATAAGAAATGGGCAAATCAAAGTTTTATGCTAGGTCGTGTTTAATCGTTTCATATAAGTAATTATTCACACACAATTTGTGTATGTTGAAGTTCTCAATTCGTCAAATTTATATAGCGATTTATATACCGGAATCATATTTCTAATAACAGTATGTATTTTAATATGTGCTACTGTAAAAGCCATTTTTGTGTTGCAACACCTTGTCGTATGCTTGACTTATATTAACTACTTTAACAAGATGTTTTACGTATTTTCTAGTATTCATTTATTTGGTCGTTATGACTCTATTTATCAAACGTTAAAATAAGCCTGAAGATATATTGATATTCACATTGCCATCAATAAAATAAAATATATTAATTTGTCTTGTCCATTGGGTCACACTAACTTCCAATACGCCTCACTATAAAACGCATAATTTAATCCAAAAACACCAAATAATTAGCAATATCTATGCGCATACTATTTCATTAGGGGAACTTATCGCTTACAACAATCTCTTCCTCACAACCTTCGGTCACCATCAAACCAAACTTCTGTACTCAAAAAATCGCTAGGTATGTACATAAAGTTGAGCTTGTTTTGCGGACGGTGGATGCGTCGGCCATCTTTACGGTCCTCGACCTTACTCCGCCAATTCGACGATAACAGATAATTATTTAGTCGATACGAAAAAATATTGGTTGCCCCGGCACCGACGTATCAGGGGGCCTTTTTGAACATCTCAATTTTACCGAACCATGTTCCGCGCACGTTTTATTTTACTTTGACAAAATTACATTATTAACCGCAATATTGTATACCTATAAAACTTTACAACACAAAGGGAAGATTACTGTGAAAAATTACGACAAGGCAGCGTTTTAAAAACCACGGAATTTTATAACTTTTATTTCGTATTGGAGTTGTTGCATTTTTCGCATAGTCTGTCAAAATTATATAAGTAAGATGAACACCAAATAGTTTGTATACGAATTTTTAATAAGTAAACTTTTTAAGAAGTATTTTGATCCTGACATAAATCTTTACACATAGTAGGAAACATTCGAAATTCGAATATTTAGTTTTTAGTTCCAAATTCAATTATCAATTAGGTTTACATTAGTGCGCTGTTGCATAGGGCGAAATAGCCTTCACAGCCTATGTATAAGCGATGCCAATTAAGAAAAACATCAATGTATCTCACTTAATTAATACATAGTTTTGCACTAAACATATAAATGGCAGATGTTTCTACAAAAACTATATACGTTTGATAATTCGTCCATTTCAGTTTGCCGCGACGACTGCGCGCTTTAACGAAGTCATGCATTTTTTCTTCTCACATGAGAATAAACGCGTTTTTCAGTGCCAATTATGAGAGTCGTTCAATTTAATCAGCCTGTAACTTGATAAATATTGCCTTGCTTTTTATTAGTTAAGACGGGACGCTATTTATGACAATTTTATCACAACCACTTTATAAATAGCTTGCGCTTAATCTTAATTCTTGACAATCAATACCTGCGGACAAATAATTTGTTTATTTTGTACTTGTGAATGTAAGCAAATTGAATGCATAATAAAATAGCGCTTTATAATATTGTTTCTTTTTATTTTGTTTTTAACCATTTTCTACGTTTTCCCACCTATTACACCTTTCTTGATATAAGATATTGGTGTCGTCATAAGTCGTTATTATTATAAAGAGAAAAACTGATTCATGCTTTTATATTAAATAGATATTAAAAAATAATGTAGCAATAGATTGGAAGACCACGATATAAGCAGAATCTAAAATTCTCACTCAAAAGTTGATGGCCGGTTGTAAAACCAATAAAACAATAATCTTGTGATGACCCTATGTGCCTGAAGAATATAAAAAAAAATGTCGATCATAGACAGCGCGGCTGTGGTCAACCGCCATACGGTAAAGTTTTCTCGATAATGAATACGAGCGTTTCGGAGTCCGCGAGACCCGGTACATTCTCGATTTTAATTGGGACGAAAACTTGAATAATGCATTGAAGATTAATCAATACACGGACTGTTGACGTTTTTATTTTTATTTTAATTAATTGGTATTCAGTGGTCGTTCCTTATTAAAATATTGCAATTATATAAGGCTTCTGTGGACCTGTTTTTAAATAAAACCACTCCGCGTACATGGCCGTTCATATGTGAAGGTACATAAAGCAAAAGCGCAGGGTTGCCGTCAATTTTTTTGTTTTTCTCATCAATTTACTGGTATATAAAGAGTAACTGTATTGGAATTTAAATACCTATAGTGAATATAGTAACGGATAAAATTATATCATTATCTCAATGCATAAGTAGACAAGCAAAATTTTTCGCCAAAAATAGACATAAAAAATCGAATTCAATTTAACACAATTTCTAATAAAATAACCAATAATTCACACCATTTTATACCTACTTTAAACAACTAATGCTAATTACATATAAATAGAGCTTAACTCATCCCAAAAAGTTTTTGTGAAAAATACAAAAACATACTTTACTTATTTTTTTTCTTTTGAATCTAACCTGCTAAGTCCCCGCAACCCTAGTGTATTTATTAGGTATACAGAGGCCGGCAGCTGTGAGATGAAAGATCTCCTTACGTAGTTTTACTAGTCGACACAGCCCAGCTGCGAGTTGCAGGAAGGCTGGAGTTTAACATTTTATCCGAGTGTTTTATACCCCATCGTTTAAGGAATGCTTATACCCTGGGTTTTTAGTAGCGGTAACTGTGTGGTATTTATTTCCAGTTTTAGTATTCTTAATAAAAGTAATAGGATTTAGGTAGAAGTCATTAAAAAGATCAAAAGTAGTATTTTATAAGTCAGCTTCCATCGAACAAGCCGCATTATATGTATCGAAACATTGCCCATGGCCCTTTTACATAAAATGCATCCGTGCCCAGAATTTGGAAGTAAATGGTCCAGAAGTCAAAAATACTTAGGATATATACATGTTAAATAATGCTTTCAGTCCGAAACAATTCCTAGTCATGCATGTTTATATTATAGTCAAAAACGTAAAATGAAATACTTTCAGTATTATTTAGTTATTTTCGAGGTTACAACTAAATATAAAATTTACGTTATTTCATCAACGTAGTCCGTAATTGAAACTACTATAATGATGTGTAAATATTTCATTTATGCAGACTTCTATTCTGGTAATTATGATTAAATTTTTTGTTTAAACTTGTTAATTACCTTAATTACTTGGCGTAAATTCGGAATTCAAAACCGCAGGGTGCTTGTAGTATAATTCCATCTTAAATAATACTTGAAATTTTCAACCAGTTAATTACGTGCTAAGATTTTTTTGGACTTCGACCGTATATTTTTTGCTTTTGAATCGTAATAAACACATTATATAACTTTAAATCCTGTATGTTATGTGCGTTCTATTTCAATCTCGGTTGACGTAGGTTATGTTTTACGATATTAATTTAAAACACTGGTGATTGGATACGATGACAATAAATTACTATTTGGCCAATCATAATAATTGAAATATGCAGTATATTTCTGCTGGGTATTTTTATTGCTAAATGATTTGTTTTTTTACAAAATAATAACGATTTCACTTCTTATATAAAGTAGTGTACCTTCCTACAAAATTATTTAGTAAGTTTTTTTTACTATCATACACAAAACATTCACCACCAACCATTAAAGAGTTATGAGGTAAATAATTACATACAGTTGAATTAAGAACCTCCTCCTTTTTAGAATTCGGTTAAAAAATAAGTCTAGACATTTCACAAAAAGACGCAAACAGCAAAAGTCCATGCGGGCAGCGACGTAAGTCAGTGCTTTAGTTCCGTGTACGGTCTCCGTTGTCCCGGTCGTGATAGTATCGGCGGCCGACCTGCCCTGCCACACGACTTGTAACCTCGCCTCGAGAATACACTCCTATGAGCTACTTGTATACTGGCTACATTAAGCTACTTTTGTGTTTCAAAAATCTGTTTCAGCTACTAGTAGGAGAAAATGTCATATTGGTCTTGAAGTAGCGTAAACTGGGGTTTTTAGATTGCGTACTTTGAGTACCTATTGCGATTTAAGAAAGTCGACGGCTGACCTCTTCCCATTTGAACTCGCCTTGAGAATACACTCCTATAAGGTACTTAAATACTAGCTCCATTGAGCAACTATTGTGTTTTAAAACTCTGGTTTGAACTACTAGTCGTAGAAAATGTGACGTTAGTCTGGGTAGCGTTATCTGCGGTTTTTAGATTTGATTCTTTGAGTATTGCGATTTAAGCAATTCGATGACCGATCTTCTCTTTTCACATGTATCGAGAATACACTCCTACGGGCTACTTATATAGGGGAGAAGTGGCATGAAGGAGCCAGGTTTTGAAAGAGCCACTTCTATTATTTCGGTAGTTTAGGACCCGATTTGGTTGGGGATTTTATTTTTAAGTGACAAAACTGATTTCTCGTCACCCACAAACATTTGACAGTTCGCCGACATCAACGGACGTCGGTGTATTGAGTTGAAGTTTTTGGCACTAAAAAGTAAGTATTTTACTACATTTGAGTTGTTTTTTGGTATTTTACTGTAAACAAATATAGGTACATGAATTGTAGACTGAGTTTATGCATATGTTTGGCTTTGCAGCTGCATAAAAACTGAGTCGCAAAAATTTTGATATTGTTGTTATTTTTAAGATTATATTTTTTTAAGAATTAGTTTTGAAAGAGCCGGGTGAATGGGCCATAAAAGAGCTGGCTCTTTCATAACCGGCTCATTCATAAACCCTGCATTTGAATTTGGTAAATAAAATATACTAATAATAAATATGCATTTTTTTCATATACCATTAAATTATTTGCTTCAGATATTGCATTATAGAGAAGCCTGGTCTAAAAAAACGAATAAGACCCGAAAAATCGGTAATTAAAGAAGCAGTCAATGAAGTTTTGGAGAAAAGTCAAACTCCAAAACAAAGAAAAGTAGTGATGAGTGCGTAGTTTGCAACAAAACATATGAAGACAGTGATCCAGATAGGTTTAAGTGCAAAATTTGTTCTGGTTGGGCTCATGAACCCTGTGGCATTAAGGGGAAATTTAATTTCTTTTGCAAGATATGTTTCTAATTTCAAGAAAATGACATTATATTCTAAAGTTCCTAAAAAGTTTGAATCTTAAGTGAGCAATTTTTTTTAATTTCTTAAAGATTTAACGTAGTTGTTTTTGATAGATGATTATTATTGTTAATTTTTTGAGATTGTTATTAATAAAAAATAATCCTTCTCTAATATATTAAGATTATATTTATATACGAGTATTATAATAGGTTTGATTGACTAATATGTTAAGATTAAAGAGCTTGTTAAAATGACTTAAAAAAACTGATAGAATTAAAAATTTGTTCAAAAAGTCATTAGTTTATAAAAAGGATTTGGTAGAATTGTCTTTTTGTTTTTTATAGGGCAATAATTATTATTTTACATAATTTTCACAGACTGGCTCATTCATAACTTTTAGTGGCTATTTCAATACCGAAAAGTTATGAAACAGCCAAAAGACACATTTTTTTAAAATGAATATTTCACTATTTTTTGCAATGTGTTTAAGGTTTTTTCGTATGAAATTACCTAGTTTAATAAATAAATAATAGTTTGATAAAAAAAAATCATCACTTCTTTCATTAAAAGTATATTTTTTTGTTTCATTTAGTAAACTGGCTCTTTCATACCACTTCTCCCCTACTGGCTACATTGAGCAACTTTTGTATTTTAAAAATCTGGCTCTAAACGGAACTACATAAGTAGTAGAATATGTCACATTTGTGTTGTAGTAGTGTGAACTATAGATTTTTAGGTTTTAAGTTTGATTAAAGACTGGGCATTTCGTGTATTGCTGTTTTAAAAAGTCAGAGACCCGGACCCTCTCCCCAAACGAATTGTATTCTCGCCTCGAGAATACATACATTCCTATGACATCCTTATATCATCGTTGATTTACCTATACTTGAGGTGGTTCATAAAATAGCAAGTTTATTTTTTTTTTGTTTTTGGTTGTGTAGCCGTGTCGTTCTTATGGTAGCGTATGTTATCTGTAATTTTTTGGTTTCTGGGTTAGATTCGCAGATCGGGAATTTTGTGTATATTGAGTTGGGGACAAATGTGTAGCCGGAATATTTATAATCTTGTCCCCGATCAAATATTGGTTTTAAAACCGCCTTATTTTATGGCTATTAATGAGCCTTCTATCTACTTCTCTAAAAGTAAAGCTTTAAGATTCTTATGTAAGGTTTTTTTTTACTTTTAACTGGTTAGGTATGTGAGTATTCCTTCCGTGTTCACAGTTGTGTTAAGATAGTGATGTTATCAGAACCTCTTTCACATGACTTATGTAACCTTTGTGGCAATAGCCCTTCTGTTTTGTGTTTAGGAATGTACACAATATCTAGCCTATGGATTGTTTATTTCTTCAATATCCCTTGCAATGCATGAGGTCATACGATATTGATTGAGAAATAACTTCGTCAAGATATTGTAAACAGATTTACGACTCTAGAATGTTCAAACCAAAACAAAATTCATACATAACATAAAGTAATAACAAACGTTCACCACATAAAATAAAGTTCGTAACTAAACATTTAATCGAGTTAACCCTTACGCAGCCAATTTCAAATTTACGATTCATACGAAATATTCGGTTACCACAACAATTATTAATTGTCGTACGGCCATAAAGCCGGGAGCACACTAGATGCAATAAACAAGAGTTGCTATCGCACCCGAACCTAACAGTTCACAATAATTGCCATTGTCAAGTTACAAGATTACGATTGTAATTTCAGTGTTTGGTCACGCGTCCAACGCTCTGCCTCTGGGAGGTCGCTGTAATTTTTACTTTATCATGGCAATAATCACTTCAAAACTGGTTCATAGAGATACACTATATCGTTTAAATTGCTTATTATTTACAAGAGCTGTGTTATTAATTCTTTTATCGATTCAATTATAAATTATACCAGTTTTATCAATACGCGCTGAAGTAAAGGGCGAGCTTAAGACTGATAAATTGTACTATTATTGAATACGCATCTTGTACTTTAATTGCATAGGAATTTATTATATATTTTAGAGAGCCACAGTAAATAGTCTAACAAAAGGTTCACTCAAAAATATTCTAGTTCTGTCCACTTCTAAAAAATCCGAATTTGAAATTGGCAAAGCCAATCAGAATGTGCGAACAATAGTGACGTAGAGTGCAGGGGCGGTGCGTACCACCCGTACAACGTGCACGGTAGTACCAACATAACGAGCGTTTACAACGCGTTCACACTTTACTATCACTCAGGGAACATTGTAAAACTGACCAATAAAAGTTCATTATCTATTGGCTTGTTCGCGCTTCCAACTTTTATTTTATTAGTTTACAACATCAGAACAGTCGTAAAACTCTAACTAGTTGTGATTGTGAAGTCGGAATTATTTTGATATGATATTTTTATTGATGCATCCACACTGTAAAACTATCCGTCTGGCATCTAGTATTCAAGGTTGTATTTTAGGTTTTTGTTGCTACCAATTGAGATGTTAGATTGAAAAATGATTTATTTGGTTGTTTTTACAACAGCGATTAACTGCTTACGTAAGTTAGAACTATTTTGTTTTTGCATACTTCGGTGGTAATAAATGTATTTTTATACAAATTCTCTGTAAAAGAATCGATCAGCAGTAATTTCGGACTTTGTCATTTACGATGATTAAATTTCCGTTGGTGGTCTTAAATGTAATTAATAAAATATAACCTCAAAAAATTCAATTAACTTTAAGTACCGCAAAATTAACAGTAGTCACTTTCAAGTATTAACATTACCATAAAATTTACAAAATGGCCCCTTTTTAAATTTCCGTTTAAAACATAATTTAATAATTCGCGTACAATTAATTGATAATAAATTTTAATGTTGCACTGTGAATTTCTAAAGACTAAACGGTTGATAAAAAAGCCGGTGCATATTTACTGTCGGCTTGCATGTGTGCGTGAGAAGTGACACTTGATTGGCTTTTCCTTCGATCAAATATACACTAGATACAACATGAGCGCTTAGAAAATGGCACCAAAAAAGAGTGCTTTAAGCACTCTTTCGCCTTCAGTCACGGAATTTGTGTTAATATATTTGGAACATGTGATCTTTTTGTTTATATTTTTTAATGTCATGCATCGGTGCCACTTTTTAACAGAACTTTTACAGGGAACTGTGTATCTAGTGTATATTTGATCGAAGGGCTTTTCGGATCTTATGCAAGTCAGCTCCTTATTTCGTAGTGGTCAGCCCACACTGCGGCTTCCGATAAATGTAAACTCAATCACTAATGCCGTCTTACTCATTACGATTGGCTTTTTTGCGTTATTTTATTGTTATTAAAATAATTTTAAACATTTGAAGCGTGAATATTGTTGCGTGAATAATGCGTTTTAAATCATCGTTAATTACTAAATATTTGGAATAATAGTGTAATTAAATGTCGTTATCTATATTCTCTACGAATTAATTCAGATATTTTATTAATGCGAAAATCTTGTTTCCATCACTTTAATGAGGCTATAATACATCTAATTATCAAATTAAGTAACAAATTCAAATTACGGATTCTTTGTATACGTTAATGGGTATATGCCGCTGACAAAGAATGTTGATATAATAAAACAAAATTAGGATATTTACTTACATATTTGAACTCATATTTCTCGTTGTAATTAGCATAGACTAGTAGTAATTTAAATTCCTCAGAATTAAATCTTTTTGTTACAAGTTTTTGTCAAATTCTTCTAATTTTCCACATATATATAAAAGAGCAATTATCTTGTAAAAACATAACACGTTTTTGTCTTTGATTTGGTCTAAAACGGTCTATTTATCTGACGGTTTCACAATTATTTAACACATTGTGTGTGGAATTCTATGGTTAACGTGATTTCTTTAATCAATTGTAGTAAATAGATTTTAAATATATTATATTGTGTACACTCATTTACTGGATTAATTATTATTTTTTTCATTTGCTATTGCCGTTCGCCTGATTGTAAGCGTTTCGACAGTAGCAAAACCAAATAACACCTTCAATTACATAGCAATGCTTGGCATTCCAGTGCGCTCGCCATCCTGAGACAAAAGATGTTAAGTCTCAATATGTCCAGCAGTTACTCTGGCTACAATGTCCTTCAAATTGAAACACAACAGTGCATTTAAACTGCTGTTTGGCGGGAGAAATAGACATTGTAGTGTTGCCTACCTAGGTAGCTTCTCACGAATAAGACACCTACCAATAATACTAGATTAATATTTTCACAATATTTTTATTCAGAAATTTTGTTACAATATATTCTGTTATCAGTTATCGCCATCAAAGCAATTATGTCTTGTAATTCATCCCATTTTTTCAATATTTAAATTTTACGATTACATTCCAACCACAGATACCATCAATAAACACGTTCAAACAATCCGAGTGTGTCCGAATGGCAAAAGTGTAAATTAGAAGCGTCGTAAATCGACGGAGGCGTTTTAATTGAAATCGTAGCAGTTAATTGAGTGCATCTGTATTGCGCATGCGTCGTCTGTGATTTATACCAACGCCTATTTATCTAGCCACCTCACGTACCCTCGTACCTGCATTTCTTGCAAATGGGGGATGAAATTCAGGAACACCTCAATCAGAAATTATATAAGTTTTTATTGTTAGTTCCAAGTATTATTCCAAGTCGTGGAATACGGAATGGTGAGGTTTTGTGCAATTTTCTTCTTAGGTGTATTATTTTATATAGAGTTAACAGAATCAAATTAAAAACTGGCAAGTTAGTTTCTACCTAATAAGATGTTTAGCTATGTTAAACAAGATCTCAATATCTATCGCATTAGAATATCTATATGAATTTGTGTTTCTTATTGGTCTGATGAATTCAAAATACCATGGTACTGTAAATTCAAATGTCTACCAATTTGATACAACTTCATGACTGTATAAATTTTCCAATTACATATTAGAAGTGTGAGGACACACATATCTATACGTTTTATGATTTTTACACAAAATTCGATAAACGTATTTTATCTTTAAAAATTAAAATTACTAACCTACTAAAATTACTCAAATATCCAATCGCACAAAAACACAGTTTCTTCATTATCCGCAGTAAATATTTATAAAAAAAAAACTCCATCAAACTAGGGTTGGGAGTAAATAAACCCGGGGAAGGGTTGGGCCCCTCAAGTTTTTCCTCGCCGGGGCCTTTTCGACCCCGATCCGTCTCTGATACGTTAATTTATCTAACTCCTTTACTGCGAGATGCCTGCGCGGTATTGTCTACGCTGATTAGAAAAGCGGTTACTTGTTCTATTGTTTTTACTTGAGACTTCAGTTTGTCTAATTAACGTAATTAGCTTTAGGAATTTATTATTGCGGATTTTATTCTAAGTAGATTTTTTCGTGTCGGGGTATATTGTACCGACCCTGACTTCAGGTATGGGTTAGTTTTTCTGTCATTGTTCGAATATTCATTTTATTTTATAATGCTAAATTCTATGTCTGCGCTTCATAAGCCTTGTTTGGTATGTGTCTAATAAGAAGAATATATTTCTTTACTGAAATCAAATTCTTATAAGTCCATGTTATGAGCTTATTAGAAATATTTTATCAACATCAAATTCCAATACGCGTGTTTAAAAATATTTGTATAAACCAATACATCAAAGTTTCTCTCTTTATTATTTATAGGTTTTCTATGGCTTTATTCATGGTTATTTTTATTTACATAATTATTCCAAATTCTGTGTTACCTCGCGTCGCAGGCCACTGTCAACGGCCCTTTGGAAAATTTAAGACGTGACTGCATTAATTAAACAAAATAACGGTACCTCCTCTCTACCGTTGGCCCTTAGCACGTCCAGATTACACAGACCCATGAGCTGTTGATAAAACACTTGTTGGCGACAAATAATGTTCGAGCGCCAAAGTGTGGCGCGGATCTTATAATATTGGTTATTTAAGTACCATGGGGGGATATTACCAATGTTCACGAAGTCGTGAAATTGTCGCCGATGTTGTTCAAGTTTTAATTTACTATTGCTGTAACTAATAAGAATCCGATCAGAATTATAAATTATTAATTGCATTGCTTTCGTAAATGATTGAATACTTATTATTGTTATAAGATATGCTTAATCAAATCATCTGACCTTAATGTGAATTGTTACAAAAATAAATAAAAAGAAAAAGTAGACACAATAAAAAATTATATATTTTGTATATTTCATATGCGGCGTTTATCAAAAAGGGACGAAATATTCACACTCGTATTTATGTAATTGCCAAATTATTTTTTTAAATTTATGTCTAACATTAATAAAATTTCGATTGGAACCAAACTCAAGAAGCTGTATAAAAACAATGACTAATAAAAAATGTGACAAAAATTCGACTTCCCCGCACCAATAGTAAGGTCTGAGAGTACCAACTCAACCAAATAATTGCTATTCTATTCACACTAAGAGGACGATTTATGCCCGGAATTATTTCCTTGTTGTTTTATTCGGGGATTTGTCACTCACCCTCGCATTTATAATTACACTTAGATATCGGAGTAACTTTTTAGACAGAATTTATTTGTTGCGAGGCTTTAGTCGGCCCTCTCGGTGGATTAGTGTTTGGTTTGCAAACGTAATTGTGTGGATTTCGAAAGTTGTACGATATTACAGTTTGTTCATAATCTCTACTTAATACGGTTTTGAGATCCCAAATAGCGAAGTTTAAAGGACCGCGGCGAGGTTGTAAGGCATGGACTTACGGTTAATAAATTTGTTTGAAATAAACAAAACTAACTGTCATATATAAAGATATGAAAAGATCACAAATAAAAATAATAATTGAAGGATTAAGTCTATTTACGAATATTACAATACTTTTGTATACAACTTATTCTCTTTCGATGAAACACTGTTTAAAAAGTATATAGCGCCATCTATCGGTGAAGTTTCAAAAGTATTTTATTTTATTAAGCCAAAAATATTTTTATACTAAATTACGTTAAAATTTATTATTTGTGCTGTTTTGTGTACAAGAAGTTATAAAAGTAAAATAAATGTTTTCCAAAAATTTTAAGTGGCCTAAAAGTTCAACAGTTTTTTGATAGATGGCGCAGGACGCAATCTTTAACAGCGCCACGGTACGAAAGCGGCACTGTTAGTAACTATAAAGAGCGGGAAAATGTGCTAAGGCATTTGACATCCACGACAGCCGAGATTCGAGATTCATTTCATTGGAAGAATTCACTTATTTTGTATGTGTAGTTAACTTGATATTTTTTATGTTTGATCAAAACTTTCATAAAGATTCAAGTAAGATCATTAATGAATGTAAGAACAATGGAATGCATAAATTATGTATCATTATATATTTTTTTATCTCGTTAAAATATTAAAAGTATTTTAATTAATTACAGGCCTATTAACAGATCTAAAAACAGCTTACGAAAATATTTTGTTAAACAGTCGGTCAGAAATAAACAAACAAGCATTGATAGAACGCCGAGCGCGTAACAACGCAACAGTAGCGGCCTCAAACGAAGTCGTAAAACATCTACTTTACGACGTGATGATCTTAAATGGCTCGTAAAAAGCTTCGTTCATGGACTCACAGATGGCGTTGTACAGGCTAAACGACAAGCGCCACCTATAACCATCGGATTGACCGCGGCAACTACAAGCCTCCAATCTTTGAGGTTTATGGTTTTATTGGGTTATAAAAGTTAGGAGTTACGACTTTGCCGTCGAATATGGAGATATCGGAGGGTGAATGAGCGTGTAAGACAAACGAACGACTTTTATTGTTTGTAAATTAGCTGTAAAATTATGAGTTCGCACTCATTGTGCGTAATCACGTCGATCAGATGTTATTTTATGGTATAAATCACTTTATTAACGCGAGTGGCGGTTTACGATGCTATAAAGATAGATAAATTCAAATGGGCGCCGAGCTGTCTAGAGATCTGCGATACAAGTTGATGCTCTGATGTTTATAGCTTAATAAATTTACTGGTTTTCATTTAGAGGATACATGTTGCGGTTATGTATCGTTCTCTTCGGTTTTCCATGAGTCTTTAGTCACAGCACTTGACACTTTTATAATTTATATTGAAGTTACGTTTTTATTATGGTTCAATTAATTTGTTACTGGAATATAATAGCTTTCAATATTATTTGGAATACCATTAATTAACCGATAGCATAAAAATTATAAATTCAATTATAATACATTGCTTCGGCTATTCATCGGCAGGTGGCGTTACTACAATGCGCGGACGCATCTGCTTATATTTTTACAAATTTAAACTTGTTTATTATGAACTTTTATTTAACATATTTATAATATTATTATAACATGTAATAAAACATGAATGCAAAACATTAAATTCACGTTGTATAAAATTTCTTGACATTTTTATTAATTAGCATTTTAATTTAATTTAATTGTTGAATATTTTTTGCAGCCATAAATTCCTCGTCAGCCGTTTGATTTTCTTTTATAAATTAAATTTACATGAAAAAACATATTTTGTTTTCATTTTTATTTATTAGCATTTTAATTTAATTTAATTGTTGAATATTTTTTTGCAACCATAAATTCCTTGTAACACGTTTGATTTTCTCGCTGTTTGTACTTCACTCAAGTGTTTTATCTCGAACAGAAGCCGCTTGCACCGGCGCGGCGGGGTAATTATTTGTTTTACGGCAACTTTACGATTATAGTGATCGTTAAGTTGACGTTTACGATCGGTTAACACCCACCGCCAGCGATTGTTTAGCAATCACGACTGTACTTTAGTGGCATTTTAAATTAATATTGTAAACATCATAATTGTAAGTATTATTGAATGTTAACATCCTTTTATGAGCTTTATTTGCATGTGTATTTGAGAAGTGTGATTTAGACTTTAATTTAAATTTTAAATTCTTTTTCATTTTTGAATAGGAGAATAAATATATTGTAGAAATAAATAAAAATTACCAGTATTGAAAATTAGTACTTTATTCCTTAAAACACTTTTAACAACAACATTACAAATTATAAAGTTTCAAATTAGCTTAACACTTTATAAGAACATAAAATATTTTAGGCATTTCAAACTCTGATTAATTCGGTTTGTTACGTTTTAATACTTTATCATTCAACCATAATATTGCACTTGGAATAAAAATAAATTAGATACAATTCCCAAGTGAATTGAGCTAGACAGTTAATAAAGCCGAGGGGGGAACAAGACAAAAAATAAATCAAGAGAGAGAAAGAAATAGTGAAGGAACGGCGTAATTTATGTGTTGCACATTTGGGCTCAACAGCACCAAACAAAAATATATTTCCTGGTACCGTTATATTTTTTCAGTTATAATTAAAAGTACATTTGTTTTTCTTTGACTTGTTTTTGTTTTGTTCTATATATTCGTATTAATATGTAGTGAATTCAAGGGACAGAGAATCGATTTAAAATGCTGTTTCAAGCACAGTTTCATACAACATAATGTGTATCAAAAATATATTTATATAACTAATAAACAATATTTTACGCTTTTTTAAACAGGTCCAATCTTTAGACTTGCAATAGGATTTCAATTGAAAAAATATAAATTCAAAAAACAAAATAACAGACATGTTTTTCTCAACCGTACCGCCTATCGGTATGAGTAAGTTATGGCCGCCGTGGGGTGAGTTACACCCTGTTTAGGTCACGTGGCCCGACAGGGACGCACTCGCACGCAACACCCGCGTGGGAAAGGGACAAAAAACGTTTGGGGCGGCAAGTTATCTTCGTTTCATTCAACTCACACTCGCGCCATGCCACCCGAACGTCCGTGTAGATCAATAAAACTACTTTATCTCTTTTTGGCACATCCCCATCCCGTCGGCGGCTTCCTAGAACGTTACTCTTGTAGCTGCATCATGCTGTCTACATTAAAAATAGCCGATACAATGGCATTGTTGAAAATTCAGTCGCTTCTTAAAATTCCTCTTAAAACCTTGCAATCAACTGTGATTTTTATATCAGTTACCTACTTTGTATTTATTATTGGTAGTTCAAAATTTTTTTTTAATGCATCAATACATATATCATTGTTATGATAAAAATATCCCCTAAACCTCTTCTCGGTTCAGTTCTGATTTTATTCTTCATTAAACTCCATTTAACCAGTGGGAATTAAAAACAAAACATTACTTTGATTTAGTCATCATTAAATTTTAGCACTCAAACGATAACAATATGAGTAATAAGGTTACCTAGATACTTCATAAAATTCCTAGTAAAAATCTTGTGTCCATAAAAATTAAACAACTTCTACCTAAAATGTCGCCAAATGTAAAGACATATTTTTTGTCATTACCAAAGAAAGTCGCTTTCATACCTTCGGACCTTTCTCATACCCACATCAGCATTGCACAAATACCGTGACAAAACTATTGTACTATTCAAAAAAGCAGCAAAAATTCTCAAAAACACTTAAAAAATATTGTATTGTCGGATTTTTTAAGACACTTTTGTGATGTTCAAAAACTGTTAGCACAATTGTTTTTTTAATTGTACAAGGCCGTTGTATTGTGTTTACAAAGGAGGTCGTAAAATTTTACAAGCTGTTTTATGAGTCGAACCCACAGGTAGGCTCGGGTTGCAGTCGCTAACTCATTGCTGTTCTGATTGTGTCGCTCATAGTTTCAGTTTTAGTGTTGAAGCTAGGTAAGTTATCTAATTTAAATTATTTGCAACTATTTTTTGTATCAATTTTTAGACCATTTTTTACGGTTCGCCCTACTTCAAGACCTAGCACTGTCAATTGTCATCGAAAGCATACCTGCGTTATAGTGGCAATAATTATTTACTGTGTATAATGTTGATTTTTGTAAAGTTTTCCACGCTAGAATTTTAAAAAAATATAGTTTAAGTTAGTTCGCCAAACACGCCCCTATACTTTAAAAATCAAATATCGCAAAAGTTTTGTATACGTCAAATTGTAGAGTATCTTAATACAAAACATTTTCTTTCACTCCAACAGTTGGTATTTTCCAAGTCCAATACAAAAGCATTAAACATTAAATATCCTTTTTTAATTTTTAAGTGTTATTTGCGTTACATTAGGCGGTGTGAAAGTGGTCGTTTCTCGCAGGGTTGTCACGGCGGCATATTTCTCGGCGACCCGCCTTCCGGTATCACCTAATAAAGTAATTACTTGGGTTAACTCCCCGCCTCCTTGTTCTACTACCAACTTAGAAATTAGGGTTGACTCTTGCGTAGTTACATCATTTTATAGATTGTTAATGATGATTTTGAGTGCCATTCTATCTTTGGTATTCGGATATTATGATTTTTTTAATAAATTCATTAATTGTCTTTACCGACTTTCGGGTAATATTATATTGTTAGCATTTGTATTACTTTAATATCAAATGGTTCCGTCATTATTATACTAGATACATTGCGAATAATATCGATGATTTCTTCAAGTTGCTATACTCAGAGTAGTGTGATGAATAAAGGGTCAAATGTAGAAGGATACTCAATGAAATACATATTTTTTTCAATAATTTTCAACTCCATCAGTTATTTCAATAACTTATTAAAAACATATAGGTACTACAATTTCACTCAAGAAACTTATTGTAAATATATCACATTCTCCTCTCTCCACCGATTTGATTGCGAGTCACTTCATAACATATGTATGGGGACGTTACCAATTCCGTCACGAATCTTGATTTTTGAGACTTCGAGGGGAGTAGATTGTTCGGGCGAAGTGAAGGAAACTGCCCGATAACATGTATTATTCAAATGAAATGAAAATATACTATATTCAACTAGACTTTTACAAGATTATGAATCGTCATTTAGTGTTACTAAAGCTTTGTTATGTTATAATTTTGACAAATAATCCGTAAAAGTAATTTGGTCACCAAAAAAGTATGTGAGTTTAACTTTCTTGTGTACTTTAATTGTATGAAGTTTAAATAGGTTTGAAATACTGTGTAAAATTGAATTTATTTTAAAACAAAAGTAGCAAAACGGATTGTTATAGGTATCGCCTACAAACATAAACTCAGGAAAAATGTTGCGTTATTGGTCTGAAGGTTCCAAAGTTATATTAGTTCAGATAGGACAGAAGAGGAAAGATCATTTCACAATTCGATCAATTCAAAGTTCACTTATTTAGCATACATTAATAAAAATACCATAGCCAGTCAGTAATCATTATTCATATAATGTTAATATAAAATAAATAATGCGGATAAATTAATAAACATTTATTAATATCATTGCTCATATAAATTCATACATAATTTATTTCGGTATCTTGCACGATGGTACAGATGTATTTTAAGTACATTCGTATATATTGGTATGTCTCTTTAGTTTTTAATATAGTTACTTTTTTAATAAAAATACAATATGTAAATGTCTTTGGGAAATAATGCAATTGCTTGCTAAAATGTTGTCTTCTTGATTTTGAATCCTGAAAATCAAAACTGAAAATTGCCTTGATATTATGACAATATTGATAAAAATATTGTAAGATTTAATAATCCCGCAAGTATTACGTTAAAATAAATAAAATCATTTATATTTTATTATTAAAGACATGTAACGCCGCGCAGTACTGTAAGAGTGGCACATCTTTCAGCTATAGAATAGTCTGTAAGTTTGATTGTGCTGTGCTCATAGGTAAAGTTTAGGAACGGTTCTAATATTATAAAGGCTATTATTCAGCAGTCGAATAGCATATATACAAAGATAATAAAAAAATATGTGTATACCAGATGCGTTTTTAAGTTGCAAAAAGCATTTCCTTAGTATCTGCCTGAACAAGCGCTAGAGTTAGTACGCCGTCACGTTCATACTTATATCGTTGGTATCAAACAAAAGTTTGGTCACGCTTAATGCCTTTACGACTACCGGGGGTGACATAAAGAAAATGAAAAACATTTTGTATTATTCTTGTTGCGCTCTTACCCGCCTAACTTCAACCACCCTCCGTAGGCCGGCTTCACACCTGCGATTATCGTCGAAATTATTTTTTCGTAATTTATACAATCGCTTATGTTTTGGAATACCTTATTATAAGGCTTTTGATAATAATATGTTTTTTCCTTATTGAAATAATTAATATTATAAGCTCCTGAGTGGGTTTGTAGTTCCGTTAACCGTTAATGGAACGCATTTTCTTTGATACCAATGCATTGGCAATGTAAGTTCAAATTCAATATTTTTGGCCAGAATCGATATTTGCTTTTCAGTGAGGCCATTTAGTTTCTACCCATTCGGATATGCCCAGCTCAGAATTAAACATGTATTACATAGGTTCGTATAGATGTTAGTTAACCACCCTATACAACTAACTAGGTCCAGTTTTAATAAAATATGTTATGCTAATGCAACAAGCTCATAATAACGCTAATAACCCATTAGTAAACCGTGTTAATATTTCTATAATTAATGATTGTTTAATTCGAGCTAATTTTAATGTAGTCATTACAGTTTTAGTTTCACGTGTAATTATAAGGTTTAATTACCTTTTCCACAATTCAGATTGTGTAGCGTAATTACGTCACAGAGCTCCTAAATTATACCTAGTTAGAGCAAACTTTATTTGGACATAATTGTAATATTTACTATCGGGTGTAGGGTAGTCACTTAGTCATTACGTTTTCTATAAATGAATTAATTTGCCTATTTTGATGTTATACCAGGTATGATGCAATTATAATAATATGACGATTTTAATTATATTATGTGATATTTATCCATGGAGGACTAACCAACTTTTGATATTATATTATACATTTCGTAAAAATAGAAAACAAAATCGCAAAATTTAGTCGTGATAATTCATCTGCCCTTACAGCATCCCTCTGTGCCAAGCTTCTGCTTAGACAAATACCCACAGAAACTAGTTACGTGTGCGGACTGGTACAGCTGTTTAATATTTATCGGGTACCTGCTGCGTCTCGATATTGATTATTTCATGTTTTAATTATATTTATGGTGGAATTTTTATTAATAAACATGTTTCTCGGAGTCTGGTATAATTATGACGGATTTGGTTTTGAGAATTTATTAATTCTTGATTTTGTTATTTAGTTTAAATTTGCTTTGTTGAACACCAGATTCTGATTCCTGATTCCTAAAAGGCTACATCTTTGCCTGGCCATGTTGAATTTTAAATAAGGCGTAAGTAATGAATATAGAAGTATAAAAAAACAACATTTATATTTCTAAATATTCACCGTTATATGATAGCCGCTTCGTAACTGAATATTTTGTCCTACTTTGGAACAGACAAAACCGCTTTGTTTCCATGAAAAATTCCAACAACTTAACATGCTCTTTTCAAACAGACTGTTAATTCCAGCTCAATCACTAATTCTCCTACAAAATTCAAAACATATTTCTTCATTAGTCCGCGACATTTTTACCATATTTTCGTAGTAATAAACCGAATCCTTGATTGAGTGAGGCGACGTTTTTATTATCGTTGACTTCAGTCGATTTGTACAAACAGTGGCACGCTATGTAAATCAGTGAAGAAGTGAGCGGAAACGGTCGGGTGTCGGATAAAATTCCTTCACACAGACGCGGCTGAAGGAAACTTTAGTTTTCATATTGGTTGTAGTAACAGTTTGTTTACCAATTTTCACGAATAACATTACTAATTATATAGATTTAAAAAGTGACTTATTTAAGTAGTTCCACTCGTAATACTATTTGTACATTGGAATGCTTTAATGGTTTGTTGGTGGTCAGAATTTACAAATGTGTAGTTGCGTGGATTTATTAAAATATTTGGAAAGCACACACTTAATGTGAGTTGTCAATAAAATAATGATTTTCTTGAGACTACTCAGTCTATTCTAGATATTGATGTCAGAGCAGTAGTTAAATAATTAGTCAGTCCTTTCTCTCGTCAGTTACAGGAAGTCCACTGCTGAACACAGAAATTCTCCAATTCAGTTAGTGGGTTCATTGCTGTTAAAAGTCTTGCTAATCCAACCAGTATCCAACCTGCACCTTTAGGTTATTATAGACCTAAGGTTGTCGATTTGCTGTAGTGGGTCACAAACCCAGATTTCCCTGTAAAGTCCTCCTCTGCGTGTAGCTGTTAGTATAATTTCGTAACAGAACGCCGGGAGACGACGAAAACGAAGCGCGCTATAAACTTGTCAACTGAAACTATTTCTGGTATGTTTGTTTTCCTTTTGACAAATCGCGTCGCCCACTGCCGCCTTATTGCGGCGTTCCATTCACAAGATACATTTAAAGAAACATTAAACACTACTAGTTCCAACTAAAAGATTCCAATTAAAACAAAAATGTAAAATTATTCAAGAATCTGTCGAACCGTTTGCCGGATCACGTGTTCTGTTTTTCTGAATAATTACTTCGAATATGGAGAGATTATCGCCTCTGAATTAATTTAAGACATAAAACTGTATTTGGCATTGATATAATAGCATATAATCTTAAAATAAACTAAAATTGTGCGTTAATATTTGACGGATCACTTTTATTACACTCTCAATATCGAAGCTTTATGATGCTTTTTATACCCGCGCCCTCTTCAACACTTAACTAGATTTTACCAAGAATAAAACATATTTCATAAACATTATATATCGCGGTCACATAACTCAGGCCCGTGTCCCGGGTTCACTCGTAATTCGTCGTGTGTGGCTCGCGACTTTTCTTCGTATCACCTTCCTAACAACGCTTTAATATTTCCACACTGCTAGTGAAAATTAAACTGTATTCTCCTATCTTAGAGTCGCAATTAGAATGTCTTTTGAAATACATTAAGCCGTTCCGCCTGGATATAAAAGTAAAACCTTAGACAAATGTGATCTATGATAAACGTGATTTTGGTAACGAGCACCGTCGACGTTGATCAATGGCCGCTGCTCTTATTTTTTTTAACGAAATAAAATTCCTATGTATTAATGGACACAGGTGAAGCATTGGTCTAGTGTTCCGTATTTAATTACTAACTCTTACATAACACACCGGAATAATCAAAATACTATCTCTCAAGTATTCGTAATCATCATCAGCCCTTCCGCGTCCACTGCTGGACATAGGCCTCTCTTATGGCATGTCACTGGGCTCGATTTTTAGCCCATCTCCAACAGCTACCAGCCATCTTATGAATATCGTCAGTCCACTTGGTTGGAGGGCGTCTCAAGTATTGTTAAGTGCTAAATCCGAACTCTACATCTGGCAATTTTTGTGTGATTAATCTCTATTACATAAATAGATAAGCAACCATACTTCATTGACACTAATATTATGTGAATAAAAAATTGACTGATCCATTTCGTATTACGTATCGTAGGTAATAAGAAATTAGCGAATAATGTCAACTAATAAACAAAAATCTGTTACCAGAATTTCCCATAAATATTATAAATGTAGAGACATAACAAAACAATTGAAAAGCTATACGCTGTATAATACTTACCTAAAAATTCTACTAACCTCACTACATGACCTATAAAATTACGTAAAGACAATATGAAGCACATACTTTTATTTTCGTACTGGCCATAGATCCGCCGAGAAGAAGCAAATGGACCTTACTAAATAATACGTGAGAAATAGTTTATTGCAAGCTCTCGTGATTAGGAGCAATAAAGAAGGCATCTTCAGCATGTAATCTTTTCTCAGGAAAATTGTTTTCACGTCCACCCTCGTCTTTTATCGCATGAAGGATTGTAATTTGCTGAAGTGCTAATAAAATATTATATAAAAAATATTTTATCACTACAGTTGTTTACTCTCGTCTTTGTAAAGTACAATTATTTGGGAATTATTCAACCATCCTGTTTCATGTAATATCGAATCTGTAGAGATTTTGAATCGAAATAAATTAAGTGGCTAGAGATATATTTTCCCGCTTATCGACATTATTATGCTGGCCTAAATGTGCTAAATAGGGTATTATTTTATTTAGGGTGGTCGCGATCATATTCATATGACCAGACATACCAAACTAGCCATAGCCATACATCCCTAAAACGAAACCCTTCCCAATTCTGTATTTGTACAGAGTTCACACTAGCATAAAAATCCGTTCCACCACCAGAGCATCGTAAAGTAGAACATAAGATATGCAATACATTATCTCCACAAACCTTTTCCGTGCGGGTCAGCAAAGATATAAATTTTAAAGTTATAAACGCAATGTAATCAATATAAAGAAGATATTCGTTGTCCAAGTGAACGGACGTGACTGGGCCGTGGCGGGGCGTTCGCGAGATTTTATTACAAATCATACTGAGATTTACGAGGTGTGCGCAAACGACAGCAAAGGAGTTGCACCTTCACTGAAATATAAGATTTCAATAGCCTACCGCTACTATTGGTACTCTCAGATAACAATTTAGTCGATGGAAGTGATAACGATCAGATAAACGTGATAATTTCGTGACTTTACTAGACCGATAACCATAATGATTCACGACACGTGTTTTGTGAGAAGAACCTAAAAATATGTTTTAAATTTGGAACATAATTTTTTGTAAATTGAATTTAGGCCTTTAAAAATGGCATCGTACAATAACTGCCTCTTGTTATTAGATTTTGAAGTGATAATGAAATCAGAATTTAGTAAGTGAAGTACATTAGTAATTTCTTTACCATATACACGTTGTTGCCAAGTTGGTATCATCTTATTTGCTTGGCATCGACGCCGCGACGACCCGCTGATTTATAGTCCTGTACCAACCTACAAAACTTTGCGGATTAAATAGTTTTTTCTGTCGTTGATATTTGCCAACAAAATTATAGTGTTCTGGGTTTCATTTTTGCTGCTGTATTAAATTTTAATCAATTTAATATTTGCAATAAAACAAGCGTGTAAGTGTCACATACCACATTTTTATATAGATGTAAAGATAATATGCAAATTAAATAACTCGCTTAGTAAAACTTGTAACATAACAAAGAAAATAAAGACGCATTTGGTATTATTGAATTACATCTTATTCATTTCATTGCTTGTATAATGTTGTAACTTTTCTTTGTCATCGCTATAACATTAATTATGCACGATAAAAGGCTAAACAGCAACATGTTACAAAGGTGTAATACTTACTTATTGAGTCATAAATTCCCAAGTCTATTTTTGCATTAAAACCTTATTCCTCATTCAATAGTAATTGATTGCGATCGTTATCAACACAAATGGATGCAATCTACAAAGGAGTCATATCCGAGTATTGAAATAGCTCGTACATTGCATACTCCAACTAATAGTGGCACATAACAAAGTGTTACGGAAATAAATGGCACGAAGAAAAAAACGTAGTCTGAGCACGTCGACCGCATTAGTCGGGCCCAAAAATAAAATTAATATATAGCGGTGTGAAAGTTCAATATGGCGACAAAATACGCGCAATGAGTTACGTGCGTTAAAAACTTCCGTGTAAATTGGTACCACTTGATAGATATGTGAGAATTTATGGTTGGGGACGCCGGCTAGATACAAGTCATTTGAATAGTTTATCTAATTGTGTGTAGTATTCGAGTTGAGCGGTTGAGTGAAAAATTTTCGAGAAATTAATGTTCCGCGTTTAATTAATCTTCAACCACGATATCACAATTCATTCTTATTTTTCTTATTATGTCTTACATTAAAAAAGTTTTCGTAAATATTTTAGTTGTCAGTTGAGAATTATAAGACCTTTAAGCTGAAGCTCTCTAGATGATTATCAATATGTTCAGATGTAAATAGCACAATACGACGGACAATGTATAAAGATATTCATCACAATTGCTACTTAGATACTAATAGTGAGGAGAGACGATCTCAACAATAAATTTTGTATGTCGGCCCACTAAGTTTCTAAACGTCGAAAATCGCGATTAAACGAAATAAATGAAAAGGTCCTTGATTTAGATTTGTGTTCAAGGTTTAATTTTAAAAGTATAATTTGATATAATTTCTCAGACATTAAGGCTAGAGACGTAGCCGATAGGTACTAAAATTACTTCTATAATAATATTATATTCGCAAACTAGGAATTATCTGTAAAGGAGCATTGCATTTTGCTGAGCTGAGGTCGATTGCGGTTACGATATCCTACATATGTACCTATCTGTAATTATTATCTGTGTTGATGTTATTTCATTAAAATTGTTTATTGTAGCAAAAATAAACCTTTTTTATCGATTGATATATGTAACGAGTAGCATAATACGTATAAGCACAAGAACCTTACAATAATTTGAATATATTTTTTAAAGAACAAATTCACAATAATACTTTGCTACCGTGTCGGAAATTTGCATTTGTCCAAAGGATTGGTAAATTTTTATTTCCCTTTTAATTGTATGAATGTAAATGTTTAGTGTAACTTTTTGGTCAGATTTTTTTCCATTGTGTCATGTTTTCGGAAATTTACGCGCAGCTTAAACCGTCCAAAATTTTAGCCTGTGCCGTCCAAAATCCTGATAAATGAGCCCGGACGGGGGGCGGAACGGCGCGCAAAAAAATATCTTCTACACACCCTTTTAATATTAATAACATTGGTTACGTAAACTTGGATGGAAATTGAATACGTTTTTATACTAGCATGTGGTTATATATTTTCAATAATAAATGCTACGAAACAATTATAATGTACTTATCGCCAAGATAAAGATGTCAAGAGAAAAATTAGTATAGTTACAGTTATATTAGTAAAGTAAGGATGATAGCTTAACTTTCATGATTACTCGAATATTTGACACTCTACTTACGATTTTAATGAATACTATTTATAATCTTAGTTCTAAAAACATTTATTTAACTTTACTCTTCCTCAAAAAACTTAACAAAGCTTACACCTTTCATTCCACACCCTTGCACCAAACACTTCAAAAATTAAAACTACACCACCGATTATTTCGCAAACTTACGATCCCCAATCTCCCTTCGATAATGCATTAAAATGCCATTAAAAAAATCATCATGGCGGACATTTTTGGAATCTTCCCTAACAATAGTCACAGTAATGGCGCCGTAGCACATGTCACATTGTACCCACATGGAGGGGATGAATTGATAACCACAGCGCAGGTAAAGACACCCCACAAAATTGGAGACGCAATAGTTGGGAGTACCTGTAATTTAGAATGGGATGTAGAAAAGATATAAAATTATAAAATAATAATAACATAGTAGAAAATAATAATAATATACATGATAATGACGCTAGTATTCTATAGAGTAAGGTAAAGAAACTGAATTTGTATGTTGCATTGTTGGAATCTCATCTACCACTTTCAATTTATAAGGTAGTAATAAAATAACATCCAAATTTATATGTGATTATTATTGTAATTTGTGTATACCTACCATTTTATTTACAATGCGGATTATTTATTATGGGTTGTCAGTTATAATTATTGTATTGTAGTCATCAGCGGACAGTGGTTTATTTTAAAAATGCTTCGCTGTCAATCAGCATAAATGTATCAAACAAATTGAGATCGATTTCAAATAGTTAAAATTTTATAGTTTCAAATTCAATCAAGAAAATATTTGACATTAATATTGAGACTAATTTTTAAATCTCCTGTCATAAAGAAGCGTTTTATTTTTGGGTAACAGCGTTGGAATTTGACAGAATTTACTACCCGACAAAATGGGATATGCAATAGTTCTAACCATAAAGCTTTCACAACCTTTGAATAAAACACAGCCATAAATAAGGAAGAAAGCGTTTGATTTTCGTTTTATTTTTGTGAAGTTGCTATGGGTAGCAAAAATCCAAATACCTACCCATATATAGGCAACCGTATGCGATGGTGAAAAACTTGCAAATACCTGTCGTTTCGAATTCAGTCTATGATTAACTGGTTTGAAATAGCTCGGCATAATAATTTTCATCGACGAAAAAAAACATCTCCAGTCCGTGGATACTCATTCAAATAGCATTGCACTTTGCCATAAGGTGTATAACAATCACTGTAAAATAATTCTCAAGTAATTTGCATACAAATAAAGTATTTAAACATTAATCTTTTTTGCGTTAACGAATGTAATAAAATCCTTATGCGGAGGGTGAAATCTGAGACAATTTGCCACTCTCGCTCCCTCTGTAAGCCCACCTATGCGTCTTTCTTATTGCCGCCTAAATCTCGAATATACAACTAAGATTAATCCCGTTGAAAGAAAGGGTGATGCAACCCTTTTGAAAAATTACTTTACGCCTCTCGGATTAGGCGAAAAATCTGGAAACATATCTAAAGTATGCTGTAAATTAGGATTTGAGCTTTGAGAAAATCATAGGAAGCATTTCACTGATTATGATTTTTTCCCAAAATCACCAGAAAAGTTAGGTTTTAGTATTACTGTTTGTACTTAGCTAATTCATACACAATAAAAGACAAACACACTGCGAATTTAGCGGTCGATATTCATTTGCGGCGCAGCCTCAACCCTTATCAAGGGAAGACGCCGTTTTTTCTCGGTTTTCCCAAATAATTTATTTAGCGGCCCGCCGTCAATTTATCTCTGTGGGAGCTAATTTTGCGTCGGACCGGTGGCTGGCTGCGCGCATGTTGTAATTCAACAAATTGCGCGTCCTGTAGGATTTATGGGCTCTCGCACTTGACGGAGCGCCGGCCGCCCTTCTTCCATTGTCTTCGTGCTGTGTTCATACTGATCCACACTAAAATAGGTTTCAGGATGTTTGTCGCGCGGGGCTTTGACCGACACGTCAGTTTTGTCCTGTTGCGTAATTTAGTGGTGTTTTGATGTACATATTTTGCTTATCCAAAATTAATTCATTTTGTATTATTTTTTATTGCTTATTGATACTCTATTTCTAGTTTAATGTTATGGCAGTCTTAAAATTGAATAAAAAGTAGAGTTCACAAAATATTCTTATTAATGTGAAACTTCTCCCCACTATGGCAGTACCCTTACGTCGTCTCTGAAGAAGTAACACATAATCGCATCAATTATTCGGTTGGCGTCCTTTTTCTTTATTACCTACTTTCCTTGACTAGAAGTCGTACGTGAACCTTTTTGTGCTTGCGACTTTTTGTTACATCGCTCGTTACGTACACTGCAATATCCTTTACGTAATGAAAGTTCCTTTTTATCATCTTTTTGTTTCATTGAATGTGACGGCTGATGAATAATCTTTTTTCTTCTACTTATTACTTCGCCCGATATTTGAATAGGTATAACCTTTGTAATTACAATTTATATTGCCTCCAAAATTAATCGAGCTCTACCTTCGAAACATAGCTTCTAACATGTACATATTCTTATACAACCCAATCACCACTATAAAAAAAGTATATTCAAAAGCAAAAATCATAATAGTAAGATTTAAGTGCAACAATAGCTGAGCTAAGCGTCGCTACTCGGCGCGAGCCACGAGATTTTGTTATGTTTCTTTCTGCTGAGTGCGGACCGCCAGACAGTCGTCCCACTCGCGCGCCGCATCGCGAATGGCAACATCAGCAGCCGCGTATCTATATAGAGTTGTTACAACAGTCAATTATATTTTAATAAACAAAAATATCCAAAAGCAAAAATCATAACAGTAAGTGAGGGTGATATAATTAAATAGAACGTATTCTTGAGTTGGTTGAGCAAGATTATGATTAGTGGACTATGATAAAAAATAATAATTACAAAACTTAATTACACGAAGGGTTCTAACAACTAATATTGTTCGTTTTTACTTTAGTGAATTCACTATTTTCGTAAGTGCCCCATAAACCCCATGAAACTTATTTAAACTATTTACATAAAGTAATGAATAGATATTAATCTAGATTGCATATAAAAATCATGTTAAAAGTAAATTCATACACCATTTTAGTCAAAACACTCCAGTCTTTTCAACAATTACTATAGAAACAATGCTGTCGAGACTAATTTACTTTAATTTACTAACCCCAATAATTTACTATGTATTATTGTGTAAATGTTTCACGAGGGAGTTAACAAGTTGCCAAAGCGCATCACTTAAGTCAGGCCAGCAGCGTTTTTGTATTCCGTTGTCACAGTTAAAATATCGTTGGCACACACGCAACTGCTCCGTAGTATTTCCATCGTCTTTGTAAATCAGCATATGCAAAGTGGTATAGCAATAAATCTAGCAGCTCTTGCTCGTTCTCGCATCATGTTACATCTTAATTTCAGAGCCGGCTCGACGGAGCCTGCCTGCCAGAGATACGGCCTTTTATCAAATACGCATTACGCTAGAAATTAACTTAAATTGTACAGAAAAAGAAAATCGCCATTTCGTGAGCTTGAACGATAAATAATGCAAGGATGTTAGAATACTGAGTTTGTTTTAACATGCCCATGGGGCTCGCGCGAAATTATTTGCATTTTGAGTCGTCCTTAATTTATAACCTTTTTCGTTTTAATGAATTATTGCCGTGCATTCGTCCAAATGCGCAGCGCAGCTTCCAGTCATATATCCGTAGGTAGATACGTGCTTCGACGGAATTTATTGATTTTTTGCGATGTTTTGGCTTATATCCATCCCCGAACCGCTATTTAATTTTTGTTGTGATTGGCATTTTAATTAATTTCGCTTTCCTTTTGTTTCAGGTCGCCGTCGCGTGTAAAGCGTTGTCGATGTTTGGTAGGTGTTAGGGGAGATAAACTTGTTTGCGCAAGTGCCCCGCGGTTTGGCTGCGACGTGACTTGTATCTTTGCTATAAGTTCGGAATATGGTAAAGCACTTCTCGCCGCGACGGTACGTAAGTCAGCGCGCTCCATGCGAATAACATGGGTGTCAAAGTGTTTCATTGACGTAGCGATGTCGCTCGGCTCCGCATGCCTCGTCGCGTATACGTCGCGAGATCAAGATATCAAAATCGACTGTCGAATAAATTTTTATACTGGCCCACACGAACGCTTAGGCAATCGAGTGCCGGTGATTTATCGCCAAAATTTCCCGTTAGTAACGCTTACCGAGCACACTCCGCGTATCACTATTTCACAAATAAAAGAACCAGTCGCGATATCATCGTCGGCCATAAATTATATGAAGCTCGGATGAAAAATACGCTGTTCGATCTCCGCTTATTTATCGCTCAGCTTCACTTGTGTATGAATATATTATGTTAATTCGTAAAATATAAATATTTAATTAGCGTGGGTTACGCAACGTGGGACAAAGCGGCTAGTTCGGACGCCACCATTAGAGGCGAACAGTTATCGTTCAGCCAACATGGCGTTAGTTGCGAGTCTGTCGCTATCTGTCGGGCTGATCTGGTATCATGCTCCATCGGGACGGTGGCTGCTAGGAATAGGTCGAGTTCACGTTGTTCTGTACCGTGATATATTGTTCCGCATCTTCGTGTATAAATCTTGAACGCCTGCTGAGGTACACGGGACACGGCCGCCGTGCCGCAGCAACGAGCTTCAAATGGAATTGTGTTTTTATTTATCGTGCGAATCGTGCCCCACTATCGCTCACTCGAAATCGCACTTTATCTGCCAAAACGCGGTGTCGACCCGCACTGGGTTTTACAGCTCTTTATACTTACTATTCTTGTTTACTTTTATTGTAAATCTGTACTTACCGTATAACCAGTGCGAGGTGCGCGCATCATATCGTCACTTGCCATTGATGTATCGTCATACTATTCCTGTAAAAGTATAACGCAATTAGAGATATTATCATTTGATTTTAAAACATCTCATTCGCTTCAATACTTAGGAAAAATTACAAAAATGAGATTAATTAATTTAAATTGGTGGAAATGAACAGTATAATTTATGTTAAATAAATCGTCGCGCATAACAAATCATTGAGATATAAGAATATAATTTATATATTGTAAATATGATTAAGATTAGTGTATATGTATTTTGTAACAGAAATCTGATGTACAACGTCTGTATACGTCTTAAAAGTCTAAACAGAAAGTGATACCTAACTTCGTTGCATATTATACGCCAGAATAATTTTAAATACGTGACGTGCTTACGCCATATATGTATTAAGCTAGGTAAAACAATTCGGTTATTGCAATATTTAAATTCGGCGGATATTCAAGGCTGTCCAGCCTACGTCACGGTATTGTCCTATATACGTAACTTCAAAAGCTTTAGTACGAAAAAATATTCCATTTATTAGTCGATAGAGTAACTTATTATTAGACAAATAGTTTACCTATAGTCACTTAAAAATGACATGAATCAAAACTAGTTGTGCCCAGTATACGAATAGCTAATTAAAATCTTAAGGTGTAATGTAATTTATTTTAAGATACAAGTAGTGGTAATATTTTTGGATTCCTATAAAACATATACGTAATTTTTCTTCACTATGATGTAGAGGTTTACGAGTGAAATTTGGTCGAGATTCTTTCGGTTATTGTTGTTTTATTGACGCCTTTCGAAGTGCCAAATTCATTTTGATTTTACGTCATCGATTTATCGTATTACCTCTTTATAGTTCCTTGATTATTTTAATGATTTATTTAACGGGGGAATATTTTTTGCACTTTATTACCGCACGTCTGAAAGAATCTTGAGCTGAGTTTTATTGAAATTTGTTAAATATTGTAAATATTATATTATTTATAAAGCTTCTTCACTGATACGGAATTTTTGTTAAATGTATGTTTTGAATAACTCGACTTGACGTCGAATGTTGCAATTCGTGTTTTTATAACATGATAGTGTTATTAAAACATTAATTTAGTTTTGAATCGTGCTCATGAATGTAATACGTAAATTTTGTCCTTAACGAAGCATTTGACATACGTAAATAGGTAGGCCCAATTTATTGTAATGTAATATAAATAATTATATAGTAATACGAATGGAATACTTAAAAACCTCGAGGGATTCTAGCGTAGAAAATGATTTAAATGTTTGTGTTTCATGATTGTATTTGTGTGAAGAGTTGTGTATAATATAACCTATCATTACCTATTATATGAACGGAAGCGATATTATAATTTTTTTGTACAATATCGGCTATAGTGCGACATGGATCTGCATTAAATAAAATTCTGTTACAATATCATATATTTTTTATTTATTTTCATTTTGACACTCCCTTAAGCCCCATTTACACGAAGAGAGTTTCTCGCCTCGAAGATACGACTATCGTTAGGATATAAAAACGTTGCATCATGTAAACATTTGTCAGAACACGGTAACCCATGGCTGTTGTCATGCGATAATGGCATACTATTCTCGCCGCGAGAAACTCTTTCCGTGTAATTGGATTATTACGCAATATGTACATTCCATTACATGAAAAATATTCAACAATGACAAAAATTACACACGAATAAACGTAACCAACACATGATTTCTAAAATTAACATTATTGGAATGAAAAATATACTCGACCTGCGACCTGATATATACACCTTGCTTTTTGCAAACACTAATATACTTTAAAATGAAACAAAACCTCACCCAACAATCTGACAGACAAGCTAATATCCTACATACAAAACAAATGTTGCATTTTAGGTATTAAAACTACTGACTACTAAATGTTATTCTACAGCACTGTAGCATCACAACATCGGATTGAAACATCATTTTTAAGATCTAACTCTATTGCCCTGAGACCTACGGAAAACATCAAGATCTTATTGTTTATAATATACATGTCTTTGGGCGTAGCATATAACATAGAATATAGTTTTTAACTAACAGTGCGGTCTTATACAAGAAGTTATATAGGATTGTTAGGATCACTCAATATTTAGAAGTGCTTAAAGTAATATTCCACAAGTTAAATTAGATAGAAAAATAAAACGTTAGTATCCCAATTACTTTAATGTAAAGTAAAAATGAATATCGAATTACTGTATCTACTATACAGCTTTTTTGGCTTTCTCTTGAAAATCATTTAAAATCATTTTATCAGATTACATTACAGATTTCACTATAATAATACGTCTCACGCCATTAAGAACGGAGTTTAAATGCATCTATCCAATGAAACTGCTAATATCGTCGCCCTCATCCAGAATACGTCATACGTTTTCACCATCCAATTCAACGCAATAAAATAATAATATCTATCTATACATCCGTTAGTCAAATTAGCATGGACGCATAAATAAACATACGTACTTTTGAATAAAACAGTTTCGGTATTGAGAAAAGTAGCCGTGGTGTCGTGCCAAACAGGAAGTTTGCATGCGATGCCGCCATGGGATGTGAGGTTCGAATCTTTTGCTACAGAAAATTCAGCTTTATATTTACCATGCGTATATTTACAAGCGAAATATGTAAATACGTTTTCTAGGCTGACGGCGGAGGCTTTTTTAAATTTTATCATCGCTCTGTTTAGCTTTGGTTTACAACTGAAAATGTTCAGAATATATTTCAAACCGCTCGTGTGCCACTTTACACGGAATAAAATGTTGCAAATAAAAATGGTTTTATAAAAATACGCGTACAACTGCGGATAATAAAATGGCGAAGTTGAAACATAGATTACGTGTTTTGGTTGAGTAAATACGCTTTAAATTATTCATTTTGATCAAACTAATAAATAGGATTTGTTTGGCTGTTTATTTTTAATAATTTATTTACATCACAAGCCACCTAGTTAAGTAGCAACACACAATCATTGAGAATAGGATTCTTTGAAAGAATATGGGGATAGAATATATATAATTAGGTATGATAAAATTCACTATTTCTGCATTAAGAAACCAGAGTTGGAACTCATTAAACTTCTTCATCACAACGAAACATCAATCAACGAAAAATCACAGCGTATTACAAAGTGTGAAGTCATAAGGTGTAACAGAACCTTAAATTACTACGATTTCATGCTACTCTAACATACATGACACATTTACAGGATAGGTGCCACATGTAGCAGTATTTCTAAATTGGCTCAATAATTGTTGTAATTTGTCAACAGCCGGAAGCTAATACTTAACGAGCTCTTTAAGACACGGAGGGTTCCTGGCTTAGTTGCTAATACACTGAGTGTGCGACTAAGACGCCTAAGAGACATGGGGTTCAGAACAGGGCAGTATGATTGTACATGATCAGGGGCTGTAATACCTTCAGATGTTTGGAATTTAAGAATGGGTATGAGATTGCTGTTGTCACATTAATTACATTTGTTGGATGTAAATTTTTAATTCTATTGACACTGAAAGTATTCACATTCACATTAAAACCGTCTCCTACGTTTTTACTGCATAAAAATACACTGATTTTTTAAATTCTTTAGACCTTTGTTAGTGTAGACCTAAAATTGTGAATTGTATATTTAAGCCTGCGTCTTTTTCTATAGGTCCTATGATATTTAAAGACCTTCTTGCTTCTCTTAGATGTCCAGTATTCCACTAAATATACCGAGGTCGTGAATTGGTAATGGTCTTCATTGATTTGTGATCAGCTGTCTTTCGACCAGATTCGACACCATTTAGTTCGCCATTATCCTTATAACAGACTTGTTTATAGATGTTTACCCAAACAGCTTCAACTTTAAATAGTCTCAATTATATAACCCACATAACTACAAAACAAAACGCAATCACCAAGGCTAACTTCGGGGTATTTCTATAATTTATAACTCAAGAAACTAAGCTCCATTTTTTATAAAACAGCTAAATTTGGCGGTCCGTCTGTAGGGTCCGCATAAATCAGGGTGTGTTCGGATTACCGCAAGAGTAATGACTGCAGTCCACCTGGTGAGGGACTGCTATTATTTAGCTATTTACTCGAGCGTGTATTAGCTAGGCGTTTTGGGTTGCCAGCGTCTTGTGTTAAATACTGTAGTACATAATATATTAGGTGGTCAAAGATTATTATAGGTATCTGAGTAAGATGTCTAAAATTGGTTTGAAATTGTAAAATAGTTTTGTTTACATCACTATGCTTTTTAATTATCTGCACACTTTCGGTAAATCATAAAAATTACCAAATTCAGTATAAAAATTAAACTGTTTTATCGTTCTATACTATATCTATGGATTTACCATACAATAATTATTAGTAGGTCAACATACTCTCAGATATGTCCCGCTCATCATTATTCTTTCTAGTATGTAAAAAGTTCACCGTTGTCCAAGAACATCTTGCCTGAAAGATAATAAAGATTTAGGGTAAGTAGTTTATATGATTTCTTGTAATATTTCCAATAAATACATTAATTCTCAGATACACTGAAGTATCTGTATCCTCCTAGTATTTTTAATTACGAAAGCATCATAAAAACAAAGCACAATCAATATATATTTTGGAAAACAAAACACGGTAACATAATCCGGTCAAAAATGTAGGCGTCGTCTAAGGTAGTGTTTTATGTTGAAATTAAGGCTGCCATGAAAGGCTTATAATTAACGATCTAATTAGGAACGTGAGACTCACTTTATTAGGTGGCTCGCCTTCGTGACGTCGCGATGATATCGGATTTTGGTACTAGTTTAATTAGGTGTTTTCATGTTACAGTGTTAAGAATATTCAGGTGCTTTGTACGTTGCATAATCTATTGTTTTGGGTTAATTTCGTATTTGGGAGAACAACATTCTGGTGAGTTTATTTAGGTCATTTAAATAGTGGAATGCTGATGGGCCTTTCGCTATTACAGATTTTGTATGTGGTAAAGATTAATGAATAATTCTAATAAAGTTACGTTATTGATCGCGCTGTTCCATTTATGTAAACAATAATCCTCAAAATGCACTCCAAAGGCAGAATGATTTTACAAAGCTGCTAAAATTAAAAATAACTGATTTATCCCACTTATTTATTTTATTTCTTGTTTCTGATTAACAATAGTACAGTTCTCAGCAAAAAGACCTCAATTTTACGGCAAGAAGCTAAGTATCCATAATTGTAAATAATTTTGCTTTACCACTTAAAACCTGCGCAATGTTTATATAAAAGATACAAATAAGCCGTATATTATTATGTCATCGTACAATTTGCCGAGCGTGAAATCTGGACGCACGAGGCTATCTATCTTTGCGTGCGCGCACCCATATTTCGAGTCGGTGGACATATTGAGTTATCTTAATTAGCTAGGCTCACCCACCCAGCGGAGCTTCGGTATACGGCATAGGCTTACTGCAAACAATTTTTTGCGAATATGAAGTTATATTTTGTTGGAATGTGATGGTAAAAATAATAAATATGTATTTTTAGATAAGTTTTGGAAAAATCATACATCGTGACTAGCCATGATTAGCTTTCTGTGTTTCCTTCGTAATTTCATTTCAAAGTATATTTTCGAAGGTCTGATCACATGGTACGTAGATTACTAAAATTATTAGGGTATTATAAGGCAAAGGACGAGATGAAGATAAAAAACGAAAAAAGTATGAAAACATTTTTTTATTACAAAAAATGTTAATTGTTTCACTCGCAGGTTGTCCATATCTGCTGATGATGCTTTATGATTCCAAAAGCTTCGTTTCGCTGATCCTGAAAACAAAAATAAGCATATGTTTGATATTTACTTTATGACCTTATATATGAATTCCAGAACATAAATATTCCTTATGTGGGATTTTTTATAGGAAAGTGGTTAATTAAGCATTCGGTTCATTGTCGATGGACAGTAGTTGCAATCCCGTAACTTCTCATATCTTTAAAAGCAGGTTAGTCTTTGCTACAGGTGTCAGTAAATAAACCTTTATTTAGGATAGATTTGTGTACTACAAATCCAAAAATATATATAAAAATATATTTCATTTCATAATCTGCCTAAATAACGGTGTATCTTAAATATATCCTTCATAAATTGATTTCTCGTGCTGAAAATGTAGTATTACATTGTTATGAAAAGAGCCAGGATGTAGCGATGTAGTTAGTTATAAAATGACATATATGTATAATTAAATATTCATTTATTTGATATCTACAATTTAAAAAAAATGACATGATTTAGAAGTGGCCTATACCCAGTAATGCCGACTGATGAACATAAAATAATTGGTTCACAAAAATATATTTCAAGTCTTTCCTATTGTATTTCAAGTCTTTGTTTTCATAGCGAATATAATTCTGTGGAGGGTAGTTGCTCATATTATTCAGTTCTCGTGAACGCTTTGCAACGCATGGCGCGTGTTTCGCCATCGAGGCGAATTTTCGGTTAATAAGTCCTTTTATCGTATAGAATTTAGTGGGAAGTGGTGTTTAGTGGTTGCATAGAGCAGTATTATTGTCGGAGTCGACCAACCTTCGGGTACGAGATTGGTAAGTTTTCTTGTCTTATTAGTTTACTAGAACTAACCTTTCGGCTGGATTGTCGTCTTTTTAGTTTTGTATTGCCATCCTGTATTTGATTAACGAAGTGCGTACAAAAATTTAGGTCATTTGTGTGAACCACAGTTAAGTAAAATTTTGTTTGTTTACTAGGTTATGGAAAGATTTAATAAACCAGTATTATTATATGATATGATAATTATAAACACTTTAGAATATACATAATTTAGCATAGTCAATGACTTCGCTAGATGTCTGGTAAATCCTTAATCACAAACTCCATACTTAAAATATTTCTGCATAATACACCTTTACTACTGATGTATTTACAATGGAAAGTAGAACGTTACAATTCAAACAGGACTCGGGGCGTTTAAGACTATGAGTCGAATGCGCTAAAAATACAGCATTATAATATTAAGGTACATGGACCGTGACCATAAATCCTCACGTCTACAATATCAAGCCTGGCAACTCCCGCGCAGTCGGAGCTCTGGCTGCAGAGTTAGAATGTACAGATGTGACTTCATTTATTAGATTGGTTTAACAGAAAACTACGCTTATCCTTTCCCATGATAGAATCTACAAGTCTTATTAATGCGTAAGTGTAATGTAATAACCAGGTACTAGTAAATACGTAAATAACAGGCTTAGAAAATAGGAACATGGTCCTCAAACATGGATAATGTAGATATTTGATAACCCAAGATCTATCAAGATCATCTCATTCAGCTTATCATTCTACCTAACTTTAGACTAAGTCTGGAAGCAAGCTATATCAAATATCAACATCATTTCCCCGACTACCCACGCAACTAACTTCCATATTCAACAACTTAACTCCGTTTAATAAAGAAAACATTAGCAAAATAGGCATAATATCAACAAAGACCTTTACAAACGAGTAGGTATAAGGGCGCTTCCATTAAACCCAGTGCACGTAGTTCATTGTTCGCGAATCGTGCGCAAGCGCAAGAGATAAGATAGCACGCAGCGCGTGCGCGGTGCCCCGCCGAGACGGCTAATTAAGTCTTTAGGCTTTAAAATGATTTTATAGTTTATTTGTTAATACATTTTACAAGTCCGCAGTACGACTAACCCTATGCTACTGGTTGGTATTTAACCAAATTGCAATTGTTTAGACCTTTTGTCATTTGTACGTAAATACGTCTGTATTTTGTTCGTGAAATGTATTTAAATAAAGGCTAAATTATATAAATGGATTTGAATTGTTTAGTTTGTTGCGCACATTGTACAATTAAATTTCTAAAGCTGTACAGGAATAAGAGACGAAATTAATGACTATGTTTTGCTGTAAAAGAGGCTATAATAATTATTTTTTTCTTCGTGGAAATTGAATTCCAGTGATAAACTTATTAAGAAGAAAGTCAATATAGATCGAAATCCAAGTTCTCTATACTAATATTATAAAGAGGAAAGATTTGATTGCGTGCATTGAATAGACTCTGAAACTAATGGAGCGATTTGAAAATTTCATCCACCATTGGAATCCTACATTATCCCCGATTAACATAGGTGGTAAAATATTTTCAAAAAAGTGTATCTGAACCCGTGAGGAGCCGGGTCGGGCCGCTAGTATAGAAAAAGCACATGCCAATGTATAGAGTAACATATAATAAATACCTCATGTAAGTGGGTTTGGAGCCCGTAGATGAAGATTTAAGAAAGGAATTATACTAGCCCTTTAAGGTATGTGTATCGCAGTTGATCTCAGTTTACCATTACAAAGTTGCAGACTGCTTAAGTAATAGAAGCGGCGTAAAAAAGAGAGTTTAACCCATTTTTCAGTTTGATTCTCGAAACTCTCATTAATTACTCTAGTAAATCGTAATTTAATCGGAATAGATTCATTGATGATTTGATCAGTGTAAAAATAACTTCTGATATGAAAGATTCAAAAGTAATACTTAACACATAGTTTTGTCGTATGGTTTATGGCAGAAAATTTCAAACCTAACACTAAATTACTTGCGACTTGTACTTGACTATTTTATCGTTTTAAAAACACAATCACATGACATAATCTATGACGAATTACGTCATACCAGTTGCACAATAACGAAGGAAATAACAAAAACAAAGCTAGCAAAAACCTAACGATAAAGGTGTACTAATGGTCACAACAAAGACTCAAAAAAGCTTTATTTATGTTCTTTATTGAAATAAAACGCGCGCATTCACGATCATTGCTGAACACAAAACTGTCTTTGGCCTGACTGTCATAAATGGATGATTTACGCAATTACTTCGCAACGTCGGCGATAAATTATTGTTCACTTGACCGCATGATATGCAAGAGGCATATTCTGATGTAAAAATACACCATTTTTAATTATCAACCTTATTTTCCATGTCTTAAAGGTCAAAACACGAAATTTGAATACGCTAACGACGGACGGTAAACACAAAAGTTAATCCTGATTATTCACAGTTATTATGTTAAAGTATTACCACCCGCTAACTTGAGGTGACGCAAATTTTATTGTTCATTTATTTTTACCTTTAAAAATCATGTACAATAGGCGGAGGTGTGTACAAAGAATTATTGTAATAATTTGCGTTGTTTCGGCAAACTTGGCTTTTTAGAATTGTTGAAACAGCACGTAGGCTACAATCTGATATTTTTAGGAGTATTTATATTATATTATTTTTTTTATATTTATTATATTTATATTAAAAATTATTTATATATTAAATTTGTCTGAAAGTAAGTTCGTAATTTAAATAGTCCGATAGTTTTTGCAATTGCTGTTTGCTGCTGCCCACTGCAGGGCACGAGCCTCCTCTACAATTGAGTACGATTGAGAGGGGTTACGCCATGTAATCCACCATGCTGACCTAGTGCTGGTTTAGCAGACTTTGCAAATTATATTTTTTTTTACAAATTCTTATAGTATACAGGTTTCCTCGTGATGTTTTTCTTCACGATGTTTTGTGTTGTACTGATTAATAAGCTTGTAGGTAGTTGTAGATCAAATCAGTAATTAAATATAAGTATGCGAGCTACCCTTACCATTATTACATTGACAGACGTCAGACCGAGTGGACGGGTTTCAGACACTGGAAATCAACCACTGTGTTTTATTTCAACTATCAATACCTAAATATCTGAAAGGAATACTGTTGTGGTAGTAATAATATCTGTATCTGTATCAGCCCATATACGTCCCACTGCAGGGCACGGGCCTACTCTACAATCGAGAGTACGATTGAGAATGGTTAGGCCATATAGTCCACCAGTAATAATATTGCGAGTAATATATTTTAAATTTTCGGGCACCCCCGAGGTATTTAAAGGGGAGCTTGATTATATGTGCATTGCTGCCAAGGATTTTGATGTCCTCCCATGAACAAGTCCTTCTAACAAATCATCTCTGAAATATTCTTAATAAAAAAAAAATGGTTACCGGTTTGACAAATTTCAGAAATCTAGCGAAAATTGAATGCGGTTGTATAATAAAAAATGCCAATTCCAAAACATTATAAAGCCACACGCAAAGTAATACTTTGATTTCTATGCTATTCCACGTATTAGAAAATGGTTAAATAATTGTTTATTTTCCATTACGTTTGGCAACGCCGTACGGAGCGGTTTGATGCCGTTCATCAGTATTCCACAAGCCTTGGTGCCAACATGACAGTGATCGGCATGAGCAAATGTACAAGCCTTACCTTCCTAATGTGTTGTCAATCATCCTTCTTCCACGGCTTGCTGGACAGAATAATAATAGTTTTTTTGTTTCGTATGCCACTGAATACAAATTTTTCGATGCGTCATGTCCGTGTTGCATTAGGTACGCGCCTAAATTATTGTTATGCCGACAAAATTATTTGATGTGGCGGATTATATTTTAGTTTTCGTATGCCGTGAACATAATAATATCTAAATTCTAGTAGGTTAAATTCATCACTTGCATGCTACTTATGTGCGAAGCAAGTAAAAAATTGCCTCCAGTTTTTTAGCAGTAAAAAAGTAAAAATACATTTAGGTAAGCCGTTAGTAACACAATTTATAACCATCTGTTAAACTCACGCCTTGGTCCATTAGGGTTGGCGTAGTTTATATAAAATTCAAAATCCTTCAGTCTAAACACATTTCTTTTGCTTCATCAATCCTCAGTCTGATATATTTTTTTCTTTAATTTAATATTTTCATTTTCATATTTTTATACATATTGCATTCGGTTCGACATTATGTATTCATCTTGCTACAACCTTAGCTAAGACAACAACAGTTACACAATCGAATAATAAAAAACAAACATGTGTTATGTCTCTCGTTTTTATCCGACAATTGTGTGCACGTATTTCGTAGCCGTTCGTTTGTGTTATCAACGCTGCATTTTAAGTTGTTTTCAAATAATTAATTGTTTCATAATGACATTAATCGTGCATTCGGATCTGTGTAAAAACATCACATACAAATGTTTTATATGTTAGAGGTATTATGGCATGGAAAAGTATTCGTGATCTTTAATGAAGGTATAAAATTTCAATTTTTGAAATATCTAGATTTCACATTATTTACGTTTTATTATTACGAGCCTGTAGCGTCCCTCTGCAGGACAAAGGCCTCTCTTTCCGCCTTCAATACATCCCGGTCAAGGGCTTTAAATGACTAATCCTTCAAATAGGCATCCAATTCGTCTAGGACTTCCACGTAGTTGACGGCCTTTCAAGACCCATTCCGTAGTGGTCTGCGCTCACATCTCATCTGGCATGCGACACAATATCCAGCCATGTCCCACTTGAATTTGGCGGTTTTTTCACCAACGTCGGTTAATTTGGTTCTGAAGCGTATTTCGGTGTTCCTAATGTGGTCTGAGGGATTGATACCCAAAATGCTGCGCTCCATTGCACATAGGCAATTTTTCACATTAGTTTCATATTCAAATACAATAGTAATATACGTAGCTGTATTACCTGCTATAAGAAACCAATGTGTACTTATTACTATATATGTGGTTATTGGACAACATTTTTAAAATATTTCAAATTCATGAAACATTAAGCCGGATCTAAGTATTTTATAAATTATTATTAATTCCCCTATGCATATGCCGCTATTAGGAATTGTTTTATTAATAAAAAATCTTCAAAATTAATTAAAAATGGAACACTTTTAAAAGTCAATTACTATTTAATGACTCAAAAACAGGTGACTCATCAGCTTTCTAATCGATTGATATACATATCGATAAAATCTATTCGAATGATATATCGATAGTCTGCGGTAGGTAGGTTCAGATTTAGATTTCCGATTGATATTGATAGGCGATCGGTCACGTGCGTGCCGGCGTCCATACCGACTGCTAATTAAACGGATTTTACTGAGGCGCCTGGTGTGACGTCATCACTATTGTGTAGACCGACTGTCGTACTCCGTCTAGCTATTCTAAATATGTTGTCATACCTAATAAGTACACTGACTGTTAAGAAAGAAAAAATAATTGAAATTTATCTGATGTTAGACAAACGTATTATAAATATAAATGCTGTATTACTTGGCTGATTGAAGTTTAACTAAACTATGTATAACTAAGATTTATTTTAGATCTAATGATAAGTACAAAACTTAATCACTATGTTGTTACAGAAGATAATACGAGAACCAATAGATTTACAATAACAATATCCAAGATCAATTGAGATTGACGATGACAAACGCTGATTAACATAAAAAGATATACAATGCAATCCAGAGGCATGTACAGATAGATCAATTTAATCAATAAATCATATAGCATTGAAGTAGAATATAACGAAGTTAAAACACCGTCATACATCTAGTACAATGAAGCTTTCAATGGCAAACGCACAGAGTAGCACTCCACTGAACGGCCATATGGTCCGATAACGCACAAATTGAACAGACACTCGAATGTACATACAGTAAAGATATTATGTATCTATGTTTAATTCTGTCCACCTGAAGGCGTAGTTTTTTTTTTTATATTGCAATGAAAGGCGAGACGAGCATACCGTTCGCCTTCCTCGTCGTGTTACGACTGCTCATGGACAGTAGCAAAACCAAACAACACCTTGAATTACAAAGCAAAGCTTGGCATTCCACTGCAATCGCCACCCTGAGACATAATATGTAAGTCTCAATATGTACTGGCTACAATATCCTTCATACCAAAACACATCAGTGCATACACTGCTGTTTGTTGAGAGAAATAGATATTACGATGGTACCTACCCAGACGGCCTCTCACTTATGAGATACCTCGGTAAAAAGAAACTGTTACATCATGTCTTAGGGTTGACGGTATATTCTTTTCAATTGTAATAGTTTTTATTTGGTAGGTAAGGCCCGCCAACCCACACTAGGCCAGCGTAGTGGGTTGGCATAACCACTCTCAATCGAATCTCGATTAAAGAGGAGGCAGTGCCCATCAGTAGTACATATATGGGCTGATACAGTACAGATAAGATCTAAAAATTCAATTTCCAAAAGATTTTGATACTGCTCTGGTTTATGGCAATAATATTTTATTCTTTAAAAAACTCACATAATGCCGCTGATGATAAATATTTTCCAATATCTATAAGAACCTACAAAAACAAAGCTATTAATTAAAGCCATTGTGTAAGACTAGGATAAAAGTAAGAAGAAAGAGATAATTTTTGCTACCAGCAAGTATTGACACTATACATTACACAGTACACCAGTGTTTCAAATAGTGAAAATAATCAGAGCTGTGTAAAGTCCATGTCATTGCGTTTCAATATTTCTCCCGTGAAATGTTACCGCCGGCCGTATCACCGCGCGACATAAGCGTTAATTAAATAAAATTGAAATGAAAACGCCAAATGGATTTCGCTTGCTTTCATTAACACCGCTCCGTATTATTTTCGTTCATATATTATTGTGTTTGTAATGCATACGATCGTTATTCATGTCCTGTTTAATAAGCTGCTTTAAAAACAACATGTTTTCATTACCAGCTCTGCGCGTCGCTAATATTGTTGTTTTAGTTTATGTTGAAAATCCATTGTTAAAACAGAATAACGACACGGCTTATGTGCGTTGTACTCCCATATAAATGCGAATTAATGTTCTATATTAAGTTTTGCTGTTCAAATTATATTGTGATTAACTGGATTATTACTGGATACTTGAGGATGGGTTTTGGCAAGTTTGAGAGAGGATTACGATCGAATGACAAATGTGGAAGATGACATCTTGAAAAAGATTAATTACATACGCTTATCAGGTCCACATTTGATCAGGCTCGGAATGTATGGCCTGTCAATCAATTGAATAACCTCGTGTCATAATTCATCATTAGGCATTACATGCAAAGCTTATCGCCTAATTAATATTTATTAATTGCAATATTTGTTGAATATTGAATGTAATTCTCAGCGATTTGTTCCGTCAACGAGTAACATGCGGTAATCGTCTAACGAGTTTAATTATGCTGATGAACGACAATTTGATTCACCGCATTGTGGTCATTGAGGGTTGTTAAAGAAACGAGGAATATTACTTATATACTCATCGTCCCCGAAACAAACAAAAAAGATCAATTCGTGAGCATAATGGTTTCTTAGTTTTATGCGAATGTTACACATTGAAATAAAAATATTATTTAAGGATTTTATCGTTGATTTCGTTAAATTTTTACATTTATTAACTTCGTGACGTGATTTTAAATTTCATAAACTGTTAACCCATATATAATATTGTATTTTTGTAAAAGCAAAAGTTATTTTAGATTCATATAATTCCCTGAAAATGAATAAATGGATAGTTGACAAAACTAAGTTATCCAATAAATTTTATTTTGTATCCCGGAATATCTCAGCCTTCTTAATAAAAATTCCATGAATGTAATAACTAATGGGCACGTGGCAACAATTCCTATGAAATTGATTCAAATCTCTTGTAAACCTGACTGGACTACGAAAGGTGCAGCGGTACAGTGGAAAGAGACCTTTAAGAAATGAGCATCTGCTTTGGATTAAGAATAGATTATGGAATAGACTAGTAGGTATTCAGGAACAATGACTAATTGCCATAAGATCAAGTGTTGTGCGGAAGCATCTTTCTGTCAAACACAAACAAAATGTATGGATGTGCCTTTATTTCTATTTAATACGTTCTGATCACATTCATATTTAGAGATAATTTGCTTAGACATAACTACACATAGGAACCTTTTTCATACTAACGTGACAAGTTAACTATCATGCTCCTGAAGAGAAGTACTGTGCAACCACCAATTAAAGGGTATATTCACATAGGCTATCCTACATTTATTACAATATAAGTTGTACATCTAAAATGTTGGTAAAGCAAAAAAAGCCCTTTGTCCGTCAAGCCTTAAACTCACTATGCATAGATCTATACGATTACTTTAGGGAATTATTCGCATTCAGCTAGTAAAAAATAAATGAAAAATAACTGTCCATTAACACATTTCGTGTCCGTCACTCGCAATGTCAGTGGAAAAATACAGTTTGTAACATAGTCGCCGCTCGCGTTGTATAAAGACTAAAAATAAGTAAATGTGCAGAATTGTTAACTACGTAAAGCCGTATTTAAATTCAGCTCAAACATTCACCCAGTTGCAGCGTTGGGTTAATCCGACCGGTTTTACATGGCTTCAACGTCGCCTCGTGTGTTTAGATCCTAATTTTAATAAGGAGTTTAAAGAATTGCATTGTCGCTTTGCGAAACGCTAGTCGAAAGCGTTCTTTGAAATCAATAACTTCTGCCAACCTGCATAGGTTAATATTTGCCAATAATATTTCTTAATCTTGTGGTAAAAAATGTCAACAGGAGTTTCTAAAAATAAAAATTTAGATAAGGTTTTTTATGTTGTTTTTTTTTTTATGTTCACTCCTAAGGATAGAATGACATATAAACAAAAAACAAATCAGCTCTTCTTAAATGCATGTCGTTTGGTTTGCAAAACAAATCTGCTAGTAACAAAACTAATTCTTCAAAAACATCCCGTATTTTAATTAAGCAATGCCCACTCAACATATTCACGTCATAACAGACTGTTTATTAAGCTTTAAGTTGTTTACCGAACTCGCTAGTGTCCCAAAACATTTATTAGGGGAGCGCCGCGTAATTTTTTACGCGAGAAACACAGCAATGCGGTACGTTTTACTGAAAAAAAAACGAGAGATGAGAATAAACAGACGACGAGGAATTGCGAGAGAGCGCTCGAATTTTGAATACAAATGTAAATTAGTATCTCCACTAATTACCTCGGCCGACACGTTCAGGGCTATGCGTCTTGCCGGCTTACTGGGGACGTTCAATTTTTTTTAAGAGCTCGCAAAGTCCTTCGGCTATTTTTCACATTAATCGTGAATTGAAGTTTAATTTGTGCTTTGTGGAAATTACGTGTGCTGTTAATAGAGATTCTATTCCTTTTAATTCTATGTTATCATTGCTAACTTCTTAATAATCGATGTTATTGCGGCCAGTGTCATCGCCTTTGTCATCAACCTCCTTCGCTTTATCTTTAATTTACTTATTTCTAATGACTGGCTATTGACTCTTCTCTGATGATATTAAGTTAGCCTCTTGGCATATTGCTTAGATTTCTTTAACATTATAAAAGTACCTCAAACAACATTTCTTGAATTTATCATTGTTACCTTTATGCCTATTCTGCTGACTTGTATTCTGATCACAAACTGGAAATATGGATGCGTTGCAATGTTGAGTCTACGGAAGGCAGTTTACGAATGCCCGGCTATTACAATTTCGGTATCAGGTTGGATTGTGACGGATTGTTTCCTACGCCGCTTTCCAGCCGATGTCCGGTTCACCGGACCAATTGATGTTGCCTGTGGACATCATTATTCTGGGTATCGAATCGATTTTGGGAACCTGTATAAACGTAATCGATCAATCAGTTTTAATAGTAGGTTTCATATAACTTTATTGTCCAGTTATGGGAAATAACATATGTAATTGTGATTGAAATATGTAGAAGTAATACCGAGATCTAGATTCATTTCCGTGCGAAAGATCATAGACCTGATTGACATCATTAAAATTTTGGAGGTATAAATGTGAATGCCTTATTAATAATCACAAGGTAGATTAGCTGTTTTATTTAACGTTGTTAAATAAGTATCTTATGGGAGAGTCAACGATCTTACCTCTTCTGAATAAACACTATACGCATCTAGAATAATGAAGTAAAATCATCGCAGTAATAAAAAGTGCTAACATTTTTTGGAAGGAGACACTTGTATGTTACAGTATACCGGGTAATTTGCACCTTAATATCTATATTTCTCTATATTGTCTTGACAGTGGTTTTGCTTCACCATATTTTAAATTCTTTACAGCCTAGAAAGAGTATCTATGAAATTCGGTTATTTCGACAATCGATCGAATTAAATTGGTAATTCCGCTCCGAGACTCACTAGCGTAAATTGCTATAGCAGGTCATCTTCGGAAAGGTGGCAAGCGGCTGAAATATTATATTTTACCACTACTGTTGTTTACGGGTTGACTAACATACTATCTCAAGAGGTGCCATCATTATTGTTATTAATCGCAAAAATAGGGTTAATCAAATACAAAGTCATGTTAACCCGTTTCAAAGCATTCGCCAGCTTCACGGGACTCGTCTCACTGATCATAATGGCACACACGTCCAACGTTCAACCCTCAAGTCACGCTCTGTGACTACGTGTGTGTATTAACGCATTGTTCATTATCATTAGCGCTAACCCTTCATCGCTTCCCGGCTGTCTTTTCGTTGAAATGTTAATATTTTTTAAAAGCGTTTTACACTTTGTGGTATATTCGATCCGATATTTTATGTGGAATTTTAATTTTACTTTTATGAATCCCTTAGAGAAGTTGCTTGTGGATTTCTAGTAACGGTGAGAGTAAATGTTGAGGTGTAATATCTGGTCTTACAGTGCAATTACTGTTCATATTATACGTAGTTTTCAATCAAAATGTTTCTTCTATATTTACCCCAAATTTATGAGAAATTGGCGCAAAATTTTTGGGATATCCAATTATTGCAGAAATAATTGGCCTTATTACAATTGTAAATTACATAATAGTGTTTACATTACCTGGAAAAATAAGGCAAAACGCCGCGGCTAATATATTATACTATAGATAGAAAATGAATCACATAGTGTTAGATACATACATACATAAACTCAGGTCTTTTTCCCAGGAGGGGTAGGCCGAGGTGTCAGGACACCCACGTTTCGCCTTTTATATTCCGTCCCACAATGTCCTATCGCCATATTGGGCACAAATTCCTGATTCCGGGCTATAGTTTTAAATTGTACCTACTTACATTGTCATATGTTGAATATGTCTCGAATCATGGAGAAAAAGCCTCGTAAAAATATTTCCACATCTAGGACCACTTAAAAAATCGTATCCTGTAAATGTCCGTTCAGACGCGGCCGGCCATCCCTCCACAGCGGAAGCTTATAAAAACGTTATCATCTTTTATTTTTCACGCTCACAATTTGCATGTCCCGTTCCAGAGATGATGTGCTGTGAAATTATGCTCTAAAGCATATTTATATCGTCTGCGCATAACTTAATAAGGCTAACTTAATTAACTGAATTAATTGTTATATTTTCATTATTTAGAATTCCCTGGTGTTTTGGTGCTTGTGTAAGTCTGGTACTGTGTATTCTAAAATAAGGATAATAAGGACAATAAGGTAATTTTAGAACCGTTGTGAAAATCTTGCAGTTGCTAAGGAGTATTCCGAAATAAATTCTAATCCTTTTAAGACGTGGAAGCGGTCTCTATCCATCATTATTGAAAAACATAATTTTAGATTTGGTTATAGCTAAAAAAAAGGCTATGGTGTGTAAGTCCGCCAACCCATACTAGGCCAGCGTGGTGGACTATATGACCTAACCACTCTCAATCGTACTCTCGATTGCAGAGGAGGCCCGTGCTCTACACTGGGACGTATATGGGCTGATACTGAAGATTTCGTTAAACTTTCTACATTATTGAGAGTTATAGTTTCTACTATAGGTAATGTAGGGTTTTCTAGCGAAGCGTTTAAATTGACTGATCGACTTCTTGAATATGATAGTTACAAATAATTTTCAAAATTGAAAATGACTCTACGGTTTTTCTTTTATTTATTGTCCTTACTAATAAAAGGCATACATAACATTTAGACTACATATTATGATGGTCAGACAAGAATCCAAACTAAAACCTCAATCTGCTGAACCTAATTTGACACACATAAAACAACCTTCCAAAAAATAATCACACAAGTATTAGAATCCTACTAAGTGAACCCCACATAAATGAAGCACAGAAGAAGAAAATTATAAACAAGTGCAGATTTTTATAAAGGGTTGGCGACGTAAATCAAAAGAAGAAAATGTATTTGTTTAAGCGTAAATGCACAAGTAATTTTTTAGCGAGTCACCGGTGGCCCATTTAAATGATTAATTTTTCAACATCCCCTGATATATTTTCATTTTAATGAGAGCTTGTAATTATGTGGGGGAATTTGCGACGTATTCTTCGATGTAAGTAGATATCTTTCGATATTGAACGTTTCTTTATATGCATGAAGTTTAAATTAGGTTTCTATGACATTTTATTTATTTATTTAATCCTTTTTTGGACTACCTATATAGAGATACAAATTAGAAATCACACATAAATATAATAGTACAAGTGGCGGCCTTAACCTAGTTAATCGTACAGGCGACTATGGGATGGATGTATCAATAGGACATAGAAAGGGCATTCTGAGGCGTAATTGAAATAATAATAATCTACAATGAGTAACTAAGTATAAAAGCACATGTAAACATATGCATATATGAATATACTTACATTACATACATACAGTACATACATACATATACATACTACGAGTACATACTTATCCTAATATTTGCCAAAAGATGCTAAAGGACATTTTTTTCAAAATTTTATTCTTGTTGTGAAAAGAATCAGATATTTCGTTTTCATACTTGGAGTTTACTAGAGTTAATACTTGTTGTTATGTATGAGCCCTAAGCACTTAATACAATCCATGTTATTTGAGCATTGCCCAAATATTTTCCATATCATATACTTATTTCGAGCGATGACTCTAACTGCTGTAGTAAGGAACAATTTAATTCACATGAAACGTCTCTGAGTGCGGTCGTAGCAGAATAGCTAATGTGTTATTTTTTAATAACTAATTTTGATATTCTAAAAACAAAGCGCTTGTCATCTTCCACGACCTCCACAGAATAATATTTAGATTAATTTATTCGTACAATATTATAACAGTATCACGTCTTGTCGCTGCAGTAGGTAAGTGTTATTACGTCCGTCTGAGCCCATTTCCTAACCGTCACAACAAACCTAGTTTTAGTTCGAACACATGTCACGTACCAAACAAGACAGCTTTACTATACTATTTTTAGCATCACTTAAAAATACCGCGGCGCCTTAAATTGTCACACTTTAAATCCTTTGGTATTTGGTTCTTAGGATTGATGTCTACTTCACCCAATCAAGACTGTAAACAAAATCTGCAGTAAAGGAAAGAGCGGTGCATGTACCGCTGCAAATGATTTTGTCACTCTTATCCCTTCATCTTATCTTTTTTTATTGCCATGAATGGTAAGACTAGCATTCCATTCGCCTGATGATAAGCGATACGACAGCTCATGAACAGTAGCAAAACCAAACAACTCCTTGAATTACAAAGCTTGGTACTCCACTGCGTTCGCCATCCTGAGATACAAGATGTTAAGTCTCAATATGTCCAGTAGTTTCTCTGGCTACAATGTCCTTCAATCCGAAACACAACAGTGCATTTAAACTGTTTTAGGCATGTCTCTTTTTATTTATCGTATAAGTGGTTGATTTGCAGTGCGCAAATATTTTGTTTGCGATGACCGCTCTAGTAAAGTATTTCAATGCCTACACGTTTCATACGCGTCAAAAATATACGAAATAATAGAAAAGAAAACAATATTGATTTACATTCATAGCCACAGGGCCACCACGACAGTCATGGTAGTTTGTGTTGCAGTAGGCGGACATCTTAAAACCCAATATTTACTTTAGCTAGTAATTTTTCCATTACTTTTGTATTCGGAACGAGTACTCGTCAGCCTTGGTGTCCGTGATGTTATGCTCTGCGTATGGCGCTTGAGATAGCCTCCTTTGATCATTAGCCATACCAACCACAGAAAGCGAACCACACTATGGCTGAATTGCACAAAGTAACTTTGCCAATACCTTTGCCTTTGGAACTGTCATCGCCATACATTTGAGACGTATTTGACCTTGCTAATGTATGGGATTGACATTTTCAAGGTCAACGGTATTGGCAAAGTTAGTTTGTGCAATTGGGCCTAAGAGAACGTAAAGATTGTTCATGAAAGCAATGATGTCTATCATACCATTAGAAGGCATAACGTATGTAGAATAGAAGAACAAAAATAATTTAGAGACCCGTAAAGTTGCATGTAACGTCACATATTTGAAGCAAAATTTTAATTTATTATTAATGTGCATGTGAAATTGGGCCTATAGCTAAAGAATGTTTAAAAAACAAAATTTATAATTATCAATAATTATAGTATTTAAAAACAAAAATCCGTTAAAATGTAAACTACTTTAATAAGATTTATGAATTTGGCAAGTAATAATGTCATGGGCTATTTTGTTAGAATTAAGAAAAAGAACATATTTTCACAACGACGATTATCTTTATATGTTTTATGAGCAGTCTTACAGGACCTTCTAATCCGTTGTACACCAAGTATTACCTACATGCACAAAATAATAGTAATACACCTACATTAAGCAAACAGTAGACGATTATGTCTCCACTTTGAAACAAAACAATTTAATCTGAATCGCGTTGGCCCGGCCTCCGCACAATAAATTATTATGTACTAAGAATGTTAATAAAGCGGCACTCTAACAGTTTGTTATAAATGACGAAACAAAAATAAGGACTGAATGCTTAATGCCGGCTTAAAGGGTTCCAACAATGCTCCTCTATCAGTCATTGTTGGATCTCAGAGAATTATTACGTTGATATTGTTGCTTGTAATAATCCTTACTTGTATTTTAGTCGCAAAAGTATGTATGTATCAGATTCTTTCACGCTAAACCTACTCAATGAATTGAAAATACATTTTGTGTAGAGGTAGCTGACCTAAGATTAATACATGGTTACATTTTATCCCGAAAAATGCGGTTTTCGTGTGTGATTGGCAAGGAATTTTTTGAATAAACATATTAGCAACTATTTTAAATTTAAATTAATTTAAAGCTTAAGGACATGGTACAGTATGACATGGGACAGAAACGGATATAACAGGACGGCACGGGAAAAGTAGTACCGTGGACGGCTTTAATATTGATTTTAAATATAAATCGGTTGGTACGCGAAATAATATTATGTTATGACATAAATAATATTATGTTTTAATATTATGTTTATAAATAATATTATGTTTTGACAGCCTCCGTGGCGCAGTTGGTTAGACGCCGCCTGTGAAACGAGAGGCCGCGGGTTCGATCCCCGCACCGAGAGAAATGTTTGTGTGGCCCACAAATATTTCTTTCGGGTCTGGGTGTTTGTGAGACCGAAAAGTCTCTCGTAGTTCCTGATACCCACGACACAAGACCCGATCTTAATGTGGGGTCAGGACTATGTATGTGACTGTTTGGGTGTTATTATTGGGTGTTTGGGTGGGTGTTATTGATGTGAAATGGATTCAAAAAGTATTTGCACCCGGGCGAAGTCGGGCTCGGCCAATAGTACATTCATTCGTACACTAATTTGTTTTTATAGAATGTTCGATGGAAAATATTGATATTGATGAATTATAAGTACTATAAATAGTAATTCATGTTTTACTATAAATCTACCTTCCTTTAACGATTGTAAGAAATAAAGATATTATCATTGAAGATGCTATAGACCGGGCCAAATGGCAAAGTTTGAGATGGAAAGAAGATATGCAGGATAACGTTATGCAGAACAGTAGCTTGAAATTTAGATACGTGCATTTGATTTTGATAAGAATCATAAGTCTACGAAGTTGCAGTTGGACGGGCTATGCTTTAAGACCGATGCCAAGGCCGCATTCGTTGTTTGAAGAAATTATTCGTCGTGAGTACACGTACGGAGTTCAAAGGCCAGTTCTTTTTTTAAACAATTTTGCGTCATTGCAAATATTATGATAATAGGCTTATTAAAAAAAAAACAACGTTCTTTTTTTAAAAATCCGACGTACCAGTCATAAAATCGAGAGAATCCAAAGTCAGCTATTATAACTTTAAGTCCATAACTCAAATCATCAACAAACTACAGGATACACGAACATCCTAACAACATAGAACCACAGAGTAGGTGGCCAGACAGAGACATTAAAGTGCTATAAAGAAACCGCTTCAGTAGTTGGAACACTAAACTTATTTGCCAAGTCACCAAGACTCTGGTCGTTCGCGTGGTTTGTGTCTCCACCGTTAATTGTTTATCTTTTACTTATATGAATGTTTAGCCTATAATTTGAGGACGATCATAAGGATATTATAGATGGGAGAACTTACTTCATTATTTCTGCCATTAACAGTGGAAGAAATGAGGAGGAAATTTCCATACCTGTGATTTTTTACTTAGATGGTATATCAATAGGGTTGTATCCAAGGTCTGATTTTGAACAGTATAAAATGATTCCTAAAAGTGTAGCATATAAAAATTTGAATTTTGAAAATTTTAGTAGTGCGGTGCACCTTATGAAAGATGACGTCACATCGCATATGTTGCATCCTTTTCTATTACTCATACGATCAACTTTTTCATATTTGTAACTTACTTATTCTGTATAAGCCCAAATACGTCCCACTGCAGGGCACGGGCTTACTCTACAATCGACAGTACGATTCAGAGTGGTTAGGCCATATAGTCCACCACGCTGACCTAGTGCGGGTTAGCGGACTTACATACCATAGAAATTCAACTTACTTATTACTATATGGATTTTAAAAATTCTTCCGGCTTATGCATATGCATAATATAATCTTTCGATATAAACAAGAATAAGAATTGATTACATAAGCCTATTGTATAAACTAGATTAGCCCAGTGGCAGACTAAAGGCCTATTACAATAAGCATTGGTCTTTTTTCCATCATAGTAGGAAAACCTAGATCCACTATTAAGGCACATAATGATATTAATAGCAGGCATGCTAGTATAAACAATTGAACAGATCATAGTTACGTAACGATTTAAAACTAAGAGCAAAACGGAGGCAATCCAAGTACTTAATAAAGGTTTTACTTGAGCTCATACGAAGCAAATATAATCCGCGTTAAATTACTATAAAAATCCGACAAGCGGAGCGGCAGAATGAATAGACCAGGCCACATTCAGGCGGACTCATGAAAAGAGCGACCAAAAACGAATATATTCCACGAGAGAAACGACTGAAATACATCGCATGGTGGACTCGATCGCGACATATTCACACTAGAAACGGCATTTTAAATCTTTTTAATGAATATTTAGAGGTTATTAATCTTAAATAGTGTGTCAAATAGTGAATAGAAAGTGCGTGGTGACCTGTTAATAAACGGACCAGACGCAGCTGCCAGCATGTTTACGATGGTCGCGGACTTCAATCCCAGGGCACACCTCTGCCTTTTCGGATTCATGTGTGTAGTATCGATAGTCAATCACCACGCCCTATAACGGTGAAGGAAAATATAGCGAGGAAACCTGCATACTATGCGATTTGTAACAATTTCTATGGTATGTAAAGTCCGCCAACCCGCATTAGGCTAGCGTGGTGGACTATATGGCCTAACCACTCTTAATCGTACTCTCGATTGTGATGGAGGCCCATGCCCTGCAGTGGGACGTATATGGACTGATACAGAATCTCAAATATCTGTATCACGTCTTAACAAACTAATTATCGGGTGTCCACCAACAAGATGGAAAAAAATAGCTAAGAAAGAAGAAGAAGCTGCAAGAAGTCACTGCTTGCAAAATGCTTGGGGAAAACTTATATTGAGAATGGCCTTCCTATGGCTGAAGAAAGAGAGAGAGATAACCCACAAAATTATATTAGAAAGCTTATTTATTATTCTTTGGTTTGACTACTTTATTTGTAATAGCGTCTTGACTGTGAAGTGTAGACAAAATTGTTCAAACGACACAATTTTTCTAGCAAATAAATGCAAATTTATTTAACGATCCGTTTGATTTACTTAGTGACAATTTGCAATATATTATGTTTAGTTATGTGAGGTGCTTACTAATTTGACATTTACATTGGCTTCGATAATGTTATGTTTTTGGGGTCAACTTTATTTAACTTAGATAGTTTTTTATGAATGGTGCTATTGACACATTTTTTGCGAGGCAATAGGAAGGGTCATATTCCATGACACACAGTATTGTGGATAATTTGTGGTTACGAAATGTTTTTCTTCAACGTTTCGAATATTATCAAATAATGACGTCATTCAAAAATAATCCAAATTTAAAATTTTCCGTGCGTGTCGTCGCATCTCAATTTTAAACACGTAATTCCCAAAATAATCTTATATTCTTCAAATATAAGTTTGCACCGTTCCGCGTCACGCCCCGTTGCCATTTCTAGATAGAATTTGTATTCACACTAGCTACATCGCAGTGGGAATACCTCGAACACAAAATAAAAATATAGCCAGAATACAGAGCGTAAACATGTTTACCGAGACTGCGGCCCGATTAAAAACTGACGAGTAAACATTCATTATTTACACATTCAACGGTGTATTGTGAGGGTTTTGAGTATAGCGGTTCCTTGAGTTTTATTTGTATTGTTTTAATTATGCTTCAAATTATATTATAAAAAGTCTAAATAATATAACAGTTGTGTAATCATAATACTTCCTCTATTATTTTCCAACATCATGTACATTAACACAAGGCTCTCTACAACATACAACTCGTATATTCAAATGCCTATAATTTTTGCTAAATTGAACAATCGCTGCGTAAAAATCCTCTGACTCGGCCATCCTTCACATTAGTTGTTGACAGCTCCGTTCTATACTCAAATTCTTATTTTATTCTACTTAATATAACAGCCAGCACCATTTACTAGTCGCACATAAGAATCAATTGTAACGGACAATAGAATACAATTCGAAGGTAAGGTAAGCTGATCTACACATAATTATAAAGAAAATAATACTATAACCTAATTAAAAACCATGCTAAGCCTAAATGTGAGATAAGAAATTAGCAAGGCTATCTTAATTCATGATCAGCGTCTGTGCTTTTAATTGAAATACCTTAACTCTATTCTTTGTTCCCTACGTCACTTCTTTGCACATCTCCCATGCTTTGCCTAATCCTAAAGGTAGGTGAATAAATTTTATGGTGCAAATAGTAGGTCATAATATTGTTCCCGAGATTTGACACGGTTGAGTTAATCTTGTTTTACGGAGCCACTAACACCCGACAAAGACGTTTTGTTTCAGAATTCATGAGATTCAAATCTGTGTGATAGGTAAATAGGGAATGTAATCAATGTCTATATATTTTACCATGATTACATGAATTAGTTCTAGTTAATTTGTAGCGTATTTCATGGCAATTTAACACATTCTAAACGTCATTGCCATAACATTACAGGTAGTATTAACTTATAAAAGACTTATAAAAAAAAAATTATCACTCTTTAAATGTTTTAGGACAATAAACCAATTGAGCACGATCAGCATCATTGTTTCATGATTAATATAACACATTGTTTTTCAACATAAAAAATATGTATTACCCAATAATTATAACACTCTTACATAAAAAAACGCAGTGTTTATTTTTAATTACGTCGCGCCTTATCGCTAAATTTTATTACATTTTTAACAGCGTCACCAAAATTAATGTTTGTCTCGATAAATTATCGCGCACCAAATTTTTCAGCGAAAACATTCGTATTTTTCTTTAATAAAATTCATAGGTTTTCTTTAAAAGGGATGGCACATTAGTGACAGTATATATTTTAGTGAAGAAATACGAGCTAGGCACTTAAATCGACAAATGGGCGCGTTGCAATTGACAGTGTATTAAACAGCTGCCTGCATGCCAGAATAATACTGAATCTACTGCCTAAAGACGACTGCACATTCACCAACCATATGTTTTTAAATTCTATAAATGTTATGTTAATTATTTTATTTTCCGAAATATGTGAATTTTGCTTTGTAAATGTATTATTTTTTCTTTTTCAAAAGTCCCTCGGTGAGCTGTGAAAAAAAATGATGTTCTGTTGAAGTACCTTCATGTGATAGTCATTCGAAACCTAATGAAAATCGCAGTATAGTCCAGATGGAAATGATAATGATCAAGGTCCCGTCGCTGGTCGATAAAGTTTTGTCGATTTGAATATGATTACAAGTACTTTCATTGATTCCAGAATAACTCCTATTCCATAGTTTTATAAGAACCTGACTGTGAAAAAAAATAGTAATTATTTGCATTATTGCAATAGTAACCTTTTCTTGTTGTGTCAGAGACTTGCGGTATTGTAAATCCTCTCATAGTTTTTAATACTCAAGATATAAGAAATTAACTGCGATGTCAAAAGAGTGTACGCGCCGTACATTCTGCTATCTTAACTTCATTCTAAAATACTAAAAAAATCCAACACGTCTATAATTTACCCCGTCGAATTCATCCATTGTGGTAGGTCCCTAAAGATGGGGTGGGGTATCACGGCGCATAGCTGGTTGCCAGGGAACTACAACTTTTTCTTTGATAGAGTTCAAATAAATCTGCGCCAAGACCGCCAATGCAGACTTCAGCGGACGTGCTTACTGAATTTAGAATTCTCAGCAACGTACAGCTACACAGCGAAACGTCTGACGTATTGTTTTGTTGCTTTGCTTTGGATTCATTCGATCCTGCTGTGATTTATATATTCATTTATATGTTTAGTGAAGTAGTTTTTTTAGATATATGTAGCAATATTTTTTTAAATAATACATAAGTGTACGAAATGACAGTTAAAGATGTAAGTCCCCTTAATTAAAAAACCTTTATAAAGTGCCAATTCCTTAGGAATTACAAATTTGAATGAATTTAGACGATAATTGCATATAATCGCATTTATTTTTCAATGTTACTGCTTATAATTTCGATTGTTATTTGTCTATAAAGCACTCCCCGAGATACTAATATATAATTTTATCAAATGTTGCAGAAGTATTAGTGTACTCAATAAAAAATATTTTTTTATTTGCAGGTTAGGAATGAGAGATAGAATTAAACAAAGTAGTAAAAATGAGTTAAGTTTTTGAAAAATACCTTTGTTTAGGTATGTTTCTGTAAATTATACTTCTGATTATAACATTGCTCCGCGTATTCCCCCAAATAAAATATTTATGTATTTTCAGACAGTTTCATACTTTGCGATGACCGGTCGAGTTCCTCTACATTGTCCAGTTTAAACTGAGCCGCGTGTTTTTACAAACAAAAATACTATTGTTCTAAACCAATAGTCGGGAGAGGTCCAATTAAATTGGAACTGTTATGGGTAGCAGCAACTATGAATAATGCATTTTTGTTTTGGATTTTTATGATCAAAGTTTTGATTATTTTCAGTTTGATATCGAATAGGTGGGGGCGAATAGAGAAATTCTATACCAGTTGTTCGAGACAAAATAATTGCTAAAAGCTAAACTAACAATTCTAGATAGTAAAATTTCGGAAACAATTTTTTTGTCCTATTTATACTAAAACAGCGTTTATACTTTAGTTAAAATACCATTTATTTGTTTGAAAATAATAATTTTCTACGCGTTCAATACAGGTACTATTTGCATTCTATATGCTAGAGTCTGCACTATAAATTCATTATGATGGATGTTAATGCCAAAACGAACCTTAGCAGTAGCAGTAACTTAAAGCAGTTATTTTTTTATTTATTATGTAATATTCCCTTTATTTTATGTATTTTTATTAATTTAGTAGTAAATAAATAAAATATTTTCTTTTAAAATAATTAACGTTTCGAAAATAAAGCTTAAGATTCAAGACATCAGTGTTAGGACCCATTAATGATTTGCAGCCATTAGTTGAAGCAAAAACAACAGCACATCCGGCGCGAATATAATATTAAAATAAAGAAATTATCATTTAAATTCCATATAAATCATCGGTTATTCGTATAAACGAACAAGATACAATAAAACTACGAAAACAAAAGTAATAAATCGAACTCGCTACATTTATCATGTTACGAGTTATTGTTTATCCCGAAGGTAGTTTTGTCACCGAGTGAAACAGTTCGAGTGGACTCGTCCAAGTGTTGCGTCGGAAGCTTGTACAATTATACATAATATATTCTCATAGATATGTACGAAAAGGAACAACAAAATATTCATATGATATTTTACTAATAAACGTACTTAGATTATATTTTGATGATGACATGTTGGACAGTAACTTGTAAGTGAAGAAAAATCGTTTGTAGAAAAAAAGTACAGCTTACCCTGGCAATTTAGAACTCGAAGTGACAGCAGGTCAGGTAATGAGGTCGAACAGTAATCAGGTGGAGGGCATATACTGACAATTTCATCCACTCTCATATTCGTCTACATATTCTTTATTAGAGGCTCTACGACCTATTGTCGAACCAGCTAGGTGGTTCTGTAGGGTATATGTGTAATTGAACCTAAGATTTTGTGGGTTTAATAAAAAAACTCGCAGCGTCGAAGACCAACCTTATGGTAAACCAATAAATTCAGTAAAAATTCTATAAAGTGCTATGTTCAGTAGTTTATTTTTAGTGTGACTAAAGAATAAGCATGACCTCACATTTACCAATATACCATAACAGGAGTATGGCTACTAGATATGATCACTAGATATAATTTGGTTCATCCCATGATCTTAGACTTGTGCGAGACGGTAAGCGCCATGCTCAGTTCGAAACTACTCCAACTTATCGCATACATACATACTAAATCAAATGAACATGTGTCTGTTTATTTGTTTTCACACGGCCAGTAGTCTCGTTACATGTTCCGAACAAATCTGATAAACAGTGGACGCAGTCTCACGCGATATTCGCAGCTTTCGACGTGGAAAACATGGCGCTGTGAGTAAACGGAAAGTGTTTGATGCGATCTCAGACTTATATATTCCTATGTGTAGTCGGATAGATTTTATTTGGTTAATTTATTGTGTTGCAATATATTACAATTTACCGATGATTGTACATTGAGGTATTTGATGACCTATTTTTATTTTTTTTCATATTTACGTAGTTATAAAAAAGGTAAACGACATGTTCGTATCACCATTCAATGAAATAAAAAAAATGATTTCTGAACACAAATAGGATTCACAAACACAAATATTTCTTGAATAAATATTAAATACCCTAGGTTGGACAAATATATGTGAGTTGTATGAAAAAATACGCACCATCCTTCTTGTAACATCAGCGTCGAAAACCACATTGTTGTAAGATTTAAGAACGGTCATAAAATTGTCAGCAACTGATTTCCATTTTCTAATTTCTAATGTTTTAAAAGTTTATATTTTTTATATTTCACATTTAGGTACATTGATACAACTTTTTTAACAGAACTATTTAGCTGGTGTTTTATTCTAATTACCGGTACTTCAGTGACATCATTTTTCTAGGAACTATTTCGTAATAATTGTATAAAAATAATGTAGCATTTGAAGTACTGCAACCAGCTATGACTCAGTGTTATGAACCGAACATTGCGTCAGGATTGAAACTAGATCTAAATCTCCTAGACCGATCATAAATAAACAATACTCAGCTATGTGCAACTATTCATACGATTAAATCAAAATCTGCTTTATATTCAATGTAATACAAAAAAAAACCCTAAATATGAATTTAAAAAGATCTCAGTTCGGTCCTAAAGTATGAAATAAGATGAAGCTATTATAAATTAATTAAAACACCACAGCTTCACTATCGTTGTAAATAAATCATTCCGACCAGTTTTACAGGACAACCAATTTCTTCTTAAGTAATTCCAAGCCGATAATGTAGATAGGTGGGTCATAAAGGCCGCTACCGATCGAACGGTTGACACGCGACCGGACGAAAATTCGAACCTACACCCACCATTCAGAGATTGAACGATTAAACAAGTAATTAAGTATCGACGGTCATTCTGTCGTGGCGACTCTCAAATTTGCATGTTAAACGAAGTTTAACTTTGCGTTTTTGTTTTACATCCCTTATTGAGATGCTGGCTCGCGTGTGTAGCCTTAGGACAACTGTGTACGCAAAATAATTGCGTACCGAAGCACCAGTTGATACTTTAATGTTTTTTCAGGAGTAAAATCAATAAATGAGTTTCACAATATCCTTTGTTGGTATTCAAAGAATGTTAAATATATTGTAATGATTTTATTGCAACAAATAATTTTAAATTAGTGTAATGGTTTCTTGAATTTACGCGAATTACACATTGAAATACAATAACAGCAGTAAGCACATTGAAAACTGCAAATAATCGAAACATCGCGCGTCAGGAAGTTAAAAAATGTTAAAATTAACTAAATTCGAGATAAAATCCGTAAAAAGTTATATTAAAATAAAAATTGTAGTTGATTTCAAGAATTATTCCCAATAGGTGCCTATTTATTTTGATGTCAAATTTCGTGTCATCTTAGGTATATCGTCCAATTTTTAATCTTATTAATCTCCATTCCCAATCCTTTTCTTTCGTTCTATTCCGGAAGAGTGGCAACGTTCCGGTAATTATTTAGATGTCACCCCATCAAATTCTTGAATAAAAGTAGTCATTATTAGAAACGGTGGCGAAAATAAAGTGAGTCTCGCGCTTGCATGCAAATGGCAATTTTCAAACCTTCTGTACCTCTTTCGTTTTAAGAGATCACTAAATTAAGCGCACAGTTAACATTTCCTTACGATGTGTGAATAAAGCATATATTTGAGTAGAGAAGCTGCGTTTTAACCCTTGTTATGTATTGATGCACCTTTTAATTGTGTTGTTAATGTCAGCGTTAAGGCGTAGAGATCGCTTGCTCCGATTGTGTGCGGTCGATGTGGTTTAGCGATTCGATCATTTGTGTCCGACTAAAAAGAGATTTTTAATTTATTTTAAATACTAGTTTTTGCTTTCAACCGTTCCAAGTTTATGTCGTTTTGGAGATGGTTTTGGCATTTATTGTGCTGTATGTAGGTCAAAACTCATGCCAATGTAGAAAAACTGTGTTGCGTCACTGTTATACGTCATACTGTTTTGTCATATTTTATAATCTTTGAAATTAAATGAAATTGGTCTTTTGGTGTTAAGGCACACAAAGCTTTTGAGTCTAATTCACTGGTTGAAAAGGTATTCAATAATAATCAATTAGTAAATTTGTGCTCGAATGTCACCGCCAAATACATTTTAGCAGATAAATATTTCTTCAATATGCATATACTACGTAAACAAGATAAGCGTGGGTCGTTAATTAAAATTCTCTATACCCACATCGACACGAGAAAGTGACGACACTAATTAAAAATCCGAAATATGGTGTCAGATAATCACACCTGTACATTATCCATTTATAATACACCTACGGCGCATAACTCTTAAGCGTGAAGGAAATAAATTACGTACTTACGTCGGTAAGCCATATTAAGCGACCCCAATTAGCCGAGATGAGATATATGGTTACAAAGTATATACTGTAGGGGAGCGGATCGAATCCCAGTTAGCGGCCAGTGGTCAGCCATTAAAATATTAAGGGTTCTCTAATCTGCCATGATTGAATTTGCGTTTTCACTGCCCCTGTGTGCGCCTGCCCTAACCCAATGGCTATGTATCATTTTCGCCTACTAAGGTTACTCGCAAGAGAGCTGTCGTGATAAAACGCGTGATGTTCGTATTTTGTCGCATTTATGTATGTTTAGTCTTGGATAGTTTCTCAATATATATTTTTTATGTTCGTGTTATCTTATATTAGTATATCTACACTTCTCACAATGACTAGAGGAAACAATATGACTAGGTATACAGTAATCAATAATTCAAACACGTGTTTTTGTAATAGGTGTGTTTTTTAATAATGTGTAATTATAATGTAATATGTACAATTGAATAAGCAACAATTTGTTCTTAAGTTTACGAAGCTAAAGTTATTTTTTTTAATTTTCTACATATTACTGACTTCCTCTTTCAGGGTAAGTTTAACTTTATTTGTGAGCATTAACATTTTCAATTATTTTTTACATTCCGTTTTTTAACAGAGTAGGTACAAAAAAACAAAGATGGCGGCCACCCTCTACCGCTACACCAATCGAGTGTCTGTAGTAGGAGGCCAACGTATGGAATAAATCTACAGGAGGTATACAAAGCGTGCGGAGGCCCGATAGCAGAATACGAGTATCTAAAGCCGTAGAGCGGAGGAGAGGAAAATTAGCATTTTAATAAATACACACCCTTTGAAACGGTGCCGTGCATAAATCACCGCGGATCTTTATAATCAAATTCAAACACATTATTCTTATTTTAGAAACGTGCAGGAAAAACCTTTTGTTGTACGCTATTTATGTTCGCCGGACTCCGGTAAACGGATGGGAAATTGTGTTGCGTAATTGTTGTAATTTTATTAACAAAATGCTTGTTGTAATTATGTTTTAGCAGTTGTATGAAGAAGTTTGTTAAATATTGAAAATCCCATGTTTAAAGTCTACATAAATATTTATTATATTTTATAACAGTGTTGAAAATTATAATGACTCCTTTTTATCCTAGCGGCCCTATCGATAGACAATTTATAAACGTATTTTAGTTATCGAATGTTTTGTCTTCTTCTCTGAAATTAAATTTAAAATTCATTTGAAAGGGATAAAACAGTCGTAAGACTTTAAATAGTAGATTATCAAAAACAAAGGTTAATTTGATGTCCATTTTCACGTCATATTTTTCAGAAAACAGACTAATTCGTTCAATTCAGACGTTCCATCCTGAAGTAAATCTCGATCTGCGATTATAATCTAGTCTCACAGATGCTAGTCCACATAGCAGTATCCACATAAAATTGTCAAAATACAATAATATATCTAAGTATCGCAGTACAGTGCCTTTTAACATATTGCTTAATTATACTTATCATTGTGTCGGGGTACAAAGCTAAGTAAGTGGATGGCGGTCATCGTAATCTTGGTTAAGGGTTGGTGCATAAATCACGCGGGGTGACGTGGCTCGGGGCCTTTACTTTATCTACTGTGTGCGGGCGACGCTACTGGACTTAGGTTTATGGGTCGCTGGAGGTGGCTTGAGGTTTTAGGGGTTAGATGAAAGGGATGAAAGAGGAATTTTTGGTTTTAGATTACTCAGTTTATTGACTATGCGATTGATAAATATGACTAAAACACCAAGCAAATAACAATCTGGTGTCGTGTGTCTTAGACACTACGGAAGACTTTTCGGTCTCAGAAACCCAGACCTGGAACAAAAACTTATAGGTGACATATATATTGATAAGGGTGCGTAGATTGAGTCTACTGCGGTATTTCACTTCACAGCTAGCTTCTCCACCAAATGTATTATGGTAAGCAGCCAGTTCTAACCCATCATATAATTAAATGTATACATTCGTGAATGCTTGCAAATACGTTCGCGACTCACGAAGTGGATTTGCTCTTTAAAGCGCAGTTGGATAGACGCCGGCTGTGAAATGAGAGGCAGCGGGTTCGATCCCCACACCGAGACAAATATTTGTGTGAACCACAGGTATTTGTTTCGGGTTTGGGCGTTTGTGAGACTAGAAAATCTCTCATAGTTCCTGATACACACGACACAAGACTTGATCTTAGTTTGGGGTCATGACCATGTACGTGATTGTTGGGTGTATTAGTTTATTTGCTATATTTCTGTGTACCATTTGGTATCTAAAACAACACAAAAATCCCAACTTGGACATATTTAGATTTCATCATCATCATCAGCCTATGCACGTCCACTGCTGGACATAGGCCTCTTCTATGGGACGCCACGAGACTCGATCGATATTTAGATTTAACAACTCACAACTGCCAACTGCCGATGTCACATCCAGTGTGGCTCTAGATCCATTTCCCCGATAATTGCTGCCGCCCCCGCGCCCCGTCGGAACACCTCTGACCCATCCTGAAACTTGCAGCCGATCACAATAATTTATTATCGTTGGCTTCACACTCTGGAATTCGGCTAAAATTTGTGTAATTACGTATTGTTCGGCAATTTAACGAAAAATGTGTGTTTAATTTAATGAAAATTGTTGTTACTACAAATGTAGTTGTAAGTCAATTTATATTACATATACTTCAAATATTTATTGTAATTTGATGATATGGTTAAATATGGGAAGCTGCACGTTCGATCCTAAACCGTAAAAATGTTTTATGAAGAACAAATATTTGTTTTGGGTTTGGGTGTTGTGGGGTTAAATATACTCTACGTTATACGTATCTTGTTTTAGGATCGGAACTATTTGAGGGTTATATTCATTTATTGTCTTACTAATGAATATGTAGAAATTTACATTAAACAGTAAACTTAACGTACCTGAAGATAGATATATTGTCATTTTGCTCTGTTTACGCTAAAAAAGTACATAATATTTATTGTTGTAATCGTAAATGGTAACTTCTATTATTTAACTTCAAAACAGTTCAAAGCAGAAATTGTTTCGCGCATGAATCTAAATTGTTTTACATACAAAACAGTGACCAACTATTCTTAAGAGCGGTCGCATAAATAAATGGACTAATTCACGGGCGCTCCATACATAATAGATTAAATTAAATTACTCCAACCAAAACTATGCGGAACCACGTGATTCCGGCGTGATGTTATATTTTTTTATAGGATTTCATACTTCGTTTCTTTTGTCTATGCTTTTTCTTTACAACCCACTATTTATTGGGACTTCTAATGTATTGTGTAATACTTGGAATTCAATTCTAGTCTAATATCTATGATTTTTCTAGCTAGTATTTAAAAGTCGCTTAACCGGATTTCTGGTGTGACTTGGTTATTTACAAGTACCTACGATTAAAAATGTGCTTTCTAAGGGTTTCTAAAAAAATACCTCTTTCTTTAGCCAGAGGAAGATCACTGCAAAGAAACTTCTTCCCCACAAAAATCAAGTTAAAACAATATCAAAGAAAATATATTCTATACACTAAATAATTTACCGATTTATATGTCACGATTACCGTTGAGGACTAGCTAAAGGTCCAAAATTAAATATTATACCAATAAAAAGGATAATAATGGCTTCCCTAACATCCGACCGCGTCGATAATTCCTCCACCCATCCAATAAATATACCTTGGACGTTTTCAAGTTAGCTTGGTATATTTCATAATAACCTAACGCAGTACAGGAACCATCGCAGGCCGATACAGCAATAAAGGGAATCCCTTTAAACGTATCCTTGGCCCTTCGACTTATAAATATCAATTTATCCGCGATGTCAAATACGGGTAAAGCTTGGCCATTTTCGCATTATGTATAGTCGACGGTCCGTCTTGGTCGGAACGTTTTATCTCAATTTTTCTTTAAAAGTTTCGCCAACCGTCTGGACTTTGGTCGGGTATAAAAATTATCGTCCGTTGGTTTATGTTTTTTATATTACTGTATTAGGAATGTGTTTTTTGATGGATGTTTTTGGTAGATTTTATGGGCGGAAAATGTTTAGTGGATTAAGGAATAAAGAGTATTGTTTGGATGTTTATCTTTATAAATACTTTTTATGTAGAAACAACTGTACCAAACTTCCTTATTTCATACTGGCTACTATTTACTTAAAGCGTGGTAAATAATTTATTTTGCGGCTAATTATTCGTCGTTTCTAAAAGTCAATTAAAAAGTAATGAAATAATTCCTTAACAACCAACATGACTGATCATAATATTATGGCATCGCACTAGCTTCTGTTATGTCGTACGTCGGTTATCAAACATTGAAAGTATCAATCAATAATGGTTTCTTAGATTTACGCGCACGTTACACGTTGAAATAAAATTAATGTTTACGGATTTTGTACATTTAGTGAGACAGTCCACCCCGTGATCACGAAAGCTGTAACGTAATCGAAACGTCGCGTCGCCTCGGAGTGTTTAAAAATTTAAAAATCAAACCAAATTCGTGATAAAATCCTTTTAAAATAGTTTTATTTCATTTCATTGATATAATTAATATAAATTGTCTTTCAACTACTAATTTATGGAATATAAAATCATGACATTATTTTCACCATCAAATAACGTGTTAAACACATCATACATTGCGTCATTAAAAACATTTCATAAAAGCTATTCCTTCATATACACACAGTCGGCAGTCTTTTTAAAACCATCAAATTCCCCGACAATTACACCAATTGTCAACAACAATTCAACATTAACATACATTAAACACTTGCCCTTAAATACGGAGGAAGCCAACAAAAATAAAGCGATATATTAAGAGGATTTACGGTACAAATATATGTAAAGTTTGCTGGATATATTATATTTAGGGGTTGGTCCCGAGATGAGGGGGTGTACGTGAAAACATTCGGCTACGTGCTTTAGCATAATGCCTTAAGGGCGTAGAGGATGCTAAGCTTCCGTAATTCGTCTTCGAGGAATCCCTAATTTGAAATGTGGATGAGAGCCGGAATTCCGCGAGCTCGACTCATAAGGTCGCTGCCGTGAGGTGTGTTACGTGTACGATAATTCACTAATACTGTTCGTATTAAATAAAAAGGTAGCTCAGAGAGACAAAGATAAGATAAAATAATCTATTTGTCAAAGAAAAGAAAGATAACTGAAAATATTTGTTGTGCGATTCAACTGAGATAAGAATTTTTGTAGTTATGTTTGTTTTATGTACACTTTATTACTTATATTAGATAAGTAATAAAGTTACTTATTACTTATATTACTCGTATAAGTAAATTATTGTGATGTGATGTATATGATTGATTTATATGATATTTATTACATCAGTACATATTCAGTATAATCGTCCGAATATAGGCAGTAAAAATATTGTGATTTGAACTAAAATATCTTTTAAGCATACGTCTGGAATTGCCTACTTCAAAACTACTTTAAATTAATGAAAAGTTCTCCGTTCTCAACCTTGACCGCGAAAACTTCTCCCAGAATCCTCCGAAAACCTAAAAAACTCATCGCAAAAAGACTACAAAATTTTTCTTCATTACCTAGCGTGGTGGATTTAAATTTTTCGCGTTCAAAGTTGTTAGGAGATTAGCGACAAAGCGCCGGCGATATCTTAAATGTGGATCTGTTGTAAACAAATTCGCGCGCTCTCGCCCGATTTATGAGTTTATTTATCATTAACAAATTATATTAAAGCGCGCGGGAAACACAGTTTTTTGCCGTCCTCTTTTAGCGGATAATTTAACGTAATGTTGCTTTTTTGATGCTTATCGTAATTGTTTCGGTAAGATTTGAGCTTGCACTTTGTGATGTGTGGTCCGGTTGGGGTATTTATGGTTTTTCGTAATGGTCCATGGCGCCTACATTTTTCACTGAAGTAATCAAATATGATGAATCAATTTTGGATATAAGTCATTTTGCTCCTATGAGTTATATTTTGATTATTTTAAGACGGAGAAAATCATCTTTATGAGACGTACACAATTAACTCAGAAATAGTGAGAAATTTGGAATACTTGAAGATTATAATCTTCATCAAAGTACTCTTTTATTTTGGGCATCTTTTAATAAGTTCAAGTTTAAGAATATAAGGTGAAAGTACCATATATACCTATTTGAAGATCGTCGGAGATTTTAAGAGGTGTAAATACTTAGTAGTTTCGTGATGGTTTCTATATGATTGATTTAAAGATTTTTTTTTAAATTTTCTTTGATCAAAAACTATTTTTGTTGCACATTTCAATTATTTTCTAATTACTTAACCTTACAAAAGGACGATATTTTCGTTGACAACTACACGAACAAATAAAGTACCAATTACGTTTGATAAAGATCATTTGATAGCTGTTTAAAACGCCATCAGAGTCACACCATGTCGCGTTAAAGACGTTGATTAAAAGAGACAAAAGATGGGTACGATCACGAAACCTAAAAAAACAATAACGCGGCAACTTTTCTTATAAAACATTAAAAAGGTATAGGTCCTTAAATGGAATAGGGGAATATTTCCGCGCCTGTACAATGCCGCTCCGTTAAGGGTGAACAATAAGGAGACCCATCTGCCGCCACTTCCGAGATTCAATTAAATTTTTACTGAAGATTATCACGCAGACATGATGCGGTGTAGACTAAACGCTTGCCAGTTGAACGGTTTAGTATAAACGTGTACTATTGTCCGAAATTTTTTAAACAGCAGTCAGGTTTGAAATAAAACTATTTTTAATGGATTTTATCGCGAATTTGGTTAAATTTCCCTTTTTTTTTACTTTCCGGCGTTTCGATTATGTACTTGGAAGATTTCGTGGTAACGGGGCGGTGAGGTGTTATAAAAATTAAAAAAACAACAAATACAAATTTAAATATATTGTTTTTAATCAAAAAATACACTATCAAATTAAAATACAGTAATGAATAACGAAAGTTTTCGATGTTTCAATTTTTTGAATTAGTATGTAAAATATGCTTTTTTGGAGATAAAATCTCATAATTATAATATCTAACATATTGAGATAGGTTGACTACGTGCATTTTTTACGCACATGTGTTAAATAATCTTTTATTCATGTACGTTAACATTCCCTAAAATCATTTTTATTTAAAAAGAAAAACCGTCTTTAAGGAAATAATTTGATCAAACCGTAACTACAATCTCATACATTCCACCAATATGTTTGTGATAATATCATGACTAGCCTAAAAACTTGAAGCAAGCGCCATAGAAATATTCTCCCGCATAGCACGTAATAAGTTACACGGCTGTTTGCCTGGAGCGGGGCTCGTAAATGAAAAATAAACATGCGTAGAGCGGTTTATGCAACTTGCTATGTACAAGTACTTATTAACATTGTTTGCGAGTTCATATCGCCGTTTATTCTCCACTTACATTCTTGTGAACGTGGCCTGTATTGTAATTGAACGGAGGATTTTTAAGTTTTAAAATTATTCTTTGAAAATATTTTTTTTATTGAATGGTATTAGGTCAGTTTGGTATAAGGACCATAAGCATAACAGGTGATTATGATCTACGATGTACCTAGAAGAAAGATATACATATATACAAATCTGTAGATAAGTACATAAAAAACAACTTAAGTGGAAGTCTTTTGCCTACATGACTAAGCTAATTTCAACACAGAATAGACACTTAAGCTTTACTTTTCTGAATCCTTTCGAAAAAGAAGCAGTTATTTAATATTTAATTGTATAACAAAATATTGTACACACCTAGAGCACCTATCTTAAAATATAAAGATAGCACACGACAGAACATCATAAAAGGTTATATAGTACAAACACTAATATCTTTATAAGCGTACACGAAACAAATTACCATAGGAAAGAGATTCCAAAAACTTCTCCTACACTCATACCCATTATAAGTTTTCAAAGAAAAACACTTTTCGTGCACACGTCGCTGGCAGTTTTTTCTCGGCGCACTTTTCTAAGTACTATAAATCTTTCACGTAAATAATTGAAGCGATATTTTATGCCAAAACATTCCGCGGGTGGGAAATGTCGCCCACCTGCCTCCCCGCTAACTTGTACCACTTTCCACTTTAATTTGGTTGCGTAATGTATTTTCAATTACTTCCAAAGGAGCTGCGTGATTTGTGGTCGGGATAAAAGAGATTGGAGAATAATTCTTCTCGTCTAATTTAAAGTTGTCTAGGTTTAGAATAACGTTCGGCTCGCACCGCCGAGATTGGATTCTGATTCGCAAAAATTTATATCGTCTCATTGATGGGAAATTATTTTCATTTCTGCGTATATCGTTTGTGTGACGTATTGTTTAGGTATAGGAAATGTAGTGTTTAATACCTTCACACGAGGTGGAGCTACAATCTTCGCAGAGTGACTAGATAAGGTTGAATGACAGAAGCCTTAAATTGTTATCAGGAATATGATTTTGGAGTAGCAAATGTCCAAGAGTACTATTAGATTGGCGATGATTTCTTACTCATATGTATGACCGACTGCATTTATAATATACCTATATTAGAGAGTCACCGATGTATAATGCAGGTTTTTATAGCTGTATTAATGTATTAAGATGCTGACAGCGTGTGGCGGTTTTCCTGCAACATTATAATTTATATTTAAGACAAATCATGAGTTAACTATGCGTTGTTTTATCATCGTTGCAAATCTCCAGCGTTGAATGTCAAGGCACCGTATACGTCGGTTTGTGACTGACAAACGACGGAACAATGAAGGAGCATTGCCTTCGTCAAAGCGCATCCAAACATGCACTTAAAATGCATGGCCCAACGAGATCTGATAAACTCCACCGAGCCACAATACACTGGCGTGTCATAAATAAACGCTCACTTTTTCACTTCCAGTGGGAAATTTATCATTTCATGCCATTTTTTTTCCTTTTTCACCCTACTTTTTGTACATCTTGGATCACACTTTTAAACGCCATTTATTTCTCGGTTCGACGTTCCATAACGCTTCGCGGACCCTGATGAAGGTATCGTTATGTGGGTATCTGATAATAAAATGCTTGAGTTGCTTCATTCGATTTTGCATGTTTTAGAGCTCATCTCTTTTGTTCAATGATTTTAAAAGACTTTTATTTAGTACTCGTGTAGACTTCTTGTGTTTGCTACGCGGTAGTATGCTTTGTAGTATCTTAAATATTTACCTGTTATATAGGTACAATTTACAATAAACGATTGTAATATGCATCATAGTATCCATGTACAAAAATATATGAATATATGCTATTATAGGCATACATGTCCATTATTTATGGAACAAATGACAACATTTGATAACAATGCGTTAACGCTTAAATAGTCAAAATATTTACAATATTTATTATGTGCAAATTAACGATAAATTTTCACGCTTTTACAGTCACAAAAATCGGCGTTCAAAACAAGCGATTAAATGTTTTTTTGCATCAGAACCAAACCTAAACGTGACTAATGAACCGAAAGCCCGCTTTGTTAGTCACAAGTTGTCTCTTATAATATTTTAATAGTTTTCGATCCCACCTCTTTGTGTTCTCCATATAAGTGCATAATAAAACATCTCGTAGCCATAAGTCATACGTGTAATGAATAAGGGTGATTTGTTTTGAATCCGTCCAAATTTATGGACGATATCGGGCCGTTTTTACAGGCGTTCCTCTCCTCATTCCGGCTATTGTGATCGCCTTTTTCTGCCCCTTTTTATCCCCGCCAAGTTTTTTATTGTCCTCAACACTGACACTTTACGAGTTATTAATTGGTTGTCACGAGTTTATTTATTTCTCTATTTTGACAGCGGAACGTTTTTCGCCGTATATTATGGAGGCCGGATTGAAAATCTATCATATTCAGGTTCTCGTAAATTTAACGTGATATAGTGCGTTACACGGCAATAATTTTGCGAACGCGTCGCGTAGTGCGGACGTATGTGACGCCAGTTAAATAACGATGTTGGATATTAAAATGGCCGCCGAATATGCATTTTTGTCATAAATTATATATTAATTTGTATGGCGTGATAAAAACAGCCATTATAACGTCGCCGCGAAAGAATTACGAATATGAATGTATTTTTTTAATATATTTTAAAATGTGTTTAAATTCTACTCCATTTAATCTCGCGTTATGCAGTGAAATTGTAAACCGTGTATGATTCACAACAAGGGATGGATGCTGTGATAAAAAGCACCTATTCACCTGATGTGTCACCGTAAAAGGACAAAAGGGTAAATCATTTAAATAACTTCATTTGTCAGTGTTTAAACAACTTTAATAAAACATTTATTTGTTGATACTGTGGCCTTCAACCAGGCTGTGTTGGCCTGAGGTTAAATATTTATACTTCCCCTTTAAAGACGTGTTGTGTTGAAATAATATGTACTTCCTTCTTAGGTTGACAACATCCATCTCAGTACTGCTTACTCTCCAAAATCATTCAAAATCCAAGGTAATCTCATCAAACTCCTACATATTTAACCACGCCCAATAAACTTTCAGGATCTTGTACCTAAATGACGTACTTTTTATTGACAATATGACAATCCCAGCCATAAATAGTAGCAACACTTAGAATTAATTGTAGCTAAACATTGGCTGGACTGTACTGCCTTCATTAAGTTTCAACATTATATGTAAAATGTCTCAATAAATAGTTATCGTTGGCTACAATATCTTTTAAAACGCTACAGCGCTCAGGCGGTCTAGAATTGGTCTGGTTGGTACCCACCCAGACCTTGGATATAATATACCTAGCATTTTTAGCAATCTAGATAGACGAGTACATTATGCATTTACTAATAAAGCGCCCTGGTACCTGCAAACACGCATATTGCTATCTCTTACGCAACATAACATTTATAATGTATATGCGAAGATCTGTATGCTATTTTCCGTCTTACATAGGTACTTTTTTTCGCCCATAAAGCATTGTTGGCTGCTTTATTCCTTGATTTATAAGAGACGTTGGGAAGACAAATAGCCGGATTGTGTTCCAAATTTTTAAAGCCACATTTCGTTTCGCTCGCGCTCACCCCTCGAGTACCTTGCGGGGTATCTCGTTTAGATCTTGCGTTGTACCTAGACTTCTAGATTGATACGCACTTGTGATGATTTGCGTATATATAGTTATCATATCAACTATTTATCTGTGAACTGTAATGATTTCCCAAGAAAGAAAATCAGTAGTAAGTAGTCAGATGCTAAAAGGACTTTTAATATTGATACTTGATATATCTCGCAGATAATTTCGAAGCGTCATCAGGAATATGTAAAAAATTGGGATGGGTTGCTATAATTTAGGCCTTTCTGAAATAATTTCATGTCGTTAGTAATTGAAAATTCTGTAAAATATTATACGAGCCATTATGAAATACCATAGATATTGTCGTAATCGGGATCGGAAAACCCAAATGCGAAAAAAATATTTGTTTGTCACATAATTGTCTTCTGGAGATCGAACTTGCAACCCTCGATTTATAAACGGCTTCTTATCCCTGACACGACGAAGCCTGAAAGCCGATATAGTAATATAGTTTATTTATTAAGTTATTCAAATGAATTTAACCTTCTTTTGTTTCAACGGTAAATTAATTGTAGTGAAGCAATTTTATAGTACTAGCATTGCATTTTATGTTTCATGTATTGTCTGCCTATGACCTATTGAATAATATTTTACACTTAATTTACTAAAATGCCTATAGTATTTACTACTTTAACAATTAAATTAGGTTTTAATACTTTTGTTGTCATTTGACAAATAGGACATAGAAAAATAATAACATTCAAAACACTGGTATTTATTTTCCGTTTTTTATCCTTCATAGCCACTTGACTAACTAGTGGCAATAGCTGTCGAACCTACTTCTTTGGAATCATCTTATACCTACCAAAACCACTACGGCCGAGGCTCAAATACAGAACTATTTACATAACCTCAACTCTAATTCAGGGAAACCATTCGCAACGTTCACTATCCAATTGAAAATCAACCCGTAACTGCGTTCGGCGACTTAATTTTTACCCCATAAACGCACCCCACGAATCGCGATACGATATGGAAATTCGCCGCCCGTCGTCGGCAATATTCGGCAATATTCGGGCGAACGTGCGTCCCACACTAAATTGCCTATTTATTCTTAACTTCATATATTACTTTGCGCCTGTTGTCTGCGCAAAGCGATATTTATTGTTTGACCGTTATTGCGTCGAATGACGTATTGGTTGAACGTATCGCATGGGTTACTGATGGTGTGTGCGTGATGTGAACCTAGCCTAATATATGCGTATTAGTAAGGTTAGTTACAAAATATATTGGGCTCTTCAAATTTGTTGATAGGTTTAAGTTATGTTGTGTTGAAAACAATTTATGTGTACGTAGAATTGTTTTTAAGTAAGCTTTGTATTTTAAAAAGAATGCTGTGTAATTATTTCTTGAAAAATATGTGTTGTGTTTAAGCACGTATAAACCAGCAGTTCATACGTGTTCCGCTAAATGGCAACATATTGCAATAATCAATATATTAATGTATTAAACAAAATTCTAATACCATATAAAAAGTTAAACATCGTTTTACTGATATAGAACAGAACTTTACTGCTTTAATATGAAATAGGTATCCATAAAAAAACATATATCTTAAGCTCCTAAATACCTAATGTTGTGTATCTCCATCTAAACGTTGCAAAACGACATTAAACATTTTTCTGAACATCCACACTATGGGGGAGAGTAATGAATTCGTGTTATTTACGAGCTGCAGACTGGCAGACGACCGATAGCGTCCCACTCAATATCATATCGCCATTACATTCGGTTACTGACTGAAATATGCCCCCATACTTTTCTTGGCTAAGCTTCTCTAAGAACAAAATAAACGCGCTTATTTTTGCGGGCTGAGGCAGATGGCGGACGCAATTATGTAGCTTGTGTGTGGACGGACCTTTAGGCGAAAAAATATTCGTGTCATTGCGAATATTCCACATCAAAACGTGAATTTAAAAAATATATTTGAAATTATGGGTACGATTATAAGCTTAGTCCATGATCTAATAAGCCCACAATAAGTAATGATTATGGTAGGTTCATAACCAAACATTAAAAATGGAATGCAGTATACTATACATTTGGGACTTTTCTCGGGAAGTTGAGATAAGTAATTGTTGATTGGATTAATGTTATAGATGGCTTTATTAAATCATTATAATGGCACTCAAGTAACGAAACAGCTAATAGCAAATGATTAGCCATACCTAAAAAATTATAAAGATTTTTCAGTCTATCGGGGTGAAAGACGGCTGAAATTAAGACGGACTACCGCGTAGTAGTAAATAAAACGGGACAAAATCGCTTACTTCAAATTTTTTTATATAGCAGTACACTAGACTGCTATAGTCAACATATATAGCATGGCTTGACTTAATGAATATGGCCAAAAATTCTTTCAAGTGATTCATTTGATGTGATTTTCTATATATTTTATGATTTTTAACACAAACAATATTGGAGATATCAAACATTCAAGACTTACAGCAGTACCAATTTATCAGTTTCATTGAACTAGATTTTAAATGTACAGAATATTTTTACGATCAATGGATTCTAAATAAATTCCCTAGGTACTATAAATTAGCAATCAAATTAGCCATTATGTATCCACGTAAAGCAGCCATTTACCTCGTTGCAAAAAATACATACACCCATTTTACGCTTAGGCGAAAGAATAGGAATAAGTTGACAGAGTCTTCGCTGCTGAATTATGTTTCTCAAGATAAACGACGCGGGCGAAATGAAGTCGCACCCCCGCCCCCGCGCCCCGCCGCACCCCCTGCCACCCTCGCAGCGCCCTCTGGAGGCGTCGGCGGACATAAATTTGGAAAGAAAAATCCACGACGGTTTCGCTTGGAATGTGTGATTTGGATTTTTAATTGAATTGGTTACTGCTATCTTGCCAGTGAAATATTGCATTTTTGATATATGTTTATAAAGTCATCGACAGATATTCTATTCAGAAATCAGAAGAGTGCAGAAACAATATACATAATTTATTGAGTTTGTTTTCTTAAATATTTTTGTTGAAAATTGTGCATGATTTATGTATAATGCGCGGAATATTGTTGTAACAAATCATGTTAAATAAATAAATCATCTTTACTTTATTGTAGACTGCATAAGTAAGATGTAGGTGTACAAATAAATAAAAATAGTGGATACATAACTCATACATAACAGTTCACATCGCCCGCATCCATCAATAATAAATTACTTAAATAAAAGTATCTAGAGAGAATTACACGCAAACTTACACAATTCCGCCCATTATTTTATCTTATAACAATCAATCGTCGTTTTTTTCTATGTTTTTGTTCCATTAATAATGCGTTACTATCTGGAGAGAGATATCTATTGCTGACCTGTATTATTGTCATAGGGATATTTACAGCGTTCATTTATTTGTCGGTGTCCCCTCTTATTTTCCGTTCGGGGCCAATCCGATAGAGACTGTTGAAAATTTTTCGTAAGCAGCAATACATCTTGTCGCGAGTCCTATCTCTGGGCGAACATTCGACGGCCACCCCAATACTGCGGGCCATAGAGTAAATATGACAGATGGCGCAGCCTGTCCTTAATCCTGAAAAAAAAAATGAAAACCTGCAATCTATACCTAACCAGTCTGTTGAAGTACAGATTTTTGCATTAAACTTTAAAGTAAACTCTACTAAGGCTAAGTTCACATGACCGTACGGTACCGCGCGATCAAACTAAATAATGTGTTGCTCACATAACTGTGCGCCACACTGCGTCCCGCTCGCAAAATCTTGTACCACACGGGCACAGATGGAATTTACAAATCAAAGAAAAATGAGTATAGAAGATGATATTGTGATGCCAGATTGCCGCGCATACTTATTATGCTGTCATGTGAATGCTATCACCGCGCGGCTTGGCGTGGTCCATGTGAACTTAGCCTCAGGGTCTCTGAAAACTCGTTTGCTATAGGGCGTTAGGAACAAAGGAAAGCTCACATTTTTTAAACCAAGAAATAACCACAGTGGTTTATAGTTTTGAGATGTCTATAGGGAAATAGCCCTGGCCCACTATTAATATTATTTGAGTAATCAACTGAGTAAATGTACAAAATCAATGATAAAATTATGTGTTCAAATGACTTACAATTCTCTCGTTGATTCAAATCGTCACATGTCTCTAAGCGACGTTAAGTTCTAATCTTTAAATCAAATACTACAAACCGGTCTACATATTGTTTACTCTTTCGTTAGCTCCCCGCGCCTCGCGTTGCCCCTGTCTCGCCCGCCCTGGCTAAAACCACTTGTGCCAATTTTCTCGGAGACTCTTTCCATTTTACTTGAGCTTCCCCGATCGTCGACCGTAACGACATATTTTTATATTTTTGCAAATGAAAATAGTCTTTTATTGCCGCTACTTATGATTCAATTTCGCTTTTTAAGTAAAGGGTTGATAAAGCATTCTATTGATTCAATATCACGAGTTTTTTGAGTACATTTGTAGGCCTAAGTTTTTTTCGCGTCTAAACGAATGTCTTTCGGTTGTAATGAGAAGGCTTTAGTGGTGGTTGTTATTTTAATTTGATTTTGGCAGCTTAGCTGCGACATGAAGCTGCAAGATAAATGGTTTATTGTTACAAATCTTTTTTATTCGAAGTGAAACAAAATAGGTCATTTGAAACTAAAAAAATATATCTTGATTAAATTAAAGATTGTGTGCATCAATAAAAGGCTAGATACGTCTAGGAATATATTTGAAATACTAAAAGTATGACAAAACGTACTAAAATTACATTTAAATGACACAAAAAAAGTGACTACTATCATAGACTTTTCTACGTACTTATGAATCATCTTTCACAAACGCCGCGCCGCCTAGCTTCCAGATAGCGAAGATAAAATTGTTAGTCAAGCTTAATGACGACAGTAGAGTTAAAACATTTTGTAATGAAAACTCCGAGAATTATGAAAACTGACTCATCCACACGCGATCATTATCCTTCAGTATACTTTTATTTCTTGTCACATATGACTGTGGTGACCATGGTTTCGCATTTTAGAGATTTTCACATTATTTATTAATTTATCGTATAATGAAAAATAATAGGGAAAGTTAATAAAAACGTGAATAGTAATAATATTGGTTTTACAAATGTTAATTTAATTTCATAAAATGTACAATGGGAGGTTTTGATTTGTTGAGATGATCCATGTTGAGATAGTATATTTAACTTCTAGTATATAGTAAAAATATGTTATGAACCGTATTATTCTCAGTAGTATTTCAGACTAGACATTCAATGAAACATTTTTGCTGCGTACTGGAGTTATTTGTGAAAAATGTATGCATTTGTATTATAGCAGAAATAGCAAAAATCCAGCTAAGTATATCTGATAATAAATTCACAATATGCGTATTATAAAAAAAAAAATTAGTTTTTATTCTCTTAGGATCTTCTTTCTTTTATTCTCTTGTGTTTCGGTTAGAAGGAAATTGTAGCCAGAATAACTACTTGATATATAAAGACTTCACATCATCAGTCTCAGGATGGCGAACCCAATGGAATCTCAAGCGTTGCTTTGTAATTCATGGTGCTGTTTAGTTTTGCTTCTGTCCAAGAGCGGTCAAATCGCTTACCGTCAGGCGAATGGCCTGCTAGTCTCGCTGTTCATTGAATTTAAAAAAAATCTCTTAGGACACTATGATTCCCACAATATCCTAGTAACAATCAACCGTAAGGCCACCGCATACGTAGGTAAATTATATCCAAGCGTCATAACTCCGAGAGTCGACCTTAGGCCGCGGCCACACCGAGCGCAATAAATCTCAACTGTCGGGATCAGGTGACACCACCTTCTTTATGTTTTTTCCCAAGCCATTTTACGGAAAAGATAAAAATCTTTACATATTTTGACGCTGCTTTACGGGGCTTATTCTCAAATTACGCGTGTCCATTATATAATACCGGGAATGAACCACTTTTGAAAACGAAACTCGACACGCTATAGTTTCGGGGTTGATGGATTTCGTTGTTTCAGTTTTATCATTGGACCGCTTTGTGTGGCTTTTAGTGATTAATTAGGTTGTAATTAACACTAAAAATAAAAAATATTTCTTTTTTTTATTTGGGTTGTGATGGATCTTTTAAATAGGTAATTTTCAAATTAAAATAAATTAGAAACTAAGTATTTTTTAAGTGTATCTTAGGCTGATATATTTTGACTTTAAAGTACACATCACAGCATCGTCGAATTGTCATCGATTTAAGAAAGTATATTGAAGTATTCTTACTTCGGTTCTTTTTGGATGCTCTATATTATTTCACATAAATAATCATTACTTGTTTTATTGTGATTGGTAAAAATATATTATAAACTATCATATAACCGCCGGATCTGCCAATTACGAGTCAAATCTTTGAAATATACAGTACAGCGTTAAACAATCAAATAATAAAGGATATAAGAATGAGTAATATCACTCACAAATAACATATTTGCAACTTGTTCTACGGAACGATAGAGGATTGCTACCACAAAAGCAACATAAAACAAACTTCATACAATATACAATCTTATTACCATAGTATTAGGACTCAAATTACACTGCATCGCAAACTACATAAAGCTTTCCGGAATGCTTAGTGCAAAATTCAATAAAATGGTGTAATGAGTTACCAAGGTGCAATTTTAATGTAGTTAGTTGCATAGGTTTAAGATGATGTTTTGAGACGATTTTTTGTGTTAATATTTGAAGCGAAACTATGCTAAAATTGACTATTCGTAAATTCGTTCGATGTTAATTTAGCCTTCTTTACTAATTTCAAAGTTTTACTTTTCAAAAAGTCAGTGTTAGAGTAGGTAGAGACTCATTAGTTCCTATTGTTGGCGTTAAGCTGAACTAATAATTAATATTGACATTTGATTTCAATTTAAGGATTAGGGTCCAAAACTTGTCATTTATGTATTATGCAATGCAGCAGTAGCTCACGATTTAACTCTATTTTAGATTTCGATGGCATTTATAAGAATTAAATTAAATGGTGTATCGAGATCAATTTTATCTATGTCATAAGGACTACTCGTATTTCATATTTTACATAGATAATTATACGTAATTAAAATTTTAGGCGACTTTCTCAGGGAGCTTGTCTTTAACCCGCATCGAAATCAATTAGAAACAAAAAAAAAATAAGAGGAAACAAATAATTGTCAACTTCCATCCGCAGCAAAGCGGGTGACAAATATTAAGATACACAACAGGAGAAGTCACATGTTAAGCACCACGAGATAAATAATTACATGGGTCCTATAGTGTGAGTTGCTAAAGGATCCAATAATACTCGCAGGTGTGGCAAAAAATTACACTAGAGATATTAAATATTTAAATACATAATTTACATGATTCATCAGTCACTGTTTGACTAAATATCCCGACTTTTCCACTTATTACAATTTCCCTAATACCTAAATATTTTTCATCGAAAATTCGTAGCAGACAAAAGTGGCGTACATTGACTGGCACATCCCATCTTCGTTCCCACCGCAGTGGGCAAAACGAATATATATTACTTTCCCCAAGATTTACTAGTGTTTGGACCGAACAATAATGTCCGGCTTTTGTGGAGAAAGACAGATGGCAATGCATAGGTTACATGGAGCGGAGTTTTTCTTTTGTGAACGAATGAAACTTCAGTACGGGACGCGTTATTAATAATATTTATGCTGTACTCGGCCTATTGTTAGCGAATGTGGAAAGATTTTCCGTAGTTTTTAAGAAAATGCGTACAAGCATTAGTAAAGTGCGCGTATGAGTTTTCTATTTTTGGAAGTTGGATTATCAGATTTTTGTATTTTCATGATTTTGGTTAAGCTATTACAATATGTATTAGCCAACAAAATATTATACCACCGCCACTCAATGTTCTAGTTCTTGATTCCTTATATTGCGACATGACGCACGTAACGTCCAAGTTTTCGGTAAATACTTTTTTAAAACAAATTTCCTCAAAAAGCCTAATTGGAAACGGAACCTACAACTTCATGCTCCTAACCAAGGAATGCCGTAACTATCGTTTGAGGATCCTAAAATAAATAAATATTATACATTGTTGGAAACTAATACAATTTTGATTTTTGATGGTAGAGCAACTCCATTGTCAGCTATGGCTCAGCATCAATCGGCAGGCTCGACCAAATCAAACCCACTGTCCCACAGGATATCGACGTGAAGCGACAGCTTTGCTATCGCGTTTCATTCGGTGAGTGAGATTACCGGATGCTCAATACTCCTGCCCTGTTTCCTGTTCCTGTTCATGGGCGGCAGTGATCACTTACCATTAGATGATCTGTTTGCTCGTTTATCGGACCTGTATCAATTCTGTATTGGTCCATATACGTCCCACTGCAGGGAACAGGCCTCCTCTACAATCGAGAGTACGATTGAGAATGGTTAGGCCATATAGTCTACCACGCTGGCCTAGTGCAAGTTAGCGGACTTGACATACCATATAAATTCTTATACGTCGCTATGGTATGCAGGTTTCCTCACGATGTTTTCCTTCACCGTTTTAGTGCGTGGTGATTGACTATCAATACACACATGACTCCGAAAAGTCAGAGGTATGGCCTAGGATTAGAACCCGCGACCACCATGCATGCATGCTATTCCGTTTACCAACAGCCCATCACGCACTAAAGGAATCAACTTGTCGGACCTAAAGAAAAATACAAAAAATCAGAATGCAATACCTAATATAAAAATGCTTCGTCATATTGCATAGCAAAACTAGCAACGTTATATTGCGATACCAGTATAATCAACTTAACAAACTAATCCAACTTTAATATAACACTGCTTCAATACGCGAACAAATATTTTCAACCCGTACTAATTTGAATTTTATTTTGCTAGTTTAGTAATGGGAAACATTAGTTACGTACACGGATATCCTAATGCAATATCTATGATTTATTTACTAAGTTTTATTAACGATCATAAACAATATCACTTTTTATTCAAGTTTTTCGATTGCTTAATGTTATATCGAAACTATTTCGCGTACGAAGTAATATTAATATTTGCCCTGATATAACTATATGCGTTCTTATATTAGGCAAGAACCATTATCACCACAGCAACTATTTTTCCCTCTTAAATTAATTCATCATATTATATCAATCTTATTAATTAACTCATTGAAAAGTATTCACGCTGGTCGCGGGTTCAAATCCTAGGGCACACCTCGAACTTTTTGGAGTCATGTTTGTATTGATAGTCAATCATCACGCACTATAACTGTGAAGGAAAACATCGTGTGGAAACTTGCCTATCATAGCGATTTGTTAGAATTTCCATGATATGTAAAGCCCGCCTACCTGCACTTGGCCAGCGTGTTTGACTATATGGCCTAACCACTGTCAATCATACTTTCGATTGTAGAGATTCTCATATAAAAATCGGAATGGGTATATTACAAAATATTGACGGTGAAGCAAGTACTTAACATAATAAAATATTCCTTTCTGTTGAGTATTGAAAATCTTCTAAGTGATAACAAATACTCATATGAGCAACGAAAAACGACAAGAAAAAACAAGAAGCGTCCCGGTTAGATGCATGTTTCGTGCTTCCTTGATTGTTAGGGTGCTTTTGCACGAGGGATGCGGGGTCCCCTTCAAGGAGAGCCATATGACGTCATGTAGGGTTAGTCTCGACAAAAATCTAGTTGGTAGCTTCAGTTTTCTTATATTGTGTAGAAACATTTATTTTTATTTTTTTAATTTAATGTCAAATCTTAAAAACGCAGTTAATGTCTAAGCATTGGTTTGTAATTCATGGTGTTGTTTGGTTTTGCTACTGTCCATGAGCGGTCGCATCGCTTACCATCAGGTGAATGGCACGCTCGTCTCGCCAGTCATTACAGTAACAAAAGTCAATTTGGTTAAAATATAATAACGCTAATTTCAGCTAATTACGAACAACTGTTAATGTAGCAACATTTCATATTATAATACTAAACAAAATATACGAAAAATACTACCAACGCACGGAAATATTACTCTAATGTAACTTGTAGGTAAGCAAAGTCAGTCGTCCTCTAAAGCCAATAATTAAATAACAAAAAATACCAAAATACCTACATAATTACTTATACTTTAATTTAAAAGTATTAACAGCTATGTCAACAGGTCCATACATTCCTAGAGCGAAACTGATTAGACGCGGCCCGACTCCAAATAGCTGTTTAATTTCGTGAAGAAAACTATTACACTTTTTGCATAGGATGATTTAGCAACTCTTAGTGAAACTAGACACGGTGAATGACTTGAAACAGTGAGTGATGAATCAAGTAATATTGAAATATGGATCAATAAATTATTTTTATTATCCTTTTTCATCATCATTTGTCAGAAATCAATGGTATGTACGCGTCTACAAGAGGATACGGTTGTGCAAAATTAAATTATAGTAATATTTTGAAATATATCGAAATATACAACAAATTACTCAAATCATTGTAATTAGAGACTCCATAGGAGAACATTATTTTATTAAATATTTATTTGTTTATTTTTATTATTTATTTTACACAGTTAACATAGATGATTGGATTTTATTATCTAATATTTCGCAGTAATTTTAAAAATGTCCAGTGCAATGCTTATTCTTTCTAAATCAATACATCCAATTCGTTATAGTTTCTGTTAACTTTATCATAAAGTGGAATGGCCGATTTATCACGACGTTCTGTCAAAAAATCGCTGTAATTTTTTATCATTGTTGTCACCTCTCGTTACCAGTGGCGTGCCTAGGGTTGTGGACTAGGGCAAGCCCAATATTTTTTTTAGCAAGAATATGTATTAGTTTAGGAGCAAAATGGTATTAAGAAAGAAGAACGTGTTCATCATGCGATAGAGGGCGAGCCTATGCGATAAAAAAATATATAGAAAAACGACCCGAGATTCGAATCCGAGACCTCAACTTTGCGCCATCGAGGCAGTCCTAGAACTACCACACGATCTATATAAGATTAGGATAAAAACTAATAAAATAATAACTGTCTTTATCACCGTTATGAAAAAATCTATTACAATAAGTTGTTTCGAAAAAATCTAATAGATGGCGCGATTTTCACAACCAGCTATTTAATATTGGCAAAATACTGAATGGCCTATCATTAGTTTTAAATAGATGAATAAAACAAATGTGTAAGTCAAATTACTTTTGGGCATGCATACGTAACTTTATATTGCAATTATTTTGTAAATTAATTACAATATAAAGTTAAGAATAAAAAGCTACTACAATAGCACAAGTACGGCGCCGTGTTTAATTTCGCGGCTAGAAATTATTGTTATTAATACATTCATGTTGTTTTTGTGTATGCATGTGATTTTTTGATTCATCATGAGCCCTGAAAGGAAGCTCTTGATGAGCTCAATGGCAAACAGTGTCAACTAATATCTGAAAAACACTACAATTACTGTCTACGCGAGCATAATGTTTTGAAATCTCATCACATATGTATCTGAAGCATAAAGAGATTTCTATACGCTGTTTACCGGAGTTATGAAAAGATATTAATGCATAATATAGTTTTCTGTACTTTGAGAAATCACAACAAATCAGGCGTAGGTTTTGGACCAGATACGAGTAGTTGTTTGTCAACGAAATGTAATGATTTTACCTTTTCCTCGCCGATCAACACTTGCACGCACTTCAAACCATCACAAGGCACATTTTCACCCATTATTATACGTAATAAACGTAAAATACTATAATTAAACGAAAACTAAACGTAGATTGGTGTGGATATCCGCTGTGATCTCAATCCAAGGAATCACATCGAGGGCGTAATATCTGCCACGTCACGCAGGATTGGTGTTCTGAACAGGGTGCGTCGGTTCTTCACGCCCGGTCAGCTTTATCGTTTGTATAAAGCGCAGGTCCGGCCGGGTATGGAGTACTGTTCGCACCTCTGGGATGGATCCGCCCAGTACCTGCTCGATGCCTTGGATGGATTGCAGCGGCGGGCCATCCGCATTGTGAATGATGCAGACGTTACGAGCAACTTAGAGTCGCTACAACTCCGGAGGAATGTCGCCTCTCTAAGCGTGTTCTACCGCCTGTATCACGGGGAGTGCTCTGAGGAATTGTTCAACTTGATCCCCTCCTCTCCATTCCTTACCAGAACCACGCGGGCTGGCTTGCGAAGCCACAGCTTGTCGGTCCAAACCATCCCGGCGCGAACCAAACGGTTCTCTAATTCTTTTTTGTGCCGCACCGTCAGGCTGTGGAATTGTTTGCCATCTCACGTGTTCCCTCCTTCCTACAATCCTGGGTCCTTCCGCCGTGGTGTGAAGAGGCACCTTAGCAGGCCGGCATAATTGTTTCCATTGGCATGGGACTGCCATCCGATGCCAATGGATACTCTGCCTGGGCGGCATTTGCGCTTACCAGCAGGTGCAATGCCGCCACTATGTCGGGCCGCAATAAAAAAAAAAAAAAAAAAAAAAAAAAAAAAAAAAAAAAAAAAAAAGATGTTCTGTGATTACTGGTTAATCGTCCGCTCGAAAGACATAATAATAAACGTGAAACTATCCACAGGTCCTAAATTATGTACAATTCCAAATTATATATTAATAAACATATTTAAAACATCATAATACGATCTCAAAAAATATCAATTTATTTTATATATCATCCAATATAACTAAACATAAATATTTTTCCATAAATTTGGATCATAATATGACGCGTCAAGTGCACAACTTCACTACGCGAAGCCGGGCATTTTGCTTGGTACAAATTGCATTATAGAGTAGCTATATGTATAGGTACGTAGTGTCATGGTAGTAGCAATTCACCCATAGGTGCGACTGAGAGGGCAATACACGCCAAAAGCCAGGTAAAAGCACACGAGAGAGAAAAAGATAGATAATACTTTGGTGTGTTCCGTCTTTTTAAGATATTGCGTCACGCCTGGACCAGCGTTGATTTTGAATGAAATATTTTTGTTAGTTTTAGACCGCGGCGCTCGCTTAGGCGAGTTGCCGGGCGTGGCGCTGCGGGCGCGGGTGCTCCGTCGCAGGCGCGGGGCTCCATTATGGCACGCCGCGACGCGGTGAATTTAAAAATGATAGACGTTTTGCATTAAACGAATGTATTTTATTTGTTACTAATTTTCCTTTAAGATTGAGTATATGCGTATTAAGTAGGGCAAGCCGGGCTTTTGGGCTTGTATGGAAGTACCGCCACTGCTCGTTACTTCAATAAGTTTAAACCCAAAACCAAATAATCACTGCTTTACTTTTCTCTCCACATTTTTCATATACTCTTTGAGGACTCAATATGAGTATTGACCCCTATATTTCTGGTGATGAACCGCTGTCATCATATTTTCGTCATCCACAATCGCGTTTACAGGTCTTGTCGTGTCAAAGCATGTAAATCTTATTACGAGTTTAATAATTAAATTAGCAAACTTAAACTCTTTTATTCTATAGGAGGCACGCCGATTGCCAAGTGCCTAAAAGCTCATTTTACTACATGTAGAGCAATTTGCTTGACGTGTCGCAGTAAGCAGCACCATCGAATTCCATAATTGCTCTTATCATAGGATTCATCTTAAGATGTATTTCGCCACTTTCTTACCACGTGTGTTGTGAAAGACCACTTATTGCTACAATTTGATAATATACTGTTGTATATCGATATCTATACCTGCGCACATAAACACGGCCATGCATGGCATATGCTAATGACGTATTGTTTCTCGGTGACGCCTTAACAATATCTTTGGATGGTAGCCAACTCCACCTGTGCACCAATCATTAGACAACAAAGACCTCATTACGCACTTTTATGAATGTTAATTAATTAAATAAGATCGCAATGAACACAATAAAGCTGGTTTGACACATTAACGATTTTGTTAGGGTGGTAAAGATTTCTACTTACTAATTTGATTAGATTTTTTTAAGTAATATATTATCATTAACCCTCTATCACTCAAGAACGTGGAATTTAAAATAAAAATTGGATCCGGGTTTAAAACGACAAAATAAAATACACGTGTTTCAGTATTTTTCATTTATTAAAATAGTTTAGAAGATATTTTTTAAAAGGGGAGTGTTGCTTTAAAGCAACACTGGACCATAAGACTAAAAAAACATAAAACTATGTATTAGAAACCTATTTCTGAAAAAATTATGATAGGTGAAAATTTCTAAAACAATTCTTAGTTTTGGTATAACACAGTGCTACCCCACATTTCTCACACATGTTATACGTAAATCCAACGCACTTTGGAAGCTTGCACCTCATTTTTTTTTCAGACCATTGTGGCCAGTGGCCTATCTGGTCTTGGCGTACTGCCATTGGAGGTACGTATTGTGCAGGTCCTTTGTGCCTTTTGGCTTGAATCTTGGTCTCCAGCGAACGCCGGCCAGACATACCAGACTTTGTACCCATTTTACATAGGGTCACTGCAACCTCCTGACGAAAATCTGCTGATGATAAAATGCTCGACGCTGAAAGATTTTTGTATTTAGCGACTCTTTTATAAAGTAACCATGCATTAGCCATCGTGAGGTCTAGATAATGGTAGAACAACCGCACTTGCCATCGTTTACTACGTAGCCGTATCTTGTAGATCTCCATGATGCTGTCGATGAGGTCGACCCCACCCATGTGACGATTGTACTCTCCAACTACATAGGGTCGCTTTATTGTCACATACTTCGACTTTTGCTTGTCCCATCTGCGAACGTCAGCTTCTGGTTTTTGTCCAGCAAAAGTTGAAGCAAGGACGACTATTTTGTTATCCTTCCAAGCAACAGTCGACACATCGATTCCGTTGACGTCAGCTACGTATTCTTCTGAATAACCCCGTTCTTTTTTCATAATTTCCTTTTCTGCTTGTAATTTACAATCTGGGATTCTATTTCTTCTCACTGTACCGAGACTGTGGATACCTTCTTTAGCCAGATACTCTAACAAACGAAGAGAGGTAAAATAATTATCAAAATATAGCTGGAAATTCTGGTGTCTTGGAATTATGCGCGCTAGTCTTGTGACGACATTGGATGATGCTCCCAAATCAGGCTCATCTTGTAGGACAATATTTTCCTTACCAGTTTCAATTTCAGTTTTATAGGCAAATCCAGAAACGCCACTCAACACGAAGATTTTGTAACCCCATTTGTGAGGCTTGTTGGGATTGTATCTCTTCAATGTATTTCGTGCTTTAGTGGAGCACATTTGCTCGTCAACGCAAAGGTGCTCTTCTAATGGAACCTTGCTGAAGACCTCATTTAAAGAGTCCACCACCGGTCTTATTTTGAAAATTCGGTCATGATCAAGGCTGTTTCTTGGAAGGTCCTTGCTGTTATCGTTGAAATGTATAGTCTGACGAATTTTCTCAAATTTGTTCAATGGCATCGTTTCTTGAATTATTGTTGTACCTAGGATTGGGCTCCAATGATTAATAACTCTAGGTAACTGGATAAGAGACATTACATACACCACTCCTATGAATTGCCTGACATCCATTTCTGTCATGTGTGAAGTGCTATTGGGATCCTTTTGAACTCGGTAAAGGTTTGTCTCTTCTGCAATCTTTTGTATGAGTTCTTGAGGAAACAGGTATAAAAAGAACTGTATGGGAGTATCAAGGTCTAGAAGATCAGGACCCAAGGTCTTATTTCCCTTGAACATGAGCTGCTCGGCATTCAACTCAAGATTTTTTTTCTTCCAGCGTAATACCAACTTGGCAGGCTTTTTTTTTACCTTGGGATTGCTCGTTGCTCATTTGTTGGCTGTCTTGAGCTGAAGAAAGTTGAGGAACACTTACGTTTGATGGGTCAATTTCTACGCTTGTAGATGGGTTTTCTTGTTTATCTTCTAAAGTTTCGATAAGAGAATCCATGTCAATGTCCAACGCCACATTGTCATCTTCAAATGTTTCCAGTTCTGGTATATAATCAGGGTCCGCAAGGCTGTCATCGTCAAAATCTAGCCCATCCTCACTATCCGCACCATCTTCCAGCGCTGCAGCAATGTACTCGTCCGCAAGGGATTGCTTTCGAGCCCTCCTAGGACATAAAAAAACTCCTATAAACACTATGGCCATCATACAGAACAACTCATAATAAATTCACCTTTTCGATCAATGTAGCCTACGAGCAACAAACAAGAATTTAAAAAAATGAACAACACAAGACAATATTTTGGCAAAGATAACTTTAGATATTGAAATTCAGATACTTACCTATCCATATTTACCAAAATAACACCAAAAAACATCCAAAAACGAATTATTTACTATTTTTCAAATCGAAGCACGCACGCACTTGTTCAAATTACCCACAACTGACAAATGAAGTTTGATTTGCAACACGTAACGCCATCTAGTAAAATTTATCAGTACTACTTCTTTACTTCGGTTTGTAGACCACGGACTACAGTGCAATTTATCGACAAAGAATGAACCATTTTAATTTCATGGGCGATCAAACGGTATGTTGCTTACAGTCTACAATATGCTACAGAGGGTTAATTTGACGGTGTCCGTTGCGCAGTTGGTTAGACGCCGCGGGAGAAACGTGACGTTGCGGTTTCAATCCCCGCACCGAGACAAATATTTGTATGATGCAAAGGTATTTGTCTGACACCAACGTAACAAAACTCGATCTTAGTATGGGGCCAGGACTATGAATATGACTGTTGAGTGTATTTATTTATTTATCGGTGCTTGATGAGCTGTGTAAATATACATCAAGATTGTAATTTCGACTACATTCGGAATAACTTCAGGTTTTGTTGTTCAAACGTTCATCCATATTTGGTTGCCCCTAACCTAATACGAGATTTGACGAGTCTTGACTCACAAAAATTTCAAAATGCTTTTAACAAACTAAACTAAGACGTCTTCTAAACTATCAACAAAGAATAAAATGAAAATTGCCATAAAAAAGGTTCTTGATAAAATATTTGGTAAAACATAATATGCTACTGAATGGTACAGTATGTAGGCGGTAGAATCTTCATATTTGTATGTCAAGTGTCAACAAATAACTACCTTTTTACCGTTGGCGTTGTATATTTTTATATGCTAATACGTGACTTCAATCAATATGAATGTTTATTTCCATTTATTCTTATGTATTCTGATAGACAAAGTTGGAAAAATAATGCGTTTTCTACTACAAATATGTTAAGTGATTGAAATAGTGTTAAAACTGTATCTGTCTGTATCTGTATCAGCCTATATATGTCCCACTGCAGAATGTTTTGCATATCATAGAAATTCTTTTGAATTGCAATGCATCGTATGCAGGTTTCTTCACGATGTTTTCACAGTTGTAGTACTTTAAACGTTTTACCTAATTGTATTCATTGTTGACGTCAATGCTTTTAATGCCAGTTTGTTGAATTAAACATGTATTACTATTTTGGATTGAGTAACTCTAGGTCCCTTGTATAGATCGAAAATGTATAAAAAGTTATCCACTGATAGTAGAGTCTTTATCTTATTATCTAAGCATTTAATTTCATAGCTCTTACTACAATTTGTCACTTGGCAAATGAACCGGTCAAAAATAATACATGTACGTATTAACAACTAAGGATCAGTATGATTTACCATACTTTATGTTTTTGTAACATGAAACTGCTATTTTTAGCAGTCATTTATGTTTACAGCGGTTATATTTCATTAAGTTAATTTATACGCAGAATTCTGATATATTTTTGTTACATTTACTATAATTTTATACATCTATACTTGTCTTTTCGATAATAATTCAAAGTACTATGGTTCAAACCGCAATGAGTAAAATTCCACAAAATACTAGAAAGTGATTGTTACCCACCTAGTAGTAATAAGAGCCTATATAATACCCAAATATACCTATGGTATAAGATAAAAAAAAACATTGAAAATGTGTCAAGTGTGAGCCGAGCTCCTTCTATTGCGCGATTCCCACTCGCACTTGGCATTTTTAATTTTCTAATTAAAAGTCAGCCCAGTATGGTGTCACCTCCGATAAGATGACCAGATATTGTAAAGGTCATAGGGATGTTATGGATGGAAATAGCTATTGTCAACCACTCTGGAAATTATACCTATGTTTTGTACTCAACATCCTATGTATAAAATGATGATGACTAAAAGTCAGGTGTTCAAATAGACGCCATTCGTTATTCTGTATTAAAGAAATCATTACATTCCAAAGCCAATACGCAATTACCAAATCACTTGATTAAATCTGTCAAGATTGAATAAATAGAAATACAAATAAATTATACTACAGCCGCAGGCGTAAAATCTTGATATAGAATTCACATATTAATTATCCGGCTATGACAAACAATTTATGTTCTTATGTACACCTGTTGATACTTTTTAATTAATGTAACTAATATTTTATTTGGCGTCTATCGAAATTAAAAAGTTCCTCTGTAATTACAATCAGTGGTTGTATTTTAGATAATATAAATGTTAGTCAATTATGATTATTCTCATTTAAATTGCCAGTAAAACTTAAAAGTACAAGCAATTACGGCTCATATCTAGGTAAGAAGCAACCGTCATCAAAGGAACTCTTTACCAGGTGCAAACTGCAGCCTATTGAAAAATACTTTTAAAACTCATAATTTGATTATTGATTATTTTAGTTTTAATATAGGATTATAAACCGTTATGCATAAAAGGTTTTAGAATATTTTAGAATCAGAATTTTTATTGCAGAATAATTGTACAAATACTACTCGTATTTGTACAATTATTCTGCAATGATGTTATTTTTGGTATCTGTATTTGAAAAGCAAGATTGATTTGAGTTAGAATAGTTTATATTTATATAATGTTGGTGGGTTGTAAGTTCAAGTTACAATGTTTTGCAATTTGATACCTACTTTCTGGGCACAGATTTTCCTCCATTTTAGGAAGGGAGGCATGACCATAATCTTCCAAACTTCTATTCAATTGGTATTAAAACTTATCGTACTTTCACGATTTTGTAGTAAACAGAATCCGGTGTTAAGTATGCCAAGCTAATTTATCGGCCTTAGGGCGACTCCAATTAAGGGCCAGGTTGCCACGCCACCTGTGGAATCATCCATTCCAATAGATTTATCGGCGATTTCTATTCTTGAACCATCACGCATTGTATTCCTGAGAAGTGGTAGAGAGCATATTTTTTTTTTATAAAGTTACGGCAAAATGCACGTGTTGGTAGGTGCAATGCAATCCAACAATAAAGTATTCTTTGGAGATGGATAATTCTTGTGAGTAAAAACAGTTATGCTGGACACGCTGAACCTTGAAATTTGGTTCCAACCAACAGTTTTAATTATTAAGTATTATTTTGGAAAGTCAACCTAGACTCAGGAATTTATCACCCATATGGCAATAGGCTCGCCCCCTATCACATCGTGGGACGTAAAATACAAGATGAAACGTGGGTATCCAGGTTGCACCTCTACTTACCCTTTCTATAAAACAGACGTGAGTTTATAAATGTATATGTGTATTTTCGACAGTGATATGAATATGCAGAACTATTTGGTGGCCCACTTGAGCCACCTTTCCTTTAATTCTATGTCCATTCAGGGAAGAACGAAGAAGCAATAATATAGCTATTAATATAGGTTGACATAATCGGACAGTAAAAGATTATTGTCTGTTAGTATGATTATTTATTAGTAGAATAGAGAAGCAGAGTAGAGCGTCGACTCTATGTCACCCGCGTTGTATTCATTTCATAGTCAATATAAAAAAGCGTAATTGTGAAATTTACAAACGGAACAAAAAAAGCAATTTCTAGTGACATCGTTGGCCTTAAAACTGTATGACAGTGACATTGAGCAATTTAGCCGCATCTCCAGCCAATGAGCGGAAGCGGCAATTCAAGGGCAGCTTACGCCATAATTCGGGACGGTTTGGCCCAATTTACATCGATATGAAATGTTGTTTAAATGCATCAAAAATTAGAGCAATTCAATTGTAGGTATATATGAAGCAAAAAATTTTTTTTTGTCAAAAAAGTAAAATTTGTTTTTTTTTTTTGGGAACGGAAAATAAAATATAATATGTAGTATGTAGTATGTAGCAGTAACAAGTAAATTGCTCTATCTATCCACTGGCTTGTACAAAATGTTTTTTTTTTTTTCATTAAATTATATATTTTTTAAATAATATGCGTATTCATTCCAATTGACAGTGTCATTTTATCAACAATTCTTACAATATTTTTATTTTTTTCTGGTCTGAATATAATTTCACCGGCATATTTCCAATAAATTTACGCCGGCTCACGTGCTTACCATTAAAATAGTTTGTGTTAAGTTTGAATTTCTCTGATAAAAATAAGTCGGCGACTACCGCGCCGCCATTCTGCTCACTGCCGGGCTCTTTGGGCCGCACGCGGCACGCGCACCGCCCATAAACATGTCACTTCGGACGGCAACCCGCGATTTACGACCTCTCGCTCTAACGCAGCAATAACTTAGCCAAACAAAAGGGAAAGCTATAACATTCATCGGTCCCATGCGGATAGTTTAATTTACGCACACAGATGTAATGAAATGAGCTAGTATGCGATTTGAGGTGGTAGTATACGCGCAATTCAAAGATCTTTTGTGTAGCAATTAAACTGCTCCAAATCAATTCAAATTTTATCGAGTCATATTTTTAATTAGACAGAGCTATACTACAAAATATGTACATTTTGGTAGTGTTTCTAAGGGAAGCATCGTCAATGTTTGCATATACTACGTGAGTCTTGGTCTCTCAGTACAAACGGGCCCGCTCCGTTCGAGTTTACCGCCGGCAGAGAGTCTAATGGTTTTGTCTCTTTCCAACACACAATTCCCAGATCGTAAATCTCGAAATGGCCGCATATAGGTTACGCACGCCGGCCGCGCAACACTAGAGGGAGCGCATAAAGTATAGTTTTCTCTGTTTTATTACCTGTTTTACTGGGCGATAAAGGAGATGAGAGTATAGACGGGGAAATCAGCTGTTTAGGGCATGCTTTAAACGTGCTAAGGAATGTGGCGAACGAAATGTACTAGCGATACGGTACGAGTTTTGCTCTACTTCATCGAAATATTTTTGTTTGTTTTTTACCAATTAATGATATATTACATATGTTTAAGATTTATGAATATTGTCACGACAGAAATAGTATTGCGCGATACACTGCGCGCTTATTTTCGATTAAGGTGTAGAATGGATTTTATTGAATTAATATTAAACACTCTTCAATAACCCGTGCAAGATATTTTCCTAAATAATAAGGATAAAAGTACGTCCATATAATTGCATTAACTTATAATGGTGGTAACTTACAAAGGTGATTGAATTAGATACCCAACTTCTTAGTTTTATATCTACCTATATTATATTTTTTATCGAAAACATAAATTATTAACAGCATTTTTCTAGTAGTTCGGAGCAATACGGTCTACATCGGGATATTGGGTAAACATTGAAATAATTATATTGCTTTTCTATTTTTTCATTTCATTCATTATACATTTTGTGGCATATGGCGGGATGGCGATAGGCTCGCCGAAAAATATAAGGTGAAACGTGGGTGGCCTGGATTTTACCTCTGCTTTTTCCCCATTTTTAAATGGGGTAGATTTAGGAAGTAGCCGTGAATTTATTTATGTAATAATACACGGTATAATTTTAAATTATCATAATACGAGTACAAAGAAAAACATGGACTAATATGACATTGACAACCATTCATATAGGCCTAAATTCAGAAAGTATTTTATTTAATTTCCATTGGTACATCTTGTTCGTTATTATATAATTATATATATAATGTCAATATTTTTATTTTATCTCGATATTAGATTCCATTAATGACCTATTAGAAATGTGTTTAGTCAAATATTACATTAGCGGCTATTTGAGTTAAACATATAATTGTAAATATAGCAGAAAAAATAATACACAATAGCATAAAGTATGAGTAATTTTTCTCATACAAAACATTTCAGATTCATCCATTCATATTATGTAGTCATAATAAAAAACAAAAACATACGTACCTAATCACATCACTCCTATTTAAGATAAATCTTTGTTGAATATAATTAACTAGGTAAGATCAACACGTCCCGCCCGGGGCGTTAGTGAACGTGATGTAGGTACAGTATCTTGACACTGACAGATGAAACTGACGTGGCGCTCATTTCGGGAACGCGCGCATGGTGGGGATCCAATATGGCGGCCGAATAAACGTCTCTCATTGGTCGAGACCAATTCTTTGTAGTCCACTGCGATATTAGCACCATTTTGTCATTAATTGTCTGTCACTCATATTGTTCGGTCATATTGTATCGGTTTGGTGGTAAATAAATTTTGTAACAGATTTTAGGATTGGTTTATCTTGTTTTATTGCATTTTAGATACTTTGATTTCATAAGATAGGTATGAGTTTCTTTCCTTTTTCGTTTCGAGGGCTTCTATTGCGTTGATAGGGAGTGTATCGGTTTGGATGTAATTTTTTTTTGTAACAGATTTTAGATTTGGTTTGTTTTAATTTTATTTCATTTTAGATACTTTGATTTCATAAAAAACGTAAAATTATTTTTTATTCATTTGTGCGCCTCCGTGTCTTAAACAGGATATACTTGTACAGTCATAATGAAATGTAATATTTTTGGTTCGGTGAGTAACAATAATATTAGAAACTTAATTTGTGATATTTTCTGTGCAATATATCTAGATAGCCGATTGAATAGAAAATAAGTTATTTAATAGTAAAATATTTCCATGGCATATAGTATGAAATTTACTATATTTAAATAACATGGATGGATCTAAGAATAATTGACAAATTATATACTAGAAAAATCAATAATTCAATAATATTAATAATATGCAAAAGGCAGTATATTTTTGCTACTAAAGCTATTATTTTTAAGAAATATAAATATATATTGTAATTATTAGACTGAATATCAGCTTTATATCTGGGTAGATAACTCTTACTACTCTTACTTACTAACTTTTGTTATTTAAGCTGCTTAGGTACTGTTAGCTACACATAAAACTGTACAATAGTTCTTCTTGTCTGTGTAGAAAGATTGTTTGGTTTCATTTATTGTAATTTGTAATTACAGCGCATTCATAAAATAATACAAAAAATGTCTCTGGGTGCAAAACTCAGTGCAGAGTCTATATTTAGTAAACTCTTATTTTTGGTTTATGCATATACAAACGTGACTTTCCCCACAAATGCATCAAATCATTCAGTCCAATAAAAACAAAAAATATATGTTTAAGATGTTGAACTTGTTCCAATATAATTGTTGTGCAATTTGTTTTTGTATGCAGCGTAGATTTTTTCAATATTCTTTTAGGATTCCAATGATATAGAGCTCGCGGAGGCTGCTGGACGCATGAAGGGCGCTTCTAAAAGTACATTCTGGAAACCTTTGGACGAAATTTGCTTTCAGCATTAAACATTCCGTAGCTGGCAATTAAATTTTATTCACAAAATTATTTAAGGATTACATGCAATTGATTAAGTCGAGGTATAATATAACCTGCTGCTGTATAGTTGACTGGAAAAAAATGCCTTATGCAATAAGGCCGCCGATTACGCTTATTTTAAATTTCGTTATTTTTTTGTTGTATTTTCTTGGTGTAAAATAAATAATATAAATAAATAAAATAAACTTATATAAATTAATACATAATTCCGATGAAATCATAGAAAACAGCGATTTAACAAGTTGAAATATTTTTATTATAATCAACAAAACCCTTAACTTTAACTTTTGTGCGATAATAACAAAGTATACATTTACAGTAACATCCATTTCAAATAGAGTGGCAGTAGTAATCAAAGCATCAGATAACATATTGAATTATCGACGGCAATAACCACCCACAATCGATGTTGACTCTTAGATATGTTAATATATAATTAGTAGTAATTAATTAGATGTATAGATATGCACAATTCAGGTAGAAAGAGAATGTCAACAGTATCTAAGGGCAAAGATAGGAAGCATTATATTTTGAGAAACCTCACTAGAATCTATCAAATGTGTCTTCTCAAATACTTATTTTAAGCCTAGTCATTCTGGTAGTTAGTAAGAGCAGGCATATTTTGTCGCAGTTAGCGACAATGGTGTATCTATGTTTACTGTATCTGCCTATATACTTCCAACTGCGGGGCTTGGACTTCTTCTACAATTGAGAATACGATTGAAAGTGATTAAGCCATATAGTCCACTATGCTGGCCTAGTGTGTAGTATCTATTTTTGTATTTCTTTATTATAATATTATTTGGTAAATAATTTCATATTCGTAAGAATATCACTAGTTGTCTGTACTTCACTTCTTAATCTACGTATAAATGGTATATGGCACTACTGTTTTCATTGATAACATGAATTTTTTTAACTTAACTTAGGCTCAAAATTTAAGGATGGATGTGATGGTTAGCAGAAAATAATAATATGTGTATTGCATGGGTCTATACTAACGTTTAGCTATTATATATTCAGATGCTTTTGCAGAAAAATATAGTCTTTGAGTAATACTTAGTAGGTACCTCAAGTTTTGTCCTTTAAAAATCAATTCTTTGGTTCTTTAAAAAAAAAATCGAATGGATTTGCTCGATGAATTATATTGATAAAAAAAGGATATATCCTGATTCTCTATTTGCCCACATAGATAAAGATAATTATGAAATTAAAATTCACATCCAACCCAAGTAGTAAAAGGGAATATTAACAAACACGTTTATTAATATATACTTCCATCAATTTATTATCATTATAGTGAGTCTATTGATTCTAAATTATATTATCAAAAGAGTCACGTAGGTACATAATTATATTCAGGTTACCTACTTAATATAATACGTAACATGTTCAATTTTGTAATAGTTTAAGCAAAACTATTTGTCATCCTGATTTATAATAAAATATTTAAAATAAGTGCCGGTCGGCACGTATGCGCTTGCTCAATATCACAACGCGAGATAATGCAGTGTGTAACGCGTTATGCAAAGAGGCGCGTTGCACAACTATGAAATGTTCTGATACAGCTCTCTTTACTCCAACATTATGTTCTAAACTGTGTCAGTGAGTACAAGGACGCTTCAACTGGTTCAAGTGCTTTGGTGAATCTAAATATAAAAACATCATTAGGACTGAAATAAAATAACATTTTTAACTGCAACATTTATTTAAGCATTAAATTTGTGACGGTGCGTTTAATGACAATATACAACAAAGAGATATATAATATAAAAATTAGTGAAGAAAAATAATTCCGTAATGGAGTAGAGCAACGTTCGCAGCGAGCGCAATGGCATCAACGTCTGGTGCATCGAACGATACACGAAGAAACTTTACGAGGCCGCACTTGCTCGGATCGGCCGTGCCACGGGCGACCGTTGTCGATACAATTCTATCGCGAGTTGCGACCGGACCGTTCAATTAATCGCTCCGATTAACGTTGTCTCTCGGACATCAAGTGCGGATTAGCGGAGGGTGGTGGTGTCCTTTTCTGTTGGTCGCAGATTTAGTGCGGCGCCGCGGCGTGTGGCGTCGGCTGGCGGGGGTGCGCCGTCGCTCGTAAACCATCGGCCACATTCAACTGACGCGCGTCTCGGCGACTACGCGTTGCGTAACACACCGCGCCATAAACAACACGACGTGCTCGCCGCTCGACGCTCGACGCTCGTCGCTCGGCGCTCGGCGCTCGCCTTACACTCCCGGCGACGGCTACTTACCCACGTGCACACATTACGTATTACGCTCATGCCGCAACTAAAACGCTGACACGTGACTCGTGTGAGCCGGAGTGACTCTCGGAACTCTTTTCGGCAGAACTGTGAGTTTTGTGAAGAAGTTTGTAGGTAGCGGAATGGCGCGAGTCCGTTTGCCGTCGGCGAGCCGCGGCCGCCCGGCTTAAGGTGAGTTTATTGCCGATTTATGGCTCCCAACTTGGCTCGCATCGGGAGCAGAGGGTCCGACACGAGTTCTGTTTGTATAACAAACTTTTACAAGGCTCCTTTTCAATTTATCTCGACGTTTATATTCTATTTGGAGCGATCATGAGCCGAAAACGGATGCTAACAATAGCCTAGAATAGCAGCGAGACGGCAATTTGTTTTGATTTGGCCGATGAGTGAAAACAACCGCGGTGCCCAGCGCGCGGACACAAATATTTTCTTGGCTAAAGATCAATTTAAGGACTTTACAGATTAAACTAAATAAATATGCTAGATTTAAAGTAATTTAGTATGGAATAAACAGGTAAAATAGCATTGAAATAAACAAATTACAAGAGAGCAGACGCTGTTTCCTACAACTGTTACTGCACATAAATATCTCAGCACAGGCTTTATTAATTACTCGTACTAATATTCGACCTTCCTTGAGTATAAAATAATTTATCTTGAAAGCAAAGTCATTTTATGTAAAACATTATTTTCTTACATGCGAAATAATATTTATATAAATAATTTGTCTGTAGAAAATTTCACGGAGAGTTTTATTACTGTCAAAAAAACTGCTATATCTTATTGTAAATAAATGTAATGTTAAATATACAGAATACAATATAATCATTACTGTACTACTTTCAAACCTCCATTTTGAACCTTACAACATCGTATTAAGGACTAAAATACGACTGCTTAAACCAATTATTCCCATCCCATAAAATCATAACATAATAGATGGTTAAATTTGATTACATACAGCGTAAACACCATCACAGCTAATTATATAGAAAAGAATATTCGTTTAATTTTTTCATATGATACATAATAATTAATGCAAGTGATACTCAGTAATGTTACACATAAATTAGATAATAGATAGTGTTGAAAATTACCATAAATCCAAGGTGAAAAACAGGGCATTAAAATCTATTAACATTGCGGGGGGTATAATTACATTAAAGATTTCGTGAACTCTTATCGTACTTTTATTGTTATACTCATTAGTGATTCTCATGTAATGAATATTATGTTATCTGAAATATTTGAGGAATTATCAATTAATTTGAAAGGGCAGAGCGGCAATGAACTTGGATAATGATAGCGGTCGCTCCTCTATACGCTATTAGGTTTGTAGACCGCCAAAATGTATAAATCAAAGACTTGTTAACTATATAATTCGTATTGGTTTATAAATTACATGTAGCCAAAGGTAGGATGGGTTAAATTGCAATTTTAGAATCAAATTACATTTTTATTGTAGGCATTCTGCATTCTTTAAATTTTAGAATTCATTGTTTGTTGTTAAATTTCTTACTTCAGCATGCTGAAAATTATAGGATATATGTGTCACAATGAATATTGGATTACTTATAGGTTTATCTGTGCCAAAAATACAAATACTATCATGCACAAATTAGAGGGATATAATGACTAATGGCAAGTCAGTTTTGTTCATATTCCTTAGGTATTTCTTCAGCTTCTTTAGTTCATGCTTACAACTATTTTAGCACATTTGTTCGTGAAAAACTATAAAATTAAATTTAAATATAACAATAATACACCATAATATACCTCATAATATTTTAGGAGAAAATAGTCTTTTAGAAGACACAAAAGACTACTGCCTTAAATAAAATAAAACGAATAAAAATAAAATAAATAAACTTGACAATTTATATAATATTTATTCTATCCCAAAATTAAGATTAAGAAGCAATTAGGCTGGTCAACATAATTAATCTACCATTGCGGTATGATCTATTATCTCTTCGTTTACAGATTGTCATCCGGTAAACCCTTTATACTGTGCTTATTTCAACTTGGACTATGATTAATAATGAGACATGATTTTATATTCATACATTTTTCTTGTAGCCGGTCGACTCTACTAGATATTTATATATTTTTATTCAATTTTATCATCTACTGGCTATCATTTGAAAATTCCTACAAGCGTTTTCCTGTATCTCCTATGGATGGTTTTCAGTAGTCCATTTGAAAAATATTTTGTATCCTATTGCTATACAAGATCCCTCAAATTAAGTCTTCTGAGAATATTCACTATGTATAGATATTGGTCACTTTTTAGCATTGCCTCCTTTGCCAAATAGTTTTAAAAATCCACGCTCTCTTAGAGTGATCTGCAGAACTTTTAATTAGTGTATGAAGTAAAAAATATGCTTACCATGCAATTCGGTTAGGCTTGCTATCTTAGTTGTGCGTTACAAAAAAATCCTATGTATTCATCCGATAAGTATCGGTAGGCCACAAAAATTATCTCGCATGACAATGGAAACCGTAATACCTTGTATGTGACACCAACTTCTTGACCCCTGCGACATTACATCGGTCATTATAAAAACATTAAATTACATTCATAAATATATAATTATTAATAAGTACACGAGTGTTAGTACAACTAGTTATTTATTAATTGTACACAAACTCAACGTTAACACGTTTAACGTGCAGTTAACAGTTCAGCAGTTAACTAATGCTATATAAATTTAACAGAAAAACTCAGTTAATGTGAAATGCACCATTAAGTTGAGAAAGCGCGAACCGAGAATAAGCTATAATGGAGCCAACGTTCCTGCTTACCCTTTAATGGGTACAGGTTCATGCCAAATAATACCTTTGTGGAAAAAAATAGATGTAAAGAAAAAATAAACGAGAGATTTACTGAATTGATTTATTGTATATTATTTTCTACTTAATTATTTTATTGTTATTTGTAATTAAAATTACGATTCAATTCAACTTTTAATAGGAATATAATAGTTAAAGTTTGATACTTTCAGCAAAATTCATGTTGTATAGTTTATTTTAAAAATATTTTTTGTAGTAATGGTAGAGCCACGCTGTTGTCTGGACTCAGCATGAATTCAGCAGGCTCATCCGGGGCGGTACCACGATCTCACAGGAAACTGATGTTAAGCGACAACTTTGCTGTCAAGTTTCGTTCGATGAGTGAGATTACCAGATGCCAAATACCACTTTCCTTTTCCCATCTGGCCCATCAAATCGGGAGGAGAGCAGAAAGGATTTTTTCCTTCCCACTCTCCTCTGGATTTGATGGGCCAACATATCAATGATCATAGGTGTTCATTGGCAGCAGTAATCTCTTACCATCAGGTGACCTGTTTGCATATTTGCCGAAACAACGCAATAAAGAAAAATTTGAGGAGCAAATATTGGCTGCTTTAGGTATTTAGTACGAAATCAATTTAATTTACGGAATTTGTTTAGGAAATAAAATGCATATAACAGGCAACAATCGGGAAGTAGTCTTAGATAATTTAATACGTAAATATATTAGGCAAATTTCCGTTGACCTACTTTAAAATTCAAAACGAAAGAGTTACAACCTAAAAACACCAAATTATAATTAATCATTTCAGGCATAACTATTTTAGTATATTTACGACTTTTTAAGTACATAATATTGATTATCACAAAGGAAAACATCGTGCATACTATAGCGAATTTGTAAGAATTTCTATGGTATGAAAAGTCCGTCAACCCGCGTGGACTGTATAGGCCATATGGCCTAACCATTCTCAATCGTGCTCTCAATTGTAGAGGAGACCCGTGCCTGCAATGGAACGTATATGGGCTTATACAGTGACTTAAAACGACGATTCATATTTTTAAATTTTAGAATTCTACCGCTCTACCAAGTCGCATTTGAGTCATCGTGGTGGATTAGATCTTTTGCTATCTCTTTCTTTGCTATGAATAGGAAAGAAACGTCCATATTCCCTAGAAAATAAATATGAAAGGCATTAGTATTGTAATAAATTCAATTCGCGGGTACACAATTATTAGGTAGTGAGTTCATTTAACATTTAAATAATGACATTGAAATGTCCTTTCGATATCATCATGAAATATCCCATATTAATATAATGTACATTTGTTAATAATCAATGATTAGTTGTGATTATAAACAGGAATATTGATTTTTGTTTCTACCATGGTTTTCTATTATTTTTCCCCCAATGCCTTATATACCGAATTTTATTCCGTATATTATTTGTGATTCCATTATACAAGATGTTAAAATTTCTAATTAATGTCTAGAGTGATAAAAGTATATTCCTTTTACTTTCTGCAAACACCATATTAAATAGCAAATTAACATTGCAAAAAGCGATACCTTCCAGACCTATAAAAAGCATTACTACACTTCTTAATCACTTGTGGAAATTAATTTAACCCTCGATATAAATATCCAACGCTCGCTAAACATTTACTATGTAAAAAAACTGCTAGTTAATTTAAAAATCTTATCGGCGGCGATCCGACTTCCTCTATGTCCAGTTATAGTAAAAAAAAAGTGTTTCAAGGAGTACCATTGCGGTGCGCATGCGCAGCCCGCTTGTGATTCCACTCGTGTGCCTCACCATATTTGTCTTATTTCACATCACCCTGTTAGATCTCAATCTCTACTTATTATTCAGTGATGCTGCCGGTTGCTTTTTGTAAATTTTAACTCGCCTTCTACGATACTGTGACTCAATTTCTGCGATGTGTTGATAGTGTACTGGCTTATGTTAATACAACGGACCGTTTTATTATGAATTTTAGATCAAACAACTGTTACGAATTTATCAGCAAGACCCGTACAAATCATGTGCTCGATCTTTTAAATGTTAATTTAAGAGTAAATCCAAGCGATTGTATCAAACGAGTCAAAAATAATTTTAATTTCAACAACGTGCTCAAGTGGAAATAAAGAAACAATGCGCACACCGTAACGGCTTGCATCTGTTGCAAGACATTATACCAGAAGCATCAAACCGGTAAATAAATCCCTTTAACTCGTGTTCGCACTATGAATTCGATCGTAAGAAAACAATTAATAGTAGAAATATTATTTCTTTGAACGCGCGGCATGTAATCAAATGAACGTAATGCAGTTATTGTTTGTATAATAAACCAACATTAAGTGAACCACTGATTGATGCACACGTCCACTTTCTTCCATTAACACGCTAATGAAGGGGGGCAAAACATGAGCTCACACAGTTCCCGCACTTAGACAAATGCTAAGCGGCCGCGAGGCGAGAACCGTCCCTGCTGCGTGACTTTTTATTGTTCAGTTAGATGGCCCTTTATTGTGTTGTAAAAAGTGGAGTAAATTCAACCGTGTGTACCGTGGCGGGCATGAAATTGTCTTCCCCGCGGTCATAAATTATCATCTTAATAAGTTAATGAGTAATTCCAGCAATACTTATGTTTTTGTGAGGCGCGCGAGTGGCGACGGTCCAGGACTCACTCGTTATTGCCATAAAAGCCGCGCTGGCCGCGCATCTGCCTTATCGAATTTGATTAAAGTTCATGTTTATTTATCGCGTATTTATTTAAACAAGTAGGCCTGTACTCCAATGCCATTTAGAGATATTTAAAATTCAATAAGAAAATATTGTCTACTTTTTCTCCGTTTATTACAATATTTAAGAAGTTCACAATGGTCTGCTGATAAACATCTCGGATAGGGATCGGCAAACGACACGCTAATGGAAAAACATAAAGTTGATATTATAAGAGTATACATTCCTATCTACGAACCTAATTAACTGTACGTTTAATGATATATTATAAATAAATTATGTTGATTAATGACGTCAGATAATTGAATAAATAATCACATCAAAAAACATCATTCCGTTTTAAATAAATCTATGTGCAATAACAATTTAAAATATATTTGTGGTCTTGAAATATAGCGGACGGGGCTTATAAATTTTGCATGTAAACAATCGACAAAACAATTACAATACTTTATGGATGTTACGTAAAACAAATAATTCATTCAAATGCCGCTGCATGGAGAGACGCACCTTTGTGTATTGTATTCACATCGATTCACAGCACGTAGCGCCGATCAGACGCTATCGAACTTTTAATTTCAGCAAAAAAATCGTTGCGAAGCGTCAAACATTACCGAGTAACAGGTGAATTGCTTACCTCACGCGCGACACAAACAAAAAACCACATCTGTTAGTGAGAAATTTATGCAAGCCTCGGTACACACGATCATATCTACTTGAATTACGTCGCCGAAGACAAATTGCACTCACTTCAAAAGTGGCGAGTCGCACTGTAGTAGCGTATAAACAAATAGTCGATTGTTTCGCTTCCGACTCGCTATTTCGTGTCAAATCGATCTTAAACCGACGTGCACAAAACGCAAAATCCCTTGCCGCGTGACACGGTGATCCGCAAAATCTGAACGTGAACTCTTCAGACTACGACTGCATAATTATAGTATAGGCAATAAATTCGTGTGGTGTGCGCGATCGTTTCATTTGTATTCCAATTGCTAGGTCCTATTGTGCTATAAACATCGGCCGGTTAGCTGCGACCTTATATTGTCATATCGGATCCGGCGTAAAGAAGTAGCCGTCTCGAAATTTTTATCAACTTTAATTCGTGTAGCTCGACACGCAGAGATAAAAACTTGATGTCAATTAATTACTTGCAGGATACTACATAATTTATTAAATACATACAAGTATTTTACGTATTAAAGATAATCACAATACTTTTTGCAGTTGAAAGCAATATGTGGAAGCAATGAAGCCGAGAGTAAATAAATGGTTCAATGATAATAAATTTGGTCTCAAGTAGAGGTCCAAATTGTAAGGACAGGAGCGCTTACTTATCCATATTTTCATCTATGATTTACAGTGATGTTACGACCTCAACAGTTCGATAATGAATGAGGCGCTCGTAAACGGCGGAGTCAAGAGAACATTAATGTCAATAAAAAAGCCATAAAGTCTATTAGCCATCATAAACTTCACCACATCTGGTCAATAACTTGTTTCGCGTACAAATACTTACTAATTGTATAATTATGCTTGAACGCTTTCATATTATAATCGTATGGGAAATATTTTCGGTAATATATTTAAAAATATATATTAAAATTTACATTTTGTAACACAGAATACGACGTGGTTCACATTGAATTTATTAACTTCGCTACAATACAAAATATCACGGTAAAACTGAACTTATGAAAAATAATTTTAAGAATATTCAAATGCTGCATTTAACTTGGAGATACTTTTGAAAGAAACACAAAATATTATTCAAGTCTTTCATATTATTAAAAGCGGGACATAATTTCCTTGTAAAAGTCATAAATAACGTCCACGTAGACGACACGGATAATGATAAAGAATACGGAAACGAAGTTTTGTTGCTAAGCTCATAAAACTATAAATTACCTCAAGGTGTTACACGCATTAGGCCTTTGACCACAATCTTCAAACATTACTACAAAAGAATAAATTCATTGTGAAATGCATTAGCATAATAATCGCTTACCTGCGTTTGGCAGGTGGATTCAATAGAAAATATGTCAACTTGTGCAACGACCCTTAAATTTTTGCATGCGCAGAGACAATAGATTTTTTTTATGACTTAACGGATCTCAAAGGAATTTTGTAAACATAACGGGCCTGGGTTGCGCATTTGCATCTTATACAATTACAATAGTATACAATAGACCTTTTTTGCTCAAGTAACTGTAGCATCTCGATATTTGCATGTTGATATTTGTTATTTAATATAGCACATGTTCGTGTTATGCCTTCTATTATTTAAAACAAAAGCGTGCTTTCATTGTTACTATTGCTACTGTTTTACTGTATACTGTCTACTGTTCGTTTTGTTCCGTTATTCTTGTAGTTTAAACAAACAATTATTTACAAACTATTGCTTTAATATAAACGGGAGTTGAATATATCTATAGATTTCCTATGAAGAGAAATATATTATTTATATATTTGTTTATATCATTGCAATTTAATTTCCTTTCTTTAATTGCGCAATGATCATTTCCGTTGCTAGGCGGCATTATATTAATAGACGTATAATTAACTTCGCACGTATTTGCTTATGCGTCGGCAATTATTGTATAAACATAATTAATTTCTATTTTATAAGCAATCGGTTTGAATATTCATTTTGCTTGCAATAATATGAACACGAAGAAAATTATTGTAAGAATCTATTTAAATTAGTGTTTTCATATCGTTTTGTCGATATATTTATTTTTCAGTAAGTAAATTCAATTGAAATGTCTCGTTTAGGTTTGTAATGAGTGCAAACCTACTTTAATACCTTCTTATCGCGACGTGCAGTAATATTTATTCCAACATAACCTATATTCAGTCATGACCAAAATATATTTTAATTTCATCTCATTCCCAAATATAATTGATAAAGTACAACTAAAATAAATGCGTAATTTAAAAGCTGTTTCGTCGCTAAGCAGGCCGGCGAAGATCGATTGCTATATAAAGGAACAAACTTGTTCGTCCATCGAAGAACGCGGCTGTGCGGTAGAGAGCGGCCCGAAAATTGTAATATTTCAAAATTACTCAAGAGTCGCGTTCGCTTGAATAATGCGATAACTTTGAGCCAGGGGTGGGACCGCCCCGGCGTGCGTGCTTCACTCCCTCCCTTGTTTTTGAACTTCTGTTCTTGAGTCTGATCAAAATATACTCCCGAGCCGCCCGCTTCATTTAACTGAGACTGTTTATTTGACCGGAGAATAATAAACAAGAATTCAAAGCTTTGAGGTTTGGTTATAATACATCGAAAGAGGTCAACAATGTTTGGTTTCCATTTGACGCCAAGCGCTCGTGAAAGTCATTTATAAATCGCCATATTGATTGCAAAAATAAAGGCAATTTAATCTGTATGTTTCATTTTAAAATACAGCAACGGCGATAACACTGTTTCATATCTCATCTTTTTATAAATCGATTCGGAATCGAACCGTTTATACAGTTTGGTATTCATAACGACCATCTCCAAACAATACAATTGCAGTTTAAAAACCCATAAAATCACTTACCGTATTTACCATACCAATAAAGACTTAACAGACTTTACGTCGGACGCGCGGTTTTATACCCACAAGTATAGTATGTATGACATATAAGTTTATTGTGGGGCCGCACGTGGTTGTGGCCATGTGACAAACCGGTCTTGGGCAAGCCTAGTAACCTCTAAACGACACAGTACGTGAGCAATCTTGAAGGATTCCTTGGCCACACTTTTATTATTCACTTTAAACGCTTGGATTATTGCGAGCAATTGATTAATCTGTTTACTGTGTTATGTAACGTTTGTCGGTGGAAAAATAATATTTAGTGGCCTTTGTTTTGTTATTTTTTATTAGAACATTACTAGAAGATGGACTATATATAGAATCTGGTAGAAGAGAATTTAGACAAATTTTATATCACAGATGAGTTTGTCGAAATATTTTTAACACTAACAAGATAAAGCGTACAGATTAGCATAAAATAATGCTTAAATAATGTTACCTTATCATATCGTTCATTTAAAAAAATATATAAAAATTCAATGCACTACTTATATGTATGTAATTTTTTTATGACGGCACACCTTATAATTTATGTGCCTTGGATTAAATTACTTTTGTCTAGTGATATATTTCTGTTAGGTTTAATGGATAAATATTCTAAATACAACACATTCTAATTGTGTGAACGTGATAGGAAGTTTTACTTGATTTCATAAATAATTTTTTGGTTGGGCAAACGATTGCTGTCTTTTCTAATTAATGTTTTTATAGTTAAATAAGTACGCTGAATCCGATTCACGTACTACTTAAAATAATTAACAGATTATGATAATCATTATTAGTTATATGGGACTATATAAATAGTCATATATGGAGTTTTAATGATGAAACAGAATGAGTAATTAAATTTATCGAATTCGTCACCGTTTTTTGTCGTAAGAAACGCGTGACTTCCACATGTTATGACATAAACTATGTTTAGTATTGTAATGTGGAGGATGTTATCATAAAGTTAAGTAAATTTATATGTATGGTTTTTTGTATATAAAAAGATGCCAAGCCTTTTTTAGAAAAGTTCAATGTTATTAGATATTACAAATTATTACTAAAATATGTTGATACAAATTATTTTAAAGGATCTGTCGCTTATTAGTTAAAGCATTACGTAATTACCGATTACTGAAAAATAATTGATCGTAACTAAAATACGAATGAAAAAAAAACACAAAGATTTAATGTAGAGTTTAACTGGTCAAATAGTAGAACAAGATTCTGTAAGATGAATATTGATGGTTACATTCAAATTTCACAACTTATGTTGTAAACAAATATAAATGATTTGCTTTAAATTACACTACTAATCGCACTAGGAAGGCGTGGTGACCTAACCACTCTCAATCGTACTCTCGACTGCAGAGTAGGTCCACGCCCTGCAGTGGAACGTATATATGCTGATAATCTATACATATAAATAAATTTGAAGTGTCTGTTTGTAAAGTGAAAATAAAAAAAATGTCCAACTTCATATCGTTATATACACGATACCTATAACGAAAATGACCTCTGTGTGAATGTCTGTCCGTCTGTCTGTTTATTCCGGCTAATCTCTGAAATGGCTGAACAGATTTTGACGGGACTTTTACTGTCAGGTAGCTGATATAATAAGGAGTAACATAGCCTACATTTTTTTTAGATTTTTTTTTTTAATTTTAGAACAATTAAGTTTTTGTTAAATTCCACGCGGACGAAATCGCGGGCACAGCTAGTTACTAAATAACATGGTAGGATTAATTCTTCTCCATTTCAGATGAAGGCCGCAGTTTAAGTCTGTTGTGCTTTTAACAATATTCTAACATATTTAAAACATAACGCGTTTGAATATCGTGTACATTTCAGTGACGTCAATAAATCGTGCGCTATCGGGATCTATCTATAGTGACAGCTATGCAAAGCGCATATGCACGTTGATTAATATTCGCAATAAAATATGCTTATACTATTCTTTCTTTAAATATTATTCTTTTTTTAAATGTGGCCTGCAACATATCCATGATCCAAGCTTTATTTCACGGGTGGCAGTGATCACTGGCCTTCAGGTGACCTGTTTGCTTGTTTCTCGATCATATTATGCAATAAAAAATGACTATGCGTGACTGTTAATCTGAAATCTATATACCCGTCGGCTTTCTGAATAATTGAGTTACATGTTTTTTATTTAGGAGTGACTCAGTGGTATGTTTATTACACATCTTAGAAATGTGATTGTTGAGAATACTAAATGAATTATTGTAGGTGCGATGTTGCCTTTACATTGAATCTTATGATACGTATTTTCCTGTGGGTGTATATTAAGTAAAGATTCTATCTATTTGTTGGTAGTAATTTAGATATCGGATATCAATTAGTGGTGCCTAGTGGTCCAGGCAGAAGTTTCACGTTGTAATTTCAATATATGTCATTTAATCTGGTTTAAGGATACAACTATATCCCGCCGGTAAATACTAAATTCTTGATTTACTTTTTTACCAACACAGGGATTTAAAAAATGTTAAAATGCTGTTGAAGTATATAAAGGTATTGTTCTAGTTCGAAATTGAATTCTCTCAACTAATTTAAGCCTATATGATTCATGTATTCATCTTAATTGGAAAAACTCACGGAAAGTACCAAACCAGAACCATAAACAATCATAAGCAGCAATTTATCACCAATATTTCCAAACAAAATTCCCACAGCAAAACAATCTATCGAAGTAAAAGTAACCGTTGATGTTGCCAAACAAGTAAACCCAATAATTGTTTAAATTGAAAACTCTCGGAGTTTGTAGATGAAACCACACCTGCAAAACTTCCGAAGGCTTGGCAACTTTAAGAATTCCCAACTCTTAGAATTCCCGGCTAGAAACTTACTTCGTCTCGTTAGCCGCTCTCCGCAAAACCTCCTCTTATTTATGCCCCTACTTTATTCCATTTGCGGTTAGCTTTTACTATATTGTACTGATATTTGTGAGTCTCTTTAAATATTACTAAAATAGAATTATATTATAAAAACTCCGTATAATGCGCCGGTTGTGCAATCATATTTCTTTTATAATTTTCCAACATCATGTACATTTAAACAAGGCTTTCAATACAATTCGCATATTTAAATGCCTACTATGTCTACTAATGAACAATCACAATGCTATTCTCTCCATTCTTTCTCATCAGCCGTTGACAACTCCGTTCTTTATTTAAACTCTTATTCTTTTCTCTTAATATAACTGCCAGCACCATCATCAAACTAAAATAGGTTTTACTCGTCGCTCATATAAATTACCTGTTACAAAATTTGTCATTTGGAAGTGTTTGCAGTTGATAAAATAAGTAAGCAACTCTTTTTACAAAATCTTAATCAATCATCAATAATCATATTTCAATTTGTCAGTCTATATTAAATAGGTGGACGCCTAGAATGAAGTTTACTATCTATTCAATAATGTATGGAGAAAACCAGTAGCTTACAGTAAGCTTTAACAGATGCAGTATTTAACTTAGTAACTGATTGTAAATATCTTTCACATGTCATCTGCAAGAAACAACTAGGCACAAGGAACTTGTGAACGAATTCTTTCATATGTATTATTGAGCTAGATGTTCAAATACATTGCGTGCAGAACTACATGTAGTAAAGAGCTTTTACATTAAACATCAACAAACAATTTCCACTCGTAATGGCCACTCGTCCACTGAGATACATATCGCAATAATTTTCCAATACTCTGGATACATCTAGTGTCAACATAAAATGTAACAAAACCTGTCATTAAAAATGCTGATACCAATATAGCTTTCTAGAATTCGAGTCATGCAATTGTAAGGTGTCGGAAAAACGCTGGCAATTCCATGAAAATGCATAGCGGCAAAGAAACTCGGCCCGGAATGCCACAGGCCGTCTTTTAATCGATGCCATACGTGTAACAATGTAATTTAAGCTTTGTGATTGATTGATTGACGTTTCATTTTTATTCACTTTCTATTGGCGCCTACGACGTTTTGTCGAGGGGACGTAATTGTTTCGAGTTTTTATGAGAGCAAGGTGCAGACATAAAATGCGAGCAGCTACTAAACGTTTCGATTAAAATATAGATGGTAGATATACCGTTTTTTTTATTAAATATTTGTAATGTATGTCTTGTTCGTATACCTATTAATGTTACTGGGATAATAATATTAAAATATTCTTTATTTTATACGTATTGTAAATTTGATACAGCAGCTGAAGGTTTAAGGTGTGCGAGTAGATGCAATAATCATGATAAAGCCAAACCTTCAAAATTGATATAAAATACGATTTACATTTGATTTGATTTGGTACATAAATGATTTTAATTAAATGTAGAAATAAATTCCTTCAAAGCTTAGTCGTATTATTATAACAAATATTTTTTCCTAGTGCCAAATACGTAATACAATAAAAAACTTTAAATAGCATTCAAATGAGAGACCATTAGAAGTTTATCGCCTCCATAATCGAAATCATTAATTAAATTCGAATGCCAACTGCATAACATTTTTATAAACATAAGTCAAGTTAAGTACACCATTACCTTTATCACAATATTAAATACGTTTAAATACAAGACATTGAAAACAATTATCTAACGAAGTCTATTTGAAACTAACAAGGCCGTTCAACCGTTGCGGATATCAGTTGAAAAATCCACAATTGAAATCGATTCGAGAGCCAATCAAATGCAACCAGTTTGGAGAACTTGTTATCTATCTGGTTATCTCGGTCCACAATTATCGACATTGATGCACAGTTTCGTTATCAATTAACTGCGGAATACGCACCTATTTTAGCTGTTGGTTAAAAATGTGATTTTTTAAAGTTAGATTTTAATTGACGCGTATTGATTTATTATTTGACTGTGAATGCAACTGATTTCCTTATTTTCCTTATTAAGCTTAAATACACATTCTTTGTCGAAATATGATAGATAGGGAATTTTTAACGTTATGTGACTTGTATGTGATAATACCTTTAGACTGATAGAGTAATTAAAATTAAACATATATTTGTAAATGAATTAGTAAAAGTAAGATTTGATCCGATCCACGCACTATATGCACCTATATTGTAGGGAACAATATCAATTTAAAAAGTATATTAATTGTTTATATTGATGAATTGGTGAGACTTAAAAGTGAGGCTTACATTGTGGGATTCAAAATTTAGTTTCCAAAAAAATCAGACTAGAAAGTTGGGATCCGAAATTTCTTTCACCCTAACAGAAGGCTAACAGAAGGACAAATTCTAGTATGATTAAGTAACTCATGAGCATCAGTAAATTGATAGAAAAGTGAATTTATAACTCAAATAAAACTATTTAACAGTATAGTAGCCAATACATAATTAAAGAACATCAGTTTTCGTAATTTATTTTGAACACAGTTAATAATGTGTTTTCATTTCCCAGATGAATTAAACTTACCATTTACTTGATATAAATATTGCGGTAGATTTGTAACGTAATCGATAAAGAGACATCTTAACTTTAGCATCGATTGATTCAATAATTCATGAATGAATAGTAAACTTGCAACATTATTTATTTTATTCTCGGTTTAAAATGATGCATGCTTCGGTAGATTTTCTGTTACTGGCCAGTATGCATTCTAATGTCTATTTAAAAATAAATGCTCAAAATGTTCAAAAATTCATCGTGATTCAACGGCTCTATGTTCTTGGCTGGGTGCTTATTGCCTGTGACAAGTTTGTAACGCGTGATAGTATGTGTCCAACATTATTTCGTTGTGGTTACAACATTTTTTTATGTACAATTTCATAGAATTTGTTTCAAAACTCGCGGCAATCCAGTTTGCGTCCGGTTTGTTGATGCCTGGTTTTATTTTATGCGAGCGTTTGTGGAGCATGGGAACAAAAATTTGTAGGTACGTACCGAAATGTCATACCCCCATCTGCGTGGGAAGTTTGGACTTATGCATATTGTACATGTGTTTTGCTTATTCCACACATAATATACTGGTCTCGAATGTGTCACTACGAGGCAATTTTGTCCGACATTGTAATATTTTTTGTCATTCGGAATTCTCTTTTAATATAACTTGTAATTTTTGCAAGAATTAATTTTAGAAATCGTCCAAGTCGCTGTTTGTATTGTATTTTTAAAACAACCCAATGAATCATAATTTTCGTATTGACGTCTTTTTTTACTGCACGTTTACTATGGCATTTGTCAAAGTCATTCCTGTCAATGTTTTTCTACATTGACAACAATGTTGCGCCAATTGCAATTATTGTCGTTCATATTTTAAATTATTAAAAGAAAAAATTAACAAGGCCACACATTAATTTGACGATTCAAAAATGGAACATTTTCTAATTGATGTTATTTGAAGCAATACAGTATGCAGTATCTAGGCTTAACTGTATCTTGTGGTCGAATCAGCCTTGCTATAAACTGAATGCAGGTACAAGCTTGATTGATAGCTAAAAGGACGCCGTGCACAAATTAAAAAACAATAGTGAGCAAACACGGTCGAAGGAAACTAAAATATTCAATTAAATTCTATTTCGTGCGTTTGGTGAGTGTCGGACATTAAGCATAATATTGTATTTTTAATTTATTTTTTCTTTATGCTAAGAACAACAATGGATTTTTTTAATATAATTGTAATTTTTTCCCAAAACTATGAATGTTTATGACTTATTTTCGCATGGTTCACACTCGTTATTTTGTGGCCAAATACGAGTAGAGCTTTCTACTTCCTGCCGTTTAATTAAAACTTCACGGAATCAGTGTTCCGAAAGATAATATCTAAATATTTTCTAACTTAGCACTTCATAGCAAACGCCTAAAGTTACACATCATTCATTTATAGTAGTATTTATAATTTTAAATAAGACAATAGAGATTATGGTAGCGCCACAACTCACAAACAAAGTTAAAACTGATATTCCTAGATATTAAATATGATTGTAATCCTTTCTGATTATACTAAAAATTGATGTTTGAAATTACAGCACCATTTCGTAATATCAAAATATAATTGGCAGCCTATTTTTCATTGACATCTTCAGGCATAATTATAAAGTTCTATATTGTAGATATATCAATTATTTCCAAAAGACAACATACGGCATTTGAAAGAAAGCCAAGTGCACGAAATAAACCCACCAAGCTCGCCACGGCCAATCATACTTTTTCCAGATTCGTATTCAAATCACACAAGCGCTCTACATTTCGGGGGGAAGTGAGTAGTAGTTCTTAAACTACTGTACGCACATGATAAAATCACTCTTAAAACTTTATGGGCCATTAATGTAGTACGTTATGTTCAAGTAGGAACCACGGCAGCGTGGATAATTTTGACAGCGGCAATTAAATTTCATATGTGACTGTAATTATACGTATGGAATTAGAAAATTGTGTGCTTGTGCTTCGTATGGGTATCACAGATTTTTCTTTCTATCTGCCATATCTAGTACTACGCGGGCCGGCATTCGATAATATATTTGAATGGCCTTTGCACTTACTACCAGGTGCAATGTACTATGACAAGCCTTAATAAAAAACAAACTTATTTATTATTGAAGAAATCTAGTTCGGTTGTTCGTATCCACATTGCAGTAATTTTATTCATAATTTTGTAATTGGTTTCTACGTGTAAGCAATATTATTATTGAACTAGGGTATAGTTTTGTGTCTAGTAGATATACCCCGCATACTGTACGCCTTTGAATTTAACCGTCTGTATCTTATATATATATATATTGATGAGAATCTTTTTGCTGTGACCTAAAAGGAGAAACTATTATTTACGGATTTTATCGCGGATTTGGTTTAATTTTTACATTTTTAGCCTCCTGACGTTTCGATTATTTTACGTGGTAACGGGGTGGATCACGTAAGCCAAACCATCTAAGAGTAAAAATCTAAGAAACGATTAAAGTACGTTTCTTTTTTTTTTTTGGAAAATCTTCATTATCTCTTTCAGACCTTATTTTAAGGCTAACAATCAAGCACTTTACATTCTATAATATCCTTCTATGTCCTCCGATAAAACATAAATGAATCCTCAGATATTCGATTTCACTAAACATCGCGAACGCAGTAAGATTCGCAACATTTCTTCCTTTCACTTGCTATTGAAGTACGCAACTAGGCACTCTAGACTGACCTTTTAATTTCGCTGCTTCGAGCTAATTCAAGCTCCACTTAGAGGTGCAGATGGACGGTCAAATCTGCGATCTTTAGATGACTGACGTCAAATATAAGATGATGTATGGGACGCAGGCGCACTCTAATTAAACCGGACCGTATCTCGCGCCTTGGCAATTTAAATCGACCTGCCCGCTAAATAAATTAACCAATGAATCATATCTTGTTAGTTAACATTAAAATTAAAACGCATTTACTTAAATAGATACTACGGAGTAAGATATCTTTTTACCTACAGGTACAGTATTTTCTGTTTACTAGTCATACAATTTATATAGGCACTTGTTTTATTAATATAAGGCACAAATTTTTCATATATTTTTATATAAGATAACATAATTAATATCAGAAAGTAACTATAGCATTATTTATTACCATAATTTGAAACAAACAAACAAATGTTTGACCTGCTTGAAACTTGAAAGGACAGCGGTCCCATGAATATTCAGTAGGTATACCTAGACCACTGATGCTGTGGTAAACACAATATATATGGCTATGTATCTTAAAATCTGGACTATATCCTGCTAGTATTTATCTTTCAAGGATATACAAAAAATGTATAGCTACACTGATCGTCAATGGAGTTTGAGTTTCGTGATGTAGAGTATAGATTCTATCGTCATAAAGATTAAATCATCGTAGATTAAATCATGTTTGGCCACCGAATTCAAACACTGTCAGGATGCATTTATAGGAAGGCTTTACCTAGGGCTAAATTTAATTACTGTCTAGTCTTGGTATAGTTATGAAATATGAACCAATTAGAATATAGGTTCGCATTTAAAAATATATAATAATATAACACTTTTATCCTTCAAAGAACGCAGAAACACAAAGCAAAATTTAAAATAATAAGCTTTCACAAACATCATAACAAAGTAGTTATCTAGAAAAAAAATGTTATAAATTATCAACAAAACGAATAAATTTCTACCAGGTTAAAAAATATAAAACATTATCTAGCATGTGACTCGCCGATGCATCTTTTTAATAAACATTTTACTCGGTAACTTAACACGTGTGAAACAAAAAATCTCCACAGTCCAACTTACTCGGAAAGATAGCCCCATCTAATTAAACGTGTACAGTTAAACCACGCGTGAGGGAATGCGGGTACACGTAAGTGATTTCTGAGTAATTTCAGTTTTTAAAACATAAAATAGTACGCAAGAATGTTTCCCGAAAGTTCTGTATCACGACGCTTGACGTGTGCCGGTGTCAGCTTAGCGTGTGAGTGAGGCGAATATCTGAAATCCTGGGAGCGAACGGTATAGCGGCGCGAGGCCCACAGGACGAGTAATGTTATGAGCAAGCCATTATTGTCTCGCCCCATACCGTAAAACATTACGCAGCCGCGCCGGCCCGCCGGATGCACTCAGAGCTGTCACCATCAACTCCAAAAAATGTATAATATTTTTTATAATTTATATTAAAAATATGATGTGTTTTTAAACTATTTCCGCATTGGTAGAAAGCATTAAGTCATTAAATCTTACCCGATGAAAGTTTAGCATAAAATATTATAAATGTAAGTTATATGTGATCTGCGCTGAAACGTTCAAAAGAAAATGACTGAGATTAATTACAAATAAATGATGCTCCAAATTGCTCCTCTTGGCGTAATGCGTGTAGGCTCCACGTCATAAATCTGGACGCATTAAGTTCTTCCTGGGTTCGTTAATTTCTGATCTGACCTAATAAATTAATTGGCTCGCAGGAAGGCACAACAAAGTGGGCAATAAATAAAGAATCTTCAGACGTGCGCTGTGTCAGAGAATTCACGTTTATTTTTGAAGAGTTGGTGCTTACAGCTCTGTAGAGATATCAAAGTGAAAACGCTTAGGTCTGTTTGTACCGGGCACCGTTCAGTGAAAGATGCTACAACCACTTGAGAATAAAAGAGTTATCAATAAGTTTCATTCAGTCGGAATAAATTCTGCTTTGGAGCGTGTTGGTGACATCCTTGAAAGTTATTCCAGCTTTCGAAACTGTTGTTCTACTAACTTATTATGAGTCACACAGAAGTTTGGAGTTTAATAAAACCTTTTCATCGCGATAAAATTAGTTCTAATAAACCGGTTTTTCGTACAATATGGTATAATGAACTTTCACAATGTTTAGTTGCGACTTTTTACGTCAGTGCGTTTTAATATTCATTGTTACATGACGACTATATAAGAATATAAAGCGAATGACAAGTAAACATTTGACAAGCACGAAATCGCCAAACACAAAGCGTGCGTCAACATAAACTAACATCTGGCAAAGGCTGATGCATTGCAGCCGCAGAACTATGGAAACAAATCTCTCGCAGTAATAATTTACGGGCGCAATATGGCTCCGCAGTTTGAAAATAAACGGTACAAAAACAGAAGCGCGAGCCGTGATAAAAGATGTCGCCACACTAAAGCTAGGCTGGCAGATAGACTGGCTTGGCCTTAGATAGCTTCGAATAAAGGATACTGTGTTTGCGCTCGCGCACACTCCGCCGACCAATCAGCTTTTGCGGCGTAATTATAGGCTGCGTTCAAATTAGGAACGAGGTCCGTGGCGCGTGCTAATTGAAAATAGAATTCGCTGATTTATATCATTCTTCGAGTCGGAAGCCTTTACTTATTGCTTTCAATATAATTAACGAGCTTTTACATACGTGTGTGAATTCTATTTATATTATTTACCGACGCACCACAAATTTTACCTTCACATTTTAACTGGTTTCGTTCTATCAAAGCAACTAAGCTTAACCAACTTCTATTAATATTTGAATACATTTACTTTAGGGCGAGTTTAAAGGCAATTATTAATGAGGGTGTTTAGAATAATTCCCACACGAGTTGTACGAACTTTCATTCAAACACGACACGTAAGGAAACAAATTAAATGGCCACTGTCCGCGCTAGGGCTGCCAGCTCGATAAAATGCTTCGAATTGTCGGGTGCCTATCGTCATTCCGGACTCAATTATTTAAAAAACGAATGCCCGTTGGTTATGCGTGCGTCCTTGTCACCCTTAAATTTTGACGCTATATTTGTCTCTTTTCACCTTAATACAGCGGTTGCGCCCGCGCCTTCGATAAACACGGAATGTGCCGGCTGACTTCAGTCGAGCGGCGCTCATAGACAATTTAAATTGGAGAAATTGGTTGCCAAGTGTTTCAAGGAACTTGCGATACTGGCCGAATGTCAACGTTTGCGAAGATATACAAATATTTAGAAATCTTATACTAACATAAAATTTAAAATAACACAGCAAAATAATTGTTCAAATTAAAAATCTAGATGTTTTATCAACATTTCAACCTGTATTCGACTGAGGTAGGGCAACTTTTTGCCTAAGTGTTAATAAGCTAAAAAAATCCTCCTATCATATCATTTAAACGGTAATGGTAATTATCTACTGATATAGCTATTTAATATGTATAGCGCATATTAAAGGATAAAAAGTGAGCTTAGTTCTGAAAATTAATTAAATGCTGACCTTTAACGGTGAAATTCTTGTCAACAGCCAGCAAGTGCTTTCATTCTTGAGTAATGCTCGTATATCTTCGGATACATCGTAAATTCTCGCTAACTTGTAACAAAGTAGTAGGAATGAGGCAAAAAGCGACCCTTCCCTTGCATTTGCTGTTAACTGCTCGCCCGCAGGAATGCGTCGAACAAATTTGAAATCGAACCTCAATAAATATTTAAAATTATCGACCCGATAATATATCGATAACGTAACCTATCGATTCTGCAATATATCGATGAGTGAGTGGATATTTATAATCAAATCGTCTCACGTAATGCATGCTTGGATGGTAGTTGTAATTATAAGGATAAGACGGAAGCTCTTGCGTGCTTTTTGCGGTATACTGATTATTAAATTAATAAGGGCCACATTAAGATACTTTACATCGCACACTTTTTTGTAATTGATCCATTTTTTATTCCATAATCGCTCTTACTTAATTTACCGGCTTAACACTATATTTACCGGTTTTGTTCCTTTTTTAAAAGGTAGTTTAAGTATGTAAGATAAGTTATATGTGTTGAGTTATTTTCCGGACTATAAAATATTCAATATATTCATGATCCGAATATAAATTTCCAATATCACATCTCAATCAATCCGATATTAATCTTTCGTTTACGACATGATTAATACTTTGCTTCCTTTGAAATATTTTCCTGGCTTAAACGAAAGGTACAAAGAGAACGGCATACATCCATAGTCGGCTATTTCGAACGCTTTGAGATTTCCAGCAAAACAAACTCCACGACAGATATAAAGTCGAGAATAAAAAAAGCAATGTCCCGAAACTAAACCGTTTACTCCTCGAGAAAATTTTCAAGTAGTCTTGAGCTCTGTATTAAGGGTAGCATAATAAGGCTTTCTGGATTAGGTGTAGCGCTCTTGAGTGAGAATAAACCCAAGGGAAATCCTGGCGCGCAGCTTTCCTTCTAATTTATGGCTCCTCTAGCGGCTACCGGCCTTTGTATTGGATCTGCCCGGAATGAGAAATATATTTCTAGATGGATTAACATGTTCAACACTTAGCTACGTAATTAGTGTTATATACTGATTGTGTTTATGTACTCACGCGTACCCTTTCACTTATTGCGTTCGTGTTTTACTCAGTACTTTGTCGGCTGTATGATTTATTATACAAATTATTATTAGTACATATTTTAATTAATTTGTTGTAGTTGTTATTGAAGGTTGTTTGTAAAACTTTAACTCATTTGTTGGGCTATATTTTATGGGGAATTTTCTCATTTGTGGCCACAAAAGTGGCTTGTTATGAAAGTTTTATTCTCATTCTAAGATTTTTAAATATCAAAAGATAACTCGTTATTTGTACGTGTAATTGTTACAACGTACATTTTACTTTGTGCAGTATCATTTGTTACCTGGTATATTTTAAAAGAATATAATTGGCAATATGGCGTGCGATGTTAATTTTTTTACTGGAATGTAACGTAAAAGAGTTATTACTCTAGGATATATTTTTATTATTTCCATAACCGAAAAAAATTAATTTAAAAATTTTCTGTAAATTACTATTCACTAATTTACAGACAAATTTTATGTGAGAAATTTTACCCACGTATTATTATTGGTTTGGGAAAATGGGTGGGAATGATATGAACTAAGTTTGGATGTGAATGTTTTATTATATTCAAATTAACTTATTTTTCGTTGTTACGCCGCGCCGTGCCTTCTGCAAAAATGCAATCATTTACGATTATAAAGTAGTATTCATATAATATTACCAAGCATTCCAATAATGTAGCCGCATTTTATGAATACATTAAATATTTACCATTGCAAATAATTGTAGCAAATAAAAAACGCTGCTCGTTGCACCAAAAATGTATTTTGCAAATTCTAACAATGCGCTCTTGATATTGAAATTAAAAGTACGTTTTATATTGTTTAAAAGAACTTTACGATCTCACCTAAACAGTGTATTAAATTTAAAATACTACAACTTTTTAGTTCTCACGAAACGCAAGCTCACTGAAATAACAAATAGTTTGGATTGCGGCCATCGAAAACAAAGAGATGAACACCGCTATATATTACTGCTAAGGAATTGATTTAATGAGATCTTAAACTAATTGGATTTCACAGTCCACTTGTATTTCGTCTTGAAGATGAGATTAACGCTGTACCCCGGTCTTAACTTAGAATGTGGAGACAACCCTGTCTGGGAATAAATTAGGAATTATATACGACATTGTTTTGCCTTTCAAGATAAAACGTTTAACTTAAGACGTACGCTGGCCGTTAATGGACCCGGCGGTTTTGTAAAACGAAAAACCGCTCTTGAATAATATGTGGATATTTTCATCTATAAACAATGATGTTTTCCTCGACGAGCTGAGGCGGAATTCTCAAAGGATTTTAAAACTTACGTAGTTGCAATAAGGCCTCAATTTAATCCTTTTTATTAGAGCATATTTTCGCAATGATATTCTCACAACGCACTTCGCGTCATAATAATTGGCGCATCTAAATATTTTTCAGTGCACACCCATCAGAATACAAAACAACAAAAAAACACAGAATGAATTCCTGCATAATTAAAAGAACGGCGACAATAAAAGCTGGGCAATGAAAATACGAAAGCAATGTTTATTTCGTGGCAAAAGCCAGTTCGTATTAATCTATGGTAGTGAATTAGTGCGACGCACACACGTTTGTAGTGTGGAGACACTTCATTACAGGGGCAGGACATAAATCAGGACTTCTAATATTAAACGTGCCTTGGTGAGGCGAATTGCCGCTGTCTGCTTCCGTGCGGTTGGCGGTATTGGTTACTGACGAGATCGCTGGCATTCTTACGGTCATTTGTATTGCATTGTACGTAGACAAAGTAGTCAGTCTTAGATCTCATAATACTGATAACTGAATGTATGAAGAACATTACAATTTAAAAAACAAAGCCAAAATGGACCACTACGTCGCGCTTTTGCTTTTTTACACCTTGAGCGTAAATTAATATAAACAAAAATATGACTAATATTAAATTCATTAAGGTATAAAGAAACATCTGACTGTAAATAAAGTATTTGGTCTCAACACTTCAAGCAATGGTAGACGAAATTTCAAGACTATTGCAATTTTCAAAGCAAACAATTAGTAGATTTGCTTTACTACCAGCATAATAAGAAACAATGGCTTAAAGTGGTCCGGAGAGACGCAAGATCTAACATTTAGCACTAAGTCAGTAGCGTGGTTTGCGGTCAGTTCGCATTCTAGATTTAAAGTGATAATTTAAATATTAATCACTGAACACTTTAAGCGCATTCGTAACGAAGATAATAAAGATGAAACTTATTTAAGTAACTACACAATAGATTTTCATCCAAAGGAGGACGACTGATATTTTTTAATAACTTTTGAGTTGGTTGAGGCCAAGATATCGATCTTCTCCGACACTATCAGAAATTTTTAATTTTTTTCTTAGTGTGTAAATTGATAAATGTAGGTACTGTAATTGTTCTCACAATTAGTAAGTTAACTAATTGTTTCCAAATGTTAGTAGGTGAACTGGCAACTTATTTGCTTTACGGAAGGTATATTTTGATATTAGGTAGGTTTTCATTTTAAATTCTTGCTTATACTTTGCCATAAACGCATGTTGCTAATTGATGTACAAGCTCTCTTATCAACAGTTTATGTAAATAAGTGTAGTATTCATTACATCAAAGACTTCTAGAGCGTATCCAACCATCTTAATTCACAGACGACGTAACAACTTATATTCGAACACCTGAACTCCATTAATAACTGAATTTTTAAAGTTTTTGCTCCAAATGAATCTACTTTTCGTTTTTGAACATCAAGGCGGCTACTTCAATATTAATGTAAAATAGTAAGTAGCTTTCTGTGTTACGAAAATGTGTCGATAAATGGCAGACATATAAGTCATTTAACGGTCACGAGGTTCTTAAGAATTATATCAATACTAATTGTATCTTCAGTGGTATGTCAGAATCGAGCAAATTGACGTTCTATAGTCTCTGCCAACTCCGTGAGATACAGGGGTGACGATTATGTGTGTACATGTCAATATCAATAATATAAATATTAAATTAACTTAATGTAATAGATTTTGGCCAACCCGCACTAGGCCAGCGTGGTGGACTATATGGCCTAACCACTCTCAATCGTACTGTCGATTATAGAGTAGGCCCGTGCCCTGCAGTGGGACGTATATTGGCTGATACAGAATAGATTTTGCCTTAACGGCGCGGCGGTAATAATTAGTATTTTTTATCAAACTTTCTGTCGTTATACAAGCAAGTATTTTGAAAATCGTTGTGAGTGAAGACTAATAACAGTAACGCTCCACTCCACGTAGATGCAATGGTGCGTCGCACCACTTACATCGGAACACTTTACGCGCTTTTCACCCTGTCCATATATTATGTATATAGGGGTAGGTCTGAACAATATTAACAACTTTAATTTTGAATTATCAACTTCACAAAAACATTAATTACACATTTCATCTTACACCGTAAATATTGTAAATGTTACTTCATACAACCTGTAGACGATATAGCTATTTAAAAAAAAAACTTTAGTAGACCAAAGACAATAGTGAATTCAGAAACTTACTCCATTTATGTCCATGGTTTAAGTACTACTCTTAATTTGTAACCATTTAGTACGTAGTTAAGATGGCTGACCTTTTAGTGATTAACACACGCAAAGAATTTTCCCTTGTACAATTTTTTTTTATTTGATATATTGTGATCCTACAGCAGATTACACGACTACATTCTGTTAACACAAATTAATATCACTTAACTAAGTTAATCTTTATGCATCTTTAATTATCGCAGATAGTTAATAGGCTGTAAAGTTGTATGTTCTTATAATGAGAAGCGGCATTTACAGTTCTTACAGAGAAATATAGGTTTAATAAGTTTTTTTTTTGTTTATAAAAAACCAAAATATTTATGGCATCAAATACCTATTTCAATAATCTTCTAATTCATGAATCTTAAAATACAAAAATACGAATCTAGTGAAACTGTCCTTACCTCACAGAATTTGCTAATAAATATCATTTAGTATATTTTAGATAGCAGCCCTCGTTTCAGTCTCAGTCTTCGCCCGGGCGAAGTTACACTTTTTTGAAAATATATAGCCTGTGTTTAAGAATAATGTAGGATTCTGATTGTAAAGAATTTACCAAATCATTCTTTTAGATTCCGAGCCAATTCAATGCAAACAAACAATCAAATCTTTTTCTTTATAATATTAGAATAGATTTAAATATAATAATTAATTTTAATAGCTATAAAATAAAAATAATAAAATTAAATTCCTGATTGACTAACATAGTTTTTAATTTAAACTTTTGTTACTAACACACATATGGACATATTTTGCTGAAATAAATGTTATTATTAAATACAAAAATCTAGCCCGTATAATAATTATCGTAAGATATCACAGTGCTAATAATTTTCTTTGAACACATTAACTCACTTAGGCGGTTATCAGTACTTCCATACAATTTACTTTTTTTTCTGACACCACCCAAATGAAATATGAATCGTTGAAAGTATTTTTTTATTAATTTATTTTTTTAGACTGCGGAAGATAATTTCGCGGCCCCTCGCGGATCTTCGTACTAATGTGATTTTAATGTACTTAAATGAGCTTACCTATTTTGTATAATCTTTGTTATTTCATTGTATATTTTTCTGTTGTTTCATAGTATTGTTACGATTGATTCATATAAAATTCCTAGTTTAGGTTAAACTTTAACGTAATCGATTTAGCAAATTCCGGTATAACTGACAACTGGGTCTAGGAAAAAATATAAAATAATATGTACCATTACACGAAATATAATAAGGCTATTTCAATATGTATTAAAAAGAATATTTTATTATTTAATAAGAACAAAAAAGATGTTATTTCTTGAGACGTAGTTTGGTAAAGAAATTTAAATTGAGATACATTAATTAAAAACGTGGATGCAAAATATATTCACTTAAAATATTTTTTTCTAAACAAAATTTCCTGAGCCCAACGAATCACAGTTATCAGTAAATAGAAATACAAGAAGCGAGGGTGAATTTGGAAATGTCCAATTTATAATATTTTTATCTTTTTTTGACACTATCGGTGCCCCCACGCGGAGTGTTCGAGACAGGGGCGTATCGAGTGAGACGAGGCGAGGTCCCCTATCTGACCCCCTAAGAAATATGGCCGCGACGAAGGGATCAAAGTGGATCACTACGCCTCTTCGTCGTGTAAAGTTAATCGAAGATTTAAGTCTGCGGTTGCCAGTACTGTTGTGATTGTGACACATTGAAACATATTGATTTGTTTTATTTTATTACAAGTAAATATTTACTTTTATATATTTCTCCTCTTTCTCGGTTGTAAAGGAGGCCCATGCACTGCAGTGGGGCGTATATGGGCTGATGCAAAAATATTTACTTTGATATAAGTCTATTTGCGAGTTTATTTATTAAAATAATTAGATTTTACTTACTTTTCATGCAGCATTGTTTTTTACCGTAGCATTGTTTATTCGATAAAATTTACAAACAAGTTACTAATAAATAATTTTAAATTAATAGCAAGACCATTTGAATTCAACAATTATGTTTAAACAGGCATTACATAGACTTACAAATAAATAAACACAGAAAGATTCTTCGTCATTAGAAGTATTTCTTGAGCACTTGTGTCCCGTGGTTAAAATACGACCATTTCTAAATATATAATTCCAGTAATGTTCGCAATAATAGTCATTTTTGTGGATTTCATTCGGTCGAGGCTGTTGAACGCACGTCAAATGGATTGGAAAATGTTTTGATCAAATTATTTTCGTCGCGCCACCTCCTGTGGTGCAGACGTTTATTCGCCACTGAATCAACACCCCACTAACTACGATATGACGCACAGTATTACTGATATATTGTTATTATTTAGTTTGATATTTAATTTCTAAATGCTGGTCTGTATTTTTCGCACTAAGCTTTATAATATGAGTACTATCGGACTCTATTTTTTGCTAATGCAAATTTACAATATGAATTGGGTTTAAAATCTGAAATATGTGATTTGAATACCCTTTTTCACATCTATTTTGTTAATATTGCTCGAGAGCGTCTAAAATAGGTTACAATTTGTTTGTTGAAAATGAAGTCTAAGCCTGTGGTATATAATAAAAGTCTAAAATTACATAATATTTTGTTACAGGCATAGAAGTCCCTACAAAAATTTAAAGAACAAAATTACCGATACAAAATCTACTTCTACTACGTAAAAGGGCGGGCGGCGTAAATAATTTCCTTACATTCGTGTCGGCTCGTTAGCAAGCTTCATCGGGCCACCACAGCCCTGATGACGTACTTAATGCATTAAAACTTCGCCGGCCTGAGTGCGAAGTTTCGACCCGGGACCGCGGACACGGTATACGCATTAAAGCAAAAAAACCTCTGGTTAATTAATGATATTAATATTAACAGTGGTGAATTTGAGGGATGCGGGAAATTTTTGGTAGGGTTTCAATGATTTTTAGTATTAGATAAAATGAAAAATATATTTATTGAATATGGGGCTTTTACGGTAGAGTTTATAGTTGTAGTTCTCAATTTGTAGTCAGTTTCGGAAACCAAAAAATTAGACTGAAATGTGTGACGCTACATTGACCACCATTTCTGTATCAGCCCATATACGTCCCACTGCAGGGCACGGATCTACTCTACAATCGACAGTACGCTTGAGAGTGGTTAGGCCACATAGTCCACCACGCTGGCCTAGTGCGGGTTGGCGGACCACCATTTACCTACCTTATATTTATGAGAGCAAGTTGATATTATAAAAGTACAATTTGTTACGTATTGATACTGTTGTAAACTCTCGTTAGTCCTAGTTTAAATCTCCGTGGTTTATAGCAGCTATATTGGTTACGTCATTGTGGCCAAGCATTGCTTTGTAATTCATGGAAAACCAAACAAAAGTTTGGTTTTGCTACTGTACATGAGCAGTCATATCGCTTACCATGGCGAATGGCATGCACGTCTCACCGTTCATTGAAATAAAAAAAATATTTTTAATTTTTAAATTTCGAATCACTATATTTCTCAATTTATTAATTTATTATCTATATCATTTTTATTAATTAATTTAATTTATTTTCTAGCGTAGTGAGACTGTTGGGATACTTTTAGTATCCCAACATTTTAGAAACCTATGCCCAAGGATCAAATATGTTCATCGTAGTGATTCACTAAATGGTGGGAAAATATGTTGATGGAATATAAAAAAAACTTCAAAACTCATTACATCTGAAAATGATGAATGCTACACATCGTAATTTAAAACAGTATGTACCATAACACATGGCGCAGACACATAGTTGAGAAAGCTATAACTTATTCCCCCTCATCCCGACTATTCCCTTGGCTCGAACCTACCATGTATCCTAATAAACACAAACGATGAACACTGGAAAAGGCAAATCATATCTATTATTAAACTGTTATTTAATTTTCATAAATCATTGCAATTAATTTATATTTGAAGATAAACATCGTAAAAATAATAATAGCATATTACAATAAATACAATATAGGCATGCTGCTGATTTGGAATATTTTACATGTGAGAGGCTTAAGTTTTATTCTATGTTAGTGTGTTGCGGAATTGATTTTATACTTTGAGATAAATATTGTCAAAATAATTATTACCATCAATACAATATATAATTATACTACTCATATGAAATATTTTACAAAAAATATTACTTTATGTTTGCATATTAGTAATGGGCATCAGATACCTTTAAATTCCTGTAAATGTCTCTTAATGCAAGTTTCCTCATATTTTCCTTCACATCGATCGATAATATAATCAACTAAATATGCACGTCATTTCAAGAAGTCAGAGGTGTGCGCCTTGGGGTCATATTTCTTGGAGTCGTACTTCTGGTTTGCCAGTCCGATTCGACTACCATTTAAGCAATAATAATATGGTTACCTAACTGTAAATAATAAAAAGTCAAAATACAATAGACAACTAATTACCATACTGTTTAATCAAACAGCGTTAAACAATAATACAAACAAAATCGCATCTAGCAAGTAAATAAATTCATAAACCTTCCAAATATGAAAGTTAGTCGCGAACAGAGCGCGCGTTGTACAATATATCACGTTTTGATTCGGCCGCACCATAAACAATACAATATATCAATATAAAGCAGACGGTGGCGAAATTTGAGCGTACCGAGTGCGTAATATTTATGTGCGACGTGCTCGTGTGTGCGGCCCTTTATAAAGTTGTTGTATGTTGTGCTGTTTTGTTTTAAATTCGCTTTGTGAGTCAATAATGTTGTTGTTATAGTTCACTCGGAACGTTGTTGACTTTGGATCGGGAGATTGAGTCGGTCACGACCGGTTGTCGACCTGCGATTCAATATAGCGCAATTAAAAAATAGTTACGTTTTATGCGGGGATATTTTGGTGTTTTATTATTGAATGCATTAGTTTAAGATAACAGTTGCCAGTAGGAATTAAACTAGGTGGCGGCGTAATTTGATAATATTCAATTTGCAATGTGTTAGTTTGAAACATTAACTCAGATTCCAGTTTATGTATTTTAAACCTTGATAAAGCTGTAATTGGTCGCATTCAATTAAAATTAAGCGCCGGCATATGTAAGTTATGAAAATGAATGGCTTTATGTCTTATTTTGGAAACCGAATACTTAATTTTACTACTTATTTAATTTTAACCGACATCTGGAAAAGTGGAGGTTCTCAATTTTATACTTAGCTATATTATTATTTAAAATTTCAATAAAAAAATCAAAGCTCCATGCTACATTATAGCATGTTTAAAGTTCTTAAACAAAAAATAAATACTATTCTACTACTATACTGCCCTTTCTTTCACCTATTTACATATCCATCCCATGGTTGCCTGTAAGAAATTACCTAGTGTAATACACCACTTGCCCTATTATTTTTTATTCTGTTATTTCCCAATTATATATCTTTGTAGTGCAAAAAAAAGGATCAAGTAATAATACTATTTCATTAACTTAGAAGTTCCGTTCAAACACAATCCCAAATCATTTCCCCCGCCTGTCCAATGGTCATTTATATAGACATCGCAGCCAGTTTGACAGTGTACAACAGTGGAACGGAACTAAATCACTGGCATAGGTGCAAGTACTTAAACAAGAGACACTCACTTGTATCGCTTGATGAAGTTGTACCGCACACAGGCGCAGCGACACGGCGCATTGTTGCTCGACTTGCACGCTCTAAACTGTTACTGTATCAATGTCAAACTGGCTTATTAGGGTTCGCAAATACTGTTGGGATTAGAGGTAATTTTCTCAATAAGGAATCAAGGATTATTTTATTTCTATGAATGATGACGAGCATGCTGTTTGGCTGATGGTAAGTAACGCGACCGCTCATGAATAGTACATTATACAATAGTGCATTTACACTGCTGTTTGGCGTTAGAAATAGACATTGCTGTGGTACCTACCCAGGCGGCCTCTCATATATGAGAGACCTGTCACCAGTATTTTTTTTAGATGATGATGCAATAACACTATGTAATCGATGAAATAAAGGTATACAATGGATGCTTTTTAGTGGATCTATAGCTTACACTAATACAAAGCGACATGACTATAGTGCGTCTCAAAGTCCAGACATTGTATTGACTATCGACAGGTAAATTACCAATTACGATTCGGCAAACTGAGCAAAACCACGCCTTATAATTCGTCCATCACGACTTCCCCTTAGAAATTGCACCTCTTTTACACGAACCAGATAATTTCAAATTCAAATAAACAGGTTTGATTAAGCAAAAAATCTCGTAAGGTTCGCTCTCTCATTACGAATTTCAGTGTACGATTATTCAATCACAAGTACAAACAGTACACGGCACACAAGCACAAGACGTGTTCGTGCGTTGCGGTCTGTATTCGCACGGTCCGCCTTATCTCCGATAGGGTTGTCGCTCGTTAATCGATTTTATTGAAGAGATGTGGAAGATTTAGTAAAATTGGTGAATATTAAAGCAATGTTTAAAATGATTAAACATTGGCCAGGTTACTTGATTAATATATTATTTCAATCGAATTTGTAGTTGCTAATATCATTAATTGTCATTATATTAATTCAATCATAAGACAAGTTACAAGTTGTTTCTACATCCTAATACAAGAGCGAAGATTTTATCAGATAGTTAAACGGCGTGAATACACTATAAAGCTGCATCTTATCGAAATGTAACTTTTGAAAAATAAAATTTTCAGCGGAAGATTCATTAGAACGCTTAATTCACGTTGATTTTGAATAACTTAATTTTAATGTAATAATGTTAGAAATCGCTAAACCATTTTAAATATTTAGCTTTGATAGTAGAAACCAGAATTACATAACACAATTCACATGGTAACATTGAAACAATTGAGAGTTTGTTTAGTGGCAGCCCTAAGCTCGCTTTGCCTCGGAGCTACATGGAATTGTTTTAAACTTTGATTAATTCCTTGCTGGTGAGCTTATATTACCTTGTTTGCTGATGAGTATGACGGTATATAGCTTGATGAAAATTTGATTTAATTAATACAATTTCTCTCTACATTGCTCCGTTTATTACATTTTGAATTCTGAAATTCGCAGTTGCAACCCTAACTAAACACTATTTTACTGTTCAACATTCCATAAACGTAAGATTATGAAAACCATTTGAATAATAAAATAGATCCCATTTTTTGTACTAGTATAAAATATCATGTTCCTAAGTATCTTTACACCTAAGTTTTTTACGTCTCGGTCCCTTGTTCGTACTAAATAAATTACATTTGCGCCGGGTTGGGGTCTTGAATTGGGGTTTCTAAACATGACTACAAAGTATTCTCATATTAAATATTATCGGCCTTAGGAACACTCGGCAGAGCTTATTTCCCTACATGTCATTTTTATTTCAAGTTCGGTTTTTGAAACCCAATATTACTTTGTTGCGTTATTCGCCTCGTGTTGGAAGTCGGAAGCCACCCAATGATACGTCCGAAGACACGGTACCTATCTCGCGAATTACATTAATTAGAGGTGTGGCTATAATTAATATTAATTAAAGTCACCTTTTATCCCGACGCACTGAATGCGTATCGCAGTTAATAAATTTAACGGCCGCATTGGCTGGCTAACAGATAAAGATGCACCAGAATTTTCTACAAAAAACAATTATTTACATTCGAGCCAAAATAAACCTTAATGAGACGACATACGAGGTAGGTAATGGCAAAACTAAATTGGGAATTTTATATGAACATCGCAAATTTAAAGGATATTAAACGTTTTTGCAAAGTAATGCAAGCTTTGTGACTCCGAGATAAGATACGTGTGCTATTGAAAGAATTTGTCTTGTTTACCTTATATGATCGTTTTATAAGTGGTTTAAATTGCCCATAAATTTATTGGTTTATTATAAACAGTTGAGAGAAACAACTGCGGTGAGAGCTAGGTACTAAAAGGCGACATCGAATGGAAAGACAAGGCGTAGGCAGCCCTCTCACCACTCACACCTCTCAATGACGGTTGTGGGCCTCTCACTACTCTGACAGGTGACCTGATAAAGGTAACAGGGGACCGTTTGATGCAAATGGCACGAGGGTTCGGTTTATCAATGTCGTGGAAAAGCCTAAACTTAATATTGGTCACGATCCCGATTAGAAGACGAAGGATGTGTTGGCTTTAAAATTATTAAATACAGGCCATTTAGGTAACGGGTTTAATTGACTAAATGAATTGTAGAGTATACCCGCATATCCTCATCACGGACGTGTATGACGAAGTTATTTCAAATGAATATCTTTACCAACGTCGCTTATGGTTACACGATTAGCATTAAATTATAAAGATGCCGTTTTGTAATTGACGTATCAAATATAATAAGAAAACATACCGATCATAGCAAGCCTCCGAGCTATTGCATACATAAATAATTTCCAATGGCATGTGTTTTATTGAGACGCAATTCTAACGAAGATGCAACCAAAGAGTGTGTAGGTAAAACAAAAACTTGTTTTTAAATAAAACAATATTTAACGGATATTATCGCGAATTTAGTTTAATTTAAAATAAAAACGACTCCGACTTTTTGATTACTTTGCGGCTTTCATGGCAACGGGGACTGATACGCGACAAAATCTATAAAAAACAGTTTTATTCCAACATTCGCGGAAATCTAAGAAACCATTACAACCATTAGTAGTTTGGAACTACCTGCAATACCAACTTATTGACCTGATAATACATATTTTATACTGAAAAGCATGAAAATGTAAATCATTACACACTCGAGGATGCTAGTCCTAAGAACAATGACAACGAAGATCTATATAATGTAGATGTTATGGAAATGGCTCCCAACACGAGAGAACGTTAATTACCTGCCTCGCTGTATCAATTGCGTTTTAAACTGATCATTTCTCGGCGCTGACTAAATCCCACTCTATATTAGGACAAAGCTATTGTGCGGCATAGTTCACGGCTGCATACATTGTGTCCTTTGTGAACGAAATGCAAATGTATCATAATGTTGGTATTGCACTATTGCATAAATCATCGAGCGAGCCGCGCGGACGCTTGCCTTATTATCTAACTGTGGATAAGCGTTGAAAGCTTTATCTTGCAGTTTTTGTTATGTACGATTTTCTATATTTTATATATATGATGGCAAATAAGTATGAGATCCGATTGAATGGTCATGCCAAATTTTGAACAATGTGACCGTATTGACATAATGATATATTGAATTAACTAAATATATTCCGGATTTTTTATAATGAAAATTTGGTGATAATTTTTCTTTACGGCATCAATTTATCATGTTTTCACAGAGTAACGCACATAAATAAAAAATAATTTAAAACATACAAAACATTAATATTAAACGCAACTTTCTATATAATTATGGTACTGAGGAAATAAATAAGCACAGTGGGCACCTAAGTACATAGGCTTCAACTAATAATAAATTTTGCGGTTGAAACCGAAGCCAATTTTGAAATAGAAAGGGTTAGGTTATTATTCGTCCGCAGACATATTAAAACGGTACGTACTCGTTTTATGAAAATTAAATACGGGGTCTGTTTGACCCTTTTGTCTATGGCCACATGTGCTTTGGATATGCAAATGATGTATTGGGTGTCGGAGAACAATACATAGTTGATTAGAGGCGTGGCTTGTACATAACTAATCACCGATGTGATATAGTTTTGCAGCATGTCAGGCTGGTGTAATGAATGCGATAGTTTGTTATGCGAGTTGTCTGAATGAGTCAGTCATAGTCGCGCTATCATTTCAATATTTTTCTGAAAAATTTAAACGCGGTAATAGCGATTGGACAAATTATTAAAATCTGTCAAACTATTCTAAAGTTTAAAAGCAGTAAATGTAAATTTAAGAATTTTAATAACCCCAAATATAATAAAGGGATATTATTTGAGAATTTTATTTCAAACATATCGGAATTCAAAGTCATTTCATAAAAATAAATCTGACGAGTTTATCAATTCCAAAACCATTAATACAAAAATGCTAACATTCAAACTGCACTCGCATCCACTTAAAATTCCACTTATATAATACGCAGTGATTTTAACAGATGCATCTGTATTCTTTTGTTTTTCCAAAACACTATTACGAGAACACGTTGGAAATATCAAACACGGGCGCTCCGAGCGGAACATATTTATGCGTTGCAAATATCTCATTCTGTCAACTAAATACGTTTTGTTATAACTAAAATTGCATGATAATTTTGATTTTAGACTCGGACGCGACCGCTGCGCGTTGACAGATGCAAAAATATTGCATGAATTGTGCACTGGACGTAATGCAATGTGAAAGCTTTTATGAATTTATATAGGGGATGCGCTTGGATAACTACCAACGTACAAAGTGCTTCCTCCTCGTATTTTATTGCTGTGTAAAAAATTTGACGTCTTAATTTTAATATTTGACGGGAAAATTTACACGTAACACAATTTTTCTTCTGAGTAATTCCGTAATGCGTAATACGTTATGATTTATTTACGTACTCATAACAAAGTTTTTATTTATCTGCTCCATCTAATGCGTGTAATATTTTACATGAAAATGGTCTGAATATAGTCGTATAAAAGCTGGTCAGAAATGCTTTGTTTAACTTTGTCATACAGCGCTTGACTGTCCAACTTACACGCAAGTAAGTCAATAAGTGACAAGCCGATCGCTCGCATTGTATACGGACATATTTTGACCGAAAATGGTATTAGATTTTAGTTGCACCTAAATCCTCCACTACGATTAATAGTGTAGTATGATAATAGGGATGTATCGAATGTAGTCAGCAGAGGATTGTCATTAGACGAGCCTCCATCTAGCAACTATCGTCTGATTAACTCAATCTTTAGACCAAAAATAATGTATAATGTTTTGAATAAATTGGATCAAAAATGTTTCTCTAAAAATGTAAGTCTCATAAAACGAACCAATTTTAAAACTTTGTGCATATTCAAATTCTGTACGTCATGCAATTGTATTGCGTTTTTAGCGCAGTCAGTGTATTTTAGGTTTCGAACGGGCTGACATACCTATTAAACCATCTCTTACTCATACTTTCTCTAGACTATAGTCCAATTGCACTCAATTTTAGTCGCTCATTCGTATAAGGACAAAAGAAAAGTCGCAAGAAACGGCCAGTTAGCAACACTAAACCCATCCTTCCTCCGCGTGTTAAGGGCTTTTCACACTGCATATTAAGTGATCCGACAACAGTAGAGACACACCGCTAATGTCAATGAAGGAATTCCGATACGTCAATACAATTGATTTGTAAACAGTGCGCCAGGAAGTCCCGCGTGTTATTTTGGTGCGCTCGCCCGTTGTATAAATTACAATACAATTTATGACCCACAAAATATTAGTTATTTGTGTATTTTATATTCTATATTCGTTTGTTTGTTTTGTAGTTTTCGTGTTCGCGCTATATAATACATTTGACTTCCGGAACTTTTGTTTTGTAATGCTGACGTAGATTTGTTCATTATAAACAAAAGTGACATAGAAATTAATCGAATTAATTCTAAAATGTGCAAGAAATATACGCGCAGTTTATTAAATCAATTCTAACAAATACATTATTAATCGACGAATTAACGATGTTACCTATTTTGGCCCACCTAGGTCATGTATATTGACAGTTGACTGACCTAAAAGTGGGTAAATTAATCGACAGACATCGTCATTACAACGTCCCTGCGAGCAAATTGAGGAACCTAGATATCAGACCTCATTGAAGATGGCTTGATGGAATCCAACTGTCGCGATAACCTAGCAGACTTCATTCCGTCCACCTCATTGAAATGTCTCGTAAAATCTAGGACAATCTTTAGAACTCTATTGTATTATTTACAGCTTATACTCGTATAACTGGGTTATTAGCATTGATAATCTATTTTTAAACGTCCATAAATAAATACTGGAATTAAATATTCATTACAATTATTGGTTTTATTCAACGTTTTTTAATAATGCTTAAACTTTTTTGTGTTATTTTATGAAATAATATAATGGGGCGTGTTCTAAACCGGTATAACTTGTATTTTAAATAACAAATTAAATATCCATTTTTAAATTCAAATTATTATTCCGCAATCCGCGTTTACAATTGGCAACAATAGAATAATTTCGTTCGCGCTTATTTATATCATAAATGACAGGGGTACATGGAATACATAAACTATAACCGACACAATGTGGTATCAAATTTTATTCACAACAGGCGAATTGTCTTAACCCTTCACCCTAACTGTTCGGCTCATAAAGTTGGCGAAACGTACAAAAATACGGACATAATGCCATTTGCATAATGTTTTGAGCTTTGTTTTTTCATAGAACGCTAGCTCTCAAATGTCACCGCAGACTGAGGGTGCGAAAACATCCATTATGGGGTGCGGAGTGTATTAAAAATCGTTTGCGTCCTTTGCATTCTTAAGGTTATGGGCTCTGGAGCGTCCAACCCTGAAATGTAAAGAATTGCGTCTGAGGAATTGCAATAAATATGGATTTATGTTCGTAAATATTTAATATACTGGATGTTCTCAATTACATGTTGTGTTACTGTACGTGTTTATTTGGATTTATGGCGCGGAATATTTACATTTCGAATTGCAAATTTGATTTAAACAGACATCGTATTTACTTTACTTTGTATCGGGGAAATTACTTTCATTTATCAGAAACTATAATTATAATTATTTAACGCAGTATAGTTATTAACCAAGCGCGTAATGCTATAGTAGATTTCAGATCGCGGTTTTTCCAAATTTTCTTTTTACTGTATACTCGCACAACAAACCACGTCAATGAACACGCTCACGCTTCCAAATTTAAATCTTACACATTTATGTGCAAAAAATCATATAAAATTAGTTCTTAATTTCGCCGCTCATAACACTGACATTTATTAGTGCGCTTTACACATTTACGTGCTATAAATATTGTACATTGCAGGCATAATGCTAAGTAAACTCGTTGTGAATGAGAGTCTGGTTAAACCTGTTAGCATGAGAATTAATACTAAATAATTAGGTTTATTAATTGCCACACGACGATCTCGGCGTCTGTTGTAAATCTTGTGGGCAAACGTGTTGCGACTAAGGCCTCATAATCACTTTTAGCTATTTATTACTCAGATTATCGCGCCTCGGTAAAATATGAAAACATGTTTCACGGTCAGTCGGGTGATTTGATGTCTTCTTGGTAATTGTTGTGATCTAAGTGAGATTTATCGATGTCACTGCCGATAAAGATATCTCCAAGGGTTCTTTTATTTTATTTTTTATGCACCTATCTGTCTTTAATCTAGTTAATCGGGTGTTTTTTTTTGTAATTACTATTCTTTGGTCACATTTTCAGCTGGTAATAATTGATATAACTAAAAGTGGAGTTTATTTCGTAATATATAAAACTATTTGAGCAATCATTAACATAATAAAATGCATAGTTGAGAAACATAATGTATGAGATGAAACAATCGAAATTAATAGTCAATTTATAGACGGAGGGAATTTATGAGAAAACGAAAACATTAATTTATGTAAGCCTGGTTAGAGTTGGGATATTACGGAGCAAATTAGTCATAAACGCTATAAAAATGCATAAGAACACCGCCATAATTAAAAAATACCATATGATATTGGATAAGTTGTCAAAGCGATAACAAAGTACATGGACGTATTTTTATTTTCACAAGTGAGTAATGGTGATAATGATAGCGCCGATTAAGTTCATATTCTTAATTACTGTCTTGTAAAACTTGTTATTTATGATTAACATCTCGGATGCGTAGTTATACGGCAACTAATAGGCCATGTGGTGAACTGATCGGTCGTTTTCAGTCAGCACATAATACAATTTAATTTCATGATAGGGTGTGAAAATTTTAAGAATCAAACCATTCGTTCAGCGTTACTTAATATATTAGCCGACACGATAAAGCAACTAAATTAGATATAACTCAACTTGCAAGGCCGTTCGCCATCAAGAAAAATCAAAGAATTAAATTAATCAATGTTTGATCCAACCGCGAATGAAAACCCACCGTAACAGTAAAAGCATCTAAGTAGTTTGGCAAATACAGAGACGGTACACACTTCCAATCCCACTTCCGTACAAACGCAAGCGTATGTAAAGGTAGCTCACGAAATTGCAAAGACAGTTACCGTCACTGGGAGTAGACTTGAAGTCTACACGACCGGACGTTAGTAGTCGTTCCGGCAATAACAGTTCCGGTGCCGACACTCGACTCGCTTCCGTCGTCTGCGAGGGTACTGTTTCCTTCCAATTGTTTATGCCTTCGACAAATACCAAATGATGAGTACATATAAATATCAGTAGTTCAGTTATTGTTATCGGGATTGGTCTTTTTGGAGGTGGAAAGAGGCATTGGCTTAGTGGGTCATCTGTAGAGGATTTGTTTCTTTTCGCTTCGTCTTGAGATGGAAAATATACTTTATATACTATTATATAAATTACAAAGTTTATTATCATTAGTTTATTCAGATTCTTAATTACATCATCTATATATCATGCGCATTTTGTGGCTGTTCCAATTAACAAGCGCTCGGGAGCATTTAAAATAAATAAAGCAATATGGAAAAGTTTATCGAATTTGAATTAATGTTTTATTACGTTTTTCGTACTACATTTTTAACAACCTAAATACCTAAATACTTACGAGTACTTACAGTATGGATACTGCAGATGTCATTACTAAAGTGACAAATAATATAGCTTGGCAAAAAAGACAGATAAGATGGCATGACATTGCAACCCGATATACTACGACACAAAATGTTTAGATAGTTGTTAATTCATTGTTGTTAATAGTCTTTTTGTTTATTTTAAATCACAAAACACACAAAACCGCACGAAAATGTATAGAAATACCTGCGTATAAAATTATTTAACGAATACAATGTCATTTTTAATTGTGTTGCCGTAATTGTTTTTCTCAAATGCCAGTTGTCACCGCATCGTACACTTTTTTGCCAAGTTATGTGTATCTAATGGCATCAAAGTTTTCCTCTGTTCCACGGAGGCATCCGATGGCAGTGACAATTTATAGCTATTAGAATATGGAAATACGGCGCCTGCTGTTGTGGAAGGTCCCTCGGCTGTTTTTAATTTGGTTGCTAAATTAATGAAAAATTCTCTCATTTTATTCGTGAAGAGTTGCGGTGTTTGGAATCGCTTTAAGTTAATGACTCTGTAATTTCACTGGTTTATTTGTTGCGTTTATTGTTTAAGTAAGGTTTATCTTATTTTAAGGTCTATTTACGTTTACAAAATGTTTGACATAGAGTAAATATTATATATTTTTCAGTCATACTAGAGTTTGTGTTTTTATTCATTGGTTGGTAGGTAGACTTGGAAAATGTGTTTCGTAATCACTCAAAATATCCATATACGAGTACACTTTGCACATACAAAAATTATAAAGTTAGAATATGTTTTACATCGCAATAACAATAAAGGCGCTATATACCAACATCAAATAAATACATAACACAAACCGAAATACCCAGCCTCCCCTTAGAAAACCAATAAGAACAATAATAAATAACTCTTATCATATTTCGAGTATGCTCCTGGTCGCATCGCGAGAGATCCAAAGCTATATATCACTAGGAATTTACGAGGCAAGATACGACAGGAAAATTGCAAGAATGGTGGCGCAATCTATCTTAGTTGGGTAGGGGAGGCTCGGGTAGGAGCCGGGGGTAACTTCGAGAGGTTATTAGTCCAAGCATCTGTTGTTGAACGGGGGCGTGATGAAACTCGGTAGGTACAAGCTAACAAATCTAATTGCTCAGTAGGCGCCCCTGTTCGCCTTACAGGGCCGTGTGTGCGGCAATTTGTTATACAGGTCACCTGTAGGGGCGATTTTTCCTATGTTGTTTATTGGTGTTACAAGCGTTGTATATGTATAAACATTTTCAAGTCATCTGTACTTTGAAATAGTTTACGTTAACTGTATTTGAATTCTGCATATATATATATTATATATCTATACGTTGATGAACACATTATATATCTACGTTGAGTAGGTGATCAGAAAATAGTTTTATCATCTTATGTTCTAATGTATGGAACAGAAGAAATAATAGAAATTATGTTGATTGCCTTTTGGCGATTTTCATTTATATCATGAAGTTGGCATTTAATTTTAAGTACTACAAAAACGATTTATGCTGTTAATAAAAGTCCTTTTAATTTCGTAGTACATTTCTTACTTCGAACAAGTTACAATTTACTTGAGCTTACATAGGCTTCGGAATAATTACTATCAAGTATGAGTAGTATGACGAAGACCCTTTTTCAATGCCCGAGGATAAAGTTTATCAGTGAGCGGGGGATCTGCGAGCTAGGCTGTTCGTGTGAAGTCTGGTCTGGATGCTTGTTCTATCACCTACATCGTATTCGGGGAAAGGTGTGTAGGCGGCATACGTTTTTTTATAAGCCCGCTTGACGCAAGATAACAAAATACGAAAAGTTTAGTTCTACCGTGTACCCACCTCATACAATCTTTTTATGCTTATCTTTCTGTGATTTATGACTTGTTCGGCGTCCAACAACGGGAAAGAAAGGAGGTATACAAAAGTAATTTATTTTTTAGGTTTGTTTTTCTTGTCTTACCATCGGTGCGTGCGGTACTGGCCACGGTCGAACATGTTTTTGAAGTTGGCATTTTTGAGATGTCGCAATATGATTTATGTATGACCCCGTGTGTAGGCGGCGCTTACTGCTTAGCCCGATCGGTATTTTCGGCCGTACACACAAATAAATCATAATACATATATAAATCATCCATTAATGTCACCTGTATATTGTTCTGATTTATTTATGATGCGAAATCCTTACCCGAACTGATGTTAATCCGTGTTTGAGTGCATGCACGAAATTATTTCGTTGTTTCCACATCGGATAGTGTACGGTCGCGTCATGAATATAACATTAATAAATAAGTTATTATCGTCGACATCGGGTACTTGTATATTTTGTTTCTTGTACAAGCAAAACCATTTAGGCAAGCGGCCTCATTGAGCCGCTGCTCCGAAAAAACAGACGTGTCATAAATTCAAAGCGACGATTTCGAAACTGTGGTTATTAAAATTCAGAAAAAAGTTCACACGCTTCAATATTCGACAAACATCTTGTTCTCTCAATTAAGGCTCTTTACTGACCGGACATGCGGCGGCCGGAATTATTCATGACGTGACCAAGCAACATGTCACACAACTAAATTAGAGCCTTGACGTACTGTGGAAAAACGGACATTGATTTGGAACTAGATTTCGTAACTGTATACTTTATGTTTCCACCAGTGATTATAGTTAATTTACAACGTGGAAACGTGAACACGCATGGGAAAAACATAGTCTACCGTTTTTATCTGTTTTTTTTTTGGATAGAAATGCCATTCAACTCTTTAAATAATGATATTCTCAATAAAATAAAGAAGAAAAGAAATAATATCCGTAATATTAAAATATATTTACATGCTCAAGAATTAGATTATTGTAAAAAGCATTCAGTAAAACTTACAATCGTACACGTACACATAGATAGTGAAGCTAAGCTGAGAAGGGCAAGCGATAAAATTGATGAATATTGCACATCAGAGGTAACAGTACCGCCACTCAACAGCAAAAACCGTTTACTTACACATCGTGTTTTTTCATGAGTTTTTATGTTTAATTACTGTTTTATCTTGTTTGCAGGTACGTGTGCATAACCGTGTTTGTTCCGGGGAAATCGTACTGACGCGTATGTAATTAAGCACTTACAGCTTTTCTCTGCCGCCTCATTGCAATTTCACGTATTCATTAGCCACTTAACACAAGGTTAATGTAAAGGTATTTCGGCTGGAGCACGCAATTGAACATTTCTCAGAATAGTTTTCGTCGGACGTATGGCCCTAAGGTCGAGTCCGTAACGCGATTATGATCTGTGCCTTCTTTTTATTTGTCACGACTCTTTAATGGCTTTTTCTAACCTTAAATAACAAGTTCCATCTATGCGGTTGTTTACTAAGTTACGCTGTGTGCGCAAATCTTCTTCCTGTCGATGTTTAAAAACTGCAAACACGCAAGCCATGATAAAAAACTAATCGTAGAAACATACACACGCTAAAGCACGCACGTTACTTCGTATGTTGAAGTTTGCTATCAGTGTATAAATTTAGAACACAAAAAGGTTTTACAATAAGCGCTTGATATATTTCGAAATCAGAATTGATGCATTTAGAGCACTTTAACATAATATTACGTCATTAGGCACGTCAGAGAGCGCGGTGCGATATCATGCAAAAGCATATGCATTATGAAGATTGCGCATCCAGCCAAGCCGAGCGGACTAACTGTTCTGTTGCCAAAAATCACACAATAAATAATACAAGGGGGGCAAACTGCATGCATTATAGCCGTACCTTATCTTAGTGAATTTGAAGCCAAGTATTGCCCATTAAATATGCATTAAAATTACCTGTCTAAATGTGAAAAGTAAGCCGGCTTTTTGGATTTATTATGTGGTGTTTGTTAGTCTAGCAAGGAATTCATTTAGATTCCTTTTCGGGTGTATTTGGGTATACGCATTCGGGTTTAGGCATACAGACGTCACATTCAAGCCTGATGTTACCATTTAGAAATCTCTCAATTTTTTTATGGTGACAACTATCGGCTTCTTAGTCCTAAAATATGGAATCTACTTACTCTTACTTAATTATGACAACGGCTGTAAGCATTCTCATATCAGAATAAATTATTATTAATTCTGAAAGTAACATTGATAATTAATCAGTTGAGATATCAAAGAGTTTTTAATAATAAATAATGAACTTAAACAACATGCTTTAAGGGTTAAAGCGCTCTTAACGACCGTAGGTTTAGTTGATTTACTTAGGCATTAGTATTTTGAAACTTTTAGGTTTCAAAATTCTCGAACAACTGCAGTACTCAAGTGTTTTAACACCCTAATATCACATCGCTATTAAAGAAGCTAACATCACCAGTTATGGTCACTAGACGAAACTTACAAACCGTCTCAATCTTATTAAATCTAGAAAGCAAGACTGCACCTAAAACAGGCTGAATAACTTAAAATTTTCCCATAACTTAGTTTAAATGTGTTTGTATTTCAAAAGTAGGTGCATCTAAATAAATTCACTTTACACACGTGTGTTGTCGACGACATGAATCCGCAATAAGGGCGTACGCGCAGCCTCTTCAATTAGGTGCCTCGTGGACACGTTGTATAACTGATGTTTTTCCCACTTGACCAGTCTCTAATTCTATACTTACATAATCTGGGGTTTTACGTGGATTATGTGTTTCTACGTGACCGTTGCTTGATTGTTTTATATAAGTTTCTGTAGCTGTACTTCTTTTTCTACCTGGGGTTATCCCGGCCGGTGCCAGGGTCCGCCGTCCGGGTTGCGGTTAATTCTCCTCCATTTCGCCCGAACTTCAGCATACTCAATAGTAAAGCCATTGAACCTTTCTTGGTGACATGTAGCCAGTGCTTCCTTGGTGTACCCCTCAGTCGAGGTCCGGAAATATTCAGGCGTAGGCGCACATTCTAAAAGTCGCTATGAAAATTCCTAAGGAAGCCTTATTCAACTCAATGTGACAAAAAAATGTCAGACTAATTTTAAAATTTATTTCAAAAGTTCAAAATAAAATCTAAAGTTGTATTCTAGTACAAGCAGTAAAATTGTGAGCAATATTATTCATACACATCACAAAAATATAATACAAAACGAGACCTCCAAAACTGTATCAAACTTCAATACAATTTTCCACAAAAAATCTGAACACATCCCGAAAATGTTTCGCAAATGAAAGCGGAATACATGCGGTGAACTTTTGCAAGCGACATACACGGCAAATAAATTTAATACCGGCAACGTGTTCCCATGGTTGCCGGACGTGCGACTCAAAATGCCATCGTGTCATCCGTTTATTTCCAACGTCAGTGTCTCCTCCCGTTTCCAAGATTGCGACATTTACCATTACCACAGTACTTTCTACGTCTATATCATCTGATGAAAGTGAGCAGACGGGATTCGAATAAATATGTATAAGATCACTTTAGTTTTCAAACGCACGTGGATGTTGCGATGTATCTTTATTTTGTGATCTTGAGTTTGGTATCGTCATCGGCGTATAATTATCAAAACTTGGGGTTATCTGCGAGTATGAACTAGTGAGGTATGGTAATTTTTCTGCAGTAAATCTGAAAACTTTATTGTAAACCTTAGACTTAATATACTTATTTTATTCGACAACTTACTACGGCGGACTTAGATACTTTTTTTGAGGTTTTCTACCATCATATACAATGGTAACATCCGGATCTATACCACTATCATTCCATCTACTTAGTTATTTCATGAATAAAAAAGTGATTGTACACCAAATCATTATTTTCTCTAACATTTTTACGATGAATGACGAGACAAGCGTGCTATTCGCCATCTTGAGACATGAGATTTTACGTCTCATGTTCAGTATTTATTTTGGAACGATGTCCTTCAAACCGGAACACAACAGGGCATTTACACTGCTGTTTGGTGGAAGAAATAGACATTACGATGGTACCTACACAGACGGCCTCTCACACATGAGAGACCAACCAGTAAACTCTCTAATTCTACCCATCTCACATATCCACCAACTCTAAAACCAACATCCCTAACCCATTTGAATACAATTAGCACATAACGTTCGTCAGTACAGTTGATCGAATGAGTCACAGGAGTCCATGGTAAGATCGGCTCATCACCGCGGCTTGCCGCCAACTTAGCTCGATTGTTATTCACTAGAACACGTCGGGTTGACAGCGCACGCATACAACGAATACTCAATGTGGGGAATTTTCGATTACGCCGGACCCATGTGTTTCAAAGGCGGTACCAAAGAACAGTCTTTATTTTGCTCTTGATTATGATATTTTAAAATGACGTGAACAGAGATGTGTAAGTGTCCATAACTGGTTACTCGACTTTATAAAATTGTTTGTGTTTTCATGGTATGTGAATTTGTGCGATGTTAAAATGTCAATCATTTCTGATTATTTTGTAATAGGTTAGAGTTTCTGTGTAGCTAAAGTATCGTATTAAAATAACTTAAAGGAAATATTTTTAGAATCAGTGTCTAAACCATATATTGAAATGTTAAGATAATTACAGTGACTTACGATGGCTACCGTCTTAAAAGTTTTTGGGAAGTGAATTGAATACCAATCATAACTTAAATGTTCCGTATAATTTTACGATCGCCACACAATTTATGAATCATGAATCGATTAGAAATTACCATTTCCACACCGAAAAATCTCACACATGCTATCGGTAATCGGATAACCAGTTTTAACACAACTTATGTAAAATATGCCGATTCGCGATAAACTCCTACGTTAGAAAAAGCCTTCCGATGTCATTGAACGCATAACGATTGATGCCAGAATTTTAAATGGCCTACAGTTTTTTTGTTGTAACGGTTATTTTCGACCGGATGATTTAGAAACAATTTATTTCTATGATTTATCGGAAACTTAAAGATTTTCCTGTCATTTTACTGATATATGGCAATTTGTCATCAGTTTAAATTGTGAAGTTTGTTTTGTTATTGTATTTGAGAACCTGTATGTAGCAGACTGAAAGATCCCACGCTTCCAATAGCAGCCTGCACACTAAAGTTTTAATTTAAAACATTACACCATTTTATAGACTATTATTTCAAAACTTAGAAAAGAAAAATAACCAATAGTTAATAAGTGAATAGTAAGAAATAAAAGGTTGGTGATTTTATACATCATATTCATCCATTAATTTATAAAATATGTTTTTCTAGCACGTATCAAACACGACTTTTAAGCGTTGATCCTTATCAATGACCTTATTGAATGACACCGCTAGAATGTTAAAAACCAGTATGTTTTTAGATTTAATCAGCTTTGTATCTCACTCTAGATATTATGATCTTTGTTTTCTTAATTCAGATTTTTTATTTAGGTTTACAGAATCCTGAGTTTTTTAGAATATATTTTATTATGTCTAATATTTGATATTATTGTTTATTGATGGAAAGTGTCTGTCTTAAAGAGTTCCAAGACACGCAGTCGCCAATGAACATATGCCTTACCACTTGAAATAGACCACCACTGATGAACCGTAAAGAAGGTCAACACTTCACATATCAGTGTTGTGAGACCGAAATGTCTCCCGTAGTTTTTAATACCCAAGTCAGAAGACTTGTATTTTAGTGATGATTGACAACTATGTATAAATCTGTTAGGTAGGTACTACTTGTAGTTAATACACATATACAGGTGATTTTTTTATTCGGGCGTGCAAGGCCAAAAATAAAACTATGAGGAATAGCGAAAAATCATTAAAGGAGTCAAGAGCCCGATTGAAATTAAAGCTGTTTTGTTGAACTATAACTTTTGTTAAACAGTATACTTAAATTTTGAAACATCAATATTCGTAGCGAGGATCCAATTTGATGATTTTGAAAACATAAACACAATATGCTGCTTTTTTTTGTTTGTTTGTTTTTGTTATTATACCATTCGATAATGATGATAATATGGATCAAATCCGTGGAAGAAATGGCATAGAGAAAACTAAGAGAAAGTGAAAGAGTTTTTATAGTTCTACGTTAATCTTATAAACATCGCTATAAAATCCTTACAGATCTACAGAATAGTGTATAATAAAAAAATGATCTTGCTATTAATTTACAGTTAAAACAACATTAAAGTAATACAGTTGAATAGTAAACAATAAACCGACCAGTTGGTGTAGGAAGTCAATAAAATACCTAATAGCCGTGGATCCGTAGCCACAATAGGAACGACTGTACAGCCGAGCTAACAATGACGATCATAAACTATCTTATACGGGTGTGTACGGACGATTTTGCAACTGAATGTTACGACGTTTCGTAAAATAGTGCCTTATGATCACATTGACATAAAAATTTATTTCTATTGTCAATACATTTCTACTGAAGCTATATCCATCCATCCGAAGGAAGTCTTCTGCTGAACATAGGCCTCCCCCATGATTTCCGTAGTGACATGTTGGAGGCAGCCTGCATCTAGCACCTTTCTTTCTTTTCTTTCCACCTTTGCCTGGTGCTTAGAAGCCATATAATTCTAAATATATAAGACCCTCGTTGTCATATTATCCTTTTGAAAAATAAGCCATTGAGTGAAATAAATAAACAAAAAGATTTATTTATTTATGAAATCGCGCATAGGTGCGCGACCAATAAGATTAAATTTTATTTTATACACATAATTAAGTATTATATAAGGTGATGAGCCTTGACAGGTGTATACAGCATTACAATTTATGATCAAAAAAATCGAAGTATTTCATAAAATTGATTTCCGTTTTCTGTCTCTGACGGTCGGGCTTCGTACAAAACTTATGTATATTTCAATACAATATATAAGATGTTCGCGATTATTTTTTATTTAAACGTAGTGAACTTTAGTTAGAAGCGACAAGACTTGAGCTAATATTACAATAACCAAACTGTATGAACTATTTGTTATTTTCACGCGTGCTCATCTCTTTGCGACTGTAGATGATCAAAAGAAAAAGTACCTAATTCTTAGTATTTACATAGTTACATACAGATATTAATAATTTTTTTAAGATTTTATCGCAACAATGTTTTTACAAAATAATTAAAAATTGTATACGCGGTTTGTCGGAAACGCTCGTCTGCAATGCCCCATAGTGAAGTCAGAACTGTGTTTAGCTTAATAGTCAATAGAAGCACATTGAAAATCAATTGAATTTCTTACACTTTACTTTATAATAGTATTTATAACGGAATCAACTTTGAATGGAAAATATATAGAAATGTCTTACTTATACCACGTGGATATGCATAACAATACTAATTTGCTGTCGGTGTTTTTTGCGTTTACGTGTAGTTCAGTAATTTTGAGCGTATTTCATTCGATACATAGGTAAATAAATAAACGTCTAAGGAAGGTATCTCACGCCCCGTGAAATCCCATTTAAATCGTGTGAACATAATAAATAACATTAACAAATAATATAATCATCAAACATCCGTATCGACATTTTAAAATTACAATCGTGACTTTCATTCGTAGACGTTGAAAGCTTACGGCAATGTTTTATTTAAAGCAAAAGGCGCGACTTCAATAAATCATTGCCGACCCAATACAATTGTTCGATTATATTTTTAAAAATAAGACGTAAGAATACGTGCCTAATTGCCTTGATCGCTGCCGTGTTGTCGAAAAAAAAATAGAGCACCAAATTATGCGCGAACTTTGCGCCGTTCCACTAATTATGATGACGCCAAAACGGTACGTAATTAATCTTATTTGTTCCGGGCGGCGCAATTATCATCGGAATTAGGTGAAACTGGTTGTCTCGCCCGCTGACATGAAGTTGTAAGAAATCGTGGTTTCAAAAAAATCCAGTTCTCATTACAGATACAGCGAAGTGCAAAAGCTGACGCGGAGACAATCGCTTATTAATAAGGCGGCGGCAAAACATCGAATGTTGAATAAATCGGAAATGAAAATGTGAATTGTCCTTATGGTGCATTAGGGACACGTACTGTACGGAGCTCATCAGGAATCGTATCGGGGACTCCACGTAGGGCTACCGCTATGCTTAGAATACACTAATAAAATTGAAAGCGCCTCATGCGCTTTAGAAGTTCGTGTGCGTTTTATTATTTTGGTTTTTTGAAACGGTACTTTGTGTGCAAGTTTTCCAAAAGAAGTAGGTGAAGCAAATAGCTTTAACATGGTGATAGATCTCTCATATATTTTTTTATTAAAAAAAAACCTGATGATTCACATTTATTAGAAAGATAAATAGTTTCCGATTCATCGTTGGGTGAAGCTTAAAGACCTTATGTATGAACAGTTTTTAAAACCTATTGTAGCTATCGAATATTTTGTCCCTTTCGAACGCCATTTAAATTCAATTTGAGTGAAGAAGACAAAACATTAGTTACATAAAATAGGTTATAGAACTGTCTATGAAAAATGTTGTAAATATTCAAATTGCGATCATTATTTTATATATATTTGCGCCGTGTTTTTGTAAAATTTTAATCAAAAATATATTTTATAAAACCTGTTCTACTTATATAAAAGCTCTTCTCCGTAACGTCATACAAAATACAGAAAAGTATATTAAGTGGCTCTTACTGTATTACGCCTGTATCCTCCAACCCTGAAAGGCGACCAAAAATCCGATATTTTATAATTGTTGTACGGTACGTAAGCTTAATGTCTTCATCAATAACTGATAATTTATGTACAGCACGATCGGTACAAGACGAAATTGCGGCCGCCGGCTCCCCTTTGTAATCAGTGCAGAAATTATAAAGCCATTGCTACACCGCGGGCCCTGGACCATTATAAGTGTTGTATCTCAATGAAATGTATACAATGATGAAGTTTTGATATAGTGTGGAAACGGTGTTAAGCTGTATTGGAGCAAGTGCAGTATATAGAATATATAAATGACTTTACATAGAAACATTTTCTTCACAATCAGTTTTTGTGTAGGAATGCACTTGAAATAATTGCGAATGTTATTTAAGTCCAGGCTCTAATTTAATAAATAATTATAGAATATTATGTTCATTTAGGATTGAAGTATAGGTCATTTTATAAGTGAAAGTTTAGCCTTGCGGTTCATTCTTCCAATTTATCATTTACTCTGTTTTGCGATACTCAATCCTTCCAAAAAACAAGAAGACATTATTATGAGAATTGAATGTCCTATTTCCTTTTCTCTTCATTTTCTTACCCCAAAGAGTCAGCAACTCTTCAACAAGTTTGTTACATTTGCAATCGATGAAGAAGGGCGATGTCTATCTCCGTAAAATGTGCATCATATTGGTAACGATACTTCGAAAAGGTAATAAAAAACGTAAAACCGAAAAAAAAAAACTATTTATTAACACTATAATCTCTATGAGTGTAAACTGATCAATGAACTGCAAACGATATGAGCAATATAAACAGACCAAAATCCCCACATTTTGCTAAATACAAACAAAAAGCTACACCTACAAATTGATCAAAAACAAACGCATTCGCCCCACTATTTGTACCGACGAACTTGATTGATGCATATCATTAGGCAGCTTACTGTATACCGTACTGTGTACCCAAGATAACCAACCTCCTTGAATTTCGGTGGCTATTTTTAACGAACGGTTTTATTAGTTTTAAAAAAGGTCGTTTAGATTATAGAACGTTCGATGCTTGCCTTATTGCCCTTTGAAATATTAGGTGGTGGGATTAATGGCACTCTCGAGATATATTGTACTTTTATAGAGCTTCCGAGTTTCTGTGAAAAGTGGGCGCCTTTTTGTACCGATATCTTGTAAATTGTGTCACGAATATTTTGTACTTTTTCATGTTTTACGTGTATAATATTTAGGGCATATTTTTGTGTTCCTGTAGGAAGGCTATTAAACTAATAGCTTTATGTATCTGCTATAGATTTAGATTCCTTTAGATATTATAGCTCGTAATTTTAACGATGTTTTTATTTTGTATTATACTTTAGATATTTTATTACAAACCAAATGCATTAATAAAGCAATCAATTCGCAGGTATATTAATAAAAAAATATTAATGTTTTGATAGAATTAAATAATTTTGATCATGGTCCTTTTCATTGAATGAAAGTAGTCTAAAAATTTTCTACACTGCAAGGATTTTAGTTAATTCTCTTTATACACCAACCCACACAAGGCCAGCTTAATATGTTAAACCCCGAATCCACATATTGTGGGGTAAAGACCACTTGTGGACATAAATAAACCCATCCCTCATCCACAAACACGATCACTCCAATATAAATGATACTCAACTGAAATTCCGTAATAAAATCAATAACCACTAAGGCATAAAGCACTCTGCTTTCGTTTGTGCGAGTTTACACGCTAATATCAAGCGCATACAATCAACTCAAGTGTAATTTAGATATTAACCAGTTCATAAATATCAGAACGCTTGTAATCTGTGACCTAACAAAATATTCATCCGTTATTCCCTTGGCATATGTGCTATGCATGTAGTGCCGGGCCAGAAATAAACGCGGAGCGGGTTTGGCGTAATATCTTCATCAAGAGGTGTGTTCAATCGATTATACTGCTGTGGGTAATACTTATTCATACGCACTTCCTTTATTTATAGGCTTGTGGTGTTTCATTTTATGTACGAGAAAATTTAAATATTATTTCAGTACATGAAGGCTTTTATAAAGTGAATAGATTATTTTAGGTGTCAATTTATGAAGAGATCTTGAAATATAAAGCGTATTTTAAAAAAAAATTAGTTAACATTAATACCTGATATAAGTCACCTGTATATAATATAGACATTATGAAATGATCCCTGAAATGAGAATAGTAAGACTTAAAATGGAAGAAAATAAAATATACTGATAATACAATTTAATTTACAAATACATAATTGTAATTTAATTCTTTGACCAATGGAAAGTTTCAAATTTAATGTTATTTTTCTACAGACGATACATAAACAGTAGTAGAAGACGATAAAAATTAATTGCAAAAATCATACGGCGTCGAGAATCAGCCCACTGGTACATTAATTCGTATTTAATTTCCGCATTTCGTGCGTACTTTTCTTTTTTATTGCACGAGGACGGCAACCTAGAGAATTATCTTCGCATTTAAACCGAACATATGTAATTTAATCATTTCACATTTCACCGAAATTATATAGCAGCAAGTATCAAAATTGATACACAAAACGTTGGTTTCATTAATTAAAAAGAATATTCAGAGCGTATAACCAAAGCCTTTAATCAACGTTGCTGAGCGGAAACCCGAAGCGAATTACCGACTTATGCGTCCCTTACGCACTATGTACCCGTACCAGAGCGTTGGATTCGCGTGAGTAAAGTCCCAGTATGCTAAACACTCATCTGAGGTATTTTCAATGTGAAATCACCTCCAGATCTCAAGATAACCAGTAAAAATTACACCGTTTTAAAGCATTTCTCTCTCGGCCGCAGTTTGTCATTTAACACACCCTTAATATCGATGCCAGTGCCAGATAGCCTCGTGTTTATGTCGCTTAAATTAAATTGCCTCTGTTGATTATTGTGACACCGCTTTTTGTACGTGTTGAAATTTATTCCTCTCGCCGTTTTATGTAGCTTTGTATTTTTAGATTTATTTACTTTATTAATGTTACGCTGTTAATGCGAGTTTCAATCGATAAGGTTGGCGACGCCCACCGCTCTCTCGCAATAAAATTATTCTCTCATAAGAATCAATATGAGCACCATGAGGCTGAGGCGGCCACGACTTGGCTTAACGTCTTCATTAGGTTGCGCACGACCACCCGACGCAAGGCCCGGGCGCGGCGCAATTTTCGACCCGCCCGACTATAGTCGCGCCCGTAATTTGCTTCGTTCTCAGTCCCGATTAGTCGGTTAGATCTGCAATTCTGTAAGCGTTCGCCGACCAATTTCCGAGAGGTCCTGTTGAGCAATTTTCGAAGTTGAGCAAGTGGTGCACTTGCGGCATTCGCTGTGCCCCAGTACCACACCGTAATTGATGCTTGGGGCAGGTCGCTATTTTAAAATTACCGCGATTGAGTGCTCACCTCTTATTGCAGCGAAACTTAAAAGCTTTTAAATTTACGAGTAATGTCTGCAATTTTCGTGAAAGGTTCATTAAATCGTTGTTTAAAACAATCGATTCACTCTTATGTATTATTTGTTAGTAACGTGCAGGTATCCACGGCGTTATTTTTTATCAGATGAAAATTATACGCTGTATAAATAATTTGCGGATGCGGCCGATCCAAATATTATTGTGAACATTTTATAAAAAAGAGGTCTCCGACCGTAGTAAAATTGCCCAGCAAAAATGCGGTGAACGCTCTAATTATCCGACCTATTGTAGGTGACCAATAAAAAGCCGCTTTAATTTTCTATTACCGTCACCTTTCGGTTTTTTCTCCACGCTTTATAATTGTACAACCTGAGCCCGCGCACACAACAGTACGACAAGATGATTTATACGCTCGGTCTAGTTAATTGTATTTTTCTCCCAAAAAACGTGGGGCATTATCTCCCGGCGGTCGACAGGTAACAAATCTTACTTTTTAAATATTATTACTCATCGTATTCGATTTGGGAACGAGCTCGCTACGAATGCTTTATCGCCACCTACTCGACGTCCCGTGGCTCACGATTCTTTGGTCCCCCTAAACTTTATTCAAATGCGACACACATTCATCTATCCGTCCTTGTCGCGCCGACGGAGATTAGTCGTTAGCCGACTATCGCCGTCTCGCACCCCACTAAAATAGACTGTGCCCAAGCGCAAAGTGTTCGTGTCAAAACTTTTGTATAGAGTCGGATAATGGCTTACGAAATTTTTCCCCTACCTCGTGAGTTTTTTTACAGTCGAGCTTGTATGCCGGGGTGGTGAAGTAGTGTTAATAAAGAAGTGAATCGGTTATACGTGGCGTTTATTGTAACGCTGGTTTTTTTGTGCGATGTCGAGCAGATGCCTTCTCCGCTCTATGTGAGCTCAGAACACGATTCTGTTATAGTATGGACAACACTGTCAGTTGTAAATAAGGATTTGTATAGACCATACGTATCTTAGTGAATGCGGACCGATCTTTATTAGCCCCAATGTTTTATACGAACGTACGAGTTGCGGTTTTTAGTTAATGGCGAGGATTAATTAATAGTTTGTATTTATTGTGACCCAACAAAAACTTGGAAGATTTTTTTATTTGTGTTTATTATTGTGATATTGAAGATTGTTTATTGGTGTATCAGTGTCATCATTGAATCAATTAAGTGGTTGCTGAAGGGTTTTTAAAAGGATATTAGCTGTAAGTAGCGACAATATTTTTCGTATAATTACGCGATGTTTTTATAAAATATTTTTCGGCTGCGATGTTTTTATAGCTGTGTAGAATTAAATTATAGATGAAATAAAATTTAAATATTATTGAGCTTTAATGTTATTGATTGGCAATCAAAGTGGAATAATCAAGATAGTTTAGCGAGGTTTATATTTATATCTAAGATAGTTACAAGCATTACCAATTAGGAATAACACAACTATCTAATTCATTTAATATGGTATCTGAGATCCAGCTTAGCGGCTCAAAGCAAACGCTAAAGACCGTCGAGAGGAATGCATCGCGATAAAAGATGTCATCCGGATCCACTGAGCTGAGAGCAAAATCAAACCATACGTGACCGCGCCTTATCAGTCGACAATCGCCTTTAGCACTCACATATCAAAGTTCAAAATCCACGAACATAAACGCACGGCCAACTTTTTTCCCGAACCGAGACAAAACTTCGGACCTAGCTTTGGGAATTCATAAAATCAGAGTCCGAATCGTTTTGTTATTCCTCGAAATCGTCTCCTTTTTATTTGCACGATGTATTTTTCGTTATCATTTTATATCAACTGTCAGCAAAGTTCGCTGAGTGGAATTTTCACTTATCTATCCACTTTTCCGCAGATACGCGACGATTTAAAATAAAATAGCGCGGACGCGGCGCTCTCGCCACCTGTACAGAATTCAGTGCTTTTATCACTTAGGTATTTTTGTTAGCGACTTCCTCAGATACCGGGATCTCTCAGCCGCGAGGAAATGAAATTCTTATCGTGTTTCAGTAGAAAGCAGCTCACTTCTTTCTGTTATCCGCAAAGGAAATATATAAGGGGAACGACCGAGACGCTGCAATAACCGACATCTGATTGCCGAAAGGAATCGCGGGGAAATCTCTACAAATATATCGTTGCAAATATTTCGGGGGTCGGAATTGAATGTATCGAGGACCGTTTGAAACGTTCAAAACAGATTGAATGGCGATAATGAATCGGAAATGTTTGTGTTAAAATAAAAGAATCTAGCCCAGATGGTAATTATACAAATGGATGGGCTTTAGGATTCCAAATAGTATGGAGAAGATTCACTACGTTTATACAAAATACCTCGAACAATTAACAATAGCTATGTCTAGACAATCGCAACGTAGCTGGTAGATAGGACATAAAGAAAATTAAAAAAGCTGCACGTTTATTACTGTCATGCAAGTCGGCGCGATTACACACGAAATCACAGTGTGCGCGTTCGAAAATTTTCAACAATGATGTCCCCTTTTTCATTCTGACGCTACAGAAAATTTACGAGCGGTCCCAGAGAGCGAACATTGCGTGCCTGATGTTTCTAAAAATGTGTCAAACTTTTTTACAAACTTCTTTCATTTAGCTGCGTCCGGCCTTCCTCTTTAGCCTTGCGAGTTTTTACTTCTATTGTTTATTTTTTAGTCTCTATTGAAACGTCGATAAAAAGGATTTTGAACACGGCCCTAAAAACTGGACGCAGCATGGGATAATGAAATTTCTCTTTTCTAAGTCTTTTGTATGGACGTCATTAGTTCATTTCGGAGAGTTTAAAAAGCAGTAAATCACTGTTGACGTTGTCACTGATATTGAGAGATCTAGGACTCGTTCCTCCAGTGACCAATGCAAATTAGATGATGTCATTATACCTACGGAGTTTGGCTTTTCAATTTATATGATTGGTATTTTATTGGGCGCTGATGTAACTATGTTTCATGCGTTGTATCGCTAATACATAAACTATGACTGTTATTCTCGCTTGGTAACTTTATGATAATTAATAAAATTGGGTGGGTACAATTTTATAACTTTTATTAATTTGATTATAATTTCCTATACATGCAGGCATTGCTAATTAGAATATTGGCTGTCACGATATCCGATACCTAACACACTAAAACGGAATATAATTAATTCTTGAATTGTATTAATATATTTATTTGGCAATAATTTATTATATCGTAATAAATTTTGAATTAAACCATCTTCAATGCTCGAGCTCTGAATGGCTATATAAATCAATTGTGCACTACTACACGAATTTTGTTTTTCTTATCGATATGCACAAACATCGTTTTGCATAATCGGTTTATTTTAAATTTATAAAGTGTCCTCTTGATTTCTTTGGTAGAGCGCCCCGACCGGTCTCCGATGTGTTCTTTTTGTGTCGTCCGATGAATGCTTAAGCTCGCTTCTAATACCAATATTATTATTAGATTTATATGCAATCTTCACATGTGTTTTAAGAATGTATCCAATTTCCGCTGTTCTAAAAATATTTATTACTATTTCTATTAGCATTTGAGCAAACATTTTCAATGATAAAAAATCTATGATTGATATTGATAACGATTTTTCATTTCACGTATTAACATTGGCATTCAAATACTTTTTCATAAATTCGATTGATGTATTGATTAAAGTTGTGGGTGAATTCGAATATAAATTATTTATATATAACGGTATGTATTATAAGACATAGCCATTAGTGTCATTAGAATATTCAGTAGGAAAAAAGCTTCACGTTGCATAATTCCGACATATCAACCTCCGCAATATTTCCTCGAGTCTTTTATATATTGACGTTAAGTAAATATAAAGAATAGTTAATGGCCCACGAGACATCACAACCGATCAATACACATAAATCTAAATTAATAGATACACTCAATAAATATTGTAATTTATGCCAATTAGATCTGATACGTATGTAAATAGAACCTCTAAAGTTTTTTAATGAAATTCTAAATTTAGGTATTCACGCGTAAAAGCTACCTATATTCAAATCCACCTACTCGACGTATCTAATTAGAATATTGTGTAGTTGAGCCCATTCCAAGTATTTATAACGTAAATACAGCTGGAGGGAAGCGGTTGCTGTTTTTGTACGCACACCTTAAAACTCACATGTGCAGTTTTGAATGGTGGGCTTCTAATGTTTTCAATATAAAACATAGGTCAATCAACAGTTTGCTAAAATATTTATGTCCCGAGATGTAATAGGAGGCGCGGAACTTCATGTTAGACATAATTTTCGACGACCCCAGTGGTACAGTTGCTTAGACGGCGATTGCAAAATGGGAGGTCGCGCGTTCGATTTCCGCTTGGAAACAAATATTTTTATGATCCACAAGCATTTGTTTCAGGTCTGTTTGTGAGACCAAAAAGCCTCTAGTAGTTTTTGATACCCATGACATAAGATTCGGTCTAAAGGTGGTGTCAAGACTATGTGTTAGGACTGTTGGGTGTATTTACTTATTTATTTACGTCCCGATATATCATACCGGGTATAATTTCCAGTCCAGGCGTTACATAAGCAACTTCCTGAAAATTAAACTAAATAGGAATAAGGATGCACTATCTCACTGATTACATTTTCCTAATAAGTTGACTGAGAGAGTATTAATCTGATAAGTACATAAAGTATCATATTAACAATACAATTTTATTGCACATGCCCTTAATCAGTTGTGTTTTAAAATTTCTACAATAAGTTCCATTTCCCCTACTATTTTGAAAGCCAAGCACCGCACCCATGACCCAAGGATTCTAAATTGTTCATGAGCGGTATTCACTTTCTATTTTTTTTTTCTATCTTTATCACTTATTTATCAGATCACTTACTGTTAGAAAAACTGTTTGCTTTTTTACCGAACCTCTGTATTATAATAGAAACTCTTCTTATTATATTTAAAACCTCTGTTTTATATTAGCAGAACCCCAACTTTTGAAAACGTATATCAAACATGGCTTAAAAACAATTTGAGAAGTCATTTGTTCTTATAAGAATATTTGACATATTCAAACTGTACATTTAAGTATAATTCTGGCTAGAAAACTTCTTGTTTCACTGGTTAGATGATTTCTAATAACGTGCTTCTAATAATGGTCAAATAAAAATAGCAATTTATTAGAACATAAATTTGAAATCTTTTGTCCAACTTACACATGTTGTAGTAAAATAATTCTACTCAGATAATACGCAAAATGGAATTCAATGTTATTTTAAGTTTAACGATGATACATTTAATAATTTACAAAATGAAGCTAAATGTATAAAATATTTATCTAAATTAAATCAGATTTAAAGATACGCAAAAATATAATGAATAATAATTTAATAAACGAAGATAATCTATGACATTTTTGAACTATAAAAAACATAGAATTAATAAATTATGAGTTGAGAATGCATAAAATATTTTCAATGCGCATCTCTTTCGTTTATCTATTAAAATGAGCATATGCCTCTGCAATGGTATAAAATTAAATTAGTAGAAATTTTAACCGTAAGCTGCGGAACACACCTGTTGTACGGATGTTATAGATAACAAACTCCTTTTATATTTAATTACCTATTATTTAAACTCTTAATGAGTTGATTACGAACTTTACTTCCTGATTATATATTTTAAATGATATTATTACCGCATATAGAAAATGAATTACATTAAAAAGCCATTAATTGTTAAAATTTATAACTTTGAGCAACTGAAAGAAATTAATTATAGAGACATTCCTTTTGGGGAATAAAACTAATATTGATATAAAATATTCTAAAAATAACTATAACTTAATGTGCAAGTAATTTAAATAACTTTATCATTATAAAACCTACGTTCAATATTTTAATTATAAACAGAAAAGAAACAAGAATGGTATTCGAGATAATGTGATCATTTAGATTTAAATTGTTGTTTTTTTATTATATACCAAACTATGTTTTACTTGTACATAATTTCGTAAAAATGATTTGTCATAAACCATAATTTTTTTCGCAGTTTTCATTCCAAAATATGTTAAGATATAAAAGCACGCAACGAGTTATCGTCAAAAATCAAAAGAATTGAGGCAGTAGTAAGTTTTTTAATGATTTCGTTTTTATGAATGAGAGTGGTCGTAAAAATTTTATGGGTACACTAAACAATCTTTTATCTCCGCTACATAAACTGACGTTTACTACCGACGTCGCTCAACGAATTTTTATACGTGACCCAATTATTTAGCATTAAATGTGTTTGCATGGGATCATATTAAATTCCTAGTGTGTTTTTATGTCTTTATTTCTATTTGTACGATAAATATTAAACAGTTTGCTTAGGTTTTATTGCTTTTAAAACGGCTTATTAGGTTAATTTCGTTTATTGCATTACTTGACACATTCGGATCATTGTTTTTGGTATCTTTAAATAAATTATTATTTATTTATTCAACATCAATAGGGTTAGGTGTTTAATAATTGGTTTCCCACATAAATGTTTCTTTTTTAGATAAGACGAGGACTGTATTCGGAATGGAGTAAGCCAAGCGTAAAGTTAAAATTACGTGGTAATAGTGTTATCGAGGTGTGATTTACGTAAATGCGTGCACTTTGACATCGAAAATGTTCTGGGGGCGTACCATAAATAACAAGATAACAATATATATGCACATAAAATATCTAATTTAATTTAATTTCTCATACAAAAAGTCTATTTAGGTAGGTATCTGATTAGACATCCGACACCGCAGAGGTGTGTCGGATAATTTTATGTCACTACGTTGGCAATAAAGTGTATAGAATTATGGTCGACAGACGTCCAAACACACGAAAATACATATCATAAACTAGACGTGTCGAATTAGTGTCGCCGCAAATGGAAATACCGAATTCACCTCGAAAGATCTTATGCTAATTGCGCAACGTGTACTATAAAAAATGTTTTTTAGAGACAACCATCTACAACCAAGTTCATATTTCGTATTTCAAATTTAGAGACGCGTAGGCGCACAGGAATTAGACGGTGTGTTAAAAAGATTCCAATCTGTCCCCGATGTGGGCAGTGACTTATAGTTTTTTCTAATATAAATTTCGCTATACATCAACTAATGAGGTCGGGCCAGGGAAAATAGGTTTTCTTACACGCGCCATAAATCAAAGTGACGCCGTCTTTAGTTAATTAATAGGGTTTTATGGCTTCAACGTCGCTTTTAACGTAATAGGTGGTTAAAATACGGCTCTGTCAATTAAAATTAGAAATATTTCGTGAAAAGTCTATGAAATAATTTAACACAGAGTGCCGCTGTGTATAATTATAATTTATATAAGCATTACATTCTTCAAATTGTTCATGGTGTAAAGAAATATGTTTCTATTTATGAGAAAAAATATGACTACACAACCTGTGTTTGGAGAAATAATAGGCATTGGATGCGTCATTCATTTTCAACGCAATTTATTCGCTGTTTGAAATATTTATAGGGGAAATATTAAGCAAAACATTTCAATTCGCCGTCAATGTTCCAAAGGTGATTCATATTGACAGCGATAGACACTGAGGCAAAGAAGATAAAACTGTACTATAATCTCCACTGAAAATCCAAATAAAACCTGTGTATTTTTCCTAAAGCTCCTTCAAAATATAAAACATAAACCATGTTCTTAAGCTAAGTAGATACGCATGTGCTATAAGGCGGTGTGTACACAGGGCGAGCGGCGGGCACAGCTGCCGGCCTGTTAACTGACAGCTTTTAGATTAGGGCCCGCACCTCCCCCCGCGCCCCGCCGCGCCGCCGCCGAGCCCCTCCCAAATTGAGAGCTCCATGCCGCGCCGCCTAAATTAGTAACGGTTACCAAATTGCTTTTTAATTTCGTGTCCGTTATTAAGTAGGTATTTTTGATATAACATCGCTTTTTCGTTCTAGACTTTTTTGAACATGTTTTTTTTTTGTGAATAAAGATGAAAACGTCTGTTGCATTCTCGTATGAATTCTCTATCGATATGCATGCGTTGTAAATCGAAATAAAACGACGCAAGTTCAATATTGAGTTACAAGTAACAAGAACAACATTCGGACATTGAGAAATCTCTCATCTCATCTGTACGGTGCTCGGCAGTTATTCATTGTGTAGTTTTTTTTCTTTTTTTGTACGTGTACGGTACCCCACGGCGCGCCTTGGCCCTGCCCTAGCCGCGAGTTTCGTAACCCAACCCTAATTTTAATGGCTGCTTATTTCGTCACATCCGGGTAGATAAGTATGGAATAGGTTATTGTGAAATTTATAAAAATATGAATGAAAAAGTTAAAAAGTAATCGCCTTGATATAGCGACATGCATATTTATTGCATGCATCTTGTAGACATCCTTACAATTTATTTTTAAAGATTGTATTAAGAATAAGTTAACGAGAACAGACACATGACACGATATTTGTACACATAAATTAAGATTAAACGGTTGATTTGTTATTTGCATGTTGGTAATTTATAACACGTTCCAATCATACTCATATACCGGGAAACTTTTGTATTGCAAAATACATCTAGACATTTATGATTTTTTTAACTGTATCATTAATTACTCTTCATGGAACTTTAATTTAATTAAACATTAATCTATTGAATAATGGGTGTGTATCACGAATAGATACAATATTACAAATAGGCTTTGGTCCAACAAATGAATAATTGATCAAATATTTTAACATCATATTATTAATTAAATTAATGTCGTCACATTTTTACCCACATAAATAACTGTATACTGTATTTAAGTAGCGTAGATGTAACGATATACTCATAATTGTTTAACCACATTGATCTAAACAACAGTAATCTCTACATCGTTCCGTGACCAAAATTAGTACGTGCAGTAATCTTCAGTGTTTGCAATTAACATTTCTTATCTACGAGCTGATTAGTAACCGTGTCTAATTGCCACGATTAAACTGGCATAAATCAATAATTTTGTAATCATTGTACCACTTAACATTTGCACATTAAACAATATTTTTATGTGTAGACCTCACGATATTCCTATATCGTGGAACCCTACTACGAAAGCGACTTTAAACTTTCTAACTTTTTGTAGATGAATGATTGTCATGATAGTTGAGTTTGATAGTAAAGTCGGGTTGTGAATTATTGGCCTCATTCTGGTTATTTTTAGATCAAAGCGCACGGCGGCGTCCCTATCTATACAGTAAAGCCGAATTACTAGAGCAGAGATGGCATCATGTGCACCCGTGATTTATTAATATTTTAATATGAATATAAATATTTTCTTATAATTTTATGATAATTCTTTGTATTGGAAGTCAGAATCTAAAATGAATATCGAAAAATGTTGTGTTTGTGTTGATCTACTAGCAATCAAACATAAATATGCCACATATGTTACCTTGCTGTTTAAATATACGCGGAATATCATTACTCTACTTTAGGTCGGAGCCAGTTTAATTTTAAATCGCAAAACCAGTACGCAATTATGATCTTAATAGAGTTATAATACCAAACAAGTATCAATTGCTGAGATAAAAATCTTTTAAATGTAAACAGGCAAGAAGTTCCATATTTAATGTAATTTTTTTGTGAATATTCCATTAGCACGTAACGTAAACACGTTAGCCGGTATAAATTAATTAAGTAATCCGTTTCAGATTGTATTCCCGTGTTCGAAGCGTATTAATACAAACTATAAGTCATCGAGGCTGCACTCGCGAGCGGCCAACCCTTCCCCGCAAGCTGATGCATGAATTACGAGTGCGTCGGACGGGCCTCACCGACCCCGTGTCGGATCGACCGACGCTTTTTGTTATATTCAACCCGTAATTGCTGAAAAGTTTTCACGCCGTAACGCTGGTCACGCGTATTTTATTACTATGAAATTGAATAATTTATGACGCCACGCTCGGCGCGGCAGTTGTGCGTACTACGCGTCCGACGCTGAATTTTAATACACAAATTACATATTTTCATTGCGTTATTGTGATTAGTATCGGGCAATTCTCGTCACAAAATGACATATCAGCGCGTGAGGCTTAATTGCGTCGGCCCCAAAGCCTCGTGCGAGATTTATGTATATCCAATCCCAGTCTAATCCTGCTCCTGGTCGGGTCAATCCGACCCCGGAAAAGGTTTTCCCGGTTATTTTCCGTGGAACTTTTAATCCAGCCGAATACCGACATACATCATAGAGGATTAAGAGGTTTAAATTGGAAGTTACCGACGTCCGAAATAAATTTAAATCGGCTGGCAGTTGGTATTGTGATACCGTTGCCGATGTTAAATGGGAACCGATATTATCCTGCAACTTAATCTCCTTAAGAACGCATGCTTAGGAAATTAGTGTAATATTATAATACTACCGCATATTTTGTTACAATATTTCTAGATAATAATATGTATTATGATAATTTGTAAAAATATTTATTATAAACGTTTTTAAATATTAAAGGACTAAGACATTTCTACAATTCATACAATCTTTTAATACTGCCACTTATTGAAAAAAAAATACATCTGCACTTAAGACAATAAACTATTCTAACAAAACCTAAATATTCATAAGATTCACAACTAGAAAACGGTATTCAAATATTACTATCGCCCTTATATAATTCATATTCAGCCATTCCCTACATCCCGTATTCGTATAGCGATTCAAATTAAAATGGGTATCAATAAGGGTTCTATAAATCATACGAACCGTCTAGCTCGGCGTCCCGGACCCTTTGGAGTGGACCCTTACCGCTACCCCCTACCCCTTGAATACCCTTACCGCTACCCCTACCCCTTGGATACCCTTAAAGGGGATCGTCACCTGAACAGCCAGACACGGAAACATGTGTATATAATGTGTAGGTAATTTTACTGTACAAGGATGAGCCGATTGCAAGATTTAAGTTAACATTGGACTAGGTAAAGAGCATGTTACATGTCGGTTTTTAATTAAGATGTGACAGAAAATATTTTTTAATCTGGAGAAATTATTAAAAAAATCGTAATATCTGCGGCAAATGGGCAAGTAAGTAAGTTTACAGTTCATATTAAATGGATCATAGGGGTAATATAATTCCAAACTTAGCGATTATTCTGTCTTCAGTTTTAGACTTATTTTGCTGAGTAAAAGTAGCATACTACGACATAACTCAAACAAAAGTAGAAAAACAATTTATTTGCATTGATAATGTATTAACAATCATTAATATCATGTGATAGCACGCAGTATATCAAAAGCTCAAGAGAGAAACTAAAATCTAGTAATATGTGTGTACATTAGGCTATAACTCGTGTGTTTGCATGTGTGCATGCGGTCTCCGCAGCCGTGTAGCCCGTAGACAACACTGAATTGGGTACGTAAATCATTAATCAGCCGCGTCATTTGTTCGCGCCAAAATTATTAATGACCGCACGGGCGCCGGTTGCGCTTACGTCTCCGCTTTAAAACGCAGTTATTGCCTTCTGTGCAACTAAAATTACTGTTTAGGCTGGCACAGCTTACCAATTATATGTAGATCTAATACGAGCTATAAAACTAATGACGTATCGAAATTGTGAATGGAATAAACCATCACTCGCTTTTGTAATAACTCTATCAGCATTGAAATTATAAAATTAATTTTAAGCACAAAAATGTTATGATACGTATGAAGTAAATTAATGAATCAAACATCCGTTACTTAGAAAAATTAATAGTTGAAATAAATAGTGTTCGTATATGTTGAATAAATTGCAACGAGCATTTTAAGCATTTTTTTCTTTTTTATAAAATATTATTATTATTTTAACATAAACTGAAATTCCAATGCGGATTAAGGATTGATCGTTTAACATTCTAAAAAGGAGAATAATCCGGGAATAGGCTACATTATTTGTATCATTTGTCAAAGTACATAAAGATTCACGTTATCGCAAGTTACACAAATTTTGAGTGAGCGTGGCTAATCAAGTGTAAACTTGTAACGAAGTTGTGTTTGTAGGCCGTCTGAAAAGGGCGTAATTCAACAGGGAAGGGTTGTAACCGCCAGCGGGCTGGAGGCGCAATAAACTGTCGGAGGACTCCTCTGATTAATGGATGTGTAATTGTTCCCACATAATGTACAATAACTCGTATAGATAAACGTTTTGATGATGCTATTTGATCGGAGTTTCGATATAAGATTATATCTATAATATTGAAATATTAATGAAGTAACAATTGCTGCTAATTTATTTTATTTTACTTAAGGTTAACTAAAAAATAGGGTTTGTATTTTCCCAATATGTATTTTTATTAATAAGCTTTTAGTGGTCCTATAATATTAAAAAAAATCCTAACCTATTTCAATTTTATTATGATATACAAATTTTACTTGTGAAATAAAAACATTAACTTTCCCAATACTAAAAATGATTAAATTGCGTAACTCGTGCCCCACACAAATATATGTATATGTAGTACAATTCGCAAAACAAGTTTTTTAGACCGAAATAATGTATGGCATTCCTCAACTTTAACTTATGGGTTCGACCTATCTAAGGGTCGTAGGCACCCGATGGTTTATAATGAACCCTGGGAATGTTTCGGTAACTAATGTCTTTGTAATTGTCCTCACATAAACCGTACACATAGGCTAGTTTGAGATTAATTGCAGTTTCCGTTACGGAAACAATTTCGCAATAGCTATATAACATATTACTACTATATCCTTTGAAATAATAAAAAAAAGCGTATTATAAACGCAAGATACTTCACTACTAAAGCTACTTGTACTATTATTTTTATTGTGTAATCTTGATACTATATCTCTATAGAGTGCAAAAAAGGATTAAATAAATATATAATATTCCCACCAACTTAGATTTTTATTAATTGCTTTGTTTTGTCAATTATACAACAAAAAATATAACATATTCTAATATTACTTAAGGAAGAAACATTAATTATTATTTTGATAATTTTAACACGGTCTATATTAATTATAAACTCGGACACACAATTCGGCTAAACAAAAAATAATTACCTCGTTAAATAAATTAATATTTTTATCTGTCAAACAAATCTTAAGGCCAGGTCAACCGACTGTTATCTCCGTTCCGTTTAACGCGCACTTAATTACGTATGGTATCACCTCTCGACGCCTTCGATAAAGGTGAGCAATCCGCTTAATTTGCTTCTCATATTTAGCTAATAATAAATAATTCAATTACCACGAAGGTGGGACGTAAAACACTGGGTGGCCTAGTAATTGCGCTAATTAAGTCAGTCCCTCTATGTTATTAGTAATGAATTATTGATATACTGTAGCGTGTGATAAATGATCTACGCTTGTTAAACGGACAATAATAACCTTTTTTTCGCAATCCGCATTACTACAGGTGCAATTTTATTTCCTTTGAATTTTTCATTGTTATCGAGAAAGCCACCATAAATCTATCCTCGCCATGTAAGCCTCCCGCTACACGCGTCCAAAAATTCGATTTAGTAGTTCTACGAAAAAACGATAGATGTCGCTGTTTCAAATTAACGAATTTTTATGGAGCGACGCATGAGAGCGCCACTGGATCATAAAATAACTGTCGAGTAATATTATTATTTTATTGCGCCGGCCGGTTATCAACGTTCTTTATTGACATTCTATTACAAAGCGGTAAATAAACAAGCGTGTAACCGCAATAAAAGTGGCCGTTCATCATCCGAGCGAGATTGAGATGATAGTGAAGCGACAAATGTCCCGTAGTTCAATAGTGCGTCGTTAGAGGGCGTGATTTACGACAACATTGATGTTCGTTTATGGTTCAATTTGTTTTAATCGTCGATTATGAGCGCGTTAGTTTTTACGACGCATTTAAACGTGATTTTAATGGGCGGTTCTTCAAATATTTACACTTTGGGTAACTAATCTGAACTAATAAGCTTTCGGGGATTTATGATTGTTATTGTAGTGCTTAAATGTTTTTGTTTGTGCTACTGTTTGAATATTTAACTTGAAATATTTTTAATACATATTCAATCGTATTAATATAAAGATATTGATTTAGAATGTAGAGCTGAACGTAGAGTTGCTAAATGATTAATACAATGGATAAACGTTTAAAAACAAATTTTATTGATTATAATATGATAATCAAAAATATAACAGGCCGTATTGAAAATATTTTCGATACATTTTGTATCAAAACATTTTCAAAAAAATAGATTTCTTCCGTCCTCCGAAACAGATCCATCTCTAAGCGGCCATACTTTAATAATAATACAAGGGTATGTTACCCCTAAAAATTAAAAATGGCCGCTGGCGCGAACGCTCTCGATTGGCGGCAATAATTCATTCCGCCGCCGCTAGGGGCGCTGCGTGTCATTTGTCTGCGTCGCCCGCCCGCCGCCCTCGCGAGAAATATCTACTGCAAAGATGAGGGGATGTACGTGTGTGGAAACAAATTTTAGTAAAAGCGTGTCTTGGAAAATATTAATGGGTTTTATTAATCTATGAAAAGTCAAAGGTTTGTGGTAAGTAGTTAAATACCGGACACTTAGTAATTATGAAGATAGGATAGTGACTAGTTATATAAGAATATTCGAGAATTATCAGCGATCAATGCACAGAAGCAAGATAAATAAGACTTAGCAGCATTAATATTTATAAAACGAAAATGATTTGCATATTACATACAAAAACATATAAAAACACGTTGAATGAATTCGTAACCTATTCTTATTTATATCCTTTTATATTTTGTTTATTTATTCATCGTATTTAGTATCTATGGATATTTTTATTTTATTTTATTTGGATGGCACACAGCTATCAATAGCAAACAAACACATATTATACAAATTGTATACAAAATATAGCCAATTACGAGCTACCGCAGAAAGGTTCATTATTATTATTATTATTTATTTATTTTTCAATAAACAGTATTTCTGTTATGTACGATTTTAATATCTACATGATAGTACGAGTATACAATGCAATTCATCGATTTAACAATACAAGTTCACTAATTATTACATCAATTATTACAAAAGAGCCAATAATATATTCCAGCTATGAAAGGCGAATCACTTTTTCTCGGTAGCAATTATGTAGTTTAATAAAGAAGCATCCTGTACTGTATCAGCCTATATACGTCCTACTACACCGCACTCCTATAAAATCAAGAGAACGATGGAGAGTGGTTAGATCATATAGTCCACCTAGTGCGGGTTGGCGGACTTTATATACCATATAAATTCGTACAAATCGCCATAGTAGGCAGGTTTCTTCACGATGTTTTCGTTCACCGTTATAGAACTAAACTAAAATAATAAGAAATTAAGAACATTAATATATTTTGTAGTAGATAATCGTTGATATAAAACAGATCTGGGTGAAACCATAGGTATGCTAATGTATTTGTCTGCCAATGTTTTGTTATGGAAAAGTCCCGTACAGTTCTGAAACTTTAGGGGAATCTTCGGCACGAAAACACTGATACAGAATAACATTCGTACATTCGAGGCTTTTTTTTATTGCAATGAATGGCGAGACAACTATTCCGTTCGCCTGATGGTAAGCGATACGACTACTTATGAACAGTAGCAAAACCAAACAACACCTTCAATTACAAAGACATGCTTGGCATTCCACTGCGCTCGCCATCCTGAGACATAAGATGTTAAGTCTCAATATGTTCAGTAGTTACCCTACCTACAATGTCCTTCAATCCGAAACACAACAGTACATTCACACTGGTGTTTGGCGCGAGAAACATACATTGCGGTGGTACCTAACCAAGCGGCCTCTAATATATGAGAGACCTACCATCAGTAAGACAATGTAGTATGTAGGTAAACACAGTTATAAGTAACTGACATCTTGACTTTCTCGAATTGGCAGCAAAACAGATACAATTTTCTAAATGTTATGTTCTAGAATTTTTAGAGATGGTAGTCATTACTTATCTTTCAAAGTTCATTTGATCGTTTGATTCCACAACTAACTTCCTATGTATGTTGCTAAAACCAACTAAAATTACAGCACATTAATTGAAACTAATTTAACCACTCTATGAACTATCTAAAAATCAATGTGCATTAATATCGGGCTTCTTCAGTTGTATATTTTTATATCGCAGTATTTGAGCTCTATATTTTATATTCTTTGTATACTTATGTCACAGGTGTACAATAAAACTTTAATAAATATATTTTGTCTCTTGCTGTCTTACTAGACGACCGTAGTCATCATCTTATGTCCAACTCTTCGTATTTATTATTCTTCCATTAATTGCGCTTTAATAAAGTTGATCCTAAGATACTTAACGAGCTTCAGCGTTCGGCGTCAAATCTTTTTGTGCTGTTGAAAATGGCTGACAGACGTTGCAGTGATAGTCTCTGTCAAAACTATGTATAGTACATATCAAAACTATGTATGTATTTGAAATTACTAGTAGTTCACGGATATTAAATAGCAACATGATCAGTGTTTTAGTAAGAGTCAGTGAAGTATCGTAGTATCAGATTAATTAAATTGCTTTATTAAAATGTAGAGCTAGGATACCTGTTTGTTTCTAGTATATTCCATTATAGGTTTTAATACTATTTTTTATCGTTATCAGACCTATAAATTATGCATCTAACTCTTAACGTTGTGCGTACAATAGCAGTTTGCATTATTCAATCAACAGTATCTACTTGCCGATGGAATCTCTAACTAATGAAAAATGTATGCGGGACACCAACAGATCATCCGGGTAAGAGGACAGAATATCTGAATAAAAAAACATTCTAATCTTTAATTAGATTTTTTCCTAAAGCCAATTCTTATCAATGTTTATGTATACGCTGTGCTATAACTCAGTGGGACAAGTTTTACTCACTGATTAGCTTTTCAAAAAAATATGTTTTCGGCCAGGGAAATCACCGTCAACCTTATGATGATAGACATAAAAATCATATTGGAATAAATTTGGATTTACAGACGGTAAATATAAGGCAGTCGAAGTGCTTTGCGTGGCTAGAGGCAATATCTGGCGGCACCTCACGCACTCCTTCCAAATTATTTTAATAAACTAGGTTAGGTGAATGTTTTGATATTTTTCCCTCTCTAAAATTCGGAAGGGAAATGTTCCGAGTTATTTAGACGTGATATTTTTTTATTTGGTACAATTTCGAGTCTATTCCGTCGCTGAAATTCTTATCAGGTTCTGTTAACCTCTTTATGGAGCTTATATTTATGAATCCGTACAAGATCGTATCTACTTTTTGTAATCAAAACGATATTAATAACCAGAAAATAATTAAGTTCTCAAACATAAAACGAATTTATGCGAACTAAATATTCCTTATAAAGATTTCCATTATCTAGAATGTTAAATCATTTCGTTTTGTATAGGCTTGAGCTGGTATAATGCCAAGCGGTTGCTCTCTTGACCTCCGCGACTCTATGAGAATTGAAAATGTGGGTAACGTTAATATTATATTATAACGTTTAAGATTTCAATCCACCGATAGAGATTACGAGCGATGATTTTAATGGCTCTATTTGTTTTGTTTGCTGATTCATAAGTTTATTTTTAAATAAATAAGCATGTATTTTGATTCCGCTTTAACGTTAGCAGATTTCGGGGGCGTAGCATAAATCTCTTTCGCAATCCATGTTTCACTGTTAAGTCGAACAAAACTTGATCAAAAATAAATCAACGGCAACAACTCTATCTTTGAAACAACAAAGCACTAGCATTCGCAACGATTATTATCTATAAAACAAACTTAATGCATTTAAGGTTGGTAGCGACACGGTCTAGAGACATTTTGTTATCTTACAATATCGTGATTGCCACGGTTTTATTCTTTATTCATAGCCACGCAGAGTCCACTTTCGCTCGACTTCACAGCAGATTTCTCACTAACCATCAAAAACACTCCACGTGCGTTCGAGATGAACTTTAAAGTTATCCGTAATAAGGGTGATTTTTCTTTAAATGTTTGAAAAATTAGGGTATGTAAATACTAGAAAAGGACCAGTCGTGATCGGGAATCGTGATTGCAACACCGCACTGCGTGGCCTTTGAACACGGGTTCCGTAGCCGTGAAAAATCACTTGAACATATGCAAACCGCCTGCCAGCTTTGCGGCCGACGTTCTAATCCTCGGTAGCGACAACGCAAACAGGCTTATGTGCCAGTAATTTATTCTATGCAGGAAAATGCTCTTTATTTTCTCACACATTACGAACATGTGTTTTACACGTTTACCGTTGTGATTTAACAAGGTCATTACAAATTGTAAAAAATGCAATGTAATTAAAATTTCATTCACATCTACAAAGCTAACTTGTCTTTGTGAACATTCGAATAAATCTAAAATACGATACTACTATAAAAATACGCATAGGTATAAATATATAAGCTTTGTGTGGCTTATTTGTTATTCAAGTAAACTTGTAGACACGTGGTATGACACATTGTGTATTCACAATACAAGAAATAAGATTGATTCGAAATTCAAAAAATAAATAATCAATTCAAAAACGTCAACATAAACTTTGAGATACGAATCGAATGCAATATAAATCGATTAATTAAATATCGACATCATCGATAATATCGATATGACATCGAATATTTAAAATTCGAACACCGACTCCGCCTAGTAAGGCGCACAAGGGATCGTAAAATATTATGGCTCTATTCTATTCGATACGTGATAACTCCTGGATCAAGTGCTCAGTGAATGTTAATGTAGGGCTGGCCTGGTACACCTAGTGTGACATCCATTTACTTCCGGGAAGTAGCGATATAGTTAGCGTTTCCCAGATTCGATTTTGACTGCGTGCTGTTCCGAGACCATAGACTGAGTTTTAAGGATTCGGAAAATCGATTGTTGGTGACAACATTTGTAACTGTTGATATTTCATTGAATTTAGAAACAGTTATTCTTGTACTTATGTGGTCATAATTCTGTAAATACCATTTAAAGTGTGCTTTTCACCTGTTTTTAACCGACATCATTTCGTTAAGAAAACGTGTAATTGCAGTCAATTGTATCTATGACATATTTAAGCTTTTAAAATTGTGTACCAACAGCTTTTTAATTAACGTTTTAATAATCCGCAATAAACCGTCAATTACTTAAAATTTAGACTTCCAATTCAATGAGATTTAATTAATGTCAATTAAAAAACTATAAATAAAATCGACAGGTGAACTTCAGGCGCCATTTAATATTTATAGCCATTAAAATACAATAAAAACAAAACGTGTACATAATACTTAATTAGACTATTACGTGATACAGTTCTGAACAAATAATTACACCTGTACCACCCATAACAATACAACGGATGAGAGTTGTAAATCATAATAGAAATAAAAAAATTAGACGTACGACAACAGAAAATATTATATTGGAATAGTTTTTAGAAAAGGAAGTTCCGGGCCGTATATTATATTTTATGTTTCCATTGAACAATCAATAGCTGGAAATTCGAAATCATAAAATATTTAATTGAATTTCTAGTTTAATTAATTAACGGATGGTTTGCAGATGCGCAGTTAACGAATGCATGCAATAGGGTTTTTAAGTAATATTAATATGTAAATCAGGTCTTAATTATACGTTTTAATTATGCAAAATAATAATAAATCGCTTTTGAAATTTTTAAACTAGCTCTGTTTGGCATGTAATGTTATTTGAATTAATTTATAGTGCATTATTTAAGAAAGCTGCTGTTCATTTCCTCATTTTAATTAATTTATCAGTATAAATGTAGTAAAAGAATTATAAACCAAGACCTTGGCATATCTGATTTTTATTTTATAGAAAAAATACCAATTCAATTTGGTTAATGACTTTTACAACGAATTGTTTTCTATATTTTGTCTGTAACTTTAATTACCAATTACTTTGAGCCCCAAATTATCTGTGCCTTCTATAGTGCCTGCGTTTATCCCACATTTAGCTTAAATCAATTCACTGACATATCTTTGTTGCAGAATGATTTGACCCGTAATATTATAATAACACAATTTTGGCGCTTTTACATAATATCTTTGATATTTTTGTCAATTTTCTTTTGTGCCAACTTAAAAACTGCAGTTTTTGAGTGCTTTTCTTTACACTTGTTAACTCACTCACTATTATTTATTATTTTTATTTTAAAACAATTAAACTGATGCCTTCATAAAAATAAATAATAATATTTAAACATATCTTCATAAAATAATTATCAGTAAACTTTATTTATACCAAAGCGCATTCTTTAAGCTTCACGTACAACAATTTAGATTAATCTATAAAAAATAATGAATTCATTCACAACATCAATTTCACAGATCTTTTAATCCAGTACATTTATCAGTTATCAAGCTTACGTTTTGTAACAAACGTCGGTATTATCTTGATTTTAAATTCCTTGTTCAAAATGTCACGCTTCCAATCCGTTAGTGCCAATAAATAACAATTAAAATACTAGATTAGAATTAGATTAAATTCAGACGTAATGAGTCACATTAGGACGCGTTGGATGCCTCGTTTGTTTACAAAATATGGGTTGGCGACTATCTGACTGTAACTCGCATGTTATAGACTTTTATATTACAAAAATAAATATTCTTTAAAATAAGAAGAGAGTTTTAAATAAAGCTACTCGTATAACGCTACATTATGTTCAGGTATTCTCGAAAGGAATATTATAGATCTCAATCCACTTAATTTGTGACTATTGATTTTATCTGATTTTATTTATTCTAGAGGCACCTTATATACAATTTTGATATTTTATTTTTTCATATTCGGGTCATTAAAGACACATTTTTTGCAGCGTCTGCTAAATTCTAAAATTCTACATATCACTTGTGATCCGCCATTACAATATCCAATAGCACCAAATGAATAATTGAAATAATTCCCTATATTCATATTATTGTTCCTTTTCAATAATTTAATGTTCAATACGCATTACGCATCTCTATCTCACACTATCAGCGAAGTCCGCGCGCAAGTGGACCTCAAGCCTGCCTAATCAACCAGTTTGAAACGCGGCGTGCAATGTAAATCTTCATGCACACATGCATAGTTAATCATTCGTTAGCATTGCAATCTGCATGCATAACGTCCCAACACCGATGTCCGAATGTAATTAATAATTTCGACACTCGGTGATTAACATTTAAATCGGCGGCGGGATTGGTCGGGATTGCTCGGGATCATTCGGGATCGCTCGGGCGCGGTGTGGGTGATCCAATGTGACAGACAGACTGCTACGCACTATGACTGTTGACTGAGGGAATAATTTTATTTGAGTAATATCTATCGACATCATTCGTGTCTAAATTATTTGCTGATATTCATAGTTTTTTAGGCAACTACCTGTTAAATTATCTTTAATCTTTCTCATGATTTATATTATTTTTATATAATATAATAATAATTTTGTGAATAAAATCATTTTATTGTGTCGATAAAAACCTCATCTGCTGATGTCGGAGCACTAAAAGATTAACGGTAATTAAATCTTCTTTAAATTAGACAAAAAGCTTCAACCCATTGAAAAACCAGTACAAAATATCTCACAATTACATTACAAATAAATAAACATTCCAGAAATACCACGTTATCTATTTAAAGGCCATCGCATCACCAGTCGGAATCTTAAGTATGCAAATAAAATACTCCATAAGGCTTCATTCAACGTGAAGGCGATTCATTAGAAAATCTCAATGCAAATGTGAGTTAAGCACATGTAAATAGGGTGTCAGGTAATCTATCAACACAATTAGGCCTCGTCTAGATAGGTTCGAGTGGAGATAAATGGAGGCTGACTGCGCGTCTGCTCGTGATAAGGCTATCTGACAAATTGCGTTGCCCACCTTATACCTGTGAAGTGAGATTATTATGATCAGGTTCTGTTTGATTGGAAAACTGTAGGCGTGTTTCTTTGGGGTTAAAATAGGTTTTATGTAATTTGTGGGTGGTATTGTCATATGACAGTGTCTAATCATACACAAGAACGTTCTGGTTTCTGAAATAAACTGAAATAGCCTAGGGTGATTAACCCCGATTTTGGTAAAAAATTGTCATATAATTTGCAGCCAGTGCCTAATGGTAAAATACTACTTCAAGAATTTTCAAAATATGTTATATGCTAATCCTATTAAACTATGTATGACATGGACAACTAAAAGTTATACTTTTATTATATTATTTTTAGAAAAGACGAGACGGTACACTTACACAGTCACGCACCATGATTTTGCACTCTACAGGATTCGGTTTATGTCTTCACGACTGGCTGCCTGTCTGACGTCATCCTGAAATATGATAAAATAAAAATTCCTACGCCAGCATAAGCAAACAGTTATATGGGAAGTGTATGTAATAACATGCCAGACGCGTAGAAACGTAAAGGTCATAAACAAGATTAGTAATTGTGGAAATTATTGTCACCCGTGTACGTGGACTTACGTATAGATAGACGACAATAGACCCCGCCCGTCTGTACGTCACTTTGCCGCGTAAATAACATACTTTATGGTGCGAATTGGCGATGTTTTAAATGCGAAAAATTGGAACGCTCATTGTTTAATTTATGTCCTCGATTTAGCTTTTTCGCGCTGATAGGAACATTTTTTAAATTTGGAACATAATAATTCTATTAATTCTTTTTTTAATAGACACTCTATTTTTTTTCTCGTGTTTAGAAATGCAACTGTTACATGCGTGAACCACCTGACCTGATACGAACATCTATATACATAGATCACACAAATATTACTCAGTGATTTGATTTGCAATACTACCTCTTATAGTAGACCAAAACACAGACGGATTATGCGAAGCGGATATCCGAAATCCGCCAATGCCGATAGGTACCGTTCTGCGGCGAAACAATAAGCCAACCTTCCTAATACATTATTTATTTATATTTCCGTAATTTTAAATTCGCATTTATGCTATGAAGAAATCAAGGTAATATTGAAGTTATTAAATTATTTACAATCTTACTTAGCAACGTGACTTCAATTCCTTAACCCATTCAATGCGGCGCACGCCGATCGGCGTATTATTTTTTCTTAATCAGATGCTGACAACGCCGATCGGCGTAATGTAGAGTTGTTTTATATTTTTCCCAAATTTGATTTTTTAATTATAAAATATAGACCAATGTGTTTATAATTTATTAGTGAAAAGCCTAGTACAAATAGTTTCTGGATATTTCAGTTCTAGAAAAGTTGAGTTTTCTTACTCAGGTGCGGCAAACGCCAATCGGCGTTTTCCAGGGATTCACAACTATTGGTTTTAAAAACATGAATAGCATATTTATTTATTCTATTAAACAAACTTATAATTAAGTTAAATGTGAAAGTTTGTGAGTGTGGATGGATGTGTGGATGTATGGATGTTTGTTATTCTTTCACACAAAAAAGTCTCGACCAATTTTGATGAAATTAGTTATAGGGATAGCTGTCACCCTGGTTTGACACATAGGCTAGCTTTCAGTCCGAAAAAAAATATTATTCCCGGGGTCATCCTACGGGAATATTACAGCAGTCAGGAATTGAAATAGAAATATTTGCTAATTTTTAAAATTAAAATGGGTGGCTCCCAATTTGACAGGACAGGATTGCAAGTTTTTCGTCATGGGACTGAGAGAAGGAACAGAACGGGACATAACTGGACGGGAAATATAATCGACAGTGTTCAGGAAATTCTCATTCGGGGAATTCATTGACAGCCTCCGTGGCGCAGGTGGCTAGACGCCGCCTGTGTAACGAGAGGTCGCGGATTCGATCTCCGCACCGAGAGAAATATTTGTGTGGCCCACAAATATTTCTTTTGTGTCTGGGTGTTTGTGAGACCGAAAAGTCTCTCGTAGTTCCTGATACCCACGACACAAGACTCGATCTTAGTGTGGGGTCAGGACCATATATGTGACTGTTCGGTGTTATTATTTAATTCATATAGGTAATTATTACGCGAAATAATATGTTTTTGATGTGGACTGGTTTAAAAACTATCTACAACCGGACGAATATGGGACCGCTAGTCCTATTTACATTATACATGAATCCCTATTTTCCTTGGTCCTGCAAAGTGTCTTAAACACTTTTTTTTTGCTTTTTTTTTTAAACGGTTTTGCTGCTTAAAAACAGTAAGGAAAATGCGAAATTAACAAATATTATATTTCGTTTATCTTTTTTGACAATATTTTATTGATACTCTGGCAATTATCACATCCTGATATTTTAATTATTTTTTAATCTCTTTATTTGAACTTTCACTTTTCCGTTTCTTTTGTGGTGCCAATAACGACTGAGATAAGTAAATGTCATCCCAAACAATATATCAATTAATATATTAGGCGACTAGAAACGTTTTCTCTCTGAAAAAGAAGAACTGCATAAAAAATCAACGTAATAAAACTATTTTACGGATATTGTCGCGGTATTTTAATATGATTTATATTCTATTTCTATTATAAAAATTGTAAATATCAAACCATCAAATTTTATCCATTACACTGAAATCAATTCTGTCTATTTAACGACACCCAGTTATGTATACGTTTTCAATCAAGAAGATTGAGAGAAAATATTTACTTATATATTATTAAATTTATAATTAAATTCCTTTGATAATTTTAATAATAATAAGTACCTATACACTAACTTTGTATTGAAATTAAATTATTATGAAATAAAAAAAATGGTTTGCAACCCCTGATAATAATCGAAGTTATCAATAATATCATTTTTTATGCTTTAAACAAGGATGTTTGTACGACGGGGGAGCACAATAGAAATATTTATCAAATAAAGAGATTTACTCACCATTTAAATCCATAATCTATAAAAAAAACTGCAGATATTCCTTTTCTCAAATTTCTATCAACAAATCTTCACGAATCTCATACAAAATTGGCTAAAATAATTAAATTTATTCTGCTACTTGCTGAAAACAATCCTTATTGCAATAATTATAGCGTACTACTCGAGAAATCCCATGAATTCGAAATGAATAAAATGAAATTCTTAACGAAGTGCTGAAAACGCCGATTGGCGTTTTATTTTCGATCCGTCAGGGGCGGCGCACGCCGATCGGCGTTTACGTTAAGGAGTATGCCGCATCTGGGTAGCGAGAGCAAAATTTGTTGCCGCATTGAATGGGTTAATAAACTAGAGTGAGATGCAAAGGTATGCACGGTGTTTTCGCGGGTGATTGAACTAGTTTTTGTGTCGTGTTTTCGTTTCAACCTCTGTATGTCCGGTTAATATTTAGCGGGCATATTTGTGACAACTAGAGAAAGAGAATACCACCTCTCTAAATTACCAAAAAATAACATTAACTAGTCCTAGCAGTAGGACCCAAAATCGCGCCAATCCCATCCCCCATCGAAAATATAAAATAATATTAGAAAAGATCATGTAATGATCAGGACCATCATGAACTAATAACTATGCCATTTAAGGCGTTTAAATGATATATTTCTAATCCTCACAGGCAGATATTGCCTTAGTTAGCTCTACCTAATATCGAAATGTGGGGCATTGGTATCTATGACATCCGCATTCGTGACAAATCTATCTGCCACTCTCATACCATCTTAGTCTATATTATATCCTAGTCCTTAACAAATATAAAGCTAATATTAAAATAAATAATGTCAACTAATAAAACCGTATCGCGGAGGCGTGCGTGCGTACCCTCAGGCGCGAGTTGTCGGACACACGCGCCGGTGTTTTTTCATCAATTTGCCCACCGCATTGATATGCGAAATGTCACCGCGATTCGCACGGCGCATACATACGATTAAAAAATCGACGCGGTAGGTGACCACTGCGCACTCAGCTTTAATTGAATAGATACCGAGCCACACCGCGACTCTTAATCGTCTAATTTGAAGCGAAAACAACGTATCGTTGACTGACGAATATATTACTATGGTATGTAGAAGGACTTTCTTTTGGTACGATATTACAATTGGCTGTGGGGAATAGTAAACAGGACGCACTATTTAAGTTTTGTGCTGGCATTGTCCGTTGGGAAATATTGAATAGTTTAAGGGCCACATTCCTCGATGTCAAAGAACTCTAAATTGTCAATGCTTGAGTCATTCGATGTAAAATAAACAATCGTGTAATAAATGTTTCAAGTTGAATGCTGCAGTGTACTGTCAAGGTTATGTCGAAGTTTCATTATAAATCTGTGCTATAAAATAATGCATTAACTGCAGTCAATTCTCGTTAAGTAAACTATTAAAATCTATATTAGTTGACGGCGACCGGCGCTTTTGGAAATACTATATTTTGGCAGCAGTTAGTGTCTATAAAACCGATGCAATAAACGAAACAACCGAAATTTCAGATTCACGTAACGAGATAGCCGAAAATAAAATGCTTAGAGCAAATGCACCGGCGCAAAAACAGAAGCCGTTTTATGTACCGAAACAAACAGGAATGGGCAGAAAGTAATCAAGCCGCTATTGTTTTGTTCCGACCTTGGGTCGTAGTGCAGCATTAATATTCTTTGATAGGCTCCTATAAAGCCTGAAAGTATGTAGGCGACTCGCGAATCTGTGGGTGGGCTATGTTAAACCGTCGATACTTACCGAACACCAAGGTTGACGAATGCAGAATACATATCATTTGCGATTCCGCTCCCGTATCGGTTTACTGTCCGTAGAAAGGCAGTAAAGCGAATTTTGCAACATAAATTTTACGATTATATTAGCGTTGCAAATTTTTCTAAGCGGGTTTTGGGATCAAAGGCTATTTTTGGACTTTTTGGAATTAACTCCTGTTAAACGACCTAGCCAAGATTGCAGGAATTCACTGAAATCAGTCTGCTTACACCAGGTTGGTGTGAAAATCCTTAGTAAAGGCCTATGTTTAGCAATGGACTTGTTGTAGTAGAAAAAAGAGAGAAACTATTCTTTGTACAGACATAAAGTCACAAAGGAATCTTAATTATTAATTAAAACTCAAAGAAGCCGACAAATATTTTATATATACCCCGAATACCAAAATGTACGAAGGATAATAAAATTATCATTAGAGGCAATCATACCGTGTATTACATTTTACGCTTGGAGAATACGTGAGAATTTTTATTAATAATTCGACATGTTATTTTGTAATAAAAATGCATATAAAATATTAATATAAAATAAAATTTATCATAATTAGTTGTAATTACATGATTTTTGTTAACTTTTATGAATGTTAATTAAACGAGTGTAATTATATATCATGGTATTTTTATAAAAAAAAAATGTATATTGAGCAATAAACAAGTAATACCACCTGCATAAACATGTAAGTGCCTAATTAGTTTTACGAGTGTCGTAAACGTTATCAAGATACGAGCCGACATCCACTACACTTGTTCTGACTTCGACATTGATATGTAGGATGATCTCTTTCATTTATTTTTTATCCTACAGTCAAAGATACCTTGTGTACCCGAATCTGATTTAAAGTCAGATTTTTTTGGGATAAATTGAAAATTTCTGATTAACCGAGGGCATTGCAAGGATAATTTATGATGTAGAAAAATTAACACACTCGAGTTCTATTTTTTAATTTCAGGCTCTACAAAGTTAACAATTTGAAAATTTATCGCAATATTTTTGCACTAATATTTTGTCAACACAAACTAATTTCAATCGTCGTATGCTATCTAAAACACGGCTCTATCCACTCCATCTAGATAAAGTGCGCAAAGATTTATACACCGTGAAAAGCAGCATGAATATTTTAAGAGACAATTTGTCATGGGTAATCCAAATGAAAAGCAGACAAAACTGAAACAAAAACATGTTCTCGCGGCAGTAAAATAAAGACAAAAGACGACACACCAATAAATTGTCGCTGAAAAGTAACCAAAGCATTATACAGTTGCATAACAGTACAGTAACAGTAAATAAAAAGACGCAAAAGGAGCAAAACTGTGCACGAAACTGTGCGCTTTTAAATACGGACGACGTTGAGCGCGGGCAAGGCAAAGACATTTATGTTCACTAAACAAGTAGTAAAAGTCACTACTTGAGCGTTTTTATGGCACTCATAAATGTCAGATTGTGCGCCCGGGGTTTAGCAGGCCGCCCCGCGCGGGACGCCGGACCGCCTGAATAAGGCATCACGTTCGCAACACCAACTCCCCTGCACCGAACCTTAATTGATTCCACTCATTTCTCAAATCATGTGTCTTCCTTTTTCACATATTGTGTTTTTTTCTCACATTCACGCCTGCAATTGACTGTATAATAAAGCGATTTCATTCCTTTTTCAGGTAACCATTTGTGCTGTTTAACAGTCCATAAACAATAAGGCGTCGTTAAATGGTGAGTTGGCATACGATAGACAATGTTTAGGTGAGGAATGGCGTCAAAAAACAAAACGAGATCGCGTCAGCGTTGATATTTAGCGAAGAGTTCACATAACAAGAGTGGTCGCTGTAAAAGGAAAGTTTATAGATGGCGGGGAGACAGACGTGAGAATAGCTTGTATTTCGCAGCAACAGACCCCTATGCAAATTATTGCATCATTAAACACCTCGTTGCGGGCTTTCGTGTTAGATTGACGTTTCGCAACACACGTACAGCCGCTGACACGATTTGTAAGGCCGGATGCGTTTGATTGGCGTTAGTTTGTTCAATTATTGTTGGGAAAAGGTGTTGTGCGGAGCTTAATAACAAACCGTCCTTGTCAAGTTTGTAAGCCAGATTTGTTGGCTATTGCGAAATATTAAACACTGATTTACTACTAAACATATTTTATTTCAATGTAAAGTAAAAAGTTTCCTCATTATTCACGCTTAGTTCATCTTCATCGAGGGAAAATAAATTATTTTCCATGTACAAAGTATCTCAACATGCTCGAGTGAATTACTTTAAAGAGCTGTTTGAATTAACGCTGATATAAACAGCATTAAGGCGAGGCATTTCGATATGCTTATATGAAAACGTTGACGCGATCCGTCTGCGACTCGATGAATTTGCATGAACCGTGCAACTAGCACACCTAGGGTTTACACACATGATCACATAGAAAATTAAAAACAATTTCTATGTCGACTGAAATACCAGATAAATCTGAGATTTGTTTTCTGCCTGTCTTTACTTCATACATACGTTGGGTAGGCGTTACATAGTTTTCACACATGTTGCAGAATAATTTGGTTTGTTTTACTCCCAGCCGTCTGCCTTACATCAACCCATTCGAGAAAAACCACCTGACTATTCTTATTGACAACACTCGAATACCACAAAATCATCCATTCCAGTAAAATTTTTTCAAGGTAGTATAATCAGCTGTGTTGCTTTGATTTATCTTTTGTTGTATAATTAGAGTTGTTTTGATGTACTACCGTAGTTGAGTCTGGTAGTTATTCAAGCAGAATTTAAATATTTAACTCCAATGATACATTAGCAGAATGCGCCGCCGCAGGCCACGGAAAGTTTACATCTGCTTCGTTAATACTATCTTGTGTATTCTTAAACAAATATCTAGCAATTTGTTATTCTTGCTGAACAATTAATATACGGATAGCGTGAACTGTGCCAAAGAATCTCACGTGTTTTTGATAATACACAAATCGCTGTAACTGAAGTGATTTTTGTTTATAATCTATTTAAATTTTGTATAAAAATACAAAATATGTATGTTCCATTTACATTATTAGCTGGTATCCCAAAAGAATCTTCATTTAAATATAAAAGTTATACGACTTTAAGCTGTAACTTTTATCGTTATTTAATATTATGAACAAACAAACATATTATTATTCAAATATTTAAATTTATTTAATGGAGTTAAAAAATCATTGATTTGTAAATTCATTTAATTATCACCCATTCAGATGTAAAATGTCGTTTATATTTGCCGCATTGCGATTAAAAGCTTATAAATAACAAAAATGTGCAATAATTTGTCATAAATAAGATAAAGAATTACCAAAATCAATTTAACGACATGCAAAATACATTCCGGAATAAAAATTGATAATATTACAATAGATAAAAACTTTTTTTAATTTATACAAATAGAATTCCATTTTAAAAGAGAATGACGTTTCCAATTTTTTTAAGTCTGCTTTCGCTAAGGCTGCTTCATGTACAGCCTAGGAGTTCTAAAACTCAACAAATTAATTACTTCATTATAAATGTTAATGTATTAGTAGCCCTATTAGATGAGAGTCCACCTGCTGGCAAGAGTGGACGTATGTATGGTACGACGGTGACTTTTATTGACATGCCCGTGTTTATTACTAGCTAGCGTCTTCTACGCAAAGGCGACGCTGTTGCCTGTTGCTTCGGGTTGTGGTCCAAACTTTAGTATTTAGCGAGTTAATAATTTAATTAAATATTTTTATAAAATTGCTTATAGTCTTAAAACTTGCAGATAAATTTATGCAATCTAGTTGTTTGAACTATATCCCATACACCATTGCGTGGTATAATGTGCTTAAAATACTCGCTGTAGGCAGACGGCGCATAGGCAGCAGCACCAAGAAAAGAGGCGGGGCTTTTGAGTAGTCGTTTTCGTTTCGCTTAATATCCTTAATATAGTTTTTGTTTTTATAATTTCGTTAATCATTCATGTTTATGTTCAGTATACAACTGGGTCGAGAAACAAATGTAAAATACATTTCTTTATTGTTGTAGAGTACATACTTACTTCTTTTAATATTCCATGATATAATCGCAACAAACATTTTTCGACGGTAAAATATTATTCTTCTTGTTTGTACAAATTTTTGCCCATGAAAGAAAAGAAAATTAGTAATAAAAATATTCTACGTAATACATTATTTAAACTCTAATGAATGTATGCCCGCAAAAGCAGGTAAAATATTATTTACACGCTTGCTCTAATGACTTGGCACTACTACATCCTTTTCTAGCATTGAATTACTAATATTAAATTTAAAATGAGCTATGTGAATATAACACTAATCACTAGCTAGCGGGGTGCCTAATTTACCTCAATTTGAGTAGTAGTTTTACAAGCTTTTATCGATGATCACAATTTTACTACAGCAATAAAATCTTTTACCGCTTTTTCTTTTTGTTCGTTTTCATGGTAATGTCAAGTGTAACTACAAACGTATTCTATTACTTACAATAAAAGCCGATGTCGCTATTTAAGTTATATTTACTTATTTGCAGCATTTGATTATATTGAATAATGTACGCATTTTTTTACCCTTACCAAATTATAGTACTATATTACGTTTGTGCTTCAGTAGACACGTAGGCTGAAGCGCTAGTCGATGGATGGATATTTATTTATACTCGTAATAACTCATCGATTCAAAAGTTAATGTAAATTCTCAAAAAATAACAGTTAACTTTCAGTTAGGGTAAAATACTACTCGTATTTTGGTTGGACTATAATATTTCTATTGTGGATGTTGTGTTACAGTTTTACATATGTTTTAAGGTTTTTATAATAAGTAATTGCAGTAGTGTCAGCCTGATTGTTAAGAGTATTTGCATTATCAATTTTCCTAAATCGAATAAAAGTATGTATATAAAAAGTAGGCATTAGAAATAAAACAAAGTATTTTTCGCAAGTAAGTAATCAGTTCACCATAAAATAGGTGCGTACACGTCGAGTGCGCCAATCGTAATGGCGCGAGAGGGCATGTCCGCGATCGCAGCGCCACGATAGCATTGTGCGGCGCGGCGCGAGAGTCGATCGCGACGCCGATTGCGAACGCCTGTCGCTTACGTGTCGCCACCCGCCTTTATCTCGAACCTCATCGCACGCAAATTATAATCGATACCATTATTGTAATATCAAAGTGTAACATTCACACCGCCATTGTTCCTTTTCTTTGGCACAGTTAGCTCTTTGTTTCTGAGCTTCGTTGTACATCATTTATAAAAGTCAGATATACATTGTTCAATCTTTCATCGCTTTGTTTTAATGATTTAGTTGTCTGTAAACCGATTAAAAGCAATTAATGTGCGCAATGATCATAAAATAGTTATGACATGCCAAGCTGTTTTGTCATCTAAGATATTCTACCTAAGCGCTGTCAACTTGATGAATATCCACCTGGTGAATGTTGACAAAATAGTTTATTTTTTGTAACATTGCGTGTATATTTTTCTCATTGTATTGCATTAACTATACGAAACGAGCTATTTATATAACATATATATTATGTAGGCATTCAATGTATGCAATTTAGTTAATGTTTGTTAATCAAATAGTGGTGAAATGTGATTTCATTTTTTTAAAACTACGTATGATATTTTTAGTTCCTTTTGCTTCGAGGTATCAAATCTAAAAAACCTAGTAGTATAATTATTTAGACACTAGGTAAGAGTGATTCGATTAACATGTCTCAGGCTTCCAGTAAACAACTTGAAACTTGTTTTTTTATTATTAAAACAACAACAAGAATAGCGGTCCCAAGATACAATTTATTTCGAAAATAGCTCTTACATTTAAAATGTAAGCGTCATAGTTACATGAAATAAACGACGGCGCTTAGAGTCGATTATAAAATTATATTCATGTCACAGTTTTATTAAATGTATCAATTTCCGGGGTCTCACAAATATTTGTCAATAACTTCTTACTTTAATGTAAAATCTTGAAAAAAAATCGACATCAAGAATATTTGTACAAGAATATTTTAAAAGCGATACAAGAATTTGTTACAATTCATATAAATATGATTCTTGCTTTGAAATAAAAGTATTATTTACGGATTTGTCCGCCCCGTGACCATGAAAACTGTAAAGTGATCGAAACGTCGGGAAGATAAAAATGTAAAAATTAAATCAATTCCGCGATAAAATCCGTAAATAATACTTTTATTTCAATGTGTAACATTCGCGTAAATATAAGAAACCATTATGATTCTTGCTGTCAAAACAAAGTTAAAAGAAAATTAATTAATTTTTTGGCATACCAGTTAACAAAGATTCTTCTAAATTAAGATGTGAGTCATAGCGTTTGGCTCTAAAAAATCCATTCTCGCCCCAGTTTGTTCCCCAAGAATTAGCGCCTAACCAGTATTGAACACCGTCCTCTTCTCCGTAGCCTATGATTCTAACGCTGTGACCTGAATATTCGTCACCATACTTGTATTCATAAATTCCTTGTGAGTAGTTTCTGAAATCATCATATACCCGGATTGAAGCTTCTATTGGGCCATTTTGGTATAGCTCTGCCATTATTTGTTCATCATCACTTCCGACTGTATAATATCTTTCACCAAAATGCTTATCACCATTATAATCTGCCCCATTTACACATTGTTTAGTGCAACTAGGATTAAACAGTATTTTAGCCACGTCGTAAGGCTTACAATCTTGTGTGACTAATCCATCGGATACCCAGAAACCGAAAGTATTCGATGGCCAATTAGGCTTACAAACCTTTTCGGTGAAGCATTCTAAATCTTGTTCCGATAGGCGTACATTAATATTGAGATGGATGCACGTTCTGTCTGACGCTACAGTCACTGGTCCAAAGGTCCAGCACGAACTACAGTGACCTTGACTGTAAATTTCGCTTATAGACTGACAATTAGGCCATTGTTGTCTGGCATCGAAATTGGCTGGTGCAGCTGCAATTGCTTCTGGGCCATGGTGTATTTTCGGCAGTTTTTCATAGGATTCCTTGTCAATAACAGCGCAGGAGGTGTGAGAGCTATGCAAATGTGGTCTAGAACCGATCTTGTAGCCATAGTTTTGACTATTGAAGTACTCGACGAATTCGTCGTGAGGCATCGATCGATATTTAGCATGGAGCTCGGGATCGAACTCGCATAGCGATAGACTCACCAAAGCTATGAAGACTGGAACGCGTAACATAGCTGCAACTACTGAATGCAGTTCGAGTGTAACCATTATTTTTATTCAATTAAATGGAATTCCAATCGCGTTAGGATTTTATGCGACACAAATATTTAGCGCTTGCATTATTTTTAACCTATTCGCGCACATCGGTTTGCTTTAGGTATGTAGGAACTATGGATAAATTCCATCAATATCTTAATTAATATTGATTCATATATAAATATATGAATGAGTTTTCTTTTAATTCTGGTGCGACAAAGCGTCTGTAATGCACAAGATTCAGGTGCTTTAACATCCTACCACCAGTCTAGGGGTCTGCAGCAATCTCACTCACGAAAAGAAAACCAGCAGCAAAGTAGTTAGTTGTCATTTTTTTATAAGACAAAGATACTCGGTATGTTACTACTGTAGCTATAACAAGGTATAACATCTTTAATCATTCGAGATATGTATGTAAGGTTATTTGCCCTTATCATATTATTTTTTCAAAAGCCCGTTCTAAGCAAGCGGTCAAATGATCTAAGTATGTCAATAAAAATTCAATTTCTAAATGCAACCCACAGAGTGACAGAAATATAATAGTTTATAGTAATTAGCAAAATCTTGAAAATGTATGCAAGAATTGTCGTTAATATACCATAAAATATATTTTTATGTGCATGATAAGCCGTCGCAATCTTGAAATACCCAACTGCCGGAAAAAGTATTTGTGCATAAATAGTTAGGCTATAAAAATTACCAACGCTTTATCGAAAAATACCAATTGACAGATAATTAAATTATGGCAAATTCTAAATTCCAAAATATAATAAAACTGTTACTTCGTTCCTATTCTTGATACTCATGTTACAACAGTATATAAAGTAGGATTATTCCATGGTTCCGATTGCAATTCGTTTGAGAGGCTCGACTACAATAAATATGTAAATGCGACATTCGACCGTTGTTTTGACATTTGTTATCATCAAATTTACATAATACAACTGTACGTAAGAAACATTTTTTTTTCACTACCCATAGCAGTCAAGGTTCTATGAAATCCTGGATTATCTCGATTCAAATTTTTATTTTCTGCCAACTAGTCATTGGCATTATAGTGTGTATGAGTCCTTTTCACAGTATGTCATAGATTAGTATTATATACAGAGATAGATGCGCAACTCTACTTTTTTTTTATTTTTCGACGCGATTTCGCCATCAGAGGCAGGCAAACGCGCGAGTTTTCCAATTTGTTATGTTAAAATTTCAAAATGTGTATTTATTATGACCTCCTGTAATTTTATCCAATATCAAGTAGAGGTTGGTTAAATTTATATAAGTTTGTAATATTATCAACATACAAAATATATTTCTCGGTTTAGTGGCACACAACCGCCATTTAACAATTCTGTTTTAACTACTTACACGATAATTTCTCGTTCTCGCCAGAGCGTGGCGCTAGAATCGAAATGATTGTTTTTAATATTTTTCATGTACGAAGTCGCACCCCCATGCAGTATGCATTCGACTGCCGTTATGACGTTCGCAAAATAATGATTATAAATAGCTATGCTATGTCAGCCGGTAGAGTCATTAAGGCTTTTCAATATTGTAATTGGACATCAACTTATCAGATTCTTATCTTCTCAATTACTGTCGTGTGCCACGATGACGCTTTTAATGACAAATTATGCTTGACATTTATTTAAGGTTCTTGAAGATAAATAATGTTAAGGGAGTAACTGTTAGCGTCAGTTTCCTTTTGTTTTTTATCTACCGTTAGCTTTCGACAGCTTAAAAGCTGTTCAAGGGGTAAATGCGTTTCAGTGACCTCCGTTCTTGGATGGACAGTTGTTTATATCTTAATGTTTCAATGTTAGCAATATACTAATCGTATTTTGTATGTATTCGGTCAACATTTTTAGTTTAGTATTATGCTAGTCATAATTTTTAAATTGCTTTTTTTTTTTTCACCCTCGACATCTTGTCTATTATTTAATTATTTAATGTTGTCTCTTTATTTCAAATCAATTTCTTAATCCATATAAATTAGTTACAAAATAAACACACCTGAATAAGTTTATTATAATTTATTTATTTTTATATAATAATTAAATGTATACTTCATATATTATATTTCGTATCATCATATATTATATTTCAATCCTCGTACTTGCATATATAATTATATGGCTGATAGCTTGTACGGGAATGCCGGGTGTTGAATGTTCGCAAGCTCATTAGGGCAGACATTAAGCTTACAGTTAAAAAGCGCGAAGCAATAGGCGAAACTAAACTTTTTTATATATTTGATTCTTAATGCAAAGAGTAAGTTAATAAAACATTAATATCAATAATTAAAATATTGATTAATTATGGCCTGGGTGGCACAGTTGTACTACTGCACGATTGCAATTCTGAGGTTTCGGGTTCGAATCCCGGGTCGGGCATGGGATATTGGATTTTTATTCATTGTCAGCCTGGACTCAAGAATTTATGCTGGATATAGCGATTGGCTCACCCCCTATCATATTGTGGAGCGGATGCACAAGGCGAAGCGCCTCCTATATAGCAAAACCTCTACCTACTACTATCATTTTGCATTGCGTTTATTCGTGAGCATAAAATGTCCAACAACAAATTAAAAACATAAAGTTAAAACACGGCGAACTAAGAATTATTATTGTATTTAATGTGTGGTGCAAATGCGCTTCTATTATTACATAGTCAGCTTTCTAAATGGCTGAAAGGTGAAAGTTCTATGCAAAGTGGGGTTAGTGTGCGATGGCATCACGCGAGACACCACCAGCTGTTACGTAAAACATCGTATAACGGCTCTGGAGCTATAAATTGACGCAATATAAGGTCAGGGTCCCCGTACAAACGTACGGCGTTCGATGTGGATGCACTGTGCCGCAAAGTGGTCATTCGTTTCAAATAAATTACCATGTAATGGTGCGTTAATTTGCATACTATATTCGACGATATCGCCGTCTTGACATTCTAAATGTAACGCTGTTTTTATAGGTTAAAGCACACTTTAGCTTGCGAGCTTATTTCATTCAAAAGCTCCGGCGAATGCACCGCCACGCCGGATAAAGCTGGAACTACAATTCTTCATGAAAGTTCGTGCGCCATCCGAGAGATGGCGTTGCTAGCGGAGGGTTGGAAAACGTTTGTTTCGGCGCTTGAATAGGGGTGGCTGGGGTTTGAAACTCCCTGATTTTGAAGGAAGGTTGCGTTTCTCCTGTTGAAATAATTCGAGGGCTGTAGCACAGATGGCGCTCTGAAACTGATGGTTATTTTTAAGCGGACTTTACCCAAATCTACAAGAGAGCTTTCACGTTGTGATTATTTTCACATTCATATGATTTATGTACACAATTTTACCTGATATTACAGTTCCACAGTATTTGTACAATTTGACTACGTTTACATAATATCACAAATCAAAAGATCATGCGAATTGAGTTGTCGAATTAGGAATTAATGTAGAGCTACGGCTTACACTGTACATGTTTTATTTTATGCAATATATTACTTCAGGAAAGATTAGCATCAAAACTGTATCATTATCATTAAACTTAATTGTATTTAAAGCTAAATTCTTTTAAAACAACACAAAATTAACATAAGAATTCATACAAAATAATATAAATTGCATTTTTTAGCAACGTTAGCAAATAGTGCAGAAATTCCAACGTAAAAATAACTTTAAACAATTTACAAACGCTTACATTATTCTAATTCATACAATAAAAGTGAAATCTTCAAACTTTATGCAAATTAAAATTCGCACAAACATACCTTTGGTGTTTGCCACTGAATCATATTGTTCCTTAGAAATCCATTGCATAAGCTTCGAAGTTGACAATGAGTGTCGTAAATTTTACCTTATTCTACGGGACTTAAGCCAATTCATGTATTCTTTTGTGGCCTTTTGTTCATTGTTTTTGATTTACCTGTGAACAATTCAAGGAGCTATCGTTTTGACGGCCGACGCTACGGGGCAAAAAATTGAAAAGTGGGGCATGTTTTTAGGAGCAACATACATTTTAGTTGTTTAAAGAACATATTCAATCAAAATATAATTTACCTCATTATAAAATTAATATGGCTGGTGCGTTGGATTGCTATATTGAGTACCGTTTAATAATTTTAAATTTAAAATCAGGTACCTACTGGCTATTGTCTTTACTTATCCAGCCGTGAAATTTGGTAGATATTAATGATTGTGCTATTATCTATGCATAATATAATTTAATTCTCATAAGCAGATAAACAATATTCTGACTAAAATTGTATTTGTTATGACATTAATAATTTTGTATTAGGTTAGTGTGTTAATTTATAAAAGTAAAAAAATAAAATAAACAAGAATACAAAACTTGGTTTTGTGAATCAATTCGTAAATCAATCGTAATTGGATAAAATTACAAGTTATTAATCTAATGGGCTTTATTTAATAAAACATATTGTAACAATATTTATTAATCTTTGTAAACAGCTGACTCATTCATCCATTCTGTAAATTCCTCTTTACTCAAAACAAATACAAAGAGCATCACAAACTTACAATGTAAAATCATTTCGCAATCATTTTAGTTGATCATACAAGACACAAGTTGCGTGTTCGCTGCAGATAGTTGCGTGTTGCGCTATCAGGGCTCCGGAGACCCGCGTTAGCCACATCAAGCAGATACCAACTCATACTTTTCATAATTAGGAAGTGTTTTTAAACTTGTAATTGGCATATTTAATGAGTATAATGCCAACATTATAATATTACGTTCAAGCGTATCGGAGAACATCGCCGAGTTTTTAATGTCAAAATATTATTTCATTTTCAAAAGGATGATTATTTGAATGGATAGTATTTCATGCAGGCTTTGTTAAATGGCCTAGGGATAATATTGTTTTAGCTGTATCGCTTTATTTATCTTTTTGCAAGCAGCTGCTTTCATAAACTGTATGCAGATTCGATATCAAATAAACAAGAAGGTTTGTTTTAAGCTTGTTGATTAGCAGATGCAAATCAATAAAATGTGTTTCGCAACATTCTTTTACTATAATCAACTTAATAAATTATTTTATTATTCGTTACGCCATAACGGTATACTATTTTCTTTAAAGGATTTTTTTCTCGTGTAGTTTTATGGATTGTAAATTGAGTTGAGATTGTCAATTTGGATCACTTTTTATTTTGAATGATTTGTCAATTTGAAAACATGATTTTGCACAGTATACGAGTATACTTGTTCAATTATGTAAATGTTTATGCTGCTAAATGTATTTTTCCACTGCAATTATAAATATACACATAGTTATAAATGTTTTCATAATAACCGTGTCGATTGTAGTTGTAAGCCAATTGAGAGAGTAAAGTGTGTAACTTATTTAGGAGTCATAGTTGACGAGCATTTCTCTTGGGACGAACCTGTTAATTTTATTTGTAAAAAGCTTAAAGTAATATTATGCCAATTCTATCACCTTAGTTATAGGATTCCTAAAGGAACTCTGAAATTATTATATACGGCTTTAGTAGAATCTATATTGGACTACGCTCTTGACTGTTATGGACTCACATATAAAACGCATATTATTAAATTAGAAAACATTCAAATGAGATTTATAAAATTACTTGTAGATAATAAAATTAAAATTAAATATAAAAATGATCCGTATAAACTCTTTAAAATCTGTAAGTTGTTACCAGTCAGGCTGAAACATAAATTGATACTTCTTGTTAACAACCATGGCAGACAGGAGCATAGTTCTTTAGTATCTGTATGTAATAAATATAATACTAGGTCTATGACCTCGGGCAAATATGTTGTGCCTAGAGTTACTAATATTTATGGAGATAGAACCCTAAAAAAGCGCATACCCTACACACTCAACAGTCTGCCCGAGGACATAAGGCAGGAGTCCGTTAAAACCTTATTTAAATACAAACTCAAAAGGCATTATTTAGCCAACCTGCCCTAATGTACTAGTACAAAGATGTATTTACATGTGTAAACACCGATCCTGCAGTCAAACTGTTTGTACAGTTTTGCAGGACAATATATTAGTTCCTATTTATAAAGCTTCTTTTGTTAATTAAATAAATAAATAAATAAATAAATAATTCTCGAATGTTATGATTTCTCATTTTGTCTCTTCAGCCACAGGAAGTCTACTGCTGATTATAGGCATCTCCCAAGGATCTCTCATTTATATAAAATTAAATAACTAATAATTTTACTGCATCACGGCAAGACATGCACCCCGTATTCAGACGTCCCGTGCAAACCAAACACACGTGATTTATCCCGAAATACGGGATCCTATGACGTTTCCACACCATAAATCGTATCCCTCAAGGCGTGCCGACATATCGGGTGCTTTATGAAGAGAACATCGAGGACAGTTGGTTGCGCGCTGAACTCATGGCTGGATACGGGCTTACTACGAATGCGTCGACCAGATAGGTAATTTGAATCGATTGATGGTAGAAATCATACATCGTAGAATTTGATATCTCATATAATATACCTCAGGTTTTTGAATATACTTAATAAATAATTGTGTATGTTAAATGTATTAAAAATACTTTATTCTGAAACCAAATATAACGTTCTAATCTCCTTAGTTTAGTAGCGGATATCTGTTATCAACCATCCTAGTTTTCCTTGAATTGGTTTTGGCTTTACGTATGTATATTTATTTCAGTATTTATTGGCCTGAAATTTGACTTGTCACTTGTTAGAGAATTAAGTTACAGCAATTTACAAACCTTTCAACCAACCATCGTGTTGGTTTACTTTTATTAGTTCAACAAATAAACTTCAACGCCGAATACATCCTCCTTCAAAAACTAAGTAAACATATTATTTTAGTTCTAGTTGATTACTGCTGGAAAAGAATTAAATTACTGTTATACTTCCAAACTATTTTTTAAACATAGCAATAAATAATAATTTTAAAGTAACCGGCCTGTATGCGCACCGGTTTGGCCGGGTACGCCCGGGTACCCGGGTCCCGGGTATAAATCTGCCGCATCCGGCCGGCCACCGCGCCGGTAGTGCCGACGATTATTCACCCAATATCGAGTTTTGGCTTCACTTGCTAGCTTCTAATCTTCGCTTTCGTCGAATCGGGATTTATGTTCGTGACAGGATAGTTCATTTTATGTCTTTGGTGGCTGTGAATTTAAATTTTGGATAAGGTGTTTCGTTAAGCATATTTGGGATTTATGTATTTTCAATTGAATAGGCTTTTCACAGAGTTGTATATTCTCGTATTTAATTATAGTTAAAAAATATTATGGAAAAATTGTTCCTAAGTAGAATTTACATAGAACAAAAAGTGAAATATTAAATGTCATTTTTATTAAGTAAAAGCATCAGAAAACTTAGTTAAAACTTTTAGTTCACAAGTTACTGCTCAAGCATATATCCTAAGACCGGAGGAAGCCTAACAAACTTGGATCATAACTCAAAAATACTTACCAAATTATGATAAAGCCTAAAAGCTTCTTGGCGGTACGACAAATCTGGAGATAGGTATCTTAAATCAACGTCCACACTCATTAGATTCAGTCCGGAGACCTTCTTGCAAGTGAATACTTTCGACCTTCGGCCATCGTTTGTCTAGACATGACCTTTCTGGAAAAGTCAAAAAATAACAGTCATTTTTGTGAAGCGTTTTAAAAAGTGATTGTAATGTGCCAAAAATATCAGTGCCTTACAAGAAGAGGTATATAGGTTAATAAATTCAAATGATTCATTCATTAAATTGCCTTGAAGAGTTTAATAAGTCATTAGTTTACATCGCTCTTTGGATTGTAAAAAACGTTGCCACTTTATGTGTATCAATCAAAACTTGCTAGCGAGTCAAAGACCCCTCTCAAAATTGATCAATATTTCCTTTAACTCTTCACTACGGCAATGTTTACCACACATTAACTAAGGAACACTATCAAGTAATAATAAACGGGATTCTAAACCCATCACTAGCATTTACACCTTGACCCGTCCGTAAACTGAATCACACACAGCTAATGCCCCACCGTTTGATATAAATCACTTCGCCATTTTTGTTTTCAACGCACCGATAACTCTTTTGTCATTGGGTGATGTAGTAGTAGGTAGGGTCCGATGGAGTTATTTATATTGTCGTATTTTCCTTGGTGGAAGAAAATTTCCTTTCTGTTTTCTTCATGGGTCAGTGATCAGATACGTTCGGCGGCGCTTGCCGCTGCTGCCCGATGGAGAAAAGGCTGTAAATGCCTATCCCGAATAAAACCAGCTGCTGAAACATTTGCAATCATAATATTTAAAAAGTTTAAATAAGAGATACGAAAAAAAAACATTTTTAACGAATTAAAAATATATTTATTTATTTCTTTATTTATTTCAATATTTATTGTCCACAAAAAATGTACAATATACACGAACAAAAAGAAAGTCAATATATGCCATGTTCCTATAATTTTACCAACTGTTGTGTAACCTTTCACCTTCTGTGTCCTCCTAGAATCTTCGCTTTTTCTTCTTGGTAAAGTAAAAAGCCAATACTCCATCATCTTCAATACAACACCTCACAGAAGAAGTATCTACAACATATTAAACATAAGGTGTTAAAATTATTAAGGTTCATAAAGTTAACATTTGAAAATATTTGCACCAAATTGCTAGTTACAGCCTTATACGTTTAGTCCGGCGCACCCTACCGTTTCGCGACCGTGCCTGCTCCGCTCCCTGCACGGGAAATAATTGTTTATTTTCGACAGGCACACACTTAGGTCCAGTGTGCTTTAACGATCATGTACACTGCCCACCCTCCGTATTCATTAGAACCATGGTTTTCAAAAACAGTGACCCTCAATTTCAAGAGTCGTTTTCAGACTTTGAATATTTCATTTTATTCAAATATAACACTGTATCATAGAGCTGATATATGACTAGAAGCGATTAAAGTTAATTTTCAAACGAACAATTTAAGATATTAATGTTATGATAGGTCAACAATGATGCGAAATACCTTTACAAAAAAGTATCTATGCTATCTCTATAAACAAAACAGAAATAGAACTCAATTCCAAATTCAATTTGAAAATATTTCAAATTTTTTCGTTCGACAAACATTGAACGAAACCAATTGATATTTACTCATCTAAAGCCGTAACACCGTTCGCGACATAAATAACAGTATAGAGCGGAATGTGTAGCATAGTGAACAACAATGGCAAATGTCGAGGCTCACTCGCGACCATTGTACCGTGGCGCGGGAGGCGTTACGAATCAATGGAGGGAATTATCGGGAATGCGACCTCCGTGGAGTATACTCTGTACACTTAATTTTTAAAAATAAAACTATGTCATTAAAAATGGCGGAAATCAAATCGTTTCCTATATCTACGTATTTTTGATTAATATGTATTTTAATGAACCTTTCGTTGCTTGTTAATCGATTTTACCAATGGTAAATATAAATATAAAAATCACTAGATGTAAGTTCTTTCCAGCAAATTATTGAGAACTGACTATTTCCTGCAATGAACTTTATATTATTTAAGAAAATTATGATTATAAAAATGGAACGATTAAGTGATGGAATATAAAATATGTCACAGAAGTCCCTTTTTAAATTCAAACAGCTCATTAGGAGATTCTCACGTGTCGTTAAGTCGTCGCAAGTAGGTTAAATTATGTTTCCATTAAGTAATAAAGCCATTTCAACAAAACGATTAGGTGATGGGCATGTGGCTGGTTTTAATGTAGAAGAAAAACGCTCTCAGAATGTTGATAGTATTAATACCATATTAGACACAAGAAGCAATCAACACCTTGCTATTTTTTATGGTTGTCAGGGGTACCAGGTAGGTAACTGGTATTTCTAATGGAAAATTATTAACATTGCTCTTCAGATTTTGCTCATAATGTGGATAAAACTCCTTTTTGGCCTAGCTATGGAAAGTCAGTGGTCAAGTATAGCGCTTAGCAATTTTTTATCGTAAATTTTTACATAGGTATTTATATAAATAATTATAGTTTAGGCACATATTTCCTATTGTCCCCGTGTGATTTAAAAATATGTTGTTATTCTAAATCGTCCCACGCATTTTTAAAGAAACTACGTGTGGGCAGAACGGGTCACATGTTATAACATCAAGTAGCAAACAACAAAATACTTTGAATGTTAAATTGATGGTTAATTAAGTTATATTTTATTATTTCACACTAAGTTCTACGTAATTAAATTACCATATAATTAAAAATAAACGCATATGACATCATTAGGAAGAAAAATAAAATATGGGACAAAAATAACTTGCTTAAAAATAGCTTCGGATTTCGACTATATAATATAATTTTCCTTCAGATCAATTTTTTAATCAAATTTCCAAACATCGTGTGGAACTTAGAACCTGGATTTGTGAACCTAGAAGTTGTCCTAAAATGAAATGTGCGTGTAAAGTCACCAACCTAACTAAAACCTAAATCCTACAATTGTACACCCAGTCCAGCCCTATATATAATAATTCGTTGATTTCTCTGAAATAACATGAATCTAAAATTATTCTCCGTTTTAACAAATATAATATGCAATAATTTAAGAAAAGAAAATCTCGCCTGTCTATGTCTTTCTGGCATAAGTTTGTATGTAAATGCATTAAGATAAGCTAAGTATTATTATGATTAACTATAGTGTGATCTTATAATGTAGACATATTTAATCCATGCGGTATTACGTATGCGTCTAGGATCATATTAGGACTCAAGAGAATTCTAATTCTAAGGTCGCTGTTTAGTATGTAACTGCCGCTAGTCATTTGTATTATAATCTCACAGTAATGTTTGGGTGGGCTGACTGATTGATATTATTGTGTCGTGCCTACCTACTGATATGGTTTCACGATATAAATATTATTATAGTGAGCTTAATTACAGTTCGATGATCTATTTGGAGCATCACTATTCATTGAGCGAACACAAACTAGGACCAACTCCGATTCGGTCGATGCAAATATGTTCAACCCCTAAATAAATGAACAGTAAAAATGACTTAGAACTTACTAAACAGATGATTATCTTTTGCAAAGATCTAAGTTGTGTCCTCTCTTATTGCATTTGGCTTGCCAAATACACGCGGAATTAATCAAATCTACACCTATCAACATTTCGATATTTAATTATCACTTAATCATGCAATTTATTACAGCCACAAGACTCTTATATAGCTTGTTAAATAATAAATAAAAATTTTGCAATTACGCATTTTTTATTTTGTCATTAAATATCAATACAGACGACTCCACGCATTTCGATGATCCAGATTAGTTCGTCCCACGCTGCGTATCGGTTGAAGAGGTAAATGAAATGCTATCCGGAGGGGAAAAGTTAAATTACTGAATTTGAGGGTCAAAGAAATAAGTCTTCTGCAGACATACGCGACACGCCTATCTAGTATTTATTGATTTAAATACCTTACATAAATGCATTGCATTATATAAATTAAAAACTAAACTCTAAATATTTTTTGAAATCGCTATGGCGAAAATGGTAACATTAGTTTCTCAAAGCTTATGTATTTATTTAGATGCTATTCAATTCTGATGATTATGTATTGATATTATAATATTTCTTGAGCCACCTGTGCATATAATACCTAAATATATAGAATAGTTTATACATAATATTTAAACAAATACATTCATCAGTAATTGGAAAATAGGTATAATATTAATGAAAGATGACTAAGCGGGAAAACGATGTTGGCATAATAAAATTTCATATCACTTTGTTTTAAAATATATAGCAATTTATTTTAAAAACATTATCCCAAATACTGTGTACTTTAAATGATTGAATTTTTAAGCGGTTCGCTTTGATTGAGTTCGTGCCATTTATTCATTTCCCCTTGTTTTTCATGTTACAAAATATAAAACATCCTATCTCCTTACATTAGATTCAAAGTAAAAACAACTTTAGTCCTTATAGATTAGAATGCATTATTTTAATCGCATTTTTTCGTTTTTTCCGCATATAATGGTTCAATACAACAATTTATGGGAAAGCAGCTTAGTCAAAGCCCTTGGGGTTCCCTGCTCTATTTCTAAATTGTGTTATATTGTTGCTTGTGATGAAGGGAAGAGTCTAAATATGTATAATATATTGTGGTATACGCATTTCAGGCATGAAACTCAGTTTAAGTAATTAAATTAATAAAAAAGATAAAAATCAATATTTTTGGGATTGCCAAATATTGCATGTGTATTTTATTTATGTACCTACAAAACGAATCAATTTTACGACTAATCGCGAATATTACACTACAGCACACTGTTGCCTCGTACTACAAAGTCATGGTTTGAATGTTAAAACCTTAAATTCTGTGGTATGTCCGACCGTATCAAAATATTAGGACAGAACATTTCATTACGGTATAATAACTTTATTTACCTTTATCTATCCTAATCGCTTCCAAAAACTTTATTGCCTAAATTTAAAATTCGAACATCATAATCTATTTTTTAAGGATGAATCACAAAAAAATAATAAATATTTTATGTAATCTAAAATAAACTTTATATTAGGTAGATAAGGTATCATATAGATTGGATTAAAGTCTGGCAATCGTAACATCTGCCGCTACAGCTTGGCGTCGACTCGCGCGCATTCGAAATTTTGAAAAAAGAACTCCGCTCCGCCAGGCAACCAGATGCGACATGTCGGATTCCTACAAGCAGATGTTTAATAAATACCCTCATAGATTAAAGTGGGCAGTGGCTTTGTTTTTTTCTGTATTTTACAATGGACAATATTGCGCCTTAAACGGTTTGACCCTTTACGATATGCGGGCGAGATAAAATGATAATTGCTTTCGTCGTCTTTCATTAATGCCAATGTGTTTGATATAGAATTGTTATTAATTAAGTATTTTTGCGTTTGAAACTTTGCAGCAATTAGAGTTTGGATAATTCGCTTGTTTTGAAGTTACTTTTATATAAAGGGTATGTTACTATTTGTAACGTATTTAATATAAAGCTAAACCATATTTTTTTAAGAATTTTATTACTCTGCATATAATGTGCAATACTTCCTTATAGTGTCTTATATAATGTGTCGATAACTCGGAATAATAAGTTTCGATTTCGAACATATAGGTATAATTGTGAAGACCGACGCGTGTTGGTTCGCCTCTACCGCGTGCGCTACATTCACAATCAGGCGTAGTTTATCCACTTTACCGTGGCGGTACAAAAAGTTCCTTAAAAAATCATGACACGCGTAATTTACGAAATAGATATAAACATTGTTTTTGAAACATAAAATACGTTGAACCGTCACAAAAGACTTAACGAACTATTTCTAACGACCCCAGAATGTTATTCCCGTAGCGAAGGTGAATTTTCACGGTCAATTTTTATATAATTCGTGGAAGTTGGCACTGGTTTAATCTAAACTGTGTTTTAACTGCCGTTTAACATGCAACGTTCGCGTGGTACAATATAAGATAAAAGTTTCAAAACAATTTTATCCAAGTATTTTGTGAATGGAGAGCGTTTCAACAATTTCTAATGAGGATAACTTCGTCTAGTGTGCATTCCGCACTTATTACTCTGAAATGTTTAAAAAAAATATTTATTTTTCCAACACGACGAAGTACACTACATTTGACGGTAATTAGATTTTTGTGCAGCAGATTATCATTTAGCATGAGCTGATTAATATTCCACTGATGACAATATTATACCAGCCTCCTTAATACTGGACTGACGAATGACGAAAAGCGCTATCCAATATGGTTCTTAGTGGCAAATTTTAAATCTGTTTATAGTTATCTATGTCCATACGGATACAAAGACCCCACCAGCAAGGTATTGTATTGCCAAAAAAGTACCGTAGATTGTAAATTCATAACTCCTAACTAGTAATGTACGAAACAATAAGTTTAGAACTCATGTGGTCTAGACAGAAATTGTGGAGATCCAACTTTATTATATAAAACAAATAGTAATAAGTTGTATAAACCCCACATTATATGCTATATCTCTCGCAACAGAGGTCATCATATTTTGTGTACACGACACCCTAAAAATTGCTAACCAAACAAACCCTATGTTTCTTCCAATGTTTGTAGAAATATACATGACTGTAAACTTTGTTTAAAGCAGACGAAGATATATTTGATTAGAGTATGGATTTCACCATTCAGATAGAGCATATTTCGTGTTCATGTAAATACATTTATAAGCTACTTTTGCTAAATTAACCGTCATGCTATCCAAAACCAAACGGTCACAGTCGAGGGCCAAAGCCTAGTCTAATATAAATCTAGTACTAAATACCAGTTGGTGGTGTTCCCATGTGAATCACATAGTATTTTTCTAAAGCCTTGACGTTCGGCCATGGTACAGCTACTCCATACAATACCCGCCACGGGCGATTCCGGCCGCGCCCCTACCACGGATACAATATTTATGAGGGGCACCATTTTCACTCTATAATTACGTATCGATTCGTAGGTCCGCGTGACGACGCCCAAATATTATTCATAAGACCTCTTCATTTATTATGTAGGTGGGTTATGCCGAAATATGAGTGTTTGGTGTTTTTCTAAGCTGATTGTTGCGAAATATGTATACAAATGTATAAATGGTAGAGTCTTGGTCAGTTAAAACTCCACTAAGGTTTCATGTAACATATGAATGTCTCTGAAAAAAAATATCGCTCAAAGTGTATTCTACAACTATAATTATGAATGACCTATTTCTACGGATGCTCCAATAAAAATCAAATTTTACATATATTACTTAACCAAAAATCCGTTGTATAACAATACAAAATTCGGAAGCCCGCACAATAAAACTAAAATGCGAGATCAATGCGAAGATAACTAAAGTGAAAGTGTGTACACGTGATTGTGGACTCCCGTTCGCACGTACCTGTTGCAGTCTTATTTACGACCCAAAACAAACGCTTTATCTCGTCCCGTCCATAATACGACCATAAAACGATACTCTTTATACCCCCGATCCACCATTTAAGACTCCTTGCATAACACTTTTTGTTTATAAACAAAAGAACTCAAGGCCTCCAAGGCACCTTGCGATGTGCAATTTTTGGAATATTTAGTGACCGTTTTTCATCCGTTGGGTGAACGCGTTCTGTCGTTCGAAATTTAAAAAATGTGGGTGGTTTAAAAAGTGAATCGGTCGTTAATGTGGTAATGTGATGTGATATTAAATATTAAAGAATAATGTAATTCTTCGTTATTATAATCTCAATGTAATAGTGTAGTTATCACACCAAAGTTTCCGCTACGTTTTATTGTGATTGTGTATTGTGAAGTGAAACAACTTAATTTGGAATACAGTAAATTTTTTATCGCAAGGTAACCATTTTAACAAAATCGCGCGCCTATACAAAAAGTAGAGCGTTCAACAAAAAAGTTCACAAAAAGTGATTCTAATGCGAGGAATGGCGGCCGGGATGGACTGGGGAGGGCGCGTCGGGAGTGGGGACAAAAAACTAATAATAACAGTGTGTCACCCCATCACCGCAGTGCTCCATGCCTCGCCGTGTGAACTTCATACGTGGGGTTCGGGACTATCGCGATAGGGACGATAATTTTGGTACATACCGCTACTGTGCTATGTTGGTAATATGGATATCTATAGTAACTAGTTAAGATCAATTTATTTTGTAATATAAGTAATGAAATATATGGTTTTGGGTTCGATTCCAAAAATATGTAATCTTTTCTTCTTTTGTGAGTTTTTGATGCGAAAATTATAAGTTTTATTATTGTAAGTAGTAGGTACTTGAAATTGTAAATTGGGTACTTTTTGCAACACATATAAAGTCACCTTGTATCTATATCATACAAGTATGGCATTGAAAACACTACTAAACCAAATAGGTAATATATTGATCTCTTTTGTAAACCGTAAATCAAACAAATCTTAATACTCAACGTTGCATTTATTCAACCAATGTAAATCTCAAAGAATTTCACTAGGTAATAGTTTTTACCACGGAATTAACATTCACTATCACAGCCCGCCTATCATTACGCCGCTGTAATCTCCCGTGTAATCTTACGTAATTATAACATAGCTTCTTTAGTGTAAGTCACGTTTTGGACTATCTAGGCAGGGCGAGAGTTAAAAACTTTGTGTATACGTGTATAGACACCCGCCGAAAGGCAGGCCCTGATTATAATCGCCGGGCGCGGTTAGGTTGGCGGCACACGTAGAGCTATTTAATTGGTAGGTTTATAGGAGAAATATTTATTTTTTAGTGTATTTATTGTAGTATCGTATTTCTTTTTAAAACATAGAGGCACAATATAAATATACTACATAAATATGTAAACTACATTAACTTGATAGCCTTTGTGGCGCAGTTGGTTAGACGCCGGCTATGAAATCCTTGCACGAAGACAGATAATTGTGTGATCTACAGGTATTTGTTTCAGGTTTTTTTGTGAGCCCGAAAAGTCTTTCGTAGTTTCTAATACCCATAACACAAGACTTGATCTTAGTGTGGGGTCAGGACTATAAATGTGACTGCTGGGTGTATTTATTTATTATTTATATAGCGGTAGAGCCATTCTGTAAATACGTATTATATAGTACCAATGAATAAGCTGAAGATAGTCTTATAGAAAAGCGTCGTGACCTTTTGCTTTGCTTTCCTTACGGTGAAAGTTATTGCCAAAGAGAAAGCATGCGCCGTAGGGCAACCTCCTGGAAAACTCTTGCAAAACGTTTAATTGTGACCTCGCAAGGATCGGGTTTCGGGCTCAGATTGCATACCACCATAGCTAAATTATGTTATAAATTGCAAATGTTACATGCCTTTTCTAAATTCAATGGAGTAAAGTACTAAACAAACCCACAAAGGCTCTCTAACATACACACACAAAATTCACACTCATTAAGCTGTATCCTTATCTCACATTAACAGGCAATAAATTGTCGCACAAAGCAATAAGTATTCGGTGCCAAACGCGATGACCTCTCACATCGTGACACCGGCTTGTGGGAAAGCATCGTTTAAACACACCATAAGTCCCAGTGTGCCCGGCACTTAACATTTTAGACCGTGAGTTAAACCGGCCGATAATCCGGGATGTAAACACGCGAAACACGATCGGCTCTTAGACTTCGGCCACCGTCGGCGCTATCGGAATAACTAGAGCGAGCTGAGTTCTTTTGTTATCATGGCTACCGTACACGGATACTGAGAGTTTGTTGTTTATTGGAGTCATCGGTTTCACTGTACTTACTATTTATTTGTTCGAAAAGGTGTAGATCAATACAGTCTTCGTGGCGAAATGTTCAATAGGAAACAAACAGAATATGAAAATGTTCCGAATTATAATCATGCTAAGACATGATAAAGGATAAAAATGATCTTGTTATGGAGTATGGATTATGTTGGTTACTTATTATTATTTATTAGATGCGCGGATTCTGAATCATAGGGGTTTTGGTGCCACCAAACACATATTTTGTTATGTACTGTACTTTACTGTATCGGCCCAAATACGTTCCACTGTAGGGCACGGGCCTCGTCTACAAGCTACGACCGAGAGTACGATTAAGAATAGTTCGGCGATATTGTCCACCACGCTGGCCTAGTGCCGGATGGCATTTGTTTTAACTACATAGAATTGAATGTATCTACATCATCATTATTTATCATAAATATAATTTGTACCAAATAATATGGACTAGTCAAATTACTACCACCGTATATAGGCAAGATGTTTTGAGAACAACTTTGCAATTAATTATCTAGGATGTTGAACCTGAAGACAACGAAGATTCTATAACATTGTTTGTATCATAAATTCAAAATAAAGTCGCCGCGTTATTCGGGATATTAATTATTATTATTTTTTGTTTTGTCCATACGTGAGTGCATCGCGGACGCGTTCTTCGTTGGTGGTCGTAATTAATAACATACTAAGATTGTTCCGATCAATTATGGCGTCAAAGGGTATTAAGTATTATATTTTGAATATTATACGCCACTAATGAACATCGAAAAATAATTATATTAATACGAGAACAGTCTACATGACTGGATTCAAGATATTTATATATATTATTTACTAAAAGAGCATAGGCAGCGCAATAACTAAGCTTGGTAGCGAGTTATGAACAAATCTGACATAAAATAGTGAAAGCTACAAAGCTGAAACACGGGCGGTAATTGATTTACATCAATGCTTTGTGACACTGCGATGAACTAAATGCTTTATATCCAGTCTCTTAATACATTTCTCTATGATTGTATTAATTTATAAAAGCATCCCAAACATTTACCACAAGTTTCAGTGAAAACAAAGCAAAAACATTAAAAAAGCATTTAAAAAACAAAACTCGTTCCATATTCAAAATTTTTCGCCCGAATTGACAAAAGAAACAATGCGAACGCTAAATTAAATTCAAATATCGAAAGAGGAAGTCGCCGCGCCGCCCTCGCGTCTCGCGGCGAGATTTATTATATTTGTCCTACGCTTATTTCATTATTGCCTGTCGCTTGATTCGGAACGGGCCCTCGGAAATTTTGAATTCGGAATAGTTTAAAGGTAGATGACCCACAGTTCAAAAGCGCGTATTGATTAATTCAGAGGCTATACAATAGTATAGCTTAGCTTGTTATATGAGTTGAACTGAAAAATTTTTTTTGGAGTGTAAGTTGGAATGATGAACTAAAGAAATTATGTGATTTGGTGATAGTTAACAACTTATTAGCGTCTATATTGTTCTCATACACGTTAAGAATGATGTCTGTTGAGATCAACATATACACTTGAACATATGTGGCTATATGATGATAATTAAGCACCTTTGCCTTGTTTGTAATTAAATACTTAGTTAAGCTGAATTGCTACTCAATAAATAACGATGGCGCTATTTTTGTTTCAGGTAATGCAAATTGAATATTCAACTGCCAAAAGCTGAATAACTACGTACGTATGAAATACCGAAACTTCAAAACTTTCCCGAAGAAATGTTAAACGGGGAACGGAGGAGTTAATGGATTGAATATTTCAAAACAAGTATAATTTGAGAGGGTTTAAATTTTATGTAAATAAGAACGAAAATCGTTTTCTAACTTTACTGTAAAAGTGTGCACAAACTTTTTGATGGGCTCTCCTTGCGTAGTATACACTAAACTTGCACATAAAACCGAACTTTCCTACAGTGTTACACTCAAATACTAGGACAACGCGCCAGCTTTCAAAACTCACTTCACATTAAAATCACATCACTCAAAGTATCAAGTGAAAAATGAACAAAAGTAACATATTTTTTCTCAAATATTCGCATATACAATCACTTATGAATAGAAAGCATTGGATGGATATCTGTCCCGTTCACACTTGGGAACAACCTTATCAATCTAACACGAATCGAACAATAGCGTCGCATGTTTGATTTATACAGTCGCTTAGTACCGAACATTACGGATAATTATAGCGCGACCGAGAGATGTTGATGTTTTTGCACATTAATTGGACAGTTAAAATGACAAAGATATTAAAAGTTGTGTCACGTTTATTAAACGATGTTTGACATGTAGATTGAGGCGCGTTTTGTTATTATAGAAAGATATTATCTTCTTGGCAATAATAATACATTTATGGCATTAATAGAATGGAATTTAAGTATCATAACTTGTAAGAAGTAGCTGCTGTGCTTCTGTTTTTTTATTATTATAGTTTACATCGATACATAAACTTTCATTAGTATTCTCGACGGGGTAGTCAGAGGTACTAGTGTCGCCCATAGATCGCCGAGCTTATGTTCCTTCCAAGTATGAATACTTATAGTACTTCTGGTAATATTCGCTTATTTCAAGTATCTATGAATTAAGCGGGGTACCGAAAGAAATTTCCAACATGTTGCAACCAAATCCAGAAACATTTGAATTCAGAAACACTAATCGATTAGTCCGATACGGACAGATGGTATTATACCATAGAAACTAAAGTGTCCATAAAATTTCCAGGTCCTTCATGGCGAGCACAGTGTAATGCCAAGCTTTGCTTTGTAATTCATGGTGTTGTATGGTTTTGTCTTACTGTCCATGAGCGATCGTATCCCTTACCATTAGGCGAATAGCATACTTGTCTCGCCAGTCGTCGCTATAAAACAAATAATAAAAATATATAAATATTCACAATATGCGAAGTGTTGTATTTAACACGGCGATGGGAGATAAAAACCAAAACATACACAGAAATGTTAGCATATCTCATCAAATTACTTCATCAATAAAAATACCTATAAACTACACATACAGCACCAACAAACTATCCGCTCCGCTACTCCACCATATTTTCGCAATTTTAAAGGCAATTTCAAATTGCGAACTGTCAATTGGAGCGTTCAGTGGCAAATCCCAAGAGGTCTCGCTCCGACTACACCTCCACAAAGCCGAACAGAAGTAGGAGCTCAGCTCGCGAGCTTTTCAAGGGTGGTGGCTGCTTTCGGCGGGAAAGCATCGGCTTGAAGCGAGCCGGGGGCCGGGGTGGTGCGGCGTGGGGGGGACGGAGGGGGGAAGCGTGATGGCTCGTATTGATTTAGTGCCGTCGTCGACGGAGCTATGTGTAGGTAGGCGAGTGCCCGATGTCGCTTGATGCGCTTTCTTTGAGCCGTTCGGTTTTGTAAATTATTGGTGGGTTTAAAAAATGTGTTAGATTTGTAGACGATAATTTGATGTCTCCTTATCTGCAGATTAGCAATACTATTATATAATTATGAATACATCCTCTGTTCTTGTAATATCATTTTAGAGATCATTCGGTTTTGATGGCGCAGTTGGCGAAAACCCGACTGTGAAAGAGAGCGTAGGCCGTGGGTACGTGGATAAATATTTGTGTGATCCGCAAATGTTTGTATCGGATTTGGACTTTATGGGATCAAAAAGGTCTTAGTAGTGTTTGATACTTAGAGCAAGGTGGGAACTATATTTGTAATTATGCAAATACAGATATCATTCCGCAATATATTATAGTCTTAACCCTATTTTAAATCAGATATGAAATTGCATTGAATTACTAAGTTACATAACATTAAATGATAAACTAAAATCGTACACTCGTCCAATTAGATGAAATAAGTTTCAAGGTAACTCAAAGTAATTATTGCACCAAAATTGTATTCGAAATTCAAAATATGACTTCGAACAGATAAAGATGATTAATTAAACGTATTGTAGTTTTAAAAATCACAAAAGATTTAGATGACCAAAATACTACTCCGCTACAAATGCTTAATGCAGCATAAGCAAGCTATAAAAATCATACATATACATGGTGTAATTGCAACAGTTTTACAGTACAAAACGCTTTTCATTACTGCAGCGCTGTATTCTCTGGGGATGTCAGCGTCGAAGATTTAAATGGATATTTAACTTCAGTCTCATGGAACCCAAAGTCTATTGCCTCTTCGGGTTCGAGGGCCGCCTTCTTAAACTTGTGAATTTTTTAGCAAATGGCTTAAAACTGTCTTCAAAACTTCTAATTCGTGTACAAGTTTCAAACAATCTAAGTGGTGTTTAACAGTCTCTTTAAATGGTTGCTAAAAATGTGTATGAAAGTTCCAGTTTTCAGTATATTAGACGAAGATTGTTTTGCATTGGCAATTACGATATAAATAAATAAACACAAAAGTCACATACATAGCCTGAATCCTCATTAAAATCAATTTTTTTGTGTGGTAGGTTTTACAAACACCCAGGCCCGAAAGAAATGTTTGTGGGCCTTACAAACATTTATCTTGTTGCGGGGATCAAACCCGCAGCCTCTCGTTTCACAACCGGCGCCTAACCATTGCATATCAATACCCTCTTATTATGTTATATCATTGGTAGAGTTTCTTCCATTGATTAGTGGCTAGCATCAAAGTAACAATATCAACAGCAGCTGTTAGATATTTCAATACAATCTATTTATTTATTTTTTCTTTTGTTTTATAATGTAATACCTACACTGTAACATTTGCCTTATAAGTAATTTCATTATAATTACGGCGAAATCCAAAAACTACATTCCTGGACCGAACCTACGGCTCTACACAAACAACACTTATTCACAAGTCATTGCATTTTTTTATTCCTAGTTAAGCGTGTCGCAACAAGCCGATAAAATCTGGTATTTGCCGTATAAGGTAACCGAAATGTTTTAACGTTCTAAAAACGAGCCGCAACGCCTCTAGAGAACAAAATTATACCCGGCGTAAACGGCAGGTTAGGAAACTTAGGCATTATAAATTATTTCCAACTCATATAAACTTATGATACAATGTAACGAGGTATAAAAGTAAGATTAGGCAAATTGGATACAAGTTTATTCGTCAATAACAATACGTGCCACCTTGGAGGTACAGGGTAGACGAAACTTATAAGAGTCGTTTTAAAGCTCTGATTTATACATTTCTAACCAAAACATTTTAACGCCAACTTGTTATTAAGTATTTTAAACGATATTGAAAATACCTTTAAATAGACGGCTAATGATGAATTTTAAATATAATACAAATATAAATTTGTTCCAAGTCGATAAAACAGAGCGTAAAGTTGTAGTATTTTTTCATATCAGAAACATGACAAATATATTTAAATTAAAAAATACAATAGTTGGATTTTTATTATAACCATTGAGCTTTATGACTTTGAACCTTTGCCCTGCGCTTCAATTCTGAGAATAAAACATTTCTATAATTGTTATACAAGTTTTACAAAGTATGCCTACTCTATGCTTTTTAGCATTCTGATTCTTGGGTACCAACAAGCTCTGTACAATTTAACCGTGTTTCTCTGCACCTCACTAACCTGCGCTAACATAAAGAATTTTATGGCCGTTGTAGAACCGCCCGCGCCTACGTTTACACCCGGTTTTGGGTACGCTTCCTACTTATTTTAATTACCATTTTAATTGCTATACGACCTGTGATAACATCGCTACGTTATAAACACTATTGTTCGAATTCATTCGCATAAAAACATTTTTTTCGTATATAACAGTAAGTTTGACGCCTAACTTGAACTTTAACTGAAGAGTTGATTTGCAATTCATAGAAATCGTGGAAGGTAGAGTTATCTTTTATTTATAAGGACGCATAGGACCCCTCTTTGATGGCTTACTATGATTTTTCGATTCGATTACACTTGCGTAGGTTACTGAATTTACAATACGTAGATAAATATACTGGCTATGTGCATTATTTATTAAGCTTTTCAAGACACTTAGTACATCGTCGTTACCACACAAATTACATACACCGAAAATCAAATCGAAAATCAAAAAGATTTCCAAACCAATTTATGGATTACATTCAGCGGTCTCTTGTCACTTTTGTCAAATCGTGATTTCACCTTGCAGGATGTACAACGCTGCCTTTGCCTGTGAAAAAAACTTAAAGGTGTGAACAACACCCATAGTAGGAGTTCCAGATAGTCCGGAAACCAGCGGGTGTTCGCTCTCATAATTATATTCACGACTGATATTTTTGAACTTTCACGTGAGCTCTTTATTTCGCCGCGTTTTTTTTTTTTCTAAACTTAATGATTTACGCCAGTTGGGTCGGATTCTGTGGCTGTCGGGGAGTGTCGAAAGCTTTATGCGACTCCCAAAATTTATTTTATTTTAAATGATCCCTAACATTGTCTGTGATGTTTTAATGTTCCCAACTTAGATATGTTAGAAAAATTTACGTTTCCAACGTGAGTTCACGCCGTCCATTTTGAAACTGAATGAAATATAATGCAATCATATGGTTGACTTCGCGTTGTTGAAAAATGGGAATATCTATAATTTATTAGGAAATCACAAATAACGATATTCAAAACTAATTCATTATAATAAACTTTAATTATAAAGTAATTATGTAAATATACACTATTTTACACGCTTTTATATAAAAATACTATCAGCTAATTTGCAAAATATTAAGCATATTCATGAAAATAACAAAGATAATTTTCACATTATACACCACGTTCGAAAACCATTCCACAAAAGCTTCACAACTAAAAACAATTAGTTTCCTCAAGTGTTACAATAAAAGCGAGCCTCACTTATTTTTCCTGTTAGTTTTCGCTCCCTTGCACTTTTCCGGACCAAAAAGAACAAAAGATTTACGTCGACCACGTCTGGGCCTTTCTCAAGAACTCTGTTGTAGGTAAGAAACTATATTGAACTATGCACCTTGAACACAAAAGCTAGGAATAAGTAAGATTAGATTGTAAAGAGGTCGGAATTTAAACGTACACTGCATTAGCTTTTATAAATAAAAAAGGAAACATTCAAAAATCAAACGGAGTTTTTGTAATAAAAGAACAAAAATTATCACCAATCGCAGAGTTCTTATCCACTATTAAAAACATGAATACGTCAGATATTACGAATATTATCAGATCAACATTTTGAGAGCGGCTTGCACCCTGCGAACTTTGTAATATCTTAAACAGAATTATTCAATTGCCATCTCTGCAATAGTAGTTACTAGTTGGATAGTTTAAAAACATATATTTTTCCATAAAAGCAACGTCATTATTTTCAACAATGAGTTAATAATAATCCAATTAAATTTTCCTTCGACTTCTGTGTCGCGGGCCATGTTTCAAATTCAAATAAATCTTCACGCCGAACTCGTCCGACGGAAATAGCACTCCGTCCGTCCATAAATCCCAGTCTATTTAAGCAATCTCAAACGAAAAATCTGAAATAAGCCGCATAACATATCACCTTGCAGCAACTTTCACTGTTAGAAAAAAAACAAAAGACCACACTTAAAAAATGTCATGCTCGAAATTTAAATTTATTACGTTTCGTTTTACAGAGCCCAACATTAGTTGTTTTATATAGTGTATTAAAAGTGTTTCTAGAAATATTTCTAATTATTAAGTTTATAATTTTTATCGGTATAGTACGGGTGGTATTGAATGTGAAATCATGCAATGTCATCACTTCTGCGTACGCTTGAGATGGCTCAGTTAAAAAACTTTCCTAAACATTCTTAATGGCCAGTTCTGCGTGTGAAATATTTAACTGTCCGCGTTAGGTACAATTCTTAATTAATTAAACTAGTTTTAATCTGCTAACGATCTAAATGGTAAATTATGACGGAATCCGAATATTGTGATGTGCGTAAGCGGAACGACACTGTTGCCTATTTTAATATAATCTAATTAAGCCTACTAAGCCGTTCCTTAATTTAGAATAAAATTGTATTTTTGTTTTTCATTTTATTATATGACGTCAAACATTATTTAAATTAATTTAATAAAAAAGAAAAAACAAAAAACATACAGCAAATTAATATTTTTTGTAAAAAACCTACGTAAATATTCTATTGAGAAATCCAATCACAGTTTGCATTGAAAATGGTATTTAAAGTTATAAATACAATATGCTAGGCTTTTAACATGTTTCCGATGGACATTCCCATCGAGCACGCAACTAGTTCTTATAAAAACCTGTCATTGTTTCAAGTTTACGTAAAATGGAACGGCCGGCACCGCTCATCACATAATTTATTGTTATCTCAATAATCCGTCTTCGGTTATCTCGGCACGGCACGATGTAATTAGTTGCCAGATACATATAAATGATCTTGTCATGCAGGTACTTACGTGTTACAAGTTAATACCAATTGAATCCGAAATTAAATCTAATTGTATGGGAATTTGTTGATGAACTGCAACAGTAATTTTATTTCCGTCATCTTCAGATACAAGGTCCTGTACCAAAAATTCAGGTCTTCCAAGATTTTCTTGCCCACTCTCTTGACTTGATAGCACTTAGTAGTATAATATAGTCATCACCCTCTGGATACACCCATAATATTAAACGAAAAGAGAGTGTTGTTTTAAAAAAATCAATTAATGAAGGGCAAATGATAAAATTATCAAGCCTCCATTGATCTTTAGTAAGAATCTATCCATTCACGTCAGGTTTCTATAAAACAACGCTACTATCCTACTAAAACAGGCCGAATTGTAATCGTTAGTAACTCAAATACATCTCTAAAAATCTAAAAATCCGACAAAACAGAAACCCAATACGATATTAAAGACAAATGAGAAACTTTGTACATTTGATAGCATGTACGCTACGCGTGGAATCGAACGCCGTCCCTCGAGGGCGAGGCTGACGGGGAGTTCAGTTTACTCTACGTCATGTATGTACTAAGTTTTATCAATACAATTTTATTACATGGGAGCGACAAGTAGGTCACTCGGTGGAAAGCGATCGTTGATGTTCATAATTTAGTATACGGGTGTATTACAGGAAATCTACGTTGCTAGCTTTGATTAAGGTAAAGAAGAAGGATAAGTAATATATAAGTAGGATATTAGATCGGAATTTTTTCTCTCTCTCTCTCTTTCTCTCTTTTCAGCCACAAAAGTCCACTCCTAAACATAGGCCTCTCCTATAGATTGCCCCATAGATCTGTTGGAAGCGGCCATTTCATTTATGAAATAAATGTGAAAATAGCGGGAATTTCACTGGTTCTGGTACATACTATGTTATGTACTGTGCGTTTTTCTATTCTTTACTCGCTCAAGTTATAACTGTTTCCTATTAAAAATATTATAATCCATATTTTAAGTGCGTGGTGGCCTGTTGGTAAACGGACCGGACGCGACTGCCAACATGTTCACGGTGGTCGCGGGTTCAAATCCCAGGGCACACCTCTGACTTTTCGGAGTGATGTGTGTATTGATAGTCAATCACCACGCACTAAAACGGTGAAGGAAAACATCGTGAGGAAACCTGCATACCATAGCGATTTTTAAGAATTTCTATGGTATGTAAGTCCGCCAACCCGCACTAGGCCAGCGTGGTGGACTATATGGCCTAACCACTCTCAATCATACTGTCGATTGTAGAGTAGGCCCGTGCCCTGCAGTGGGACGTATATGGGCTGATACAGATACAGATACAGATATTTTAATTATCAGCGTTAGGCAACAAAATACATTTGTAACTGTTACACTTAGACCTTGCTCAAATAAGTACAAAGTGACAATTAAAGTACCTGTCATTGGGTACAATTTTTATATTGCCGCCTCTAAAAATTCGATATTCTGCATACAGCACAAGCACTGCTGTAGACTGGTTTAATTTCGTACTAAGTGTTGCATTACGATAATTGCAAATGATAAGCAATAATACGCTGTATAAACACCTGTAAAACCGTTTCTTATTAAACATTGTCACAAACATAACATTATGATTGTTTATTGATATGCCCATGGTGTCGCGGCTGCAATAAATAACTTAAAATAAATACAAAAAAATACGAAGAACAATTATGTAACAGTGTATTTATGACTTACGTTTAATTACAAACCTACAACTGTGTTTATCGATATCATCGAGTATCGATAGCTCATCCATCGATGTTCGATACAAAAATTGTCAGCGGCGTGTATTTAATCGTGTGCCGGCGGCGCGCACCTGCTTGCATACATATTCATTAAGTCGATATCGAGTATCGAGTAGCAGTCACTATCAATGACTGTTTTCGCGACACATCGTGCGATGGGATAAACGCGATCGATTTGAAATTCGAACGATTATTTTTATTAATTTTCGAACACATTTTTTTAATGATTAGATATTCTGATAAGGACATCATCATCACATATATTAATTAACAATAAAATATAAAAAACTTAATGTATTATATCAAAATATCATTTAACACGAATACACGTATTGGTGGTGCAACTATTCTTCTATGATATTAAATAATGCAAGATTTAATTTTATCTAAATCTTAATTTTATCTTGCTTGATGAAATGTAAGACCTTATAAAACTTTTCGACTATTTTAAAATTGAAGTAAAGTCTTAATTTATATATTCCCGTAGCTAATGAGGTAACAAAGCGATTTACGGTTAAGCTTAAATAAATGCAGCTCAGTAGTACACGAACGCACATTTTCGCATACAAAACCGTTGAGGCATTTAGTGGCACAGTACGCAAATCAATGAAAACAAAACTTTAATCATATGCGGGGCGATGTCGTGTCGGTAGTCCACATTTGCGATGCACCCCGACACACGACAAGCGCTCGAATTGAGCGAACATAATGTTTACGATAACACTTGATTGCTTTTCATTACCGCTTTTAATTTACTACACTTACAACTACATAAACATATATTAGCACAACATAAAGCGATGTACGCGCTGTAAGTTTATAAAAAGAAAAAAGTAATTTGCAAAAAGCTTTTTAGCTACTTAAAGGCGATGGCATCACGCAACCTTATCGATCAGCACTGGCCAGTATTTTTCCGCGATATAACAAGCGTTTTGATTAGAAAAAGAACAATACTATCGCAAACATCGCCAATTAGAACGGTTACATAGGAACGCCAAAGAAAAATGCAAAGTGGAGACGAATTCAATTTAAAATGAGATCAGTCTGCGTTCCGCCTGGGCCCGCGTCGATCGGGGCGAAATTGAAAAAAAAAAAAGAAAAAATACCGAGTGGAATAAATAAAAATAGAGATCCCGCTACAGCGCAAGTCTCCGTTGAAATGAAAATAAAACAGCAAAAAGCTTTTTGTGGACGAAATAAATTAAAAAGTGTGTCGCGATTTTGTGAACGGTAAAACGGGCGGCGCGGCTCGGCGAGCCACCTCGCTGTCTATGACGATCATGTGTTGTTTATTGCGGTGACCATTGTGTTTGACATTCTACTTGCAATACTTTTGTTGGCTATTAACACGATTACTACTAACCTGACAGTATCGCTATTTTAAAAGGTGACTCAATAATTGATCATAAAAAAATTTCATAATAATTGTGTATGTTACTAAATATTGACTATCAATTATGGAATTGCAATAATATGAAATTGTATGTATTCGGTGAAAAGCTTCTATGATATTGAAACAGTTTATCATAACGAGTTACAAGGCAGTATGGTTTAAAGTCCTTTGCCATGGCACATTAATAAAAAAGTTCTCATAATTATTTTTATAGCGGTAGGTCAATCATGTTATCTCTCGTTACAAATTGATTAATTTAGGGTATCGTTTATTATAGTCACGGACGTTTTTACGACTTTCGGATTTACGCTTACCAGACCGTACGAGGCATCCGTAAACAGTTGTCAAAGGGCGTTTTGTTTTCTATAGGTAAGACAGAAAAATAAAAGTGACGCTTTTGAAATACCAAATTTATTGAAAACCGAATTTAATATGAAAATTTTAGTTCGATAATTAATTGTTTATTTATATCTATTCTCTTCATGCGACATTAAAAGAGCTCTATGTTTAGATTTGAACATTTAATAATTAACGATAAAAATGAAAAAAAATTCACGAAATAATTCATAAATATCAGTTTATTTAATTCAATTCTAATGACAGTCTTATACGCTATTAACCTTTGCAAATCGATCACCGCAAAAACCGTTTGAAAATGCACCAAAAACTGTAGGCGCTACCGATCAGGGGAAACTTTTACCTAAAATTATATTTGTGGGCCGTCACGCTTTTCCTGGGGGGTGGGTCTGTGCGGGGGGCGATTAGAGGGGTCCTTTGTGAGCCGTAGGTGGCCGCGGGGCCCCATTCATAGCGCGGTGATTGATGCACGTATAATATCGTCGTTTACTCATTTGATATTTGAGGTTTTGTTTTAGTACTGGTTTTGTTTGTTTTTTGGGCACGTGAGTAAAATTTGTATTAATGTGCGGTTACTGATAATTTTACTCATTGTTATGTGAAGATATACGTGTCGAAAAACTGTTGTTAAATTATCCCAAATATCATTGTAAGATGATAGTTTTTTTTTTTGTGTAAGTCTTTACATTGGCTCTTCTCATTTATAGAGTATTGTTTAACATATTATAAAGAAGTCCTTAACCCATGCTAGCCCAATACATATTAGACACGAATTATATTATATATATTATAGGTCAGCCTCATAACTGAATTTTGAATGCACTATTTTACGTAATTTTTTATTGCATAAAGGTACTATTTTTTTTTTGCTACCATTTGCAGGTGGTAATTAACCTGGACTCTCTTAATTATTATACAATAAAAATATATCTATGGCGGTGCAGTCATACTATGAATACGGCCGGTTCTAATCCGGCTCGCACTTAAGTTGTGGGGGCAATCGGGCGTAATACGCGTTTCTAGCATTTATGTAGTTTGCCGCCTGTAAAACTAAAGTTACGTGCCAGACGGACTTCGCTGAATTACTCCTGTTGAGTTACTTTAATGCCTATATTTTAGCCTGGGACCAATGGACGTCGGATGAACTGAAAATAAAAGATTTTAGTTTTGGGGCGCTATTCGATATTAAAGAATGGTATACATTGACACATAGTCTCATAAATTTATTTACTTCTGTGATTGCATAAAGTAGCGCATTCATTTAAGAGCGATTAATCTCAAACATTACAATATATTCTCCTTAAACGTCGCAACTCTCTTTTGCGATTTATTTCAATAAGACATACACACAGGTTGAGAACTAAATACATATAAACTTTGCAACAATCAGCTGAGGACGTGTCAGTGTCAGTTAAGTGAAAGCTCAAACATTGACCTTTAGACATGTTTCTCGTAGGCCGTGTCAGGGGAACATTGACGTGGCGTCTGGAGAAGAAAGTTTCCAAAGAATTTTTAATCAGTGGCATGTGATAGTGGATAGTGTAAGTGTGTGCGGGTGTGCTCGGGTGTGTGCGGGGGTGCGCGGGTGTGCGCGGGTGCGAGGGGCGGCGTCGCGGCGGCGGCGGCGGCGCGGCAGTGCGCCGCGCGCGGCCGAGGCGCCGCCCGCCCACAGTCGCCAGCCGCCGCGATGCCGCCCCGCGCGACTCCCTCCGAGCGAGCCGAGCGACCCGACCGCGCCGACCGACCCGCCGCCGCTCTCGCGCTCTGAACTCGTGCGCCGCACCGCGCGAAACTGAATAAGTTCGACAAATCCGCTTCTTACCTGGACCACTATATAGACGAGTGTCGTACAGTGATACTGCACGTTTTCTTTTTGACTAGTACAAAATTGTATATCCGATAGAGAAAAATAATTAGTATTTTTTATTGTTAAAGTACAAATAATGTAACATAGCGGCACCGTAGCGTCTATAGTTTACATACGAATAAATACAGGGTCAGTTTTGTATGAATTCAATGTGATTGTAGTATAAGTCACCGAACCGAGATTGCTACTGTTCGTACCGCTTTTAGATTACCTACCGTGAGTAATTTTAGGTGAGTTACTGTCTCTAATTATACGTCTGTTTAATAACATTGAAGCGAAACGCTCACACGTTGTAATCAAATTATCATAATGAACTTTAAGTGCACCTTTCTACTGCAAAAATACACTTTAATATATTCACGACGGAATAAATGTCCAAATATAAAGCAATAAAACGGGGAATGGAGATAGAACTATGAATTACACGGGCTAATGTTCGGATATGAAACGTCAAAACAGAACCAAAACAAACCATATTTCTTGAGTCTGTGTGTAGTGTGTACTGAGTGCAACGGTGGCCACATTCAAGCTTTGTAAATGCAAAAAGCATACGTATTCCGGTCTCGAAGACGACACCCGCTATGATTTAAGTCCAACAGCAAACTCCTAAATCACGCTAGGTGGCAGAGGCGAGTGTCGGCCGACAACACGCCGTTGCTCGCAATCCGCAAATTGTTTGTCCCGAGCCTAACGATTTAAATTTAGAAACTAACAAATGCCGATCGTAAATCGAACGCCTCGCAATTGTTTTGAATATAGCCGCGAAAGTTAGCCGCAGAGTGCATCGTACCGACTACCGACTAACAGATACCGCCGACGTATTAACATTCATTTATCATCTAAATATCATGATATCTTTTATTCAATTCATTTATTATTCCGTTTTTATCTGACCTTATCCTACAGATAAGTAGGGTATTTTATCATTTTATACGTTTTGCAAAAAAATTGAGGATGGTGTTCAGACAATTTTCTAAAATCAATTTTATTAAAATATCCAAGGTGCAAATCTATTCAAATCAAAAACATTACATGAAAATAAATGTATTTTCCAACCTGGAAACAGAACTCAGTCAATCAAGATTCACAGTTCATATACGCTGCTAAAGCCACAGGCAATAAACATTTACATACCCATTTTAAATAATTGCACAAATTATTCATAATACATCAATCACCACTAATAAAGCTCTAGCGAAGGAAATTTCCATGTGTAGCGGTATTGTATGTTTATTCAAAAGCAATAAATAAACTGAAGCAACACCGATGAACAATAAAGTGGGAACATTATAGTGACGTAATAGAATGCATACAAATATTCTCACATATACACGACTTGATTTGCAGGTTAATGTTGCATTAGCGATGTTCGGAGCCCATGGGAGTCTGCGAGGGAAAAACTTGTGACCGCTATTCCTCTTGCAAAATAAACAACTTGAGTTTACTCAGATGCTCGAAGTTCGCTATGTAGTTCTGTTATTTCATTGTACAAACGTTTAAAATCGCCCAGGAGAAACCATTTAATTAAATGATAAAAAATATTGCCAAACAACCATCTACATTGATGATCGATTTTGATGAAATTAGTGGTTCTCTCTAGTAATTGTAGTAATTGGCTATTTGCAATGCAATTATTACTCATATTTTAAGACCACCTGGTCTTTCTGTTTGTTACTATTTTAAGACCGAAACATGGTATGAATTTTAATTGAAGTATTGGCTGTAAGGCAACATTTGTGTACTTTTCCCAAGATAATGTCTTCGTGTCCTTTTTATTGCCCTGAGGCGAAATTACAAAATTAGTAGATAATGCATGCTATTTAAAATAATACTGGCCATATCAAACAAAAGATGAAAAAAGTTGCGGCCAGTCCTGGGTTAGAATTTTTTAATTTATGGTTTTATTGTGCGACGTAAAAAATATGCACAACTTCAAAAACAATTATGAGGCAAAATTCAATTTGTGCAAAGAATAACACCACTAAATCATATTTGGTTTTGTCCGAAATGTCACAAAAGAACCGTAGTTTTTATCTCTAACGGTACAAAACATTGCGAAAGGTCCCAAATACAAAGACCTTAAGTGAATGGACCTTGCGCAACGCATTATTCTGTTTAGGACCCACGACTTTTCGTGAACAACGCAAAAGTTGGCATTTTTGGAGTCAATTGTTACGGGGGTGGTCAGTGAAAGCGGGACTTATTGAAATTCTATTATACAAATCCGATTTCTATTCTCAACTTAAAGTTTTTGCTTATAAACTTGTACTTGATATATTTTAAACAATATTTACGATGTTATAAATATAAAAGATACAAATCTCACGTGTTAAATGTTTACAAATAATTGCTTTAGGAAATTATTAAAATACTTTTTGTTTGATTTTAATTTGATAGTAAATTGATATTGGTCGTAAACACGATTTTGTAAGTATGCATAATTAAACGACATTGATTTATGTCAGCCTGGTTATTGGCTTCTGATTTCACTGTTTGCGTGTATAAATTATGTTGGCAACACCTACGGTCGAACCATCTTGATAGTTTAAGACTCCTAATATTTTATTAGTAAAGAACAAACAGGAGTAAATTATATCTAGTCAAATCTATTGGCGAACATTAAAAGATAACATTTCATTAAAGTATATAATTTATAAAAAAAAAGGAAATATACTAATGATAAGTATTCACATCCGTCCGTTGCGAACAGCTTACATATACGATGGAACTGCGAAGCCCGTCAAAGTGACAAAAAAGACATAAGTCGCGTTTTGGGTTAAATCTGTATATACCTGGTTTGGAGCTAATGGTTTCGATTGATGAGATACCACCAATCCACATTGCCAGTGGATAGTTCTACAAAAAATCGCCATAGTTCACAATGTTCGTAATTGTTGACAAAACCTGTTCAGAGTAGATCTAATTTAAATGGAATAATCTCGAATGTCATGCAAATCACGTCGGGTTTCCCACAGACGCCGGTATATTTAGGCACGTATAAACTAGTTGTTGGGCAAGTGATGCAGCCTCCATATATGAGACCAGGCCATGACCCCGTTACAAACAGTTTTATTTTTATTTTCCACTCCAATTTCCTTTCGGACCGTGTCTAACTTTATATTTCTTAACGACTTCCATATTTCGAAACACTTTCGAAATGTACTCGATTTTCGCACGCTTTTACGAAAGTCGATTTACCTAATGTAAACTAATTCCACGGTATCGACACACGAGAACTAACGCGTACCGGAGTTCTTGTTAAGTCGTAATAAATGGATATTTATTCCCTCAAACAATAATGTCGGCGCTTCAAACGGAACATTATTCTTTCTGCGGATTTCAAATACCGCGACATATCAATTGTTTGTTTTTATTTTATAGAATTCCTGTTTTAATACGAATTGTCGTTATTGACTTTGCATTAAGCCTAGTATGTCTCTTTAGCATTTTTTTATAAAATTGTTTCTAAGCCCACTGCAAATATTATACACTTTTATTGTTGTTTCTTGTTAATTAAATCAACTAAAAAAAATGTTCTCATACTTGAAACGTACCAAAGCAGTACTATAAAATAAAGCTGGCCATTCAATGTCAACATCTAATAAAAAATATAAAAACCAATTACCCACCACTAGTGACACTGGTGCCATTTGTACGGGTTTGTGTGTGTTCTGACATAAATCATTCTCGAAACGAGTAATTAAAATACTGGTATACGCCAGAATCAGGCGTTTCGTATTTACGCGGCTTGCTGTGAACGACGCAAAAACACGTCACTGATATTGTACCGGCGAAACTCGAAATGTGAAAATTGTTGGCGAAAATTTCAATTGAAATATTATTGTTTTACATATTTTAAGCGAATGTAAAATGATTTAATACATTGCGCGTTTTAACTGTTTAACGCAACTATAGATGAGAATATGCTGACTTATTCATTGGGTACTTTGAATGTGTTGAAGTAATATTACTATGCCATTAATACCAATACCAATTATTTGTATTCTTTTGGGTACACTCGACGGATGCGAAAATAATACTTAAATGGGTTTAAATATTTACTAATTCTATTCACAATTACTATTATTGATTTACAAAACAGAGTATTTTATTGACTGAATTCACACGAACCCTGAAAGATACGATTATTAAAAATTACTTTTAAGAAATCAGTAATTACAAATAATCGGAAAAACAATATTTCCTGTTATACAAATGAGGAAGTTCTTAACAACTGCTGTATTAAAAGTGCATCAATAAATAACGCGCCGACAAGCCAATTTAAATAACTTCGCGAGCAATCAAATCGTTACTATCAAATCACACAACCACGACGGATATGTTTGTAGGACGCTTGTATCTGTAAGATGCTTGTAGCATAAAGTATAAACTCACACCTTTTCCCCAGAAGGGGTAGGCAGAGGTTCTCCTGGTAGTAACCAAGTCACCCACGTTTCGTTGTGTGTTTTGTCCCATGATTTGGTAGCGAGTCTATCATCGTACTGGGCACAAATTCCTATATCCGGACTGATCATGAATGGAAAAATCCAGTATCATTTTGAGTCGGTATTCGATTTCTTGTAGTATATTTGTTAGAATTAACTTCCATGATATGGGAATAACGTGAGATCGAATACAGGGAATGGAACCACTAAACTAAGTTGTTAAAGCTATGGAAAGCACGTTAAGGCGTCAATTGTGGTTGTAATAAAAATAAGATGACAAACTAGACTGGGCTAAAATTCTGAGAATTTAAAATACACCCGACTATGCCGCTTTAAAAAATGCAACAAAACTGTCAATTGCATTGAAGTATAATCGTCGGAGATAATTGTCACACCATCAAGCGTAGTTATGCGGTCCATAATAAAATATTGATACTGGAACACGTATATAAAACACCCAATTACAAGTATAATGTTGATATGCCAATTAAGGTTAGTATTACGAGTGTATAAGCGGTGCGAGTACGGCGGGAGTCGTAAAGTAGGATTTAATAGCCCGACCGAGAGCGAGGGATTCCCTACGCAAACTAGATACACTTCGCAACTCCGCTCGGATACAGAACGGTGATAAAATGCATAGGTTTTTTTTTGTTTATGGTTTGAATTTTTTGATTGTGTTGTTTATAAAATATCATTTTTAAATCGTGAAGTACTTGATACGGTCACTGTTCTATGATATGAAAATTAGTTAAGAATATATGAAAAATTACGCGTCCAAAATAATTTGCATGATCAATGATGACTTAACGCACTCTTTTAATTTCTTTGGAGTTAAAAAGCCTATAAATATTATTTTTTATCTTGCTTAACATCCAACATATATTTATATAGCCAAATCAGGAAACCACCATAAATCATGTCATACTTACGAATAAAACTGTACAATTATAAAGTTGGTTTTTATTTTCCATATAATAATAATTAATCTTCGAGAGCAAATTTATCACAAATGTCTTAATTAACAGCATTTTGTGCTTTTTATTTTAATTACACGCAACCGAAAACTAGTCCGGACACGGTTGAAACAATGAGTTATTCATCAGACCATTTCGAACCTGTTTTAACGGGCCTTCCATACATTAATAGAGCGGCTTGATCAATTTGTCAACGAAAGTTTACAAGACCTACCGGTGTTTACTCCATGTAATACTTGTACGGGATTGCGTGACATTATTTAATTAAACATATTGCTGATAAGTAGCGAGTTCTGTACTGATGCAGCGAGTAGCGGCTCATGTGATTATGAGTGATGCTTTCAAACATCTACTTTAGTTGAGGAGTATATCACATTATATTACATTTTAAAATTGATTTTGGGTTAAAGAGAAAGGGTACAAATCGTCAAGTCTCCAATAGCTGTACTTGCAACCACTTTTCATAGTAGAAACGGTCAAAGTTACCCGAAATAGCGTGTTGTTTTTCGAGCTCAATCTATGTATATTCGGTTCCGAGTATTCTGGCATATTTGTATTGACTCAATTAAGATTACTTTACACTTTTTTTTATTTTTGTTACAACCGTTTTTTATTTAACTTGTACAGCCCTGTTGCTGCCAACTCATTCATCTACGATAGCCAAGGTAAAGTATGGTTCTACAATTCTCAAACTCCGACTATTATGCCAACTATTTTAATATATTTTTTCGTTACCCTTGGATCGGATATCTATAGAACTAATCTTACAGTCGCTTTTAATTGATTGTAAATTCGATTCAGTATGGTTTTTTAATCTTAAAGAACTATTCTTGTGACGTTAATTTCTCTGTGTCATCGTAAAGAAGTATTAAGTCGTTATGCGGGACATTCTAATGGAGCAGAAAGAATAACAATGTGTGCGGGGGAATGAAATATTTATGCGTTGTTTTCTATTTATATGCAATGTTCTTGGCGGCTTATCCTTCAAGGGATTGTGTTGGAATGATCCAAGACGCGATGTCTACAATATTTAATCATAACACATTATCAGTATTTTTTTACCAATACGTTGCTTAATTCAATTTAATCACACTTTTTTATAATCATACGGTTAAACTGGCTCCATTGAGTGTAATAATAGGAGCTCTAAAATAAGCTTTACGATTTTAAAAAGCTTCTGCACAAGATTTACCGCGGGATCTGTATTATCTATGCAAGGCAATAATATATTAACTGTTTATCTTAAATCCTAGCATCATCATCATACACCACACTATAATCGTCAAATTTAAAACCAGTATATATCACATTAATATTATATGCACTAGGCTTTATTTTCACAAAAAACTCCTAATTTAAGAACTCGGCGATACCGCGTTAGTAAGTAAAAAACATTTGGGTCCAATCCCGGCTGCTTGCTATGCAGGGCGGCGCGGTTCGCCCTGATTTTTGGCCCGATGTCGACATTCGGCTCGAAATGTATTAGTGGATTTAACGCCTACGGAATAAGGCCCCCGTATCGGAAGGTATGTGACGCGAATTCGCTATTAACTTCGAATCGTATCGGACTTAGTTTCAGGACTGTTCAGATTTAGTGATAAACTATAGGTACTTATATTATTAAAAAAATGATTGATATTGGTCGCTATCTAATCATGAGTAGTCCAAATATGTATATTCTACACAATTCCGCAATGGACAAACAACAAAATTAAATACGAACAGTTCACTTTTACCATCAAAATATAATTAGTGGCATTATGATCAATACATATGGTATACTTTTGCCTTCTTGTACCTGTTACATGGTTTTAAACGACATACGATTATTTTAATTGTTTGTCTCTCTCATACACACATGTTAGCATATATTTATTTCGCTTAAATAAAATACATAAAACATTTATTAAACCAACGAACTACATTAAAATAGATTGCCTTCCTAATCACTGACGGGGGGTGTAATATCAAATGCAATTTCCTTTATTGTTTTCGCTTAAACAAGGAACGGGCGGGGTGGCCACACACGCACACTGTAATTGGGTAAACAGTACGTTTCCCCAAAAAATAATAATGTTACAGTACTTTTTGTAAAGATTTTAATGACACCCCAGGTAACGAAGAATATTAAGTTTATTTTACATGCGAAAACAAAAGCTTATGACAAAACTTTCTTTGACATACAAATTTTCTTAAAAACAGCACATTTTAAAATTATACTTGTATTAAATGTCTGCATGTTATAATTAATAAGAAAAAAAGAACATAAAACAAGAAATATTTAAAAATTCGACATCAAAAGTAACACATTAGAAACACTGAAACCACTAATTATTTAACGTATGAAAGTAAAAAATTAAATGCAAATAATCGGAAAATTACACCCAAACACATATTCTAAATTGCAAAAAAATACCATCTAATTTTATATGTAAAGCAAAAAATCATAGGTATGACCGCCAAAAGAGAAAGGTATTCGACGATGCATATTCATATACACGAATTAAGCTAACGCAAATTATTATCTACATAGTTGGAAAGTCGAAACATACCAAGACATAGGAAGTTGGCGGCGGCTGTGTTATCTCAAAAAAGGATCTTTATGTTAACAACATTTAATTATTAATTCGTGCTACACGTCTATAATTTAATTACGCACATAAAAATAGTTGCTTACACAAATTAGACGAATTTTGTACATTTACATTTATGGACGAATTCCACTAATATACAATGATAAAGTGTTGCTTTGTCTGTACGTTGCGGTATTATTGTGGCTTTATTTTAACCACAACTTTAAAAGATGCTAAACTCATAAACTTAAATAGTATTTTATAGTAAGCATTGTCACTAGGCTTGCAAAACTGATATATGTTTTTATAAGCATGCAAAACGATTATTTATTTGGTCGAGACAACTAATTACCGGCCACATGTTAATTTTGTCTCTTACCCACCAATTTTTAGTAGACAGCTGTACACAAAAGTAAAAAGACTTCATGGTGGAGATCTATTTACCATTAGATTATAAAACGTCATTAATTTGAAATATTTAAAAAACGAACGAAGTCGAAATATACAGCCAGTATCAAATTAAGAATTTTGGAATGTCGGTATGAATTAATAGTTTCTAGACAAATGTATTTTTTTTAATGTTATGCCGAGCGTGGCAAAGGCATTCTTCACCAGCGGGGTACCTCAGGCATCTGACAGCTTTTTTGCTATAACCATGTATGTAAATCGTAACCATAAATGGTCGATGAAACGACATTTTTCCACCTTGCGGTACGCGTTTGTACTAATGAAAGGAAATTACGTGGCTAATACGACAACTTAGTTTTTCTGCAATGAGTGAGATCTTCATATTGAAGTGGCTATCGGGCTTTTAAGTGTTTTTTTTTGATCCTAATAATTAAGACTAGGTAGTTTATAAAAATGATTATCTACTATAATAGACTTAATAACCTTATGGCAAATTCATATTTGGTGACAATTTATTTCAAATGCAATCAGCTAAGTTCAACCGCCGAACAATTGGCATAGCAACCATGCAGATAGATTTCTACACAAAATGTTGAGGTTTTGATCCCTCTTTGATTTGATTCGATAGCCAATGCAAACGAACATCTTTCCCTACACTAAACGGTATTCATCAAAACATTTCATAGAGATTCCCCATGAAACAGTAATAGGTACACACGAGTGTAGCTCAGTAAAGGTTAGTGCACACTGGTTTATGTAAGGCGGTGTGCACACTCGCATCTCATTTCCCGCCCACGCCACTTCCGATGCCGTCACTCGATAGGTAGGTGCCGCTCGGGGTTAACCCGATACCGCATAATGCATACTTGCAACTACGTCGTGATTTTTATTTTTAAAACGGCTTTTTGTTTTGCAAAAACAAAAAATACGGAGTTGAAAGCTTAACATACAGTAAAACTGTTTGTGGATGATTTATAGGGACCCTAGACATAAGTACGGTTAATACAAATTATTTGAATTAAATTCTATGACTTTATGTAAATCTTTAATAGTATTAAAAGTAAAGTGCATTTAACAGATCTGTCTTGATATTTTAGTATTTTTATATAAAAATAAATAAAATTATTAATTTTGTGATACAGTTTGAAATATACCAGTCCGTTTTCGTAGTGTACAAAAACTAATGTAAACTTAACACTCAAGGGCGAAATAGGGTATAATACAACACAAAGTACTATTATTATCTTAGCTCACACCGTAATGACCGAAGCAAATTCGCCCTTTTAGCCTTACGAAACAAACTTTCCTCTTTAACATTCTTGCAAAAGTTGAACGAAATTTCTAAGCCTTATGGAAAAGTTTTGTATGACAGAAAGACTTCGCAATTACGTGTTAGTTACGAAAGTAAATGATAAAGGTTGACTTGCATACATGTTGAAACAAATACTGTTAGGCAACAAGCAATCGATTTTTATGTGCAACGTTTACTTTCTATTTTACAAAGATTTCGACTCACGATTTATAGCGAAATGTTACTGATATTAACTAAGTTTAATTATACCTTTATTTTTAAGTTGACATGTTATGGCTTTATGATTTAATATTTGAGCTAGTATGCAAATAAATCTTTGAAATCAAACTAAAATTAATTGCTTTTTATTTTGAAATGTAATAAGCATTAAGTAACGTTTTCAACTTATGCAATAATATTAATACATATTTAAAACCGATTATTATATTTTTTTATATCTCATGTCCTCACTTGGCGTTTACAATTCTATAAAAATCGCACACAAATACCAATAAAAAAATAAGCAAAATAATTCACTCACGTAACATGGAAATTATTGGAGTAAATCGCTGAGAACATCCGCAGTCGAATTAAACCGTACATTGTAGAGTGATGCCAGGATGTGATAGCGGACTGATCGCCTTGTGTTTAAAATTATTATACACTTTCAATACAGTTACTTGTCTTTCGTTTGTTATTATGGAGATGGAGATTTTTTGACTAAATACTGGTTTAAAAGAGATTGCTGTTTTATAACGGTGTTTTACATTGGTAATTTTAAGTACCTAGAACTTTAAAGTAATACAGTATTACAAAATTTTTATTATTAAGTTTCCATTCATAATGTAATTTACAACAATGAATGTAAAATTATAAAATAATGTTAAGTGGAAAAGTCCGCTTTAAAAGTTTTATCAATTTATGTCTTAAATTATAACATTTTAATCAATAAACTTATAACTAATATTCAAAACCAAACCAAAAACTCAAAAACTATAAAGTTCCTCTTTAACTTTTGCTTGTAAACAGCAAGGAAATGCTCACATATCAACCCTACTGGTAACTAGTTACTCCATCATTGTGCAGCCCATTTAGCCGTTACATTAGTCAGCGCCGACTCACCCCAGACAAGGCTTGAAAAAGCGCTCCTTTCACGAGCTCTGCCATCGCCCGCAGTCGCTTCGTGTCTGTGAACATTAAGCGTTCTGTTTTTGAAAATCAAGATATTAGAAAAAAAAAAAACAAATATGTCTGTAACTATCTAAAGAGGTTTTTGTTGAGGTTTTGTTTAATAAGATGGATTAGTTTAATTAAAAACTAGTGTTTATAAAATAGGACATTAACATAAGCATGATCAGATCGTATATACATATATACATGCCTTTTTCCTAGAAGGGGTACCCAGAGGATCTCCTGGTAGCAACCAGGACATCCACGTTCAGCCTTGTATATTTCGTCCCACGATTTGATAGGGGGCGATAATTCCTGACTTCGGACTGAAAATTAATAAAAAATCCAATATCAATTTGCTCGACCGGGATTCGAATCTGAGACCTCAGCTTTGCAATCATACTATAGTACAACTGCACCACTGAGATCGTATATACTGATCATAAATAATAATATTATCTACACTGTATAATCATAAACTTTTCGATGGACGATGTTACATTTAAATTCGATTAGTACACCATATACCTTCCTCGTCGACATCAAGCAATTTTTATTCGACCAAATTGGACCAACAGTAAATACCCTGACGACACTTTGACAAACCTCCCTCATCTATACTTACGTAATAGCTATATCAATATGACAAAAACCAGTAGCTGGCGGTTATTCTTTCGACAGTGCCCTAATGCGATGTTATCATGGCGGAAGAAGGGCCCGCTCGCCGGCGCGCTTTGCCACTTAAACTCGGCTATTTATATCCTATGTAGGGACCCTTAAAACGAATTGGACATCTGTGTGAACTTTAAAAGGTTTTCAAGACTTCGATGCCCTTAGGAAATGCAGGTGAAGGTTTTGGAAATGGTTTCTGGTGTTTTGATTTGAAAATGTCTTACATGATCTATGATAGTGTTATAAATAAAAAGGTAGTTTGAATCAAATTATGTAGGCATATTATTTTTACCATATACAACGAGTATTATTTATTGTATAAAGCACGAATTTTGTACTAATTCTGCATAACTGGCAAGTTGGCCAACTATTGCAATTTATTAAAATAGATGCAGCCACTCACGATTTCTCACGAAGCTCAACGATTGATGTTATTATTAAAGAATCTCGATGAAGACTTTTATTATTTTACCTTTAAACATAATGTCTTAAAATGTACCCACTTAAAACCTTTTGAAACTGATATAATACTATACACTAAAATAATGGGGACATACTCCCCTTACAGTGCATTGCGATGTTTATACTTAATTGCAGTCAAGATTAAAGTCTCGTACAATATGTTCATATTAACAACTCATATTTACAATTTATCTTGTTTGTACATCAAATTAATACGATGCGTTTCCAGTTGTGTTTGTTCATATTGTAGTTAATTTGTAATTGAAACAGAATAATACAAGTTTTGTGAGTATAATTATTAGTCCATGTGAAAATGTTTTCAATTAAAATAGTAATAGCTTTTATAGACATTACGCTGAAGATATTATTGCTCTATCAATAATACAATTTCATACATATAACACTGCAATTTAATTTCTTTATTATTACCTGTTATTGTATCTATCGGTACCTACCTATCTTCACTGTCTATTACCTCCGCTTTGCCTGACATAAGGTATCCTTTGTAGACCATAGTATTATCCATAAATTATCGAACTTAAATGATTACTCAGCCTTTTACGCTGTCGAAATTGAAGTGTCCACGGTCGCTGTTGAACGCAGTTCACTGCTATCTATTTTACTGTTAAGTGGACAATTTCGGGTATTAACCTCTTCATTCCCATAAGACAGAAACACATACAAACAAATCATTAAGCATCGATGCTCAACGAGCCTTTTAAGTATCCTAGTTTGTATTAAACAAAATTAATCAGAAATAAAATAAGCCAGTGTTAGAAACAAATAATTGTCCGGATGAGTGGACAGTCTAATGTGAGAGTTTGCAAGTCACTCGTAGCGTATCTGACGCTGGTTAATGATTGCTGCCACTGCTAATTTCAACTACCAGAACCAAGATAACTTGATCTTCGATATACGGAACGTGTGAATATTTTAAAACACAGTTCATGACTGCTGTAAATGGTATCGGTAGAACGGAATAAGATCAGGATAATCATATATAAGTTACATATAAAAATCGATGCATCCTCTCTATTAACTTAACTTATTCCACTGAGCTACAATGAAGTGTAAATAAATGAATAAATATAATTTATGTGTTAAATGATAATATTTAAGTTTACTTGTAATATGAAAAATGCATAGCTGAAATACTATTACAAAACTCTTGTACATATGACACATTTACATTGCGTATAAAATATATACATATTTATCACATACAAAACTCTGTGAGAACGTTTGACACTGACACGCGGCCATTTATTTGGAGCGTAAGGCAAGGGACTTGAGATCATAGACAACCATTCATTAAAACCAGATGCCTAGTACACCGATTAAAATATGTATTTGGGACGCCGTAAATGAGTTCTTTCGGTTCAATCGTAGCTTTATCGGGTGCATTTGCGGCCATGCATGCAACGGATTGTATTAAGAGTATAGAGAACTATTTATAATGGCTCTCCATAAACATTAAATGCATAAATCTGCGTAAGTTGACCTCATAACACTTTCGAAGGATGCAAGGAAGACTAAACGATCTATAACACGTTTATTCATACAAGTCATTAAATAAACATAACAATAAATCAATCTGGAATAAATTAATTTCAAATCAAATAAATTATTTTATAAAGCACCACTCAATCATTAGGTGATAGGTTCTTACCTCTGCTGTTACTGTGAGATTTATACGTGATTATGGTGGGTGGCATACACATGGATGTGATGCCTTGCTCTCAGTTCGTCACCTCACATACTGCGCTCGACATCACGGCATAGCTCCGACGTGATCCGTAACCGCAGTGTTGCCAGAACACCATCTAATATTAGACAAAACCAATTATAACATACGTAACTCATTTTATTTATTTTTTTTGTTTCAGGTACGACATTTCTTCTATAAATATATATTTTGGTATGTAAAATACACTGCATTTGACAATAAACGAAAACAGTGAAACTCGCTAGCGAAATCCCTTATGCAATGTTCTTCACACGAAATCTTTTTACATACACACTGCATCGTGAAAAAGCGTTGAACTTTTACACAAAAGCACTCAGGTAAGTATAGCATTAGGTAGTTCCGTTTATAGAATGGGATAGAGTCTTATCCGCTGTTTGAGACGGAAATAGGAAAGTGGCGCGGGTGTGAGAGGGACGGGTGGATGCAACTCGGTTGCGCCCTTGTCGAGCTTAGAGCTCAGCTGTCTGCCGAGAGCGGTGATGTTTGAAACACGGGACAGGCGGAGCTTAGCTACAAATCACTCAATGTCACATTTTGACATTTGAGATATTAGGTCTTTTTTCTATAACTCCGCCATCTCTTGTACTTTTTACGCTCGATGGACCAATGTGACGAAATTCGCAATTATAACCGCGTGGAGAGTGGAAAAGAAAATAGTGCGTATGAATTATGTATTGCGTGGTTGCTTTTTAATTTTGTGATTTTTAGTCGACAATTTTAACCTATAACACCTAAAAATTTGCCGTAAATATAATTTACTACATTTTTATTTTGTTAGCTATAAACATGTATTTTGATGAAAAAAATATTTAAATGACGTACTTTTTTATAGTTACATTTTAACTGTGCCCACATAAAAATGGCCACATATTTGGTCATGGTTCAATAAACTAACCTCAAATTGAAACAAAACCATAAAACTCCCGCCGAGTGACGACTCAATACGGGTCCAGTTGCGCTAATCATTTTTTAACAGCCGCCATAAATTATTCGGCTTAGAAAGATAAAATAAAAGATGTCAAACTAGTATGAACGACGATTGACCGGCTTTTATTTGCGTAATATTTTAAATTTCACACAAATTAAATTCATTTAATTTGCTTAATATTTTAAAACAATATTATGAATATTATCTTTGTTCTTTAAATGAAAATGACGGCGTCTTATTCTGCAACATTCGCTAACTAAACCCAATATTACTTTCGAACAACAGTATAAAACTTAATCGAATGTTCTGTGCGATTCTGACAATCGGATTTCCTCTTAACTTTTCTTATTACCGAGTTGGAAATGCTCCAATTGTACATTAGCAAACAATTTCTTTGTCTAAAATCTTTTTTACTCTTGCAACTGCCAATATCGGAAGTGCCGTTTAATGAATTAAAGTTAACATTTCTGGGCACAATTTTAAAATTCAAAGGGAGATTTTTTATAAAACATGTGACACGAAATTACGCAAAACGTCCAAACAATCCCAAGCATTGTGAGAAGAAACAATAACCCCGGTTTATGTTTGCATAATTAATTCTCTGGCCGAAACTTGCAGACGTTCGACCGCGCTCCCACTTACCGTTACACTCATAAACGCAGCGGGCTTCGGAATACGGACGTGCTTGTTAAAACCAAATCTATAATGACTCTTAACACTTTGTAATAAGATCTATTTTAAACTCCTAATAATTATAATAATTTGATGCTTTGTTCACGCATTCTAATTCTTCAAAAATATTTTTTTACACATAAACAAAACAATGCTCGTAATGAATTAGACGCTGAGCATAATTACAATTCCGCTGTTATTCCGTTTGCGTTTTGTTACAAATTAATTCAGGTTTTGGTAAATTTATGACGGTTTTAAATCGACCACTTCCGTGACAGGTCGGGTTAGTGGTGACTGAGAGTAGGTGGCGATGTTGTTAACCTATCTTAATCGGCGAAAAAAAAAATTAAATAAAGCAATAAAAAAACGTACGTACATCTCTAAAAACGGTACATTAACGAACACTTACAAATATAGGTTATTTTTAAATTTTGAATTATTTTTAGTAACCATTTTAACATCTACAAAGACATCTAATGATCTAACCTTGTTTAAATGTAAGATACTTCGACAAAAACTATTGAATTATGTTTCCTACCATAAAATATTAATTTTAACAGTGTCGTAATTATACAATATTAAGATTGCGTACATAAATACTTGAATCTTAATTCCATAAAGATATTTTTCTAAATATTTTGTTCTGTAAGTTTGTATAGATGAAGTTGATTTTTTTTCTTTTGTCTGAACCAAACATGTTTGGAAAATTTATGATTCTCAAAACAATGTATTTCTTACACTTGGTAAAGGCATTCACAGTATGCTAGATAAAATATATATAAAGGAGGACGAAAACTAAATCTGTGCGTAGAAAATATTTTTTGCACATATTTAATCTTGATTGCTTTCCTGTGAAAAAATAGTTGGATTATGAATTCTAGGTACATTGGTAATTTGAATAATGTGCCTTGCAAAAGCTAGATTATATCCCGTTAATAACAGTGAGGCACTAAAATTTTATAACCATAAACTTAATGTGTTCTGATATTCTAAGGCCGAATTACACCAGAATCGATAACCTAAAGATAATGTAATTTCTTGTATATTCATTGTACATATTCAAAAGCAAATTAACACAATCGCAAAATATCTTAAAAAATACTTATTGAAAAAAGCTCTATTATTTTACCGATTAAAAATACCACAAAAAAAAACAGGCAGCGCCGCGTTCCAGCCTTGTTAGCGAAGACGTAATTGCCTTCCCCAACTTTTATAGCGGACCATAAAAATGCTCGGGCCGCGTTAATTAATTAAAACTATTATGATCAAAATTAACTTGGAACTTATAATCTCGTACATGTGTGATTATTTTATACTTTTTGTAATCATGATGTTGTAATTCAATTTATATTATGCACTTTAGAATTTTCCTTTAAAAATAACATACATCTTAATTATTAAATGAAAGCTTTTTTAAAGTGTATTTCTTGCTTATACATTTAAAGGCTCTTTGTGTTTTGGAAATCACTTTGTAGTATTTATAAGTATTTTGCATTATAGATATAACCGTGATATCTACAAGGAAATATATTCGTGTCAAGTAAAAATAGGCACAAAGGTGGTTTTATTTTTAAACAAAAAAATTAAACCTCTTACACCCTATCTTTAAGCTTTAAAGCCCACAGCAATGAAAACACTTACTATAAAATGTAATTTTCTAATATATTTTGTAAGTGTACACGGGGATGATATTAAGTGGGGATTGTTCCAAGTACACACGTGACGTGGGTTTTCTAATATAGTCGCCCCCTGGTGCGCTAAGACTTGCTGATGGATGGCCAGTTTATTGAAAACCAATACCTAGACCACTTACATAGGGTATGGTCACGCGAGTATTAACGAGATTGCACGGGGGTTATTTGATTAGGGAGAGAGGGAGGAATCGTGAAAATTTCACATGATTGGGAATATAAAATTAAGTAAATAAGATTTTTTTTAATGCTATATATGGCGAGACGAGCATACATACGCTTGATGGTAAGCGATACGACCGCTCATGAGAATAGCGAAATCAAAACAACACCATTGCAAAGCAATGCTTGTCATTCAATGCGCTGGCCACCCCGAGACTTAGGATGTTAAGTCTTAATAGTTGATGAAGCAATTTCTTTTTTATAACATTGCATATATGATATTTTATGCGTTACTATATATTTTTTAAATAATAACAGACGTAATATGAGTTATAAAAAACTATAATTTTATGTCTCGCTTTTCCTTCCTTCTTTGATTGATGAACACATATTTACCTAGTATTTTACTAAGCGGATATATGTTTAATCCACGTCAGATTTATTAATAATTAATACATACTAAAAGTATACAAAAAGTAGTGAGAATGAACGCCACGATCGCAACTCGATCGCGCGCCGCACTGTTCTAAGAAAAACAAGAGATTACTCATCCTTATTCGAACTCTATCTGAGAAATTCTCGAAACGAACCCCGCCTCAGGCCTGTACGGTTAGCATAACAACGCAAACACTATTAACTATGCAAAAACTCGCAAACACGTTATAAATAATTTTTTTGCATTTATAAACACGCATATTAGTTTATTTGTTGTAAATAAACAAAATTAATTTATGTAGAAAACGTTATTACTTTTAAAATGTCAGTGCGAGTAGGACTAAATAAGTATCTTAATTTTTATTACTAACAAATAAATATTTTGTTGGCACGTATTAGAAATCGTACGCTACATCAAAGGGATTCAACCCAACTAACACAATTTTAGCTACACTAATCCGATTTCAACGTATCAACGCAACACAAAAAAAATTGAGGGTCTGTCCGTACCTACCCCTAGTCGGGAACGTAAGACGGAGTACAGAGAAAGTTTGAGTGACGTACCCCCGCACCGCCCCCTCCCCACCAGGATTTATGGCGCCATATTGGATTGGGACAAGATGACACGAGGCCCGGATAATTTGGGCAACGGTATCACGTGACGGCGAACTGCGAAATGGCACTTTAATTATGATATTCCCGAGTTTATTCCGTTTGAGTTTGCGAATATTGCTGTTATTTAGTAGCAATATAGAAGTTTTAGTTATTAATAGAATCAATTGTGTGTGTTGGGTACCAATCTATCTACTTTTTTCCAATTATAATGTGCAATAAATAAGTCAAAGAAAAAGTTTTAAGGTAATTGAATCCCATTAGAACTTTTTCTGAGTAATATTAGAATTTCAAATGTCACATCTGACCATATCCTAGACAAAGGACATAAAATGTTTTATGAAGTGTTAAATATGTTAAAAGGCTAAACTTTTACATAAACACAAAACTATTTTTTACACGACACTGAAAGATGTAGCGGGCGACAGAATGGACTTATTGCGAAATATATTTTAAAGTCGACAACTTTTGCGTCCCATGTCCGCACGATATATGTAAATGGAAACAATGAAGGGCCAATAACATATTCATTGGGTTTTTGCTGCGTCAACCCTCAAATGAAAGGTGCTATATAAACAAAACTAATTCATCGTTAAAGCAATAAATAATACGGCGCAATTGCACGCACTCGCGCGCAGCGTCAGTAGTGTCAGTGGTCGACACGCATGCGCCGCTCAGCGCTCGCCGCCGTGCCAAAACGTATGCATCCGAGCACCCGGGCTCCAACAAGAACAATAATAAATAGCTTTTTATTACCTAATCAAAAACCCACAAAAACTGGATAACTTCCTCCGCACCCGGTATATATCAGTCTCGCTTTAGTAACTGTACGCAACTAATTGCAAATGGCTACGTTGTCAATTGTTTTATAATACTTTATTACGCTTTTTACTTCCACCGAATCCATCGGTAAAAAGCGCTGACGAGCCGCTTCTTGTTTAGCGAAACAAGTAACTCACCAGACTCTCAGTAACCGAATACTTGAGGGTGCGAATGCTGCAAAAACAGAAATCTCGTTAAGATGACAATTTATGGGTTGTTTTTGCTAAATGAAAATAGTCGCGGCCCGTGAACTGAGCGGACCTTTTTTGATTTTCTTAATGGAATCTTTCCGTTGGGGATTTGTGTCGAGCGATGCTTTAAGCTCTTCCTTTTACTAACAATACTCCGCTGCCAGATATGTGAGAGTTTATTTATAATTTTCTAAGGTCTAATTCTTGGCAGCATCGTACACTACGGCAGAACGGCAAAATAAATCGGAGAAAAAGCGTTAATATCATTAGCCATCCTTCACATTTTGCGTCACAATAAAAACTTAACATTGATAAAAACTTTCTTTGTTACAAAGCAACAAACCGGAAGCATTTCATGATTTATGACAAAGCAAATTTTTATTTTCATTTCTCTTCGCTCATTGTTTTTTATTATTATTTTACCACAATTCCTCGCAGCTTTTCAGTGGAAAAAAGTCAACGTGAAAAGTCGCTTTCGCTTTAGTGGAAATGGAAAATGGAGGAAAATAAAAGAATCGGTCGCATATGTGCTCCGTGCGAGTGGCTTTAGTGTTATGATGGTTGCTGTTGTGTATCTGCGAGTAGTTGATTTCATGCGTTTTGTCAAGTTAGTGTAAATGTTGGCGTGAAGTATTTTTAGTAATATTTGTATCTTGGTTTATTATTGTTGCGAGAGAATATTCAAAGGACAAAGTCACCTTCCGGAATCCAGGTTTCAATATCGCGTCTGAAAATTATTTGTGAATTATTCTGTTCGTTTGACGATCATGTCAAAATGTACGTAATAAATAAAACCACTAAATTCAACTGAAAAATTTACATAGCATAAACAGAGCACTTACCATTCTGGAATTCTGTTACTCAATTTTAAAACATAAATACAATAACAAAATCACATTACTAATTAAGATTACCAAACAGAAACATAACGCGATATACCACACATTGAGAATGAGCATTATACATCTACATATATACAAGTTTACCTCAGATAAACGTATAGAACCAGTAAATAATAATACAATGTAGTTAGTCCGGGCAGACATCCCCAGGAGGCAGAGCGTACACTCAACTCTTTTTGCACCATTTTTCTGTCACAGTTTCCTTTCAGATGTTTTCGGTTGCTATTTTATTTTCACGTCTCGAGAAAACTGTTGAGTGTAGTTGTATGAGATTCCTTGCTTTTAGAGTAAAAAAGTAATAGATCTTACCTTACTGATTTTTTATATTAATTTATTTGGAGGTCTGCAGTGTTGCGATTGGAAATTCAAAACCCATAAAATCTGTAATAGTTTTTCTTTATGCGCCTTTAAATTTTTTACACCACTCTAAGTTTGACTGGGAGCCTGCCTCATTAACCACCAGTATACTTTGTACATAAAGCGTTAGTAATTGGATACAATAAATCTACTTTCTTCGTTAATAAATACATATGTGTTACTACCAACTAAATAATCTAAAATCTTAAGATTGACAACATGTTTCGCTCGGCGTACAGCTTTATATTTTGTTTTATATCTCGCAGCCCGCTCTATGCTTTTAATGTTACGGTAAATGTCATTCTATTTTCCAGCTCCGCTCTGTTTTGTTACCTCCCGCTGTTTCCTTGCCGCGGACACTTTTGGTTAGTTTGTTCTGTTTTCCGTACAATAAATAATAAAGACCATTCCTTGGCATCATTTAGAAACAACAACAATTCGTAATTCTTGTTGGTATTTTTGTGCACCTCTGAAAATAGTGGTGACGTGTCACGGATATAAACAGCTTGTAGATACAGATTTGAAACTTATGGTATTAAATAATAAAAACTAATTTCGTGTGAATTGCCAAACCAGAAATATCTAGCATATAAATTATAAAGCTAGTAGTGTTGCAAGTAACATAGGTACCGTATTTATTTCTGTGCGAGCTATAAACAATATTTAGGTCTTTATATCGGCGATATTTCACTAATGAAATAGTGTTTAAAAGCCCATCATTCATTCTGCGAATTCCTCTCTATACAGTTGTGAATAATTTAATCGATAATAAAACAATAAACTTGCAAAACGAATGTTTCTGTCTGACATTAAAGATAAAGGAGCGAAAGTATATAAAGATAGTTTTAATGAGTGCTGACATTTCTTTGGAAAATACAACTCGAACATTGTATTGCCTTTGTGAGCCACGAAAGGTGGACCCAGAAATATACGACGGTGTAATGAAATCAATTTGAATATACATGGTGCAAAAAAACCGAGAACGCGTTGCATAAAGTTGCCAACTGTAAATTATAATACCAACTTAAGGTACACATGTAACGAAACGATAAGTGCAACAAAAATAGACTGCGGCATAATTCATAATTGTGGCATATAAAAGAGAAATCGACTGTGAAACCGATAACCGCAAAATCATTCTTAAATATGCAGATATAACGCTTCATCAATGACAGAATCTGATGTATAGAAATAGGTTCTATTAACCAATAATAAAGTATATTTAACGTCCCGGCCATTTAACATTTGCGCTTTATTTAAAAATAGTGGAAATCTATTATATCATTTTAAATAAGGGAGACAGTGTCAATTGATGATTCCTTATTGATGAACGTTGCAGACACGTGCTTGGTTCCGTATCTGATAAAAGAGCTCATTTAGAGGGGCGAGATCCATTGATATCGATTGTGAAAACTTGATTTATGTTTTCGGCGTGTAATTCGCGTTACAAAAACAAGGAATTTTTTATCGCATTTTTTTGTCGATAAAATTCGATGAGCCATTGATGAATTATGGCTACTGTGCGACATTACATTATTTGTACCGAATTTCGTACGGAATGCGAATTTAATTTAATTTTAACATGCAAGTAACATTGTAATACGTCGATTCCGAGACAAATTAATCGTTTAATTATTTTGCAGTTTTTATGTGTTTTAATTACAACGTTGATTGGATCAATCACTACGCTCGTGTATCAAGCGAGTCATATATTTTAAACCCGTCGTAAATTATTGCATAAAAGTGAAGCTGAATGCAGTCTAAACACTATTTCATACTTGTTTTCTAAACTCGATTTTTAAAAGCAAAAAATGTGAAAAGTTTACGTTCGTTCGACTCGTGATCCGCGAAAGAATCAATTTTATTGGTAAAACAAGCGGCGTCGGTGATTTATGTTGTACGAACGTGGCCCCGCGATAGCGTGTCACCGGCCGCCGTGTTCGCGCCTCGCTCTAGAATTTGCTAGAATATTCTTTTGTGTTTACAAGTACAATGACTTTTTGGTGAATCGATTTTGTTGATATTTCTTTGTCCTACGAATAATACATTTCCCTTATCGTCTAACGTAAAAATACGACAGCAATATACAAAACGGAAGTGTTTTCGAGCGGTCTCTTAACTATTTGAAAATCGTGTGCATATGAATTCATAACAAAGAAACATTCGTTTGACCTTTACGTCCATTAAGTTTCGAGATTAGAATCTAAGCAATGAGTGTGCGGAGCCTTAACAATATACTAGAAGTTATTTTAATTTGTCAATGGTTTGCAGGTGGAGTTTATTATCATGTAACCGCTCGCGACGCTAATCCAACCCGTCAAACATACGCTGCGTTCGCATTCATCATTATCGACCACCGTTGCCATTAATTCGCGCGTTAACCCGTCAATTAGCAACATTTTTTAATCATTTGTCATTATTAACGAGTGTGGAATAACTTTAAATTGAGTCCTTATTGTTTGTAATCGTTTTGAAGACGCACTCCCGCAATATTTTATGGTTTCATTACATTGTATTGCCTTACGGTGGTGTTTCTTTATGTGCTCATGGGCCATATACGCTGTTTTTGCGTTCATTTTATATGTTGATATTTTGCATTAGTACCATTCTTTTGATAATTATCGTAAATTCTGATGGGCCTCACTTGAATAATGGGACACTTTGTAAAGGTTAGTAACATATTTAAGTGTAAAATAGCTATGTTGTCTGTGCTTTTTGTAATTAGAAAGCATCATCACGTCAGGTTAGTAACGAAGTAGGACTGTGTTGTATGTGTTCTATTGTCCGGCAGCCGTTCCTCGATAGTCATTATTATAATTAAATGCCAATTATATATCATCTCAATCAAAAATGTCACCTTTGAAATTATAGCCCCTACGTGCATCCATGTCCCATAGCCTGGAAATTACCGGATATTAACGACGAATTACAAGTTTTATAGGTATATTAATTGTCTTAGACAATTTTAAAACCCTTTTTAGTTACCGAATGTGTTGTCGCTTTCGGACGACTTTTAAATTCAGTTTGAACGAAGAAGACAAAACATTTGTTAACTAAAATAAGTTTTAAAACTGTTTATAAATAAGCCGTGAATGTTTAGGCCTTTATTAGTCTATTACCGAACCGGGTTCACAATGTGTACACTAGAACAAATCAAGCAGTTATATGCTAATTGATGCAAACTTGTCTCCAAACCGTAATTGTTTGCAAGTTGCAATAGTTCCTAAACTGTACAAGGAACTAGAAACCTTTACAGAAGTTAACTTGATTTAGAAATATTATTTCACTTAAAACATACTCAATACTTAATAAATAAGATTATCACAATAGTCATATTGTATTTTTTATAAATCGCGTTTTCTATAAAGTAAATGTTTCTATAAGATTTTTTTTATTTTTATTCATAGAGCTCGTAAATCTTTGAATATTACAAAACATATTAAGTAAATAAAATATAGAAGCAATAATAAATTAAACGACATTATACATTTTTAAATGCTGCAAAATATGTGTCGCATGAAGTCATTTTAACAGATGCAGACTATGAAATTATCCGAATTGAAATATCGCATTGGGTTTTTACAAGTAAAAAAACAATTACATCATCAGGAGACCTTATTTCAGAATATAATGATTACAATATGGCAAAAGGGAAATAAAGTCCAAAATAAGAAGACTATGCAAAAATTATTATAAGTTAAACATGATTAAGCAATAAATATACATGTTATTATTTTCCTACAGTTATCAATATTTTGAATTTGATTTGGCGATCAAAGTAAGAGATGAATTGAGTCTAAAATAAAGTATTTGCACGGTTTTAAAACCAAGTTTGAATAGATTTGAAAAAACAAATACAAACAAATAAATAGTTACACAAGAAGAGCTTGGAAAAGTTCGGATTTTATAAATCGCCATTTTATCTCATAGATACCAAACAGAAAGTAGAAACAATCGACTCGAAATAGAACTCTAAGTAGAAGATGTAACATTGTTGCAAGATGTAAAGATCTGTCGCCCGGTCCGAAAGGTCACGTACTTTGGATGATATTAAGTGGACACAAATATGTCGGATTCGTGACTTAGAAACTCGTCCGATTGTCTCAGATTCTCATGGGAATGGTTAAAACTAACTTATTTATGTATTTTTTTATAATAATGTCACATAATTAGTGACTATTGTTGAAACGTTAATATCAGTTTATTTGCCGTTAATCTGTTTATATGGGCATTAAGTATTAATTTCCTCTTCCGCTTCAAACGGTCCGTATACAACATTTAAATTGTATATTTATATTTTGAGATTTTTTATGAATATTAACATTAATAATCCAACTAGTTAATAGCATAGGTAAGACAAGGAATCATAATAATATGTAATTGGGTGCTTTCATTAGAACGCAGTCTAGTGCTAAACAGATGATAATGAAATTCTTGACACAGGGATTCAATTTCTATTGGTATGGTTAAAATATCAAGCTAAGAATTCTGGGAAGCTTCAATTCAATTCATTTTTACAGTAATTGGAAAAGGGCGTAGATAAGAAAATGTATTAAAAAGATCCATATCTGAGATATATTTGTTACTTAATGTGGTATGTGGGTGAATGTAAGCGCAACTAGAATTGACTTAATAAAAACTAAATTCAAGGTAAACTAGTTCGAGGAAGCCAAGGTGGAACAAGCCAAAACAGTGCAGTGCGTTCTGGGAAAACCAATTTGGGGTGTTGGATCTAAATGTTTATATAATCTTGCATCGCTGACTCATAACCGTATACGATATATTTATTTCATTCTATAAAATAATTTATCTATTAATTTAAATGGTATCAACTTGGTATCAACATTAAACGTTTAATTGATTGCCTGTCGTAATCATTCAAACATATTCACTTTAAAATATGTAATTCAATTAACACAAATAATTTGTCATTGTTGAATACTGACCACGCGGCGAGTTAATAGCCAAAGATCAACGTATCAGCTGGAATAGAATCAAAGACCACCAATGAAGCTATGACGTCATTAAGTGGTCATAACTTGGGATTTTAATTGGCCCTCGTATAAAACTGCAGCATGCTGTTTCACTCCCTCCACGACAAATACGTTTTCTCCACGCTCCGCAGCCGGGACCTGTGTTTAAATCACGCATATGCGCCGAAAATAAACTATGCGAGATCACTCCTCCGCGTCGCCGTAAATTCACTGCTAATTTACAGCCCCCAGTGTTATAAATAAATAAATATTCGTCGCCGTGATGCATTCACTCTTGACACATTGTGCCACCACTTGTAAGGTAGCTGTCATAACAGATCCTTCGTTGTAGACTTAATGGATCGCTTTCGCTTTTGTTACTTCAGTACTTGGCTTGAACAATGCTCGCGTAGCGTTCGCTCAAAATTCTCGTTCATAATTCTTCACCCGACTATTCCAACGATGCAATTTTAAGCTTCATTAATCTGCAAAGTACATTTGCATTACCGTAGGATTGAGAAAGCATTGAAGATGCCAATACACGTTGAACTTTTCTTTGGCTAAATCAATTAATCAACTACAGCGGGAAGAAGTAACAAATTATTCTGCCACTTACAGAGCTCGCGGCGGACGAAAGTTTTCGTGTGCCAAGTGGTGTGAAGCGCAGGAACAGCCGCGATGTTCCGTGCCAGGGATCACCAGCGGGATTGTGGCCATTGTAATACGAATTCTTAGCCGCTGTTACCATCTGTCTTGTAGCCGAAATTCGAAAAATAATAATAGATGGCGATCCGCGAGACGAAACGCGTCGCGCTCTCGGTAGACTGCATTATTTTGTCGATATTAATATTACACGTTTGTGTACGTCCACATCAATTGATATCAACGAACATGCACAATACGAGCATAATATAAATGCGATGCGTTCTGACGCAAATTGCTTGAATATTAATACTTTCCACTATGGTTCATTTTTGCGTGCGTAAAATGAACACGGCTCGAAAAACAAGGTCTTTGTTAAAAACTGACCTAGCTAATACTATGAATAAAACATGGTATTTTATTAAATTAGACATCCATGTACCTATCGAGATATCGTCCGTAAATCTTATTACTCGCTGTCACGAAGATTGATTCGCTATCGATTATTTAATTTATTATTCTCGTTTACATTATTCTGTATTGCAAATCTGAGTTTGCAAAGAATCGAAATCTAAAATAAAATCTCGAGTAAATAATAGTTCGTAAATATATAATATGGCTATTGTTGTCATTAAACTATTTCCATATAGATATTCCTTTTTCTAATTTTTCAATTTTTATTTGACTTACGACATTACTCTAACATTGCAGTCAACAATCTACGGTCAACATTTTTCCCATAACATGTATCTCTACCTCATAAAACCTTAACTCTAATCCACACTGATATTAGCACACACTATCGATCATATACTATCGATACACGTCAGTTATTCGTCACTATCGATGATGATGCGAGTGCCAGCGGGCGTGGCCAGAAAGGTGCCAACTATGGCGAGCGCGTTAATGTACCGTCTCTGCTTGCGTGAGTTTTTGTTCGTCGTGTGCGCAGTGGTACTATTAGCGCTGTTTGGTACCAATAGAAGTCAGGTTTGGTCCCAAAGTTTAGTGTACTGTAAGTTAAATTCAAGTATATTGAAATAAAAACGTAGGCTTTATATTCTAAACATAACTTTAATTTTCCTTTATATGTATTAAATCTGAAACTTTGAAATCAGTCAAGCATTTGCGTTTGATTGCTTTCGATTTTGTTACATTAATATATTTTTGTGTTCGTCGAAATAGCTAAATAACGTAGAGTAATATTGGGGCAATTTTGGCGTGGCAACAGCTATTGATTAAACAATGACGTCTTTAAAATCTCATCAGAATCACATGAAACTGAAATACGAAACAAATGTTTATAGCCAATAAAAATTGCTATCTTCCGCGCTTAAAACCCCATAATTTCTAACCACTCGTCTTTCAGTAAATTATTACATTTGTCTATACGATTCTAAATCGATTAATAAACTCTATATATTTTCTGTATATAAATTGCTGTCAATCTCACATTTCATTTCGTTTTGCTTGCAAGCGATGCCTTAGTGTCTTAGCTCTTTTATTTTTGTCTGACAGCACGATGTGCGCTGACGACTCCAATTGTTTCAATTAGGTGTGATTAAAATCTAGACGTAAGAAAATAGAGCTTGAGCTAAATTTGGACGCCTAAAATAGAATATTCGGGCACTGACTGTGTTTAGAATGAAGAGCTAAAACTAAAGACTAGAAAAATGTTGGTATAAGCATCCCAGAATTCATAGTAAAGGTAAATTTAATCAAACTATTCCAAGAATTCAAATATGCAATGCAAAATAGTAGATCGATTTGTTCGAAGCGAACAACCGTTTTGTTACACCAAGCCGCTTAATTGATGGGAGCATCTTAATCAAAAGCCTCTTGTAAACGAACCATCACATCACGTATCCGGCTTCCTAAAACGAGTGCAATTACACGATAGATGAAACCGATCGAACACCGAAAGCAATAGAAAATAATTGCTCCGTTTTACGATACGAAGCTCGCGGAGAAAGCGTCTCAAATCACACACAACGAATCGGGATCTGTTAACATCCGCCACACACATAAATATGTACATACATATGTGTACGTGAGAAGGGCCCATCATGTTTTATTTATTCGCGGTCGACTCGTAATAGAGTCGTGCCGTGAGAGCGACCGCCACGTTTTTTGCCGTCCGTAACTTCGCGTATTGAGACGTCCTGGATGCTGATGTCTTGTTGCCTGTCCATACTATCCGTTCGACATGACGGCGACATTTATTTTTCAATGTTTTTTAACACAGCTGCAAACATTATGTAGTTACATAAGATATAAATCTATGCGACGCCGACGTGGACACGGCCAAACAAAAACTTGCCGCGAACGACATATTTCATACCAACTTAGAATTCAGACAGCTGCAAGTGGATATTAAAAATCCATTCATCACTGTTGCAAAAAAATTCAGATTCACACTCTCCACGGCGACTTCGAAATCTGCGAGACGAGGCGGCGTTTCCCGGTCGCCCCCACCTCCCCCGATCCTTCCGGCTGCGAGCGCCTCCCTTTTGACAGGAAATGATTGTCTAATATTAGCTTTGTTATAAGGTCCCTTCGCTGGGATTTGTGTACGCTCTTCGCGAAAACGTTCCCGACGTATCCGCGCTGCGACATATTTATAAAGCGCTAACTGCTTCAACAACAGTTTTTTTACTTCCCGACACACGCTCGCAAACTTTTTAATTAACAAAATAAATGCAATATACTTACACGTGCTTCTAAAATTGACTGTAGAAAAATAAAGTTTGCTTTTTATTTGGTTAGACATTTTAATGATGATTACGCTTACAATGAAAGTAAATTTATGTACACTTACACATTTAATGAAAATAAATTTATCAGCCGCGCTTATCTTCGCGATAAAATTGTAGAAGCAAAAAGTTTATACTTGTGTTATTAGTGGACAAAAAATAACGTTCAATAATTTCTCAACGGTGAATCGAGCGTTTAATATTTTAAATTAGAGATCACTAAATTATAGGAAGAATTTGCGGTCGTCGACCCGGGTCTGGAGATTTTTTTAACACCCTGATAATCACGGTAAAATCTCGTCGTATTTCTAAAATAAAACTGGTGAAACTTTTTCAAATTTATTGGGCGGGTGTCTATTTCGGTGTTCGTCAACACTGGCGGCCGGCCGCGTCGTGAATTCGGACTATGAATACTCGCCCAAGGAATCCGACTAACTGTGGATACCTCTTACTGACAGATTTGTGTGATACAAACGAATCCTACGTCGCAGCTCTACCGGAAGAATATTTTTTATTCCACTGATAGATTTACATACAGTCGTCTATGTTATTTATTTAGGAATTTTATACAACGTCCACTCGACATTTCAAAAATAAATATTTTTTATCGTTCACATGTTTTTTATGAATGCTAGAATTATTTCAGTAACAAATGTCAACATACCAGATAAGCTTCGGTACAAATATTTTCGTGAATTTCGAAGTGGAATAACGTATAAACTACAGCATAACTTGGAATATTTACATAGTTTTTTTTTATAAATAGCTCACTGTTCCACTATCGTCATCGCAGTAGCAATAAACTATGAAAAGCTGGATAATATTTATCACTAATATTAAAAAAAAATACAACCTTAGACCGTTTTTAGATATTGCAATATATGGAGACGTATACTAATTAAAAACATCAAAAATAATAGATATACAGGGTATATCAAGACTGCTACCGAAAACGAAGCCGGGTGGTAGTTTAAGCGACTTCAGACACAATGCAACAGAAAATTTTGGAAAAAAAAGCGACTTTTTTTTGTTTTTTTTTTTTATATGGTCGTATTTGGGTGGTAAATACCTTTTTTTTCTAAAATAATAGTGTATATTTTATTTATAAAGACTCTAAGGTATAAAAGAGTTTAAATTATTATTTTAGCAAAAACTATGGATTTACCACCCAAAAATGAAGATATTTAAAAAATTATAAAAAAAAGTTGTGTTTCTTTACAAAAATTTTAGTTGCATATTGTTTGTAGTTACTAAATCTACCACCCGGCTTCGTTTTCGGTAGCAGTCTTGATATACCCGGTATTTAATCCTCATTCTTAAATTTCATCCTGCAAGGGCATCTGGTGGTAAATCAGGTGCAGTATTGGCACATTACGGTGGCAGTTTATATACGTAATAGCAGATATAAATATCTTAAATCAAGAAAGTCTCTTTCTACTTTTACCTAGAATACGAACGTAATAGATTCGGTAAATACCAATCAACAAATGCCGTCCCAACACAAGACCAACAACCAATAATCAGTAGTTCTTTCAGAATACCTATCGATAACAATGCATCGAGGAGCGATACAAAATTAAACAATTGATATACGCGCCGCCGCAAAATATTTTTGTCGAAATGGCAATAACGTTGAACTCGCATATTGTGCGATTTCGCGTGTAGATAACAGAAATAATGGGGTTCAAAAATGAAATTAATTCCAGGTTGATGATTTCAAATTGAAAAGTCACATCGGCTGGCGCCATAATTCATGATCCTGAAACGTGTCCGGGCGGCTGTGTCGGACGGCGGGCCGCGCAGGGTTGCCAACTGCGTTTTATTTTTATTTAGCTACCGTGTTCCGTGCCCGCTTTCAGTTTGTTTTCTTTCTAAAACAAATATTGTCAAAACTTGAATAGATTTAGTGTCACCTATGCGCCTCCCCTTAACAATTGCTCCCTCGTACATAATGCAGTTTCGACTCATTAAAATATTACCCTTGTACAATGGAAGTACAAGCCTAAGCCCATGCACATGTTTTTCTAGCTATGGGTAATAGAAAAAAACGAATTAACATTTACCATCGCGATAATTAAAACTTACAAAAAAAAATTGCTGTTCTTTTACAAACACCATTGATTTATTTGCATGTTAGTTTTTGCTATTTGCGGTTCTTATAGAAACATAATTTATCTACAAAACTAATAAAATAATATTTTGATTTGATGTAATAAATTATGACGAAGTCGCTAGATGAAGATTTCTGCCAATAGGTCGCATGAAAATCCCTGGACGAGACTCTAGTTCATCGAAAGACCTCTATTCAACATATTTTTATCGTGGATCTTATACATATACATACATGTATAATTTTAATCAAAATTATAATAATTATTAAAATTAACATGTAGTCAGCCCTACACTGTGTAGTGCGGACTCATTGTCGCAGGCCTCTGTCGGAGGTCTTTTCCGCTTCACCACGCGCGATATCTGCGGAGGTGCCGCCCTCTAGCCGAATATTCATGAACACACATAAATAATAATGTGCTAATGCTCTAGCATACTAAATTCTCCTCATTACTCGCTAGGAATGGGGAAGGAATTTTGAGTGCACTTTTTGTAATCGGTGTATTATTATGTGCCTTTGGAGTAACATGAAACAACCGCAATCCATGTTTTAAGAGTACTATAGCTCTCTTATAGGGGCGAACCATTAGGTATACCAGATACCTGCCTACTAACTACGTAACTACTATCTAGTTGCTTTTGTTACGCGTCATATCAACTTATACTTGGCTCTTTCATTAGACCGGATATGTATTGATGCACTAAATTATATTATTAAAAATGTTCTTATTTTTAAACTTTGTTACTTTATTGTACACCAGTGGCAATCAAAAAGTAAATATCAAAATATATTTATTTACTATAGTAGTTCATATTATTTATTAAAATAATGTTATTTATACGTTCTGGTTTTTCGAAACCTTATCTGGACAGCAATCTCGTATCACCATAATGTGAGGTCACTTTCCCAGTATATAAAATGCGGATTTTGGTATTTTATGATGCATATTTTAGGAATAAATTAAATTGATATGAAATATAAACTTGGATGAGAATTTACCGTGTGAATTTCCTTGTAACAAGTTCTTAATACGTGTTCACAGAATCCATTAGCACGAAAACATTCGAACGGTTATCGAAATTCGAGTAGCTAGCCAATTAAACTTTCGATTTTTAATACTATATCTTACATACTTTTTTTATTTTAAATTTGTTATTATTACAAAGGCACGTGTAATTTTTTTACATACTTCAACGATCTATAACATCGTTTCCGTAAACTTGATATGTTCAAAAACAGCTGGTGCATAATGTTCAACCCAAATCAATATAAAATAAGTGATTTATACAATATTTAGTTAACAAAATGGGACACCGCGTGTGTCCCAATAAAAATACCATTAATTCTGTCATCTAAACATTTACGATTGTCTCTAATGAGGTAACGGTCATCAAACCGGTTATAGAATATATTTTATATAATTCAATGGAGAAATGTGTGGTTTTTTACATGTAAATATAACTCAGTGGCAGGTCTCATGTTTAATTCAACCGCTTGTCATGAACATTTGTCGGTTGCACTATTTCAGACGACCGTAGGTATGTACTTTTGTTTGTTCAGCGCGCTATATTTGCACCGTTCCGCGAAACACTAAAGTACCTAGCTTTGCAATTATAAATACATAGCTTTATTTACTCTACATATAGATAAATTATATATAATTTCGTAAATAGAGAAGTAAGAACTGTGTATTGACTTGTCATAAGAGCAATTTAATTGCCTACGTGACCAATAAATTAATTTAATTTCAAAAATGTATTTCATTTAGTTTCATAGTTTTTATTCAACAAAATTAGTGCGGTAATTATCAACGATGTTAATTATATTAGTTAGACTTTTAGTGGAGTTTTTTGACCGCATAAAAAGTATGTTTATTCAATTAACCGAGAGAAATGTTTGTGTGGCCCACAAATATTTCTTCCGGGTCTGGGTGTTTGTGAGACCAAAAAGTCTCTCGTAGTTCCTGATACCCACGACACAAGACTTGATCTTAGTGTGGGGTCAGGACTATGTATGTGATTGTTGGGTGTTATTTATTTGTTATTTATTTATAATTAATTTGTCATAAAATATAATGTTACGAAACTTGATAATAAACATTACTATTTGATTAATTTTAATGACTGTTTCCTAAACGTTGCAACACAATTTCGATGTAATATATGTGTATTAATTTAAATAATGACAAATTTATGACCGACAATAAATAGTAAATACATTCATAAACTTATAATTAATAATCCACGCGTTTATTTGATAAAGAAAATAGTAGTGCTACGCGCCGTTCCGTCAACGCTTCCGGGCCAAAATTAATATTTTAAATTAGAATTTAGGAGCTAATAGGCTCGTCGACGTTGAAAAATACGCATCCGTGCTAAACATGTTAATCCAACTAATTATTATACGAGTAAATTAGAAAAAGGCTCGTAAATCATTCGATCCACAAGCGTCGGGTATGTAAAGCCGCGGGCCTTCCAAGGAAACACAATGGACGTCGTCGCGTCCCTGTCTCGTAGCAAATCCAAACAGGAGTTAGAAAGAGAAACGCTCACTCACGAAAAACGAGGCCGTAATTTGCCTGCACGAAAATTTGATAATAAATCATAATAGTTTTAGACAGAGCAGAGGTAAAAAATAAACCAATTTGAAAAGTGAATTGTAAGGCACGGCGAGCACCGTCGCTCGCTCTGTTATTAGACCAATTATGTTATTATGTTAGCCGTATCTAATCCGAAAAACTAAATTGGAGTCGGCCGCTGCCGGCGAATGCCCGATAGGTTCAATCATTTCGACTTTTGGGTCACACGAAATTCGTTGCGGAAGCAATAAGAAACACGAAAATTCCGTCCGAAATAGTTTGAAATTATCCAACAAATATGTAATTTTGTGAGCGAAATATTTATTGACCAAAAAAACGATGGCGCCCTGGCGTATTTTCGGGACCCCATTCGCTACGGTTCATAGTTTAGTACAAATTAAAAAAGGGTGCACTATTACAGTGCATATTTCAAAGTTCACGTTTCATAAACAGCCCCGCGTCGCCCTTTGATATCCCTCACTTAACTCATATTTCATTCAATATGACCATAATTGAAGCCGCGGGCGAGACTTCGTTAGAATATGCCGCTTATTCCCTCGCTGAAGAGTCCACAGTGGTTCGCAGATCGTGACTAGATAAGAAACATCGCATGAACGATCGCCTCTTTCACAATTTGTATCTTTAGCATACTTCGGTCGCGGAACAGGTTTTCCTCGTGTACAAAACGTTTGTGTTTTCGTTTCAAAACGCGTCCCTTTGTATTATCAAAGTATCAAATATGAATACCAAATAAGGGTTGGGACAAAAGAAAAACTGACAACTTTTTTAATTTATGCGCATGCGAGTACATGAAAACGTAATAATAGGAGCGTGTTTGGTAAATATATTAATGTAATAATTCTCCGAGGGCGTTCCGAAACTTGTCGGTTAATATTTTTGTAAAATTTCACGGTAGATACATCATGTTGAGGTCGTGGAAAATGGCCGACGTCTTCATTAACTACGAGTGGCTTTATTATTTCGAGAGCGTAACGTTTATGTTGATTTTCTGGATTTGTCTCACAATGGCCGGGGATGAAAGCTAATGAAGTTGTGTCATTTGAGTTGTCAGTTATGTTGGCGTATGTAAATGACTTGCTTATTGAGCACTCGTTTTGTTTATGATTGCATGTCTCATTGCTAATGTCTGCCATTTGTATACAGATGTTTTCATTGTTTTGCGTAGTAAACAATATTACAGTCACGCCAACCCGCCCTTAGGTTAACTTGAAAGATACTAAACTGGCGATTAAACTAGTAAATTCCAACCTTCTACTAACGTACTACTTACGTTTTACATGAAGTGGGTAGACACAAAACAGTCCATCAGGCTATATATAAAAATGATAGAAATGATTGCTTTGGCGTTTGCAATAAAACATGTTATGGAAAACCATGCAGGTGTGAGATATCGACACCAAAGAGGTAATAAATACAACTTAAAGTTCTCATACATAACTATTACTATCAAAAACTACATTATTTTACTAAGAATACAATTTTTAAATGTGTCAAAATGTTGGAAACTCTAATATATATTTTTTAATTTATAACTTCCTGTGTTAACCAACCGATTAACATACATTTAGCTTCAGCGGAATGTAAAAGGTCAAACGGGTAACATTTTGAACAATACTTACGAAATAGCACTTAAAGAAGAAGATGAAGGAAACTTTGTTAATAAAACTGAAAAAAATCTCGTTATATTAGTTTTTCTCAGTGGCTACTACACTTTATTCCATCTATCTTCAAAATTTTTGGGATAAAATGTATCCTATTTCAGTTTACTTCTAATAAAGCATTTCTATACAAAAAATAATTTACTTATAACGCTGCAATATTACGCAAAATACAGACTAACACTTAGTATTTATAACATAAATTTGTAAGATTAAATAAATAATTAAACTACGTATATAATATTGATAAATATTAGACAATTATCGGACATTGCTTTTTTCTTAAATCATTCACCTTAATGTTTATGAATTGTTATCGTCAAATTATACATAAACGGTACAGACCGATATCGGCGACGCAATAAATTAATTTTTAATTAATTATTCTTTTCAACTTTTGTTTACGAAACTAATGATGACTACCGTGTTATTAATTTAATTAACAATGTTTGCAGATAATCCCGCTGAGCTTATTATTATTTCTCGTAATGATTTATTGTCAATATCTCTGTGAAGTTGATGGTTGATATTTAACTTCAGTATAATTAATTACATTTTTGCAATCTTATAAAAAAATATTAAGTGAAATAAACTACTGATTTATGTTCTTGTTGTGCTATTAAAAAGTAGTTGACTTGACTAGTTAATAGTGTGTTTGTATGAAACAAGTTTCGAGTCTTCGTATATTACCTGAATGTTGTGTGGATTTTGGATATACTATGGAATGACGTCAGCTGACTCCCGCCAAACGTAATTTGTATGTTTTTTAAAATTGCAATGAATGGCAAGACGAGCATGCCGTTCGCCTTATGGTTAGCGACAGCTCATGGACAGAAGCAAAACCAAACAACACCTTGAATTACAGTGCTTGGTACTCCACTGCGCTCGCCATCCTGAGATATAAGATGTTGAGTTTCAATATATCCAGTAATTAGTCTGCCTACAATGTCCTTCAAACCGAAACACAACATTGCATTTACACTGCTGTTTAGCGGGAGAAATAGACATACTTTCTATTCGCCGAACTTGACCACGGCACACAATATATTCGGTGACTGCACTGACCCATTTATCTGCTGTACTCCTGACCCTGTCTCCGTATCGTCAGGAGATAACACAAGCCGCAGGTCACAGATACGCGATGCCAACGACTTTTTGAAAATATTTTTTCCCCGCCCGATTGCTGATAAGTACGCACAATGAATGACGTTATTGTCTTGCCGAGACGTGTTTACTATATGCACAAGATTTATCAGTCAATGAAGGGTCTTATACAGAAATGGCAGCGAAATATTTTATGCGAAAATGCAAACTGTTTTATCAAATGAATGGGCCGTTTCAAAATTTTCCAAAGTAAATATGACGTTGTTAATCTGCAACAGGATCGCTACGAGTCAATTAAAATATTTTAAAATTAACAAATTAAGTGCCATATCACGATTCAAAAACTAAAATAAATGACCTAACGAAATTCCACCTTGCAAAAATCTCTTCTACCGACCCAAAGGTTGTCTGGTAGAGATTGCCTTTGTGCGATAAGATACGGTTTTTTTTTGTGTGTAGAATATAAATAAATATCCCGTGACTCTACCATTACCCAAATTCAATAATATATTGATATACGAACAGCTAACACGATACTCTGTATACTTATAAGTATATAGTCTAAATTAACATTATAATGTCTACTATCCTATAATATAAAAGTATCCATACGAATGAATGTTTTTCTCTTGTTACAGGTAAGTTGGCAGCCTTTGGCGTACGAAAATGTGTTGGGAATTAAGTTCAAACGCGTGTGCAGTGAAAGTTACGCGATTATCAATTCAATTGCGATTTACATAAAGTCATATTTCAATTTCGCACTAACCCCCGAGATGTTAGCGACGAGGAGCCGAGTGTACGCGACAGCTGAAAATCTGACTGAAGTTTTCCGTCTCCTTTCCTCATGCAACTGTTGGCTTTCACGCGATCAGTTTAAACTGACAGTTTTATTTGTGCTTCAAAATTAAGCAGATACAATTTAGAATATGACGGGTTATCGTATATATTTAGACTTGGATAAGCCCAAAATAATTATTTTGGTTTATATGAAATAATAAATTATCTCTTACGTAGCCTTATTATTGATAAAATTTTAAACAAATTATATAGAATTTACTAAGATATACAACGGACGATTTGATTGACGAAAAGTTTGCTATCTAATTTACTGAATAAAAGGCAGATTAAAAAGTGATATACTAACCAAATCAAGTTTTATATAGACAAATTTAGGAGAATAATGTATTCTTTACTATCACTTGGTCACCTTTGATCGTACACGCTCATCTTTCAGAATTCACAAAAACTAGACACATATCAAAGACGTACTTTAGAACTCCATTCAAATATAAGATAAATTATAAAACGTAACAGCAAATATTCTAAAAATTTCACAATAGGACTCTACCACTAACTCTTAGTACATATCGACACATGCATACTCTCATAAATATAACTACGGGGCAATACGTCAATTATGTATTTCCTTGCTTATCTTCGATCGATTAGCGAAACATAAATATGCAAATTGTTAAACTACTCAATTTGTATAAGTCATAATAATTGCAATGTCTCATAAATAAGTCATAATGTCCTACATTATCGAAAATTATTTCCTTTCGAGATATTTAAAAGTTGTTTCTAAGTTAAATATAAAAACATCGTGACGTTGTTCATACGTTGGAAAATCAGAAATATTCAATGATAAGGGGGTTTGAAGAATTCCCTCTAGCCATAATGACGTGATAATAAAATTGTATAATATTTATCTGCAAGGAAATTCCATTCGATGCAAAATTATTAATATCTTCAATCATCTCGTGATTCACATACTGTGTCATTCCTTGGAAACTTTATCATGTAGAATAATCCAATGACTTGGGAAATCATCGTAAAGTCTAGAAACCAAGCAGACAATTTGGAGATTACTAAAATATGTATTCGGTGCGAAGAGCTTTCATTTCCTGTGCAACAGTTGCCAAAATAATTCAGTTACAAATCGAATAGAGTTCAACTTTGCTCTACATTTTTTAACACCGTTACCGAATCATCGGTCAGTGTAGCTTTTGCAAAAATATCGAAGCTTAATTTTCGTCTTGAACAAATTCAGAATAATATTCAAATGATTAAGGAGATTAATTGGTGCGATCCCAATCGTAGAGACACCGGCGCATCTCTCCATTGTGTTTCACGCCCATCGGTGGTGCTACGGTCCGTGCGTTCGCACGCATTCGCCTAATCTCTCATGTGATCGGCCACATAGACTCGCGTATAACCGGCCATTTTACGAGACCGCCACACTCCAAACTCTATTTAGCTGTTAGGCATCATTTCGCGTGGCCGCGTTAAAAGCACGCTGCATGTTCGCACTCCCACCCGTAACACAAATGCGAATATATGAATCATGGAACTCGCCAGTGGTGTGTGTGTGCGCGTGTTTGTGTGTGTGTGTGGTGTAGGGCCGCGTACAGTGTACGGCTGGCTGGAGTCTGTCAGTGTGTTTGTGCCGATGGCTGCACGTGGACGCGTGTGTGTGCGAGCTCGCCGCTCATGCCACCCGACTATGACGGCTCGTAGATTTGACAGCTAGCTCAATGCGGGTTCAGACGTTCATTACACGCCGATGTAATTTTCGTGAAATACTTGACAGTTTTATTTACAGTGCGATAAAAACATTAGTGTTGTGCGGTTAAAATATAGTTGTTGGGATTGAATTTTCGCGCGTAATCGCTAGTGTACTATTATATCGGAACACGTCTAATTTGACGATTGATTTGTGACATGACCGAATTCAAGGCGATTTTATGATGTTCTCAATTAGACACACTCTGTTGAGAATCAATTTGAGGGGCAACGTTATGAATAAAAGTTCGATGGCGGTTTTGTGGTTCCAACAAGACGGAACGAAACGCTCTTACCCATCGGTAAATGAAATTAAATAGTTATTGCAAACTTTGATGACTTTGCGCGTAACAAATATGTTGGGGAAGAGGTGATATTAAACTTGACTCGTAAAACTTTATTTTTGTATTTTTGTATGTGTACATTTTTTATAAACAGTGGACATAAACAAAGCTATCTAGTGATTAATAGTTATCAGTTGTGTTGTCGTTGTTTGGAGAATTAAACCTTGGATGTATCATCGTCGGTAAGTTAGTTTTATTTTCTACAAAATGAACTGTTATTATTGTACGATTAACTGTTCGAAGTTAAAACAAGAGGTATAATCTTGAGAGTTTGTAAACAAATGTATTATTACTTTAATGCCGTATAATTTGGATAGTATGTATAAATGTCTTTATTGAAAAACATTGATAAGAAGTAGTAGTAAAATTAGTACATTTTTTTAAATAAAAATAGTTACACCGTGGTTTTAACTAAAAATATTGATAATCTTTGCATCAAAAAACAAATAAATTGGATTAACTGAAATGCATGTTTATAAATGATATTAATTTAAGCTCTAATTGAGAATTCTAGAATACTAAATAAGCATTATATTTGAATAAATTTATTAATCAATAAAAGTAATAAACTATGGCGATTAACATATTATGAATAAAAATAGACGAAAAATAAACAAACATAACTTGATTAACAAATTACCGGTCTTATCGCTAAGCATTAAGCAGTTTCAAAAAAAAAGAATATTTTAATTGATTAATTTAAAAACACTACAGTTAATATATTTCGTGTAAATTGATAATGCCGCGCTTTTGATACAACTCCCACGAATTGATACCTATTATCTGATATTTACTTATAAATATAGGTACCTATATACAATAATAATACGGGAGATTTTCCTGTATCGACGCGAACATTATTTAATAATAGTTTTGAATTACTTAAACCCTTGATATTTTAGCTATACAACATAATTATTAAGAGCAATTATGATCGTATGAAACACTTTAAAACCATTGATATGCGTCCCGTAGCCCATCACATTTATAATATTGACATAAAACAGGTTGCTCCGGGCCTACAAAATACCTTATAAACGGAAATATAAAAATGCAAATGATAAAAAAAACATGCTTCAATTTAGAACGTATTTCATAAAAAGTAAGGTGCATATGTCGCTAAGATTAATTGATACATTAACAGAATGAGAATAAATTATATTGTTCTCTTTATGTACCGGTGTCGGATCGGCTTTTTGTGGGAGTCGCCGAAAAGCAGGTACCGAAGGATTTTGTCATTTATCAAAATCATACTGTTATCCTTTTAAATGAGTCGACGAAACGGCGAAATAGAGACGTAGATGACCGGGGGTTGATGGCTGGTGCCGCCCGCGGAACGATCATTTAACAGATTACATACTTTTTTTACACGATGATAAATTTGAAAAGCTTAGTATGACGTCATTTTAGTGTGACGTCTCTACACATTATAATTGGTTTAGTTTTGGTTTTAATTTAAATAATTGTGTTAAGCACAATGTATGTTTTTGCTACAAACTATGTATATATTAAGCAAATAATTATATGTATAAATATCCTTTTTTATATTACTAACATTATAATTTAACATGTAATTTGCATACCTCGTAAATCATCGTAGATTATCATCGCATTTCGTAAGAAAATTCTTTTCATATTTTATGAATGTTTTTTGGTACCCACAGACAAAGTTTTATGGGTCTAGCATTCCTATTTAATTGTGAATGAAATTGTTTGCACTCCATCGCCAAGAAAAAAACAAAAAAAACTGTATTATATTGAAGATAAAAATCACACATCATTATAAGAATAAAATAATTATTTACACTTTAATAAATTATTTTAACGACCTTCATAATATGCCTACATAACCCATAAATTTTCTATTTGAAATAACGACTTTGATGATGAATTATTACTTTTTTTCTCAATATTACTGTAAAATGTATCAATCAGATGCTTTTAGTAAACACCTACGTATTCATGGCGCATATTAATCTCTCTCCAAGTTATTTCTATTTGACACATCATACCAACTAACGTTAGAGTATTATTTATTATTAAAATTACCCAATTAAACATACACAGCGAACGTGCTCACCTATAAATCAAACAAAAGGTCAATGACAAAAAATTGAGCTGCCGAAAAGTGGCTCAATAAATTGATCCAGATACATGGTCACCGCAGCGTTTGAAACTAGGCGGAGATTTCCACTGGCTATTATTCTAACGGTCCCTTTCACCGCTATCTGCTGACCATCTGATGAACTGCTTTTTTAAACTTCCTTAATAAAGCGAGCAGCATGTAAGATTTTAATGTGCAGTAGACTAAGAGATTTGGTTGATGTGATAATGCGGCGTGACTACGCGTTCACGACTTTCTATGCGTTGCGCTTGATAAACGCCGCGGTTCACTTTATATACGAATTTGGAATTCTTTGCCCTTATGTGTCAAAAGTTTGACCGATGAAAGTCGTCTGTGCGAGTGCAGAAGATGCGCTCGCAACCGAACTCAAATAATAGGCAATATCTCTTGTATAATAACACCATTCTCACGCGAATCCTAATAAAAACTTTGAATAATTTAATTCGCTGATCATTTAAATACTTTATCCAGGAATGATTACGCCCACCTTTGTGTATCGTTAATTTAATATCATTTGTTCGTGTCATCGGCTTCCACCAACGGAGCTGGCATCTCATTAAATATTTTAATTAACTTTCGGCGGTCATGTAAATGTCAAAATTGGATATGGTGTCCCGACGCATATGTGCCTATATAAATATTGTTATGACGAGCTATTTACAAAACTTAACTGGATAATTTGCATTTAATATATACATTAAGTTTATGTGGTGAAGTGGATTGATTTGAAACTTCATCGTTCGATTAATCACACGCATAATACGACCAATTAAAAATGCTTTTGATATGTATCATATGATATTTATAGTCCAGACCATTTTTATACATCAGTGTTTACACGATAAATTGATACAAAAATATCCGGTTTATTTATTGTTCCACACTGACTGTTATAATAAAATAAAAATACATTTTTTTCGATGTTGTAATCGTGTAGCATAAACGTCACTACACCAATCATTTGGAATAACAGTTTACCTAGTCAGTCGGATTCAATATCCCGTATTTGCAGCACTGGATCCGAAATGCCAATACGAACAAGGACTGAATCCAATCAACTCTATAAACATTTCAAATCGGAAACGCTAAAATAAACTTGCGATGCGCCTCCGCTGTTATTGTTACAGACATGCACAAAAACATGTTTTCAGATAATCCATTAGCTATCAAGAAACAACTCGAGACCCGGAGTGCAAACAAAATAACTTGGAAGTATCGTTCTCAAAGAAATTTCCACATAAAACTGAGCTTTCCTTAACGTTGATAAATTAGTGCTAAATAAAGATAATCACAAGCGAATTGCTGGTTTGACATGTGAAGTCGGTAAAATTAATGTGTATTATAGGGCTCGGCTACACCCGCTCGTTTGTAAGGTGAATTTGTAAAATTATCGGGCGGACGATTTGAATATTAATCTCGGCATGCCAGTTTTTCGATCGGGTTCGTTAGATTGAGACCTTTTTTCGCGATTCAATTTTATGGGTACCATCCATCACGCGTCCGGTCGAGTTTATGTATTCAAATATAGGTTAACAAATGAATACATAATGTATATTTTGTATCAGTTTATCGTTACACTGGGTTAATAGTATATCGGTTACTATGCTGAGGCCTGGGGTTTTGTTCCTGTCTTGGGAATCCCAGGTAGAGCTAACCACTTTAATTTATCCAGTTTATCATTATTGAACGTCAGACAAGCGATTGTCCTAGAAATTAGCAGTTGATTATTATTGCTGTGTGCAGAAAAAAAAGATATTTTATTGGCCCATGTACGCCTGGAATGTACGTAGGGAAATAATATAGATAACGTTTTCTTTTAAACGTCTTAAAAAAGTTAAAGCTATATATATATATAACTTCTAAGCAAAGAGCACCCCACACGTGTAATCAACAAGATTTAGGTTCAATCTACAGTACTGGCCCAATTCTGCTACATAGACAGATAGGTCTCATTACACTACTGGCCCGTTTGTGTCGGAATTTTAAACTTTCAGAAGCAATTTAATAACTTTCAGTACAAATACTAGTGAACTAGGTAACTATTTCTCATTATGATTAAGAAATAGGTTTAGATATACCATGCTATAGCAATTCGTTGCTGCATGCATTGCTATAGCAAAATAAAATGTAGAGTTTCGTAAGTTTCAACAAGCTAAAAGGTTTTAAGATACTAAAAGAAACTACTAGAAATCTAAAAGATACATGAGACAACGCGCAAGTCAAAACTAAATATATGAATAAAATGCCATGAAAACTAAGCAGATTACTTGAAGTTATGTCATATATCATTATATAAATTTACTAATTGATCTGTGTTTCGGAAATATGAAAATCAAATAATAAAAACAAAACTAGCCCATCTCGAGTCTCAAACCGAGCTTTGAAACAAAGAACTTTCCGACACCCAAAGCTTAATAAAGGCGCATCCATACAGCTGCTATAAATGAATCCTGTTTTTATTATCAAAACTCCTTCGAACGAATTGATTTTCATAATACAAACACGTAATTAATCCGCGTCGAGACGCTTACAAAATACAAATATGATATTAATCACTGTAAATTGAGACGTTATGGATCGAACCGCTGAAAGATTTTTGATGAAACTGAATCAATTAAAATCATTCGTCTGGCCATCTGTAACGTCTGTTTAATTTTACACCCATACGGGCGCCGGGTATGCAGAAGGCTCCCTACAGATTGGCGACTAAAATACACTGATTTAATTATAATTGGCTCCCAAAAGTATTCTTAACATGGTTTATGAATGTGGAAATATCAAAACGTTACTTCAAGTTCATTATACCTTTTATAATAGACAACATACATACACTTATATATGTAATTATAACTTGCAAGTTTGATGTGTTAAACACAACGAAAACTTTTTGAAAGATTTAATAACTATATAGTATTAGGTTTATAAACAGAAAAATGATTATATTACGAAATTATTTTGTCATTATAGATCTTTATAAAGCCTACAATGGATCTAGGATACAAAATATATTGCATTGAGAATAATTGAAGATACATACATTAAATCAGTAAGAATGCATATTAGTTCAAATTTAGAACAATGAAAAAAACCGTCAGAATTATTTTTAAATATGATGTAAAAATATTACCAATGACAACTGATAAAGACAAATGAAAAATGTATATTAAATATCTACTGGGCTGACCCCTCGTAATGAGTCAGTGATTAAGATTGTAGACATATTCCTTGTTATGTCGGTACAAAACAATCAATGCAATTATATTAACTGAATATAAATATTTCATTTACCTGAAGAGATATCTACGTGACAGATAATTTAATCAAGTTTTACAAAATGAAAGGGAACAATAGTTTCGCGTAAACGAAATGTTAATATGCGGGTTTAGGCTTGGTAAAGTTTTCGAAATAACAGGTTTTGTAATTTTCTTTTTTATTATTTTTATTTTACTGGCAATAAGACTATTAATTTGCTCAAAACCGATATAGACCTTCCTCTGATCACGACCCTTCGTTGTTTATTGGAGCTGAGGAGTGGACTACCCAGTCAAATAAAATATTTTACAGTAAAAAAGTATCGCAACTGTAACCTATTATTCTTGAGTTCTAAGCGCATAAGCAATCAGACAGACTGACAGACACAAATCGTTTTAAAATACTTCAAAAATACTTAGTCTACTGTAAAAAATTTCTATTCATTACTGTTATAAAAATCTACAAGTATCCTCTGTAAATGGGCCTTTACACGCCTTACTTGTTTAACCTACAAAAGTCCGGGTATTTTAAGATGGTAGGTACATCACATGTTAACACGATTACATTCAAAATATCGATTGTACATTGATGTAAGAGTTTTCGTTTATATTTCACGTTGAATTACATTAAAATCCCCGCGTCGATTTTGATGAATTGAATAAAACGTTCGCATTACTCTTGCCAGTTCAAATCGGTAAGCAAAGGAAACTTCACCAAATCTTACCCATTCTTAAGCTAGTGATGTGAACACTAAATTAATATAAGACAATAATTTATTAGTGACTTTTTTGTATGCAACATTAAAATATTTATAAAAAGAGATCACTCAATTTGACATAACTAGATATCAGTTAATGGCTTAAGTACTTATTTTTTCTTTTACGTCGATCTAAAATTATCTTAAATCAATTTTAATATCAGTGACATTGATCCGTCGTCGTAACGCACGTCGTTTCGAAGGTCGGTAACGCACCTGCGAATCTCCAGGTGTTGAGTTTATTCATGGCCTGTAATCACTTCCTATCAGGTGACTCGCGTACTTATTTATGTACTTTTCTATACAAAATATATATTCGACTCATAATTCCATATTTGTGATACTAATGTATGCTACAAGTTTTGTGTTATTGGACACAGAAACTATTAAGCTTCGGTCTATAAAACCCATTACACGTTTTTATGTACTTGGTTCTAATTACGAATTCAAAAAAGTGTTTTAAAAAAAAATATTACAAATTTTATAGTAATTGCTTATATTTCAAAATTACTCCACAGCACTAATACCCGCATCGGTATTTAGGTTATTGAAAAAACGAATTGTCAATCGATTTATTAGCATTCGTGCTGCGAATATTCAAACACACCACATCACTATTGGGTGGTGTCTGTAAAAAACTGTTTCTAATTCAGAATTAGTTAAGACAAAAAATCGTATTTACATAACGTGGGTTGTTTGCGATAGAGTCAAACGGTGGTCGGAAACTGGTCCGATTTGCATTTTTGTATCAATTTAATGATTTACGGACGTTTTATAACCACGTCCGATCCACATATTTTAATTTATTTTGCTTCTTTTTATGTTTGTATTAATCAAGCTACGGTGCGGATGCTTAGTATTAATAGCTGTGAATGGTAAAAATCTCCCACAGACAGGAAGTACCGTTTTATATATTAGTCATAATTCATGTTTCTTAATACTAAACTTTGTAATTTATTTTCGGGTCATATCTTTATATCTAATCAGCTTGAAGAATATTTTTGGTAAATTTTACCGACTTATTAAAATTTAACGAAAATATTCTTCAAGATATTATTAGTAGGCGCCTACGCATTAAAAAAAGATTTTTTACCAAATGGAATTACTATTTCATAGTAATCAATTAAAAAATAAATACTTAGATAAAAGAGCAATCAAAAGTTCCAATTTAAATTCGGAGATAAAATGAGTCACTGTTGCTTACAAACAACCATTTATAATTATTATTGTTATACGAGTATATGTTGTTCTGTCTCAGTTTGGGCACATTCAATAATTGTCGATTATAAGTTATGAACTAGTAGATTATTTGATAGAACGCATTTATGTAAGCACGAAGTGTTATGTGTTTGAACTCGGATTAGCCGTAACCACTATCAGTTGCAGTAATCTCGAATCTAATGAACAAGTTAAGTAATCAACTATGGATCGAAGTGGTCGACCTGAGAATTTTGCCACTCCATTTAATATTATCAATGGTTTATTAAAATAAAACCATCCTCTAAATATGAAAGAAGTACGCTATCGTCATGTACAAAATAAAATTGGGCTACATACATAAAAACAAACGAAACAGTAAATCATAACCACAAAAAATGCAAAACAAATATCCTTAAAAGTTACAAGATAAAAAGCGTCCACAACAAAACGCGCTGACAATCCAATGAAAACTATAACCCGTAGATAAATTTGGTTGAGGAACATTAGCGGCGTACAATGTAGCCGCAGCAAGCCCGCCCGGCGGCAACGATCATTGCTCTCGTTTATAATTTCGGCCTTGCTTTTTCTTTTTTATCGGGTTCGATTGCGGCATTTTCGGCGCGTAGCCGAATGATCCTTGGAATTTTTATCCAACCACTGATGTGCCGATGATTTATTGGCGGGTTATTATAATTAAGAAAACTTTAAAGGCTCGTGTAGGCGTCTGAATAACGTCTATAACACGTTTTATTGTGCTTAGTTAGTTTCGCTCAGTTTGTTTCGGTGTCGTGGTTATGAGTTTATGATGGGCTATTGTATGCAAGGTTTTATAAGACTAAAGAATTTATTTATGAGTAAATTAATTTTAAGTATTGAAAAATGAGAACTTAATAACTGTTTTACCCACCAAACAGTTTAAAAACTTTCTCACTAATTTTATTACTAGTAAAATATACAGCGCGATTTTATTTTGTCTACGCGTTTTTATTGCCAACAAATGACGTTGTTTTGTTTTAGAATCAATGAAATTAATTTATTAGCCGTTTATAAATAAATTAAAATATGTACAATTATTTCCATAGCCAATGCAAAGTGTCACGCTTTTTATTTTCATTCACTCTGTTCTTCTACCTGGCCTTATCTGACAGTTGCATAAGGTCTGCGCATATTCGTTTTTTATACATTTACAGTTCGGTCTGTCTTATTGCTTTGTTTCAACTCTTGTCTGATAATTCTCGAGATATGTTACTAAATCCAGAGCAGTTTTTATAACTGAGAATGTCAAACAAAAATATTAAATTATTGCCATCTCTGAAATTGAAAAACGCAAAAAGGCTTTTTGCTCAGTATGGGCATCAAATTATCTTTCATCACATATTATTTCTATATGTTACAATCCGACCACTGTAGATACTATATTATACTCGACAACTGCGCTATATATGGATCAAAAAAACTATACTCCGAAATTACTAGTTCGTAATGTAATTTAAATGGAAATCTATAGGCTAGAATTATGACATAAATAACAAGCGGTGACGTACTAAACCCAAGCGGTGAGACGCCTTACTCGTGTTACAAGACAGGTCTGAGATGGCCAGAAAGACAGGACGAAATGAAATATTCTTGTTAATGTGTCAAAAATAATTTATATCCTATCCTTCTAGTAGTAATTCGGTCGCTATCCCCAATAGTAAGCAACATAACTGAGATACCTTAGGTATAGTCATAGACACACTCGTTTTTGGCCTTAATAACTGTCCAAAGAGACATCCCTACTAATATTATAAATGTGAATGTTAGTTTGTTTGTTACGCTTTCACGCGAAAGCTACTTAACCGATCATCATGAAACTGTGTGCACATATTCTTGGAGATATTAAAAGTAACATTAGACACTTTGTATGAACAATAGAATATTTTCACGAAATTAGCTATAAGGGGATGAAATAAAGGACAATTATATAGCTTAATAGAAGATAAGAAGGACTCCGGAGAATGTTGTATGTTGATTTTTATAAAAAAGCTTCCGAAGAGTTTACAATGTAATGTAGTTGTAGCGATATAACGTTGATTTGGTTTACGTCCATATTATAATATATACGCAGACAAAGTCGCGGGCAAACGCTAGTAATGCTATAAAATACAACGTTAGAAAGCTTAAAAACTCTTCAGCCGTTTAAATACAAAAACACTTTCACAATTTATAGGTCATCTGTGCGTAGTACTTAGTAAGTGCCTATAGCCCGCACCTGTCCATACAATACACATTGATAATTTGTTTATAGAGTCCAATATGCTTAGATGTACGATTAAACAATTAATCGTGCCCGCTGTATAGCACTGTTTACATTCAAATACTTGACAAGTGGTACAGGTAATTGTGGTGTTAAGCGGTTTGAATTATGGAGTAATTTGAATAATGTTTTAAGTATTAGATTTGCGCTGTACGCTCAGACTAATTTGCAAGCCTTACGCTAAGTATGCGGTTTGGGATAGTTCAGTTTGATGTTTCAATGCGGGTTAGTAAATTGAAGATTTTTGTTAAAATATTTGCTCAAATTAATGAAAGAATTTCAATGATGAAATAATCCTCCGATATTATTTTCGTCCCAAGATTTGATAAAGACATGCTTATCGCTATGCTGGGTATAGTTTACAGTCATAGACTCCATAAGAGATTTTTAAACTGAAAACACAAAATCTGGAATTCTCTACTCATGAAATCTTATACAATGAGGCAATATTAGGAAGTTTCTTTATACAGTCACAAGTTATTCAGTTTAGAAAGCCACCATTGCGTGGCTAGTTACTACGTTGTCCGCCATTTTTTTATTTTTCATAATGTTTTGGAAAGTGTGTTTTCTAAGTGAAAGTGCGTAAGTTGAGTTTCTCCACGAATATATTCAGAAGACATTGCGCAGAAACTGGTCCATATTTGTACTTTGTTTACGTAGCCCATTACGCTGGATGTTTCTGGCAATATTAAATATAGAATCGATATAAACAATTATAATTCTGAATCTGTTCCCAAACTTATCTCATATTTAATATAAAATTAAAAAATTTTGTTCTGATTTACCATCATTATCATCACATTCAGACACAAAATATACACACTACTGACCATATTAAGACTTACCATCTTATGTCTCAGAATGGCGAACACAGTGCCAAGGATTGCTTTGTAATACATGGTGTTGTTTGGTTTTTCTACTGTCCATGAGCTGTCGTATCGCTTACCACCAGGTGAATGGCATGCTCGTCTCGTCATTCATTGCAATATAAAAAGTACAAAATGTTATGCTGAACATAGACCCAAAGATTTCCACAAGGATCTGATGAAAGCAGTCTGTATTCAGACTTTCTGTGATCTGTGAAGGTAGTCGAATATCCAGGGTTCACCTTATGGATGAACGTCCAATGCTGTTTTTGCTAGTACGTGGGATCCACTTAAAGACTTTTAGGCCCTATTTCTGTTGAACTCACGACTAATAATTGTACCACCTATGTCATAGTTTGTTTGTGCTCCAGCAACCTTATGGTAATCATGGCTACAATATTGGATTAATATGTATTTATGGCTACAATATTGCTGGTATAGAAATTCCATGAAAAATACATTTCACACACTTAATAATCTTAAAGTAATCAGCAAGAAATCTCAAATTAATATAATGCTTGTTGCAATAACACAAAAGGAATAAAAATAGTGTTTCATATAATTAAAATTATACTCTTGTGAAAAATAATACGTGTTCTTGAACGAAATTAATGAAATAATAGTATAATTTTAGCAGAATGCATACGATGAATGATTTTAATTAACAAAGTTTAATTGGTGTTCATTTAAATGTTAGAGTGTTCAATTCAGCGGTGTGCATAAAGAAATTAAAATTAAAATGTTTTAAGTAGAGTTAGTCTTTGAAGTCTCAATGACCAATTTCCTCAAAAGGATATAGTTAAGAATTAACAATATCATATTTTTATATTGCAAAAATTTCTTATCCTATCATTCTCGTTTTCATTTCATATTCTTGATGCCCATGATATATTCCGAATAAAATCAAAATAGAAAATTAGTATTTTTATTTTTAGCCGCATTGGACACAAATATGGTCCAAAATATTTTCCATAATTTCTATCATGCACAATCTATTCCTATAGCAATAACTAGGAACTATCACCGATTGACTGTGAATATAGTTACACTACCAACTTAGCACGAACGTTCAACTGATAAACCTATAAACATAACTACGAACTATAGCTCATTGACTGTGAATATAGCTGCGTAACAGCATAAAGCTAAAACGGATTAGACGTGAATATAGCAACATTTGAACGTTGTGAAGTAAGCGTGGACCAACCGCCAGCAATAGGCGTCGATGCGAGGTGTTCCCCTTGTAACTGCGGTGCGGCACGCGAACTCCGCTCCGCCCATGCTCACGCACCAATCCTTGTGCTATGCTAGTTAATTACAGTGGGTTTATGTAGATATATACAAAACATGTATACAAAAAATAGGGAAGTATTTGCAGTGATAGTAGAAGTTCCGGGTCAGATCGATCACCATGAAACTCTGAATAAAACCTATTTTCTATTAAATTATGTAAATAAAACTATTATATTTCTGTGCACATACAAAAATTAAAATATTCGCTTTATATAACTAGTAGAGTCATACTTTATATTACTGGTAGAGTCATACAAAACTACTTTTCTTCCTTGTTGATTTTTTAATTTATTTAAAACAAAAGTAAACACGCAAACTTTAATTACGGCACAAGGTATATTGACATTAAAAAATTACTTGAACTACCTGCGAAGTCAAAATTAATTTAAAAATAGACTTTAAAATGAAACACATGAACCAATTTAGAATTTAAAAAATAATTTAATCGAACATTTTTATTCTACCTCAAAGTCATCATTAAAGCGAATTTGAAAAACAAACACTGCATAATTACGAACTAGTATAAAGTTTGCATGTTCAAAACTAGTTTTGGACTGTTTATTTCTAGCGTAAATTTAACCTGCAAATAACAGACTATTTTTAACACTATTTTTATCAAATCTAAAACATCCTACGATTAATATTGGCAGAATCAACAGTAGCCTGGCTTTTCCTTTATCCCGAGAAGCCAGTTCCTTTCAAATTTATATCTATACTGTTTTGGGGATAACAAATTGATATGTATGTACAAAACTGCTGTAAATGTAACGGAAGTGGCATTGTAATTATTGATAAAATTACGTAAAAAAAATCTTTTTTTTCTTATGTCAAAAAACAAGATAACCTTAAATAAAATAATCACACAATGAAACAATCCTTCAACGTCATTTAAATATAAAATGTGAACAAAAAAATATATATCCCTTAAGTTAAAAAAACAAGATAAACTGAAATAAAATAATTAAACAACCAAACAGTCCTTCAACAATCTCTATAGTATCTTGTACAATCACGTACAATTGTCGAACAAATAGTCCAAGTGCAGGAACTATCGTTGATAAACGGCGGCCATCACTGCACGCCACGGCCTATTATGAGAGCATGACGTCACCGCCCCGCCCTCCTTCAATCAAACCGGGGAACCCTCGTCATGCCCCCACCCCGATCCGCTTTACTGACTCCGCATTTTTTTTCTCATAATAATAATGTAGAAAAAATCGCACAAAAAATCACGACAGAGCTATCGTGCTGTCCTTGTCTTTAGTTTTCTAATTGTGTTTGTATGAAAACGGTAATTAGTTAGTATATTGAAGAATACATAAAATTAGGAGGAAATATTAGTACTTAAATACAAAGTTTGTTAGTTGGAAGTTTTTGGTTTTTGTTTTGCAAATCAAGTTTTTTTGTATTAATTAGAATATGCTTTGAATTCTTATATCTTATTGGTATTGCTTATACTGTCTACAAAATTATTGTGGAAAAATATTATTTGGTTACATACAAATTAACTTTTATTTAATCAATATAAATGATAAGCTGGCTTAAAAATGTAAAAGATCAAGTGGAAATAAAAAAACGTTAACCGTTGCCACAATAACAAATTATCGTATTTTACAACTTAAATTATTATTTTATATATCGAATATAATCAATTATCTGGGTGTATTAAAAATTACAAATAGTTTATTAAGACATTTGTCAGAAAATTAAGTTATTTTACCTTTGACGATAAATAAAAAACAATAACACTAAATTGCTATGTACGGTAATAAATACCTAATCCGACATAAAATATTGAAAACTTATAATGTTAATTTTTAATTATCTAGTACATTCTCCCTGAGATGTTCATTTAGTAAATTATTGAGAATAACAGAAGGTCGCCCCGGTGGCCGCAGGTGTTCCAACATAAAAGAAAGACAAATATTTGCCCACGATTATATTATTACATACTTAGACCAGTGTATTGTGTTGAACTGTTGTTTTATTAGTTTATGAATTACACACTGGATGTGGCCACATGTTCAAAATGACAAAAAACCTCATTCGTATAATTTTTATTTCTTTTCGCGCTTAAAAAAATATTAATACTGTGATAAAAATATGTTATAACGTAACTACTAACTATAACTACACAAATATAACTATACTAAAACTTAAGCCCTCTGTTATCGGAAAGTTTACAAACTGGTTTTCAAGGACTCGCTAAGTCAACTATTCACCAACAGAGGTCAGGAGCATCGAAGTTTTTCAAAGATGCTAACTACCTGTGTATTTAGTTCGATCACATTTTACTAGGTGGTGCTGTATAGGATATAAATAAATATTTCTATGAGTTTAAAGTTGTATTTTTATAATATTGGTATATTTTTTATATTATAAATTGGGTATTCATTTTATTACGGCATAATCACATGAAAATAATATACTTATTAGCTTTTCTATAGTAGAGTTAAGATCATTCGTATTACGAGTATTTATCGCAAAGTATTATAGTAGGCTACCTGTATTGCGATGTCGCAAAATTTAAATTCCTTAATCGCGAGGCTTAACCCTTGTCAGTTTTGACAGCTCTTAAATTAATAGTTCGTATAATGTCGCCGTATAGAGAGTACGAACTAAATTTATGTAATATAAGACAAATGGTTTTTATTGCACAATGTGTTTGTCGAAATGTTTGCTGACAGGTTTTGTCTCTTAATGTGTAAGTATGTGCAGGTGTGGGCAGGTGTTTAGTCTTTCTTGTTTTTATTCCATATCGTTTAAAGTATCAATTTGTTATTGCTGACATGGAATTGTACGTTTTTTTACATACTTAACCAACACCTTAGCGTAGAAATACAATCGAATTATACATTATTTACATCCGTATTGAAATTGTAGGAATTTTATAGCATTTTATTGTTGTTTATGTTCCCTCCACAACAGAAAATAAATAAGTAAAGTAAATTAAATTATCTTTTATTCACGATTTTAATGAGCTGATTAGTATCAGAATTGTCATATTAACTGAAAGTGAAGTTTTAGTCCCTTAATGTTTTAGAAATACAATTTTTTCTTTTGTCTAGCAGAGACTTTATTACCATTAACAGATAATATCAGCAATGTCGTAGCTGATTATTAGAATTTATTTCACTCTTAAGAACCATTTCTCCTTTATGATAACAAAATTAATCACTGGTTTAAGTTGAAAATATTATAATATATACCTGTGTTGTTTTTATGCAAAATTTTATAATCCACGACTTTCAAAACATCCTCAATAACATTCTTACCTAGTCCAAAAGCACATCAAACCCCTCTGCTTCACATGTACCACTAAATTAAACCCCTCCAAACGCAGAGACATCAATCGACGCGCTGAAAGGTACATTTATTGAGAGGAGCGTGTTGTGACCGAATTTTGATGTATGAGTTTCAGCGTGCCGGCGGAAGTCCTCAGATACCGCCCGCCCAGCGCCGCGCGTAAATTAACCCACACGCCATGTCGCGCACTTCCGTTTACATTTCTGTTACGTTTGCTACTGTGGATTTAAAATTAAAATTTTTCGCCTGCACGGGCTAGGGCCTGGAAAAAGAAAAATGTGATTTGGGATTGAAATTTGTGTAAATAAAAAGAAATTAAAGAGTAGTGAATTGAATTTGAAGATACAGTTGTTTAAAAATGTTTAAATTGACGCCAATTTCATTGATGTACTTTTGCCATTGCCTTTAATGCCATAAACTGCGACGTCTATAGCAATAAATAAATATATTTCACAAGTACTCACTAAAAATAAAATGTAGGTCCTCCATATCCACTTAGTTAACGGAGTTTCTATGTAGCCTCTAAGAGAAAGGGAAACATTGTAGGTTATTCAGCATGCGTCCGGAATTATTCAATGTAGCGGGAAAACGAGTGCGTTAGGAATTTTAATGGACTATGGACGATTCGCTTTCCTATTTTAACCTTCACCGAATATTTTTAGTATATAAATTTAACGGTTTTACTTCTGAAAACAATTCCAACTAGACTCGATTCTTATTAGAAAGAAAGATTTTAAACTTGATTATTAGTTAGCTGATGTTCATTATAGTTTGATCATAAAAGTGTAGATGGCGTTGTTCTACATAGTGTAGCATTTCTCCCATAGATGGCGTTATAATGAATGTTCGCTTTAAATTAATGTATTTCTAAATCGTGATGCAATGATAACATAATATAGTTAATAAACTATTAATATTAATATATAAAACTAGATCCACCTACCGGTTAGCATTTATCTGAACCCGTTGCTATTGTTCTCACGTATGCGTGCAATGTTTGAATTGTGTTGCAATTACAAAGGTGTCGGCGCTTATATCTTGCTATAAATCAGCTTTGCGCGATGTAACAATTAGCCGGCATGATAGCAATGTTAATTAAATGCCTATAACTCTGCGACCGCAGCGCCGCAGCGGATTAAATGGGAACTAGCGCGAATGTTGAGACGCGCCGATGTAGAGACGATAGGAAAATTATAATCAAATTATTTTTACATAAATAATTACGTGGAGAGTTAAATTGAGTGTAATAGATGTAATTAGTGATTCAATTAACGTTTCTATTGGAACACTCGCACGCTATTGTAAGCAGTAATTAGTGGTTAGAAGGTAATTACTGACGAGGAGGCGTTAGGCGGTTTTTTAAATGCAAATCACTGTATAATTTACTTCATCACGTCACATCAAGAAAGCAAGATTTATTTGCTTATGTATTGGCATACGCATGTTCATTTGAATATTTAAGTTATTATATTTACTTTCCTCATATGATTTGCATACAATTTGATTAATTAATTGCCTATGTAATGCATTATAACTGTCTAATTAAGTCTATATTATGAATAATTAATTTTATGCCTTATACGCTATTTTAAATATACATAAGTAAATTTTCACACGGACAGTAGTGCCTTTCTTGGGGGTAAAACTTATGAAACATCATTAAGAATAACACTTACATCCTAGATATGTCAAAGGATCAACTTCCAATAAATATATCACTATATTTAAACTTATTTAATTTATGTGTCATTAACTTTACATTTACAGTTAACTATCCTTTATATAATAATTAATAGTAGATACATTGGCAACACATACCTCTTATCTATACACATTGAAAAAAAAAAGAGCTCAATGAAATAAAAAAATATTTTATTCAACCGCACACCTGTTACAAACGAAACATTGGACATTAAAAATATCCCACCAAACACAGAATAAATACATGCAAAATAGAATCGCATATAGAGCTTTGAAGTCCCTCCCGAAGCTTCGGGAATGTCAGACATTTTGATTGCTCCGCTGTAATTGATTGCGCCCGCTCTGATTAACAGATTCCTGACCGGTGTACCTGCGCCCATTACGTGTGGACAGCCTATGTGCTTCGATCGATACGCGGACAAATATATTGTCTATTGTTGTTTGTGGTTTTAGTTTAGAGAAAATTTGGTCCAATGCTGGTAGATATTTATAATATTTTAAAAGTAATATCACAAATAAGACACTCGAGTAAGGTGATCTCTAACAGAAAATATGTGGATACGTCCAAATTTGATCTGAAACAAATATTTGTTAATCACACAAATGTTGGTTAGGATTCAGGAATCAAACCCGTAGTATCTTGTATGACTGTCGCTCATCCAATGCGGAACGAAAGTTGTCTATGATTAAACTTTTGAATGGATTTTTTTACAGATTGATAGCAATAAGTTTCTTTCATAGGAATTATTATATTATGATCTCTTTCAACTTTGAATACATTATCGTGAATATTTTTTATTCTAAATTGCATTCAAAACTAATCTACTCTACAATCGTTTGAAACCTATGTAAAACTTGCTCCGGAAGGCGTATCCTGCGACCGAGAATATTAATACCAATCTTCCTGTTTGAAAATAGATTAGGCGAATCCGTTCACACTGAATATCTGAATCAGCTAACTCCTTATTCCCTCGGTGTGCCAACAATATGCTGTGATGTCACACATTAATACAAATACTTGCAGTTGGGAGATCGTGGGCCAATTTGAATAAGGAAAGCTGATTCTAAAGTAAACGTGACTAGGACTGACTTTTAGAAACTATCGACTTTTCTAATTTGTCCTTAAATTGTTGATATACTTTATGTCATGTTTTTTAAACGGTTGCGATAACGTAACTAAGTTGTTATTCAAATAGACCATCGATAGATCGAAAGATTAATCGTCAAATTTATCAGTCAAAACCAAATTTAAACAAGCAGAATACAAAAACAGCACAATTTCATAGGTCACTATGATTTTTCTTACGACCTTAGAGTGCAGTCACTGTGGAATTTGGATACGAATATTAGCACTAGCTAATTAGAACTTAAATGAGTTATTATATTCTTTGTTGTAGTATTGTTATTCGTATGAATGTAAAACCTCGAACATATGTTTAGTCACATGGAACAATTTAATTTTTAATTTGACGTGTTGTTAAATTACCCACGATTATATTCTGATACAAAACAAATTGTATGCAAAGCTAGTTTTTTAATTAAGAATGATGTATGGAGCTCTTCCTGCGGTCACTCACATCTGGTATTTGACGTCATTTACTAAAACGAACGGAAATTTAAACTGATCATATTTGTGTTGTCGTGAGTCATAAATATTACACAAAAATGTATAAATGTTTTAGTAGTAGCAATATATAAATCTGAGTTTTGTCAAAAATTCTGCTAACATCACCTTGGACTTAAAACCATGTTACTCTAAATATTGTATTTATTTTAATTCTAGTACTAACTACGAATTCTTAGTCATTTATCACGAACTTTAACAAAAGGAAAACGTCGTGACGTAACCTGCGTATAAGAAGATCTTTTAAACACTTACCAGGAATTAGTTGAGGAAAATATCAGAAAACCTGCTTAACATACCGATTTTTCTAAGAATTTCTATGGTATATAAAGACATCAAGATAAAGTATCAGTCCTACAACATCTGGCTCCGACACAAATATGTGATCATACAAACATTATTTCAATGAAATTCGGAAACCGGCAGAACACGCAGGCTCTTAGTATTTTAAATTATTTTTAGTAACCATAATTAATTCCTCTCCTATTTCAAATATAAATTCAAAAATGAATTCGAAACTTCGAACTCGAAATCTTTAAAGCCTTTTCCAACCAAAAAACATTAGCAAATCTCGTCAGTCAGAACAAACAATGGCGCGCAAAAAACTGATATTCAATACTGTAGCTCGACTTAATAATACTCTCAATATGCTTAAAGCAAAGCGTGTGAAAGAGTATAATTATTATAATGCAAGGATATTTCACCATAATGAGCCAAGGAAAATTTAGTATATTATTTCATCTGGAATACCCACCCGAGAAATATGCGTGGGCACGAGCGTTGTAAAATGTGATGAATTTTTGTAAGATTACGACTAGCAGCTTAGATTTCTTACCGCAGATCCTTGTCAATGGATTAGTCAGAAGATTTCCTGAGATAAACTGCGTGTTTCTTAGTACTTTGCATCAGTATTCATTTTGCAAAAGGTATCAAATAAATATCTTCGTTTTTCTTGTAATTTACGTGATGTTTTAGTGTAGAATACAAGTATATTATAGTTTTATGAAATATAATTAGTAATGGTATTTTATCTTTACCTGCGCTTGCGTTTCATTTTTCCGTCCGGCATTACAAGTCCCGCAAAAAAAGACGCGACGTTATCTCATGTCGGGTGTATGTGATATTTTTTTAATCACCACTGCATAAATGCTAAAACATAATAGATAATAATTAGAAATCATCTAACGTTGAACACGCCTAAAATATTGAATTTAAAAACGAAGGTAACATACAGATCATGAAAATTAAGATCCATAGTATCAGTCTACCCCTCGTAAGCATGATAATGTAATGTGAAGTAGCGTGACACTCCAAACATTACACAATGACACGTAAACGCAATAATCACGGTGTCCCACACGGCGGGCTCCCTCATGAAAAATTATGAGCCCGCGGCGAAAATTACAGAACTTGTCTGATTAAATTTAGAAGTTGGCTCTCGTAATTAGCGTTACAACACATTTCACTCAGGAATTAACACGAGGACTCCACATAGGTGTCCCGAGTTTTGGGTGACGCGAAAAATGTTGCAGCGTGTTTTTTAAGTAATATCACGCCAGAGAATATTATCCCTTAATATATCATAATAACGATAAAATATAAAATAAAGCAAATATTGTACATTGTACTGAACAAACTGCTTTTCGCTGTGGCAATTGGCCCATTCCAATTATCTTGAATACACCAATTTATCCAAGATTACCAGATACAAATTGTATGTAGGTCGATTTATTATGAGCGGTAAAATTCTCATAATTCATAGATATCGTACGACAGTGCATTCCTCTGGACATACATCCGGTAGCCTAGTTGTTCATGGCTTCCGACTACGAAATCCTAGGCTGGGTGCGCTTCTCACTGCGTCCTACGGCGATAAATATCTTTAGACGTGTCCGAGGAAACACGAATACATATTATATTCAAATATTTCATGACGCTACGTCCATTAGTTTGTGTCTCGTGTTTACATCAAACGGTTCATTATGTGTTCGACTTCAGAATTTGAGTCAGGCGTTGCTTTAAATTAATTCCTTTAGGTCTTAAAACGAGGAGTCAGACACCTGATTGTGAATTAATCACAGTTGTCTTTGAACGCTTAAAACTCATAGGGATACCAGTTTGTAAAAGTAATCGGAAATAAAAATTAGAAAAAGGACTGAGAAGTTATTTTTTGTTTCAGAAATAAATCCAATAATCTCACCCATCACAATGAACTTCGTAAAGCCGTAGCTCAATATCATATTTAATCGACTTTCTATGACACAATCGTTCCTAGATCAAACCTGTCCATACATTATAGAATCTGAATCTACTGGAGCAAATCTTCCGTTTGAAAACTTAAAATCCGTTTCAGTTTCATTGAAAAATAAAACAATTCATACATCAGAATCCTAATTAACATCAATCGGAAATCTTTCATTCTTATTGGAACTTTGTACTAACTGATATATACAGGGTGTCAATGTAATTAAAAGATTAATTTACCAACAGACGGGCAATGGCAGGAGATCACAAGATCTTCGTGCGGATTAATGAGTGGCTGCATTGTAATAGATGCTGCTATCGTGGCTTTCATGGACACAGAGCATAATGTCTTTGTATTATTCAGATAATTTCAGTTAATACAGTCCGTGTTATGATGGATGCGTCAAACAATGATATTTTAGTGCATCCTAACTGGTATTTCATTATGACAGGTAGATGTCTCTGTCGAGCAGGTTTAGTGATTTCGTACCTAGGAAGTGATATAGGGCTGAGTTGTACTAAGATTATCAGTTTAAGATTAAAGAATTATGTGATATTAAGATATTGTGTATTTTGATTTAATAGAATATTATACAAAAAGAAACTGGACTATATGGTCTGATCACCCTTAATAATACTTTAGTTGGTAGAGGAGGCCCGTGCCCTGCAGTTGGACATATGTGGACTGATATAGAAAATACTTAAGGAATTAAGGATACACAATTAAAAAAACCGTGATTCCAGGTATTCTCATAACAGGAGTGTCTAAGTTTTCCTCTTTCTTATAAGAAAGGAAACTATTTATCAATCCAACAAGATAAAATATTTTTTCAATGACAATAGCAAAGTGGGAGATCACTCATACGCGTCTTTTGATGATTATTTCTTAAGAAACAATACGTGAAAAAACACAATAACAGTATCAATATATCTCGCTCAGTGTGTTGTAGAAAACTCTTACAGCATGTATAAATCACAGCACTTTGTGTGCCCACAATAGCTCTCTAATTGACAAATAGTGGAAATGATAAATATATGCCTTGGAAATATTCCCAAAATACCCGTCCTTTGATCGTCGTTTGATTAACAGCTACCGACTGTCGTACGCGAAACGTTATTAATATTCTTTTTAATTTCAACTCTAGAGTCTATTACGGCGCTTATTTTAGTATGATTTATAACCATACACTATATTACATGTTTTATTAATGTAAAACAACGAATCGTCGCTATCATTTTTATTTTTATAATGTTGTACATTTTTTTGTAATTTACAATCATATTTACGTGTTTCATGTTAAATATAGGAAGCGTAGTTTTAGTGTCATCACTGATGACCATTAACCTGAGTGTATGTCGACATCTTTATGAAGAATATTCTTTATTATATGTCTTTTGTCTCCTGACTTCTTATTGTGTAGGCGTAGGAATATTTTTCAAAAATATTTGTATTATTTAGGAGGATTAAAAATGGTGCTCATTAAAATTATGTCGTGTTATTATTGTATTCTCGGCTCTACGGTTCCACTGAATCTATATCTACTTGTAAAAATATTTAATCAATATATTCGCTCTTCAACATGGTTATTTATTAATTCTATTACAGCAAATTATGATGTCATAAGTTTCATATTCGTGAATTGAGATAAATAATAGAAAAATATAATTATTAACATTAGTATATCACTTTTTAATACTGCCTGTAAAATGCCAATTATTAATGTATTGTCTGATTAAATTGTATGATAGAGCAATACTCACAAGTTTATTATAAGTTAGTCGTCCAAACATTATGAAATTGACCAGTATACGAATACGTGGCCTCGCGTAGCTAAACTTTTGAAATCGTTGAGGTCGAATACGTAGAAACCTCCGTACTTAGAAATAAGGCGCATGAGAACGTACAAAACACCGCTGGCGAATGACTCACAAAACTCGTTCTTTATGAAATAAATCAAAGCCGTTGTGTACTCCGTTATCAAATTATCAAAAGCACGTGAGACTTAATTTCAACGTCGGGTCAGTTTAAAGACATGTTCCTTGAACCGAGTTTCGCTTGGAGATTTTTATCTTAAGCTGGTAATTGCAGGCTAGAACATTAGCTCGTTACGTGCACAGCAGATCGTATCCGCAACTATGAGATAGTGTTACAATTATATCTGTACAAAATTATTTCAGAACTTGCCTTTTTACATTCCTTTTTTTATGATTCACTTCATTTTGTTTGTCATCTCTTTGTCCATTGTGTGCATTTTATTTCGCAATGATTTCTGCGTATTATTTCTCGGATGCATTTAAGTGTCTATTGTTGCCACGTGTGCTGCCTTAATTTGGTGGATTTTATGTACGGAATGCAGTTCTGAATTCGTAACTAAAATGTGTGGAAATTTTCCCTCTATTAATATCATCTGTATGTAATCTGCTTTGAAGCAACTCTCGCAGCTCAATGAGTAGCCTCAATAATAAATATCTTGATAAGTTTCTCAAGGGTTACAAAGTTAGCGAACCTCTTCAAAACGAAAAAACAACAATAAAAGTTGCCGGTTTTGATACTAGATTGATACCAATGTAACTCCATGTTCTTTGTTCATAACTTTTTTTATATTTTACGCGGGCAACGAGCATATGACTCACCTGATGGTTACTGATCACCGCTGCCCATTAACATCTGCAACACCCTAACTGTCTAATATAGTCTGAATAATCAGCGTACATCCTTGTATATTGTTTTTATTTACTTGAAAATACCCAAAATTCCTAAGGTTTTACCGATATTAACTGTAAAGTTAATATCGGTGATACACAAGTGTGAAATAGAAGGATTACCAGGGTCCAACCAGATGAGATATCGAACCATGACAAAATTAAAGTCAACAATCCTCGTAAATCTTCCGTCGAGCTAAACATTCACAATACATTACGCGATCTAGACAATGGCATGCAAATGGAAATTGAAAATTAAAAAAATGCGAGGGTCGCACCACCATGGGGCGGCGAAATCGTAAATTTTAATTGTCCATTCGAGATGTAAATTTGGACAAGCAAGTCTTACAACGCAGAGCAATATTCGCACTTCCGAAATTAATGCATAATGAGATTTAATTGAGATTTTTTTGATTTATAGTTGCCCTCGGAACACGCCGCTGTTTAAATGTCGGCGGTGTTTTTAATATTAAACCATTTAACTTTCCATTACAATAGATAAAATCTCGCTCGTTATATATGTTAATATGATACCGCTGATAGTTATACACCTTTTTATTCTCGAATATTTTCGCATACATACATTTGATCTTGTCATTACAGTTTTGCACATTCCTCTACAACTTCATAAAAGAATTTAATGTTGCCGTAAATTGCGGAAATTATGTTGCTCTTTCGAAATGAACATTATGTTTTTAAGAGACTAGTGGGCTTGTGGTTCAGATGTTATTACACAACAAACAGTTACATGTGGTAGGAACATATTGTCTGAAGAGACGCCGCCATCATTAACGGTCGCTAATGATGCTTACAGTTTTGGGTTTTAAATAACTTGCGCCAGCCCACTCGGGCGGCTCCACAATTGGCTACTGTGCCGTACGGATTTTTTACTTTGTATACGAGTTTAACAAAGCATATCGATAAACAGACGACGTGACTTTGCTAAGACGTGCACTATAAACAGCGAAACATTCGTCGAGATAAGAATGCGTAAATGTAACGCAAGTAGCGCTCAGATGTTGTCTAAATGCGAAAAGTCCTCCTGTTTTTATGGCTAATTGAATTTTTTTGAACTCCATGCTCGCTACTTGGTGAATTCTAGTAGCTGTCGTATTAAGTGCGTTATAAATTCCCAACTTTAAGCCGGCACGACGAGATACGGCGATAACGGCGCGGTTAGTATGGCACTTGTCCGTCGCTACACAAATTAACGTCCGCGTAAAGTTATGTCGTCGGGCGGCGGCACGGCTGTCACTCATGCTCCATCAACTGCTGGGAAATGTCGAGGGTATGACGCCGGATCAGCCACATGTCGCGTCGAGACGTGACACTATTTCATCTGCCGTCTCATTTTTGAGGACCTGCTTCCTCCAGCCAGACAAAGACGGATTTCGAACATGAATCGCGTTTAAGAATGCGCCGACTTAGTTATCTAAGGCGAGCGCGGACCGCATCGCAGACAGGTTGTCGCTAATAGGCGTTTTACTTGCAACATGTTTGTGACATCGTGTGTGTCCCGACTTTAGGACACGTGTCAGTCGATGTCGACCGGCAGGTCGCGACACTGCGCGATGACTCTGCCGCAGATTCGCGAACCGGCCAATACAAACATGCAATCAATCGACATCCGCCTCCCTATACTTTCCAAATATTTAATAATAGATTCACTAAGTGCATCAACCTCTCTTTTTCAGATTCGCCGAAGAGCAGATGAGAAGACACCGTCCGTCAGCGCCGCGTGAATCGCCACTGCGTTCAATACTCGTCGTGTAGTGAATGGAATCCGAAGTGTTTGTGTTGTGACTGAACTGTGATAAGGTAGTGTCGGCCCCAGGGGCCGAAATTCTGCAACGGAAGATACGGACGCGAGCCGCGCGGGCTGCAGGCCCGCGATGAGCGCCAACAATTGCGACAGCATGACATACTTCTCGAACGCCTACATGCCCGACATGAGGAACGGCGGCGGCCACGAGCACCAGCAGGCGCACGCGCACTACGGCGCCGTGCCGCAGCAGGGCCACGAGATGGACGGCTGCGACCAGCAGCTCAGGCCGGCACAGCATCACTACCCCGCGCAGCCGGCGCCCGGCATGCCCTACCCTAGGTTTCCACCTTACGACAGGTTGGGCTACTACCAGCAGATGGAACAAAACGGCTATCGGCCCGACAGTCCATCTCAAATGGGGCACATGGGCCCGAAGACGGACGGCTACGGGCCGAACGGACACCAGCCGCCGGCGCCGGCGGTGTACACGTCGTGCAAGCTGCAGGCGGCTGCGGCGACGGCGGGTGGCGTGCCGGGCAGCCCGCCACTCGAGCAGGCGCAGCAGATGCCCCACCACATGCACCCGCAGCAGCACATGGTGCAGCACGGCGTGCCGCCGCACCAGCAGCACCTCATGTACCCCGTGGACGACATGCAGCACCAGACGCAGATGCCGCCCATGCACCAGCAGTCCATGCACGCGCAGCAGCCGCCGCCGCAGCAGCCCCCTCCCAACACCAATGCCTCGCTGCCCAGTCCGCTTTACCCGTGGATGCGAAGTCAATTCGGTAAGTTCCTTTTCCGGTTTCAATGAAGTAATTACGTACCAAAAGAGGATAGGGATTTTTTTTAAAGGAAATATAGTAAGCGAAAGTGAGATGTTGTTAACAATTGTATTTGCACCGTGTAGTCTGCAGGTAGCTAGCGTAATATTCGCAATTTGCAAAAACACTCTCGCTCCACGCCCGCATTGATAGAAAACAATAAGTGCCAGCAACAATACCCTTCCTTCTGTCCCGAAATTATTTATGGGTCGAAGAGGCATTCAAAAGGAATTTCACTTTTCATAAAATTTACAACTGCCTACACAAAGGCGCTCACCTTCTGTTTAGCTGACGCCGATGGCGAACAAAGAGCTCTCAAGTTGCGCTACCGTCTCCTACTGTTTTTGAATTTGTCTGAGATTAATTTATGGCCGAGCCTCCTGATTTAGGGATTCCATTGTAATTGGCGAGATCATACAAGTTTGGCTGCTGGTATTCAGTTTTGCACGAGTACTTGCGCGCGGGAGTACCACTTCGTACCGAAATACATTGCCAATTATGAAAGTTTTTACTAAAGTGAATTCTCGTGATTACAACCAGTGAGGGTCGTCTCGACTTGTACCCGGTGGCATTATGTAGGTAATTCCAACCTTTTACATCAATAGGATAAGAGCGATGCGATGGTCGGACCGGATTTTATTTATTAACCGCCGTCAAACATAACGGATGCTCTGATGACACTTGTAAAGTTAGCAGAGACATCTACGAGTACGTGTTACATCAAAAGACTTCAAAAAGGCGTTTTGATGATGAGTTATCCGGATATTAGTTTATTGTTTTTGGCAAATCGTAAATCAAATTGTGCGATTTTCTATCAAAATATTTTTAATTATTTGGATCAATTTTGTCAAGCAAGCTTTCTGAATAACATCGAGACATAAAAATACGACTTTAAAAATACTTGGAAAATGAAACATTTTAACTAAAAGATTAAAGTTACTTTCAATCAAAACCAATTAGCCGCCGCTCAAGCAAGTGGTAAACTACTAATTCAATTTAAACTCCTTCGTTTTGTTGTCCGTACGACGTAGATTGTTAAACCTTCTAAGTATGAGCTAGTTCAGGACGTACCCATGTCATAACCCTTATCTACCGATGCCAGATAAGATGTGCCAATTTCAGCCACTTCTCGGAGCCAGACTGGCCGAAGTTGGCCCAGCGGTTAATTAATTTCAAACTGCGATACGGTTGGGTTTTGATGAGACGTAGATAAATCGCTCGTCGCGACAGATTATAGGATAGTACGCACTAATTTTTGCCGTGTATATTAAATATATTTACGCTCAATTTATATTTATTAAAGTGATTAAGTAATTTGGTGTGCTAATATTTCTTATGTCAAATGGTATTTGAATAGTTTGTTGCCAATTGATTTTCAATTTATACATCAATGCAATAAAACTATCATGGGTAAAGGAGTCATTTTCTAATGTATAAACACGCTGAAATACCTATTGGTTTTCTATATTTAAGTCATTGCTAATTGCTAGCGTAATAAAATGATACCGACTAAAGAAAATTTGAAACAAAAAATAATTAATTTACAACGTCTATTACATATTAAAAATGAGTTTTTAATCATCATTCACATCTCGCTCAATACCTAGTTACCAAGTATTACTTATGAGATGTATTTAGCAAATGAAAAATAAAGCCCACTCGAAACATGCGGTAGCAAATACTCGCACTTAAGACTAAACCCTCGTTAAGATCCTCGTGTTATCTGCTTCAAACGGCTCCTTCATTAATTATCTTCAAAAATCGTCTGCCATTTTGTAATATAAAAAACGACCAATAAGAACGCGGCTCAGGTTTGTTTGAAAATAGAACACTCTTACGTTCGGAGCGGACGAATCATTAATCATTGAGCAGTACACTGATTAAAACGTATGTACGGCTGTAGGTAGATCATGGATAAAAAATATGTATTTGCGTGAAATTTAATCGGAATTAAAACATTTTTATTATTTATCGCTTTTTAACGATTAAGTAGGTATACCTAATTAATTTTATTGTTATTTCCGAATAAAATGACGTTGTGTTTAATATTTTAGGCTAGAGTACAGATTTTCAATTAAACGCAAATGATTTTCGTCGCATTTAATTTAATAACTCTATAAATAATCGTACAAATTACTTTCGTAGCATCTCAGCGGATGTAGAGTTTCTGAGTGTTGAAGATTAATGTCTTAATTTTTTATTTGTAAAAAAATCGTTTGATCACTCCGCAAATGTACTGTCTAATCTATGAACTCATTTATCGAAAGATTTCATTGCTAACTACATGTTTTGATGGTGGAATCATGTAGACATTTATTAAAGCGAAAGCAAAATGTAAATTTGTTTAACTTTTATAAAGGAGAATGCCCACTTTTAAGTTAAAGCTTTAAGCATTTTATTTATACTTAATATAACTATGTATATAATATTTAATACCAAAAAGAAGAAAATAAAACTTTCTTTTTTATTATAGAACAAATATAATATATATTTTACTTTTTTTAAGAAATTAAATTTAGTAAATTCTGATTGATTGAAATGGCGCAAAGGCAAAAAAGCAAACTTGAAAGATTGTTATGATAAAATACAATTAATGTAGATAATAGATTTTTTTTTTGTTATATTCTCTTCTCGCTAATGAGCCAGTTCCATATTTGGAAAGCGCAAAGACAACTTTTTAAATATTCCTTAAGCTTTTCATATTATCACCTAAAAACGAGATTTATTTCCCTATAACGTGTCATGTCTAAATAATGGGAAAAAATATGCTTAGGGATATTAGGCATTCTCCTTAAGAAATTCGCTCAAGTATGAAACCGCCCCTCGAATTTAATTTAGAAATTCGGAGTGTAAATTATTTTGCAGGAATTGTTTGTGCGGCGAAGAAAGATAGTTAACTGATAGGTTTATTTACACAAACCGTACACAGAACACGTGAACATCAAAGTTGTCAGCGGTGAAAGGCTGCGCATCCTCAACATACCCACTCGTGTTGAGCATATTTCGCAAAATACCTCACGAAAAACACCTTTTATTTCATTTGACGTATAGCCGCACTGACTAACGGCATAGAAAGATAGACTTAGCTAGTCCGAGAGGTAGGCCGCGATAAGTCGCCGTGAATCGAGGTGGAAATGGAAATATAATGGAAAATCCCCGCCGCCCCCGCGACCGCCCCGCCCGCCCCGCCGCGCGCACAATGCCGGATAGACGACTTGTTACATTTCATTGTTCAGTTATCAGCTCGGAGGCCTTTGTGAAAGCCCGATGATTGAATACAAGTATTTGTTCTGGGAGCCTGCCGTTGATTTGCCCCGCTTGCCACTGAAAGCCCGAATCGTTTCGTATTTAACGTGGAAATGTATAATACAATTACAAATGACTTTCGGTCGAGACGCGGCACGATGTTACGTTTGTTTGCGTAATTTTTTTGATGGAGCCCAAACTTTTCCTTAGTTAATAAAAGTTCAGCGCCTTTAATCTCGCCGCGGCGGTTAGTTAATATCGGTTTAATTCGAATACTTTTTTATTTTCAAACTTCGCCTCTATGGAATTATGTTCAGAATCAACCTTAAATTGAAAGATAAGTTACTTTGTGGAATCATCGGCATGATTCGTTTATTATATTATAATTCATTTTGTAAAGAAAACATCAAGAATTCCCTCCTTGTAATAACTAAGGAATGTCCAATTAACAAGCCTGCACTATTTAATCAAAGAAAGCAACAAGAACTTACAATTACACATTAATTTGTCATCAAGCCACAACTCATTAAGCAAAGAGAACTACCCTCGCATAAAACTCCACAAAAATGTTATTATTTATTTAAAGCGAGCCGAGTGCATTTCCTACTTCCCCTTGTGTTTACACGTGCTATTATTTGCATAAAGATTTTTTTCCGAGGGGTGATGTGACGTGTATAAATATATTTCTAATTTTGTTCAGTACAGTCCAAGCCGGCAGTGCACACGACGTTGACTGATGCCGTTTTTGCCTCATTGATATTATTTTTAAAAATGTTCTTTTGTTTTCTATTTTTCTCCGCGGGTAGTACGATGAAAATAGTTTCATAGCTATTACAAATTTAGGATTATTTTTGTTGGTACGCGTGCAATTTGTCAATTACCTGGTGTTTTATATTTTACTTTAAAATATTAGTAGGACATAAATAAATAAATGAATTGAATTTTATTAGTATAATAATAAATGAATAAACAATGAGTGCCAAAATAATTAATTCATTGAACTGCACAAAATATGTAGAGTTAAGCGGAGTCAGGTAAAGTAACATGTTAGTTCAGCCGACGCTCACAAGATGGCGTTAAATGAAAGACAGTTGTGATAGCATGTAGAGGGAGGTCTATAAGTTAATTATTTTATTGGCAATAAAAATTGTTTAAAAATAACGGAACATATGCGATTATCATTTCTACCTGCAGATCGAAAATGAAAAAAGCCTATCTAGCCAAATATTTTTTATTACATAACAAATTACACCGGCCGGTTATTATATTAGACGAACAAAAACTAAATAGATAACTTCCCCAAAAAATAAAGCAAAAAGTCGGGAGCTTATTAAAAAACCATTACCATCCTATAATTACATACACCCACATTCAAAATACACCAATCCCATTAATAAGCGTCCAACGTTCACGCACACAGGCGCGGCTCGCGATCGCCCTCTTACAAATAGGATGCTACTCACACATCGACGGCGATTATGAGTATACTACTTTATAGTATATTTGTAAGAGTTGCCACATCGTGGTTTCTTCCCGATTTTTGGGGAGATTTATTTTTCATATTGCGTTATTTGTTTTTCATCAAAATTTTGATGTTAATGTATTTTATGAAAATATGAATAACCTTATTTTGTACTATTAAATAATAATTTTGACGTCAAAATATTTTCGATTTTAACGTAACTTATTGCAAGTACAGACGATTAATTATACAAAAAAGTTCACGTCCAATTATATATGAATATTATATATGAAATAATGTACATCGTCGTTTGTTTTATTTGTTTCGGCCCTCTCGGGGCCAGAAGCAATTAATCGTTCGTATACGTTTTAACTCTACTATTCCTAATTAGAAACATTTTACAAAACTCTTACAAGATTTTTTATTACATAGATTGAAGAATTTGCCATTCACCTGATGATAAGAGATACGACCACTCCTGTATGGCAGATTAAAGAACACGGTGAATTACAAAGCATAAGATGAGACATAAGATGTTAAGCCTCAATATGTCCAGTAGTTGTTACAATTTCCTTCAAACTGGAACACAAAAATGCTTTTACACTGCTGTTTGGCGGTAGTAATAGTCATTGTTGTGCTACTTACATAGGTGGTCTCTCACATATGTGAGATTTCCCAGCATTTTTTTTTTTGCATTTCGAGCAGTTTCTTCATTCCGTGTTTTATGGTGAATATATTGTATTAAATTATATTATAATTGTAATAAATATACATGTGCTTTACTCGCAGGCAATCTTTTTTGCATCAGTCCAGCTGGTTTGCAATTTCTCTACTTAACAATACATTAATTCACTGTCTTCGAAGTTCAAACAAACTTCAGTGAATAACAAGTTTTCTTAGACCCTCTTTCGAGTTCCTATAAGTTCAGACCAATAATTTCTCTCAACTACGTCCTTCCACTAAAGTAAGTTTTGTCCAATTAACTGGCAACATTGTATGAAATTGGCTATCTCTTTTTGACTTCCTTTAACCGTCCTTGTCTTACTCAGACTAAGGATAGCTCGCCCTACATTAATTAAACGTCGGCATAGTCCGCCAATCAAACTTTGACCGTCGCTAAACCGATGAAGCCGAACTTAATGCGAGGTATTAAAATTCCATTTTCGAATATTAAACGCACAAAATTGTAATGGATACATCACATTACCGCACGATGGCTGCTAATTCGTAAATTGTCTCATGCATACTCATTAATATGTATCAGATATGACTTATAGCTTCATAATTACAATAGCAAATTACGTTAATAGATAACGAATTTCCATCATCGCACGAAACTCATTACGCGTATTAAAGTGGGCTGATATCATTAGTGAACAAAAAGCGTCGCGTCACACGATGCGTGCACATGTGCGGGTACACGCCTCCATAAATCATAAACGGTATCTTTATACTTGTGTAGGCAGGGAGTAGCGTCGATGGAGGAACGGAAAAAAGCACCCCGTTTCCTGCCCGGGGATCACACATGACCGGCCTGTCTATCTGCCAGACCCGTGTCAAATATTCTCTGGAGCGGAGATCGCCCTTCCCGGCGCACGGGGGCAGGGGAAGCCCCCTGGGGCTCGCTGTCCCGCGGTGAAGCTCATCTTGGAGCCCTAATGCGTTCCGCGCTCCACATTACGCCGGGATGAATTTTAGCCGCCTATCGGATCGCTACCTACTTGTTTTTGTTACATTTTCCACAGACTCGACGTACGAAAGCATCGCGATATCGACCGTCTGGCTGCGTGATTGAATATTTTCTTTTTCATTAAGATTTTCGCTTTCACAGGCTGGCGTTGAAAAATCACCCACCTCGGCACCTTTCATAACTTTTCACTTCGTGATCCGACGCAATTACTCACTTTCTATCGCCTTCTCAAATATTCATTCGTGCTTTTTCCGGTGCAAATTATAGTAATGGCTCGAACAAAACTGGTAATTAGACGGTACGTGTGGGGGTGAGTCATTTTCATAAAAGCCTGTTTTTTACATCGTGCTTTGGGGATGGTAATCTATTTCCTATTGTCTTTAATTTGGTTAGTAACAAAATGGTATAGTAATCGTGCTAGTGCACAATAGTCCTCGCGACAACAGTGGGTAGGTGTGAGATATATCTGTAGAGTTGTTTGTATGGGTGTAGATAGGTATAGTCTATAGTGTGTGAGGCTCGGTAGGACGCGGCGTCGACAGGCGGAGCCGCGCGGCGAACAAAGCTCCGCCAGCCTAACAAAGACGTCACCGGCCGTGGCTGCGACGCGGAGTTATGGCACCCATTGTGCGCAACAATACCCAACAAACGAGTTTGTATAAGCTATTAGGTACGCGCATTAATATATATTTTTTGTTCGCCCGAAAATTTAGCATTCCATTACGAGAGAGAGAAATGAAACGCCCGCCGCATGAATTATATTAAAATATATTTGAATATTTCATTTGACACCTTTTTTGCGGTCGGAATTTCGTTCAATCCCGGGCGGGCGAGCGTAATTTTTAGCGTACACCGAAGCTGAATTTTCTGTGAATAACATTCCATTTCGAATGCGAAACACGACGGGAATCAGCGTCAACACAAAACTGAGCGATGGACGCGTATACGTTTTATAAATTCTTTTTTACATCGAACCACATTTGTTTCTATATATTTTTCACCACTATATAAGATTTTAAATATTTGTTTACGATAATTAGAGCTTAATAAAGGTATTAAGACACAAAAACCAAACACACATTTTCACTCAAACAGGTTTGATACACAACAAAATATCGAAAATATTGCCTCCCATTACGAAAGACTAATAAAGAAATTAAAAAGTCTTAATTTATTCGACGTCTTTTACCAACCGTGTGGGTCCTTTTACCGCCAATGATTTCAACTTTGTAATCGATTCTCTTAGTAAAATTAACATACGCATTTTGCATGTATTTAAATTCCTGTCATATTAGTGCATTCAGGAAAAAGTAGCTTTTATACAAAAAATCGGGGTATTATAGTCGGAGTATCTATATATACAAATGTCATTAAGTAGGTATGTATATACAGCGGTGGCTTACGCGGGTACATATCCGCAGACCGCCCAAGCCACGTCAAAATGATTAATGAACATCAGAGCTTGAAAGGCCGCCATGTTTTTCGTAGTTTTTTTCTTGTACTCTAGGCTCATAAGTCACTTTCCTTGGGTTTTGTTTCGGAAAACGATTTTCGCTTTCGTACAATCATTAGTAGAGCCGAGGGATTTTGGGTATTTTTTTGTTATTTAACGTTTACCTAGATTGTCTTCTAATAGAGTGTACTTACGGTAGTTTTTTATTCTGTTTTCGTTCTCAATAGATTCATCTTTTAAATAGGGATTTAAAATACATACATACATAAACTCACACCTTTTTTCCAAAAGGGGTAGGCATAGGGGCAACCATGACACCAAGTTTTGCCATGTATTTTGCGTCCCATGATGTGGTAGGGGACGAGCTTATCGCCATATCGATAATACATTGAAAAATCCAATATCACTTTGCCCAACCCGGGATTTGAACCCAGGTTGCAATCATACCGTAGTAAAACTGCGCCACCGAAGCAGTCAATTAGTGATCGATGGCTTTAAAATATACTTATTAGGTACTATTTGAATCAGATTCTTTTTTGTTACGTATGAGTTTTGAAAACAGATAAAAAAGATGTCCGACATACTGTTACGCTGACTCTAGAAAAAGCCTTTGTAGTAATTAATCACAAAGAAAATAACCTCTTTCGTTCAGTCATTTTTCACTTTTTTTCTTATTGCAATGAATGGCGAGACGAGCATGCCATTTGCCTGATGGTAAGCGATATGGCTGCTCATAGGCAGTAGCAAAACAAAATAACACAGTGAATTACAAAGCAATGATTGGTATTCCAATGCGCTTGCCATCCAAGATGTTAAGTCTCAATATGTCCAGTAGTTACTCTGGCTACAATATCCTTCAAACCGGAACACAATAGTGCGTTTACACTGCTGTTTGCTCAATTATGAGAGCCGTACCACCAGTGGAGTTAACTTGTTATTATTGGTAAAACAATTACAAGTTAACTACTTCGATTGAATTAGAATCTAGTAGTAAAAACCTTAATTTTCCTATATAGACAATGTAAAGCAACAATTTTCTTACACGTAGCGTTCCAGTTTACCACCAAAACATCACGGAGTAATTTAAAAGCGAACTAATAGCGTATACATGGGATGGGGTCTTTATGTATTGTTAAAAATATTACTAACATTTGTACATTAATCACGTATGCGGCCGCCATAATTATTATGTTGCGTGTTTTGTCATGTATTTCGACTGCCATGGATTGTATCAATGTTACCAAATTGTGGTTCGCGTCATTAGGACTTCATTTTTTGTTTTTGTTCGGGTCATAGTTCGTATACAATTAGGGAATATTTTTTTATTATTTTCGAGGAGAGAATTAAACTCGTATGTAATCATGGCTTGTTTACTGTAATAAGTTTTTTTTAATGTTATAATCCTAGAGGGATTGAAATTAGTAAATCCCAATTTAACACTAACAAACATACATATTTATTACTTACTTACCAATATAAAATACAAAATTGTTTCTTTTTTGGTTTGATTGAGGTTAAAAATAGGTATTAGCTTTTAGTCTCAATCGTATACAATTAGCAATGACACATTTTCTGCCGCAATTGTCTTGGTTAATTATTAATATGGAATGTGTGACATTTAAAAAACAAAACATAAAAACAAAAGCATGAAGTGAATCCACACGTCAGGTAAACACGTCGGCGACTATAAAGCGCGATGAAACCTAAGAGTTTTATTTATTTTTTACATGATTGCGGTATCAATTAAACTTTTTAAACAGACACCGACCTTCGGTTCCGTGACTCCGTCGGAAACCGGCAATTTTATTTACGACGTGTAAGCGTTTAAGAGAAATTGCATTAATCTGAATACTCGTTTGATATCGTGTACGATGTTGCAATACACTGAGTGGCCGCTCCAGTTTTTAAAGTCACATGTCCCGCACGTCAACAAGGTGATTTCAACTCAACGCACCGCGCGGTAGAGTTACAAATCGATTGTAATTTATTGGCGAACGTATGACGGCTGGACCGTATCGAAATGTATGAAATTGTAGGACATGAATTATGGATTGTCGATATCGCTTCAAGCTGTTGCTGTATTTTTTTCGTATTCCTCTGGCGCGATACCGCAACGAATTAAATTAAAAGCTCTTTTCACTTGTCATCCCTTGATGAATTTGGTATTTAGGCTTGCGCGCTCGCCGTCAGCTATTATTTATAAAACATCAATGCTGAGATATGCAATGTTTATTTATGTAAATGATTGTTCATAAGAATTTTGAATCTTAAACATCGTACGGCTATTCGAAAACGTGTTTTTAAACAATAACAAATTCACGTAACATCCATACTTACGTAAATTCTAAGTGATGCTTCTTTACCTGTAAATATCAGTTCCATTGTCTTTCAATCATCGTTATTGATTTCTAATAAATACACACTAAAGGAATCTGGCAACGTATTTCCCAATGTTTTTCCTAATCTAAGATCGTGTATGGGTTTCTCCAGTGAATGTAATCAGTACAAATGCGATCCGAGATAGTGGCACCAACGCTGGCCGATATTTTAACGCGCCCTTTATCCAGATAAATGGAAACCGACCTTCGAGTCTTTAGGGGATTAGTTTTGCTACAATTCTTGTATGAGTTTCGATACAATCGATCACAATTGTAGTGGCGACGTAATGAACATTTAATCACAATTTGTATTAAAATGCAATTGAAATTATAATACGATTGAATCTAACATTTGGCATACTATTTGAAACGCTAACCGTTTTATCAATTACTCCATTTGATAAAATATCTACTGCCAATTGTGAATTAATTTCTTGAGGTTTGCCATGATTGAGTTCTAATACCTCTCCAATTCAATCAATCAGTGTTCTTGCTTGGTTAACTGGAATTGTCTAATATATTTACCCTAATTTCATTGCTCTACAACAGCACTTTTTCGATTCAATCAGTGCTGATTGAGTTCTTGGAATTCTATAGTAAACCTTCGCCTCAATTTGACGTATGGCATCTCAGGGCCGTGATTGTCCCCTATTTACTAGAAGTGAGTAAAATAATCGACGCGATGTTTGTCCACGGCGAGCGTGGCGTCGTGAAAGTAAGCCGGGACCCCGATTTTGTAGCTCTCCCCTCTGCTGGCGATGATTTATGTGCGCCCGACGACACATGCAGCGCTGCGCTCGACGCTCCTAAAGCTGCGATTTCGTTTGGACAACGCATACGGGAGGTTGGGACGCGGCGTCGGAACGCTTGTTTGTGCATGTGAAATGGTTTGATGACGTTTTTGTTGGTTTTTACCGTAATGGAGATGGATTTGTAAAAAAGCATTCATAAGTATTGCTCGTTGGTGAAACATGTCTTGATCATCATAATGATGTGGTTTGCGTAATGATTGCTAGTTAAGATTATAAATGTTTTGAAGGGAACTTAGCATTGGATTAATATTAAATGAAAGCCCTGAAAAGTAGTAGTACTTTTCTGAGATACAAAGTACAAATAGTCTAAAACTGAGAAAATCAATAAAAGCCCTTTGAATGGTAATATTATAGCATAGTATTATATATTATTGTTCTTCTGTATTAATAAAAACTCGGTGAAAAGTACTGGTTTTTCTAAAGATTTGCATTACTACTAAATAGTGCTGGCTACTGAAAATGTTATACTGACAATATTTTTCAACAATGTTTATCATGTTATCGGATGTTCATTTCCTTATGGCCTTATAGAAAACATTGACTATTACCAACTTAAACGGTTTATCTACAACATTTCAACTAAATATAATTAGCGTTTTACCGCCAGCGTTTCCACGCCACGAGTCTTGTCCTCTTTAATGCTCTTATTACGTACGGTTTAAATCTGACGTTGGGATCATGTTTTATGCATCTGAGTGTGCGATGAAACCTCTAGCGTAATATATAAAGAGCGGTACGGAGGGGATTTCATGAGCTATGCGCGTATATGACGTTGTTTTAGAAATTTCGGTGCAAAGCGATGACTCGATGAGTGGCAAAGTTGATGAAAATGTTTGTATAAATATGCCATGTTTTTACAATATATTCCAATATTCTAGCAACGTGATGATAAATATCTTAATGATAGCACTGAAAAATTAGAATTGAATAATGAGATACAAGATGACGAAAGCTGGAAACCAAATTGACATTCTTAAAAATTTCGTAAATATTTTCAGCATAGTGTATTGATTAGTAAGAAATATGTGTCGAAATATCATCGGATGTTAACAATATGTGCATTCTTGAACTCGTCCCAAAACTCTGTAGTGGGACGATGAGGCTGTTATCAATTTCCCGTGCAACAAGTGGGCGATAATTTTGAATCCGTTGCACCAACCCTAGCGTCGTCGGCCGTAATAAGCATACAGTCTTTTACATCCACGTATTGTTTCACCGAACAAATCTAGAGATTAATGCGCCACGGCCAAAGGTTATCTATATTGATGACATTACCAGCTCACTCGGTAGGCCGTTTGTCAACAACAAAGTTACAAAACGTCTTGTCATCACTTTCCGTGTACTTTTTCTGATGGTTATGAATATTGTGTTTCTGGGTAATAGTTGCTACAGTGTCATTCGCAATGTAATCCCCGGTTTTCGTGTCGGCGTATTTCTTCGAAGTTTGCGTGTTTATCTTGTACGGCGAGTCGTTTTGCGTGTTACAGTTGAACCGAAAATAATCAACCAACTTCGCCTTTGTTACGAACTTGCAAAACTTCAACTGTTTCAATTTCGAATGTATTTATACTTACGTCGTGACTTTGGGCGAATTAAGGTTAACGGTTTACGTGCCCACTGCGGTATTTGTGCAATATATAATAGATTTTCTCATGTCGTTTTCCTAATTTATATGTGTATCTATTCTAACAAGATCAAAAGGTATTCTTATTAGTGTCTAATATTAATTCTACTGAGAAACGATATATTTTAAATTCTATTGTTTTTGTGATTAACTTAGGAATAATTAATAAGTTCCCACCTTTGGTAGTTATAATTCTTGTACAATCGTAAACATTTCGAATGACCTTAGTTATTTCCATACGAGTCTTGATGTATATTCAGTGTTGATTAGTCTCGCTCGGCCCGTAGTCTATTAATTCATTATAATCAAGTATGAGACGTGCAGTTTCAACTTAAGCTTCTTCTTTTTTCCATTCAAATAAATTACAGTTCAGAGAATCTTCTAAACCGTGCGAAGAATAATGATTACAAAATGAAAAAGGCCCGCGGGCGCCTTAAATTATTTTAATTGGCTTCGGTAGCGCATCGGCCCGACTCTTTGAGCCCGTACATATGTACAGAATCTGTTTATGACATATTCTCATGGTACTGCACCGGCGCATAAAGCGGCGCCGACTCTACTTCAATATTATAAAATATATGTGAATTTATCAGCAGCGTCTATTTGTATATGTCCCGCTAATAGCTTCCCTTAATTATAGAACTAGGATCACTGCGCCATATTCGTCCACTTCACTAAGCGTCATAATTAATATTAATGGATTATAGCGGATTAACTGGAAGCACCTTTAGAGCTCTTAATGCCATTTGTATCTTTCATGTAAAACACGCTTTGATAGACATAAACATTTTCAATTTGCATTTCCCTAATTCCATTAAAACCTCCCGATGCTTTGTTTTTCATAAAACTTTGCTTCTTTCGACGTTCATGAGAAATGTCCAACAAGCAAAAACAATTAACAAATTGATAAGCTCAAAACAATTTTCAATTAACTCCGCCGGGAGTGTTCGCCGTTTACAAATAACCACCATTTATCAGGAATGCCTATGCAGTTTTTAACGTCTGACATCGGTCAGGGTTGCCTGCCGTTTTAAATTGAATGCGTTATGTTAAATTTGTATTGAAACGTGTGTTGTTGTTATTTCAGAACGGAAGCGGGGCCGGCAAACGTACACCCGTTACCAGACGCTGGAGCTGGAGAAGGAGTTCCACTTCAACCGGTACCTGACGCGGAGGAGACGGATCGAGATCGCGCACGCGCTCTGCCTCACCGAGAGACAGATCAAGATCTGGTTCCAGAACCGCCGCATGAAATGGAAGAAAGAAAACAAGACCAAAGGCGAGCCTGGTTCCGGAGACGAGCCGGACAACATGAGTCCGCCCACTTCGCCGCAGTAAAGGCCCCTAGCTTAGTTCACGCGGTCCAAGCGAACGACCACATTGTTTCAGATTGGATCATGCTAGCGCCAGTCGCCACCCAGCGTTGGTTTTCCTTGTATTATTTCGCCCGACGTCGAATTTTACGTTCGATTGCTTCGATGGAGTCGATAAATCTGAAACAATCGGTCCGAAGGCCGAAGTTACTAGAACAGTTTAATTTGTATAAATTGTATGTTGGACTTTTCATGATAATATTACATTATAACTAATACGTAACCTAGTGATTTGAAATAAAGAGTAATGATAGTGTGATGAAGAGATTTTTACAGTTGTTAAGTATAAATTAATTTATAGAACAATCTCAATACCAATAATTACCAAAAACGCAGCGTATAATGATTAGTAATCTGTATTGACGTTTATGTGATTATATAGTTGAATAATGTCATTCTTTGGAATTGTTTCTTATTCTTACTCGTACTTTGGGAACGTAGTCTCGATCAGTAAGTTGGGAACGTGTTTGACGGAGTGCTTGACTAATATGACTATGTATAATTTTTAGTGTTCCGTTAAGAGCGCGCATTTGTTACTCGCCGGTATTTATTGTACATTCGCTCGCACGCCACCACGTATATTCCTGTGTACTGCTGGCGTGGCACTTTAATTATAAAACTCGTGGCGTCCATAGTCTTCATGATTCCACTTAGCTTTAACGTCAAGCACCAAGTCAGGGGATAGCGAATCTCTCATAATAATTTTGAATCACAAAACCATAAGGACCTCTTATAATTAACCATTGATAAGAAGGCAATTAGTATCCATATTGTTATTATTTAATATATTTGATGTTTTATTTCTTACTTAAGCTGACGAAATACTATTCTGTAAATACATGATAATTTTTAGATTTTATAATGTACAATTGTTTTAGTGTGAATAATACCGAGATTAATTTGTGAAACAACGATCACTTGGTGTTTTTGAGTTTTGCAGTATGTGTGTTTATGTGACGTCTATGTTTGTTTTAATGAATTTATTGACTGTTCGCGTAATAGTTGTGCGGAAGGCCAGTTATACAAGTGCAATGTATACGATTTTTGATGACACATATACGTAATTAATAACTGATAAAATATAATCGTGTAAGAAATCTATTATTGTCGTAACTCGTTACGAGAACGAAGCTTATTGTTTAGGTGAAGACGATTATCTAAATCATAACATATTCTTTGATAAACTTCTATTATGAAATATTAGTATACGGCATAAGCCTCGAGTGTGGACATTTAAAAGACATCTTAAATGCTGAACGAATAAAATGAACTATGATAGTAAAAGTTACCCTCAAAGTTGTAGGTGAAATTGATTTCTCACTTCAGACTCCTTTGTAAAGTAGATACGATACATGTACTCAGTATACCAAAGTTAGGAAATAAACCGCTATATGTTCAGTGTATAATAACCACTGGTAATGTTAAATTCACACACGATTGGACAGTTAGAATGGAGATCGTTTTAAAATGGTATTTTTATAAAATCATTGCATAAGGAAACCCGATATACGTAAAAAAATATCGAAGATTGATTACTATAGGTATTTACTCGTAACACTATAGTGTAAATGATATTATTAAAGCGAAAACGGGGGCGAGTGAAATTCGAAGGGGAGGAATTTGTCAGGATTCACGTTATACGTTTTTCTTAATAATGTAAACTTTGTAAATTATTTCTCACATAGTTTGTAACTAGTGACGTTTTTTACTTAGGACTCAGTGAGCAGGTTTCATTTTTTTTAAATATAAATATTATTATTTGTGCTGTGTTCGTTAAGTGAAATGTAAATTGTAATAATTGTATATTGTCGATATATTCAATATTTATTTATTGATTCGCTTAATTAGGTTCGCTTTTGTTCATTTTTAATTTTTCGAATTGGTTGGATCTGACAGGCGTCTGTCTGGCTGGATATTGAAGTTTATTTTGGTGTTTGCTCAAACTACATGCTTTGTAAACTATTTAGCAATAAGCAGCATAATGAAATGTTTTATTTAATAACTAAATACCGTTATTGTACAGTCAGTGCAATGGATATGAAAATCGTCAATCCCGCCAGACAGCTTCGCCATATTTGAGTTCAATTTGTAAAATTTCTTAAATTGAATAAAAATTAGGTTTATCGAAGTAAAATTAAGTTTTGATCGTTAGGTCTATCGGCAACTGTCCTCAATCTTTAAGAAATATTAGGTCAGTAGAGTGAAAAATTATGAATTATTAATTTGAACAATTTAATTTCACTTATGTCCTATCGATTCAAAATTTATGAAAAATAACTATAATTAGTAACTTAATAAGGTTAGGCGAGACGATATTGTCATAAATATATAAATACATGAAATTAATAAAGCATAATGATTGTACTCGGACATTTTTATTATTGATTACCTAAACACTACATACTACCTAGCGAATATTTCACACCATTATTTAGTTTTATTTGAAAAATATTTATTTAAGGTTTTGTATTTTAATCATTACCAAAATATAAACTTAAGGAAACATTTTATTTTTATGAATATACAATATTTTTGTTAATTTTATGATCATTAATGTGTGACTGCAAATTAACCATATCGCGACAATTTACACAATTTCAAATTTAAAAATGGAATTCGAATATAATTCTAAATACAAAATTCTGAAGGCATCAGCGGCCTTAACCAGCCCCTATTACTTCCTTGTAAAATCTTTCACGTTCAAGATATTGTGGCCCTAACGACAAAATAATGATTTCGCGTGATACCGCCTCGGTTCCTTCCGTGTCAGTCACGGGTGATTGGTCCCTACAAATCTCGAAATTAGTTTTTTTTTTCACGTTATTTATACGTCTAGGTGTGGCCCCCGGTTCTAATGCGTTTTTAATAATCCCGCCGTCCAATGAGCGCTGAAGGCGAGGCATTATTCTCCGACTCAAATGAACTAATGTGATTTTGACAAGTTGGAAATTGAGGCAATTATGGTTTCGCAGGCTTTTTAATGGTCGGGGTGATTTAGTGTGCGGAAGTCAGTTCAGGTATTTCGACCTCGATTTTGTTATGTTATGGCTGAATTTCAAAAATGGAATATAATTGTGAATGTTGCTGGTTGAAATAATGGGAAATGGTTTCGTAGTTAGTTTAATAATGAATGAAAAACACATAAAATAACTCTAACATTTAAGTTCTATGATTGTAATTATATTTAATTTTGACGAGCTCTAGTACTCGGTTGTCGAATTTCATAACGAATATATTCATGTTTTGGATACGTCTGCTCAAATACTATTATATTTTCCCTCAAAAATTTTCTCATCTTTAATTCAAATCAGATAAGGCTAAAATATAATAAGGCCATTTTAAATCCAATATTTTCTCTAACATTGTACCGCAGGAAATTTAATTATTTCACGCTAGTCTACCGGTCTAACAAAACAGTAGTCTGCAAGTCTACTAGCGCGAATGATATGTCTTATCACTTGACAGCTGACATTTGACAGCTGTCTGAACTGTCATTCCAATAGCATCCAGTCTAATTGTCGGACAGAATCAACAATTTTTATCATTCCAACGGATGTAAACAGTCCAATTTCTCTCAATTCCTTGGCCATCTTAGGGTGACCTTCGTCTGTGTGTGTGGTTCAAGAGCTGAGAGGTCATGTGTGATGGACGTGCAGTGATAAGTGTAATTTATGAGGCCTGAGGTGCCGTTGCACTTGATACAGATTGGGTTCATGGTCGTACGATAAATGTCACGTGTAGGCATATTGGTGGCAATTGTTTGAGCGATTGTTGTGTGACAGACTCTGTATTGTATAGACTTTGTTGTATTTTTCTTTGAGATTATAAATTCGAAATTGGAAGGATTTATGTTGAAATTTTGGTTAAAAGATGGTATGGTCATTTGATTATTTGTTTGGTCTTTATAATAAATATAAAAAATTCTGTATAAATACAAGCTTACGGAAATTGGTTATATGCATCCTCCTAACTGTATGAATGTACAAGTTAGTTCCAGTGATTAGTGATTCCTATAGTAAATAGGAATTGTGGACGTATGGCTCATTTTTTATAGTTTACATATGATATCATCCTTTTATTCAAATTCAGGGGTTAATTGATCATTCCTTTTTATATATTTGTAGGGGAGCGCAATCTAATGTCTAATAAACAAATTAAATATTAGTGAAAAAAGTAATTTAAGTTATAATTCATTTTTTTCTAACATAACAATTGAAAGCACCAAATTAATACAATTTGAAAGGCCCACAAAGCCAGTGGCCCCACAAGTCGTGAAGGTAAAAAAAAGCCGTACATATTAAACTTTTCTGTCCCAAGATAAAGACATGAATCACCGACGATTCTTCACTTGCGACCTTGCCTCATAACGTTCAATTTTATTGACTGCAATAAACTAAAGCAATGGTTAAATCAACGCCGCTGTATCGATATAAACACCTCGTAAATATCACGCCTCTTTATCCCTCTATTGTGTAGACACGCGTGTGCGAAAGGGAGCGACGATATGTGTCTTCATTTGGCCGTTACTTGAAATAGTTTATGAGAGCTGAAGCGAGATGTTTGTGGATGGAAATTTGAGCTCTATTGTGTAGGTTTAGAAGTGAGAACCCGTTGTGGGTGAAAATTTATAGCTTTTAAATGGGTCCTTAAGTTGCAATAACGATTTGTTTATAGATGCCCGCGTTCGGCGGGCCTTTGTGGGAACAAATTTAATTTATGGCCATGTTAAGAAATATTCCTGTCACACGGTTATTGATTGCATTAGCTTTAACATTTAACATCATCATTTAATTTGTCGGTTTATATGAGTGTTTGCACATTTTGTTCAATATAAATATTGCGTAAATAATACCTAAACATGCAAGATAAATTTATTGAACTTATTTCATTTATTTTGTTAAATATGTGTTTTCGTGTCAGTAACAATTATTATTTAAGAACAATAATTTATAAAGAGTTTTATTTTATAAATTAATCTTAAATTTTATAAATACATTTAAAGTTATTTTTAAATCATTTTAATTTTGTATATTGTATGTACGTACCTACTTCTAAGTTTTAAATTCTCAATAAGTCAACTCTAAAAACGTTCTACTTTTGAATTTTACATCCATCTCCGTTAGAACAATTAATTACTGTGTGCCAATCTTTTTTCACAAATCTTTTTCAATGTAGAATAAATTCGAAATTCAAAAATTGGCGCCCATGCGGCCGCCATTTTGTTTAGGGCGGTCCCCCCGCTCGCCCCGCCCCGGGCCTGTCACTCCCACGCGCCAGCCACTCGGACGCAGCCCAACTCATTTATTATATTGTACAGTGCACCGCGCAGGTTCTGTCACTATTATGAAGTTAGAAATATTTAATATGTTTTTCGTATTGTTATTGGAAATGGTCTTAAGGAACGTTAGGATACGAAATAAGACTTTGGTTATTTACTTAAAACTTAATTTGTAATCATATTTATAAATAATTATTAGATTTTTTACATACTATGAAATACTAAAAGCACTGATAAAAATTATATACTGAGAAATTAAACACATACAAATAATAAATATGAAAATCAGAAAACTCAACGTTTAAGTTTTATAATTCACAACACTATTAAAAGATAATAAAACAATAATATTAATCAAAACAATTTTTGAACCTTCTATATTATAATGAAATGAATTTATAATAATTATAAAACTTTACTAATATATGTGTTTATTACATATATTACTACATCGATATTTTAATACAACATAATATGAATATGGAGTACAACGAAAAATATTGTGATATCGATAATTATATCTCAATTGCATTATCCATATATTTTACTATTACATCTTTTACACACCATCAATCAAAATAAATTTGAAAACGATAAAAACTAAATAAAATATTAAAAAATAATTTAATCAAAACCAACTGGAGAAACTTGTTGCCTGCTGTATCCCCGTCAGCCGTTACATTTGAAGATGACACCGATTGACTGCAACCATCCCCTTCCTATATAAGGTAAGTTGTATATATCTGTCCTTATTAATTACATTTTTCACACGCACCGTCTTGAAACAGAACGGTCTGGCGTTATGGGAGTTACGTCACGTACTATAGGTGTGTATAGGTTTCGCTTTTGAATTTTTTAAGTGTTCGTATAAATGGGAATAGACAACAGCTGTTGTGATAGCTATGTATAAGATAGAGGTTTAGGACTTAGGTATAAAGTATAAAGCCTAATGTCCTAGAAACCAGTGGGTTTTAGTGTATAGCGCACGCAATTGTCACATTTTTTGAATTCCACGTCAGTTTGGGATGAAAAATTATATTTAGGTACAACTTTATTTTCTGAACAATAAGCATTTGGTGTGAGTTGATATACCTACTTATCAAATACATGAATAAACACAATGCCTACAGTTTTATGAAATAAATGATATTTAATTCCAAAAGTGCCTACATTATTAATAATCATTATAATTACAGAATATGATGACTAAACTTCATTTGGAACTCATATAGAAAAACTGTGATACTCGATAACTATCTAAAACTAAATACATTTTATTCCGATACCACACCCCGTCGGACCGTTTTAGCCGTCGCTAAGGGTAGTACGACCTGAAGGGTTGTTTCTGACTCAAATCTAATACTAAATAAAAAATAAGTCTAGACTAGAAATTGGGCAACTTGCAAGGTAATTTAGTCTAAGTTCATTGCCAAGTGTAATGCTAATGCCAAGTGTAGCTATGACCGGAATGCTAATTATTTCATGAGTAAATAATATAGCGGTGACAGTATATAAGTCATATTAATTCACAGTTATATGGCATGTTATCAAGCTTCAAATCATTCGTCGCACATTTACGATTCATTGCTATGATTGCAGTTTCTATGTACTTAATAAATGGCGATAGTATTAAGCAAATACATTAGTATTATGATCGTTAGATAAGGAATGTTTTTTTTTTATTGCTTAATATTTTTCAAACTTCTGTATCAGCCCATATACCTCCTACTTCAGGGGAGGGGCTTCCTCTTCAATTGAGAGTACGATTGTTATGGGTTAGACCATATAGTAGGCCACGCTTGGCTATTGCAGGCTGACGGACTTTACGTACCTACTATAGAAATTATTACAAATCGCTATGGCATGCACGTTACTACACGTTGTTTTCATTCAGCGTTATTGCAAAATTATTAAATGCAATAACTCAATTTATGTAAGACTAATAATAAGTATACCTAGTTTATATTAGTATAATCATTGTCGAATTTGCTCATTCAGTCAGTAACCTTTTTTCGTTAGTCAAAATTTTTTATATACATAAACTCACGCCTTTTTCTCAGAAAAGAAGCAAAGTACTACCAGGACAGGTACTTTACGTTTTCAGCTTTATGTGTTCAGTCTCACGATGTGCTAAAAGGTGACCTTATCATCATATCAGGCACTGAGGCACAGACTCCGGGCTGATTGATGATGGATATAAAATCAAATCTCACTTTGCCCGACATGGGATTCGAACCCGACACCTCAGCGTTGTAGTACAACTGCGGGACCTAAGCAGTCAACTTTTAAACTGGAATTACAGTTTGTGTTACAAACACTAAATTCATAGAAGCTATCTTATCAGATTCAATTCTATAACATTTGAGATTACAATCGCGCCATGAGTCTTTAGAGAAGGAAATATTATTCATCGCTCTTGTTGCCATTTGAATGTATAATATTGCCTACGTAGTTAAGATTCCTATTGAAAAGTAGATTTGCCTTGTGTCTATATGACCACTAAAATAAAAGAATTATAATGCTTAAAACAGTTTATTCTCTATTATTTTTATTACTTGTTAAAGACAAGACTTAACTGTGCTGTTATTTTTTTACATCGGCTATTATTTTGCAGTTATTTACTCATTCCGTTAATAATTCACCCTCACACAATTCATCAATCCAGAGCGTGTTTTAAAACCATAGTAATTACTAATTAGCTACTTAATACCTAATTACCTACCTATAAAAACTCAGAATAAACTATAAAATCAACATTAACTCTAACGATTTGTAGATAGGAACTTATTGCAGTACAATTATTGTGTCATGAACTTATTTATGGTATAATTGTTACAGTTATATGTAATGTACATGATTTGTGAACAAATATGGGGTAATATAATGTCGCGATGAGTTTTCTTTATTGCACTGAATGGACAGACGAGCATGTCATTCGCCTGGTGGTAGGCGATTCGACCACTCATGAGCAGTAGCAAAACCAAACAACACCATTAATTACAAATTAATGCTTGGCATTCCTCTGCGCTTGCCATACATAAGTTGATAAGTGTCAATATATCCAGTAGTTACGCTGGCTACAATGTCCATCAATCTGGAACCCAACAGTGCTTTACACTGTTGTTTGGCGGGAGAAATAGACACTGCGGTGGTACCCACCCAGATGGCCTCTCACATATGAGAGACCTACCACCAGTAGCTTTACACTGTTGTTTGCTGGGAGAAATAGACATAGCAGTGATGCCTACTCAGACGGCCTCTAAAATATTAGGGACCTAGCACCAGTAAAATTACCGTATTATACCTGTGTACGATATATTATGATTGAAAGTAATTTCTGGTAGGTGCTAATTGTAAATACTAAACCAGAGGTCCATTCATAGTCATTCAATCAAAAAGGTGTATGAAAAATGTTAGTCTGACACAATATGGATAATGTTTAGTACTTAGTTATGGGACGCAAATAAAGATGAGTATTTTGGAGAGAGAGAAATTAGCAGGAATTCATAAATGTTATTTAATAAAAAAATATCGGCTTTGAAATCATATGTTTCCTCTCGTAGTAATAAGTACTAAGCGTAGTAATAAAAACTAAGGATATTTGGTCATAGTAAATTTTGGTGTTGCAAATTAACTTGAAATAAAGACCTACACTTTATAACAAAAAAACAACCCTTGAAACACGAAGGTGACATTTTTTTTTGTCACTAGGTCTGGAGGTAGTTTGCATAAATAAAACAAAATCGCTCAAGTGAGTATTTAATCGTAGTAAGATAGTGTGTTCTAACATCAATCATGTTTTAGAAGATTTCGGAACATAGGCGAGGCAAATCAAATAGAAGGCGGAACGTGGCATCGGCTGATATAACAGGTAGGAGAAGACAATTCTAATATTGAGATTTTAATTACACTTGTGTTGAAACTGTGTATTTCTTTCTTATATTTTCTTAAATACTAATATAAATGATGGAAATTCAAAAACTTTGAAGTATAGCTAAATAAAAATGTATTGTTGTTTACGATAGATTCCGATAGAGCATTTGTTCATTCCGTCGGAGATAAAAATATATAGGTACTAAGCTATTAAAAGTGAGGAACTTTATTAATAATGCCTAAAAAACGTACTTACATTTATAATAATCAATTTTTATTAAATCGTAAGCAGCTTATGTTTTAATTCACTGAAATCCAATTGTTATTTCCTGATTGGAGTTGGTATAGTGGTGTTTGATATACGTATTCAATGTAGTAGCCGCAGTAATAAAACTAAAACAGGTACAAATAATATTTTCTCTCCTTCCTATAATCCTGGCTCCTGTTAGCGTGATAAAGCAGATTCCTAGGTTGGCAAGTGGCATTATTGTGTCGAATAGTCATGATAGTTGTCTACCAATTGCTGCTCTGTCTAGACAGCCCTTGGCATCAGGTGCCAGTACACCTTTAATTTTTTCGAACTAGAATGAAAACCAAACCAACCCGCAATAGGCCAGCTTGGTGGACTACATGGCCTAACCCCTCTCAATCTTACTCTCGATTGTAGAGAAGGCCTTTGTCCTGCAGTAGGACGTATATCTCCAAATATAAAAAAAATGGTAACGGTGACGGTTGCCATACGGTGAATGCACCCGAAGCATACTCATACCTCTACTTTCCCTCTGTGTATTCACGCATGGTAAGTTTTTATAGGAATAATTAGTAGTATGGCTCGTATTTGGTTTACACCAAGTTTGTAAAAAAGTGAGTTTAACCCGCGACCACCGTGAACATGTTGGCAGCCGCGTCTGGTCCGTTTACCAACAGGCCACCACGCACTTTTTTACCAGTAAAATAGTAATAAGTACCAATAAAAATGTATTTTTAATTAATGTATTTTATTTTTTGTAAAAATTTGTTGTATAATTGTGTTCATGGAAAAACAAGTCTCAAATCTATTATTTTTATACATTAATATAACACAGTACATACTTTGAAAGTAGAGTACAATCTAACAGATTTATTTAGCGATATTAAATAGGTACCTACTGCGTTCCATTTATTTTTAATTGTTAAATAATATTTTCGTTGAGATCACTGGCGTAATTTCTTCACAGGTACAACATATTTCATTAAACAATGTTGTTATAAATAATAATTCAATAATTATAGCTTCGATTATTCTCATAAAATAATAAAACATAATTTACAGGCAAACGTGAACATAATTACCCATATAATCAAGTTGCCTTGTTTAATCAATATTAAAGAACCAATTCCTCAGAAAATATAAAACGATCCGTAAACCAATTAATAGAATAGTCTGAATACAAACCTCTTGATACAATTAGTCTCGGGGTATATTAGAAGTAAAATATCTACCCAGTTGTTACAAGTATGAAATAATTAACAAAACGCAGTGATTGATGCATCATTGGACGAGGGAGCAGGTGAAAGACATACGTTTGTTCCTCTGATACAGTTCGAGTTGTCTTCATTAAAATACGCATTGTCATTGATTGCCAAGAACATAATGAATGACTTATACCAATGTTTGTTCTAATAAGATGCGCATTTGTCATGTTATGTAGTGGTTGGGTGAGTGATGCATTATTTAGGATCAAAATAGTACTATTCATTATGTTATTGTTTATCCTAGTACATTATAAATATTGCCTGGAAAAAATTAAAGCTGTACTGCTAAATGTGGCGTAAAACAGCACTGATTCTTTTAAACATGCCTAATTCTTATTCACGAACTTTTTTGTATTCAAATCGTCTGACAATATAATTGAAACTGTCGGTTCCTTGTTATTTGATTTTGATTTTCACAGCTAAAAATAAATTAAAAATTAATCTATCTCTTCAGCCACAGGAAGTCCACTCCTGAACATAGGCTACCCGAAGGATATCCATTAAAAATTAAATTTGAATATTTCAAAAATTCTAATATTCATATTTGAATAAATATTATCTTAACTTAGTTATTTTATGCAATGACATTTGATAAAGAAATCACGGACATGCCATGCCACCTTAGCCTAGTTAAGCTAATCTAACCCATTTCCTTCAAACCAAAACAGCCGGCGCGGCGCGACGAATTCATGAAACATGGTAGAATTTACGCCACAGATGAATTAATCAATAAGAATTTATCAATAAGTACAGTTACCGGCGGTAGTAATAACTAGTTATTACGTATTTAATTGCAGTTATTAGTGTATTTATAGTTTTATCAGCATTTGTATCTGCCCATACTTGAGCGAGTGAATTATTAACACCACTCTGTAATCATTGATATGTACGTCTTGTTTCGATTGTGTTTGGTGTTGAAATTATATAGTTGTTATTCTGGATTATGCTATATCATAGTTGTAGTAAAAATGCGCGATTTTGTTTGCCGCTTCATACGAAAATTGCTACGAATTTGTATAATATTTATTATAGGCAAGGGTTTGAGCTACCTATATTTAGAAACGACACGGTTACTTTGAGATAGGCCAAGCATTATTTCAAGCGGAAAATATGACTCGTCGAAGTTACTAATTAATCAATTTTTAAGTAAGAATGTCCTTGCTCATAATTAGTGAATAAGTACTTTTTTAAGCATTTCCATTTGATATTAGTTCTGTAATATGTGTTGGCTTTTGAAATTATATTTTTTCAGTCCATAGCTATATTGCTTGTTTGTTTCTAACCACACTTATAATAATTTTCTTTTAAAATCCGCTACAATGAGTCAATTTAGTTTTTTCATATCTCGCTCATAATTAATCATTTGGCGGCGTATGTCACACTTTCTTTAACACGAAATTTAATAAATATACCCAACAAAATACATAATCATACGATACATCACGAGAGGCATTACAAATACAAATTGTGTTTAATGTAATGTGTTACTTAACGGCACTGCATGATTTATGGCGCCACAACTCGGTTCATATTTTTGTTGCAAACACTGACTTATTTTTGAAAGGTAATTTGGAAAATATAAAAATGTAGTAATGTGCAACTTGTAAGTACATAAAGTATAGTAGATTAGTACAGTAAAATTTAGTTGCGTATTTTGGGTAAGGTACGGTAAAGTACAGTTTTATATGTATTTAAAAATATCTTGTTTCATCTTTCTTACTCTTTCTCAAATTTTATATTTACTCATAAAATTCTTTATATTTTGTTATCGTATTTATATTGTTAAAGTGGTATAACAGAAAATGCAAGTTCTAGACACCCTAAATACTCTAGTCGGGGAACTCAATTTGTTGGTAACATGAACTGCAAGCGATCAAAAAGATTTTTCAACAATAAAAATATCTTCATGTCATCATAAATATTAAATTACATGACTGTAGTATGATTACACTACAAATAAACAAGTAAAATAGATATAGATATAGCTTTTACCTCATAAAATTTCCTTTACTATTATTTACAAAAAAAAAACATTCATTCTAGTCATTAAGTGTATGTTTCTTATACATTTATGTTGCAACAGTAGAAGCTATACAAACAATCTGTAGGTCGAAGGTCGCTTTACATTTGCATAGACGATGCCAAGCGTGCAGTCACGAACCTCTAATGCCATTTTTTGCCTCACTTTCTAATGTAACGTTGATGTTTACATTTCTTTTTTTTTTTATTTAGGATGTTCATGGAATGCAATTATACCTGGCTTGTGTATTACGTGGCTTTTGTTTTGTTTGATTCGTTTTAAGTAAATATTTTTCTATTATCGGACTAATATTGCCATAGTAAGGTAATGGTTATAAAATCTCATCAATTTAATAATTTTGCAACTCATAAAATGTTTACCATGATAGCACCATTTTAGACGACTTTTAAAAACAATTCTTATTTATTATTTTTGGAAAAGTCGCACAGAGGAATTACCTATGGACCAATCCAATTCTCAGCCCAAGCACACTACCAATCATTTCTTTATACATACGTCACACTAATAAATGAATAATCACAAATCTATGTTAAATATTATGTAAGTATTCATCGTATGAGACAATCGTTGTAAGCATTCCAAGCGCAGAGCACTGCAAGCGTTATAAGCATTACAAGCGTTCCGAGCGCTGAGCGCTGTGAACGCACTGCTATCGAACATCCTCCAGTTAATATCCGGTCCGGATCCTCTCATTGAGTATTCCGACTGCAGTATGCTTGTCTGGACTTATTTAACTTGCGTAGGTGGCTTTGTGTCGCTGTACATTGCTCTCATATACCGTTTATTTAAATCATTCGTTGCTGGGTTCATACCTAATGTTTTGCGTGAATTATTGTTCTAAACTAGAAACGACCAAGTCACCCGACTTGGTCGTTTCTAGTTTTGGGAAATGTGTAATTGATAATTTATATTTTTATAGATTGTTAAGTAGCGTTATTTGGTACTTGGTTAAGATTTAGTTATTCTTATTTATTACTAGATACTTAGCCCGGCGCTGCCCGGGCGCAGAGACATTTTTTTGAAAATTTTCCATAGCCTACGTTCGTGAGGGATAATGTAGAATTCTAATGGTGAAAGAACTTTTCAAATCGGTCCCATAGTTTCAGAGCTTATTCAATGCAAACAATCAAATCTTTTCTCTTTATAATTGTGATATTTAATCAGGATAGACACCCCAAACCTGTATTCCTGAAATTATAGGTAGAGATGTCAGTAATAGCTTAGTTTATCGAGTTTACTTCTGTTGCATAATGACATTATGTTAGTGATATCATTACGTTAATGAAATTAAACATAGTTATATTTATATTCCAAATTCCATTAGTGAAATTATAAGCACTGAAGTCAAATTTTAAAACGACCTTTGTTCCTGTATTTCTTATTTTTAATACTCACGTTGGGAATAAAATATTCACACGCGTATGACGTGAGATTCAAATCAGTGACTCCTCGTTTCTCAGACACCTGCCGGGTGGAGGTTTGTGATGATTATAAATTGATATTTAAAGTTAACTTTCAGTAAGTTATTGCGAATTGAAATTACTTTTTACATGCGGAAAATATTGACTTCTTTAGTATAAGGCTAGTAAGAAATTCTTTTAGGAATGAAATATATTTGGTCTTTAAAAAATATATGTAATCAGGTCTAACAGGCATGTAAATAATAAAATATCGAACTAAATATTTGGACACAATCGATTGATTTCAATTTTCAAACGATATTTACTTCATTACTCGGAGACATTTAATGTCGATTTAATCATTACTCAGTGTAGATTGTACGAAGAAAATCTATAGTAGAGAACGATTTTAAGAACATTAAATGTATCTGTGAAAAATGTGCGCCTTTTAGTAATTTAGATATATTTAAGTGTTTTTATCAGGATAAAATTTTCCCAGATGTACTTTAATACTAAATATATTTTTTATATTAAACAATACCTTATTATTCCAATAAATCTATTTAAAAAATAATCCTTGGCACATGGTGTTGAGTTCAACCGTTCTGGCGTCGGCCGCGTCGTGCTGAGACCAGCGTGTGGTAATTCAATAAAGATAATCCCGGAGATAGGGCTGGATAGATTCCTCTACGTATATATGTATAGTTTCAAATGCTTTAGATAATAAATAATCCAGCCAATATACGCTTCACTGTAGGCATGGGCCTCTTCGATAATCGACAGTTCGATAGTAGAGACAATAGTCACTAGACTATAGGCGCAACACTATATAGACTATAGTGTGGTTTAGCGGACTTAACATGCTTCCGTAAAGGCCTCATTTATTTGTTGAAATGAAGAATGTTAGAATGAAAAAAATGCAATAAAGATTGTAGCTTCTGTACTTTTAGTTATTTTTTACTGTAATTTAGGCTATTATGATGACCATACAATATTTTGGATTTATTGAGCTTTACGTTAAAAAACAAGAATTGCTTTGAAAAAAACATCAGGCCTCTCGTTTTCGAATTACTGTATTAGCAAATTAATTACTAAATATTTAATATCTTAATCCATTATAAATGGACAATAGAGGTCAGTATAAATTCTTCTATTGTTTGATTTTAATGTTAACAGAACGTTGAAAATCTTTTACATAAGACGTATTGATGTAAACAGAAACATCATCCTTTTAATGTTAAACTACAAATAATGTGTACCTAATGTTTCTTATCTTGGAAATCTGCGTGGATCGCTCTATTTTACACTCCGCCTACTGTGCCTCAATTGAAGCTGTCATCGTCCACAATACATTGTTCCAATTTCGCTCTAATAGCCTTGGCAATTAAAGTTTTTCTCAATCGAATGTGTGCCAGTAACACTCGTTGTTAAGTAAAGTACTCATATTTGTATCGTTTATTTTTCTTTCCTTTCTGAATGGTCGTTGTTATGATTGTTTTCATTGTAAATGTATATTATAGTTAGGTTAAAGGAGAGGTTATGTATGCTATTTGAATCACCAATCTGTCAAACTTCAGTCCTTTTGCAAAATTAACCTATTAACATGAAATACATATTATATACAGCGAATCGTAAAGTTAATCCATGAGGTCTAACTTAAATGTTAAGTTATCATGGATCTTATGGGTGGTTAATAAAAAAAAAATGTACTTAAATCTGAGTATGCATTCGCCATTCTTACACTACACTTGGTATAATTCTTCATTGTCACGGCATGTTAAATGTCCCGTCGATTGCATTTCATCACACAAAAGCTCCCACTCTCGCCGAACCAATCTCGTTCTACTGTAAGTGCCACAATAGGAGGTAAGTTTTTCGTCTGTCACTTGTTTCCTGGCTTTCACTCCGAGTTGGGGGCGAAGATCGCTCCCTCCTTCGTCAGTACTATGGGTTCTCGATAGCAAAACTATTTTTTAATTAATAGTTATTAAAAAGTATGGTTTAGTTGTATTAGAAAAGGTAAAGGGCAAACAACTTTAGGAAAGTAAACGTGTCACGTTATTGGACACTCACAATATTATGAGGTAACTAGTCTTAAAGGTAGACCCAGGAAAAATTGTGACAAATGTGTTTTGTGCATCAATTTGTTTTCCGTTTTAAACATGCATAGAAGACTGTTTGCTTATAACAATGCATTAATTTTAAATAGGTAATGTAGATTTTGAAATTTTGATATTATACAGTCTCCAGCCCTCACTTAGTTTATATTTGATTCCAAATTGAGCAATATAATTTTAAATCCGCGGGACATAAGCAGGTCTACTAAGTCTATACTTAAGTTTTAAGTGTCTGTAATTACGAATACCTTATTGTAAGTAAATTCACGAAGATACTAACTAGAACACAACTCACAACACCTATCGTGGACTCGTAGTAATCAGCAAGAGACGACTAGTGACGTGTCTCCAGACAAAGGGGCTTGTTGTATGATTAATGCTAACTCCCCGTGAATCCTTATATATACATAAGTGTGGCTTTGGATATCGACTAATGAAATTATTTGCTGTTCTCAGTACAAACAAGGGACCGTGATAAACGTCCTTGTGAGATAGCGGGGAATAAATTTAATTGTCTTTCGCTGTTCGAATTTGCATAACGCTACAAATTAATTTAAACGTTAATCTATTGTAAATAAAACAATATTTGTTTGCGCTTTAAATTTATTGGGATAGTTTGATCTTGTATTTTTTTAGTTTAATTGAGCTATTAATTTTTTAATTTTAATTCTTTAATTCATTTTAATGAGTTTTTAATTCGTTGTGTGGTGAAAACTGGCATCCTAGGAGTACCGCCGATGTTTGACGCTGAATTCCATTCACAGATAGATGTATATTTGTTTCTTTATTACAGGAATTTCTCTGGCGCATATGTAGACCGGGTAGTACCTGTAAATAATTATACACATATTTATGTACTTGTTTCCTTAATTTTCAACCTTTTTAACGATCAGCTTGATTAAGAATTATCTGAGACACAAATACTAGTTTAGTCTATTGTTAAAATTCAGCCCCTGAATATTAATATGTAAATGACAAGACCTCACAAATAAAATAATTGTAAATATTACACATGTATGTGATGAAAAAATGAATATTTATAATAAACACAATCGCAATTGTACTCATAGACATTCCCTTTCAAATCAGGAAGAAACAGTTCAGAATACTTCAATAATAATTGTCAGTGAAACCGCTATCTACCTTTGTAGTGCTAAACACATTATGTAGATGTATTCACTCAATATTCATCATCGACCAAAATACGTAGAGCTGTCGCGCCTTTACCTTTCTTTGCTTTGCAACCTGGTCGAGGTGATATGAGAGCTCAAGTTACACTGGTATCATGTGTTCAGTTTGAGGTGAGCGGCACTATTGTCGTCTCCAATTGATTAATGCTATAGTTTATCTACAGATATGACAACAATAGACGTCTTGCCCGAATACCTTAATGTTCTACCTATAGGTCGTGTGTATGTGGGTATTCCTTGGATTGTGCACATGGTGTTCATTTGTGACGTTGATGAATTATTTACCATATTTGATTTAATAAAAGGAGCAATGTATAATGAATGTAGAGCCTTATAAAAATATTCAAGCCGTAAATGGGTGGTTTTTATTGTTTAAAACTTTTGATAATATGAAGCGCTAATTATAATTTAATTATTTATGTATTTAATTGATGTACCTATGATGGAAATTAAATTATTAATTCATAAATTAATTGTTTCTTAGTGTCTCGTTGATTGCATAATACGACAATTTATTCTTTAATAATAAGTATCAGATTTACGGTTTGAATTTCTATCAAAAAAATATTATGAACATTATCTAACGTTTTTCAGTGTGCCTATAAGACGAGTAAAACATTTACAGTAAACCTAAACTTACCGTATAATTGACTGTATGCCCATATACGTCCCACTGCAGGGAACCGGACTACTCTACAATCGACAGTACGATTGAGAGTGGTTGGGCCATATCACCATATACCACCATAGTCCACCACGCTGGACCGTATAATTGATTTAGCATTATTAAAACTTGCAAGCACTTTAAAATTATATCATAGATTTTAAGAAAATATAGGCTATATTATTATGTGGATCAATGCATATGTTTTTTGAATCACCCTGTACTAGCGGCAGGTAGTGTCAGTCAGACAATTTTGACGGATGATATCTCACCATCGTCCCATTCTATGCAAATGTTCACCCTCGTGTTACGAGATGTTTCTGATAACTGTACTGATTGATTTAAATACTTGTATTTGTGGCTATTGAAAGTTTGGAGCAATTTAGGCTCTGGGCAATGCGATGTAATAGTGTGTAAATAAAATTATTGATTTCGTAGAAAATTATGTATCTTATAAAAATGTATCATGTTGACACTGTAGTCACACTTAACATCTTATGTCTTAGAATGCGAGCGCAGCGGAATGCCAAGCATGGCTTTGTAATTCATGGTGCTGTTTGGTTTTGCTATTTTTCAATGAGCAATAGCTTCGCTTACCATCAGGCGAAGTACATGCTCGATTCGTCGTTCACTGCATTAAAAATAAATGAAAATAATGAGGTTTGGAATTCATCAGTATCGTGAGCACTATACAGTTAGTATCTTAGAATATAATTACTTAGTTAAAATAGCCAAATATGCTCATAATTTATTTAATTGGGAGTTATTAAAACCTGAAATTACTGAGTTTTATGCCGATAAAGACCGATACAACTTAATTCCTAAAATTATTTTTCCGCATAAAATTCCTACTAATCTCACGTTGACATATTGAAAGACAAGTAACTCAAACAACTTGGTTCCTTCGTCAACTTGTCGAGCCCTTCAACCCTGGCTCACACGTGGTGCCTTGTGGCGTATGTGTCATCGACTCAAAAACATACACGGCTGATTTATCTCCATAGTTTTTTATGACTCAATGGGGTTGGGATTAAGGTATATGGAAGATGTGATGTTATGATTGGTAATATCTGCGATGTTTGAGTGTTGAGTGTTGCCAATTAATTTTGTTCCTTAATTTTATTTAAATTATGATTTAAAAAAGGAGTATAGTATTGGAGGACTTCTTTTGCTTTAATTATTATATGTTCTCGTGTAATTTAAGGCCGCTTTCAACAGGTCGACGTGGAGATCCTTTGGGAGACTTATGTTCATCTGTGGACTCCTGTGACTGAAGATATATCTATATATACATATATGTATACAGGTAATCGTTTTGTGAAACAGAACAATAGGACATTAAAATACGAAAGATAAATATTATGCCTAAACATTAAAAACCAAAATTGAAATGGGTTAATATTAATTGCAGTCATGCTTTGCCGTATACTGTGTAATGATTGCTCGTATCAGCCCAATCTCTCTTTCTCTCAACCAACGATCTATTAACAAACTATCCTTTTTGATAAACAAAACTCAATAAGTTATGGGAATAATAGTCACTAATGATAACATTTCATATGAAAAAAGTCGAACTCTACTAACTGAGCTATCTTTATTATTCATATTGGCGGAATAAAACAAATTTTATAATTCGAAATTATGTATTTTTCAGTACATAAACGGGTATTATTAGTTACATTCTCCGTCGCCACTTCGGCGTTAGTTGATGATGTCGTCTTTCAATGTTTCACAAAAGCTGGTAGTGACGTTTCACATTTCACACCTTATGCGCGGTCTGTGGTATCTCGCCTTGAATGTTTCATCGGGTTGCGCTTGCTCTGAAACAAATAAAATAAAAATAATTTACTTATGCATTTTTAACATTAATTGATCGCCTTATTCTTCTACAGGATCATGAGCAGCAAACAAACACTACTTTTAGTCCACTTTTACAACTTTGATTGGCTTTTAGAAATTATAGTATTTGTCGGAGGTTATTACAAAAATATAGAATTTGCCAGGTTGCCACTTTATAATTTTAGGTAGGCCGAATGAATTACTAATTTGATCATATAGGAGCGTATAAAGACTTTAAACAGCGGATTTGTTTTTAATGTCCTGGTTTAACGGAATGTGTTTAAAAATGGAACAGAAAAAGAGGCCTGATTCCAGCGCTATGATAGGTCGATAATCCTACGTCAGTGGCATGACCTAAAATATGACATATTCGCATAATGCAAGCCTGTATAGCCCACTAACGCTTTTATATGAGTTTTACCAAGCCTGTCGAGATGTAACCCGACTGAGAATGAACTTATTTTTCAATGTGAATGTTTTACAGTATAAGTATCGTATAGATAAGACTCTTTTGACGCCTCAGTGTGAGATGTAATGTTGTGTAGGTTTATGCAACTCAGAATGAACAATGATGAAGAGATGAGGCAACGGTAAACAGTTAGGAAATAGAGGAACTTTGATTGTTTTATATTTTGCAAAATATATATATTACTATTATATACTTATGTAGGTCAAACATAGAACAAATAAAATTACATAATAGCTCTTTTGTTCATTTGATATCCAGACAATATACTAAGTAATATTATTATGTTGAGTCATGTACAGGACAAACGAAGCAAATAATCGAATGAAAGATGAATTTTGTGTACATATAAAAAATAAATAAACAAATCGTAACTCAAAGGCGTAAAACAAATTTATCCACTTAATTGAGTTGTCTAAAAGCCTTTTCTCTATCAAGGAAATTGTGAAACTAATGATTACGAGATAATGCGTAAGAAATGGACGAACGAAGGAAGGAACGCTTTCTTATGTCTATTCGGAAAAAGCGAAAAAAGGTTTCTTGATGGAGAGCCGAAAAAAAGACCAAATTTCGTCTCGGGAGAGTAAGAACTCCAGAACTTGAACACTGTGCTCAAACGAAAAAGATAACAAGTGGCGCAACAACAAAACAGAAATTCGATCTACGAATGTAAATATTTAAAATCCATTTTTCATCGGAACGGCGTCGAAGTTAGGAGATTTGATATCGAAAAAGAAAAACGTGATATCCGTGACTAGTGAGAGTGGGACGCCGACACAAGAGCGAGATAAAAATATGGCATTTTGATTAATACGTAGCCATTGCTCAGAGCGAGCTGTGTACCATTGCTAAGTAATGACCACTCCATAAAGACATGGTTAAGGTTAAAAGAAAATTACTTTATCAACGCCTTGTTTTAAATAAATATCCTGTTTCAGGAAATATTATTGTTGTATCCAATACAAGATATTGAGATGTTAGTTGAGATGTTAAAGATTCGACCGCTATATTGATTGCTACACAAATGATGTATTATTAAGCTCGTTTATTTTCTTAGGAACTTTTTTGTTTTGAACGTTTTATTTGTATTTCGGGGAGTTAATTTTATTACCGTAATTAATTAAGAGATCATTAGAATGATAGCGAACAGCTTTATTTGAGTGTTTAATTTAAGTAATATTTTCTTTGGTTATACGATTTTGGTATTTATGTAAATGCAATTAGACATAATTCTCCTTTTATGTCTCTTTAATTATGATGTAATTTGGAGACTTTTGCCTATGGTAAAAATAAATTTATTATAACTTATTTATTGAATTAACATTCAACCTTTATGCGAACCTAGAGTTAACCCTTCTCCATTCTTATCGATACAACTAATCATCCCATATACCCTCGCAACACAATGTCTCCAAACAAATATTAAAGTGCAATAAAAAACCACTTAATATACTAGAGAGACAAAAAATCCAATGTAAATCGTGAGCCTATGACATTCTCATTGGTTAAAAAGGGTTAAGACAGCTGTCAGATTGGTCGGCCAGCAAAGGAATGAGTAATGCTCGAAGATAATCTGTGACAGATTCGTCTTTAAAAAAGCCGAAGTCTGACGTAGATAAATAAGATTATACGATGTTTTTTTAACGGTTCCTGTGCTTTAATTACCTGAATTCTCACAACGTGTATCACGGAACTATTTTTTTTATTTATATTTTGAGTCATTGGTGGGTTTTTATTGTTGTGGTCTAATGTATTTTTTATGCATGTTTAGGGTTAAGATTATAATTTTTTATGTATCATTTTTGTTGTAACATCTTTAAGCTATTTTCTGGGCGCGTGAATTATTCCTTGGTACCACCGCTGTGGTTCATGTTTTTCTCTCATAGTTATAACTATCAATGTAATAAATTTTATTTCTGTACATTTTCTTCTTTTAAATATTTAATATAACATAAATAATGTTCTTTTAATGAATTTTGTTTGTAACTATTCTTGAAACTTTTGAAAATAGTTGTTTTCTACACAATTTATTGCTTTACAAGACATCCACCAAAATTCTTGTTATTAATTTTAATCCGGCCACAATGAGGCATTTTCAATGTAAACTTTTCACTTACAGCCTGCATTAAAACTTTCCGTTGTGAAAACTTTGTCTTTCATGTCGTGTCACCTGAATGTGAAATTATAAGGGAAACGCTTCATCGCGCAATTTTATTTCTTAACCAAATAATGTACTTATATAATAATAATGTACGTACAAAATTAATTAAATATTATCTTATTAAACTGTAATATTTCTTGGCATAATATAATATTATCTGTCACCGAGAGCATATTCTACATTCTACAGAGATGTATACGGTTGTTATGCATGTTTCTAAATTATTTAGTGATGCCGTTAAATCGCGGCTTTAGCTGTTAAAAAAGTCATCATCAGCCTAGATTCGGGATCTCCCTTATATAAAATATATCATCTGACCTTGCGCGGGGTTGGCATGCTGTAGTTATTGATATATTGCGGCCTACAGTCAAACACTATACAACTAATATTAAAGTAGTAAGTACCGTACTAGTATGATGTTTGGATATGGCATGCCGCATGCTTGAGCCAGCCTATCAACGATGAATGACTGATCCTTGTTTGTTTATTTCTCTCATCAAAGACAATAAATCCTAAGAAACCGATTTAGAATACCAATAAATCATCTTCGTTTACAAGTAGGCCTAATTTCAAAATGACCCTTGAAAGCATAAAAATCCTTTAAAAAACGTAAAAAGTAGTGTAAAATCAATTATATGCGGGTAGGTGTGCGAGGGCACCGCGGCAGTTAGACGGAATGGTCTCGCCATTACGGACTAATTCCTTGTCATTTACCTGCGGCCAGTCGCTGTACTCCCGATATTGTGCGCTCTCCACTCAGATTTCGCATTGTCTATTACCATAGATGTTTACAATTTCAGATTTCGAACTGTCCATGCTCCTGTCGGTAGTGAAAGTTAAAAGTTTGAAAGTTATTTATGTATTTAGAATTGTCTACGGTAGGTACTGTCGTAGGTAATTAGATTTTCCATATTTAAAATTGCCTATTGTAAAGTACTTATGTAGATGTTTATGTTTTTCAAATTTGGAATGCCTATGGTACAACCATAGAGAAGTTTGGATATAGTAACGGATCTTCGTGTCATGAGATGTTTGAAATTGGAACGTGTTTATATTTTTGTTTTATTATCCAGAAACCATGGCTACACAGTGAATAGATGTTAGCAATTACGATTGATTTCTCAATCCGACGTTAACCAGATCCGACTTTTTTCCATGCAAACATCTTGTTGAGCGATTACGTACCGATTTAGTTCAAACATTCCCATATAAGCTTTTAGGGCCTCTTATTTTAGTACTGTCCCAATTTGATAAGCTGTGTATGAAACTATGTTATGTTAGTGATAGAATATTAAAATCCTGTGAATATTGAATAAAAGATTTTGGAAATTACTCATATCTGGTTAGGTACAGGCGATCCTAATAACTGTCTGGAAAATAATCCTTTCTATCCAGATATCTCTATCAAGCCGCGCTGCATCAATTGCAATATCGTGCCCACTGAAAACAATTCACCTCACCCAACGGCGCAACTGAGCCTATTTACAAACCGCATCATACATAAGTGAGTCAGCGAGTAGATTACAGGAGCAAGACAATCGATTATGCACGGTAGACCACGCGCACACTTAGCGGCAATAGTCGCGCCATTACTGAATAATCCCGTCCATTTGCCTGCGGGTGCCAGTCCGACATACTCCGCTCTATTACGGGTCAAGGTTTGTTATATGTCAGCTGTGTGTCATTTCTGTAGTGTATTTGTTTCGAGAGCTCTCTTGGAAATAGTCAGGATATTAAAGGATAATAATATTAGTGTATTTTATTGTTGGTGCACTTATGTAGGTTTTCGTTGTAAGAGATGTTTTCAAAAATTGACAGATGCTTTTTAGCATCTAAATTGAGCTGAATTAGGATATAAAAATCACGAAAAAAGTATTTATAAAAGCAGGAAACTTCGAGACAGCTCTATTATTTTTGGTATATAAAAGGTATATACTATGCAACATTTTGAGCTAACATGCTCACATAAATATATGTAAATAACACATATAATATGTTAATACTGCTTTAGCATGCCATTGTGTTTGCGTAAAGAACAAAAAAAAACAAAAGACAAACGGCAAGAATGACACATCGGACGCGGCGTCGCGGGCCCATCCGTCACAAACAATATTTGCTATTGGCCGTAATCTGTGTGCCCAAACTTCTCTCTTGAGAGACACACACACTATGGGACAAAAATCGACTCTCACGGAAATTATATTGATATTCAATACACAATAAATGGGCCCTGTCAAAAACTTGCTGTTCGCTCCTACGGTCATCCCTAAGCTATCTGTGTCATTTGCTATTGGAAACGCAGCGGCTATCTGTCCCTTTCCCTCGCTTTTTATTGTATAAGTGAGAAAGAGATAACCGTGTATAGTAGGTTTAGCTCGCCTTTGTCACGAGGACTGAACTAATTTTTCATCATAGGGCCCGCGACAGTTACAAATGCGGCCCGAACTGTCTCCTTCTTTAATAATACTTTTTATATTTTTTCAAGGGTAGTTCGCCCTTAGAGGAAAGAAGATTTTCATCAAAACGCGGAGGGTAAAAATTGTAAGGAGCTTAAAATGCAATTTATTTGTCTAAACTGTTTAATGCGACCGCAATTACAAAATTGAGTACATTTGGTAATGTCAAAATAAAATAGGGAAAAACCGTGAATGATTGCTATTTATAAGACTATTATATCGATGAAGATTATGATGTAATATTGAAGTTTCAGCTAATGCATGAATTGAAGAAAATGAAATAAATTGTTACCCTATACTTCACTATAAAAGATAAAACAAAAAGTCCTACTGACTGTCTGTTCCATGTATATATGCTTATATCTTTAAAACTGCGCAACGGATTTTGATGTGGTTTTTAATAGATAGAGTGATTCAAGATAAAAGTTTATTTGTATAATACATACATATAATTGGAGATAAATCTATTTGCACCCAGGTGAAACAGGGCCGGGCCGCTAGTTATGTAGTATATTCTTGGAACAATATTTAGCATGACTTCTTTTTTATCATAAATTATACTATACTAGATTTAATATAATTTTTAAACAGCCATTTATTTCAGTACAATGCAGTTACGAAAAAATATTCCTAAGAAAAAAATCACATAGACCTACAACTGCGGGGTACGGATTGGTAAAGTTCGGTGGCATAACACCCCCAGCATTATAATTCGGCACCCCAGATCAGCCCGCGCGCCTATCAATCACTGTACGAATCTGTCATGTTAGGTTTATGAGAAAAATTGTTAGGATGCGAGAGGACCGCGGACGCCCTCGGTAAACAACCATGGAAGGGTATTGACTGTAAATAAATAATCAGTGTATCTATCAAATTCCCGATTATTTTATTGGGTTTTATTTGTGACTGAGTTGTAAACATATTTGCCTTAGTTTTGCCAATTATTGGACATAAATAGTGCCTTGTTTTTAAATATGATTAATATAGGTCTTTAATTTAACCGATTCAAAAACTACATCCATGGAATAAAAAATAATGTCAATGCTTCAAAAAAGTGTAAAAACAATAAACTATTTAATTAACAATAAGCCATTTTTTACCATTTCAACCATTTTTTCATGCTTTTGAATTATATATAGATATGTAGATTTGAATATTATAGTCGTTTATAATATCAATTTTGGCAGTTGTCAACGAGTTCTTCACACTTAATAAAGATTAAAAAGTAAATTAATAAGCGTCATTTGAAACAAACTCAATGTTACACCAAAAGTAAAAACATTTTGAAGAAAATACCGGTGGAAATCATTTGTCTAAGCATCGGAGGGGTCAATGCGACATGGCGGTTCCCACGCTTAACCTACCAACACTGCCAACTTACATTTGCAGCCAGTTTACTGAAAATCCTGAAGAAAACCGAAGAAACTGAAACTAGAAGGTTTTTACGAACGGCAAATGGATCTTTGCAACTGTTGGTATTTCGAGAGAATTTCCGCTAATCGTCTAGAAAAAATATTTGCCGATTCAACGGAGGCTTTTTTCCACTGATAAATGTTCGCCGAATATGTATCTGGTAATTTGGTAGTTGGGATTCTTTTGTTTCATTAAGCACTTTGCCGATTTTCGTCCTGGGAAAAGTTGCACGTGGCCAAAGTAAAACGTTTGTGCCATTACAGATTTTACTTAGATGGCTTTTATGTCATTTAGTTGCTAAACTAAACTGATGGTATGGCATCGTTATTTTTATTTTTTGAATCAGTCATCAGTGTTTTCAAATATTTTGGGCAGAATGCATATTTAAACGTATAATTGAGTTAAAAAAATATCAAGCCAATTATTACTAGCCATAACAAAGTTGTGCAATATACCTAGGTACCTTTTAATGAAATATGAAAGAAATAAAAAAAAAATAACAATATATTTTTAATTCATCTACAATCAGATCAAGACAATTACATTCCTAACACACCTTAAAACTCAAAAACCACTTATACATCCAAAAAGATCGTATCAAAACGTCTCCAAGATATTCCTCCCCGAGATAGGTATAACACGCATTAAGCCATAAGCGAACGGGCAGATATTGAAATTCAAATGGCCGCCCGTGATTTAGTATTCATTTGATGTGATGGAGGCTTTACTCCGGTTTAGGTTTCGCCGGGCGTCGTCTACTCGTACATCATAGCGAGCCACGCTTGAGATCTTTAGGACGGGGGTATAGTAAAACATATATTTCTCTTTTAAAAAATTGTAAGACTTTAAAGGTTGAATTGTATAGGTTTGGATGTTATAACAGAAATAAAAATATGGAAGAGAATATAATATTAAGCACCTTCTTACATCGCCAGATTAAAGGCATCAGCAAACTTACGTATCGATTTTGCTGCGCATAGACTTGTATGTTTTTAAACAAAGCATATCTTTATTTAGTAATCGAGTTCAAAAAAAGAAGTTTATAAATTCGATGTGTATGTATGTTAATGTAATTTTACACAGCTTATGGCTGTTAGTCTATACCAGCGTTTAAATATGGGCGCCAAATTTCATAAACGTATGTATGTCTGTATATTTATCCACGCTTATCTCTAAAAGTAGAATAAATAGCCATACAGAAAAAATAAAAGTGGGCATTGTGTGGTTAGTTATGTTTTTACCCAACACCTAGACTTTAAAGTTAATATTAAAATATTATAAGATAAAGTAACTTCTAAAAGATATTCCCAAGACCAGTGTGCCTCTACCGCAAGACGGTTGACGGCGTCGTAATCCCAAAAGATTTCCACTTGGAGCGCGCATCAACTCGCCTCGCCCCACCGCTACACATTCTAAATAATAAACAGCAGTTGCCATAGCCGTACCTTTTATATTATGTATCAATATCTAATATATTACATCAACTAGGTAATGGTAATAGTAGGAGAATATACCATGATCCAATTCTAGCGAACACATTTATTTTGCGAAAATTATTCTTAAGGTTTAATCTTGAGAATGTCATGTGGTATTAGTTAGTTAAAAGTTAAAGTAAAAAAAAGTTAAGTAAAGTTAAAGTTAGTTAATTAAGATTTAAAGATATTTATTCTCAATAAGACAAGTACAGTCACTTACTTGAGAACAATATTATAAATGAACAATAATTACAAGTTGTCAATCACACATCCTTAAAATACCCATCTAATATTTCGTTTGTCTTCGATAACGTGTTTAGCCAATTGAGTCGAAAATGTATCCAATGAATCAACAAAAATAGTCATAAAAGTATTTTCTAAAATATGGAATATTAAACCGACAAAAATATATAAAATTCTGTAATAATTATAAATTGCTTCCCAGAGATCGATTTGGAGATCCACGGGGAAGACATAAGGGGAAGAGAGAGCTTACAAAAATATAACTTGACGAATTGACTGTTTCTTTTATTAATGTATATCTTGGTAGATAGAGACATATGAATGACACAATTTTAATCTCCATTTTTCATACACATATGGAAGTATATTTTAAGCTAAAATAAAAATAAAATAAAATAATAAAGTATTCTATTAGAAATGGCAAGACTAATTAAAATAATATTGCAGTCAGTTTTAAGGTTCTTGGCATTTTGAATGTTCACGACAAAGAAGGGAAACTAAAAGACAAACTACTTAGTCGTTATTACAGATAATGCTTAATTACCGTCACTACAGCTGACTAATACACTAATAAATAAATATTTTTAATGAACAAAAAGCCTACAATTTCAACTTTAAAATGTTTTTAAGTATCAATATAATATGACGCACCTTGGCTATTGAAATTAGTAATTTTTAAAAGTCTATGCGTTCGTTTCAGTTAACATTTAAGGCACTGAGAAAAAACGGTAAAAGTTGTATTATGTAGACAATTTAATCTGTACAATTATAAATTCAGCAGTAAATGTTAACAAAATGCTGTGTTTTTGCTGCACAAATTGTTTTAACTAATGACTACCTATTTAAAAGTCGAGTGTTAAGCAGATAATTATTTTCTGATTAATATCGACACGAAATGTTCAAGTGTAATGTTATTGCACAAATTAATAAAACGATGTAATTTTTCACGCTCTGAACGGACGACCGATAAATGGCAAAGAACAGAAAACTGCATTTCTTCATTGACCTCTGTAGGCACGCCTTTACCAAAATACTTATAGTGAGATAAGTAATAAGTTGCGTACATTGGTGTTTTTGTAAAGGATTTATTTAACGTTTAAGTGTAGTGAGAGTAATGTATGGTAGACATTAGGTAAGATTTACATTCAGAAATTCTTACGGACGGCGCAGCAGAGATGCAGTATTGCGCTGATGCATTCGTTTGGGGCCGCGGGGCTTTCGATTGATGCTTTCACGACGGTCGACGTATGGCAATCGTTATGTAGCTAATGTCAATGGAATCCTGCTCGACTACTGTTCGTCTGTGTCCGCGTTTTACAAGTTTTATTTTCGTTCAATTTACATACATTCGTCGGTACATGTAACGTATTGTTGGGGACCTAAGGGATTTCACTGTCTACCAAAAATACACTAGAATGGCTTGTGAAGTTTAAGCTGAATTTACAAATTTATTCCTGTTTTAGTAAATAAACACAATATACATAAAATTATGTCAAACTGATAAGGAAAATACGAGTATATGTATGTATTAAATATTGCCGTAATTAGAAAAGATGTAAACACGCTTTGATTTAAATCAAGCAGGTATGAAGCAACAAGATTATAGCTACGGCGGTGAATCATGATAATAAAAAGATCAATGTTTTCCTTGTGTAAAAACGGCTTGTGTAGTTTTGAAATAATTATTTTTTAATTAAGATATTATTTATCACTTATTTTTCATTGCATTGTCAATAGTCAAGCAAATCGCACCATGTCACATATTTATGCATTACATATTATTGTATCTAGTACCAATGAAATGTCTCATAAACGGTTAAATATCTCATTCAGGAATAGTGAATGTTAATGTTATAGTAGTATAAACTACTAGAACATTCACTTCGAAGAATTATCTTCATCATACATTAAAAAAAAATCATTTTCATACTTAACAATAACACTAAGGTCTCAAATCCCTTCCAGTTAAATGGTTTTCGAGCTACTAAAACTATGTAGGAAGCACTCACAAGACGGGCTGAAACATAAATCTGACTAGGCAGCTCGGTCGCGCGGAAACTTTTTGAATTATTAGTTTTAATTTCCGCCTAAGATCCGCCCGCTCCCGTATCTGTCAGCGCCCATATACAACCAGTATGTATGAGCAAACGCTTTGAAATAAGAATTAATTAATCCGATTATGATTTTAATTCCTATTAATCCGTATCATTAATCTTTGTTGGATATAATTGATTTATATCGCAAAAACGTTATCTCTAATCTAATTTCCATTATGTTGAAATGTAAGACAACTTTATTAAATATATCGATGTATAATATATATGACTATATTAAAAATCAATTAACAATTAGAACGTAACAAATTATTAATAATTTTTTTTACCTGTTGAAGTTTTAATTTAAATAACTCCAATCATAAAACATCGCGGGCCGATACGATTAATAACTAAATTAAAATATATATTATTAAATATTTATTAAAATGTATGCAATAGTTATTAAAATAAAATATAATTACGTACTGAACTCGTCTCATATCGGGGATCGGCACATTCTTAACACTTTATTAAGATAGCTGCGTTATTGTATGGTAGCGTAATTACAGAGCATCGCCAGTGGCCGCTGTTGATTTTGCACCGACTGCAGATCGTAGGAAGATACCATGGAAATAATGTGTGTGTGTTAACACACACGCTCCGGGATACTGATTGTGTTCGATTCTTGTAAAATACTTTAAAAGTATTAAATATTATATTTATTTGTAGAAATAAAGATAAGATGCAGCTAACTAAATAAGTAAATAAGATATTGTGATAATTATACAAGGTATACCAAGACTGCTACCGAAAACGCCGGGTGGTAGTTTTAGTGAGTTCATACAAACGCTTTTTTTGCAAAATTTTTATTTGCATTGTCTGTCCCTATATACTGAGATCCATTCAGGGTAATTGGGAAGGCTTTTATTTATTAGTGGTTTAAAATAGACTAAAGAAATAAAAGGCAAAATATTTGATGGACAAAAACATAATGCAGATAAAAATATACATGGCCAAATGTACCGTTCAGTTCGGAGGAAGTGATATGTTATTAAAAGCAACACGAAATTTAATTGGCAAAATACAGGTTTCGGTGTCAGCATTTTGAATGATATAATAATTACTTACTGTGAATTCGATGGCAAAATTTTACTACACGATTATTCATCGATATATTAATATAATAAAACGTATAACTTTATCAAAAGAAGAAAGTTCCTTAACAAATAAATAATAGATTGTGTTTATGGTTGATTAAATAAAAGTATATAAATGTTATACTCATATGGACGTCTATAGAATCTGTAATGATAGCTTGCAGGTAGTAAATACAAATGTTAAAATAAAAAGTCGATACAATACACAAATAAAAGCGACCGGCCGATAGGATTAATAAATTTGTCTAGTGGAAACGCCACGCTTTCACCGTTCTCCCTTTTTGCGTGTGTTTCCACATTTTTCACGCTATAAATCATATTTTTTCACCGGTAGCGCTTTTTGCGCTGGCGTCCTTTCGGTTTGCCCGAGCGTACTGTCATTTTTTTCATTCGGACATGAGAGTTTGCACTCGCTCGTTTCGCTTTTATTTTGTACACAAAATGTATGATTAATTTCAACTGCGAATGACGTTTAATTGAATGACCTTGTTATTGATTACGCTCTTTAAAATGAGCAATATGACAGAAGGCGTTAGTTTATAAAACATGCTCTAAAAACGATAAGTTAAATAAACAAGCCAAATGCACTCCCGAGGGGCGACGACGCGCCGCTTAAAATCTCTCATCGCTGTAAATTTTAATTTAGCCACCGCAACGAAAACAATTTAATTTAATTGTCAAATCATTAAGTTAAGCACGAAAGTATTAGTCGGCGCTAGTGCGACTGAATTAATAAACCCGACGTTAACAAATAAAGAAATCAATGACGTATCTATCTTATGAAAAAAAAATGGCGGAGACTGTACATTAATACGTGGCCATAAATTAAAGCGTGGCTTAAAATTAAGACAACAAGCCTCTTTAATCTACAATAAATGGTGGCCGTCGCTCCGGGACCGGTTTTTCGAGATGGAGGCGCAAAAGAAAAAAAGAAATAATCCGGTCCGGAACGGGTCCAAAATATGATAGGCATCCATAATACAACATGGCCGCTAAGCTCCTATATCCTTCTCGGTCACACGCGAACCATTTATATAAAGCCATCACACTTTATTAAAGTTGACCACATGTGGAGTGTTCCGCTAAGCCTAACCTTGATATCATATTCTCAGTGGTACGGGGTGTCCTTGGATATTTATTTCTTCATTCGAATAACACCGCCTCTATTTTATAGAATGACATGTAAATGACTCGTAGAACCGGACAATTAGTTAATTCTGTATTTATTTTGATTAGGAAATTCACACAACGCCGATTTGTCTTGTGTTATCTGGTTAAAAAATTACACTTGTAATAACATATTACGGGATGTTTTTATTTTGACAATGATTTATGGCTTTCTTTAAAGAAAATAAGTTATTAATTACTCGCAATATGTTGGGTATATTTATATGAATATCATGATTTTCTTAATAAACGTCTCGTATGTAAGTGAGAGGTTGTAAACACCCTATGTAAAGTGGGGCCGTCGGTTCCCTCCCCCCGCCCCGCCGTCGGCACGACCACAGCATTCCACATTATTACTTACACCACCTTATAAATAAAACCGCTTATGTGAACGTACCTGCCAATGCCACAAATCTGAGAAAAAAGAAAGAGCGTGCATACCTTGTTGACAACTATCTCGGCTATGTGTTGATACACACAGAAAGATACGAAGTTCGGATTATTTTTATTAATGCGTACATACAAACCTCTGACAACTTTCTATTAAATATCATCTTTTACGTCGCCGCTCGATGTGTTATTTATCGGTAATTTATTCGTATTTTCGGAATAGTAAACAAAAATTTCTCTAGTGTTGTAGCTTTGTTAGAGTTATATATATCTTTTTATTTTAGTAAAAAGTTTGTAATATTATTAAAGTGTATACATAAATACTAAAATAATAACATGTATAACTTATGAATATAAAAATCATAATATTAATGAATATTAAACTTTATATTCATAAATATTTTATATACATAAATACTTTACCGTTTGGTAGAGTCATTTTGCTGATAGTTATATGAAATATTTTAAGAACATATGACTGTAATGTATTCAACAATGTAATAATGTATGTTATGTATATATTGATTGTAATTAGTTGACAGGGAGTGGATAGTCTTATTTTATATAATTACTATTACTTTTTTATATGCATTTCAGTACATATATATTAAGAATAATAAGAGTTTTTATGGATGGAAAATGTATTGCGAAACGTCCTTCATCTACTGGAAATAAGGCGTGAATTTATGAATATTTGTATGCGAGAGTATTTAATATTTATTTTTTCTGTTCAAAATATAGATTTTTTATAAACATTCTAGGCATATACGTAAGATCTAATACATATTTTTATTTCATTCATTCATAACTGCGTGAAGTTGGCAGAATATTTTAAAATATTATTATACCTACCAGCAAATTATGTAATCTGTTACGGCACATATTGAAGTGTCCTTCGCGAATAGTGTCACTCAAACATGACTGGGAAATCCGGATGAAGTCATTTTTAATTCCGTTCAAAGTAGCTTTATTATTTCAAATACATAATTGCAAGTAAATGCATGCCAACAAATGTTGAGTGTCTATAATTGGGTTGAAATTTGCATTGTGTAATAGTACGTAATTTCCAACCCGCATTAGGCCAGCGTGGTGGACTATATGGCCTAACCACTCTCGATTGTAGAGGAGGCCCGTGTCCTGAAGTGAGATGTATATAGGCTGATGCAGTACATGACTAGATATAAGATAGTTGATATCCTTTGTATAAGTAGGTATTTATATGGATATATAATTGGTATAGCTACTAGAGGTGCTATGCCTTTTGAAGTGGTCACTAACTACATCAATGATGATGGTGGATTTATCAGGATTTATTAAGAGTTTGACTACCTTTGACTAACTCTAGAAACTAACTGTACAATGATTTAATATAGCAATATATTCAATAACTTTCTAAATATTAATTTATAGTTTGTTTAACATTCATTAGCATCTATTCACACTTTATGTAAAGAAAAGTTATTTTGTACGGTAATGTGTTCTCAATGCGGAAATCAGAGTTGGTAAGTTTATCGATATAACTATTTTCCATATATACAAAATGATAATATACGATGATAAATGTATATTAGGCCTTATAAAACATAGTATTAAAGATTTATATTTATTGAAGTGCATTCTCTGGAGAAAAACAATAGATGAATATATTGTGAATATATTGCCATATACATCAAGTCCAACGGTGGATTATAACAACAGGACTATAATTATTAATGGTCATCTAATGTTAACCTTAGCCTTTTCCAATGGGAAATAATTCATGCCAAGTATATTCCAGTTTTCAAATATTTAGAACAGTTGCTGAACATTCACATACAAGCTAATGGTATTTAACTTGAAAATAAGATCGAATATGTCCACATAATTATCACTAGCTGTACCCGCGACTTCGTCCACGTGGAATTTAACAAAAACTTTATATTTCTAAAATAAAAGAATTTTTCTAAAATAAATTTAGCCTAAGTTACTCCTTATTAAATCAGCTACCTGACAATAAAAGTCCCGTCAAAATCGGTCCAGCCATTTCAGAGATTAGCCGAAACAAACAGACAGACAGACAGACAACAAAAATTCTAAGGTCATTTTCGTTATAGGTATCGTGTATATAACGATATGTAGTGGACATTATTTTTAATTTCCACTTTACAGACACTTCAATTTTATTTATATGTATAGATTACAAAGTAATAGCATGCCAAGGTGATTATAGTTACATAAGTAAATAGAATAATTATTAAATTATTCTCGCAGAACATAATAAATCACTAAAGACATTAACTACACATACGACTACGGATATTACACTTTAAGTGTGAATTTTGAATAAATATAACATATTTTATTCTTGATTCAGTGATTAATTATATAAATATGTTATTAATACATATTAACTGCAGAATTGGATCTTTAGGCTATATATATCTAATATCTTAGACTATTTTATAATAGATAATTTAAATTTATAGGATGTTTTCTACCTACTCAACACCACAATCCTACAAAGTGCACTTGTGTCGGTTTGTCTCAAGATTTTGACTTGGATAGCAACAATATTTAACTTATAATTTCAACATTTTAAGTAAATCTCGGGCTAAATTATTCAAATCTGTAAACCCACTCAACGGTCTTAGTTTTACCTATGTACTGTACTTACCTGATAGGTACATATGTATTTGTTTTTTTTGCAATATTACTTAATGGGTATACACGCCCGATCTGGGAATTGAATGCACTACCTTATGGTTCTTATAGCCCACACTTTTGCCTCTTAACTAACACAGCATTGACCTTTCAAGGTATATGAGCTAAGCCTCTAACTATATATTTATATTTACATACCTTTATAGACGAACCACAATAATAACTTGATTAATACGATACAATTAATAATCGCCCACACGTTTTTTAATATATTTTCGCACTCTCGGTCTGAGCAAGCCGAAGTATAGTTAAGTACTGACTATACTCAGGTGAAATCGAAACCGTTTTTTTGTTGTTTTGCGAATAATATTCAAATCGCCTCTAATCGGTAGGTGGTCGATTGTTGCACGTCCGTTTGTTCATAACAATGTGCATGCAAAATCTCTTGAGGTGACCGTTTAGTCACTTTCCCTTGAATCTTGGCACATTTATAACATTCGCTTTCGTTCTTTCACTATTTGTTTGACTTTTGCGGCTTAATGGTGTTGTAAATCAGTAAATTCTATTGTAACGTAAGAGAAAAGTACCTGTTACGGTTTTGCATTGAACTCTTTCTTTTAAAGTTTTTATAAAGGGTGTGACATCGACTAATAGCGGACGCAAATTAATTGTGAGTAATATATTTCTTATTTTTTTATGTTAGGAGTATTGAGGTACGCATTAATGATATTAGGCAGCAATATTTGCACTAATACCGAGTCGGTGTAAACTGTATTACTGGAAAAGGTCCGTCATTTGGAATAAAGTAAACAAACTATACTTTTGACAATATTTTAAAACTTGGAAAGCTAAATAGAAACAAACTACGCAATGCAATTGCTAGTCCTGAACTCCAAAACACATCGACTACACTTTTATTATGAAGTGAACAAATAGAGTGTTTATTTTTTCTATTGCAATGAATAGCGAGACGAGCAAGCCGTTCGCCTGACGGTAAGCGATACGACAGCTCATAAACAATAGCAAAACGAAACAACACCTTGAATTACAAAGCAATGCTTAGCATTCCACTGCGCTCGCCATCGTGAGACATAAGATGTTAAGTCTCAATATGTCCAGTAGTTACTCTGGCTCTTCAATCCGAAACACAAAAGTGTATTTAGACCGCTGTTTGACGTGAGAAATAGGCATTGCGGTGGTACCTACCCAGATGACATCTCACATATTAGAGACCTTCCACCAGTTAATATAGAAAAAATTTGAAACCTCGCGATGCAATTGCTAAGCCTGAACTCCGAAACCCATCGACGATACTTTTAACAAATAGAGAGTGTAAATAAATATTTCAATAATAAATTCATGCAACAGTCACATACATAGTCCTGACCCCACACTGAGAGCAAATCTTGTGTCGTGGGTATCAGAAACTACGAGGGACTTTTCAGTCTCACTAACACCTAGACAACCCTCGAAACAACATTTATTTCTCGTTTCACAGCCGGTGTTTCGTTTCTTGTTTAATACATCTCTATCTAAACTATTAATAAATTAGCTAACGTGTTTTTACATATTTTTATCAGTTAGCTCAATAACATAATTTATAGTTGTTTCAATATCAAAGGTATGATGGCTACGTAGTACTAATGTATGCATCATTCTCTTGATTTCAGAGACAAAAAGGATTCGTTGTTAGCATATATTCATATATAGCCACAATTTCATTTTGAACAATATCTCTTTCATAATTAATAATCACATCTGCTTGTAAAACCGCTGTTCCACTGATTGTTGCAAACGATATTCAGCTAAATATGCAGGAATATTTCAATGACTTATTATATTATCATAAGTATCAGTTTTCAGTAAAATACGTCGAAGTTATTGATTAGTTATAATGCATTTCAGGTTATTCCTTACGCCTATTTATTTTCCAAGATTAGGCGATGAAATGATTACAGTTAAACTTAGAATAGGCATGGCTGTGCCTATGCACTGCTTCTATTTTCCAAAACAAATTAAATTATGCAAAAACTTATAACTTCGTGCTACTTAAGATTTTCTTACAAAAATAATGCTTTAGGTTTTACGTCATTCCTAAAGTTATTAGCCATTTGACTTATCGATTTCATATTTTTAAGTTATGTGATTTTTATCATTTCAGTTTCAATCCTAAGTAATCCCTCACATACTATTCTTAACAAATTTGTGTCTGATAATAAATGATTTCCCAATAATTGTTTACGCCAATACTCAAAGCTTATACCGACATTATATTATGTATATAGATTGCTAGGTTATGTAAATGTTTGGAAAGACGAAAACTTTTTCATTCCTTTTTACTGTTAACTTAATTTCTAAATACCAGTTTTAGAATATCTCTCAGTGGAGGGTTAGCTTGCTGCACAACTCATTATCGCTCCATGCTCGCAATAACAGATGTTCCCTGTGTTATTAATACGATACGAATCGCCTATTAATAGAGAATTTAGTTTTACGTTTAATTCTTTTTCTGCATTACTATTTATATCACTCGTGGTATATTTGTGCTTCGACATTAAGAATCAAAATGCGATTGATATTAGGCAATATCATATCGATTTGTTGACGTGTTTTATATAATTATTAATAACCTCACATATTATATGAGTCAAAAAGTGGCTGCGTACCTGATGGTAAAAGAAATGTTGTCCAAGGAGTATTGACTTCTCTTCATTTGTTTATAACAATTTTATGAATATCTAGTTGTTTACAATGATGTCAACTTGGAACGCGTTTATTCCGCGTTTACGACAGTGGAAATTAGGATTTATTTTTATTTATTGCAATGAATGGCGAGACGAGCAAGCCATTCCCCTGATGGTAAGCTATAAAACACCTTGAATTACAAAGCCATGCTTGGCATTCCACGAGGCTCGCCATCTTGGGACATAAGTCACAATATGTCCAATATTTACACAGCTTTTTGGCGGTAGAAATAGACATTGCAATGGTTCTTACCCAGGCGGCCTCCTACATATGAAAGACCTACTACCAGTAAAATTGTTATAGTGACGACGAAAATTAGATAAGATGTAACATTTATGTGTGCAATTGTTTAGAATACAAATCCTCTATTCTCAACAGCCTTTATATAAATAATGATTAATTAACCCCTAATAGTATTCGTAACCTCATTTTCTCATACATCCGTGCATCAATTTGCGTGTATTACCGCTACGTATCCAAACGCATCCGTCTGCGTTTGACCCGAGCCGTGGGGCACGTCGAACAAAGCTCCTAATTCTATTGAAACACCATTATCTAATAACTTGATGTGCTATCAATCATACTGAGGAGCCTTCCCCCTCTCTCCCCTCTGCGATGTATCATTAATCAGTATCTAAATGTACCACTTGCGGATCGAATTTTGTAGTTTTAAACATATGGAGAATACGGTAGATTTTACCATATGGTGAATCTACTATCGATATGAAAATATGTTAGTAGTAGAATTTATAGATGAAAAACATCAATTTTATGACAGTTTTAAGAGTTAAATTTAAAAACAAAGCCTCCTATTCGCTTTTTGTACTTTGGTATAGAAAGGAAGTGAATTATTTTTAACATATTAAATAAAGTATAGTTGTCTAGCCATCTATCATTTAGCTATCAGTATTAGAAAAAGATAATTTACAGTATTCATTACAAAACAATACATAACATTCTACCTAATTTTTAAATAGTGATCTAATCAAAGTAATTATAATCGATACCAGAAGAAAGAAAGACCAGAAAAACAGTAGAATCTAGCAGGCCTCATATCGATAATATTAAAATACAAGGATATCCTCAAGCTAAATTAACAAAATTCAGATCAATAATCTTAATCTCCGTGGAACTCAACGTAGAACAATTTGCTCATCGTCAAACAACCAATGACTAAATTGTGACTAATGCCGCTCGCTCCTGCAAGCATTAGCTGGAAGTGGTTGGACATAAAACTGATAGGTATGCAATATATCGGCCGAGCTCATCAATCCACTGATTCTACTTAATTTTTAAATAGACTTTTAGTCACAATAATTACAATCAATACCAGTACTAGAATAACATAGTTTTACAGTGATGATTGCAACTCATCACATGGCAAAGAAAGAAAGACCAGAAAAAAACAGTAGAACCGAGCATGCCTCATATCGATAAGCTTAAAATACCAGGATGTCTTCAAACAAAATCGACAAAATTCAGATCAATCGTCGAAATCTCCATAGCACTAATCGTAGAACAATTTTCTAATCGTCAAACAACCAATGACTAAATTGTGACTAATGCCGCGCGCTCCTGCAAGCATTAGCTGGAAGTGGTTGGACATAAAACTGATAGGTATGCAATATATCGGCCGAGCTCATCAATCCACTGATTCTACTTAATTTTTAAATAGACTTTTAGTCACAATAATTACAATCAATACCAGTACTAGAATAACATAGTTTTACAGTGATGATTGCAACTCATCACATGGCAAAGAAAGAAAGACCTGAAAAAAACAGTAGAATCGAGCATTTCTCCTATCGATAATCTTAAAATATCAGGATGTCTTCAAACAAAATCGACAAAATTCAGATCAATCGTCGAAATCTCCATAGCACTAATCGTAGAACAATTTTCTCATCGTCAAACAACCAATGACTAAATTGTGACTAATGCCGCGCGCTCCTGCAAGCATTAGTTGGAAGTGGTTGGACATAAAACTGATAGGTATGCAATATATTAGTCAAGCTCATTAATCCACTGATTCTACTTAGTTTTTAAATAGTGATCTAGTCAAAGTAATTACAATAGATACCAGTACCAGAACGACGTAGTTTTATAGTGATGAACGCAACTCTTCACACGGCAAAAAAAGAAAAACCATAAAAAAACAGTAGAATCGAGCATTTCTCCTATCGATAATCTTAAAATATCAGGATGTCTTCAAACAAAATGGACAAAATTCAGATCAATCGTCGAAATCTTCATAGCACTAATCGTAGAACAATTTTCTCATCGTCAAACAACGAATGACTAAATTGTGACTAATGCCGCGCGCTCCTGCAAGCATTAGCTGGAAGTGGTTGGACATAAAACTGATAGGTATGCAATATATCGGCCGAGCTCATCAATCCACTGATTCGAATACTAACAGTATCGATAGCGTCCGAAATTTTGTTATTAATTGTGTTTTGTCTAATTAGTTGTATTTTGTTCGTTGCTGATTATGGATTTTGTTTGCGTGGAATGTAAATTGTGGTGGTTAAATATGACTCAAACCTTATTTACCTGCCAAGCTGTATCTATCATATTTACTAGAATCGACCTTATTATGAAGAAGAAATGAGCATTCATCCGGAAGCCGTTGGTAGCTACTTTTATAGAACTCTTAGGACCATTGAAAATTTATAACAGCTTTTTTAATTGGATCAAAGGCATGACAGAATATGCCCCTTGTAAGTATTGTTCAGTAAGAAGAGCTGGGTCGTTATGGTCTTTAAAGTTCCTCAAATGGTTATTAAATTATATTATTTCATGAAAATACGTCGTTTTTCAAAGATCATTATCAGAGTCCAGACATGCACAGACAGCCAGTAATAAAAAACACGCGACACGGCTGCTTTGTTCTGTGTTACACGCTTTGACGCCTTTCCAGCTTAATAGCTCACTGTACAAGCTAAAATTAGATTTAAAACGAGTAAAAAACCTATGTATTACACGGGAGCCGTCTGTGCACATTATTTAATATGCTGCTCTACATTGTTTTGTATGTAAATTTAGGTTCTTCAATGTAAATTTGAATAAAATTAAAAAATATTTAGAATTATTTAATTATTTTGCTAAAAAAAGGATCGTACCGTATAAATATACGGTACTATCCTTTTTACTTTGATTACTTTGATTAAAAATTATGTGTACTTTGTTAGGTTTCAAGACAAAGAAAACTGAGATTATTATTAAAACTAAATTTAATATTGAAACGATACATTGTCCAGTATGCAATTGCAGTAAATATCTTTTCTGTCGATTGACATCTAATAAAAGAATATAAAACAATAATTTGCACTCATATTATAAGAGAAAAAGTTTCTTAATCTAAATAATATATCTCTATATTGTTTGCTCTATCTATTATCTCGGAATTTAATAGGACAAGACGACATACAGCTCAAGGCCAATACCGTGTATGCCGCAAACGGCGAAAACACAAAGAAAACATGACTAATCCCCAACCAAACTGATTCCTTAATAAAAGCACGTCAAATCGCAAAGTAACAGGAAGCGAGATTAGCATCAGCCGTCACATCGACACCATGACGTGGAATAATTCCATCCAATAATAGGGGAGGTCCGCCCCAGTCGGCCCATGCGGGTATATACACGACATGCAATCGTATCGCGTTTCGTTACTATTGCATGCCGCATACCGATGCCGTGTACTGGATTAGGCGGGGCACACGCGGACGATTCGGTTGCATTCTTGCCTGAAATAATATTGTGGATTAAACTGATTTGGGATAGGGAGTTTATTGGTTATTTTAGTGGCTATGATCAGATTTAAAACAAAATAGTTTTTATGTATTGGCCGGTTTAGAAGACACCTCTGGTTAGAAATAAATGATGATAAATATTATGAAATGAGTCCGCTTTCTAATAACTGCATAAGTTTGTATTAACTTAGTATTTTTTTATACAAACAAAAATAATTATTTCATCTAAACTTATATAATTTTCCATCTATGTTTATATTTTAGTATTCCGCTTGCACCAGAAATGGCGACACATATACACTAAGTAAATTTCCAAAAAAAACTCGTACTTGATATTGAATTTCTAAATCAGTTCATAAACATTGCATAACAAAGAACACCGCACGACATTTTGTCGCACAACTGCCCTGTGCCGGGCCTTCGTGTGTCAACAACTATTTGTCACCATCGATCGCATTCGCCATCACTCTACCGAGTTGTCCAGACGCGACTAGCGTCTGTACTCTATGCGCCGGCAATTGTTTTATTTGCCAGTCTGAATCACGGCCGAAAGTTTGACGTATGGCCAACGAGGCGCTTGTCTGAATCTATAAAGGGATCACTGGAACGCTCTTTGATGTTTGTATTATTATTGTTCTTTAGTTAATAATAAACAATGATTATTATTTTCTCTTTATTACGTAAGTATTTTTTATGTATATATTTAAACACAAAAAACAATGTCATATAAAAAACAATAAACCTTCGGTGACGAGGCTCAAAACCTCCTCCCTATGCGTGCCGTGTCCAACAACACCACCTTTTGGACCTGGCTCTTGGCCTAACGGCCAATTGAAAGCCTGTACAGATTTTGATTGAGGCTCTTTGGTAAAGACATATGATTATTTTAGCAATTGCATAAAAATCTAGAAATGAGGTTAATTTTAATGCATTGTGTTGTATTAATTAATTATCTATTCAAGTTTCATTGATTTAATGTTCCACAGTCAAGTAGTCTTTTGTTTTAATCCCCCACACTGTCCGTCTGCGGATTAGTGTACCGATAGCTTTTAAAAGACAAATGGTGTTTTTACTGTGACAATTATCAACCCATACTTTATACACTTAAAATTACTAACAAGAAACCTAGTAATTAGATTCACCGGTATTATATTTCATATAAATTACCTTCATTCACACAATATGTTATTAAGGACTTGACACTTGTCACAAACACCCAGCCGGTATCTTTCAAAAAGTCCTTACAAAAATTCAAGTGACTATTTCGCCATACTTGCCTGTCGATTATTAACTTTAAACGTATGTTTATGAAATTATATACGGACAGTTATTTTACCCCTCCATGTAAGACAGGCTCTGAGTGCAAATTACACCTCACTTAATTTTTTCGCTTAACGTTGAATTGTCGTATTAAATTACAAAGATACTTTCATCGCAGACTTATTTTTCTCACCTTTTTAAAATGTTAAGATAATTCATTGAAACAATTATAAATGGTTCGCGGGAGCAGTAGTGTTATGTTTTTGCTGTGTGAATTAGATGTTAATAGCTTCTATTATTTCTGATAACATCACTTAATTGTTCCTGTTCATAATCGCTGTAAATTAACCGCTCAAGAATAATTTTATAACACATTAAATTGTAATTACACGCTGCTATTTAATTACATAATGTTAATTTAAAATCTTTTGCCGTTTAATAAACTTATAAATTATGACCTTGAACGGTGTTAATTATGTTAAGAGATTACATTACATTTTATTAAAATAAAAGGTAAATATACTTAAAAATGTAATCGCACAAAATAAAACCATTTACATTATACAATTTTAAAATAAATTGCAAAGATCACTATTACTTAAGCGAGGCGTAATACGTCTTTCAAAAACACGTAGCGTGGGCGGTAAAAACTCCCTTTGTTGCCGCTCCAGCGAGCTGATTTCTTAAATAATGTCGGCTTGTGTAGGTAGGAGGGCTCGGGCGAACCACATAGCAGGCAGGCATAGGCGAGCTCCGGTGCAATCAGTCTTATTCCACGCGGACGCGCCACGATTAGTCAACGCCTGGTGCAGAGACAACCGTGCCCGCTCCCCCAACCTCCTCTTGGGAGCGGTTATCGATTGTTCGTAATCGATTTCGGTTTGCGCGGTGAAAAGTATCGATTACGGGAAGCTGTAAGTTTTAATTAACGTTTATCTTACTCATAAACTATCACTTAAGTACCGATGCATTTTTAGTACCCATTTCATAGTCAACAATTCATTGCCTCCCTAAATTAAGTTGAGAATGAAGGAGGACTTTATTTAATAAGTCTTATACGATCTGTATAAATGTCGTGAGAAAGCTTCATAAGTAATCCCGCATGTCATGAGATTAATCATTTTTAATGCGTCTATAATCTGAGCTGGCAACATGCTTGCTACTTACATCTGGGACCTAACAGACAATGGCAAAAACAAGACGATATGACTTGAATCACATATTTATTAATTATAGTTGTTTATAACCACATTTATAGCTTGTTTTTTTTTTCGCCCCCTATCACATCTTATTACGGAATAAACAAGACGAAAAAGGTATGAGTTTATGTATGTATAATATGACTTTAATACTACTGACGTAAAGAAGGCATTAAAGTATTACGAAGTTGTATCGCAAGACGATATCTTTCAAAAAGTCGAGATCTTCGACCACCCCAAAGCCGCGTCTTCGCAGTCACGTCAACTATAATACAATGAAGTTTAAAGAGCTGTAGATAAAGTTAAACGAGTTAAGCCGTATTATCGGCCGTCGTGTCCTAAGTCCTAATCACGGACTCGGCCAGGCTCTAAATAGCCGTCCACAAATTACTGTTGTCGAGAAATCGAGCTCTAAACGTAATGAGGGTACGTCCATGATGATGCGTGTTTGTAAATATTTAAATTTAGAATGTAATGCAGCTTTATATTTTTCAGCAATGTTTTCTGATACTGAATGTTTTTTAGTTTTATATCTGGTGATAGTATTGCTGTTTATAGCGCTTACTAGTCCTACGGCATTGATTCGTATATATTAATTAATTCTTCATTTCAATAATAAGGCATTATATTTTTTCTGACATATTAGACAATTACAAAACAGCTCTAAAAATAGCATGCCATATAACTGTCCTTAAGTGGGAGCATAAATATTTTTTATTTATTATATAAGCCACTCTACCCGAGACAATAGCCTTATAATATAAAACCATTAAAGATTATCTTATCTAAAATGGCATATACTGCAACCGTCAGCACATACACTATTCCAGTAAAAGTGTCCTAGCCTAAACGAGCCTCTTTGTCACTTATTTCTTTATCCAACAAACACTGCGCTAATCAGAAGTCCATTACCTATATTTTATTCACGTGCCGAGCTGTTATCGGCAGTTTTCTCACTACGGCATTATAATGAAGAGTTTAAATTTAGGAGTAATGGTTGACCAATAAGATAAAAGCGAGAGGGCTGGTATTGCCAACATATATTTGCGGTTGGGAGCACCTTAATTCAATGGATTAAGGGATATAATAAGGTCGTTGGAATGACGATATAAGTTTGCGGGAATGTAATGACGGACGCATGGACCGCCGCATACAAAGCAGTCGGCTACCAGAATAAAGTTATCTCGCGATACATCCCTATATTAATGGGCAACTCGTTACTTGGATATTGAGATGTTTCGGGACCAAACCTGATGTTAAGGCATCGAACTTATGGAAAAATAAACGCATTACCTTATTTGTGTTGATTGAAAATGAGGATGATTCTAGATTGTATTGATACGCAAGTAATATCGTGTATCTTATAAAGTTTCGTGGAATTATATAGTGATGTATTTCATTGGGATTAAACTAGTCAAACTGTATAGCTTGAGAAGGTTCAACGAACTATAATTTGTTAGCAGTCACAGGACCGTCAGTAAATTATTTCGAATGTAGTAGCTCACAGATGGAAGCAAAAAACAAGTGTAGGCGTTTCAAATTATTTACTTTAGCTTAATCATATTAAAGCGATGGAAAACTGAGACACTATTTTATTATTAATTGCTATAATTGTATAATTATTATAAGGCAGTATTTTTTTAATTGTATATTTTCAGAGAGGAAAAAATATTTATACAACGCAAGGTTTCCTGCCATGTAACATCTATATACGAGTAAATTATTATCAAAATTACACATAAACATCAGATCTTTTATTATTCACACGTAAGGAGGTGCAATCATTTTCGCATTTAAACAGTTTTATAAGTCGAGTAATTTCGGTTGCGCGGCTTATTTTCTCCAAACGAGTTGCGGTCGACGAAGTCCGGACACATTGGGCCGAAACCGTACATTATCGGGCCCCGTCGAACCGGGCACCAGATGATAGGGTTTACTCGTGCCCCTAAGTAAAAGACTTTATTTTCCTTTCCTTTATACAGGCTGATACTTGTTTGCAAATACATGGTGTTGTTTTAAGTGTGATTTAAACTTGTCATAAAAGTATAGCGGTAGAATTCAACGAACAAAAGAATGTTTTAAAAGTACCAATTGAGGTAGAGTTAAAGAGGTCATTTATAGGTATACATGCTCAAACTTAAAAGACAAAAAAAAGAATATTTGTCACTTATGGATATTATTTTTATCTTCCAAAGCTGATTCGGATAAAAACAAAAGCAAGTCAGTAAAGATGTTAGTTTTTTCAATTTCCGTTACTTTCTATGGCAATGAACAAAACACAGTTAATTTAACTAAAACCTTGTCAAACATTTAAAAATCCAGTGTATTTTTACCATAAAACTACATAACATTGTTTGGATAATTTCAAAAGCCGCGCATTTAGTTAGTCACAATAATGGGTCGCCGCAACGGCAATCTGGCCGATCTCTATCGCGTTACCGATGTCTGCGGTGCCGGACTGTAATTTGCCAGTTTTCGCCGCCTAGATGCCTGTAATTTCGTAACAATCTAGCTTGAAGACTTCATTTAGATATTTTGAAGTTGGCCCTTTTGGCACGGCGTAATCATAGGGGTTTTGGTTACGCAATTTCATCGGGAAAGAGAGCGATTGACCCTTAGTTTTTTTATAGCTAAGAATGACAAGACGATCATTCCAAGGTAAGCGATACGATCGCTCATAAACAGTAGCAAAACCAAAGAACACCATGAATTACAAAACAATACTTGGTATTTTACTGCGTTCGCTATCCTGTGATATAAGATGTTAAGTCTCAATATGTCCAGTAGTCACTCTGGCTACAATGTTCTTTAAACCGGAACACAACAGTGTATTTACACTGCTGTCTGGCGCGAGAAAAAGGCATTGCGATGGTACCTACCCAGGCGGCCATACGATAATATAAAATAATCTGTTTAGATACCAACAAAACTCTACATGATAATATTTTAAAGACACAATCATAATTCCGTATCGTATAATATACTAAGTACAGTCTATCTGAAAGCATTTCCAGGAATTTTCAAGGTGAAAATCCCGGAAAGATTCCCCTTCTTAAATTTTGATTCAATGTTGTTTATTTAATTAAAATGTTATGTTTTGCATATTTGTTGCGTGTCATATCAAGCAATGCGCACATTTATCATTCGGAAATTTAGTTTTGGGTATGTTGTTTTTTTCTTTGATTGTTTGTGTATCTTCCTCAAATGGCTTGTTCTTGTTAGCAGTAATTAGGTACAAACCTCATTTAACTTACTTTAAGACACAAACCTATTGAAAAATCAGGAAGAACATTTATTTTATTTAAACAAAAGCAACGTAACATTGAGTATTTGCAAAGTTTATGATGTTTATCGTTTATAAGTGCATGGTGGCCTGTTGGTAAACGGACCACGCGGCTGCCAACATATATATACGGTGGTTGCGGGTTCGAATCCTTGGACACACCTCCGACTTTTCAGAGTAATCACCACGCGAAGGAAAACATTGCGAAAAATTTTGTTGCGCTTGTTATTTATTGTGTTCTGGAATGTTAACATAATTCTTTGTTTTTTTCTTTGAACGCTTTGTATTAGGTATTTTTACCTCCGTCAATATAGGACTACTTTCGAACAGGTGGTATTTAGGAGACGTTCGCCTTTGGTACTCATATTTCTATACCAAACTATACAATATATTGTAATGCAAAATAGCCGCATTGTACGAGCCCAGCGTAACACACTGAGAATATAAGTTAATGAGCCAATGTGACTTGTTTACACACGTATAGTTACATCTCATAGATTCCTAATCTGGTAACCAAATGTCCATTGAAATGTTAAGGCTAGGAGGCGGTAAAAAAATCACGGCGGGCGTTAAAATGTGCAAGGCACAAGTTGAATTATTCAAATGAGCCGTCATAAAACATCACATAAATCATAAAAGGCCTTTGAGACAAAGAACACTGGCGTCAGTAGTCCTTTTGACGGTTTTGTGAAACGAGGCCAAAATCACATGTGCTCCCTGTTCATTGTGCGATTTTGTGCAATCTTCCGGGTTGTGGCGCCTTTTGTGCCAATCAGCATGCAAATTTTTTGCTGTTTTCGAAAGTGAATCTTTGTTGTGCATTATGTTCCATTTTTGCATTGTTTTTTCTATGGATCTCAAACCTGACAGTGTTGTGAACTGTTTCTATGTGAACTAAATGTGAACGTTTATTTAGACAGTCGAGAAAAACAATGTTACAAAAATACAAGCTGTCCCCAAATTGCAACATACCCCGCGAACTTGTTGGCCAATAATAAAATCCACACGAAGTGCTCGTGTGAAGTTCAATTTCCATTCCTATAACGCGCAAGTATCGCGAATCGAATTCAGGGAATGTCGAACGCGTCCGACAAAACAAATCACCGTGTCACTTCATCCATTTACTTGCAAATTTCGTGCAAAAGTCGTGAAAAAATCCGAGATAAAGGTACAAAAGTGTTCTATTCTAGTCGCCAAATGAATAATTACCTTTCACGTTTCTCCTTTCAATGCGCGCTCGTCGATCGATCAGCGTCCCGAGAACTCTTTCAGCGCGTCACCCTTGCCGCCACCTCAGGTAAGATGCAATTAATTTGAAACATCCCAAATCAGTATTACATTAAAAACGAAATAAAAACCCCGCAGCCTGCCGTTTTTTCGCCGCCGCGTTTTCTTTTCCATTCAGATTTTTTTGACAGCACGAAAAATGAGACTCATTTATTTGACTCGTATACAATGTAGGACTGTTTGAGTACGAGTATTTGCTATAAATACGCATTTTTCTCTACATCTCCTTCCTCTTGTGGGGTGAGCATTAGCCTCTGATGCGAAGGGGGTCTCACGTGTTCCCTTTGTTCGATTTCGAGATTTTAGGGGAGTCCTGATGCTTATATTCTCATGGAATCTATCAAAATGCTCATGCATAATGGATTGTGATGTCAACAATGTTGCGTTTGATTAAATACCTCCGTCGCAAATGATGTAACTAAAGCTTTATTGTATAAAATTGATTATATATTTACGTTTCGCGTGCACTAATAAAATACCAAAAGAAATTCAAACACGTAGAGTAATTTTAAAAGCCTCCATTTCACATAAAAGGCAATTGTTTCTTTATATTATTTCACGAGTCCACTTTTGTTTTAGTGAAGAGTGTGCGCAGGTCCGTGTCATACATTTGTCAAATATGCTAAATAGTTTTTCTAAGTTGGATTTCGAGTTTCTCGGTTACATTGTGCGCTAGTGTTCGTCGGTTGGCCGAAACATCGCCTCATTGTGTGATAAATCGGTGGACATAAATAGTGTTTTGTCTTTACCCATTCATTTGTAATAAGGTAGCACAATTCGCTCTGTTGAATCGCTGATGAGACTGTTATGCAGCAGACATAGCCACAATGAGCGCTAAATCAATTATACAGTTCACTGTATTTTTAACACCACTTGGACTTAATGAGTATGATGATGTGGTTATGCAAAGGTTTTGTAGTATATGAACACTACATTATTTCTGAATGATTATTTCATTTTTTTAAATTTGTTGTATTATGTTACTTTGATACGAAACTGTGAAAAAGATAATGAACTTATGATTCTATTAGGAATTTCTCATACTTAATAATTGTCTGTAAATATTTCATATTATGAAAATATGTATATAAATATTACACTATATTTAAAATACCTCCCGGATTAAAATTGTATTTTAAAATATTCCGTATTTTAATAATTTATTGCAAAACATTAAAAATATGTGTACACCGTCGAAGTTCACACCTTTCGTCCCAAAAATGTATATTTAATTTGTTTGACCTGAATTATGTTGCAGGTGGCATGAAACTCCATTTTGAACATTGTATTATAATTATTCATATTTTATTCCCAAAAATGTTGAAGTCAGACGATTGGTCGTTCAATCATAATGCTTACACATGTTATGGCGATCCTCACACACTCTAGAGTAACTAAACAACTCTTCTTGAATATGTTTAAACATCAACAAATAAATTATTCATTAATAAAAAAAATATTATAAGAAATGCTATGAATGTTGGTCAAATATACATAACATATTACCTGCAAAGACTTCTAATATTGAGTTTTCAAATTTTTATTGAATATGCGTATATAAAAGATATCAAATCTATATAAAAATATCTATATATAAAAAGATATCAATTATTATCAATATCAATTAATTAATACGTGGAAAATGTCGTGGTTGTTACTTTAACTTATATTTTTAACATGTACACTATTAGCATATATTTTATTGTAATGATGTTTTTTTTCCCAAATAAAGAAAATAAAATAAAATAAAATAAAATTATAAAAGATAAAAAATCAAAACGGCTCCTCTCAGAAACTTCTCAATAATTCGAATTTTATATGTACTGGTACATATAAAAAATTAGCAATGAAAAATTTGCATACCAATTCCAATGTAATACTCGTTACTCAGCTCGGCGCGAAAACAAAACAGCAGATGTTGATCCCACTGCGTCTTGAGTTGGCTAAGAAAATTCTTAACCACCGCTCAAGTTATCAATCAAGCCCCAAATACATTTGTGTAACATCCAAGCGATTTGTCCAAATGAAAAATTAATTTTGCCGATGATTAATATAATTGCTGAAGATAAAACGTAATTGTTGTTCGGAAGTTTTTACATCTTCCTTCTGGTTTGAATTAATTTGTTAGGATGTGCGGTGGCGGATTGTGACTTCGTTATGAAGCCTCTTTGGTTGTATGATGTTTTAATTTATATTTATTTGAATGTTACCTTTATAATTTTTTTTAAACTACTTCTTGGGTTTCTTTCTGCGACATTGTAATAGTTTCATAATATTTGTGTAATTTTTTTTTATTTTTTTTATATTTAGACTGGATAGATCCAAATTAAAATATTATGTTGAATGTAAAATTGCTTGAAAGTAAGTTAAACATTTGATCGGTTGACTATAGCTTTTTAAGGGCTACAACTTAACTCTCTAGTTGCAATAAATATTACTTGCAGTTAGTGAATGAGAATATTTAAGTCAAGATACCTTCTTAAAATACGTACTTATACATCGAAATTATCAACCAGCATTCACGACACCTCCGCAACAGCAATAAATTAAAGTTCAAAACGCGAATTTCATTGAATACGGAGTGCTAACAGTAAGACGCGTCCCATTGAAACCCGAATCGAAACAATCAGGTGACAGGATGAGATATGAAATTAAGTAAAACAATGAGCGGGCTCTCGCTTATATAATGGAATGAAATATTTGTGGTAACAATTTATATTCTAACTGTGGATTCAACTTGACAATTTATTAATCAAACCGATTACACCTACCGCGCGAAACCCGCCTATTGTGAAAATATTGTCGGCCGCAACAATCCCATGAATAATTAAGGATTTAAATTTCACACAACAAAAGCATAAAACAATAAGCGCCCTTCGAAGTGGACAAAGGCTGGTCTGTCGGTGACGGGCGCGGAAAAATTTTAATGTGGGGTCGCACCGACACTTGATTGTTCGCCTCTAACTAGACATTAAAACGTTATTTCGCGTGTGTACGCATACTTGAGGTTTAGATGCCTTTGGTTGTATCATTTGACGTCTTATTCATTGGTAATTTGTGGGTACTTTAATAAATTTTACGGTAAACATATTTTGTTTAGTTTAAAAGGATTTATTATTTTAAAAACAAAATATCAATCAAACAATTATTTTAATGGGAATAAATTATTTAAAAAGCTTATTTTGTAAAAATCGTTTCTTGAATATCATATCATGTTATAATACCTTTTCAAGGATAGTAAAGGACAAATAAAATCAAATAATACAAAATGCCTTTACCATTTAGAATTATAGTCATAATTTTATAATTATTAGTGATGAATTAATTTTAATAAAGATAAAATTAATAATTTCTGCCTTATTAACATATTAATAAATCAACATGTGAATAATATAATTAAAACAATCGCGAGCGAATGTTTGAGATTCATACAGAAATCAATTAAGGGCACCATCGGTTTGTCCGACGTCTCCGACACATGTCGGTCCCCACTTCCCTCAGCTTTTTCCATAACGACCTGTGAGCCCCTCCCTTCTTTAGAGAGAAAATCATAATCCATCACTGTACGTCACCCCTATTTTGGCACATTCCCTCTCGCTCGCACCTCAATATTTACAGTATATCCCTCTTTGTCGCGCCCGCTAGGGGTAGTTTCTCTCAGTCGCCGCTTGACGGGTGATCATTTTTCTTGTGGCGCGTTCAATCATCGCGTCACTACCGCTCTCTCTTTCTGACTTATGTCTGTTTTATTGCCGTCCCGCTCGCACGGGCCCTTCCTGTCTTTCTGTGTGTCCCTTATTTTCTGTTAGCGGTGCGTGTTCCACTACGCGCTCGCCGACCAAATATGGCGTCTTTGTGTTTGATTTTGACGTTTTAATTTTTTGTTAATAAAGCGGTCGGCATTTTTAATTACATTTGCTTTACGATTTAAATTAACATAACAGAGACGGTAAGGAATTAAGATTTATTATTTTTTGACCTTTCATAATTGTCGTTTGATAATATTATTTTATATTCCTCTATATTTCGTAGTATATTCTATGTAGCCTATTAGCCGTCTATTTTTTTCTTAAGAATCCGTAATATTAACTTGACGAATATTTCTTATAAGTTTCTGCTAGTATTCAAAGTTTGTGAGATTGATTTAATAACAGATATAAGGTTGGTGTAGGGATTGTAAATTAATTTGGAGCAGGAGAGGAGGCGTAAAGCCGTGCTCCGGATTACAGTATTAATTCCGACAATCGTAGGTACCGCCGCGTGGAAATGTATGCAAATGCACTGAATGTGCTTTGTGCTTATAGTATACGCGAAATGTTTAGATTAAATTTTAATATACAATTAATAATAAAGCAAAACAATTGCTCTAAAATAAAAGTATTAAAATAAGATTAATATGCTTAATGTAATATCTCTATATTAAATCAATATAACGATTATAATATGATTATATTAAAAGGATAAGAAACCGTTTCCTTCTCTTTTGTTTGTTATCGCTGTATGCCAAAGTGCTTTTAATTTTTTTCCATTACCTAACCTTTAATACAGAATTCTAATATCTCTATCTTCTTACTAAAACGGTATTTCAATATGTGCATTGTGCTTATGTGTTTATTTAGTGATATTGATTCACAACACATAGATATTACATTATTGTAAAATTTCCCCGAATCTGACAGTCTCCGTGGCGCAGTTAGACGCTGGCTGTGAAACGAGAGGCCGCGGGTTTGATCCCCGCAAGGAAACAAATATTTGTGTGGACCTCAGGTATTTGTTTTGGGGTCTGGGTGTTTGTGAGACCAAAAAGTCTCTCGTAGTTCCTGATACCCACGACACAAGACTCGGTCTTAGTGTGGGGTCAGGGCCATGTATGTGACTGTTGGGTGTATTTATTTATTCAATCTAACCCAAGTGAAGAGTGAACTCTTTACTAGTCAAAAATAAATGTAACATTCTTCAAATACAGCGTGTACTAGTGATGGGGCAGGATGGCCGCGAGGTCCGCGGGTCCCGGCGGGCCCCGCCCGGACCACTCTAGATTGACTTGTCAGAATATTTGAATTTTAATCCCGGACAAACATTACATAAACACTTGTTTATTTATTCATGAGCCTACGTGAGCGCGATTGTATTCGCTGTCGGAATGAGTTTAATTAAAATTTCGATGTTCGTCATTTGCGTTTCAAGTTTTAGTTTTTTAATTTGTTTTGTTTTTTTATTGATGAGGTGAACATGTGTATAATACGAATGAATATGATATGCTTTTGTAAATGTAACAAACTTAATATATTCTTGCAATAATAGTTTTATTATTACCTATCGTTTGAAAGGTGTGTTAAACGTTATTGCAAGAGAGACTATGCTATTTTGCCTTGCAAAGATAAGTGACAGTATTATAAGCTGACTACCACCTTTCTCAAGTATGAGGAGTATCAATAGAACAATAAAAAGGAGTTGCCTATTTATATCTTTCCTCCTCTCTTTTTATCTCTAGATTATGTTCCAACCTCACTATAGACCTAGTGCCTCAAATATTATTTTATTTCAACTATACCACATAATTATAGCTTATTATTGCTACTTTAATAATAATACGATAGTATTGTCTATCACGCAATGCAACACGCATGTTCATATGTTCAAATTGCGTAACACCAATACAATCGTACCATGTTACAAAACGTCCACGTTGAGTACAAAACGAGACACGAGTGTGCGTGAACACTATAATGAAAATATAATTAACAACATTTGTAAATAAAGCAGTAAAAACCCGTTGCAGGTAACCGAGAGATTGCGAAGTCCGCCCCTGGCCGCGGGCGGCGCGCCCCGTTCGGTACCACTTTTCTTACGAGGCGACGGTCACCAGTGTGTTCTACTTGCGCCCGACACCACGCTGTTTGTGAGTACTTTTTTATATTGCAATTATAAATGAGAAATATTAACTACAAAAACTGAAAATGACTAATTGTAGCTCGATTCGAAAAATTATATGACCCTGGTTACCACGGCATAGCGTATAATTCATCCCCTTAGGTTTTTCATTTTACGTACAATTAATCCATATTTTTTGAATTTTCAACAAATGCAATCAGAATCATATTACAATATTGTTAAAAAGTATTGCTATAATTTACCTGCACTAATAAATAATGACCTTCACGGTTCAACCTTTGTATGGGCTAACAATATTCCATCAGTCAAAACTGATGTCTCATTTGACTTCCTGAATACCGCTAAATTGGTATAGCCGATACTAATTAGAAAAATATATGCTTATTCCAACAAGACAGCACAAGTGGAACATACCTTCCGTGTTTATTGAGTCAAGAAACCTTTAGGCTGTAAACGATTTGATGAGTTTTTAATAAGTTGCCTTCTATGGCGTGAAATTAATGGACCGCCTTTTCGAGGGCGCTGCAAGTTGCAACTTACGGGCGAAAAATATATCCGATAGCTTTAATTGCTTCCTTACATTTGTACGAAAAAAGTAGGAAATAAATTGTGAAATTACACGCGTATTTTTTTACCTTTAAGCGATACATTTTTTAAACCTTTTATCGGCTAAGGCATTTTTAAATACAGCCTTACTTTAAGATCTGGCCGGATAATATAAAACAAAGAATTATTATAATAATATTTTTTTGTTTTCAGCCAGTCTGTTTTTATTGTTTTAAAGAAGGCATTGAAAATTATTGATTGCTGGCAGCTGAAAATTCGCTACCCGCATTAAGAACAAATTAAAAATAAAATTAAAATAATTCAATGTTGTTTAAAGTATGTATGGCATCTAATATATAGTATAAAATATTATTTCACGTGGATCATAATATAGTTGTTTGAAATTCTAATGTTTTTTATATAGTATAGTTGAGAGCAAAAGCTATTAGTGTATGGTGTCTCTAGATTTTTTCATCTGTTCATATAGATTTATCACTCGATTTTATTTCTTGTTCGTGTTAAAGAACATAAAGGCAATCGAATACCTAACGTTATTTCTTTTCTCTTGTTTCCCTGGCCATTAGATGAGGCAGGCTCAAAGGTCCACCGCTAATCTAATTTTTTGTTTTTGTTTTGACGCGTACAGGGGAAAGATAGTGCCGTCCATTAGCGTTACAAGGCTGAATAAAGAGCCGACACCAGTTGTCTCAGAGTATCCTACATAATATAAATATTCAATAGGGGTTTGAATATGTTAATACACCGTCTCCTCATTGGGTTGTAGATTGCTACGTCGTTTTTATCTTATACGACATTTAACTCCGGTAATTCAATTTACTTTATTTGCATAATGTCGCCCGTTCTCTAAAGTAGGTGAGTGTGGAAATCTTTTTGTATGTCGTGATGTTCCTTTTGTGCTTGTTATGAATAGATTGCTTTTAACTTTGATAATATTCGTGTTTTTGAGGGAGAGCGGAATTGCATATGGCGTAGTGTTTTATCACTTTTACATGGAAATGATGATATCGATTGTTATTCTAATTCTTTTGACGTGTTTATCACTGATAAAAAACTGATCGTCATACGATGCAATTTGTGTTCAGTTTAGACACATTTTTTTATGCAATGATAGTCATTTTTTTCTTCGTAGATTATAAAAACCCTAAAACACACACTTCAGAACATAAATTTAAGTTCACGTATATTATTAATGTCCTCACACATCCACCGGCCCAATCAAAAATGTTTCACCACGCTGTTTCGTAGCCGAATGGAGATATCTAGAAATTAATCGACCTCTGAATCCATACAAAGACGTGAAATATGAGCCGCTCGTTGTTCACAATGGCTACGTCTTCATCACGACCCTATTGTTTTTTTTTCTTTAGGCACCACACAGATTGTTTTCTGTTACAGCCTTAGAGTTGGGAAACGTGTACATTCCCAACACACATTTGTCTGCGTATCAACTTAGTGCGAGATAAAATGCATTTTAGAATGCTTTTACTTTGCAGATGTATGTGCTTTGATAAATATTTAGTGGTGTATTTTTTATACTGAAGCGATAAAGTGGCTATGCACCCGATGCTAAGTACAATCAAATAGCGTTATTTTTCGATTCAATTGTAACGATCTAGTCGAAAACGGATTCCAAGTTTACTGTTGGTAGGTCTCTCATGTGTGAGAGGCCGCCTGGGTAAGTACTACGGCAATGTATATTTCTCCCACCAAAGAACAGTATAAATGCACCGTTGTGTTTCGGTTTGAAGGATATTGTAGCCAGAGTAACTACTGGATATATTGAGACTTAACATCTTATGTCTCAGGATGGCGAGTGCAATAGAATGCCACGCATTGCTTTATAATTCAAGGTTTTGTTTGGTTTTGCTACTGTCTAGTCATATCGGTTACCATCAGGCGAAGGGCATGCGTTGCATTTACGTAATAGTGGTCAGTGGCGGTATTGTATCCTCATTTATATGTATGGTACATTCATTTTGTTTATTTATACCTACAATATGAGAACGCATATTATAAATATCTAAAGTAATCAAGAGAAAATACGTCGTCCAATCTTTCTTCTGTTTCTTAATTTCGAAAGTATAATTTATTTACACAACTAATTCTGTCCAGCTGAAACGCTCTGAAAAAACACACAGTTTTGTTTTTCCGTATTTACTTTCAAAACATAAGTATAATTAATGGTGACGTACGAACCATCACCCGCAACTTTCATCGCCACACAAAAGTGGCACATAAAAGCGTCTCACAATAGAACTGTGCGCTTCATTCCCCGTTATCAATCTACCATGATGCCATCTGTGACGACGGCATTACTCAATTTCCTTTCCCGCCAAAAAAGAGGCGCCTGAAAAGAATTCAAAGGAACGAATTCAAATAAAGTGTTTAGGAACGCGGAATAGAGATGTGCAACCGGCCTTGACGATTTTGTTTTGTGTATTGTCTATGGTTGCGATGGATCTTTCGTTCGATTTATGTGAAATAAATAAAACAATTCTTATCATAATTAAATTTAAAGACAGCCTTAAACTAGAAATTTGAATTATTTTACATGCAGCTTTCATGTGAGTAACCCAAAGTAAGTTATTAAAAGAATTAGTAGAAGCCAATTTGCCACTAAAGCAACAAGAACGAAAATTGTTCGGCAAATTAGATTGACATAATCTGTAAGAACGAATATTGATTCTATGAGTACATGCATCGCACCATAAAACACCCACACATATCTGAATTTGGCCATTTTAGTACTGTATGCTGGTACCACTGAATGATAATTTAAATTCATTCTCTCCACCGCCCGCGCCATCATTTGGACAAATGCTACGTCATTTGTCTAAGGGAATGAGGTGCGGAGGGGAGGGAAATATATACTACGTCAATACCAGAAAGCATCCTTAGCACCTTTAACAATAGGCTCATTTTGCCACGATGTTACGCGATCAGATTCCAAAAACTTCTGTTCATTTTGAATCACACAAATTTCACCTTTATATCCTTTGTGTAAGATCTATATGCGTTTGACCATTCAAAATCTCATTTCGTGAACTTCCGAAACTGTAACTTTACTGAAAAATGTGACTTATTAAAGAATGCTCTTAGGTATATTTTTAATTGGCAAAGTGAGTGTTCAATGGGTATTGAATTAAAACTTACCGTATTTGTGCTACGTTACTAATTAATTTAATTATTTATCTGGATGCGCGCATGTTTATTCAATGCACATAATTTTAATGAATACACTTCAATAAACTAAGACTTCTGTTATATTAATTGCAATATTAACACGTAAGATACTAACTCGAAGATAAATGGTAACACAATTGTGTTGCTTCTACTCAATTATTATGATTGCATCCCATAATTTTATGGAAGTAAAATAATGACCTTTTAATTATTATTTCGATTTTAAGTTAGCTGATTCCAATATCAATATTTTTACTCAACCTCCTCTTCCGATGCTCATTTGTTTGTATTTCCAGTCTCCACTCGTAAGATGATTGGCTCTTATAGATATGAGAAGATGAATTAGAAGATTCGCTGATGGTTTTAAGCCAATACTAATTTGATCAACTTCGAAGCCTTGGCCACACTTTAAGCCATGTGGAAATGTAGGTGGATGATGTCGACATATTCCTGTGGTTTTGTTTAAACGTAACCAAACCAGCTTGAGCGTCATTCAAATAACTGTGGCATCATATGGATATGGACCAAACATATTCACATACAGATTGTTGTGTCAAAGGTAATGAAACATTTTGCCTATTGTAATCCATTTCGAAGTAACTGCATCTCACTTCCAATACTATATTTCCGTCTTCAGCCACTTTAAATCCACTGCTAAACTAGGTCGCAGTGTAAGGATTTTCATAGCAACTTCTCGCAAGGACAAGTTGTAGTAGTATCTTAAAAAATATTGGTATGAAATTGTTCAATTACTAAATAATCATTACCTATTTAAATTGAAAACCTGACAAAAGTCTTGCCCTTCAACATAATGTTCTCCTGCAACATTCACAGCCAAAAAGTCTTGCCTTTCAATCAAAACAGCAGCAACATTCTCATACTCTATGGTTTGTACTAGGTTATCGACAAAATGTAATGATATTAGACTTCGGTATTACATAATCATCATGACCTTTTCGCCAACGTTCAAAAAGGCCAAAATCATCCCAACTGTTATTATTTCAACATACACGCAAGTAGAAAGCGACGCGAAACAACCATACAACGTAAATGTTAAATTAATGGCCGTCCATTTGTCCGAGTGAAATAAATTTGTGGAAATTAAAAAAATCAGTTGGTATGAATAATTATTAAAGTCGGTGTGCTGCGTGTACTATGCTCGGAATATTGGCTTTTATTTTGTTTTGTGTAATTTGTTCATGTGGCTACTTTTTGCTGGAAGCACGTGATTCTTGGTATTTCAGAATTTCTAGAAGTTAATCCAATGCCTTTGCACATAATATGGTATCGTAATATGTGAGTAGAAATGAACACTTACTAAAAATAGTTAAATTCCTTTTGGGTGTTAAGTGACTGAGAATTCTCTTGCAGTTTCTGATACCCAAGACATAAGATTGTATTGAATTTAATGTCTTATCAGAACTATGTGACTGTAGCTTGCATTTTTTTTATTTCACAACGAGCAGCTCTACCAACACTACCCCGAATTTCACAAATAATCAAACCTAATCCATCAGTTGCGTTTTTAAATTATACCAAGCAAGGCCGCGGCCGTCCCGAAAGCAATCTAGTTGGGCGCGGGATTACTCGTTTCTTTTTTTTATTCTATCTAATTGTGCCCGCGGTATGCCCTGGAGATGGGGTGATGTGTCGCGGAGTATCTGCTCCGCTGCCCGCGCGGAAACCAATTTCAAAAGGCCCAGAAACTACAGAGGCGGACGTGTGCTGCTTTTTAAATATTATGGGCTGTGGAGTATTTCGAAGTGTAGGTTATTTTGTTTTTTTGTTTTATTTGGTTGAGGTTTTTGCAAAAGTTTGATGAAATAACTATAATAATAAAGTATATGATGTATATTGTTATCTCTAACGATTGCTCTTAGAGCTCAAGAGAAAACCGATGATGCTTCTCTAAGGAATATCCACATTAAAAAGGGAATAACAGCTAAATTATCTTATATTAATTAATGATGAGACACTATCTTCAGAACACCAGAGATTCTTGATGAAATGAAACCTAAAAATAAAAAATATATCAAATAATAAAAGAAGTAATAAAAAATAGTTTCAAACCGCCGCATCGTCGACGACGTATGAAATTCAAACAAAAACACATCACAACAATCAACCCTGCATCTAAACAAGAAATTCCACTATTTACATACAGATACGTATCAAGCAACCCAGAGAGGGAAACGTTAAAGGGCGCACTCCGGCCCTGGTCGAAAGTGGCGCCCCCCAACCCGCGAGTGACACTGACGGATCGCGTGACATTAGTCATAGTCGGGACCTCCCGCCCCCGCCGCCCGCGCCGCACCTCACCCCCGCACACACCTTGTTTATTTACTTTTTGTAACGGTATTGATGTTTAATTATGGAACACCCTAATGTTACTTATCTAATTTTGGCGCGTAATTTTTCATTGCATCACTTATTTACGTTTGTGTAAAAGATACGCGCTTTTTAAAAGTTGGTACGTTGTATGATTAATTGGCTTCCTTTTTGAATAAAAATAAATGGAAATTAACGTTATTTGAATTAAAAGAGCCGTTGATGATATTTCGAAGGGTCTGTGAGAATTTTAACTCTTTTTAAAGTACTGATTCAACCTATTGTTAATTTAATAATATCTGAAGTTATCTATTCTATTTATTGAGCGGGTAGTTACAATCATAATGCTTATTAAATCGCAGTAGATGTAGAATGCTATTATGTGATTAACACAGGGCACAACCTTTAATCAACCGAAGCAGATGGGCTCGCATGGATTTAACAATTTCCCTATTATATTTGGTTGCAAACGTACTCTTAGGAATCAAATAATTTATATCGTTAAAATAATCTAAATCAAATCATTATATTTGGCAGACCTCAACACATTAGGTTACTATCGATTTTGATATAAATTATTTGGTTTAATATCACCAAGTAATGCACATATGATCTATGTATATGTATATATGATGTACATATGATGTATTCAATTGTTACAGTGACTATTAGTTTACATAGTCGCCCGTTGTTGAGGATTCGATTCTTCCCCTCTTATATAATTTTGTGGAAAGCTAATACTAAGCAGTGGGATTGGAAAGGTCTTAGTAATCTATTTGATAAGAACTACCGTATGTCTATGTATATTCATAAACGAATATTGTATTTAAAAACCACTAGACACAAATTTGCATTTTTCAGTAAAGTATTAAAGTAACATCGTCTTTTCTTGTTTAAAATAGTATTTCCAATATAAATATCTACAAAATAATAAAGTTTTACTGACTAAATAATCTTGGTTCTCTATACAGAGCGCGGCATTTGTAATAAACTTATAACCCGTTGCTATTTGTTAGTTGTCAGCATTATCATAGAGCGACCACGAGCGTTCGGATAGGAATTAAAATAAAACTAATAGTTTTCGCTAACGAAGACCTTTTGAGAATCGTGAGTCATTTTGCCTTTATCTGTATCTGTATCTGTATCAGCCCATATACGTCCCACTGCAGGGCACGGGCCTACTCTACAATCGACTGTACGATTGAGAGTGGTTAGGCCATATAGTCCACCACGCTGGCCTAGTGCGGGTTGGCGGACTTACATACCATAGAAATTCTTATGAATCGCTATGGTATGCAGGTTTCCTCACGATGTTTTCCTTCACCGTTTTAGTGCGTGGTGATTGACTATCAATACACACATGACTCCGAAAAGTCAGAGGTGTGCCCTGGGATTTGAACCCGCGACCACCGTGAACATGTTGGCAGCCACGTCTGGTCCGTTTACCAACAGGCCACCACGCACTTTGCCTTTATATTCTTTGTGTATTTTTATATAGCACTTTATAATTAGTTTACAGGTTTTATGGCTTTTCTTCTTCTTTTCTTGGGGGAGGCTATGTTCATCATTGGACTTCCCGTGGCTGAAAAGAGAGAGAGAGAAAGAGAGAAACTGGTTTGCGAAAAATATTATACATTAAATTCTTCACTTTCTTCTATGAAAATATTCTCTCTAAGTAAACTATATGACGTAACCCCTCTCAATCGTATTCTCGACTGTAGAGGAGGGACGTTTATGGGCTGATACTGGAACTAATACTGAAGTTAATACTACATGAAATTTTACCGCTACCTTACTGCTACCTTAAACATATGTGTGATGGAAGAACCAGAGAAGGCGTTCCCCGATAAGAACTGTTTAGTACGAGTGATGATATGTCTTTGATGTGTTATGGGAGTTTATTAGCTGCGACCACTTTTCTTCAGCTGATGCCTGGTTAAGAGTTTTCTTTGATTATGTTAACAAAAACCATAATAAAGAATTGTGAAGAATACAGAATCTAACACCATTTTGACCACTCCTACCATCAAAGTCAATAACTTACTATATGTATATATACGGATATGTATATGTATATTAGTAGCTATGTTTAATTAGTATTATTTAGCTTAAAGTAATTCTTTATTTGTTACACTGCCCTCTCTCCCTCTCCTTCATTTAAATCCATCCCATGGTTGTCTGTAAGATATTGCTGTTGAGCGATAAGACCGCCATTTGTACTCTTTGTTATTGTTATTTCTGTTTAGCTATGTTGTTGTTAAGTTTGTGTACAATAAAGATTTAAATAAATAAATAAATAAATAAACTTACTCCAATCGAACGGAAAATATATCTAAACAATCACGTTAGCTACCGAATGGAAATCGGTACATGTATCAATCATTGGAGGCTGCCATCATCGGGTCGTTACCTGAGCGCACCCCTTATCATGTACCGACAAGATAAATTACTCTCGCCTATCTGTTAATTAAGATTTTCGCGGCCTCTCGCGTGTAGACGGATGTCGGCAATTTAACTTTGAAATTGTGAACTTTGAATGCGAGACGCTGTATGGCGTTGGCGTTATCTGTTTTCTCTTTTTAATTTTTAATTTGAAGGTTTTTAAGAAACTTTAAACGATTAGTATGCGTTATGTATATAATCTTCAATGCTATATAATTAATTAAATATGAACATGAAAAGAAAATACTGTTTAGCATAGATCGGAACTGCGTTTGAGGAATTTTATTCTAAATCTCTCTAATATGTCGCTTGTGAAGTTTGACCATAATTTATAAATCATTTTCCAGCCAACTCCAACGATTTGCACCAATTTAGTTCGTAAAACGAAATTAAGATGGGAATCACCTTCTAACATGATAATATGTCTAAATGCAGACTGACTCGAAAACAAGTTGATAATAATTTCTTACTAATACAGTGTTATATAAAATAAATGTACCGTTATTTTTTTTTAATGCTTTCAAAGTAATTGGATACCAAACATTGAATAAAAAAGCCAACGAAAAAATCAGCAAGATTATTTACTCCGCGATAAAGAAAATTTGAGATAGTTTGCTGATCACCAATAAAGGCGGGACCGAACATCGATTTGTCAGAAAAAGGCTCATTAGGGTCGAATCTGGTTGACTCTCTGGGGATTAGGAGTCGCGTATACTCTGCACTGCTTTTATATACCAACTGATCTTCGATTTAAAACTTAAGAAAACTTTTACAATTATTTTTACATCTATACTGATATTACTAAGAGGAAAGATTTGGTTGTTTGCATTGAATGTGTAATTAATGCATGAACATTCTGTAGTCATGTTACATTATTTGGTACTATTACGCTGTGTAGTTGATTTTTTTTTCTTTTCAATAGTCTTACTTGAGATGGGAAAATCGAACAGGTATTGTGAGAAAATTATATTCAGTTAGATATTGAAAATTTAATGAATCAGATGATTATAGGTTCGGTAATTCTCATAGAAAACAGAGGAAAATCATGTCCAACGCGTTAGTTTAACCCAAGATGATTTATAATTACGCATTTTGGTAATCCACGTTAAATTTAAAATCCGCTGACCACGTACTTTTTTCATGAATTGCTTTTCTACAAGAAAGTAATGACGTCTTAGGCCGTGATTTATGATGTAATATGTTTACTTATAGTTCTCGCCGGAAGTACCACAATAAACAGCTAGAAATTTCTCTTGATCACGAGAAATCTAAAAACGTTACATGTTAAACAAAATAGACAGCGTGTCGGACATAAATCTCATACACAATTTTTCACGTCGTTTTCCTTCACCGTGACTACATTTTTGACGTAATATGTTTTAATAATTGTTAGATTACGCATTTGATCCAGATACGCACAAAACATACCTACAATGATCAATCTCTCGAGTTTTAAGCGGAAAATACCAGTTTATCCAAGTTTATACGACAGTAATTTACTGAATGCGATGGAAATCTGGATACGGGGCTATTATAAAAACATTACCTGATAGACACAAACTTATCGCAACCGCCAATCAGAAACGAGAACTCGAAATAAATCGATGTTACATCCAATCATTACTCCACGTCAGGATCGACTCAATTAAAATATCGTTAATGTTTTAAACATAATCAAAAGTCAACTTTAATTTCAACGGCATTGAGTCACTTTTGCAATACTATATTTTTAACTTGCAATGGTCATTATGGTAAATGTTATATAGTATAAGACCACAAAATCGGCGTGTCGGAATCGGTATAAAGGCAAAATAAACAGTCGGTAAAACCACGTTGGACACGAGTTTGTGCGTTTTAAATAAGGATGTCATTATAAAAATATCAGCCGATCTGCGGCCGAATGTCATTGCCCCATCTAACTGTATACACAATGCCAACTGAAACATTTTTTATATGAACAATTATAATAATATAGCTACATAACCTTGTATATATAAGCTGTATATCAATGGTCTTATACACAGATCGATAAATATTGGAACTTTAAAATAACTTTTGCCTTACAACTCTTCTCCTTTAACTGGAGAAAATGAAAAGAAATAAAATTTGAATTGAAGCAAAATCATTTTGAATGTATGTAATCATAGTATAGTAGAAATAAGCGAAGATAGACATTTTGTAAGTCATAAGAATTTTTTATAAAAGTAATTTGGAACATTTTAAATAATATTCTTCTACATCATCGTTCTATCAACAAAATATAATGACGAACAAATACCCAGCCACCTCGTCCTATTCTAAAAAAAAAACATTTTGATACCGCTCAAAAATACAAAATGAGAAATATTTACACTGGCAACACAGCTCTTATCCTCGTGTACTGGCGATAAATTACTTGTAATTTTGTACTCGGGTGATACCTGAGCTCAGTGAAAAAACATGAGACATAGACGTCTTGGTGCGTCGCAAATTACGGTCATCATCTTCTCATCAAGGCGTGGGTACACGTTGATGTATTGAGCCGGGCTCGAGGGTACGAGGCTTCACAGATACGCATAGATTTTAAAATTACCTTTTTGGGAATATGTGCCTACGACGCTTACTGGTGTTAGGTTTCCTATATGCGAGAGGCCATCTGGGTAGGTACCACCGCAATGTCTATTTCTCCCGCAAAACTCTTGTGTTTCGGATTGAAGCACATAGAAGCCAGATTAACTATTGAGACTTAACATCTTATGCCTCAGGATGGCGAGCGAAGTGGAATGCCAAGCATTGCTTTGTAATTCAAGGTGCTGTTTGGTTTTGCAACTGTTTATGAGCGGTCGTACCGCTTACTAACAGGCCAACGACATGCTCGTCTTGCCATTCAAGACTGCTACCAAAAACGAAGCCGGGTGGTAGTTTAAGGGACTTCAGGCACAAAGCAATAGAAAATGTTGCAAAAAAGCGCCGATTTTTTATAATTTTTTTTTTCTATGGTCGTAATTGGGTAAAGAATTAAAATTATTATTTTAGCAAGGACTATGGATTAATCACCCAAAAATGATGATATTTAAAAAAAAAATGTCACGTATTTTTGCAAAAATTTTAGTTGCATTGTGTTTGTAGTCACTAAAACTATATATAATATAATAGAAGTACTGTATTGGTGATATTTCTAGAATTGTCTGAGGATTAATGACAGCTTTAGACCGTTATCTATGGCGTTCAATTACAGTGATATTTACTTGGTAATGACGGGAGTGATAAAGCCTTATGTAGTGTGGAACAACTACCGTAAAATGGATATTATATTAAGTTATTTCGCGGCCTATGTAAATATCTACAACTAATAATTATAACTAAGTGCTTTTGAATGCACGTAATTTTATATCTGAATGTGTTATTAAAAATATTGAGCTTATTTATAAAAAATGGTATAAATAAAAGGAAATTAGCATGATTTCATTGCGTTTTCTCATTGTTACGTGCTGCAATATTCACGGCATACGTAGGTGCATTGTATGCCTTTAGATATATCCATAGAAATTCATTTATAATATAATATTTACTATCGGAACAATGTCCTGTCTGTTTTTGTACAATTCTATTATTTGTCGTGAGTACGGGCTTCTCTACGCCAAAGAGAGTTGGGTTAAAGAGTAAATGGGCAGGCAGTGTTAGATTTTAATGTTGAAACCTCGACAGATAAATGCGGAAATATAAACTTTGAAAAAGCAGCTTTTAAAACGCTGTGTATATTGGTATCATATTCCTACCATTTTGGTACGTTTTACAACCAAATATATGATTTTTTTCCTGAAAATCAAGCAATGGCTCACCATTGTCTCATGTATCAACATGTGATCAACATTATCTATAAAGAATTGTAAAAAATAATAAATTATAAATAAGTAGTGTGATAAGGCCGCCACTTGCATTATTAATTTTATTGTGAATATTCTAAATTGTTTCTCTCTATAGAGCAAAAAACGAATAAATAAGTGAATACGTAAAGAAAATTTTACGTTGCTAATTATTTATCGAATATAATTATTTGATATTTGTTTAGTCATGAAAATGTTTGCATTAAAATATATTACAGAAGAAAAATAATGCACATAGAAGGTAATATATGCATCATTTTTCATGACTGTACAAAAATGTGGTAAAATTATGATGAAATAATAGGCTCATGTTGTTTTTATGTAGGCAATGACTCCTGGAATCATCAACATCTCAATCTTATCGAAGACACAATTTAGTACATATTAAATAACTTCTATAGCAGACTTAAAATTTCCTTAAACAAAGAATATTGTCTAAGAAAATTTCACTTAAATCACAACAAAATGAACTTCAATACTAGTAGTGAAATTAAGGCACAGTAGTAATAATTCAAGTACGTACACTTTGACAAATATTATAATTCCGAACGCAAAGATTAGAAAGGCGAGTGAACGGGTGACGGTAACTAATCGGTGCGCATGCGTGTCGAATTAGAATCACTTTGAAACAATCGCCTCACTCACGTTTACGGAGGCAGCCATGGGTGTTACGTTTATGGGAGGATTCTTTATTTTGGTTCTGTATGTTTAGAAAGAAATGTAGTATAAAAAACCATTTAGAACTTTCATGAACGTGATCTTTGGTAATATTTTTCTGAAGGGATTTTATTTTGAAAATATTCATATTTTTGTATCAGACCATATACATCCCGCTGCAGGGAACGGGCGTCCTCTACGATCGAGGGTACGATTGAGAATGGTTAGACCATATAGTGCACCACTTTGGCCTAATGCTAAATTAAATTTTTCCACACATATTCTGGAACCAGACACTGCGATAATTTCATAAAAATAAAAATAGTTAAATAAAATTTACAAAACAATTTCAGAGAATAGAAATAGCTAAGATAGAAAAATAATTTGAAAGGGTAATGAATTTTACCTTTAATTTAATTTATAAAATAAATAAATAAAATGAGTACGGTGTAATACGATATAAACTAGGTATGGATTATCCGGTAATATATAGTTTAATGTGTAACCCTTGCTTTTTTATTAAAACTATGTTTATTAAAGCAGCTTTTCATGGACTCTGAAATGTAGAGTCATATTAAACATGGTCCAAAAGCACAATTAATTGGCCTCATCAATATGCAATACATATTATAACAACTAAACATTTATAATATGCATATCTTCATATAATAATATCGTATCACAACAATCTTTCATTAGAAGAAAAAATCATATTTATATCCAACAAATTCATAATTAACTCGATTTTAAACCTTATTTTCCAGATAACAAATATTTTGCACGGAAATTAAAAATCATAAACCAATCTGACCTATAAAAAATAAATAAAACCTTTCTTTATCCACGGATTCAAAATCTCCAAGCTTCTCTAAAATCCGTAACACAATGTCATAGTTTTTACGCTCTCGGTAGTGGCGTAGAAAAACTTAATTTACCAAAACGGATTGCCGGTAAAAAAGTAGGCTGACCCGACAGCTCATTAGAGTGGGCCAATGGTCGTTACCTAAAAGTCATTAGCGTCAACTTTTACCGGAGGCCGCTTGTGTGGCTATCTGTAAATATGTGCTTGTGAAAGAGGCGTTCCGGAAATCATTGAAAATCATTTTTGGTGTTTTTTATAGTGTAGGAGCGGTAAATTAGAAAGCGGGTTATGAAGAAAAGTGTTAGCAGTTAATGAATTTCTAAAGATGTTCATTTGAAATGCATCCCTTTTATTTTCATTTAGATATTGGTAGAGACACATAGCCCACCTGATAGTCTCTGTATACTTTGTTATCTACATTATGAATATGTATTTTTGGCCTAACACACGACAAAATCACTGTTATTGTTGTTATTTAAATATGTAGGATTTTCTGGTGAAATTGTTCGCCCTACTCCTTTTATAGTATGCATTTTGTATGCCAGGAACACTTTGTATACTTCCTAAAATTATTTTCTAAATTATCTACATATAAATATTTCAAATTTTTAATAAAATAACGCATTGTCATCGGTTCTGTAATACTTCTGTGTGAAAATTTTTTATCCATTCAAACATGTTTATTTGGGTGAAAAATAGATTCCATTACCTACATACATAATATGTACATGAACACATACAAATTAAACTAATAAATGCGTGTAAAAAAGCCCCTAAAATATTCTGTAAATATCTGCCGTAATATGTGTTATTATATACCATATACATAATAGTTATGTTGCATTAAGAGAACGTATATTTCGTACGCACACTACGTTTGCCAACTTCATACCATTATAATAATTTATGTTAAAGAACCAATTTTGTGTTATTAGCTATGACTTTGGATGATGACTTGATGGGAACGCTCTCGAAAATTATTTTGCACGCGTCCATCTTTAGACTTTTAAAAACACTTTACATAATTATAATATTTTTTGTGTAATTCATGACTAACTATTTAATCGTTTTGCTATAATTTTGTATTATTATAATGTCATTATCTCGACAGCGGAGTCTTAATGTTGGTGTTATGAAACCGTTTTGTATTACTGTAAACATCACGTGAGGTTTTTCTTATATCGAGTCAGTGTGAAAATTATGATGGTTAAAAAATGATGTTAATTATGTGAGTAGCTAGCCTAATAAGCACGCGAGTTGTTGGACCTCCGACTAAGAAAAAAAATAGAGTTTTTAGCTGAAATAATGTATCGCCTAAAGGCGTATAGTATAGTAAAAATGGTTGGGAATGCCTTGGGCTCTAAAGACGTTAAAACACTACTACTCATAAGGATTGAATATAAAGAACAATAAAATAAAACAACTCTAAACAATACCCACTTTAGTGGTTTCTCGATGTTATCTACCAACAAATATTATATTATGTAACTTACATAAGCATGTTGAATAAAGAAAAATAATGTCCTATCCTTTTAAATTATTGTATTGTCATCGGATTTCAAATCTACAAAGTTTGAATGAAACCTGAATGTTTAAATTAAGTCAAAATCGCGCCCAAAGTCGGTTGCAAACATACAGACATACAAGTGAAGCTAATATAAAGCGTGTAATAAATAAAGCCGATGGACTATATTGTTCTCATCGAAATAGAAATATATTATTTCATCATTTTAACACAATTTAATTTAATATTGATTTTCATCCAGCACTAGATAGTTAAGCCTCTGTTCCCGTCGATGGTAAATTGCAGTCATTAAGTTCAAAATTAAATGCTGGTTTATATCGTCTACCACAAAATTGATTGATTTAATTAACACACACATAATATCGGAAGTGGTACAGCCTTGGCGTAGTCAGTTTAGACCACAAATTAAACAGGCTAGCTAGACTAGGATGGTACAACTATCGTTCGTAAATTATAGTTAAGTAACAGGCTTACTGCCACATCTCTTCAATCAGCAAGCTTACACAAACCATGCCCTTTTTCTAATTTTGAATTAGTGCTGAAAGAAAGGCCACTCACCATGCAATGGTTATGATTTTGGGCCATGGTGACTACTAACAATCAGATAACATATTCATCAACATAATTCAACCTCAAATTAATGTTAAAAATCATGTCTCCTCCACTGACTTTTGATAATTTAATAAAGCAAGGTTTTTAAGTAGTGACGTCTGTATGTAACTGGGTTCATGTAACCCTTTTCAGAGTTTTCCCCGCAAAAGGCTGCTAAGTGGATTTTCGGGTCGTCCCGCATTTGGCTAACGGCCGTGTGCTGTCGACTCGTTAGTGACGCCTCCTCACAGGGTTGTCGCCATTTGACATAATTAACATTACTATGCGAAATTATGTACTCTAATTCGTAGAGGAGAATTGAAGGTATGGACCGGTAAGGATATTTTGTAAGGCGCTGTAGTAGCGTGTGACCTACTACAGCTTACCTGCCTGCCTTTATCTAGTAGCTTTATCTTAATTTACGAGTTAATAAAATGTTCAATAATCCTGCATTTCAGAAACCAAGAATACATCTCGCGAACTATGTGTGCTTAATCAATAAAAAAACTTAGATCAGTTATGAAATTGTTGAAGTACATCATTTTAAAAGTGATAGAGCCACGTTGTTGTCGGTCATGACTCAGCATGCAAGCAGCAGGCATGACTCGGCAGGCAGGCTCCCAGTTTGATGGACCTTGCCGGCCCATCCATGATCGAAGCGTTATAGATTTTCATGAGCGGCAGTGACCACTCTCACCATCAGATGATGTGTTTGCTGGACCTATGCAATAAAAAAGTCACCAATATCGACAACATACATACATATAAAACCATATTACAAATCCTTTATAAAACGATGTAAATTTCGAACCACTGAAAACGTAAAATGTTAAGCAAAATATTCTTGGAGAAGGTTATACATAATGTATTTTTTAAATGAATCTCTTTTTAGTTAATTCTAATATTTTAGTACTAAATGTCATAGAAGATGGATATCCATCTTTAAAATTGGGCATTGCTTAATCACTACGATTTGCAAATCAAGATCCAAAGATTTTTTTATAGTTTCAAGTTTTATAGGTTTTGTTCACACAAATTAATATCTATGGTTATGTTAGAAGAATATCACAGTTGGACCATATAAATTATTTAGGTCTTCAGAAATGTACAAATGAATTCCATACACAATTCTTTATAAAATTAAATATAAAGCTATGTATCTGGTTGGTACCAACCCTACAGAAAGCATTCTCTGTAACTCGTTTGTCTTAACTCTTACGCAGACTAATTATTACGTGTGACGTGACGAGAGAACGTTTCAGTGTCGGCACTATTAAATGAAAATTTCATATCACATGCTCAGACAGGGACAGACGTAACAAACTTTGAATAGCTGCTTTTAAATGTGATATTTTAGGTTTTATGCCAAATACCTACTGAATAAACTAAATTTTCACTAGTTTTCGTTGATTCAGTGACTTAAGGATAGGAGCTCTGAAAAAAGTTTCCACGTCCGGAAGACTCTATCTTAGAACAACGAAGCAATTACAACGCAATGCAGTCCAGATAAAATAAAGAAAAATATACAATGGTACTTGAAACTAGCTACTAACGATGTTGATAATGCCATGTCTATATATAAGCGTTTCTTTCAGACACAAATCTACTAATTAATTAAAAATTAAATAAGATGAAGTAAGATGTAAAGAAGAATAAAATAAAAAACTTAATAATATCATCTAGAAACAATGTCCACGGGACAGAGATCAATTGGCATCAAACATCCAGATAAGAAATTTGAATGTGAATGAATTATACGTATTAAATAAATAAACACACCCAATAGTCACATACATAGCCCTGTCCCCACATTAAGATCAATTAAGTCTTTTGTCGTGGGTATCAGAAACTACGTGAGAATTTTTGGCCTCACAAACACCCAGACCTGGGACAAATTCACTGGTGGTAGGTCTCTCATATGTGAGAGGCCATCTGGGTGGGTACCACCGCAGTGTCTATTTCTCCCGTCAAACAGCAGTATAAATGCACTGTTGTGTTTCGGATTGAAGGGCATTGTAGCCAGAGTAACTACTGGACATATTGAGACTTAACATCTTATGTCTTAGGATGGCGGCGCAGTAGAATGCCAATCATTGCTTTGTTATTCAAGGTGTTGTTTGGTTTTGCTACTGTTTATGAACGGTCGTATCGCTTACCATCAGGCGAACGGCATGTTCGTCTTGCCATTCATTGCAATAAAAAAAAAACAAATACTTTCAAATGCAACAGCAATAATACATTTGATTGGCATATTGGTGTCAAGTATTTAGAAGTAACAATTGAATGCGCAATCCGAATCTATAAACTTTCGTGGGTTTACCCTCAATCATCCAAATACAATCCATCATTAGTTTAATATGATCTCTATCTGTTTATGACGAAACGAAATGTGCAATTGAAGGATAGGAATTCAGGTAAGGCGGCAATAAATATTTATTTCGGACTGTGCCGTACTGCATCAGCCCATATTCGTCCCACTGCAGGGCATGGGCCTCCTCTACATTCGAGAGAACGAATGACCACGCTATATCACACTGGCCTAGTGTGGGTTGGCGGACTTTACATACCATAGAAATTTTTACAAATTCGCTATGGTAAGCAGGTATCCTCACGATGTTCCTCCTCCTTCACCGTTATGGTGCGTTGTGATTGACTATCAATACACGCATGACTACGAAGTTTGAGGTGTGCCCTGGGATTTGAACCCGCGGCCACCGTGAGCACGTTGGCAGCCGTGTCTGGTCCTTTTACCGACAGGCCACGCACAGTTTGGACTATTTTGGCCTATTACGTGTATTTCTATCAAACCTACCGGATTACTGTAAATCTTATTCTAAAAACTGATACTATTAGCCTGTACGCTAGAACAGAAGTTACCCTCGCAAATAATATTTTAATATCGAAAAACAGATTTTCAATTTCCTTTGTCATACAAAATATAGAAAGATAAAAAGAAAGTTTGAGTTTCTAAGTTGATATTCATCGTTTAGCTTATATTTTTTGCGATAAAATGTATTTACGAACTCATTTTATATTCGTCCACTTCAAAATTGTACATACCTAGTCAAATTATAATTTTACCCTATGTCCATAGTCGATATATTTTATTGGTATTATTATTTTTCACGTAAAATGATGCGTAATCGAAGCCATATTCGAAATTTGATTGGAGTGGGAAATTATGTCATATCCGAAAAAAGGTATATGAGTCTCGTAATGTCGATTATATTCAATTATTAAACTAGCCAATTGTATTGAGCTCAATAGCAGGAAATAAATTAAGTTAATGAGTGGTCGGTTCAATCGATTTCTAAACCGCATGGCTACTGGTCATCAGCGCAACATACTATATAACAAAAATGTTCTAAATACGTATGCTGCAATTCATAAGCGCCTGCTGAAATTTTTTGCTGAAGCAGAATCAACCGACTTAGATTCCAGATGGGTTTTTACGTTTTTTGTAAATTTAGTATATGTATATGTACTGCCAAAGCAATTATTATTTATAGTTATACTATAGCTTTTCAGATATATCGTCATTCGTCATAATATATTTGCTCACAAGCTTAAAGCCTCATTTACATGGGGAGAGTTTTTCGCCTTGAGGATACTTTTATCGTAAGGATATAAACAAAAGTTGGATCGTGTAAACGTTTATCAGAACACAATAATCTATGGCGGTTATATCATTCAATAATGGCATACGATTCACGATTTTAATAAATTTTTATGCATTTTTGTTGTTAGTTATTTATTTATTATTAAGTTTTTTTTTTACTTTTTGAAATCCTGACTTGGTAAAGTTGGAAATCATTTACTTGTAATAGACTTTTAAGTAAAACTAAAGGTGATATGATCTTCTTTAGGCACTACACAATCTTTATCAATAAAAGTTATCTCGTGTCATCAGTAAATAGTAGCATTAAATATTATATTAGTGATTCAATAAAAATCATTGACGCTGACATCCACACCATCTCTTTGAGGTACAAACGCTTTTGAGACGTATGTCAAACAACAAGCTACCTCTTGTAACTCACACCACAGGATTCTTGTTGAAAGCGTATACCGCAAGCGGTTTGTTTCCACACCTCATTGCGAACTGCTATCGGCCGTTACAAATGACGTCTACATTATATCCGATTATAAGATATTATTATAATGGGGCCGCGTAATTAGTACAATCGAGTGTGGCTTTGTCGCAAAAACCTATCATTCCGCCTTGGGTATGTTGGTCACTGTATCTGACCAACTAGATACGAAAAAAGCTGATAAGCTTGGATCATGTCAACTAAATACAGCATTGGTTAAGTTATTATTAGCTGTGTTCTGTAGTCAAGAAGGATAAAAATAATAATTTGTATTGTGCGTTAAATACGTCGGGCACTCTACTAGCTGAATTAGATAAGACAAAAATAAAATTTTATGAGGCATGGAAGGAATGCAAAATAGAAGTTACTGTATTGATTGACTGTCTTTAGTATTTTCGTAGTAAAGAAAACTAAATCGGATTATTAATAAATATGTGAATAGCGGAAATGTAAACTCTACCAGCTGCGTTAACAAAATATTTATTAAACGTAGTGGTAAGTGAGTCATATGTATGAACAAGCTTCATTATTAATAACCTTAATTTTTAAACTTGCACAGAAAATTCAGCTCTTAATTTCCTAATCACATTATGATTAATAACACTCAGATCACTCACAACCTATTCTCGTAATATTTTTCACAATTAATACTAAATAACCGCACATAATCCAGTAATCCGAAGCAGAATACGTAACATACCCTCCGCAGAGGTGAGAGAGAAATTAAAACCTCGGGAGAGCAGGCCGGTACACCACAAATCGCTTAGTGCTTCCCGCCCGTTCTAATGGCACGCCAATTAAAAGTTTGCGCGCTTGCTCCCCCGACGAGGATTGTTATCTGCGCTGTGCTGTAAAACTGAACAGCTGAACATCGGAGCGTAATGTGGCTTTCGAGATCCTTGTAGTTTGCCCATGGAACGATTAGCATTTTGATGTCGAAGACTGCGGTTTGTAAGTTGAAATATTGTGGGGTTGGAGGTGTGCTGTCGTGTTCTTGAATAATAATTAGTTTTTGATATTGTACTTTCCAAGATTCAATTACTCAAACTTCTGTTCAGATTCCTATTGATTCCAATTCGGAATCTTAATGGTGCTGAGACAAGCTCTGCTTATTCCCAAAAATCAAAGGTTCATTAAAGGTTTTCATCATCATGATTAGCCCATTGCAGTCTCCTGCTGGACATAGGCCTCTCGCAAGGTACGGCATAGAGCCCGGTCTGCTGCTTTATTCATCCAGTGGCTGCCGGTCCTCTTATGCAAGTCGTCCCGCCATCTGGCCAGAAGGCACTCCAAATAGTTTGAAAGTTTTGCAAAAGAATACGAGTTTATGTTTAAACATTTTCGTTCTTTTATGCTGATTCAGGGCTTGTATTGTTTGACACTTTCTACTATTTTCATAATTACCATAGTCCAAAATATAGTTTCTTTTGTACAACACAATGCAAGGTATGAATTTTCGAACACCATATTCTATTGTTATAAAAATGGAACTCCTATATTCTAAGTCAATTCGATTAACTTTGTTTTCTATGTATTTATAGGGAGGCCTGGTGTTGAACAATAAAACATGTGTATGTTTTTTTAAAATAAAAAATATATTAAGGACTATATTGTACAAAAGGAGTGATACTATTGCACTCATACTGAAGAACAATACTTTACAATTTATTCCAAATAATCAAAAATATGAACAACATTGTTTCGGCCTGGCTGGGCATCAAAGCCTATATAATATTTGGGCATACAGCCTATGCAAATTTTTAGTAGAACTCTAACCTTCTAATCCATTTAATTCCTCTAAGAATTGAACCATTTATTTTTACTACCAAGTAAAACCTTTTTTATTATAAACGAGTATACATTGGCAAATGTGGCATAAAACTCAAGCCCTACGACTTCAGCCCTGAAAAAATTACCACGAACAGGCGTGTCGCCAGTTAACGATACCTCGTTACCACCACAAATCTTCCACATTACGACCTATTAAAACTGTTAAAACTTCACTCAACTCGCCATTTGGCGTGAAAAACTTTCTTACATCACACAGATTTAAATTCTAGTCTCGGAGTGATCGAGTTGTTGAAATACGCAGTATGGCATAAACATACTTCGAATTTTCAAAAACATTTGTTTATTTATATTCATTCACTGTGCACTTTAACGGTGAAGGAAAACATCGCTAGGAAACATGCATACTACGAATATAGAGGTATTAAGAATTTCTTCTCTATGTGAAGTCCGCCAACCCGCACTAGTTCAGTAAGGAGGACTATGGCCTAACCACTATCAATCGAACTCTCGGTTATAAAAGAGTCCCGTGCTTAGCTTAGCAGTGGGCTATTATTTGGTTTAAATGTATTATTATTATTATTATGTTTATGAAACATTTGCGTGATACAATAATTATGGGCTAATAAATAATTACAGTTGCATATACTGGTATATATTTACATCTGTATTTTTGTTGACGGGAATTTTACGGCCGACGAATGTGATTTAAATTAACCTGTAAGATTTTTTTGTACTTATTAGTTTTTTATTGCTTGTTAGATTAAACCGTAATGGTTATAAAAATTGCTGAATAATTAAATAGATAGTCTTCGAAGTTTCAAAAATAATTTTCTAATTAATTATTTTATTTTATTTTATTTTAATTTTAATCTAATTGACGTAATATAACATGATTACAATTAGATTTATTTATAAATTGATCTTATTTGACTCCTATAACTAAAATACTTCTTACTTATTTGAATAAAACTGGCCAGTCTCATAAGAACGGAAGCATTTTCAATTTTCCCGCCATTTTCACGCCTCAATAATCGCAAGTGGCGCTATTTTCGCAGATTTCCATCCGCAACCCCTAGTTGTGAAGGGATGAAGGCGGTTCCATAAGAGTTGCCCAGATGGCGTTATTAAATCAGAAGAGATTTAGTTTACAAAATGGATTAGAGATGGCGCTAGGGAAAATTCATTTTATAGGTCAAGTATTTTGGTAGAGATTGAAATACTAATAGTAATATGTGATATATTTTATTGATTTATAATTAATATGTTTATTAAGAATGAATATTGTGAAGAGTTTATATATTTTTTTTGAACAGCTAAATACATATTTCAATTAAGAAGAAAGATATAAGTTTCGGTAGAATATAAGTCAATGGCTTATGTACTATGTACTGGCATCAGTTACATTTTATTTTAATTTATTGAATAAAAACCTTCATTAACAAATAAAAATAAAACAGCATAAAAGAAACCACTGAGGTTTATTTAAATTAGAACTGACACGAGATTGCAACTTAATAATTAAAATTATTATCATTGCCGATCTTACAATTTACATAATATAATAATATTAAAATTAACATTATTGGTTCTTTACATAGAAATACATAGTAGTTATTGTCTCAGCATAGTTTTTGTTAGAGGGGTGTAAGCCAAATAGTTTTTTCAATGGCGTATTGTGCAATTTAGCTATATGGTATGATGTTGTAAGTTGAAAGTCGAAACACAACCTACGTCTTGTAGCGAATGGTCCGCCGGAATCCCTCTGATCAGTTGCCTTCAATTATTTTCCATTTTACATAGCGAATGTATGTACAAAATATAATCCTTTTATAGATCAAATATGATTATTTATACTTCGTCTAGTAATAGGTATTTGTAAATAAATAAACAATCAATGCGAAAAAAAGATCGCAAATTATTATCTCCGCTTTACTAAAGATTTAGGTATATGTCTTCAGTCTAGATATGAAATACATTAACATAAGTAATTAAGATACCATGAAATTAGCACCAAGGTAGTTAAATCATACGAAGCTTCTATATTGTTGTATGAAACACAATGACTAGTTATCATCATCTAAATCACTTGTCTCTCCTTGAATAATAAACTAGATAATAATTATATAATATTCGATTTGTTTTTTATGTACTACAATGACCACTTGTCCCCAACTAAATCACTTGTCTCCCCTCACTTAAAAATAAAAAAATGTGTCCATATCAAGCAGTAAAGGAAGAATTTAAAGTTTCCTCTGACGGAGCGAGAGGTGAACGCCGGCTGTCGAAGATTAGACACGCTAGCCGGAACAATTTTTTAATATCCCCAAACAAGAAAGGCAGAGCTGTTACGTGTTTGCAATATGTGGATGAGACGTGGAGTTTTAAGTTTGGTCCTTGCTCGTTAATTAAAGTAGTAGTAGTAGGTTAGGAGGATTTTAAGCTTCGTGTCAGTGTATTTAAATCAGTTATTTGCATTACATTTTACAAATCCTAATTAAAGTGTTTTGTGTGTCTATTATATAGAAATTTAATGAATTGTGGAAATAATGTAAATATTTTAATTATAATATGAAAATAGTATTGCTAGCTGATCGAGTTTTAAATAGATTTATACGATGAAATACTTCTTTTAATTTAGAGAACATGTAGTTTCTTTGCGATCATCCGGACCTACAATACCTTGGTAAAGCTAAAAAACCTCTCAAAAATTACAAGCTAATTAGTAAATAAACTAAATCAAATTATACGGCTCAGATTTTAGTTACAGTTATCCATAATCTACATCATTAAACAAACGACAAAAATAGCCGCATTTAAAATTGTATGATATAAATTGGTTAGGAGATTTATTTCATCGTTGTTCTATAAAGTAAATACCGACTGAAGTATGTCAATGAAGTAACTACCAGCCTCACAGTCAGTTAAATAGGTTTCTCTGCCTAATCTACACATGAAACAAAACCTAAAACATGCAGCCAACATAGCCCTAATTACCAACATAACAGCGACTACATTTCCGTAGCAGGTCAAGGCAGTATCTTATCCTTACAAAGCGATCGTGTAAGAAACATTAATAGAGCGCGCTGTTTGACAGGCACAATACGTGTCGCGACGAGAATTAGCATACACACTTAACTTGCAATGCGTATTTCACTGTATGACTAAATAAATTACGCAATATTAACAAAATAAAATATGTGAGTATACTGTATAAAAATTACTTAATTGGAAGTAGAGATACCTAAAGAGGATGTAAGTTTAAATCCGTGACGCATATTTGGCTCTCAGTTAATCGCCATAATAATATTATATTTCTTTAGCGGAGTATGTACCTCAACATCTTTTTGGAATCATACAGGCATATAAGCCTTGGTTTACCATTTTGTCCTAGGGTAGGTTTGTGAACAACTATGTATCACAATTTGTTAAGGTTTTAACTATGAATGAAAATATCTTTGAGAGTTTGGTATACATGTGAATCAGGTAATTTGGAGAACAAATACAAATATTTATATTACTTTCGTATTATTTTGTAAATAATAGCATGTAAAAGTCCGCCAATGCGCAGTTGGCCAGAATGATTACTATATGGCCTAACCACTCTCAATCGTACTTTCAATTGTAGAGAAGTAGGTACCTGCAATGAGATGTATATGGGTTGTTACAATACAAAAAAAAAATCGAAATCGAATTTATGTTTATATATAAACGTATGTATTACCGATTTCGCAAGCCTCAGATGAAACAATTAATATTCTTGGTACAGTCTTGTTTTACACAGCAGTTATACGCGCTGTTGCAATAAAAGGATTAAGATAACGATCTGGGATTATCTTAAAGAAGTGTTCATTAATCGTAATTAAGGAGGTATGAAGTGTTATATAAGTAACACCCACGTCGGCCGCTTGCAATCGTATGAATATACTTTTATTACTCTTGCCTTATGTAATATTTGAAGATTAAAAGCACTGAAATTATGTGCTGAAGAAAACTGAAGACCAATCTTTATTCTTGAATACATCATATAATGTAAGAGACCTGAATTTATTGTCATTTGTAATACCATCTATGACATATTTAATATCTCATACCATAAAATAAGATTTGGTATATTCAAATACTTTCCGAGTTATCTGGAAAATCAAGATTTTACGAACTCGACAGCTTTTTACGGACTGAACTATCCCTTGTATAAAACTCAAAATTTTAATTAAAGTATAAGTCTATTACTGGTTTTAAAACAATCATAGTAAATTACTGTATTAGTACTTTTGCATAACTAAGTACCAACCTAAATAATATTCAAATGGACCAAGTATTGAACGTTTAATTTTTATGAACAAAAGCCTTAGAAAAGCGGGAGCTGTTCGACAAACACGGATTTCCAATTAAGTTAGGGCCTGATTGGCAGGTCGTTAGTCAACAGTCGGCGCCGAGAGGTGAGTGTGGGCCGAGCTCGCTACCCTGTTTGCACATTATAAATTGACGATAGCTGTGAATGCGATATTATGTTAACAATTGTTATTTTTGCTGTTAATGGGCTGGGGAAGTTTTTAACTATTGAATACGGAAGTTGTATGCGTTTGATTTGTTGTTAAATGCTATTTTGGCCAGTAAATTTTAGGTCTGATATATATTTCTTAATGTGATTAATCTTTTGTCATTACGCAATAAAATATATATAAAATTCAATTAATTCTGTTCAATCGGTAAAGCTTGGCGTAAAAAAATAGCTTGAATTATTGATCTGAAGAAAATGCGGTGTCTATATAAGCCGCCATATCGTCTGTAATTTAGAGTAAAAAAAAAAATAATCTCTCGGGCACCAAATAACCACAACAATATATTTGGATACTTATGCGGATAATAGTACATGGAAATGAATATTCCAAAATATATAATATTCATTAAGTTTTTTTATATCAAAGACTATACAGTATTTAGTTGTTTATAACTGTTAAAATACTTGTTACAAAATATACGTATTTAATATTACTAGTGGTCGCCTAGTGGTCGAAATTCTACCACTTAATATACATTAAAATGTGTATCATAGTGATTGATTTTATATTAATGATAAGAAGCAACGATAAGTGTATTCCTATGTCAGATGGGATATCGTTTTCATGGGCCACGTAGAGATTTTGCACCCCAAAATATACACATTCAGAAATAGAAATGATTGCAGTCGACGACAAATGTAGTTATTTAAAATTTTCTTACTGATGAAAGACTAATAATTAAATAATAGTCTATCTAATCAACCTAAAAATCACTACATATTTATTGTTATTGCCTTTCTAAGATTAATTACTTTTTAATTTGAAACAAGTCACATGATGTATACTGACATTACCGACAAGGTTCCGGAAAGAGTATTAAAAAATGCTGCCAACTTAACTATAAACAAAATATAGAAGTAAGTTAATAAAATATTACTTATTAGTGAAGCCAAAAAAATATCGTCACATACATACAACATAGAGAACGTATAAACCACAGCCAAATCACTACCTAGCATTAGATGGTCTTTCGGCGACCTAATCTTTTGGACTGTATTATATTTACCACTAAATTAAATATTTATTTCAATGAGTATTTAATGATTGTGGAGGAATTTTGTTACACGTCTTGATCTGCAAAAGGGCGTGTCACAATTATGAAGAAGGCCATGAATTCAGAAACATAAAAAATATTTTTTTTATTTGCATTTTGCACATTCATACACTATTTATTAATAAAATAAATGATGTCCAAGAGTATTTTTATATAGTTATTTTATATAGATTTTTTATAAGCCCTGACGATATTTTCTAAAAAAATCATTATTGATTCGACTCCACAGCCACTTTTGTTCCACACATGAAACAGTTCCTATTGGGTGTGTTCACAAAAACACGATGATTCAATCGGCCACTCACGATTCGTCTTCATCAAACGCCAGCAACTAAAAGAAACATTTTTTGATATTTTTCCTCGTAGAAAGTTATGGAAATACGACTAGAAGATACTTCTATATTCTGCCAAGGATTGCTGAAAGACCTGACGGTAAGTATAGTGTCCTCCAAATAAAATTGACAAGCGAACTGTAGTTATATAAAGGTACCACGAAGTGACAAAACGTACATAATATGTACGTAATACGCTAAGTTAATCTAATTTTCACAATGAATTGGAAAGGTCCACTGAAATTCATTAAGTTCATTTTTAATGCAATTTTAGTATGAAAACTATGTTTACCTTATTAAAATAAAACGATTATTTATCTGATTTTGTCGTGGGTTTGGTTTAATTTTAACATGTTTTTAACTTTCCGGGATTTCGATTACTTTACAGCTCTCAGGGGGTAACAAAAAAACCAAAGCCAAACGCTGCAAGTTTACTGTAATGAACTAATGCAATTGAATATATTCCAAACAACTAATACGAATTGATCGACGTAAGAAAAAAACATTGCTATTGCGATATAAACGTGTTTATTTGAGAAAAAAATATATAAGACTAAAATATATTGATTTAACGCCCAACTCTTCTATTATTAGATATACCCAAGAATTTGCAAACATTCTAACAACAATAAATACCTTTCACAAAACTATGAATCACATAAAACATTATAACAACCACGGAACCGACCGGAAAACTTATGCAAATCTCATGTTAATCCGATACACTTTTAATTTTATTTCTGTCCACATTTCTCGAATGATATTGTCTCGTAAATCAGTCGTCCAGTGTTTTTCTTGGAGCGGTCGGGCCGAGCGCGCTGTTTTGTTTAGAATCACGCACGCCCGTCCACTCTGCCTCCGTTCTGATTTACTGCACCTGAATTTCTTTGTCACGATTTAGATGCAGCTATTTCTAATTCAATTTTATAATACATTACTGTTTTTCTACGCTGAGTATGATTTTGAGGTTACGCAATGCTAATCAATTTAAGTGACTCCCGTTGCTGGTGTCTGTAATTACTTCTTTGTTCTTTGGTTTAAATAGACAAACTTAATGAGATTTTAGTGTGATAATGTATCACACGTATGAAATTGTACCTGTACTCCCTTTCGATAGTCTCTTAAAATATATAAGGGCTTATTAAAACCGGAATACGATTCGACAATTCCTCCGTTCGAGTTAATCAATCGACTTACCTAATTCATAAAATGTGTTGAATGAATTCATTTAAATGAGTACGTACAACACATAAGATACAAATATATTTTCTTGTCTTCAATTTATTTTAAATATGAATTCGGTTTAAAAAATTATCCCTCATACAATATCTGTCGTATCTTAAATAATATTTATTTGTAAAATATAAAATTTTCCAGTTCGATGTGTAATTAGGTCATGCATTGATGAATTGGTAAGCAGCTGTTGACTGATAAAGTAGCGTTATTTATTCTCATCTAATTACAAAGGATAATATACTTAAAAATTCTACACGTGGTACGATCATTAAACTGTAAATTATAGTTGTTACAAAATACTCACGTAAAAATGTGTGAGTAAGCTCATAAATATTGTTGTCATCAGCTAATAACGTGACAGGAAACAGAAATATATCAACTAAGGATTATAAGTATACAAGTTAACTATAAAATTACAACGCTAAGTATATACGTATATACAAAATGTATATGTAATGTATAATACATTAAGCAAGTAATTGTAGAGCAAAGAATGCTTATTCGTACACACACACGTATTGACAGCCTCCTTAGCGCAGTTGGTTAGACGCCGGCTGTGAAAAGAAAGGCCGCGGGTTCGATCCTCGCACCGAAACAAATATTTGTGTGACCCACAAGTATTTGTTTCGGGTCTAGGGGTCTCGTAGTTCCTGATACCCACGATACAAGACTCGATAATAGTGTAGGGTCAGGACTATGTATGTGACTGTTGGGTGTACTATTATTATTACACTATAACGGTGGATTAAAATATGGTGAGGAAGCCTAAGCATGGAGATTTGTTAATATTTTTATGATATGTAAAATACGCCAACCCGCACTCTCGATTGTAGAGAAAGCTCGCGCCTTGCAGTTTACGAAGATGATACGAAATGCTTATTCACAAGTGAACTTTAACTAAGGTCGAAGAGACAGTAGAGGTCAAGTCGAATTTGGCATGGCAAGGGAAGACGAAAATCAGCTTTGAACTATTTTTATTTAGAGCATAAACTAAATACATTTTTTCAGTTAAACTGGTTCGAAGTTTTATATTGACATTAAAATATCGTTGATAATATGTTTTACAATAACACGTTTTTACATATTATATGTTTTACACTGCAAACTTATAAGGATCGATTTAAATAAAACGGTTTGGTAGAATTTCGGCACAAATCCAAATTTAAGAAATGGTAGAGGCAGTAATTTTTAAGGAAGGACTTTGTCTATTAATAGAGTACTTGTAATAGAAGATAATGACTATAAGAGCTTTTCACTGGTGGTCTTATATATGTGAGATTCCGCCTAGGTAGGTACCACCACAATGTATATTTCTCCTGTCAAACAGCATTATTTTGGTTTAAGTATATTGTAGCCAGAGTAACTACTGGACATATTGAGACTCAACATCTTATGTCTCAGAAAGGCGAGCACAAAAGAATGCCTAGCAGTGCTTTGTAATTCAAGGTATTATTTGATTTAGCCACTGTTCAAGAGCGGTCCTATTGCTTACCATCAGGCGAATGGCATGCTCATCTCGCGATTCATAGCAATAAAAAAAGAGCAAGTAAACAATCAATATTATCATTTAGAAGCGCATATTTATACGGTACACATTGTATCACACGTATTACATAAAATATATACAAAATTACTCTATTTTTATTGTATTTGAGTAGAAAAATAAAAGTATCAACGTTAGTAAAATTTCGTTGGCCCTTTTGAAATGTTTCTGTATGACGTGGAAGAGTAATTATTGTTATTCTAATGGTTGGCGGCGTTCAGAACATTCCCCATTGTAAGTAAGGAGTCCAGGATCGAAGCTCTGATTAATGATTGTGCAGCGAGGGACATTCTGTGACCCACGTTCTATAGTAGTATATGTCGAGTATTACAATTTTTGAGTAACGTTAACTGAATATTACTTCGTGAAATATTTTGAAAAATATTTGGTGTTGTGTTTGAAATTTTATATTAATAATACAGATAATAGAAATTTTAAAAATTGTGTTAGCAATCATTCGTCTATGGTAGTTCGAAACAGCAATAATAAAGCAAACTTTTATTAAAATTAAAATATTTTATTGTGACAACTGAAATGTGATTTTAGAATGTATGCAATTGTCACAAACTGAGGGACCCAAATTAAATAAAGATTTTAAAGTATGTTTTAATGTAGTCTTTAAAATATATTTATATCTTGGATTTTTTTCACAGAGTTATGGCTTGTGCGTTTTTAGTGTGCAACTGTTTTAGTATTATATGTATGAAAGAATACGATATCGAATTCAAATTTATACCATCAACACTCGTTCTACAACTTAAAATATTTTTTGTTTCGCAACATTTCTATTAAAACCCGAAAAATCATAAATTGGACGTATACGTTAGTTCTCCGGGAGCCTTTATAATTCGACATAATATCACGGCGAGAGATTATACTGGGCGCAGTCGATTAGGAATGTTTGCTCACTTAAATCGTTTTGGTCCCTTATGGTGCGGTGTGGACACGATCTCCTCACAGAGAATTCTGATCCGTAACCACTGATTTAAGAAACTATTAAGGGCTTCAAATGTTGCCAACTATAAGGAATTGTATTCTGTATCAGCCCACTGCAGGGCACGGGCCTACTCTACAATCGACAGTACGATTGAGAGTGGTTAGGCCATATAGTCCACCACGCTGGCCTAGTGCGGGTTGGCGGACTTACATACCATAGAATTTTTTATAAACCGCTATGGTTAGCAGGTTTCCTCACGATGTTTTCCTTCACCGTTTTAGTGCGTGGTGATTGACTATCAATACACATATGACTCCGAAAAGTCAGAGGTGGTTGTTGGTATAAGGAATTGGTTGATGAAAAATATGAACAAACTTTTAGTGTAGCAAAATATAAGCAACATTATGATATTCCCATGATTAGACCATTTCATAGCATAAATGGTTTTAGCTGAATAAAGTTATGTTTTCAAATGTCCTAGAATGAGTGACAGATAACGAATAATTTAAGTTAGGTGGTATACACACATAAATAAAAAGGAATAAAAGTGTTAAGAGGAAATAAGGTTTTTGTATTCAAGAGAAAATAAAAAATTTTTTCATCAGATATCTTACATCTGTAAAGTCTTCTTCCATATTTAAAACACACCTTAGTATTTAAAATGGCAATCAAACTATACTAACACCGCTACTTACTTGTTCAGTACCGGACATTCTCTCGCGGTTACTTGTTCTCTATGGAGGAAAAGAATTTGGTTTTAGGTGACATATAATTATTTTTTGTAAGTATATATTATGTTATCATCATAATTCCCTGATACTTATCTGAAAGTCCATTGTTAAACATCCATATGTTTTCAATTTTAGGAAGTTTTGCAAATATTGGCCACACGTGACATAGTGGTTGACGTAGGCGAACCTTTTCGTGTTAAAACATTTGCTAGCCGCCATCAACCTCCCACATAGCTTCCTCGTCTCTTATTTCTATACCTATTGATTGCTAAGGCCATTGAGTTATAATGTACTACGTACGCTAAGGCTTTGTTCATCCGACTGGTTAAAGTTAGTAAATTAGCCTTAAACCTATAGTAAAGAATTCACGTGTATAATAATAGGTCGTATATGGCGTGATATACGAATTTAGCATATTTTTTATTTCTTTTCTCAAAACCTTAGTATCCCTATAAAGCCACTGCAAAAGGATTTTATTCAACCTATCTGGTCGTAGACTTTCATCTATTCATTATTTGGTGTGTTTATACAAAACAAACTAAAGCAGTGGGTGGAAGTCTTGTCCATTACAAAAAACAATAAAAAAGGATCTCCCGTCGTTCTAAATGTCGCCGGTGTCTTCTAAGATTTTTTTATTCACTTGTTGCTTCTTTAAGAAGTCGTTATTGCCCATTGTAGACAATCTGTTTTATTGTTTTTAAGATTGTTGTGTAATATTGGTCAAGGACGCGGCAAAACAAAAATATTGCACACTTTTTGCGAATGCAAAGGGTGTGTTGTAAAATAGAAATTTTACAACAGTTTCTGCTAAATAAGAAATTAACTTCAAGGTTATAATTGCTGATTCATACGAAATTTTTATATTTACTTTTATTGCGAAAATATAAAAAGTGTATATTGCGTTAAATAGAACCGCTTTACATTAAAAGATGAATAAATTGACATTTATAGGGTTTTTTTTTTTATTGCTATTAATGGCGAGACGAGCATGCCGTTCGCCTGATAGTAAGCGATACGACCGCTCATGAACAGTAGCAAAACCAAACAACACCTTGAATTACAAAGCAATGCTTGGCATTCCACTGCGCTCGCCACCCTGAGACATAAGATGTTAAGTCTCAATATGTCCAGTTACTCTGGCTACAATGCCCTTCAACCCGAAACACAAATGTGCGTTTACACTGCTGTTTGACGGGAGAAATAGACACTGCGGTGGTACCCACCCAGATGGCCTCTCACATATGAGAGACCTACCACCAGTAAATGTATTTAAATAAATCGATATTTTCATTATGCCACCATCGTCTATAAGTATTTTCCTCCTCTTCGTCTACCTTATTCTCCGTTACAAAATTACTAGAATAGTAAATAATAGTTCCTCAAACTACTGTACGGTACATCCGCTGTCATCGGCGAGTCCCGTTGAAGTTCCTACTAGAGGCCATAAATCTCCAATTTTACCACTTTAGCTGTCAACAAACAGCGAGCAACGAAATAATGGCTAAACAATGTACACATAATTGTCTAATTGTTGGCATGAAGCGCGACTAAACTGCTTTCATGTTTGTACACGCTTGGAAGAATGCCGCTTGAAATGTCGTATCAGGTGAACGAAAATGTTTACTAATATCTTGACCATAATAAGTTATATAAAAAATGTATAAATACGTCACAAAAAAGAAACGAAAGAAACCTCAGACAGTGGCACACAACCGATTGAGTCAGATATATTGACATAATTTTCATACAGGGTTTATCAAGACTCCTACCGAAAACGAAGCCAGGTGGTAGTTTTAGTGACTACAAACACAAAGCAACTAAAAATTTCGCAAAGAAACGCGACACTTTCGTTTTTGTGATTTTTTAAATATCGTCGTGTTTGGGTGGTAAATCCATAAGTTTTGCTAAAATAATAAATTAAAACCTTGCGTATCATAGCACCTTTAGAAATAAAAGGGTGCATACTATTATTTTAGAAAAAAACTATGTTTTTACCACCCAAATACGACGATAGAAAAGCTTTTTTTTGTAAAATGTTTAGATACATTGTGTCTAAAGTCACTAAAACTACCACCTGGTTTCGTTTTCTATACCATTCTTGATATATCCTATATATATATATATATCACTTACAACTATTTTAAAACGGAAACATAACTATCCTCCCGTCTTGATGTACCTGCTACAGGAAGCCCACTGAGGAATATAGGTGCCTCTCAAAGAACTCATATTATTTTTGGGAAAATTTTGCCAATACTAGGAACCTATGCTTGGTAAGCGGGTTAGCTAACAGGATGCCTTTTTGCATTGGTTGTCTTAATATTAGGGATGTGTGTGCATGATTGTTCAGTGTATTTATACGTATTTATTATATATCGATCTCAGAACAACGAGATGAAACAATAAAAAAAAGTATGAGCTTACCACGATTTGTAACAGCTATTTTCAGCGTACAAAAACAATGTGGCGAGATATTGTAGAATAGAATTATATATTTAATTATTAAGTAACATATTTTGCAAATTATTTCCTCTATTTAACCATCTTCTAGTAACATAATAATATAAGCAATCGCATTTGAACTTAAGTTGGTTATTGCGTGGGTATCGATTTGGATTTTGACCACTTTACCTACAAAACCTAATACGTGGTAGACATCTCGTTAAAATCTGCCTCCGTGGTATTTTTGAGCCAAAAACATGTGCTCGACATTTTTATCCGACAAAAAAATTGCAAACACCGGAGGCAGGTACAAATTTTACGACAGGCGGCGCGGCGGCATTTTTAAAACATCTTGAGATATGAACTAGAAAGTATTTTATTGTTTTAACAACCCCAATAAACGATGAAAAGCATGTTTGTATTTTACGAGAAGCCGCCTTCCGTTTGCCTCTATCGAGACGTTTGTAGAGCCGACAAATAAAAAACAGGATAAAAGAATGAAAACTAGGCAGTTCTAGTTTGGTATAGGTAGTATCCTTTTGTATTTTTTTATGACGCACCCAGCAATACGACAGATGTCGAAATTTTTTCGCGTAGACCATAAATTAGTGTAAAAGATCCAAAGTAAATATCGGCCGAATGTTGAGCCCAAACCAAATACAATATTCTGAATAAGCCATCGATTGATTTCGCAAGATTAATGACTGTACATTGTCAGCGCCACAGTATGACGAGAATGTTGGGAGAATTTGCGCAACAAAAATGTATTTTATGATCTTACGTATAAGGGCTAACAAATTTCATTTTTAAATCTTTTTGACTTGACCCAGCAATGAATGGTGTTCAGCCGTACCATAACAAACACTGCAAGTTAAACCGTATTATGAGTCGAATAAAGTATAATTTTGCTTGTGATAATTGAGATGTTTCACCAACTACACAGTAAAACTGGGGTTCGATAGAAATTGATTTTGGAATTCAGTGTGAAATTGAAATAAAAGTTTTTTATGTTTCAAAGTACGCTGGATAGGAGGAAGCTTGGTTGAACGCTTAATCTGTCGATTAAATATTTATTTGTTTGGTTTTAAAAACCAATATTATTATTGATTTTTAAATTGAATTATTATGCTCAATCACATTGAACTTAATGGATTGAATTTAATTTTATGATAAATCATCATTGATCCAACTCTGCGGTATGTATTAGTGGCGCGGTGGTTGTAAAACACTTGTTTAATACATTACTTAATATGATTTATAGCTACCAAAAGACAACCTAGTTTATTTTTTAATGTACAATGCACTGTTACTATAATAACCTTATCATGCAATTTATTCCAATATGTCATTTTAAATAATTTTATGACAATAAATTACAACATTTACAAGTATTGCGTTATAAAATCGATAATTCTTTGTGTGGAAGGTATGTATATCTTTAAGTGATCTTGTAGTTAATTATTAGATTTAAAAAGTAACAAAATTTCAGTTTCCATTATTATTATTATTTTACCAATAACATAAAACTGCCCTAATTAATTTCCTTATCCCGAAAACGGAGTTAAGTATAAAGCCATGCACACAATGCGCAGTTAGGGGGTGTGCGCATGTGAACAGATGCGTGGTCCGGAGGTGTGTACAAAGAATGCATATGTCGTTGCAGTGTACCCTTAGCTTTACCATTGGCCGTTCAATAGTGCGCATCTAGCGTGATGCTGCAGTTTTGTTTCAATACCTACTTGTATGGGATTTGAGATGATATAAAATGAGACTGTATTTAAAATACATATTCAATTTATACGTAAAGTAAATACATGTATAAATGCTATTACGCGGGTTTTTTTTTCGCTTCTAAATTGTAAATTAACATAATTTTTAAAAATCTTACTACATTTAATTGAACACTAAATTATTTCCGTGTTCTGTATGATAAGCTAACACTATCTGTGGCACATGGTGATACTTTATACATCTAGTAGATTCGTTTGCGATGATAAATCATCTGAAAACTCGTGGAATTGGCTTAAAAATTGAGGAGTAAAATGTTTATACATATGTAAGTGTAACAAGTTTACTCCATCATATTTTATGAAAGATTCATACATATACGAAAATAATCGAGTTAATATTGAAACAACATATACCCAGAACTGGAGGACCACTATTTCGTATGGCGTATCATAACAATCTATAGTAAATGATCTCCAAAAACTATTGTCAAATGACCAACAATAAAATCTTTCATTCTTAATTTCATCTTCATCCTTTGCCTTTTAATCGTGAAATATAAAACAAACATTTAATAATGAAGTCGAAATTATAGTGATTTTCACGGTAGAGTCAGAGCGACGCACGCGCACGGTATCACACTGCGCCATTGTCACGACCCCCGATTGAACTGTTACTCATGAGTTATGTCCTTGCGCCACCCTGCCTTATACAGTCTGTTCACAACAACATGTTTTAAATAGGTAGTTTTGTAGAGTAGATTTTATTTGTTATTACAGACTGTAGAGACGGTAGAAAATGGAGCTGAAAAGTATTTTTATTCTATACCAAAAATGAATAAAATAAATTCTCCCAACCGACACATACACAGTCCTGACCCCACACTAAGATCGAGGATATCAGGAACTACGAGATAATTTTCGATCTCACAAACACTCAGACCCGACACAAATACCTGTGGATCACACAAATATTTGTTTGGATGCGGGGATCGAACCCGCGGCCTCACGTTTCACAGGCGTCTCGCCAACTGTGCGGCGGAGGCTGTAAAAAAGTGACTATAAAATAACCTATTGATAAGTTTAGTACAATTTAAATAGATTTTTATCCATCGGCAAGAGATGATTATATTTCCCCGGTTGACACATAATTGTGTTAATTCTACAAAGCTGAGATAATGCTTTGTAGAAACCGTATGCTCAAACTTAGCCTGCGAAATTTTTGTTTGTCTCACTAAAAGGCTCACCATCGTCTGTATTTTTTATAAGGCGGATAAGAATATTCTCCCACTAGGTTTTGAATCTCCATCGATCACCCTCGTAAAAAATGCTGTTACTTGTAGTCAGTATTACAACATAAGGCACTGGTCTCTGACCGACCAAGCAATATTTACCCTGCAATGCTCAAAGAGTCAAAATGAAAAGTAAAGCTGACACTATGTGAGTGTGGAAAAGGTAGGCAGAAGAAGTTGACGATGGAGCATATTTACGAAAGGTGTCAAAACCAGTTAATTTAAGTGCATGCCGCTTAATGACGAATAGCTTTTTTTAATTTAAATACAAATATTTTAATACAAAATAAAGGTAGTAATTGTAACAATGACTGAGCGGATGACTAATAACTCTAATGAAACTAATCACGTTTGATTCCTGGCGTTCCAGGATATTTAAAAATTAAAATCTAATCGTAACCGCCATAAAATATGTACTAAATAGTCTTATGTAATGCGTAACATTCGCGTAATTAATATTGACACTTAAGGCTATGCAATAGTGAGTTACAAAGATTTCTTCATAATTTTTCCGATCTTTAAATGCTAATTCATCAATTTCCTATAGTGTCAATTATTTTTTCTATTTTCATTCATGCATAGTTAACAAGGTTTAAAAATATTATTTTCCATTGTCATTTACATGACCAAACTACATCATCCCCCTGTATAAGTATACGAAAATGCAACACAGTGACACACATAGGCGGCTTTATACCAAAACCAATAATACAATCAATCTATACTACCCTCTCATACGCACACATGCACACCACAATCAATGATTTACCCAAAACCGATGCGCACGCACACATTCACAACTATTGGAAATATTGGCATTGTAAACACTGACAGATTATTTGCCAAATATTCTTGCAAACGCTACGACTATTTCTGTCTCTTTCACTCAAAGTACAACAAATCGGATGACATAGCCAAAGAGCGGGACAGCGAATACAGCTTTACAACTCCGAAGAGGGACAATGGCGACGCTATTGTTGCAAGTACCCCAAACTTTTTTTAGGTCACATAAAAGTATTACATTTGTTAGGGTCGTGCCGCTTCATGCACTTACTGCATTCGTTTCGCAGTCAATCTACAGGAAACATCTCCCACGCAGTCCAGTGTTTTAGTTGATCTATGTGAGTGACAGTGTAAATTGGACAATGTCTTCAGTAGCGACTAACCGTGCAAGTGAAATGTGGAATTGTGCTGAAGTGAACGATCATAGTGCGAGACAAGCTAAGTATTACGGAAATAAACAATATCCTATGATGCCGGCTAACTACTACAACTATCAGAACTTCTATCCACAAAACCCTAATTATATGAACGCATTAAGTGCTAATTATGCTGATAAAATGTATGGACACGATGCGCCTAGTGATGGAATTGTGAAAACTGAACCCAATTGGCCTGGATATCCCAATAATTACCCAAATATCAACAACGGGAACATGGATATGGTTCAGAAGTGGAGAGAAATGAATTATTATGCGCACCCGCATGAGAACTACGCACCCGAAGGAAGAATGTATCCAATTAATAATCAAGGAATGTTCGACAGAGGTGAAGATGCCAGATCTATTAATTCTCCCAGTCAGTGTAGTATTCCCGATAGCTATGGATCCCCTCAAAGTGTGCCTGGGAACTTCAAACCACCAAGCCCTGAAGGCAACGATTCTCCGAACCTGAGAGCTCTGCTAACAAAGCCAAAATCTAATAAAAATCCTTCGCCTTATTTCGTCAAGTCCTACAAGTCATATTCGCCAGAAATATCACAACGGATGCAGTACGCAGAAGAGGTTGGCGATTGGGAAATAACTAATGAAACCGCAGCTGAGAAGGAATGCAATTTGTCGCAATTTCATGGTGGATTTGAGAACTTGGAGGGTCAGACGTCAATCAAGAAAGATGCTGTGGGTGGAGCGCCGGCACCGAGTGAAGGTGCGCAGTCATCGCAGGATCCCGCGGAATCCTGTCAAGAAGTGACGAGGGTCGAAGCGGGCGGGAACAATGCGGATTACGCTGAGAACAAGATGGCCGCTACAGCCGAAGTGCAGGCATTCTATCCCTGGATGAAGAGTATTGGAAGTAAGTAGTACTTAATCGTCTGTGACCTTGATATACTTTTATAATTGTCATTGACACTTGATTATTTTCATAAAGAATATGTCTAATCAATTTTATATTTACAGATGATGACAAGAAAGAAGGTTCAAAACGGACAAGACAGACATACACGAGATTCCAAACATTGGAATTGGAAAAGGAATTCCACTTCAACAAGTACCTGTCAAGGCGACGGAGGATTGAAGTTTCACACGCGCTCGGACTCACAGAAAGACAAATTAAGATTTGGTTCCAGAATCGAAGAATGAAGGCGAAGAAAGACGGAAAGCTGACTACTTCTCCTGATCCTTATGGAGTAGATGATATGGGTATAACTAAATTAGGTAACGCACCGGAATTTATTGACAGCAGGCAACAAATGGAATATCCAAATTACCACATGGCTCCAGTACAAGCGAATATGGCCCATATGCCACCCAATATGCCGCAAAATTGTATGCTATCACCGTATGGAAATGTTATACCAAAGATTTGACCACGGTATATTACTTCTAAATGATTTATGCAATACATATCAATTAAGTAAAATTATGTGAAAGGATTTAGTATAGATAGAATAACTTTTATGTGGTCACTCATTTTATTGATTGAATGATAGACCAGAGTTATACTCGTAGTCAAATGATTGTTGTCCATTGTAAATAATTACAAATAATATTGTTTAATTCGAAGTTAAGCAATACTCAATTTATTATTATTTAGTAACTTTTTATTAACAATTTTTTTTGTTTTACAATAAATAGATTCAGTTCCTCTTCAACATATTGGATAGTCAAAATAATATGTATACATGGTAAATTAATCATATCATGGGAGACTTTCGGAAAAAAAACGTCACATTGTTCAGCAAATATTTAATGAAATCAGACATGTGGCCATAGAAAAATATGTATTATACATTTACGGCAAAGTTATAAGCATATTATTAGGTTAGATGGATCTTTGACTGTATAAGAATATCATAGAAATTAGTAAAATGAACTTTATTTTTATAAATTATAAGACTGTTTCCCAAATACAATAATTTTGTGATCAAAAAGTCAATAACATTCCATTCATATCTTAATATTTAGTATAAAATTAACATGTAATGTAAATAATAGTATATAAAAATGTTCCTATTTAGATACTAATAAAAACTATTTGTAAGGTTGATTATTTATGACATTGTACTTCTCTAGTCAATCACAAAGGCGCTAAAATAAAGAGGAGTTATCCTAATTATTTAAAAATTATTTTATTACCCCAATACTAATCCCGGGTGCAATTAACAAATCCTTTTGGATAAATGCCGCGTTTGGATGAAATCCAGTGCTTAATCCTTTTTAAATACACCGCGGACAATGGGTGAAAGTATTGGAACCCTTTAGTTACGATCGCCGACTTTTAAATACGATTAACTTTTCCATAAGCCTCTGGGGACCTATTCAGTAATGTTGTGTGCAATTTTGACATGTTTTGACTACTTGGCGGATTTCGGGTTGTAAAAAATGTGCTTAGTAATCCTAAGGCTACCTGATTTACTGTCGGCAGATGTAAAGGCTTTTTACGGTACATTGTTTTGAAAATATTTGTTCTATTGAATGGATTACTTTTGGCAAATACGAGTATAAAGCAATAGAAGTTATGTACTAAAGAATTGAGGTTATAGGTATTAATGATTCGTTACTGCTATAGTTTCGTTTTATAATAGACAATAGGTCTCTATTATATATTTCTTATAATTTTAGGTACATTAATTCATCTTAGGCATCTTAGCATCTTAGGTCAATCAAACAATATTGAGAAAGCAATTTTTAATTAATTCCATCTATCGGAATTTTTATGTCCTGAGCTCATTAATGGTAATAACATATTGTTATTATATAAATCATATTATATAAAACATATTATATAATAACTTTGGACGATAAATATTATTTTGAGAATATTGGATCTTTCCCTTTGATCATATTATAGTTTAGGTCATTTCACTACCTTAATAAAAATCTATTTGCACCTATATGTACTTCAAACACAAAATTACCGAATTACAATAATTTGACTTCTATTTATTTATAACGAAATAGCATCTGAAACTTAACATTTTTGCAGCTAACTTCACTGCACTTAGGACCCCAACGGATCAAATTCGACCCTCTTGCCATTTGAATAGAGGATAACAATAGACTGCAAGAGAAAGAGACGCGAATATCCAAAGCTAGTTTGCAGAAAAGAGAGGTGAATACAATCATCCCTTTGCCCGAGGGTGAATCCCGACTACGCATGCGTTTTGTACATTTTACCAAGATGGCTGCTAGTGAAAAGTCCGTATTTTGTTTAGTTTACCTTATATTTTACAGTATTTTAAAGTCGCGGATCATGAAATACCTACTAATTACTTGATTTCGTTATAGTCTTATGTTGTGCGAATAATTTCCATTAAAATTCGTGTGTGGAAAGAGTTTCTGTGTCAAACCGGTGAGTTGTTTACCATTGATCTAACCTCAAATGTATTAAGCTTAAAATAATTATTAAACAGGTTTTTTGTACAAATATTCAAATTGAAGTACCACGTTATGAGGTTTGTTTCTTCAACACGCTAGACTTAATAATTATATAATTAATTGTGATTTTAATTATTTAATAATTCGTATCTGTTATTTTAACTTTTCATTATAATTTTATGTAAAGACCTGTAGTAAGAGGTTATAGGAATAATATTATATTCACTTCGTATCAACACGGCAATATAACCACACTATTAATTTTTTAGTTAAATGCAATACAGTACTTATAAGATAGAGTACCGACTTGGTAGAGAAAACTCTACCTTGTAGGTTAATACACTTTTACCGGTTGGCTTAATTTAAAAAAGCTTTGTAAAATGGCAGTATGAGTAGAATTGCAGCTCTAAACTTATGATTATAATAATACTTATTACATAAAAGTTAACAATCTGATCCCATGAAAGTACGCAGATGATTTTTAATATTTCTTTAGTAGTTTATCGTCCGAAAGAATTTCTTGCATTAAGTTAGGTACTATTTAGCTTTTCATACTTTGTAACCTTAATTAATTTTGAATACCTTGCCTTCTTTTTAACACATAAACCTAAATATTTTAAGTCTACCTTTAATATTAATAAATACAATCTGCATCCACACAAACAAAGCAATAAAGTAATGATTCAGTAAAGAAGGCCCAATACACGGACATTAGCGCTGTACCAACTTATTTGCCGTTGTCATACTGTAATTATTTATCTTTTGTCCCAACCAGGATATGGATGGAGCATTTTGATTCGGTGTTTTCCGATGGCAAGTATAATTCGGTCCGGCAGTACATTGAATACATGAATGGCGGCTCTAATTAATCCTGCGTCGAACCAGACCTCATTGAAATTGGATCAAAAGAAACCTCCTAATGGATATTTGAATGCATCGATAGTATTTGAATTCACGGACCGAATTCGTTCTTGAGAGTGAGTCATTTTCGACGTTAATTAGGATTGACGAGGTGGTTATTAAAATATCATCAAATTTCATTTAAGAGTTTTTGGAGGTTACGCAGAACAGATTTATCTTGATCTGACAGAAGTATTTAATAGTTAATATTATTTGTACTACGAGTATACTTACATCAAGATCACGCAACTAAAAATATAATAACGTAAATATTCATTATTCGATTGCTTTTTGATTTAATGCATTTTGCATTTAATGGAAGCAATATTGTCTTGACCTACATAATATATATTATGGGTATGGTCATGTGTAATTGAATTGCTACATTGCAGTTTTATTTAATTAATATATTGATTCGTTGATACGTATTGACTAACCTAAAAAAACTCGTATGAGTAAAAATATTAGGTTATATTCATATACTGAACAAAAGTTTGTTTCATCAAAATATTATTAATTTTATCATCGCGCCCATTGCACGATTAGACCAAGAGCCCGTAGCCCCCAGACTTTCGTCGTTCGTAAATTATCATTTTATCAAAAATTATGGCTTTACCACTAAAACAGGATGATTATTTAAAATACCACCAAAAATTACGCTTTTTTTTAGTTTCATTGTGTTTGTAGTCATTAAAACTACGACACGAATTCGTTTTGGTAGCAGTCTTGATACACCTTGTATAAAAATCTTTCATCGTTAAATATTATTACTTATACCGTTTATTGTATGTATGTAATTAGTATATAATACTTTTATTTGACGGCCTCGGTGGGGCAATTGTATTATAGTATGATTGCTGATTAAAACGCTGAGGTGTCGGATTCGAATCCCGGTTTGTGCAAAGTGAGATTGAAGTTTTCTATTCATTATCACACCGGATTCAGGAAATTGTAACCGATATGGCGTTAGACTTAAGTCTCGCCCCTTATAACATCGTGAGACGGAACACATAAGGTGTCCTGTTAGCATGTCTGCCTACCCCTTCTGGGAAAAGGGTGTGAGTATATGTATGTATACTTTTAATACTCAACATTACTTAGCGAAATATACTATATTTACCAGCACGCGAGTATAATTTCATTCGGCCATTATTCATAATATATAATTGTTTGTTATCAACGGCTGTACGATGCACTTTGATGCGCCGGCTCAAACGTTCACTATCTACTAACATAAATTACGACATAATTGTAACAAGGGCAATTAGCGTTAGTGAGAGAGGAAATTATTTATTGCACTTTTTAAGTTCATTTGATGTAGTATCTTAACTCTGACCTTTGTTATAGGTTTAGGGTTATCTGTTTCGTTTGAATTGTTCTATTGTTATTGAATGTTATCTCATGAGTTTACAGTTGCTCTTTAGGATAAAAATTAATTGTTGATTTTTTATGTATTTTTAGATGAGTGACGTATTTTATTGAATAGTTTCTATACTACAATAACTAAAGACAATTTTCATTTGTAATGTTTTAAATGTCATTGCTTTTGGGTGGCAAATCTATAATTTTTGCTATAATAATAACGAACGAATATAAAATATGTTTTAAAATAAAATAGTTTTTCGGTAAACTATGTACTTCCACCCAAATACGATGAATAGAAAAATTAAAACAAAAAGATCATTTTTGTAAAATGTTTAGTTTCGTTATTTCTGAAATCATTTAAACTAAGAGTACCACCTGCCTTTGTTTTCGGTCGCCGACTGTATATACCCTGTAAGTTATTGCGTTTTTTTTATAAACGTCTTTCTATACCTATTTAATAGGTTTCGCTATCATAATTTGTCCGTTCAGTAGGGTAGACTGGGTACGGTTGTGCCAGGGTACGGTAGTGACAGTCGTCATAACAGCGAAACTATACTCAATTCGGGGAAGAGTGCAAGGAGAGAAGGACGCGGCATGCCACTCTGAACATGTTTTCTAGTATTGCGTCGGCCACAGCACGACGTTGACATAAGCAGGTGCCTACATTGCTTTTCAACAGTCAAAAGTAAGTTTTTTTGTTTGATTTATTTTCATAATTACTATTATTTGGATAAAGATAGATTGTATCGTATTATTTCTTGCTAAAAGTTATAAGTTAGTGGTTAACTACGAGTAAATACTTTTCACATAAATGGTTAGGCAAATTTATGGCGATTTTTTGTTTTGGAAATTGTGCTTTGGGTACGGTTGTGACAATTTTTTTGGGTACGGTTGTGACATATGCTTATTCGCTTTTTTGCTTTCAGATGCCTAGAAAACGCTTGTGGAAGACCGATTGTGCCCAGGCTAATATAAGCATATATGAAAGTGCTTTATGCAGAGGTTAAATGAGGGACTACTTTACGGAGAGTGAATCTGACTAGATCACATCACTTCAGTTTAGAAACCTTTTTTTTATTGTTAAATTGTATAGGGAATAGTAAAACTTTTTCCAGTTACCTAAGTACAGTAAATTTATGTTTCGTTAACATTTTGACTGATTCTAATAAGTCTGTTATAATATTAGTTGTTAAAGTACCTTATTAATTATAAGAACAGAAGTGATCTCAGATTTTAGTTTACTTGCTATATGAATATAAATGTTGTTTAGAAGAAGATTATATTTTGCTATGGTGCATATTTGTCATAATAAAAGTCATTATAAACCATTTTCGTGTATTTTTATGCCTGTCACAACCGACCCCAACCACTGTCACAACCGTCCTTGGGGTGTGGTCGGTTGTGACACTTTTCTTTTTTTATCTAATTTGATCCTATGGCTAATACATTGTATTTAAAGACAATATATTAGTAATTTTACGTAGCCAAGTATATAAATTATTATTTGTGTTACTTTTTTCCCAGCTATCGGATAAATTAACAAAATTATTAGAGATCAAGCCAAAATTGTCACAACTGTACCCAGTCTACCCTACTATAATTATGAGTGACTATAACGTGTATTTATTTAAACCTTGCTCTCACTATATAATCTTTTTATTTTTGGTCGAAGATTTTTGTTGAAAATTCTAATTGATTTTAATATAATCATAATATAACTCAGATATTACCAGGTCTAAAATAAATAACTGGTTTAAACCTTACTCACATCCAACATCCAGCGAAATCAATACACAAAATTACACGAAAAAAGGCTGCAAATGGCCGGACACGTCGCGGACACGTCACGTTACAGAAACATCAGTGTCCATACAAAAAGCGGTGGATCAACAAAAGAATCTGCAGGGAGTATTGTCCCGAATCATTTATCACCAACGCTCCACTGGCGACGTTCGAAAGCAGATCGCAGATCAATGCGGGGGACTGGGTTCGGCGGTTCCATTAAAATTTTTGCATTCTATTTAATTATCGGCTAGTTTTGGGCAAGTTATTTTGATGAAATTGCGTATAGTAGAATTAATAATAACATGTCATACCTCAATCCATAGTCGTAAAAAGCATAGTTCAAAAATACTTCTTATTTTTAGACACTACATGATGCGTACTGTTCTTGAGTTTCTGACATACTAAACTTGGTACTAACCTAGTCCAGTGTTGTGAAATTATAAGTCTTTTTTAATGTTTTGATGCTTAAAATATGTATCTACAAGGTTTTGTATCTGGTGATGGAGTTAGAACTATATTTGTATGTATGAGACTGTTGGATATGTATTTAGTCATTCAGCTTTCGAAATGAGTATTAAGTATTTACTACTGCACACATCGTTGGGTTAATATATAGATACTCATATTATTCTTTTCTTTATTTTTATATAAATCGGTATCCTATAATAGTACAGGCAATGCCTAGTGTACGGGCCGCTGTTATAATTATTTATTTATGTTAAAAAGTCTACGATCTCAGTATAACTGAGCTTTAAGTAATGTACAACTAAAAGGTCAATAAACTTACTTACTTATTTACAAACTAATATATACTAATATAAAAACTAATATATACACTATTACGTAATATATGACTGTTTCCTAATAATGTTGTTTAAAATATTTTAAATTTTAATACCTGAGTAGGTTATATAATTCGTATTTCCCTGTAATAAAATGTTTCAAGAGGTATTTTTTCCTTATTAAAGTAAATTGGTAATGACTTTTCAAGCTATGAATATACATTACAAACAGTTATACGCAAATCTGGTATTGCAACTATACAGAGATCCAAGTATGCGCAAAAACCTATTTATTCACCACGCACGTTGTATGTTGCATATACATGTATACTTATATATGTATATATAGGCGAGTTTACATGCACAATTACTGCGCCGATCGCCTACCCCACCACTGTATAATGGCCGTCATTATAATATTGCAATTTAACGCCTTTGCGAAATTTATAATAACTCAATTTGCGGTCTCCGCGACTTTTTTGCTTGATAAGAATTGCAAAAGGCTCCCGTTCGACGGATCATTATATAAATTTGATTTCGTACATGAATTCTTAACAATGAAGTTATGAATTTTTAAAGGTTATTTAAATTCATTCAGTAGGCTCATCAATATTAACATAATCAGATGGGTTTTGTATTTATAGATTTAATTTCATGATACAAGGTGCGTTTATGGATCCCTTTTTACTCTTACTTGTTTAAAAAATTGATGTGAAATTTTAATATAGCGTAGAAGTTTTTTTTTTTCGTGGTGAATTTGAAGGTTAGCCTCTAAGCCTTTATGTTTCTCCTAATTAAAATATCACCCAACATATTATTACAGTATTTTCAGCTTTTTGCCGCCCCTGGCTTACAATTTTATTGTTTTTATTGTCACTCACAGTTCAAATCAAAACCTAACGTCATTTACCTGAACGTAACCGAACATGACGTTCCCGAAGAAGGACGACCAATTTACCAAGACCCCCTTGCGATGTATGATAATTGTTTATAGTGGGTACATTGGAAACAAATTGTAAAATCCCGGCTGTTTCGTCAGTCTGCAATATACGTGTGAGCAATAAGTTGTCTTAATTATTAATTCCCGTATTGGCACATATTCCGATATACTTCAGTGGCGACGAGTATTAAGTTCCGCGTGTGTGAAATTATTGTACAGTAAAAATGTCTATTGGGAAAATCGCAGAATTTAGAGTTTATAACGACGATTGGCGGTTATACATAGAACGTTTGGAACAATACTTTGTGGTGAACACGATTCCGAGTGAATTGCAAGTGCCCACTTTAATAACAGTCATGGGGGCAGAGTGTTATGAACTATTAGTTAATTTGTGTACGCCGGCAAAACCTAAGAATAAAACATTTGCGCAAATAACAGAAATCATGGAAAAACATTTACAACCAAAACCAAGTGAGTTAGCAGAGCGGTATAAATTCAGGCACAGGAAACAAAAAGAGGGATTTATTACAGTTATTTAGACAAGGCTAGCATTCAGACTGTGGTGATACAACACAGGGGTCATGTATAGCTGGTTGGTATCGGCGTCAATGTCACTTATGTGCTTAACCCGGCGAGTGGATGGAGGAAATGATGGATGGAGCGGCAACCGGGCCGTTCCTGTAACGTGGAGGAATAGCCGAGATCTATATAAAGCTGATAAAACCACTTATTTAGATATAAAAATGATGCATTTGATGTACGAAAATTAACAATTTTGCATAATTTTGCATTATTTATGTCCGGTAATCTTTCGGATTCTCTTTTAGTCTATGTGTAATTATATCATATCATTTCTAAAACGTTACAATGACACTGTATTTCAACTTATTTCATTTCATTGCAATTTTGAGTCTTTCATTAATATAAAATAGCAATACATTTATAAGCCACATACTTACAAACTAAATTATATCTGGAATTAAAAAGTAAAATTAATAAACATTAAACAATAAAAACGCGGCGACAGTACCGGGACTAACATTTCACTTCCTATCCAATTAAATATTTTTTTGAAAAACAATATTACCTTTTGATCATGCAAAATATCTTCAGCTCTATATGATATAAATTTTCCTGCCGTACCCGGTCGACCCTCAGCGCGCGCCAAATTCCAAATTGTTTTTGACTGACAGCTAAATGTAAGTTAGCATTGTTTGAGAGACGCACCGCAGCCTTCACTTACCCAGCTCTTTCTATAATTATTTCTCCTTTACAATATACTGGAAATATGTTTCCATGATTGGCAGTTTTCGGTTTAGGTTTAAGACATACTGACCTGATTCGGCTATTGGAAAGTATAACATTATCTTTCCTTTTCTCTTAACCAAGTCCATTGATGGATATGAGTCAAGCTTTTCCATAGCAGCTTGTTGGAAGTGGCCTGCATCTAGCGATTCCTTGCATCTTTAATATTAGGTTGTCTAGTTTATCGTCCGCCGCTTCGATTGTCAGTATGTGGCCTCCAATGGAGAATTATTTGGGGCCATCGGTTATCGGATCCACAAGATAAAAAATATTATTAAAAAATTTAAATGACAACGGGTAGAGCATAAATAGCGGATAACATCATTAATAAAATAAAATAGAGTATAATCATACTATATTTTTTGTTACAAAATTTGACATTAGCCGCGCGGATTGACGGGCAAACAAAACAAAACTTCGCACAGCGGAAATTCCCTTAAACTTTCACGACGTTTTTATACACTCAAGAATCTCATTAAAGCGGAGACTAATTTAACTTTTTCTTTCAAATGTTACACTGCGATGGGCGTTCTACTTTAAAATTTTATAAAACTATTCATGCTTAAGATACTGATATTTTGTATAAACTTCGTATGTAGGGTTGATGTGTTAGAGTATAAGCCATGAGGTCCTGAGTTCAGCTCGATTCTCGGTGTATTACTTTAGAAGAAATCTCGTTTATGTGGCCCTGAACTGGGATTTGTACCTAGATATCGATAGACGCGCTTACTATTATATCTGGGCTCGGAAGTAGACGAAAATATAATACACATATATTAAGTTCGCGTACTGCACCAGTAGTGACGTTTTATACCAATGAGCATGTGTTTTTTATTGCAATGTATGGCGAGATGAGCATGCCGTTCGCCTGATGGTAAGCGATACGACCGGTCATTAACAGTAGCAGAACCAAACAACATCTTGAATTACAAAGCAATGGTATTTCACTACGCATGCCATCCTGAGACATAAGATGTAAAGCCTCAATATATCCAGTAGTCCCTCTGGCTACAATGCCCTTCAATCCGAAACACAACAGTGCACTTAAACTGCTTTTTGGCGGGAGAAATAGACATTGCGATAGTACCTACACAGGCAGCCTCTTACATATGAGAGACCTACCGCCAGTGCCAGCATGTATGTTGCATGGGGCATCACGGCTTTTTATTTATTTCGCTCAGAGATTTGCCTATGATATCACGACTGCCGGGCTAGCAGAAGTCATTTCTGTCAGAAACTATACCTTAGCAGTACCTTACACCATTTTTAGAATATCGATTATCTGATCCCTAAAACACCATAGCCACTATAACAATAGAACAATAAAAGTACAAAATGTTAAAAATGTGTTAAAAAATTTTCTTCTTTTTTTTCCAGGTGCAAGTTGAAGTGCCCTTCCGAGCTTGGTGCGGCAGAACCCGATGGAAGCGAATTATAAAATAATAAACCAATGATAACATATTTCGTGTTTTTGTTGCTTTAGTAGACATTATTTTTAAACATTGGCATTATTTGTAATTATCTTGGATATGAAAACACTTGAGTGGACTTTGTTATGTCAAAAGCTGGTAATATTAACCTAAAACTAATTCAAATTAGTTGTTAGCATAGTGTTAGTATTCCATAATTTAAAAAAAACATATGTTATTTATGTATAACCGATCTAAAAAGGTGACTTACTGTGATTAAAATATAAGAATTCATAGTTTGCTTATAGATTTTGTTTCCTTTTTTTAAGCCACAAAAAAAATTTACTTTATACCTAAATACAAAAAAGTATCACCCGTTGTAAGATGATTTTACCTTGCAAGTAGACATCAATTTGTGAGGTTGTTTAAAATGTATAGATAAATTTCAGTTTAAAATTGAAACAGATTAAGTCTTTCAGGATAATACTTCAGGCCGACCCAAACCTTATGCTGTACTTATTAAAGACTAGTTTGGCTTAATATTATGTTTCAATATGATAACAATAAAAAATACTGACAAAATATTTGTTTATTCAACTAATATTTTTAGATGGCTATAACTCCCTCATATCTACTTATAGTAAAATGTAGTAATGAAAATTAAAGTTTTATTCACATTTTATAGTCTTGGTTTCAATATTTTATTACAATTTATGAACTTTGTAAATATTATGTACTTCGGTAACTACCAAAGTAGGGCACGGAATGTCTGGCAAATACCAACGTAGAATTAAATTTAATTAGAAGCCTGCACTGTTCTACAACATGGTCAATACTGCTTTCCATCACGCTCTATTAAAACCTTATGGCTTGAGTCTGCGATACATATATTTCAACATTTCTGGTTTTCGTTTGTCATTCTGGTTTCATAGATTTACGCGGATGTTACACATTGAAATAAAACTATTATAGGTATACGAATTTGGTTTAAATTACATTTGTTGACTTTCTGACATTGCGATTACTGTACAGCTTTCGCAGTCTCGAGGCGGACTGGACAGTCCGTCCGCCGAGACCCAAATCCGTAAACAATAGTCTTATGTCAATATGAATTTACTTGTTTGTAATTTACCATCTTTTTCCACATATATTTCGACCTTGTCAGAAATTAACCGTAAAAAACAGCCGTGTAAGAACGTCGGCGGTACGAGCGTTTAATAACGTCACACGCGTGTTGAGTGTTTAGCAGTATTGGAAGGTCGGCCGTCGAAAGGGCGAGTTCAGACCATTTGACAAGGGGCGACACTTTGACTAATGGCTCCCGACGTCACTCTCTTACTTTCGCCGACGTGAGCGACTACTGTGTGTAGGGACTTGGTAAGTTTTGCTGAGAGGATAGGGATGAGGTGTAGATGGGCAACATTTTGGAGTTTTTTTGATAATTTTAAATACCTTTCGTGAGTATAGTTGGTTGTCCAAGAAAATGTGCCAATGGAATTATGAAATCATATTTGATGTGAACTAAGTGAAGCATAAGTGTATCAGTCACCTACACTGTTAACCGCATATAAATCTTTCTCATGCATGTTTTTTAACTAGCAAAAATAGGTTTAATATAAAAAAAAAATGTTTTCTTCTGGCTCACAATGAGTAATAGCAATATAATAGCGTACCTACCTTCCTATATGGAATTGGCTTAAGTTTAAATAAACGATTCAATAACTTCTTAATGCGGATTATAATAATAGGTTCTTGGTTTTGTGCAACTTTAATCTTTTAACGATGCAACGTCTAAAATTAGTATCATTTCGTATTAGTAACAGAGGCATATGATTTTTTTTATAAATAAGAATGCTGGGGTCTTAGACCCCTTCAAATTACAATAGCAAACCCTATTAACTAGGTATAGAAAAACATTTAAAAATACACGCAATTCTCACACTTACAGGGTATATCCAGGCTGTAACCAAAGTCACAGTCATGGTAATTTTAGTATATGCAGACAAAATGCAACTAAAAATTATACCCAAAAAAAATGCGTCGATTTTCAGTATCATCAAATTTGGGTGGTAAATAAATAGTTTTTGTTAAAATCTCACCCTTGCGTACCACTGCGTCTTTGTCATTGCGTATTCTACTAAAATTACCACCGGGCTTTGTTTTCGGTCGAAGGTTGGATATACCCGGCATGCAAATGTACTTTTAAATGCACTCACTGTACCCAAACAATCCGAATACGCTTAAGTACTCAAAAATGTTCCTAACTTCAAAGCTTGCGTAGCCGCAGTGCAGACTGTTGACTTCTTCCATGGTAGCAAGTACACGTTTATTGGACGGCTCGGGACGTGAATGAACGCGATTATAACTTCTTTGGGCATGTATGGGAACGCGTTAAGGGAAAGTTCAATTGTTGTACAACCTCGTGCACGCACAAAACGTTCTGTATGGAAAGAAATGGCCATATTTGCATAACAGTTTTTTTAATAGTCGCCTTAAGTTGTGGTTTAAAAATGCTATGTTTCCGTTTTGTTTTCACGAATTGCTTGGACTGGAATTTAGGGTAAGCTTTCGAGTTACCCACTTTAAAAATGTTTTTCAATTATCATAAAATTGTATGTAAAAATAATTGCATTAATAACTTGGTTGGGGCATGTTATTATCGTATGTGAATTGTGAACTGAGTATTATCATTGAAACGGGATTGCAATGTTTTTGAAAAGATTGACGTGATAAAAATATATATAATTTAAATAAATAACATTCAAAAGAGGTTTCTAGTTTTTTCAATACCTAAATCCCCATCCTTACATTTCCCCTTCCATCATTCTTGGAAGCGGTTCGTGAGGTGTAATAAGCATAAACACTTGCCATCAGGTGAGCTAATCGCATAATGTAAAACTTTCTGTACTATATTCTAATCGAATTCCTCCTATCAAATATGAAATGTGACCGTAACTTTTTTTATTGCAATGAATGGCGAGACGAACATGCCGTTCGCCTGATGGTAAGCGATACGACCGCTCAAAAACAGTAGCAAAACCAAACTACACCTTGAATAACAAAGCGATGCTTGGCATTCCACTGCACTCGCCATCCTGAGACATAAGATGTTAAGTCTCAATATGTCCAGTAGTTACTCTGGCCACAATACCCTTCAGTCCGAAACACAACAGTGCATTTACACTGCTGTTTGACGAGAGAAATAGACATTGCGGTGGTACCCACCCAGATGGCCTCTCACATATGAGAGACCTACCACCAGTAAGTAACATAAAAATATTTTTAATTATTAAGACTCAGTTCGCTGCATTGCCGAGAGCGCCATCTGTGGGAATTTCTGTTTAGAGTTTCTTTGCTGAAACAGGCTACAGCAGCGCCACCGCTCCTGATCGGGTTATGGAAAACTTTCAGCTACAAACATTACATTATTTGATGTAAATATAAGATCGCATACTGGTAATTTTTTTTATCTTCTACGAGTATAATAAGTAATCTACGATAAAATCCGTAAAAATAAGTGTGATTTCAATGTTTCACATTCGCGTTGATCTAAGAAACCATTACTTAGCTTACAAGATACTCTTTATTGCTTAAAACTAATGTTGGAGCAGTACGGTACTATTTCCTTAAAGATCCTATCCTAATAAGAAAAAATAGTTTTAGTATGTCGTTGACTATGAATTGAGTTCAGATTTACCACACAAACAAGACTTAATGCTTTAATAAAACCATTACACATAAAAAGAGGTTTAAATTATAAACGTCAAGTGATCACATTTTGAACCTTTTTAATGCATTACCATCATCATCTTCAACCACTTGAATTGCTAAATAACTTTTGCATAATAAACTATTGTTGAATATTAGTCAGACCAAAGATTTTCCACTGTCCCGATACCTTCGACTACCTCGGTGACGTAGTTGTACTAAGGTACGCTTACAATGCTAAGGTCGCGGGTTCAAATCCCAGGTCAGACAAATGGTCAGTAATGTTTCCTAATTCTTAAGTAGATGTTTACAAACATATTTGCTCAATAACCCGTCTTGGCCCCTTATAAAACGTAGCGGGAAGCCTGCTCTCAGCAATTTACTTAATGGCAAAACAACGGTGACTCTAATACGGCGGTAAACAAATTCGTAGTGAATCATAACATTATATGAAATTCTATACAATGCCAATCCTCTGGCATAGAGGATGCTTCTCTACTTCTATAGATTTCACATCTTGTTCCTAGAATACGTTTTTTTATTGCATAGGTCCGGCAAACGGGCAAACAGGTCACCTGATGGTAAGTGACCACTGCCGCTCATGAACATCCATATCGCTTGGATCATGGATATGTTGCTGGCCCAATAATTCAAGAAGGGAAAGGGAAGGAAAAAGTATGAGAAGAGGCTAGGGGCATTATTATTAATCTCATTCACCAAACGCAACTTGACAGCAAAACTGTCGCTTCACATCGATCTCCTGTGTGACAGTGGTACCGTCCCGGACGAGCCTGCCCATTTATGCTGAGTCATGACTGATAGCAGCGTGGGTCTACCACACTGAAAAAATGTTTAGTATTTAGGTAAAGTGAAAGCCTCCATGGCACAGTTAGGCGACTAAGATACGAGAAGCCGCGGGTTCGATCCCGAACCGAAACAAATGTTTTCGTGATGCACCGATGTTTATTTCGAGTCTGGGTGTTTGTGACACCTAAAAGTCACTCATACCCATGACACAAGACTCGATCTCGGTGTGATTCCGGAACTATGTATGTATGTAACTGGTGGGTGTATACTTTATTAGCTATTATCGTCGCGTAAGTTGCAAAAGTACAGTGGCTTTACATCATCTACCGAGGACATTATTTACTTCATAAAGACTCGAGGAAGTACCTAATTCATGGCTCGAATCTCATCCTCAGCTGTCGAAGCACTGTATTGTTCTGGGGGAAAACTCCTGCATACTAAAGCAAACTTCTAAATTATTCGACTTCTCTATGTACTACTATTTTTGGTATCATAATAAAACAATATATCGGTATTAGTTGCTACATTATGTGCCCAATGTGCTGTACATATACATAATAATATAAGGGCAGATACTTGTTTTGGATTCAAAAATTATGTCGGCAATAGCTACTAATGTATGCAGTACAAAGGGTTACCTAATAATATAAAGGCAGATAATTATTGTGGATTACCTTAAAGTCTTCTCCTGCGTATTAAAATGCAATACGATAATTTTTATGATAGAATATAAAATAAATTCTTATTGACCAATCTGACAGGCTGTTTAGTTAGTCAAGGGAGAATTCTTAGTGGTATATTACCTTATAAGACACACCTTTACCATTCAATTTTCTTATTGCTTTTTTTCTGTGCTAGTAGTTGGAATCAGTTTAGTAGTCTGATGTTAGTTGAAGTCAATTTCTAACCGAATGCTTAAAAATTAAAGGATAGCAGAAAATATCGTATACTATACCAGCCTTTATACGTCCCACTGCAGAGCACAGGCCTCCTCTACAATTGAGAGTGGTTAGGCCTTATAGTCCTCCACGCTGCTATGGTATGCAGGTTTGCTCACGATGTTTTTCTTTACCGTCATAGTGCGTGGTGATTGACTATCAATACACATGGCACCGAAAAATCAGAGATGTGCTCTGGGATGTGACCACCGTGAGCACTTTGGCAGCTGCACCTGGTCCATTTATTATGCAGCTAGCGAAGTTTAGGATAGTTATGAATCTTATAACACATATCCGTAATGTCTCATATGTTAGAGACCACCTGGTTAGGTACCACCGCAATGTCTTTTTCTACTGCCAAACAGCAGTGTAAACACACTATTGTGGTTCGGTTTGAAGGATATTGTACCCAGAGTCACTACTGGACCTATTGAGACTTGACATCTTATGTCTCAGGATTGCGAGCGCAGCAGAATGCTAAGCTTTATAATTCAAGGTCTTTGGTTTTGCTACTGTTCATAAGCAGTTATATCGCTTATCTTCAAGCGAACGGGATGCACGTCTCGCCATTCAATGCAATTTTTTTGAATCTAGATTGACATTTGTTATCTTTTGTAGGGCGATTATAATAGAAGCCAGCTGTGATATTATTAGCCAGGGGTTTAATTCCCACACGAAGACAAATCTATGTGTGACTAATTAAATTTTGAGTGTCCTGCTATTGTAAGATAAAAAAACTCTTTTTTTCTGATACCCATAAGACAAAATTGCATTTTAATGTGCGGTAAAAACAATGGCTGTTACTGTCGTGTATATTATAACACAATTAATATATTATTGTAATAGACGTCGCGTCGTTCAGCTTACAAATATGGTAAAAATATTTTTAGGAATGTTCAGTAAATGCTTTTTAAACAAATAGCCACTATTTAAGAGAATATATTACTAATAGTTTTAGCTCCAAATGTATACATGACTATAATGAACGCAATGTGAAACTGTCAATGGAATAAACTTGTACGAATAAATTCCTTACTTCAAAAACGAACCCAGAAATTCTTTATACAAGATTCTTTATACGTAGACATCATTTAGACAAATATGAGTTTTCAAGAGAATCAATACTACTAATATTTATTCAAAATATTATAATATGTTCAATATTAAACGTTAGACAAAGAAATATATGTAATTCAAAATAAAAAATAAGGTATGAATAAAACTAAAAATGATTATTGTTTAATTTGATTTTCCCTAAAGTTATTAATAAGTTAGGTTAAGCCACTATTAATTAACAAAAAATATAATAATAAACAGAATAAAAGAAGAAAAATTAAAATCCAATATTATTTCTTCATCGTACTTACCCACGTTGCATAACACGCCACCAACCTCGGACGCATTCCAATCACGTCGCCAAACAGGGGTGGATCGAAAAAAGAAAATTTTGTATAATTTCAAAAAGTTTTCAACTATAAAACTCTGAAGTTTCTTCTTCCCAACACCCCACTTGTGCGGCGAACATCGGCCAATCGTCGGCTCTACCATCGCCGTACAAGCCGCGCCCATTGCCACCGCACTACGCATGCCTTGCGCCGGCGGAATAAACTCCGAGCATTCATCTCACTCACTCACGTACAATATTACTGTGTACGAGAAAGACAACAACACATTTACCATTAAAACATGCAAATTTTTTATTCATTTGCAAATTAAGCATTGCATTAAGTAATTATGTATTATTATGCGGTATTGCGATTTAAAATCGGCGTTTAAGCGAGAAAAGCGTGCGTGACATCGACGTTAGGACTTAAATAGTAACTAGCGCTCAACAATTATCTGTAACGCGATTTCATACAAATATAAATTACTTAGATATTAATACTGTATTTTGTCCATGTAATTGTACTGTTTTGCTTTGAACGCGTGATGAGTTTACCTGGACACTTGTATTGTTTAAATATTTTTTGTTGTGTGCTTTATTAATTAATTTTATAAATTTTATTTCTTTGACAAAAAGTTTATTTGACTCTTGAAACACACTGAAAAACTATATTTTCGTTTATATCAGTTCTATATTTTAATTTGACATATTTAATAAAAACGTTGAAAAAGATTAATATTAATGATTTGAAATTTACCTATACCATGTAAGATTTTTGTTATTAAATTATTAACTATTTTAGAGTATCACAATAAAACTAAATTGATGACTTATTCAAAATATTTTTACGGATTAGTGAAAATCGGTATCATTTTATATGCTATAATAATTGATCAACTATTTAATAGGAATTATTCTTATAAGAATTTTGTTAATAAATTATAGAACAATTACTACCTACTCATTTATAACATTTTCCATTATGGTTTATTAATTTTCTTCGCATAGAAACATAAAATCTACTTATTATATTTATAGACAATTTCTGTTTGATCCAATTAACGATAGTAGGTATCATTCGCTATCACATCTTTATAGCGGGTGTTACATTAAACTAACACAAAAACTGGAAAGTTTTTTTTTTTTTCAAGTTTTCTATACTCATAGTACTTGGACTTATAGAACATTCTATAACACGTAGGTAGTGGAACTTAGTTTTACATGCCCCCACATCCAGTAATTATCTATGACTCGTCAGCTCTTATGGATAATCATAGACACAGGTAACAAACAAGGATGAAATAGTTTTTGCTAACAATAAACCCCACTTGAAAAAAACTCACAAAATCACGCGACTCTATATACGAAACAGTGAATTAACTTTTAAATACCCAAGAAAATCATCATAAATTAACCCGTACTGGTCAAACAAAAATATTTAAAGTAGCATTTTGTCTATTTACACATAAAATAGACAGGTACAGTGTACCCCTAAAGTCGTAAATAACGTCGACTCAGTGTTGAGTTATGCGTTGCAACATGTGCGTTGTACTGTCGCGTGGCCGGCTGATTATTAACTCGTAATAAATAAAGCCCGCGGGACTGTAAGGTGTCTTTTGGGAGATAAATATCCCTAGTTTTTAAATATTAAGTACGAGTAGCCCGAAAACGGTCGGCTCCCATGTTTCGCGTCGAATACGGATGTGGTAGTTTTATTTATTTTGCTGGTAGAGAAAAGGTAAGTAGTAATTTGTTCTGTGTTGATTTTGCAAGTACAAGGCAATTCTTATATGTGATTCATCACATCTGTTTGGCAAATTTCTCTTATCGAATGGGTTTCGACTTAACATTAATATGTGACGCTATTAGCGCTATTACAGCTTATTTTCAAACAGCTACAAATCTACCAAAAATCGATAATCTACATTAGTTTAGTGTAGTGAACTAAGATATAAACTCTCTTGATCGTAGAGGAAATCCGTGATTGACAAGACGTACCTATTTATATGATGAATAAAAAAACCGACTACCAAAAAAATATGAACTGTTCACCGATATAATTTGATGGAGCATTATGTTCACCAATAGTTGAAGATTATGATGAGGACGAATTTGTTTCGAATTTATGCGATGGATGTCTAGTTGAAGTCAATTGACGGAAGTGGACGGGTAACCTGGTAAAGTCGCAGGAAGTCGCCGGATGCAGGCTGCTTCCATCATACTATATCCATGGAGCAAGTATATGTTCAGCAGTGAACTTTCTATTATTTTTTTCTATGGCTGAAAAGAGAGAGAGAGAGATGAACGAAGTTTTGACAGTAACCCGGTTTAATAACTGCCATTCTAACTGCTGTAATCCAAAGTCGGCAATTTGCAATAACTTCAAGCACGACACACTACAAACCTTTAAGGATTTCAAAGTATACGATGAAATTAAATTCATAAGGTAATAAAGAAAATAAAACAGACAGATCTAGTATTAAAACGTACAGAATACATGAATATTTAAGCAGGTAAGTTCGATTGCATCTCGCAGCGCAAACTGCTACCTTCAGTGTAAAGTAGCGGCTATTACGCGAAGGGCGGTATCATTGCTGTATTAGAATGAAATGTATATCGTACGTTGAAGGTATGTGGTTAATGTATGGTGTTTTGATTGAGTATTATTTTTATTTCCTTTTTTAGATTTTCTGTTATTTTTACGTTAAAAAATACATAAATATTTCCAAAATAAGGTGTTCCTCCGATGACAAAGATTAAGGCCCAAGCTACTCGCAGATATGATTCTTATGTGAGGGCCAATGTTATCATTATTATAGTAAATAAGAGTGTGATGTAAGAAGCTGCATTAACACTATATACAAAACATCTATAAAAGACCTACATATCCAAGTGTACCAGTAAATAATTCCAAAAGTACGTAAAACGTAACAACACGAATTTAGCAAGTTTGGTGCATTATGGCATACCTACCCTAATGTTCAAACGTTGAAGGCATGCAGCCAATCTTTATTTAGTTTGCCAATAAATTCTGCACCGTATAAAACGTATTGCAACGATTCCATGTAATTGTAGGTTATACTAGGTCAAAGAACACTCGTATTTGAATATGTAAAATCACATTATTTTTATAAATATATATAGTGTTATTATAAAAATAACGAACAAAAGTCTATGCAATACTAATTTATATCGAGCTGAATTCGAAAAAATACAGATCTTAATTGTCTAGTTGGTTTAATTTACAAATGTATGTACTTGTGTTTATATATTCACAGAGCAATGCAAAGAGAGATAAATAATAGAAATAACAAATCCTTTTCATCAATCCACTGAAGATATTTATTTAAACAGAATAATCAAACCTCTATCTTATTTCACTACTCGAAGAAGTACCATCTCCATACCTTATATACTACCTAACCTTTAAGCCTTTCAAAAGTCCCTTCGCACAAAACGACTAGAACATCAGAAATAACAAGTGGCCATAATGCAGTGTCAGTATCATCAACACTTAATTATAATTAAAAGCGCTTAAGTGCATCTAGTTAATCGTATTAAGATTAAATCTGACTACTCAGTACCGATGCAACTCGCTTGGTACTCGTAAAATTGTGAACTAAAATTAAACTTTAATTAATTTAATTTAATGTTCGCTCCCATGTTTACATAGGCTACGTGGGTCACATTAATTAAATTATTTTTGTTTTGGAATTCACTGGGAGTTTTTGTTGGATGGAAATTAAATAATATTTAAATTTATTTCCTATTATTATTGCATTGGATTATATGGCTTAATCAATCTCAATCGTATTCTCCCGTGCCCAGCTGTGGGACGTATGTATATGGGCTGATACAGATGATTGCGTTAAGATAATTTATTCGTAAGAAACATTCATTATGTAACGAAAACAATAATACTAAACTAAGTATAAAAAAAAAAATTAAAGTTAACAACTACGTAAGACTCTGGAAAACGTTTTTTATATTTTTTATTAAATTATTTTTCCGTATGTGTATTTAGGAGACTAAAATGATATTTTTACCTTTGTAGCTTTTTATCCAATGTAGCCATTCCATAACTCGCCCCGTAAAGTAAATTACAGTTGCGAAAAATACACTAGTCCGGCTATTCTCTAACTAATAGCAAAGGTAAATTAATCCATAAAAGGGCATAAAATTGCGTGTGGTAGAGTGGTAGAGCCACACTATTATATACTTAAGCCTTTTTCCAAGAAGAGGTAAGCAGTGGTGCCACCAGGACACTCATGTTTCTTCTTGTGTGTTATGTCCTACGACGTGATAGGTGGCGAGTCTACCGCCAAATAGTACACAAATTCCTGACTCCAAGCTGACAATGAATAGAAAAATCCAATATCACTTTCCCAACCTAGGATTCAAACCAGAGACCTTAGCTTTGTAATCGTACCATAAAACTGAACCACCAAGGTAGTCTGTTAATTTTTACTACTGTGGGTATGGGCCCACTCCACCGAGGTACCACTGCCTCATAATGTATAGATATGAACCGGCAGCCTTGATATTACGTTTTATTCGGCCAATAAGATTGCCTGCTGCTTATAACTCCTTTCCTCCTCCCATTTTGACAAGCATGCGAAATATTTACGATCTTAGAGTTGTAAATGATCATTTACAATTGAACCTTTTGATATTTGCAAGGCCTTTGCAATAAACAATACAACTGATAGAGCTGCAAAAGTTTCAATTACAAGCAATAACTAGTTGAAAAATAACCATAAGTATAAGTCACAAATGAAATGTCTATCTCACAAAATACGCACAAAGAATTGAAGAATTAAGAGTATAAGAAACTACGACAAATTTATGGTAAATTGAAATAAATATTCACGTACAGATTAATAAAACTTGCAGCTTCCTGTTCCACATCAATTTCACAACTCAAATCATCAGTCTCTCTAGTCAGTCATTCCGCCATATCAATTAGTCACGCACTTTCACAGTGTAGGAAAATATTATGAGAAAATCTGCATAGAGATCTTTGCATATGAAATGTGAAGTCCGGTCCGCAATAGGTAAGCGTAATGGAAATAAGTCCGAGCTTTCTCTATCAATCTCTTGAATTTAGAAGAGTTCTAGAATAGCAGTAAACTTATTTGACTCCAAAACTATTATTTTGTAATATTGTATGTTATATAACCAACAACAAGAGACAAACCCCAGAACACCTCAGACTTTTCGAAGACATATGAATATTGATAGCTAGTCAATCACCACGCACTATAACGGTGAAGGAAAACATCGTGAAGAAAACTGCATACCATAGCGATTGACAGAATTTCTAGGGTATGTAAAGTCCGCTAACCCGCACTAGGCCAGCGTGGTGGATTATATGGCCACTCTCAATCGTAGTCTCGATTGTAGAGGCGGCCCGTTTCCTACAGTGGGACGTATATGGGCTGATACAGAATATTACTAACAGGGTACAACTCAATACCATTGTTTGCAAAACTAAAAAAAACAGCAATTACGCCATCGCTAATTAGAAGCCCGCCATTAAACCTATTTAACTCTCTCTACACGATTACATTTTAAAAAGCAATCAATTTCAACGTAAATTAATCACGTACTGAACTTTATACACGTATTCTTTCATTACGCGAAATGCATTAGTATATAGCATTGCATGTAATTATGAAAAAGGTCTAGATATGCATTAAAGTACAGTGGGCCATATTTATTCCGTCGTGGACGTCGGAGCGTCACGCGTGATGCATGGCGGTTGTCCGTCCATCTAGACTAGTATTAACTGCCGACCGCGTATGATGACTTATAGAACCGTTTAAGACATCTGTAACTATTTATTTTTGTATTTCTATGTTAATTATTGACTTTGTATACGCTATGAGTTATGGTATTTGGAAGGGTCGTTTGTTACAGCCTTTTGGGTAGTGGGGCTTTGGTATTTTTTTGCGTAACATATTTTTATGTAATTTTTAGATCAAACAAAATATGTTAATTTTGTATGTCTTATTGTTCTAGAGAATTTATTAATTTATAAAAATATATCTCACAATACACTGCGTATTAATAAGTCAATTGTACTTATTACTACTTTATTAATAAGTAAATATTTCATAACCCATAACGCACGTAAGAATCCATGTGTAAAATAAAATTGATTTTTTTTAATGATCACAATATTTTGCAAACAAACGAAAACAATTCACTATCACAATGAAATAAAAGTGGCACACCACAATCGCGTCAGATCACCATCCATAATCATCAATCGCACCATTGAAATCGGATATGTGAAGAGACGGTATACCCTAATTACACTAATCGAACGAGCGGAGCGGTAGCGGGAGCGGGCGCGGAGGCGAGCGCGGAGGCGAGCGCGCACACGTGGCCGAGACTCAGGTGCGGCCGCCCCGCCCCGCGCCGCCCCGCGCCGCGCCCCGCCCGCTCGCTTGAGCCGCGTCAACTCAACCGCTCACCTCGTCGTCAGACGCGCACTGCACTCGACGCTCGAACGCCGGGAAAACACGAGCCGTTTTCCGCCGCGACCATACGCATACGAAGTTTACGGAATTCGTACGCACACGAATTTCAAAAGTTTATTATTTACGGCCAGCATTTTTTTTCGTATTGTTTTGTTCATTTTTTGTAATATTAATATTGTGAAAAGTGTTTGGAAAACTTTAACTTGTGGGATGTTTGTGGTTCGACTTTTGTGATAACAGTTTTCAGTTGCTGTTCGATCACTCTTAAAGTTCGTATTGGAGTGAGTATCAATTCGCCAACTATTAATATTGTACGATTGCCATTTGGTACATGTAGGTCAATATGTCTATAGAAAATTATAGCCAATTGATATTTGAAAAGGCGCGATGTAGAGAAATCAAAGCGTGTCGCAGTAAATCTCTTGGCGCGCGGTGGATTTCAAATGCTCACTTGACGCGGGGTATTAAAAGTTATTATATCCCGCAAGCTTTCCGCATTACCAGTTATTAAAACTAGACTTAGTGGTCTATTAACAAACAGGCATGCAATTCCAACAGTAATCGTATTTCTATGTTCACATTGCGCCAACTGTTTCAAATAGCTCATGGTTACATTCAATTTTTACATCATTTTTGCTAAGATGTAGAAAGAGCTTTCAGTCAAATTATCCATTATTTGAGGACAGTTAATTATATATAAGGATAAGAAAAACGTAAAATACAATACTAATAATATTCCCTGAATATTTTTAACAGAAACAAATCTCAAAATTCTCGTAAATCTAAAACCAAGATAATCCTTGACGACCTTGATTTTCAATTTAATTGCAACTGGCATGCACTCAAAAGCGAGCTAGTACAAAATGAAACACGACACAACAAAAGCTTTGTGAGATACGAATTAAAATTAAAACAGTCGTCAAAAACATGTTCCCTCATCAAAGGATGTCTGGGAATAAAACCGAGGAGAGAACAAGAATAAAAAACGCAATGAAATCGTTCGGCCCATTTAATACGGACCGGACGGCAGTGACAAAAATTCTAAAACCGAAATAAACTGTGCACATGTGTTTAGATGTCATTTTGTAGAATAATTAAAATTCTATTTATTTCGAAGTGTTTCGGAACAATTGCGCTTTAGAACAAAACATGCCAGTACGTTTAAACTCGTTCAGAACTTGACATTTATTTACAAGTATTTTTGTACTATGACATAACACGACATACGAACGTATGCACGTGAATTTATAAATGTATCACAGTTTTTTATTATGATTCATTATTTGTGTTTTGCGCAGAAATATCATAGAAAGATATAAATTGTTATACAATAAGTGCAAAAACCTGTACATAGAATTATTTAATTAAACCCAAACAGAAATATAGTAAGCAAAACGAAATTATTAATTCATATTTAATATATAAAATACCTTACAGATTAATATAATTTAGTCAAATATATTATTAATTCGTACTTTTACTAACCACTAGATATTTAGAGAAACCTAAGTCGTTAACTATTCGGTATTTTAAATGATTAATATAAAAATTCAATGTCAAAATGGAATCTCCTCGCTTTTAAAGTTGAGTGCGGCGAAAGCTCCGCTTGTAAAGCTCAGAGGTGAAAGTTTTTCTTCGATCGTTTTCCACCGACTACTATAATAAATAGCTTTTGCCACTTCAGATTAATGAAATGTTACGTATTATTGACATTTTTGAACGACTACACTTTTGTATTAATAAACAATGTACTTTTCAATTCAATTCTATTGAAACATTGTTCTAAAACGTTAGTATAAAATTACTTTTGTTTCGTCGTGATGAAATGTGATTTCGTAAAATCCAAGGGTTCATGAGTTATTTAGGCCTATAGTTAAGTATTTTTGCTACATAGAATAATATTACAAGTCCATATACGTCACAGAATAATATTACAATACGTCTCACTTCTGGGTAAGGACCGCTTCCACGGTTTTTATAGACTTAGTACATTTCAGGCCTAGTGTTGGTCTCTAGACTTCATATTTTAGAAATACATCAAATCATTTCCTATTTGGATTTCCTCATGATGTTTTCCTACGCCATTAAAATAAAAGCCTAATTAATTTCTAATGCAGACATTTAAAAATATATTCAGAATAAATTCAAAAATATATATTTTAAAATAGTGTTTTGAATAAAACCGCATGTAAAAATGTAACACAAACTCTATCTGTTACGGTAACTTTATTTAAACACTTTGTGAAGTTTATTTTGTCTATCAGTGAAAACTGCTGTTTTGTAATTTATTGCTGGCAACTTTATTTTCTTTGGTCTATTCTCTGTAATATAATAAATTTTGGTCACTAACGGAGCTAAGTAAATAATGTAATGGATGGAAACTTTATGTGTGAATATTAAAGAAATTTCAAGTTTTACGCTGAATTTATTGGGAATCATTTCTTTATAAAATATGTGTTAAATAAACCGTAAATTAAAATAAAACGGATAGGATACGAGGATAAAAGTTTTGCCGAGTTGTTACCAAAATATATATCTTGTTTGAACATAGGTTACAACAGCTACATTCACATTGAGCATAATATTTTTGTAATCAGTATCTTTAAAATAAATAAACGATCTTGATTTAAACTTAAGTAAATAAGGATAAATTACAATTAATTCTTAAGCCACCAATACTGTATTTAAATTCGTTTAAGGCAATATAATATATAATGCAAATGTATAAATATTAAAAACGTGTGATATGATATTAAAAACGAATTGTGACACAGATGGTTCAAACTACCTAACTCAATATTGATTAATTATCACAATTTGTTTCCATTTAATTCTATATTATAACAAGAAATTCATCAATTAGTAATAATGTGGCCGTAGCTAAAAAAAAAAAACAAAAATGAAAATATATTCGGCAATCAACGGCACTCGAATACAATTAGACATACTACAAAAATTCGCACATTTATCACTCAACAGTGCAAACGCGAGAAATAAATCGAGTGCACAATGACTGCTAATTTGCTCATAAAGATGTATGCACCGGGCGGCGTACATAAATCCGACCAAGTCACATTCGGCCTACCGCTTACACTCATAAACCTCAGCGGACACTTTTATAGCCCTACCACGTGGCGCAGTCGGCATTTTTTCAGCACTTGACATGACATGTGTACTGCGCTTTAGGAAGTCACCATCCCCGTATTAATTTATTGTTTTAGAATAGACCCCCTACTAGACGATCTCGTTTTAATTTATGCAAAACGCCCGGCCAAAGTTCGTAGAAAGTTGTTTAGAAGATGTGTGGAGTTTTGTATTGCAAAATTGTGTTGAGATTTGATGTTGTGAACAGTAATATAATTGTTAAAATGGCAAGAAACCATAAAGGCATAATGTAGAGTGATATAAATATTTTGTATAAGAAGATAAACAAGCTAAGATCAATCTAAGATTAATTATAATAAGAGGTCAAATTTAATATTTACATAGTGATAGCACAGGCCAAACTGAATACCGAGAAAATTTTGTACACAACATATCTTAATACATATGTATATAAACATAAAAAAATATGAATATAACGTAGGGAACGTGGGGGAATGTGGGCGTTCTTCGTCTCTCTGCTCATCAGCCATCGTATTTTAAGAAAATAAGGCTCGGTACGCACTCAATAGATTTTAATGAAACTAATCAATTCACTTAACAATCAAAATATGCACACACAACTCGGATGAAAATGGATAGTTTTCGGAACGCGGCGAAGTCGGACGTAGATTGGCCACACTTGTTTCCACCGCTGTGTCTCTTTCTAAAAGAAGTCCGTTGACAGCTCCGCGTGCGCTTTTATTCGCATCCCATGACATTTACTACCGTCAGCTGCCGATATTAGTGTCGCCTACCCTCGTATCCGAATACGCCCAAATCGATTCAGATTTGACGCTCCGCTTTCCAATCTCCGACAAATAAGATAAATCGTTTTAATAACTATTTAATTGGTAATGATATGCCAGTAAAACGGGACTTAGCTTTTAAGAAAATCCCTTACATTATAAAAGCAAATAGAAAATAATATTATACAGTGACCTCAACGGACATTAAAATACTTAAGTTGTGATTTGTGAGCTGCTCTTGACATTACCGCCGTATAATTTTGAAATCATACACTTAAAGATACAACGCGTAATACAACATTCATCACATGTAACAAGGCGACATACTTGACCAACTAATGTGTCTCATTTTATCACAGGTCCATCAATCAAGCTCCACTCGGCGGGGACAATTGAACCGGCCTGCGGACATCAGTAGCACTTAACATGTCCAACTAGACCATTCACCGTTTGTCTGTACGATGAGAAGTATATAGTGGTCTTCACAACGAGAGTACAACATTCTGTTATCGATGAACGACCTAAATTACAACGCAGGGATGAGCTCCTACCAGTTCGTCAACTCCCTGGCCTCGTGTTACGGGAACCAGGCGCCCGGTCGCACGGGCACGCCAGTGGAGCAGACCGGACACCCTGGACTACCCACGCCGGGAGCAGACTACTACAACCCAAATGCAGCGGCTTCAGCATACCCCAACGCTTGCTACTCGCCGCCTCAAGTCGGTCATCATTATCCCCAACATCCGTACGCAACACCCGCATCGGGGGCTCATATGCAACCACAAACGATGATAGATTACACACAATTACATCCACAACGACTCGGCAGCACGGCGAGTCATATGCATCAACATTCGAACGCGAGCCCCGGAGCGCTATCACCCAACTTGATGTCGACTCCGCCCACTCAAGCGACTGGAGCCAGTTGTAAATTTGCTGATTCCACCTCCACCACGGGCGTTGCGTCACCGCAGGATCTTTCCACGTCTTCCGGACCGGGAAGAACTTCTCCCGGCTTCGGAGCCGTCGGGCAGAATTCCAGTGGAACTACGAGCACGAAGTTGGGATTGACCACTCCGATAGCTTCCCCGGTGGAACACAAGGCTAGCGTGAATCAGAACATCTCGAGCCCCGCTTCAAGCACATCCAGCAATGATAGCAACGATGCCAACAACTCCAGTTCAAACACGAAGAACTCAAAATCCTCCGGCAACGCTCAAGCGAATCCTCCGCAGATTTATCCTTGGATGAAACGAGTACATCTGGGACAAAGTAAGTGATTCCTTTGTTTAATATTTTGTGCGTAGGAAACTAACGGTGCGCGTTCCGGTGCAGATGATTACTCAACCGCGAGCATAATCAATGTTATAAATGGCTCGATTCACACTTTTTTACCGGCAGCGTGAAATCATAAACGACTCCGCTTCCTCTACTAAACTAATAGTGGCAACCGCGGCCACGCCTTCGTTAAAAATCAACAATTTGATGTAATATAAATAAAACAATCCATCAATTGGATGTCGAGGTGGAGACAAAACAAATTATATATCTATTTATAAAGCATTAGCATGCATTAATGTTGGTTCGATATGCTCGGCTGATGGATGGTGTTCATAATAGGGCATAATGGTTTTGTTGGCGGGCGCGTACGCCTGAACTTCCGAAGCCTTTTTTCTTCTCGTATCCTAATGATGAGGAAAGTGCGTAGTCATAGTGACAATTGATTTAACGGATCTTAACCTTCTGGTGTTGAACGGGCATTGGATATTTAATAGTTAATCTGTTTTAAATTAATGTTTGGGAACAAAATCAACGACGTTTTTTTTCACCGCCGAAACAAATTTTATTTGTTCTAAGATTAAAGAAATAATGAGCTGAGAGGTAAAAATCAAATAAATTAGAGTGACTATTATAAGAGGATGAAATGAAATGTGGAATGGTTCGAATGTGCGAGACATTGTTTTCTACACGACCTGTCACGTATAGATGTCCCGAGATAAAGACAAGCGCAGATGTCGCCCGGCCCACTGTTCCGGGAAATTGCTGTGACTTGTATTGTTTCTGCTAATACAACTGCCGCGAGGTGACCTTGTGAAGGCACAATTTTAATTCCGCCGTATATTTTTTGCTATTTCTAATGTCTTATGTCATCTGGAATTTTTCACTCTAATATGTTTTTTCGGATTGCGACACAGTTTTCGGAGACACGTACAAAAAATTAGATGTAGAGTTGAATGAATACGATTGCAAATTTAGTATATTCAATTACGTATGTGGAAAAAACGTTGTACTATGAAACGTTTTTTTGTACGTTCACAAGAAAATAAAGTGTTGTTTCGCAAATTAAATCATAACAGTGTTTAGTAAGAAGATTGCATACATTAACAGTCGAGCGCTATGACTTACGACTGGTGTTGGATAAACACTGTTTTTACATTCATGAACCAACTTACAACCCGCTATTATACAGATACAGCCTGCAACTTTGACGAAGAATTATTAAAACTTAAAACTGCAATAAGGCTAAGCACAGAAGTGCCTCTCAGATACCACTAACAAAAAGTAAAGAAAACAATTTGACCTCAAATTGTTGAATTAGCGAGTAGAATTCAAAAATTTATCAATAGGTGGTACATGCATTACAAAATCATGGCAGAAATGCAATAAAGTAAACTTAAAAAAGATAGATTTGCAGCAAAAAACATGTTTCTGTCGACCTACATTCCACGTCGGTGGTCTCAACTCCCACTAATTTGCTGAAAGATATACAGTAGTGTTCAAGTGATTTAAAAAATCCGTATCTTGAAATCAAGCTGCGTTCCCGTTGAAAGTCCGTGAGAGCGGTGAAAAGACGTCTACTAATATGTCATCAGCGTCTTCATTTTTTCACAACTATTCGACCTTTTTGCACTTTGAATTGGCTAGTTTCAATGACATACTTTTAATGAAAAACCCCTTGCGGACCAATCGTGACATTAGTTGTATCTCCTAGTAACTAGTTAGATTGTATAGCAATCATATGATTACTTAAATTAGCATTTATAGCGTTGTCATAAAGTCTATTTAGTCTTCATCTGTTATCTAGACTTGTAGAATGTTTGCTACAATGTAACATTCCGGTTTGTTTCAAGTAACAAAAATATCCTAACCAGTTCCATAAATTATAATATTAAAAGACTACCTATTGTAATTAAACCGACAACTTGATCCTTTATCAAGCTGCATTGAACCAGTTCAGTGGGCTGAACTAAATCCATTTTAATAAAAATATATACATACTCATTGAATTGAAAATACATACTAGGGTGTAGTGGTTTATACATATTTATTGAGTTAAATGTATACAAGGTTAGCCATAAAGGGTATTAAAAGTCGAACGGGCATCCCTCTTTACCTACTCTTCATAATGAACAAGTTTAATTATGGGGCCAACCCTGAAATCGCGAAAAATATATCAGCTGTTCCATACAATCGTTTCAATCTGCAAAATCTATGTAATGTGAGAGTAACATCCCCTTTTCGGCTTTATATAACTAACCTTGAACGTGCATAAAGTCAAAGCGAAGCTCATAGAAGCAATTCAAAAAGGACATACCAGTTGTCGCAATACTGAAGTTGTTCAGACGCCCAAGTATGCAAATAAACTCGGTCTCAGGTCGTGACCCTTACATGTTTGGCAGTAATAAGTCTTGCAACGCCGCCGCCCCCCGTGCGTGTCGGCTGACGACTTATAAGAATTCAATACAACTATTATTTACCACTAGTTACCTGGGGAAATATGGAATTAGCCAAATTAACTTGTTACGGTGCCTCGATGACGCAGTTGCACTTTTTTTATTGCAATGAATTGCCATTCAGTCTTGCCAGACTAGCTTGCCGTTCGTCTGATGGAAAACGATACGACAGCTTATGAACGGTAGCAAAACCAAACAACACCTTGAAATACAGAGCAATGCTTGATATTCCACTGCGCTCGCCATCCTGAAACAAAAGATGTTAAATCTCAATATGTCTAGTAGTTACACTGACTACAATTTCCTTCAATCCGAAACACAACAGTTCATTTACACTGACATTGCAGTGGTACCTACCCAGATGGCCTCTCACATATGAGAGACCTACTAGTACTACGGTTCGATTACAATGCTGACGGCTCAGGTTCGAATTCCGGATCAGGGAGAGTGATATTGGATTTACCTATTTATAATGCGGAATCTAAAAATGATGCCCAACATGGCGATAGGCTCGTCCCATCATGTGACGGAACACACAAAGTAAAACGTGGGTGTCCTGGCAGCATCTCTGCCTACCCCTTCTGGGAAAAAAGCGTGAGTTTATGAATGCAACTTGTTACAAGTGAAGGGAACTATTCTAGTTAGAACAGATAAATGGTTTAGTAACACTCGCCCTATTGTCTAACGCAATTTAAATCACTTAAACTAAAGCGGTGCGCTAAATTTTAAAGTGTTTAAGATAATAATCTTTAAAATTCAATATCTTTGTTAAATGATTGTTTATTGCGGTTTTGTAATGAAATATGCTAAACTTGTATAAGGTTAAGTACCTGACGTAAGGTATAAAGCATTGTACATGCTGGTGAAGAATTGCATCAAACATTTTCTAATACCAATAGAATCTATTTCTTACTCTACCTATATATCCAAGTCCTGAACAAGCCCTTTATAATATAAATAATATTTATAATAAATATATTAACGTATTATTGAATACCTTTGAATATCAGACATTATTCTTACCATCTCTTGCCCATGGTGTAGCAGATGTTTATAGGCGGTGTTGGTCACTTGCAGGTGAACCGAATAGTCGTTTGTCTCCTAGACCATAAAAAATCATCAAAGGCTCAATTTTTGGCAGAATTTGGCATCCAGCATTTATCTGGACCAATTGCTGTAATACCAGACTACCAGGTTTCAGTGCTGGCTAGACTCATAGACCACCGCCATAAAAGTTCTTATAAACACGAAAGAATACTTTTGTCACATAATATGATTATTCTTGATCATATCATATGCGCTATAAATTGCATTGTATTATGCGCAATATAACAGCAAAGTATTTCGCAACAAGGTTGAATAACCATAATATTTGACCAGTGCTATACATATACCTACTCGTAAGTGTAAGTACCAGGGTCAACAGGAGAAGAAGCTACAAGCTTATATATTTTTGTAGCTATAATTCTAAAACCGTTCCCGTTTTTTACATAAAACTGCAAGCACAATCTTTCTGGACTATCACAGATAATGCAGGCCTCCAAATAAATAAGCCGCCGTTTAGTTCGGCCTGTGTTAAAACAACACTTCCTAATACGGGCCGATAGGCAACACGCGAACAAAAACATAACGCTCCCAGCTATGGCTAATACATCAACAATTTATATGGATAATTAATCACTTTACTGACAAATTAAATAAATTATATGTCTATTATATTAATTTACATTCACTCATTTAATTGAATATCCGTTTGGATGTGCGTTGGTGATTATATTATGGTTTTGAACCCCAAGATGCTAATCTATTATGTGACTCGATATAAAACAGGTTAGGAGTTAGGCCGCGCGCACACGGCCTGAAGGTGCTAGTAGTTTATATAGTTTTTTCTTCTGTTGATTCTATATTTGTATTCGCTTTGATAGCGATCGCTGTACATGAAAATTCCTTTGGTTTCTTGACGGTACCCCTCTGTATAATACCGGTAAAAATATATTGTGACTACATATCATACTATGTTAAAACTGTTTGAAGTCAAATTCTTTCCAACACATATAATAACTAATGGTGGCAATATTTAAAGTAAGGGTTAATATTCGAAGAGAAATAACAAAACAATGATCTCGTTCACTAAGTCTTATATAGATATTAAAAAGTGACGGCGAAATTTGAGACAAGGCAAGAAAGGTTTCGGTGTTATCTTGATCTAATAACTGTATTCTATGATTTTTAATCCAATTTGTTCTACGCTTTAATTGATAATTCTTTAGCATGCATTATAATAGGCAGACGGCTGGTCTTAAAATTTTAAACCAAATGCCAAACAACGTACAAAAAAATATGTTGCATCGACTCTATGTAATTTTAAGGTAAAGTAAAGCAAAAAAGGTTTTGCCTGGTGTTACCCATTTAATCTAGTAACGCTATTGAGCTAAAATATATTCTTACAATATATCATATTTTCTGACTCAAATTTCAAATCGAGTCTAAATTAAATGTAATGGACCTTAAAGTTGAATACTCTGGTATTTAATAATAAATCGGTATGGTCAAGCATTATAGATCGTTATCTTATTAAATTAATGTTTCAGCAATTTGATCATGTTTATTGAAATTTATTTCTGGCACACCAATTTTAAGTATGCATTCTCTTCTTGACCCTCTTTGGATGACGAGTATCTATGTAACCATAATCCTTAGGAAATATACATATATTATTATAGATTAAAAGGAATTAAATATCTAATCTTCAAATTATATTTAAGAATTACGTTTTACTGACACATAAACTTGCAATTAAAAATATAATAAATTATTCAATTCACACCAATAAACATTTGATTACGAAACGCAATATCCCGTGTCACCAAATTGATGTCAGCACTGACAAACGGAAATCGTACCTTTACCGAGAGTATAAGCGATTAGTAAATAAATAAATTAAATTCCAGTAAAGATTAGTGGTCGAGTGAGCCAACTCATAAATAAATCAAGCGGTTCGGTCTCTGGCCGACTACGGTAAATCATGACTCAAATATTATGCTAAAGGTATGCCCGTGTAGCCGCCACTTTATAGAACCGTTCTTCGATACTTTTTTGTCAGTAATTAGACTTTTATTGTGAAACAAAACGCGCACTTTTAATTTAAGAAGCTGATATATTTCTTGCGGTGTATATTAAATATTTATAGCGATATAGGATGTACGTTAAAAGCGATCTTTTTATGATATAATTATTTTATGAAATTAATCCAGTATGACTGATGATTTTATTTAAGGAGCAAACTAACAGTTACACCTCAAATGTTATAAAAAAAAACTTTAAAAATATACAAATGGTTAACTCAAAACCCTGTTCACAAATTAAACACAGTGACAATACAAGTGGTTAAATGTTACAAAATTATATGTTCAAATTGCATATAAGCCGTCGTATGAAATACATAAAATTATACTCATACAGTTAATTTTACATCCTTAAAGATGAAGCAGTAATTAACGTTCCTTTTATTTATAAAGGCCGTTTTAAGTAATTAGCATAAAACATATTTTTATGAAACCATAACATATAAATCATACATACAAAAATACATAAACTTACGCCTTTTTCCCAGAAGAGGTAGGCAGAGGTGCCAGGACACCCACATTTCACCTTGTATGTTCCGTCCCATATAGGGGGCGAGCCTATCGCCATATCGTGCACAAATTCCTGACTCCGAGCTGATAATGAATAGAAAAATCAAATACCACTTTGCCCGACCTGGCATTCAAACTTGAGACCTCAGCTTTATAACTACGCCACCGAGACAGTCAAATAATTTATCCTTTTAATAAAAAACCACGCGCAATCCAATGATAAAATTGCAAACGTTTAAAAAATTCCGTTACGAGACCCCGCCTAGCTATCGCCCGACCAATATCTTTAAATATGCATAAAGGGCTAAAAAATAAACTACTGTACGAGTGGCTCGAAAAATAAAGTTTTAAAAAGGATTAGTGACGAGCAGACGCGGTTGGCCCGTTCGAAGTTATGGCGGCGATGATTTTGCAAAATCTCCTTCGAGACACGACCGTGAGTTATATGTAGCTGTGTATTATGTATTTTGCCATCTGTGTAGGTCGTTGTTTAAGTTTTAAAAGTTTGAGTCATGTTTTGATATTTTTTGAGTTGTTAAACTGGTGGTTTACTAACAGGCAATATAGTTGGGGTCTAGTTTTTTTTATATTAATGTTGGTGAAAGTTAGTAATGTTACCAGAATTTAGATTATACCTATATGTACTTGATATTATTTTAATATTATATGATTAGGTAAGATAAGTATACGACAAAGATCCAATCAAAAATAACTATTGTTTTTATAATATGTAAGTTGTTTTTCTCAAACATAATTTTAATTCAAAAAATCTAGTCAACAAATTGTACCACAAAGTAATTGCCCATTAAAATAAACTGCATTTAAATAACAAAAATAAGTAGTAAAAGTAAGCAACACACCGACCGCAGGGGCAGAGGTAAACCCCTCTCCCGAGGGATATTCCAACTTCAATTATTGACGCCAACTTTTAGCCTCTATAAAATATTAGGGTGGGATACCACTATTTTTCATCAGGTTTAACTTTAAATAACTTGCAACATGCTCTGTTAAACAATAAGTAAAAAGTACCCGCACCGAGAGAAATGTTTGTGTGGCCCACAAATATTTCTTCCGGGTCTGGGTGTTTGTGAGACCGAAAAGTCTCTCGTAGTTCCTGATACCCACGACACAAGACTCGTTCTTAGTGTGGGGTCAGGACTATGTATGTGACTGTTGGGTGTTATTTATTTATTATTATTTAAGTATAGGTGGGTTTCTTGATACAAAGACTAGAGGCCGTATGCGAAATAAGAGTTAGAAACTTAGTAAATTAGACGTAATTGTAGAGGTTCTAACAGACAAAAAATGACCTTCAGTGGTCAGTAATTTTAGGAACTAGAACTGTTTGTGGCGCTGCTTGCATAACTAGATAAGCATTTGATTCCGGTTACAATAAGACCGAAATATATTTGGAGTCCGTAACACAAGACATGTATGGTGAGGTGAAGTCATGTCTGTGCGTATGACTGTTAGGTAAATAAATAAATACACCAGTCACATACATAATCCTGACCCCGCACTAAGATCGAGTCTTGTGTCGTGGGTATTAGAAACTACGAGAGATTTTCGACCTCAAAAACACCTAGGCCCGAAAAAAATATCTATAAATTTCACAAATATTTGCCTTGGTGCGGGTATAGAACCTGTGGCCTCTCGTTTCACAGGCTGCGTCTAATCAACTGCGCTACGGAGGCTGGCTGTAAATGTATTAACGTAATTATATAATTAGCGACTTATAAAAAAATATATGATCTTAAGAATATATGACTTTTAAATAAAAGCTGTAAAAAAGTGATTGAATTTCCATTTTAATATGTGCAAATTGCTTAGAAAACAGCGCCTTGGGTGCACATTTGTCTAGTCCGGTGATCCAATAAATGACATTTGACGTACAAGTTATGTATATTAGGACAAGAAGTCGAATATCTTACTAAACTGGTTTATTGAATCCGGACTTGAGAACTAACATCAGAATGTACTAGCCTATGTGTCATGACTAAGGAAATGTTAAAGAAGTTCAGAACAACTAAAAATAAAATTTACTGGTGATAGGTCTTTCATATATGAGATACCACCTGGGTAGGTACCACAACAGTGTCTATGTCTCTCGCCAAACACCAATGCAAACGCATTGTTGTGTCGGAACTAATTACTGGATATATTGAGACGTAACATCTTATGTCTCAGGATGGCGAGCGCAGTGGAATGCCAAGCATCACTTTGTAGTTCATGGTGTTACTTGATTTTTCTACTGTTCATGAGGCGAATGGCATGGTCGTCTCGCTATTCATAACAATAAAAAAAACAGGAAGCTCGCCCGCTGCAACTCCTGTTAGTCTTTTCAAAGAGCACCAAGTATGAGGCGAAGAGCTTGAGTCCAAATATTAGGCGAAGAGATGTTATGGTCTGACAGAATGCAACCAAGTGGAGAATAATCTAATGAAACTAGCCTGTATTTTATTTAAGCTTACTCGCTTATTATTCATAGATGGCATACAGCTGAAGAATTATCAAACAAACTCCAACCTGTGTTTTTGCTTCGATGTTTATATTCGGGCTTTCTGGACATATTATTGAATCTCCTCGGTCCATTTATCCATACTGATATTCTACTTATAATAGCATAACAAAATGATTAGATTTCACCTGATGGTATGGGTACTGCATTTCTAAAAATAATAATTACAATATCTCATTGGTCGACACAATTAACTCATCTAACTCGAAACGGGATATACGTTACTAAACAAAGAAATTCCTACAGCATAAACTACCCGCGGAATCGAACCCTAAACCTCAAGTTTCCAGTCCATTCCTATTAACACCTATAATGCTATAACTAGGTACAAACCATTGCAAAGTTTGTTTATTATTTATTAATGTCATATCAACGCAGGTGCTCCGTTCTATAAAATATAACCTATTCGTATTGTTGATTAATACGCAGATATTATCCGATACTTGTACACCGAGGTCCAAATAATTTCGACAGATGTTACTCGCTGTCAACAATGATTGAACTATTTCGTTACTTTATTCAAATTAAACTACTTACAAAAATACGTTGCTTATTCAAATCACTTTCCATACTTTAGTCATCATTACATTAAAAAAAAGAATTATTTTATTTTGCAACCAATGGCGAGGTATACCATTCGGATGATGACAAGCGATACGACCGCTCATGGACAGTAGCAAAACCAAACAACACCATGAAATAAAGCAATGCTTGGCATTCCACTATGCACGCCATCCTGAGACACAAGATGTTAAGTCTCAATATGTCCAATAGCTACAATGCTAATTTTAGGTATAGTTAAGCTAAGCGAGCCATTGGTGAAAGTGGTTCAAACTCTGCCTACCCAGCATACAAGCATAGGCTTATGGATCCCCGTAATCGTCTACTAATATTAATTACTAGCGCCCTGCCTGGCTTCGCCCGGGTGCAGATTTTCTCATAGACTTTTTTTCAATATATTCTATCGCCTACGAGTATCATTAGGGATAATATTCGATTCAAATAGTAAAATAATTTTTCAGATGGGTCCATTAGCTTAAGAGCAAACAATCAAATATTTCCTTTTTATAACAGCAATAAAAGTACTACTGTATAATAAACTCTAAACTTTATTCTAATATTTAAATTAATTCATAAAAAAATAACATTGCTAATTAATACTTTGAAATGTATTCTTCGTGTCTAAGTGTTCGTAAGAACTGGTGTAAAAAAACATAATCAATGTTAAGTTGTTGATATACTGTTCATAAATGATATCTGGAGGAACGGAAGTCTTACATTACATGTCTAGAAGCCTTTAACCAATGTAGGTATCTATATTTTATATTTTAATATTTTATTTATACTTAATATTATGCCAACCCGCACTAGGCCAGCGTGGTGGACTAAATGGCCTAACCACTCTCTGAATCGTACTCTCGATTGTGGCAGGCCCGTGCCCTGCAGTGGGACGTATATGGGCTGATACAGATACAGATAATATTATTTAAGTAAAAGGCAACTACTAAATATCACACTAGGCAATTTCTTACGACACTGGGATGGATTATAAGATAGAGAAAGAAAGAAAAGTCTCATTTCATTAAGTGTAAAAATAATCTCTAAATTGGCATAAGTGCCACCGTTTTGTTTTTCCTTTAATAGTCTGCTTGGCCTTCATCACGACAACTATTATTACTAGTTACAGCAATTAAATGCTATTATCTCGATACACTACAGCACCGGTTTGTTTTCATTAAGTGTCGAATAATTATCATGAATTTTAATTATCTATGCAAAATACAAATATTATCATAAAACTATTCTCTGATATATTTATCTGTAAATATTAAAGGGAATTACAATTATATGTTTAAGTTTGAATTTCGTATTCTAAATGACATATTCTTGATTTCAATAAAATAATTTATTTTTATAACGATATCAATATTCTATGTAAATACAATTATACATTATTTTGATTACATTTTTATCATAGGTTCAGCTTGGCTTTATACTTCATTGTAATTTATTAAACTGAATGAATTTAAATAGATATCCTGAATAATTTATCTTAAAATAATGCATATTCATATCATAATCAATTCATAGATTTTATTTAATTAACTTGTGCCTGGCTATTGCATTCAATTAAATCTATTAAATCAATGGGGTGTTGGCAGTATTTCATAATTCATTTTCACTGCTTGAATGTATCACAAGTGCGTGGTGGCCTGTTGGTAAACGGACCAGACGCGGCTGCCAACATGTTCACGGTGGTCGCGGGTTCAAATCCCAGGGCACACCTCTGACTTTTCGGAGTCATGTGTGTATTGATAGTCAATCACCACGCACTAAAACGGTGAAGGAAAACATCGTGAGGAAACCTGCATACCATAGCGGTTCATAAGAATTTCTTTGGTATGTAAGTCCGCCAACCCGCACTAGGCCAGCGTGGTGGATTATATGGCCTAACCACTCTCAATCGTACTTTCGATTGTAGAGTAGGCCCGTGCCCTGCAGTGGGACGTATATGGGCTGATACATACATACGATACATACGAATGTATCACAAACTTTAATAAATCAAATAGGTGGAAGAACTAGGAAAAAATTAAAATATGGATTCCATAGTTTTTGACTGATGTATCACAAAGTAAAAATCATTAGCTTAAAAAACACGAGAAAAGTATTTAATTTACAATGACTAAACAATATTGTATTGCCCAAATATATCAACCATCATTCAAGAAATTTAAACCTTATGTAGATTTAATCCTGTCCATTAAAGTGATTCTAGGTACCAGCGCAATGATTTGAACTGACTCAGTACTGAAATTGATCCAATCGGTCCCGCCGACTCAGATATGATCGCGCAATAAATATCCAAAGACATTTTCGCATTTACATTAGTCATGATTGTAATTTATCGATGCATCCAAAATAATCCTGAGATTTCACGTGCTTTAGATAGGATCACGAGCTTAGTGTGTCTATCCGAAACAAAACCTTTGACATCTTCCAAGAGCCAAACCAACTTCGCATGCTGAAGTAAAAGTTGTTTCTATTAGTTACATGTCTTTGTTGTATATTAGCGGAATATAATATTGGTACAGGTTACCTAATATTAATCTCATAATAATATTGTTACCTATTCTCAGTCTAAAATTAGTGCATCATGGACCAATTAAATTGGTTTTTTACTTCTAGTGCTAATAGGAAACTTTAAATGTCCTATTTGGGGGTGTTTGATTTCATCTACAGAAACTTTTATTATAGTTCATGATGAAGTTCTTATGCATATTCATGTTCATACCTCCCATCTGGAAACAATATTCACAACATTACTGTACTGTACCACTTTTCTGCTGTAAAAGACAAAGACACTTTATGCCATACAGATTTGATATCTTTAGAATAGTCGAGGTCTGGAAACCGTATGGGGATACAAGGGTGAGCTTTTGTACGAAGGTCATTTATAAAATAGGCCAGCGTGGTGGACTATATGGCCTAACCACTCTCAATCTTACTCTTGATTGTAGAGGAGGCCTGTGCCCTGCATTGGGACGTGTATGGGCTGATACAGTATATACAAACTCTGAACATAGCCTTCTCTAAAAGATTTCCAGAGCCGCCTTCATAATAACATAACAATCATTTATATGCGTTTATATACCTAATTATACTACATAAATTAAACAACACATCGACACAAAGACATCGTTGAAAAAAATACGGGTGTTTTAATTTCGTTTCAATAATCCCCGGCCTGACACTGATTAAGCTTCTCATAAGGGCACCGCTGATGTGCATACGCATTGGATATTCTGCATTAGCATAGGAATCCTGGGCCGTTAGTCAAGTCGGTGTGAACATTCGCAAGTACAGACGGCAAACGTAATTACTGTATACATATTTTAAAAATTAAATGACTTTTAATGTGATCGTGAGGCGGATTATGCAGGCTATAAATCTTTAGCCGGAATAGAGGAATCCATTTTTCATAAGCTTACTGAAGACTAGCTTTTGTTGCAGGTTTTCCCTGTATATTAAATTAGTTAGGGTATTTATTAATTAAATGCCAATTTTGAATTTTCCACGACCCATGTTTTATGACTTTCAAATAATTCTAATTCTCAATTCATCTGTTTGTAGACTGAATAAGATTTAACTTTAGCAATTCAATTTCTGGGCTATAAAACTAGAGAACCTATAAAATAGCCTCCCTAGTATAATTCCTTAAAAATCTAACTATGAAACAAATGGTTGCGGGTTCGATCCCCGACAATTTTTTATGTAACCATGATTTCAGATCTAGGGCTCCGAGAACAAAAAGTGTATTTTAATTATTAATTCGCATCTGAATCAGGATTATGTATTTGACTAATAAGTGTACTCAATTACTAAGTGATATTTATACAAAAGCATTTTTATTGCGTTTGGTGATGAAGTTATATATTCGACGACATTATCTTCTATCTTTTACTACTATCATACATTTATTAGTAATTAAAACACTTCTTGCCTAGAACACAACAGTCTATGTCAACAAGCGTCATAAAATACGATATAAATAACTAGTCTTACGCCCTTTTCAATAATAAATACCTGAGGTCTATAATTACAGTCAACGATAATTATATCATGAAATATTAATTGTAAATTATGTAATGATTGTTTTATTAATTGAATATTTACACTTAATATCACGATTAATAACTAATATTTATTATCATTTTATGAATGTAGTAGCTATATTCTGTCTAAGGTTGCAGGAAGTCGCTGGATGCAGGCCGCTTCCAACAGGTCATTGTGGAGATCCTTGGTGGAGGCCTATGTTCAGCAGTGGACTTCCTGTGACTGATATGATGATGATGATGAGTAGCTATATTTTGAATTACACAGTAAACTTTTCGTAAAGACATCGGACAATAAATCACAAATTAGAAATTAGTTTTTCTTTAACAACATCACATATCCAACACACAGTAAAATATCCACCTATAATTGCTATTGATTTATATGCTATTAAATGACACCATAACTCACTATCGAGCCGGAAAATGTAAATAATTTCCATTTAAATAACTTATTGCGTCACCTCACCGTAGCAAGGAAGTAAAATAATAACAGAAGACTAAAACTTCATATAAAAACCGTAACCGGAACAAAAAAAAATCCTATCAAATCCCTCGACACTTATAAAATCAATGAATTTCCTTCACGCGCGTTCCCAAACTATTGTTACATCAAAAATAAGAACATCTTCATCGTCCATCGGCAAAAAGTGATGTTAATACAGTTATACTGTCAAATGTGATATAATGGTAACAGCGCAATTGTTTTCGTGACCATAAATATCTTTTCACAAAAGATGCGCGGTTTCCTTAAAAGTTAAACGGGCTGATAAACATTTTTTTTCTGGCTCATCCCGACCGTCTTTCCTGCGGCGATACACTGCCTATAAATATTAATACAATCAAATGTTTTGACGTGAGCCTTTTTTAAGCTTTTATCTTGTACCTTTGCTTATTTTTTGTGGCATCGATTCGGTTTTTATTTCGTGTTAATTTGGACAGCGAATTCGGTCTTTTAACAGATCGTAAAGTATATAAAGTGGGGCGAGGTACGTTTATTGGCGCCAGGTGCATTTCGATACTGTTTTGGGTAATATCGTGGTTCTTTTTAAACAGAAACACGCTTTTATAGAACGGTACTAAATCTATGTTGTAAATACAGCCCTAAATCAAAATGTTATGAGAGTGTGCAGCATTGTTTACCTGCTAAATTTAAAATAAGGCTAAAAATACCGTCCGTCAGTATTTTGTGTGTAAAGTCGTTTTGTTATCTATGCTAACATAAAATCGAAATACGTGTGAAGTGGACATGTTTACGAAAATTAATTATACGAATCGCCTACAAATTATGTATAAAATATATATCTTTAATCACAAAATGCGTAAAATTAAAATAACGGCGATTACGAACTCACATTAATTTTTTAAATAAAAACATAAATCTCTACACTGACTTTAAACTGTTTAACAAACACCCACAAGCCGCGGCCGGAGTGAGGGAATATCGACTCTTCAATTAAAAAAATAAAATTCAAAATGAATTTACGAGAAACATCGTAGAACTTGTTCGGTTTCGACAAGATTTGATCAAAGCATCTAAAATGGTCACAGTTATTGGGTTAACCACTTTAAATTGTCATCTAACTGATTTATTTCTGTATCTTTCGCGCTCAACACATTTTTGTCGCCGCGTAATCTACGAGTTTTCTCAACACGATATATTTATATCTATTTTAAACATTTTGTTTCCGTTCGTGTTTCCTAATCACTAGGGTTTTTAAAATTAAATGCGATCTAATAACTTAGAAACTACTTTTTTAAGTGCACTACAATTCTTTCATACATAATTTTAAAGTTAAAAAAAATAACATAAAGTTATAAGTATGACCTATATTAATACATCGCACTTATATTAATATTGTGCAATTTTAATCAAAAAGAAGTTCATCCTCTATAAAGCCAACACATGTCCTCTTAAAAATGGCCATTAATTTATAACCTACACTTAAGCTCTTAAACACTGGCGGAAAGGTCGTTTCTATTAATTTTACAAAATATTATTATCACGCACTCTAAACAGCTTTTATAATGCATTAGCGGCACAAAAATTGCAAATGACCGTTTGACTGGTTGCGCCTCTGGCGTACGAATGCTCATAAACTATAATCATATGTAGACACGAGAAATAATTGCTGAGTCCGAGCCTGGTCCCCGTGGATGCGCGAGCGCAGGTAATATAGTCATAAATTTCCATAACCGCCATTCGATGTTATCAAACATGATTTTAATTTGATTTCGGAGCCACACGTGCTGTGCCCCGTTTAGGCTGCGAGTTATGAACGTAGGTATATTCGTAAAAGCACCTACTGGATATTTCGCTTCGCTAAATTTGTATTTGAAGATATACGTTTTTATAACAAGTATGTGAGTCAAAAAATAGATATGAGTAAAAAGTTATAGATTCTTATTACCTACTACATATTTTAATCCTCACAATATTTTATTTATTATTCTCTTCTTCATAAAGACTCATTCAATCCGTCCAATAATTTGAATATTATCTTTACGTTTAATTGTTGTATCTAAGATATCGAACAAGTCGAAATCGAGTACCTCTAATGACTTCTAAGGCTTTCCATCATTATTAATGTTTAAACGGCAGTTGTGAATATCTAAAACCAGTTATAGCAATGCTTACATACCGAAACTCGCATCTGCGTTCTATACCTTGCAGTCCTTAGGTTTTTAATTCATTAGTGAGTTAGATTATTATCATTTACAAGGCGGTAGGTCCCTCGTAGGGCGTATATTTGAGAACTTGCATTTGTCTTGTCTATTACTGCGCCTAGACAGCAGTGTGTAAACACTTTTAGGTTCCAATTTTAAACACATTGTATACTATTTAATTACTAGAAATTAAGAGAAAATACTGAATATAACGAGTGCAGTGCAATATCTTGCATGATAATTATAAGTTCTTAGTAGCGATTTTCCTATGAAACTCCACGACGCGACATTACAATTTACAATATGTACCTCGGCCTTTCTCAATTTTTTTTTACCTAGACCCTCGTCTAAGACCACTCTTCTACCTACTACTCCAATAAGCGGTCTACATGAAGTTTTTAAATCATGATCTAAGTTACGCATAGGTAGGTACTCATGCAATTTATATTTAAAAAAGTCATAACTTATGAACTCAAATAGCAATGCTAGGAATCTGCAACTGCAACTACATCGATCTAGATGGCAAATAAGATCGATCTACTATTAAAAAACGTAGCCAGTAATACATATTTAAATACCTTGGACTATCACGGCTCACATCAAGAGATCGCGGTCAGAAATGATACGGATCGTGATTTGTCTTTGTCTGTATTCTGAGACTGAAGGATGATATTTATTGTCGCAGGCGCAGGGAGTACTAAAAAGCGTAGCTTCTGTTATGTGGCATGGTATAATCATAGTTTGAGAAGTCCAATAGGTGCTACCAACAAGTTAATAATATAATTGTTTGTAACTAGTAGGTACTTACCTTCAAAGAAAATTGTCACTAGAATTTTGGCACTAGCTAATAATAGGTGGGCGTTATTTGAAATTTACAGCGACACGTAGATTTCTGAAAATCTTATTACCACTTATTACCGTGGCGCTCATCTTCATGATTTCTTACTTCGTATTCACGGCAAAATTTTACTCATAAAGAAAGTTTTAATCAACCTCGTCGTGACATTTTTACGTGAAATCGAAAACATAACAAATTATTGACAATATTTAACAGCGGTGAAAGCACGAATCGAATTATAATGATAGGTTTTTAACAAAACGCGTCACGCCTAAACGTATCATAGCACATCTGACAGCTAATATGTCATTTCACTCGCCGTGATATAAGAGTTTGGCTGACTATAACACCGACACGTAATCCACTTAAAATTCGCTGATCGATAATGCTTCATGTTTCTGTTGTAAAGTCATCAATATCGCAAGCCATTGTTCGGATACGTATTTCACACGGGTTAATGATATGTTTGGGACAATGTTTATTTGATTTATTTATTCTTTCGGTTTTATTGCGACTTTGTTATCGCGATAAATCATTCTGAGACAAGATTTTGGGCAACGTTTCCAAATTTCAAAAGTCAACACTATAAATATCATCGTGGAATAACAACATAGCATATTACAATTGAAGAAATTATTTATGTTTTTGCGACCGTCAAGTGATTTTAATTCATTTAATGTTTATTTCAAAATCTTATCTAAACTAATACAACAAAAGAAAAAATTGTTTGTTTGCATTGAATAGGTTCTTAAACTTCTGAACCAACATGAAAATTTCACTGTTAGAACCCTACAATATCCTAGACGAACAGATTGGTGATAGAATATTTTCAAAAAAGTGTATACCCGGGCGGATCCGGGTCCGGCCGCTAGTAATTAATACAGCTAAAGCTATAATTTATAATCATGCTCTAATTACCATAATGATCATGTGATGCCCATTTGATGAACCTCCTTGCTGTTCCTTTTTTGTAGATTCGCAATATATAATTATCAACATTAATTAATAATACAATGTATTTTTATACAATTATTCACTATCAAACGTGCACGCGGCTGTATAGTGTGAGCCCGTATCGAGTCTAAAAACTGACCACCGCTTACGAAAGCACGATTTACAACCCACAGCTCTTATTATCTAGTATCAAATACTTTAATCCATTTATCACAGCTTTTGTTTACGATCCTCGCGTATCATCGACTATTAATTATAATGCGTTCTTCACTTCGAACTTTGACGTTCTCGCTGTGTGACAGACCAGAGATAAGAATTTTAATGTTACTCGATACCACCGTACTTCATTCTGGACAGTTGTCAAATGATAATAGTCTTTACCCACTATTTCATAAAGTTCATTGCGTTTATAAAGAACTGAATCAAACTGTACAATGCGATGTAAACTTTGTGTGTAAAGTGCCTAAAGTATATTTTCGAATGGCAACATCGAAGAATCCGATGCAAAGCGAAGTTTAGAATTTTGATGGATGTGGTTATAATTGTTTCTGTATCGATTATGCCATTGATAAATATTTCGACTATTGCTCATTTTATTAATGACGTGGAAGCGGAAGAGCGTTCTGGGCGATATTCTAACGACAGAATAATGTCACAATTAATAATATTCTAGCTGTCAAAACATCTGTCAGCGGGCGTGCGCAACGTCTGCCGTCCATTCGTGACGTCTCTAGATTTATTAATAAAATATTATACCATGCATCTCACACTGTTACTAAATGGTCTGTTAGTGTCCTATTTTCGTAACAATAGTTGTAACTAGCCTCGTTGCGATAGAATGGTCATTTTATAGCAATCATGCATGGCCTTTGGATTTGAAACACTATTACCATTTTAATCCTTTGAATTACGTGGATGTCATTAGTTATATTTTTTATGAATGTGTTAAGAGGTCAGAGAGTTGGTTTAACTAATGTAGGCAGGTATTTAAAAGCTATGCCAACTTAATCAGTTTCGCCTTGTATGTTCCGTCCCAAGTATAAAATACTAGTACAACTTAGGAACATAGATCCAGTGACAAAATTATACTTAAATTGAGATTTTAATCAACATGATAATTAAGCTACTTAGCCTTTATAGTATGTTATACCTAATTAATCTTAACAGCATTCACTAAACTAGCTAGTGTTCAATAAAAAAACTTCTAATATGTCTCCAATTCAATATAATATTTCACTCATTTTTCATACATTAACGATGTGAATGCCTGCACAGTCAGCTGTTGCTTTTCTTGGGCATTGTTACTAGTGTTCCCGACGCCCTCAGGCGGTCTTTGTTCCTCACTTAGATATTAAAACTACTTGTTATTTTCAATTACGTGTACTGCTAGGGATATCTATTTTATTCTCATCTTCTGCTTGATAATATTAAAATATTTTACTTAATTTTATTGAAATATCAAGTGTTAAAACACCTTAGACCTTACCTTAGGTAGCCTTTATCGGTGGGCCGAACTAACACATAACTTTCGAATATTTTTGTTTGTACGGCTTATGTGAACATTTTGATATTTGTTAATTAAGATACCAGAAAAAATCTTATTTTTGAATTTCGAAATCTGGAGAGACGGTTGCATCCAAGATGCAACTAAAAGAAAATTGTCGTCAGCGTACGATCAAATTGATTTGACAGTTTAAACTCGGTTGTCAGTTGGTGTAGACAAAATATGTCAATGTCATTGAGCTTTGCCTCTTAATCCACGAGCTTGACAGGAAGTCCATCTTGAACGAATATTTACTTTTGAAAATAATTAAAATTAAAATGTTTATAAAGTTTATTGATTGTGGAATTTCAGGAATTAATAGATTTAAAATATTACATTGAAGGCTTCTAATAGAGTATTTACTTAGCAACAAGTCTTTAAATATAGCATGTTTTTCCTTTAATTTAGGAAACATAACAAACATTTTATTTATGATGGCTTACAGTTTTCATAATATTATTATAGACAGTCTGACGCCAGATGGGGAGGGAAAAGAACGTAGATTGTACAGTACTGCTCGGTACCTACACAGATCTCTAATAGCCCATCCATCATCAAAATTTCAAGCAATTCACAGACTTTTGACGTCACTCAACAATCGCAGCACTTTCCAGTGAGAATAATTGAACCAGACAGCGAGACTTCTCGAGTCAAAAAGGCTAATTTCTAATAATAGTAACAAAGCTTTTCTTAGTTTGTAAAGGAAAATCAATATACTCCTTCAGTTCAATTTCGTATAAAATTAACGGCACCGTATAAACCAGCGAAGCAACGAACCGAGAAGGAATTTAAATAGTCCAAAGACGCCTCCAGTGTAGCAACCGCGAGCACCCGGAACCTATCAATGCACAGAATGATGTATATCCATTAAATGACATTGGAAATTGCTCTTTATTATCATTAGGTTACAGATCATTCAGATTATTGGCGTAAAATAATGAATTTTCCTACAGTTCATCATTAAAAGTTCAGTGGAGTTCTGCGAGCATGCTTGATGTGAATCGTTTTTTTGGAACTTAAGACTGAAGGTGAATGTCCTAGCCATAACATAGCTTTAGGTTCAGCGTATTATCTAACTACGAATATTTAATCATAAATAGTTTTGTACAATAAATCTCAAAAGGTACCAGAAATAATAAGAAAACCTTCTATTATCAAAACCAGAGTTTAGACTTTATAAAACAACATTCTATTTTCTGAGAACCCGTCAAATCTCCAACCATCAATTCCTTAACCAAACGCCTTTATTAAATTAACAAACGATATTTTCCAATAAAATGAAAATGTGCGTTCAGTTCTAAAGTCGTGCCACACTGCAACTAGATTGGAAACAAACGTGAGCTGTTTGTAGGGAGGGATTAAAAATTAACCTCTTGGTTAGACTCGCTCAGCGGTTCCATGACCTCTCGACTAACTCGTTTAATAGGTTTCCTATAGTTTGACTTTCTAACTTTATAAAACTATCTGCTCTATTTATGTAATTGTATTAGTCTATATTGATTTTGATGTTTTTATCGAGGGATGTATTGAAGATTTTATTATACTAATTCATATTTTTCCCTACTAGCAAAAGTGAACAAGTTTACTACAAAAATATGCTGTTATGTTTTTATATATACGGGTGACTACAATAGTAATTTTAGTATTAAACGGCCACTATTAAGGCACTTCATCAAATTTTTTAGCTACGGATTTTAAAATATTCCATTTAGGCATCTCTCGGTTGACCTAAAATTAATTAATCCAATAATTTAATTAATAAATATACCTTTAACCGTAGAATTCTGATGTTTTTTTCAATAAAGAAATAAGTAATCTCCAGCCAATGAACAATCTCTATAACTAAACATAATGTCGATCATGGATGTCGATTGTAGGAAATCGGCGTAAAGTAACCGGGATTCACTAATCATAACATTTGCTACTCAGAATCAGAATTAAATTAGGTTTACATTTAACGTTGATAGAAGCGTAAAGTGTTTGTTTATATTTACCCAATCAGTTGTTAAGCTTCTGTTGCAAATTAATTATGATTTTCTGATTCTAAACAAGTTGAAATTTCTGTTTTAATCATTGCAATTAACAAAAGTTGTGAAAAGACCAACCGTAGCATACGATGGTGCATACCCGTCATAGTAAGGCAAATTGTCTTTCAAGCTGGGCCTGTGTATGATCAGTTTCGACCAGGCAAGCATCATTGTTCAAATAACACTTAGCCCGCTCTAACTTTACCACATACCATCAGAGACGTTGTCGTATCCAGCCAGTATCGAAAAAGGTTGTATACTTCAATAACTCATTGGTCATCGATTGCAATGCGTTGAATGTAACAATGTGAATTCATCACGTAATGTGTAGACATTCCGACAGAACGGTGGTACGTGGAGCCAGGAGTTGGGAGACTTGTCAGTGTGACAGGGGTCGACGTGGCCACTTCATTAATTCTTGAACGCTGATCAATACTTTGTATGGGTATCGATACATTGGTATGACCATATTGGGCAACTGTCTTGTAAATTTATTTCTGATATAGTAATGATAGATTTATACCTGATCTAGTCACGAACAATTTGGTTGATTCAGTAAATAAATTGGATAAATACGAATACTGGAGGGTGTGGACTCCAGAATTAGAAAGACAAGTTATAATTGTAGGCATTATATAAGTTCTTATATCAGAAAGAGGTTGTATGAAATCGCATGATCTATTCCCAAGCTAAAAAAAAAAGATTGCGTTGAGTGTAGGATAAAACTAAAGGCGAAAATTATTTACAAGATAACACACTTTTTAATGCACTTTACACCTTACATTAAAATTAAAAATCAATAATACACACAACAGCTGTTTATTTATCGACTGTTAAACACAATATTCTAGACTGAATAAAAACAATTCATAGGTTTGCAGCGGAGGCGCCTACCCTAACCGCGGTGTGGGGCGAGCTATGTCCGCCAAGGAAACAAACCGACAGTTATTAATGGTTATATGGAAAAAATATTGTAGCGTTTTCGTTTCCCCAGCTTTTAAAGCGCAATAAACACAGCGCAATTAAAACGCCAATATCAGATTGATGGTTTGATTGATTGAAGAAAAGCGAATTTCCACGCAGTTGAATATTTTTGGCACTTTATCTTTAAACATTAGTCAAGTATGCAGTTGATGTGCGTATACTATGTTGTATGCTGTGGGGGAAGGTATATAACTAAGTATGTTGTTACTAGAGTCAATATTCAGTTTTCCACGAAGTGTCTTTGAACTTTTGAGCATAGAGAAAAATAGACTGATGAAATGGAATACCAAACAAACAAATTATAAAAAACATGAATGTGACACTCTATGTTGGATTAAATGCCGGTTATAAAACAAGAGACCTTGAGTTCAATCGTCTTACCAAGAGGAATATTTGTGGGGCCTACAAATTTTTGTTTTGGGTCTAGGTGATGTGCGACTTTGACGTCTCTTGTAGTTTCTGATACCCAGGGTAGTAAAGTTATTATTTCTCTTTGGTACAGAAACATGAATTTTGCTGTTGAGTGTATTTATTTACTTTCATCTGAAGGGATAATACATGAACAAAAGTGAATTTTAATTAATAGCTGTTATCACGATATAATCTTTTAAGAACATCACTTAAAATAGCAAACCTAATAGTAAGCCACTTTTGACCACCTCTGCTATGACTTATAAGACTCGATCCTTGCAAATTTGGAATATATTTTCGAACGAAGATATCCATATTCACCCTTCCCCACAAAGAAACACAGACCGAGTCAATAGCTATCACACATCGCGTAAAATAGCATTGCAATTAAAATGGCTGCGATGGGTTGTCATTCTGTAATTGGTTAATTATAATTGACACGGCTGGGCGTGGCCGGTGCACGTGCACTAGGCGTGGAATCTCGGTAGGCTGCAAACGGTATAACTAAAGGTATAGCTTTGCAAATATTTCATATCGGTTCGTGCTGGAGGCTTTAGATGTTACTATTGATATAATGATAATGTTGTATTTAGTTCTAGCATCATTGGGAGATCTTTTAAGCTTTTAAATATGAAAAGGAAGAAATTAAGGCATTTACTTTGCTATGATGGAAATGGAAATATGAATGAAAATTTGGAATTGTTCTAAATATACAAGCTGAGTTGTAATTTATATATACATTATACAGCTTTTAAGAATTCTCTTCCTATTCAGGTCGTTTACAAATATTTTTTTATACATAATACTGTATCAACTCATATACGTCCCACTCCAGGGCACGGGCCTACTCTACAATCGAGAGTACAATTGAGAGTGGTTAGGCCATATAGTCCACCACGCTGGCCTAGTGCGGGTTGGCGGACTTACATACCATATAAATTCTTATAAATCGCTATGGTATGCAGGTTTCCTGACGATGTTTTCCTTCACCGTTTTAGTGTGTAATGATTAACTATCAAAACCCACATGACTCCGAAAAGTCAGAGGTGTGCCCTGGGATTTGAACCTGCGACCACCGTGAACATGTTGGCAGCCGCGTCTGGTCCGTTTACCAACAGGCCACCACGCACTTTTTAAATACAATGTATACAAAATTAATAACAAAAAGGATAGGCGGATAGGTAATCTAGACTTTAACAGTGATACAGTTTTGTTGTAACATTTCATTTGATGATATCTCCATAAACTGAATTGGGATCAGCTATGATCCAGATATCATCAGATTGACCCATGCTATTACATATTATATTCAGCGTCAGAATTGCAGTAATTTTCATTTCCAAAAAAATAAAATTTAATATTATACCAAATCAAAACAAAACAGCAGTGACATTCAGCTAATCTTAAATCAATTTAAAAACCATAGATGCTGAATTTATATCGCCTCTTGGTCCTTGTCCTGTCCAGTTGCTGAGTGATCGGATCATTATAAAAGTCGTGACTAATAGATACTCGCTTAACGCATTAGCTTCACAATATATTCAATTTTAATGAGAGAATATTTATGGGCAATAAATCCATATAGGCATTTACCATAACAAAGGTAATGGATAAAACGGTATTCCCTTCACAAAGTTACGGTTGTAGAACCGTAACTATAGGTATAACTTCTTTACGCGATGTTTCTTTAACATCATACATGTTCTTAACCAACTGCATTAGCAGTTATACGTCCCACTGCAGGGCACAAACTTGCTCTACCATCGAGAGTACGATTGAGAGGGAAATTCCTTAGCCAAGCGTGGACTAAATGGTTCACGGTAGATATTGCCCCTGCCCTGCAGTAGGATGGGCTGATACATATACAGATCGATATAAGCTGTGCTGTTGGCATTTCCTATATTCCAAATTACTTTCTTTGACTTTGTTTAACTTATTAATATATAAAGGCAGCTAAGCTACTTGTAAAGCGTTTCAATGCTTCAGGACATTCTTGTCCTTCTTTCTGACCTTGACTACAACTGACTGAATTGTCTCTGAAAACGATTTTCCAATTCTATTACCTTCAGTAACTTAAGTTGCTAAAATTAAACACTAAATGTATTTATCTTTCCCTGCTTTGTCCTCTTCTCTATTCTCAAAAGACAGCGGCCATCTCCTAGACCACTAAATACATTTCGAAGCGACAATGTTTACCATTAGACTATCTGTTTAGCAATCACTGCATATGATACATATACAGGGTGTCCCAGTTTTTCAAAAAAATAACATTTATCTGGTCTGAAATGGAATCAATAATATCTGCATCCAGGTATGGCTGGGACGGGCCGCTATCTTCTATAATTTAGAAAAATCGATATCTTCAGTTCCCTCTTCGATCTCGCAATAAAAGGTAAAAGTTAATACAATTAAGTAATCGTCCCAGCAGACTTTTACGTGCCTCCACCACGTCATTAGCCTATGATTAATTCGTCTAGGATCCAAGGGCTAGTTAGGTGGCGATGTAAATAGACGCTCAATTTGTATAATTATAGTGTCGTTGAAACATTGGTATGCATAACGATCTCATATTTGTACTGCTAATTACACTTTTAATTCGGGTACGTTTGAATTCCCTGATGTGTTATACGCAGACAATTATTTCTTTGGATGTCAATGCGACAAAGAGTAAATTGAAATTTTATTCCTCTTGACCTAACTGAATTGTTTTAGTTTGATGTCCAATATTTACTCATCTAAGGATGTTTGTATCCGCCTTGATAGCGACTAACATGGCTAGTGCAACACAGACGTGTAAATAATACCAGACTTACACAAAGAAGTATTTTACACCAGGTTCTGCTGATGTAATTCCGTTTTCGAGCAGAATCGCATCATTCGTTTCATTAATTTTAACTGTTTTGTCATCCCCACCAGGGTGGTTAGAGTCACTTTATCATACTTGTTAATATCAATTTCTATTAAAAAGTCCTTCTCTAAGGTAAAATACAACCCTACTATAACCAAACACTCACCGCCCTAAAAATACTTAGTAACAATTACAACAATAACATAAATTCCAATATGATAACACACGTCACTCACGCCATAAAAACACAATTTACACATGAGTTTTTATAATCGTATGTATACACATCTATCCGGCCAGTCAAAATATGTACAAACAGTATCAAGATGCCGCTAGGAACATCGAACTGACGCTCCGTACCGTACGTTTGTTTTGAAATGTCGTGAGCTTCGATCTCAAGCCACTCGTTTCGTGTCTGATGGATACGGTTCAGATACAAAATTATTTTACTGTTACTCGGGCAATTAGTGCGAGTGATTTCGCGATGTGTATTGTGTTAAAATAAATTCGAATGGTTACGAAATCGTGAAGTTGGACTGACGAATATAAGTTGTGGGATTTTGAAGAATACGGTGTCGGTTTTGGAGTATAAATTGAGGGATTTAGGAGTCGATTTCTATCAGGTAATCCATTTTATATCAATTTTGAGTTTATCGCCTCAGGAACTTTTTTATGTTCTAGCTTTTGGAAACGTAAAAGCTAAATTATTATCCTTTATCATTTAAACCTACTTGAAAGTAATGTTACTGATTTTTTGATAGTTATGGAATAGGGAAATACAAAACATCTATCAGTCACTCAAACAATCCCAACATCGAACTAGAATGTAGCGTCTAGACTCAGAGCATACAATAATATTTATGTAGATTTAACAAACACACACAATACATAAACATACACACAATTCACGAAACCGAAACACGATGACGTCATAATAATTCCTAGTAAAACGTTCTAAAACTTAGTCTGTTTGATATCAATTAGTCGCTTTTTATAATAACATAGACGATTAATGAGGTCACAAAAAATAACATCCATAATATACGATTATCACCTTCCTTTTTTGAAGCGAAAATTTATAGTCCTGTCTCTAATTAATACTAGAGAACGCCTACTGAAATTTATCAACAGAAATATGGAATACAAACAATTAAAATATGTCAAGTTTATCTCTTAAGTTATTGCTATAGTTTTAGATAATTTAAGGCCCTAGATAACGCTGTCTACAAAGTTGTATATAGACTTAAGTTGAAATTGGTACCTTGGAACCTTGGACTCTTGTAGTAAGTGGTGGTTTTGCTACTGTTTTGTTACTGTGGGTGAAGTTTAGTCTAATTACTTCTCATTTAGTCCTGTTATCTTCTCATTCAATATTTTTATTGTATAAATCTAGCAAGAGCTAACGGGTTAATTGACGGCAAATGGTTAACGATGGTTTCGTGGATAATCCAATCGAACAATTCATCAGATCCACTCAATATTTAGATATATGAATTTCTGGCTGTGAAGCGAAGAGATAAGTCCAGGGTTTAAGAAGAAAAGTATAATGTACATCGGGCAATATTAGATACCCAACAAACGAAACACGCCAGCGAAGCCGTTGTTCCACATCAAGTTTCAAATACACATCACTATATCCTCATTAAGGTGCAAGGTAATACACTAATATTTCGTAGGATAAATAGGTCCCAATTCGCGGTATGAGTTCATGTCTCACAACGTGTTTGGTTGAAGAGGAGCGCGCGTGCGCAGTCACTCGCCGAGTTGCGCCGACGTTTTGTTCTATACGACATGGCGGATTAAATACATCCACTGCTAAGATTAAAAGCCCACGTGAAGGGGAACCACTTTCAGTTATATCTCTATTAATAACCACGTTTTATGGACACGTTGTTGAGAACAATTCAATGTGTATTTTTGGATAGAGGTGATGTTTGTGATCAACGGTTGCAATGTTTTTAGCATTTTACATCGCATCGTAGGAATAGGAAGCGTACATATGGGTTTCCTGATGGTAAATAGCCACCGTGGCTTCTGAAAACCCATAACAGAAATATATCTTCTACGTAGCCGGTGCCTAAGAAAAGTTTGGAGTTTTTTCTTTAAATCCCTTAGTTCATATTAGTTCGACTACAAAATATTATGCAATAGCAATTACGAAAGAAAATTTCCGCAAACTCACCATTCTGATCTTTACCAAACCAATATATAATACGCACAGTAAAATTCTTGGTACATTTATACATCAGTGGGTGATAAATAAAACTAGGTGCACGCATAGAGTTAATAATGTAAAGCAGTGTCTACAACATAAACAATCTCTTTCCCCGCAGTTGGTTCATCAGTCGGCCAACAAATTAATCGGTGTCACTAGAATAATATACAATAAAGAGTGCACAGTGGTACGCAGGCCCCAACCCGTCGCATAAATCGTTCAACACAACCGAGTAATGTTTTGTATAGAGATTTCTTTCGGCAATAGCGCGCTTGGCTTGTGGCCTTTATCTAGTTTTGGATTAATGTTCGAATTAAACGCAGCTTCTTTTTATAATCGAGCTCACTTAAACACTATACAAACAAATAATGTAATTTTTCTCGCGTGTACTCGTGAAACAGTTACAGACTTATATAGGATCGCAGCCAAATTGCCTACCAGATATCAAGATATGATATCACCATCTATTTCTGGCGGCGTACATACCTACTGGCGGCGAGGTCTACCCGTATATACGCAAGCTTTGTTTGTAGACACAAAGCGAACGTCTTGTACTTATTACGTTCATTATACATTCTATAGTCTGCTAATGCTCGCAATTCTTTAGTTTCCAAACGTTATTGATTCACCGCAAGTGGTCCTTTCGAGACAACATGGGTTTTAAGCTTTATCATTACTACAAAGCACGATTTTGCACGACAATAAATCACGCGTCTGTGCGAATTTAGCCAAATGTTGCAAAACGTTAGGCGTGTAACAAGCAAGGTCACTTGCATTCAAATTCGCTACAATTTTGAACAATATTTTTTGCCCATGTCCATTGTTCGCCCAACGAAAGTTTTGAAAGTCTTTCTTCTTAATGTCTGTGCAATTAATCTACTAATGTGCTATTGAGGCGGTCGCATTATACTTTTACTCTCAGTAAGACAGTGTTTTAAAAGAATTTGTTGGTGAATTTGCATGGGTCGGACCCACCGCGGGCAGGTAGTGTCTTGTAATCGGTCGATTTGTCTTATTGTCGGAGATGTCGTGTGTTTGTGTGCACTGACCGCGACTGTGCTCGAGATAAAAGTAATAAATTAAGCGAAACGGAAGGTGTTTGTAATGGCCGCCAGAGGTGTGGCGTGCAACATTAGCAGACGGACATTATGTACGAATACTAAACAAAAAACAATAAAAAATAATTAAACCGAGCATCTCGGCGCCTTCGGAGACAATAAATCGTCAATTAATGTTTCGGTATTGCCAAACGTTTCTAGTTAAGTTATAAATAAAGGCGATACACGGCCGAGAGTGGTTCGACCAGATTTATTATGAAATTAATATTCAATTAGCTTTCCGCACATGATGCCGTTGCGTTGGGCGTACGTATTATTAAATTTAATTTATGGCATCATTTACTCGGCGATATTTTTTAAATTATTACTGGTCCCACGGCGTCCGCGGTAATTGTGCTGCAATCAATTTTAGGGAGCGAACCAAACCAAACTATAAACTTTTTTGTTTTGAACCGCATCTGTTTGTCGGCTATCTGGGATAGTATTGACTCCATAATGGACCTCAAATACTCTAATATCAAACTCGAACTGATTATACACAAATAGAATATCTTGAACTGCATACTGAACTACGCGCTTTGATGCACGAGACTTCAAATTGATATGTGACGTCACGTACATTGCTGGTATTACGTAACTGTATCGTATTGGTAAATATTTACCGCGTCCGGCTATAAATAAAACCTATATAGCACAAGCAATATATTATTTAAAAAAACACATTGTAAGCTAATTGCAATAATATCGATCACTTCGTAACATGATATCTTTGATATATCGTCGTTTTTACTAGAAGCCAGTTAAACGAAACAAATGTTTGTAAAGCAATTACTTGTTAATGGACTTAAAAAATATAACGTATCACTTCAACTACATATTTTTTCGGCTAATTATCTCCGTCAAAAACACGCAGATCACGAAATGTATCACGAACGGCCTCATTTAGACAGTTGTAAAACCTATTTTAGCTATCATTGCAACTGTTTTGTCTCCTTCGCTCCAATTGGATTCAAAAGTTGTTCGAAAGGGAAAGAATATGCGAAAACTAAAAAACATTTAAAAATTCTCTAAAAATAAGTCCGTGTTTATCTGTATGTTGTAATTACAAATGTTTGCAAGGACAAGTAACAATAAATCACGAATAATCACACATAGCGCAGCAAGGTTTTATTCTTACTTCCTATAAATAACCAGTACCGCAGGATACCGGTTCGTAATGCTACTAAAGTAAACGCAGATAGATGGACGATTAGTCTTCTAGATAAGCGATCTGAACTAAACTACAAGTAATATAATCAAGTGGACTTTATCAGACAACTAATGGAATCTTGTTTATACGGATGACATATTGTCAAGTGAGATTTGTATCAAATTTTCTATCAACATGGCGTGGGTTAAATGGTATGAAACCTACGCAAGGCGTGGCGGGTTACAGGCTTTTAAATGCTAAAACAAAAATATAAGAATAGTTGGATTAAACTTTGTGAATTGAATATTTTCCCGCCAAGCAATGTAAATGCACTGTTGTGTTCAGGTTTGAAGGACATTGTAACCAGAGCATGAGGCATACTGAGACTTAACATCTTATGTCTCAGGATGGCTAGCGCAGTGGAATGCCAAGCTTCGCTTTGTTATTCATGGTGTTGTTTGGTTTTGCTACTTTCCATGAGCGGTCATTTCGGTTACCATCAGGCGAATGGCATGCTCGTTCATAGCAATAAAAAAACCTAAACATACATTTGCACTAATTGATGAAGCATTAGAACTTAATAAAACAAGCACAGATAGTTCTATTAATCGATAATACAACGGTACTTTTATCTCAAAAGAGACCAGAAAAATTATCGAGCATGTTTTAAAAATCACGTTTTCAAAATTAGTATTCATAAAAAAAGGTGCGATTAAAAATCATTCAGAACAGTTTCTTCCGATCAACATCCGCATAAACAACCACACTGCCCACTATAATAACATGCGAACATTACAACCGCACTAAAACAAATTAAACGATGTGGAAATGCGAAACATATAAAATTCATTTAAATCTAGCATCACGTCGTTAGACCAGACCATCAAAAAACTTGCGATGAGTATTTATCAATGGTATAAAGCGGAACGCGTGTAGCAGCCAGATTTATTGCGTGTTATGAATTTGTGTTGTGTACATATATACATATTTAAATATATTCACGCCTGTTTCTTAGAAAGGGGAGGCAGAGGTAGCACCAGAACACTTACGTTTGCCCTTGTGTATTCCGAACCACCATGTGACAGGGGCAGAGCATATCACTATATCGGCTCAAATTCCTAATTTCGGCCTGATAAAGTCAATATCACTGTGCACGACCCGGGATTCGAACCCGAGATTTCAGTGTTGTAATCATACCGTAGTACGACTGCGCCACCGAGACAGTATATTACTCTTCTTAATATTACTTCGTGATTACTGTACGAACCTCGTTTGAACATCGGCTTCGTGCTTGGATGGTATCAGATCGGATGCACCGCGTTCAGTAATTTTTCCATCGATACGTATCTCAACTAATTTCCTCCATGTTAAAGTTAATAAACGAGGCATCGAGCCAAATAATAACTAGATACGAACAGCCAGTGACATTTTGTGTAACGCAACACGATCTGGTGGGCTGGCCGATGACATAATTTGAAACATGCGTGCGCGCACTTCATCGCTGTAATTCATTACGTTTGAAACTCTACCATGAAGAGTGTGGTGTTGGCAGCGATGTATGACATCTAATGGCCATCGCGCAATGTCAATTAGCTATCTTTATTAAATTATAAACTTGTTGTGCCTCAGAGGAGATCGAATGATGTATGAAAGAATATTCTATTGTTGATGTTAGACAGTTGTTGAAATCTTTCCGCGATTCATTAAACTAATTAATGAATATAAATTGTGACTGATGTTCGACAGTCATTTATTTTGAGCTGATAGGTTTTGTTATGTAGATTCAGTTTATAAGCAACCTATCGCTATCCTTACACTATTAATTAATTATAATAGCCATCGCAAGGGCTATCCAAATGAACAAAAGTAACTGAATACTCTCTGATCTACTATGTCTCATATGACATTATTGTCCATTCCTCACAATATTTTAGCTCAACTTTAGCAACATCAACACATTTTTTCAAACCGCAATTACACACTATAAACGCACATTAACATTGAAATGTTATATTTAATGCGTGTCGGACTATAAAGAAGAAACCCAATGCCGCTGGGATACCATTAAATAAAGAAAAAAAGTGAACTCACTGGTTAAGTAAATCAAAAGTTTCGTAAAGTGGCACCGCGGGACAGGCTGACACATTGCGGTGATAGCTCGCCGATGATACCGGCGAGGGAAATAAAAAACGGACAAGAGCGAGCCGCGACTTGGTGACGAGAACACCGTATGTATATTTCTGACTATGAAGGAAACTAGGTAAAATAAACTGTTGAGGGTGATGCAAAATATTATGAAATAATTAATGATACCCCACAAGTACCCTACGAATACTACAGATCTGATTACTAGTGATTTACAATTCAACTTCTCAGATACAATTACCATAGCTTATAGCTTCAATACTACTGAATTAAATATTATAAGCGTTATAACCTTTAGCGGATTTAAGAATAAATATTTTATTTATGTGATTCATTTGTTGTCTTATAATGAATTAGAAAATCAATACACTGTTAAAAGGGCTACAGATAGGTCTTGCGTAAATTCGTGAGATATTTACCTTGCCATCAAATTGCAATGTTTCAAAAAGTTCCACACGTATCTAAAGGTATGGATGGGGCTTTGCGGTTTTTCTCTTCCGAATAATCAAGGAACACTAAAACTCGTATCTGTAAATAAAACTGTGGTGCACGATGCGCGGGTAGCGCTTTAAAGCGAACTCCTGATACGTAGACGACGCGTACAAATAATTACATAGCTACGAGTTAGCTGGAAACTTGAAATAGTCTTTAGAGGCAGCCCTTGTTCGAGCCGATAAACGATATTCCTTCTTTATACGGATATATTCGTATAGTATTCATTGCGATTAATGTTTGTATTGAAGAAACTTTAGTATCATCTCTTAGAATACTCTTCTTAAATGTATAACATCGTAAAATATTTTTTTATGTACGGAATAAAAAAAGTAATAAACTCTAAAACAGGAAGCACATACAACACGAATTTGTTTGTTGGTGATTCTCTAGCTATGACAATACTCATTTGTCTATTTGATGTATGCCCTGTACCATTTGTCATCTATCATATCTAGGAATAACTGCGTGATAGCATAAATATGTACTATAGCTTAATATGATAAAGTCGGAATTGTAATTCACTCATAACAAAACTTGATGTAAAGGAATGGTTACATTCACAATCAAAGACAACGTTAATATATCAAAATCACTCCACAAAATTACATTTGCTGGTACAAAACAAACACAACTTAACAATACCTAGGAATAAGAGCTCAAAACAACGACTGCCAATTTTGACAGTGACGAAAATAGATTTGTCAGCGGGTTACAAATGCCCATGTCGAAGGCACCTTGCGGGTGTCAGTCACAAGTCGATAGTCCAGAGACACATCCGTACAAACGTCATTGTTCTTGAAGACAGGTGAACGTAAGCTTCAGCTTTTGGTATGCTTATGTATGGAAATTTGATTTTGAGAAGTAAATAAATTTTAGTGAGGACCAACACTATAAAATATACCTTAGAATTCATGGCCATGGAAGCAATCAAATTTGGCTGCAAATTGATGTCGTCAATATAGACTACAAAACTTGGAATAGGTAGGTTAGCTTGAAATGGTATTATAATCTAACAGAATAAGGTTCTAGGATTGATAATTCCAAATTTAAAACTAAATTAAAAGCGAAAAAGTAACCTTTTAACCTCAGCTCTTAACCAATATTCCAATGAAATTTATGGCGCAATTTCATACTAACCACTTAAAAAACATACCTGTCGGATCATATGAAAATAGATTTTACCTCAAAAACACCGGCTATATTTCAAAAAATTCACCGGTTTGGCCATGATTAATGTGTCTGCTGGTGTGTATTGAATATTATAGGATGACCTGCTTGACGATGCACCGACTGCTTGTAATGGGCAGATGTTATTCATTCATATCCCGGATAGACGGCATGGCAACTGATTTAATACTGCTTCACTATGGTGCTATCACGTATATTTCAATACTGAAGCAATTATTCCCATTGCGAATGGTGGGAGTATACATATCTTGAATAATGGACCAAATATTCCTGTTTTTCCGGTACTTTTGTTTGAGGTAATTTTAAATTCCATGTCATCTCTAACAAAATATCATATATTCCTGTTAAATTGTTGCATGTTACAGTTTTATTTAAATAATTCATGTTATTACAAAACTTCAAAGATTATCAACTTACTTAATAGTACTATTTGCTACCTCTTCCAAAATCTACAATTATTCTTTTTCATTTCAATACAATTTAAAATTTATTTTATCCAGGCATTTCTAACCTCTTCTGTCTTCTTTCACCAATAATTTGACCATAAAACTAAATGGCGTTTCAAAGTCCTTTTGACCTGTGAGTATCGTTTCTAGCCAAATAAAGCAAGTTCAATATAATTTATCATTATAGATATTATTAGCGATAGGAACAATAATAGAGGTTGAATTACAGTCAAGAAGATTGCAACATCAGGTAGTACTAAATCTTAAACACACGTACAAATAATTCAAATAAACACCTTAAAACATATGATCATACGGTCTCAAAAAACAATTATAGTTTATGCGTTGCAAAAATAATTTAAACAGCGTTGAAAAAATAGCGGATCCAATACAAAATTAACAACTGACTGAAAATAAAAAATAATTAAGTTAAATTTATTGCCCAGACGTAGAATAATACCAACATTTTAATATAAATAACGGTCAAATACAAAGTGATTGAGAGCGTGTGGAAAACTTTATGGCTAGTGTTATCTAATTAGATTTACGAGTTTTGATTCTGTAATTTCGCTTCGACGCAAGTAAAGGTACAAACATTATTTACTGTTTAAAATTTTATTTAACACTATAATTAATCACTCACTTCAATGTTACGGTAAACTATTGTTGTTTTTAGAAATGACGTCACGGGAAGAAATAATATCTTATGAATCCACCGGAAAGATTTGTAGTTCTTATTATTGAACCAATATATTTTGCTACTGAATTACACCGAATTCTTATAATTTGGTAAAGAACATAAATTCTAAAGACAATTAATATCTCATCGAGGCAGATATTTCGACAAGTTGACAGCTAATAAACATTCATTTGACATATAAATAGTATATATCGAAGGTTAAGCCAGAAATTAAATTGTATATTTGGAATTAATTTGCTTATTGCTGCAAATGCGCGTTCATTTTACAATAAAACAGATATTACTGTAATACTCCACTTACTTAAAATGCAAATTTCTTACTAATTGCATTATCGAGCGGAATTAAGTACTATCTGAGCATCTCCTTGATGAAGCAATTTTGATAAATATAGTACGCGAAAGAACCACGCCAGGCAAATACATTAAGAGCACTTGATTACATGATTGGCAGCAACAACTCCACTGTCATTTACAACCTCGAACTAGTTACACAGCTCCTTATCCTCCAACATTATAATCAGCTGTTTATACTTAAAGTTCACAAAAAACAAAATGCTACGGTTACGTGTGATGATTATAATTTCGAGGACCATTCAAAAAACGATAAAATCAACAATTACACGGCCTATAAAGCCACAAATATAAACTATATGTGACGTTTTTATTGCATGTATTCTGTTTTCATCTAGATGTCATTATTCATGATCTCTTTGATGTTTTATCGCTAAACATTTTTATGCTGGCATATCTGAGCCGCACGTTATTTAAGTATCAACGCTGATGGAAAGATTCGAATGTTTGCCGCGTGTTTTATTCTATGTTCTTTCAATGATTATCTTCATGTTTCATTTTTATGACTTTCAAAAATGTTACTCTATAACACTAAAGAAATATATTTTACTTACATAAACTCACGCCATTTTCCTAAAAGGAGTAAGCAGTGCAACCAGGACCCCCACATTTCGCCTTTTATTCCGTCTCACGATGTGTCACAAATTCACTTCAAAATATCGGGCTAACGCCCGGAGTAAGGATTATAATCATATAATGAATACAAAAATCCTATATCACATTTTCCCGAGCTGGAATTCGAATCCAAGACATCCGCATTATAATCATACTGTAGAACTACTTCGCCATCGAGGTAGTCAAATATATTATATTTAAGTTGTAATAATCTTATATTTAATATTATACGAGTATATATATTTTAAGTCTGCTACCGAATTTGCAATTAATTCGAGACTTACATTTACTGCTTATATCGAACCATTTTTAGTTATAACTCTTGAAATAAAAGCTTTGTTTATAAAATAATAAATCCTGTGACCAAGAATCCGAGACTAAAGATCTTTTGGAAGTATAAAGCATCTCTTTATAATAATGCAAAAACTGCAAAACAATGATGCAGAACGAACATCACCAAAATATAAGATTTAAGCATTTGATTTACATTTCTGGTTTATATTTAATTTACCATCATAAATCTTAATTGTATATCTAAACGTCATGTTTTGAGTACATTAGCACCTACACCAGCCTGCACTTCCAAATTAATCACAATAAGTGGTAAATAATAAAATTCAACAATCCATTGAAATGTCTCCAGACACTGCTATTTTAGTTTTCAAATTTTAAGTCTCATCCATAGGTAATGCGATGTCATTCGTTTAAAATTCGACCATGCAATATGTCTAGACTCAGGCAGACAGAATATCAATGGTCTGTGACCTAGAATTTCCTAGTTTAGAAAAAAATAATACTTTATACTCGGCGACATTGCCGTGGCCACAGGTTGGTACATCTTATGATATCGTCGATTAAAGAAGTTTTGATTGTCATAGAAAAAGATGGCTTTCAAATTGTAATTATTTTGTGGTCCACATTTTTGTTTCCAGTTTCAATATCTTGTATGAAGACTGTCGTTCTGCCGTCCTTAAGCTAAAATGCTGTTAAGTACCAAAACCACTTTTTTAGTTATGCACAAAAAAAACGACATTTTAGCATTGAAATCATGGAAATTACATGCATATAACGGCATTTTTCTTTTTCGTATCTCAACAACTATAAAAGCTATTAAAATTATGGTTAAATAGATCGATAGGGATTTTTTTCTCATTATGATTGCATTAAAAAGCTAAAATCGGCCAGTTGTTGGATAACGGCATTTTAGCTTGAGGCCGGCAGCGTTGCCTAATTCTTCACCACCTGTAGCAAACTTCGTCTTGTAACTTGGTCTGCATCAGTCGTATTGCGCATTTTACTCAATTGAAAGGACAAGACTGCCTCGGTGGCGTAGTTGTACTACGGTACGCTTACAAAGCTGAGGTCTTGGGTTCGAATCCCAGGTCGGGCAAAATGATATTGGATTTTTCTATTCAGTATCAGCTCGGAGGCAGGAAATTGTGCCCGATATGGCGATAGGCTCGCCCCCTATCACATGGTGGGACGGACCATACTAGCAAAATGTGGGTGCCCCAGCACCTCTGCCTACCCCTTCTGGGAAAAAAGCGTGAGTTTATGTATGTATGAAAGGACAAAAATAAAGAAAATAAAAATAAGCCAACCCTCCCACATTAAATTATAAGTCTCAATAATTAAAATATTTCTAAGATAATAAGTAAGAAAACAGATATGAGGAGTCTACGATATCGGATCATATAAAAGACAATGCATTTCATATGCCAAAATAGCGCATAATTTCAATGGTGTGCCACTTCAGTTGGTAACACTTGTGTTGCGAACATTGATCAAAAACGTTGAATTGTATATTGTATAGAGAGACAATATTACATTAATCGCACGAACCTTTCTACATTTGGTTTCATTTAAACTATATTCATTTAAGAAAATCTCAATTTTAATAAAATAATAATATATGGCCTAACCACTCTCAATCGTACTGTCGATTGTAGAGGAGGCCCGTGCCCTGCAGTGGGACGTTTATGGGCTGATACAGAATATTCATATAACTAAAAATTTAAAAAACCATTTTCATTGTCAGGCATAATAAAAATTCATTCCTCACTTACGCTGTCTTTACTCAAATTAATGCTCAAAACAAATCAAATTTGCAAACTGGGTTGTACTGATACTTACCTGATTCCTCGAATTAATACTTTTTGAATGGAGGTAAATGAGTGAGACAAATTATGAACAGAAAGCCTGCTATGACTTGCGATTTGTTACTAGGAAACATCTCTTACTTATTGAAGTTACATAAAACATAGTTATTATACGAACGTAACTTAATAGTTATGTATTTCCTTCTCGCATCTGTTCAATGTGCATACTCAGAGTTCAATAATGCAATAAACAACCAAAAGCTTAATTACGTTCTAGAACAGCTGAAATTTGAAAAATAATGTAAAAAGGATAAATAAAGGTACCTACTTAAGCTATTTACCCTATCAAGAGGAGAAAATATACTTACAGAATACTTTGTCATAGTAGACTCTTGAAATGATGAATGAATATCATAGTTCCCCGATATACCAAACTACATATTTCACTGGTCCATATTAATACACAAGCATACCGTTTACATGAATTTGCGTGTTCCAATCAATCTTGAGCATTTTGCACCTCCATTGTCCGCATTATGCATCCATATTAAAGTGTTGATGTAAACATTTAATCAATACCAACATATTCGTACATTCGTGTTGAAATTCAAATGTCCTCGTATGGTATCCATTCGTTTCGTCTCTACAAGGATTATGTTAAAATAATGCTGTCCGTCTGTTGTTTGTGCATCGGCCTGTCACTAGCATTTCAATCTTCAAGGGTTTTTGTTGCGGCTTCACTTGTAGTAAATCGAATATTTATGCCCTCTTAAACATCTTTATTGACGCGGGTTTGACATCTCAATCATACGAAAGAAAGTCTTCGATGGATACGAATTTATTACGCTTTTGTGTGAGAAATGTTAATACGTCTTTAATTTTCGGTCGTATTTTGGATTACAAATGCGCAGTAGATTTATCTTTTAATTTATTAAAACTAGTAAAGTTGTGTGCAAATCAATGTTTAATCCTTAGCTTCACCACATGCCACCGTTCCCCCACATTACAGATATAGTTCAGTAGGTTTTCAATTAATGTTGATGAGGCCAGCTCATTAGTGCCCTGGACCTGCTTAAAGAAATATAATAAATAGAACAGTTTAATTTGGTAGACACAGCCGAGACTAGCTTCATATATATCACGAGAGCACTGGCTGTCGTCCAACACCGACCAAGTGGTGGGCCGTACCGTCGACACGCGATGACAGGTGCGGCATGCAACCCATGACTTGAACGCCGCGCCATACCGCCAGGCACTCCTCTCCTTTGATATCGATGTGCTGGCGACTGCACTTCATACGTCCAAAGTTATGTAAATAAACCGCATTCACGCTCGATATACACAAAATAACAAAGACTTAGCGTACAACTTTCCAGAAGCGTGCGTTCGTAATTAAACCGCCACGGACGACCGTCCAACGGTTTATCTTGGCTTCCAGTTTGTACATGCAAACAGGAACAGCCATGTGCCAAAACAATCATTTGAAAAGGTGTCGCTACGCGTCGGACGACAACATATAATAAATTAAGAAAAATGTGACAGCTCGCGGAGATAAATTTAAATTAATTGCACAATAGTGTATGTATTTCTGAATAGAAATCTCGTTCTGAAGCGAGCATGTTGCCGCGAGCTGTACATCACAATCGAGCAAGCGTGGCAAGGCACGAAGTCGATCGAGCCAACTATTCATTGGCGCTCAAATGGACATTCAGTTCTAAATATTAACGTGCCTGGCGTTTTGTTACCAGAATAATATTTAGTTTAGAAAGTGATGCATCAAAAGGCGCTAAGTCAGTATCTTCTGATGTTTTAATTTTTGTTTAATCGTTTCAGGTACGGTGAATGCTAACGGAGAGACGAAGCGCCAGAGGACGTCCTACACCCGTTACCAGACGCTGGAGCTGGAGAAGGAGTTCCACTTCAACCGGTACCTGACGCGGAGGAGACGGATCGAGATCGCGCACGCGCTCTGCCTCACCGAGAGACAGATCAAGATCTGGTTCCAGAACCGCCGCATGAAATGGAAGAAAGAGCACAAGATGGCGTCGATGAACATCGTCCCGTACCATATGAATCCGTACGGCCACCCGTACCAGTTCGACCTTCACCCGAGCCAGTTCGCGCACCTCTCCGCATAGGATCAGTGGAATTTTTCGAACAGCGGATAACTGATTTATTAAACTAAACAGTCGTCCGCAGCAAGCGGGGTTGTTGTGACACCCGAGCCGCGAGGCTCGCGTGCCACAGCAACCAGACTGGATCAGTTATTCGCTGTTCGAAAAATTTACCCAGTGTAGCCTAATTTTAAACCATTATGACATTACAAAGTGACGCTTACATCGAAGTGTTAGTGCAAGACGTTGTGACTGTTAGTGAAGTTCATCGTTTCATCGTGCCGAAGTATTAATGTTAAACTCGTCGGGTTCATCTGATCGAGCGCGTTCATCGAAGTTCACGTGGAATGTATATCATAAACTTAAAATTACGACAAAATCATGTTAAATATTTGATGTAGTAACAATTTTACCTAGTCATAAGATTTAATTCGATCTATCCTATTATTTCTAAAATTGTAAGACAAAGCGATTGAGTTATAGCCGAATAATGTAAATTGTGATGGCTGGGTAATAACAAACGTGTTAAACGAATCGCGTCCTGTTAGGATACAAGACGTGCAGCGATGTGTAGACACGGTCGTCACAAATGTAACAAATTCGGAAATGTACAGGGATAGCGTAACACTTGGCGAATCCAAATGACGCAATATTGAAAACAACATGTAATGTATCAAAATTATCTAGATCATGTCGTGTCTGCAACTAATTATGAATATAAATACGTTATAAATTAGAGAGGGCTTGTAAAGAGCTGTGAACTAGGAGTACATGAGTAAGCTCAGTAATAATAGATAATTATTGTGAATAGGTAGATGTCTCTTCCTATCGATGTAAATACATGTTTAGTAGTTACAATGGAAAATCTAATATATTTCAGTATACTTCCCGAAGAACTGTTTTATGTTCCTGTCCTTAGTTTGTAAATAACAAAATATTTATCGTACGTAGGCGTAACGAGTAAGATACGTAATTAACTCTAACGAATACATTATAAATAGTAATTTTTTTAATGTTTCCCCAAATGATACCATTCAGATTTACATGTGACTATTGCGTACTTTAAAACTTTAATATTTGTAAAATGTACTTAAATAATACTAGCGGTTAAAAGTTTTCCTTTATCTTCCTTGAAATTCGTATTATTGGAATTGATTTCGACTAACGTTTTTGAAACTATGACGATTACTAATGATCAACGCTTAAGATTATGTGGTCACATTATGTTATAAAATTTGTCGTGGTCAACTGTGATATTTTGTTAAATTTTATTCTTAAGTGAAACAGTGCGGTCTGTGTTCGTACATTTGCTTTCATTCTGTATGTTTGTAATGGTTGATTCCTTCGACTGGTTTCATTTGTTGCTTTATTTATTGTTTGTAAATATTAGACATTACTCAATACATTGAATTCTTTACTTATTATCGTATCATCGTTTCTTTTTGTAAATTTTGCTGTGCAATACAAGTGGCCTGACTTGTTTCCAAGATTTTTCTTTCATTTTATGTAAAATGTTTCCCCTTGATTAGTTATGTTATTTCTTTTTAACTAATAAATAATGTTTATCATTCATTCCAATGTAAATGAGGACTCTAGGAAAGTATGCTACTTGATCATTTTAAATTATTGTATTGTATTAATAAAGTGTACTAAAATTGGAAAATTGGTGAAGATGATAAAATAAATTATGATGATAATGATGGATTTTATTTCATTCATTTAAAATTCTAATATATAGTAGTTTTTACAATATTTTTAAACATAATAATCATGCATGATACAGTCTTTGAAACCTCAAATGCTCTTTGTATTACATACATACATAAACGTCACACCTGTTTCCCACAGGAGTCTGCAGAGACTATGGATCTCCACTTTACTCGATTCTAACATACTACTTTGTTTCGTCGACTTTCATAAATCTCTTCAATAAATTTACGTCGGTTCAGGGTACTTTTAACCAGACCCTTGTATTAAGACATCTTTATATTAAGGTTCAACAGTTTGGTTTGATTTTATAATTATCATAAAACAAACAATAAAGTTATCCATCGATTAAATTAAACTGACTTATTTAATCAACACAACCAAATTTTTTTCCTTAATTTTATTCCACAAACATCTTTGAAAAGCTCAAAATCCCATCTCCTACATCCAATTGGTTCAAATACAAACAGCCAATGTCAATAGTCGAAATGTATTAGATACAGGGTACTGCAAGCGCCAGCTAGACGCCTGCCCGATGGCGGTATTCACATGATAAATGATCAGCTGGAATGACACGACAGCCGAACCTGCCGGAGCAACCACGTGCCGTCCAACAAAGGAGTGTCGAAAAATGTGAAGGTTTGTAGGCCGTATCAGCCTATAAATCATTTTGACGGAATATTTCGCTTTATACACTGCTTTGGCGTATGCGATTACGCGTGCAGTTTGTGCTGGATTTTGATATTTTGTTTATGGAACTAATTAAGCTAAATATCGGACCGCTATTGACTTCTATTTAAAACATTGATTGTAGAAAAGTCCTGTGTTGGCAGTGGGCGTGCAGTACGATACATTATTTGAGTATTATATTGAAATAATCAATTTAAATTAGGTAAACTAAAATGAAAATGTCAACCTATAATCTAACTAAATTAATAGGTTTTGTTTTGGTTAACGTTTGATGTTTCATACTTCTCATTTCACACCTCTATTTCTGAAACCATCATTCCATGATTTTACGGAAAATAATAATGAAATTTCATAAGTTACGCCTGTACAAAGTAATTTGGACTTGAAAAGTATGAAACTTCATACGGTATCTATAATTTTAGGTAGATAGTAGTGTGCGACGAGATTTCCAAACAGAAATTCGCGAATCCAACCCAGGCACACGCACCACTACATTTTCGAATATGCCCCATCTATTTAATGTATAAATGGCTACTTAGCAGGGATGTCTGATAAAGCTCGTTCATGTGACTAAAAGATTTAGAAGCCAAATAGTTACCTGACAGGCCGAAACTTATATCCTGGCATAGACAAGGCCCATGATAGATAGAAGTATCCATTTATGAGAACATAAGTTTGAGAATTTGTATGGAAAAATATGTATTTGGAAATGATGCACTGTGTCTAAATTACTTAAAGATTCACTTCTACGAATGTGAAATCTGTGTTCAATTTTACATTTTTTTTTCTTCCACATTTTTATTTTCTACACTGCGTTTCCCATAGAACCAGCTTCCTAGTATTCAAAACATTTTCTAACAATTACTATTATTCTGCTGGTAAGACCATAGCTAGAGCTACATAGAGATAATAATTATCTCTCGACGTTTGACCCAGTACTGGGGACCTGCTCGTTACTATGTACTCTAACGTTCCGGCCTCTTTCAAGGCTTGTCAATTTCAATATAATTACAGCCTTAATGGTAATAGAAATAGATTAGATTTAACAAATATTGCGCCCCTCGGTTGGTGTACGTTCAATTAGCTATACTACCCGTATATAAACGGACTTTTCCCGATGGTATTGTAACAGTCAACCTGTAACTTAGCATATGGTAATACATATTTTAATAACAAAGAAAACATCGTGAAAACCTGCACTAAAAGAGCACTTCACAATAATTTCAAAGACATCTAAGTTCGACCAGCTGACACTTGACCTCTGTTGTGGACTAAGAATATTTTCCCTTTGTCCCGTAGAGAAGGCTCGAGTTCAATAGTGGAATGTATATGCGCGGATATCAAGGGCGGATCCAACTTTTACGCCAAGGGTCATATAGTTCTTGTCAAAACTCTGGGTACGATTTCAATACTCGACTTCATAATAATGATTTTTGAAAGTTTGTTACAGTCGTGATTTGTTAACAGACACACACGTTTTACTTTATTTATCGATGTTTATCTGTACTTATAAATTTTAACAACAAGATAATAAATAAATTCTGTTAATCTGGAGCCAGCCTAGGATAACCCCGTAGGTTCCCCCCTGGATCCGCCGTTGTAGACAATATTAAAAAATAAATAACCGATAACAATGTAATAATACCTGCAAAAACTGAATTTGAAGTAAATCCTATTCATTAATAGTAAATTATACATTAGGTCGATGTGGAGATTCTTGGGGAGGCCTATTTTCAGCAGTGGTCTTCCTGTGGTTGAAATGATGAAATTATACATTTAACACATTTGTATGGAACAATACCAGCAATTTGATATTGTTTTACATTGTCAGCCTTTCTCTTGCAAGGTCTCGAGTCACACTTGCAGAGATCTAAACAGATATACTGCAGATATCAAGTTCCATACACCATTCATAAAATGTCAAAGTTGAAATGAGTATTTCAATATATAAAATAATGTCACCAGAATTTTTTGAACTGAAGATCAGTTTGTTTGTCCTTTCTTTAGAAACAGCACTCTGCCTAACATATTATTTAAAGAAAAATGTATACGATAAAACTAACAATATTTTTTAGTATCGGTTAATGTTAATAGAAACTCTTTTATTACAATATAATAAACTTAAAATAATGAAATAAAAATAATGTTAAAAATCGCAACTAGGGCTAGTCTCAAAATAAAAAATAAATTCATTCATAAATTCGCGTGAGCGATTTACACTATACAAATCGAATTTGAGGGTGTTTATAATTTGAAAAAATAAATAATAAATCATCACAGGGAAATCTATTATTTTAGAATCGTTCAGATGGCGTATAAATACCGTTGAAAACTAAAACGAATTATTTGATATTCCGGCAGATATCGCTCCGGCTAGATAGGGCCTCATGCGAAGAAGTAAGGAATTTCTCGTCGCAATGCTTTTCCACAACATTTTGGAGAACCTTCAACGTGTACTTTAACAGGTCCTAAAGCTTTAACATACCATACTTAAGGTTCTTAGGTTAGACGAAGAGAGAATATTTGAAGACGGAAAAGAGAAGCCGATGACTGAAGTATCGTATAAGAATTGGAGAGGAAGAATTCGCCACAACAAAAGGCTGCTGTAAGCTAACGATGATGATATAAAGGCAGCCAGTGGTAAACATTCACGCCAAATTGCAGGTCTTAATGAAATCAGCTAGACTTAAGATACCATGTAATAACCATGTACTATAACGGTAAAGGAAAACATGATGAAGAAACCTGCAAACGTTACTGCCTATCTGCATTATTATAAGTAGAAATTGCTATGATATGTATGTAACCGGCATTAGCTTAGCGTGGTGGACAATGTGGCCTAACCCCTCGTAATCCTACACTCGATTGTAATGGTGGGGCGTTTCCTGCAGTAGGACACATAAGGGGTGACACAGAAAAAGATTTAAGATGCCAATAACCAAAAAAAAAACTATTGTTACTCAACCTGCAATTTGCACTGGCAAAAGAAAAACACGCAAGTAAACCCGCGTGCACATCCACTGGCAAAATATTATTAATGTTGACCTGTCCATCCGATTGTGGACTGGTGTGATACGTTACATTAAGGTGTGTTCATTGTCGCGATTCATTTTTCACAAGACGCTTCCAATGCTCCGGTGACGCTGTTTTGACGGATGTGATAAGATTTTGTACGGTTTTGAGTTATTGTGTACTGGTCGTGGGAAGGTTTAGTTGGATTTCGAAAGAGAAGTACCTAGTTAGGTTTCAACATTATACTGAATGAATGGACCGAGCATAATATTCAGTGTCGTTAAATAGAAGAGGTATATTTCTTGTCTAATATATATGCCTAAAATCGTTTTTGTTTTGGCAATTCTGGTAAACTTTATTTATCAGTTCTAGACTTGTTTAGCGTAGTAGAAGAAATACCAGCCATAAAATAAATATCCGATTCCATTAAAACCGAAAGTGCAATTGAGAGGGGTTAGGCCATATGGTCCACCACGCTAGCCTAGTGCGGGTTGAATGACTTTACATACCATTGAAATTCTTACAAATCCCTATAGTAAGCTGGTTTCCTCGCGGTGTTTTCCTTCCCTGTTATAGTGTGCCCTGTTGTAGACTGCCTCGGTGGCATAGTTGTACTACGGTACGCTTACAAAGCTGAGGTCTCGGGTTCGAATCCCGAGTCGGGCAAAGTGATATTGAATTTTTCTATTCATTATCAGCCCGAAGTCAGGAATTTGTGCCCGATATGGCGATAGGCTTGCCCCTTATCACATTGTGGGACGGAACATATAAGGTGAAATGTGGGTGTCCTGGCACCTCTGCCTACCCCTTCTAAGAAAAAGGCGTGAGTTTATGTATGTATGTATGTTATAGTGAGTGATGATAGACTATCAATACACACATGACTCCGAAACTTCAGAGGGGGTCCTCTTAAGAGAGCTACCAGTGAAAATCAATGTGAACCAGATATCTAGGTTATAAAACACATTTAAAAACAGTTATTCCTTCATACCTTAGAGTATTTATAATATAGAGGGAGCGCTGTTATACATTCGGGTCTTGAAAAACGTAGATATTTTCTTGTTCGTAATGTTGGTAGCGCTCCTATATTAGTGAAAATTAAATTACTTAGTAAGCAATACATTGCTCTAACTTCATTTCATAACCAAAATTATATTGAGCTATTATCCTTTTTAAACCAGTTTGAGCGGAATTAAATAGCCCTAAACTATTTATTTATACTTTTATTTTCCAAGTAATTCATGTATGTTGGACAACCTGTCAAATATCAGCCAATAGGAGAGCAGAAAAAGATGTCCCGGAAACACCATTTTTATCTACGCTCCCTCTATATTATAGATACTCTAAGCATCAAACTATATTCTCACCGTAGAAGCAAACAAGCCAAAACATGATTTATGATATTACAGAGATTTCAACGATAACCTTGTGCATATCGATCTCATTGAAAACTGTCGATGTGCGAAACACCCGCGCGGTACAAATTCCATAGCAGACGGATGGAGAAAATATTATGGAAGGTGAATTGAATACAATCGTTTGGCGAGGGCGTTCATCAATCACGCGACTTCATTACTATTGAGCTTAGTATTATAAATGATGAGATATCTCCGCGAATCGTGGGACGTGAACGATCTTAATTTCAATATACTGCGTTATACGAAAACTATTTGGTTATGTAGGAGACGCTACTTATTTATATTTATATATTAATGTGTATTGATACGTAAATATCTAATCAAATATGCATGTGTACCCCTACTTCTATCATATCTGTACCATTTCAAGGAAGACTGTAAGAAAAAGTATCTGGAATTAAGTGCGAATAAATATATAAATAACACCCAACAGTCACATACATAGTCCTGACCCCACACTAAGATCGTGTCTTGTGTCGTGGGTATGAGGAACTACGAGAGACTTTTCGGTCTCGCAAACACCCAGACCCGGAAGAAATATTTGTGGGCCACACAAGCATTTCTCTCGGTGCGGGGATCGATCCCGCGGCCTCTCGTTTCACAGGCGGCGTCTAACCAACTGCGCCACGGAGGCTGTCAAGTCAAGGTCGTCAAGGAATAAATACATACAAACTGGATCCCCGTGGATAGCTGGAGAAAGACGGTAGATGCGGTGGAAAGACGAGTTGGATGCATTCGAGCCAAAATGGCAAGAGCTCGCCTAGGACAGGGTCAAGAGGACAAATAAAGTTGAGGCTTTTGACCAGCACTGGGACACACTGCAACAAAAAAACATGTTTTTATGTGAAGTTACATATATAAAATAAAATAAATAAATAGGCACTTAATTTTAACTATGGAATGAAATTAAGCGGCGATTTAAGTATGCTATGTTTAATTTGAGAACCCATTAAAGTACATAATTTAAAGCCTAATTCTGAATATCACATAATAAAATTAATAAATATTTAATTTTTATCATGATTACGTTTTTATTTACGCATATCAATAATTGTGATAAAAATGTACCCAATGATAAGTGCACAGCAAGATGGCATTCTATTCCCAGTTGCCACAATTGTGCTGGTCTATCTGAAACAGGATATGCACAGACTAAACCCGAATTGCAAGAACTTACGAGGGTCTGTTTCTATGGCGGGTTGTGCAGAGTAGCCCCTATGCGGACTAGCTTTTGTGGCTTTGGCAAATTCATTCACGACAGTAATTCAAAAGCAAAACTGAGGTTGTACTAACATGGTAGAGTCGATACTATTGTAAAGGAGACGGGCGAAACTTCACAGAACCTTGGGCTTAGCCTTACAAAGTTGGTTTATGCTTTATTTTATAGGGATGAGAACAGTATATCGAAATTAAAAATCAAAATCTTTGCGCCAAATGGGAGTAAAGTGATAATCGGTATTTATAACAAAATAAAAGTACAAAAACTGAATTTTTTTCATGTGCAACCTTTTTAAAGCTTATCGATGGTGCTGGCAGTAATTAAATATTAAGAATAAAACATAATTGTCAAATGTCAACGACTGATGACAACAGTGACTGAGTCAAAATACAAATACAATTTTATGGGGCATTTACACGTTGGCTGAGGCTGGGCCAACTTCTACCAACTTCAAGCTATCAACAATAAAAATATCAAGGCCAGCGAGGCCAAACACTCCGTTAACACGCTGGCATTGGTGGAGGCTGGCCGAGGTTGGCCAAGCGTTGTTTATGTCAGTAATTAGAATACGGCGTAATGACAGGCCGCTATAAAAATCTACTAAATACTCATTGAATTATTAATTTAATTGTCCCATTGCAAAACATCTTATTATGTTTCGACGAGAAACAAAAAAAAATTTAAAAAATAATATTAGTGAATCTTTCATGAATGTACAGTCAGTCATGGGTCAAGCCCAATTTCGCCCGTCTCCTTTAACGGTCCACAGCAAGACTCTACCACTTACATACTCTAGCTGAATCATGTTGCTTATGTATATATCTAAGTTATGGACATTCCTACGAATTGATTTTGTGCAGTTCATTGTTCGATCTTCTGATTGCATTTCCTTTATCGGAACTCAAAAAAAGAACATACCTAGATTGAAATATAATTGCTTATAGCCCATCTAAATAAGACACACTTTGGTCTCACACCAAAATGTCTGTCGTAGGGTCTGATAACCACAATATGATTTATTTATTCATAATAGCGAAAATGAGTTTTCTTTTTTCTACGTGTAACCCAGAGAAATCCTGTAGCACAGAAATTAATCTTCTATCGACAACTTTGTGTCACTAGTAACTAATTACTCATTGCTTGGAATAGTTCCTAATGTTCGACATGTCAAAAAAACCACGCAGGTCGATAACACATCACTTTATTTTAAATGTTAGGCTATTTCGATAGACTAACAAAGTATTCTCCGGTAGAGTTGCATAGTACTTATATTTAATATAGCGCCATCTAGGTGCATACATATGAACCATTTTGAAATCAGCTTGACATCTTACACTATAATTTAACGCCATCTAGTTGAAAGCCTATGAAGTAAATCAAATCATCGTTAGTAAGCTTTATAAATAGTTCAATCCTATTCCACACTCGACGCTAGTGCGCTCAGACTATTGAATCTTAATAGAATACTATTTGCTGAATGTGGTGTCTCATTCGGTGATCAAATAAATTCATTTTGGGTGGTTGTTGCTGGTCAGTCTTCGATATTTGTGCTAATCTTTAAAGTTTTGCCTCCTTTGAGCTTGCTGTAATGTTTTCCTTTGGTATTTTTCATTTTTTGTAATATTATTCGTGTTATTTCAACCTTATGATTTTTCTTTTGACCAAACGACGCGCAACAGGGCGGCAGCAGCTTCAGCACAGGTAAGTGCTTCTCATTTTACTAAAACTGCTTGTAGAAATTGTCTTATTGGTGTTAAATTCTGTCTAATAAGCGTCGCAAAATTTAATCAATCGCCGGGTCCTAATAAGCCAATTAGTACCTCGATGCTGCTATTCTCCGCTAGATGGCGCTATACACAACAAATGCGCGGTATGCTAAAACAGCACCGCCACAATTTAAAAGCCACAGAGCTTTTCGAAAAGCTCCCTCATCGACCCAGCGAGGAAGACGCGTTTTGTAATGTAGCAAGTAGTTCAATGTAGAGATAGAGACACCGATTGGCGGTACCGGCGCGCAGGTAAGTGGATTGATTTGTTTCCATTTATAGTACAGATATAAATTATTTATAGAGTATGACACGCGAGGGCGCGATAAATTTTCCGTTTGTTATTTATTTCATTAGTATTGTAATGTCAATACATTTAATTTACGGGCGCGACAGGCGCGCTGATCCGATAAGGTCGTGTATCGGCGGAATATATTACAAATGTTTTGTACAGGCTTAAAAAATATTTCGAATACATCGTAATGAGGGGAAATAATTTGTTCGCGTGAGTGCATTTTAATAACTACTAAAATGTTTAATCGCAATCTGATAGGCTAATAAACGGGAGAATAACATGTAACGGTGGTGAATGCTGGTAATACTTGACCATACTTTAACACTTCAAAAATATTTCGGTTACTTCGAAAAAATTTTTGATCCATATCAGTTCCGTACTTGGAATTCCTAGTTTGGGTACGTCACAAACAATAAAGAAGTTTTAAAACAAGTTAAGATTAAGCATCAACTATCAACGCATAGTACCTCATATGCTAAATATAAATATAATATACTTAACATACAAAGTATACAAAGTAATATAAAGCATCATAAAAATTCAAATACAACGGTATTTTTAAAATTTCAAACAACATAATCCAACATAATCAGTTTATGTGCCTATAAGTATTTTTTAAATAGTATACAATACTAATCTAATATAAAAATCAATAACAAAGCAAACTCCTGGAAACAAATCAAAGGATTTAAATTCCTAATCCTACAAACAAAGTAGCAGGCGGTTGCGTCTGGAAAAAAAAACACGAAATTTATACCTGACTTCTATGAATGGCGTTATTTTGTTTAAAGCTCCGCCGAAAAAAGGGCAATAAAAATGGCGGCTGCAAGGGCACCTCCAGTGCGTCTGCGCCGCGGACCTGCGCATTTACAATGAAATGGGGATCATCAACCCTACTACCGAATCTCGAACGGCTGTAACTCGCCAATATTATGGGGTTGCGAGATATTGAAGCTGGGTTTTTGATTAGTTTGGTACAAAGTAGTAATGTAAGAATAGGAATATAGAGAAGTGTATGCAAAAATATTTGAATAGTGCTAACATCTAAATATCTAGTATTAAAAAGAAATAATAATATTAAAAATGCACATAATCAAAAATAAATACCACGGGTATTAGAAGCTAAATAACCTTTGAACATACCAATTTTTCTTTTTGTAATTATTAAAATAAGCTTTGAAAATACTTTTTTGCATTTATTAAATAAATTCCCGTTCAAAATTTACATGAAATATAGCATACAAATATATAACATAGAATAGAAATATAGTTTCGTAAACAAGCAGATGGATTTACGCTTTCATATTTCCATTCCAATAATTTACTATACTGACCTTTAAAATAACTAATTAAAAAGTAATGTGTCGTCATTACCGTATAAACTTACTGATTAAACTTTCTTAATATTTAAAATCTCAATATTTAAGTTATCATTTCAAGTCGACTTTGTGGTCCATCGTAGTATCCACGACGAAGGAAGCAACGATAGCCCGTACCTCGTCATGAATAATTTTATTGAATAAGCAGGTATTATTTAACTTTTATTAAAATGTAAATCAGGCGAGGGGCCGCTTGTTATCAAAAATATATGCTTAATTTGATTAAAGTAGTTCGAACTGGAAGATGTAATTTTTAAAAAAAATACATATATTGAAGTTAATATTCATTCAAAGACTATCTCAGCTTCATTGTTCACTGCAATATGCATTTTAATGACAAATCATTGAGCTCAGCGAGTCTTCAGAATTAATATAGATATGTTATCTTTAACCTGAACGAAAAATGTCTTAAGTTATCTCCATTTTAAATAAAATTAGTCCAATAGCAAAATGAATAGGGGTTGGATGCAAAAGTAACTATAATATGAAGCCAATAACGAACATTTTAAAATGAATGATCCAAGCTAACTCGATGTGGAGAATATTATGGATGAGGCTAAGCCTACAGATGACAGACATAAAACATGAACTGACTTGCTGTTCAGCTGTCAATTCAAAAATGTCGCGAAAGTATGAAAGAGATAGTTTTAACGTGTGGCCAGTAGATATTAAATAAATAAATAAAATAAAAATAAATAAATATTTAGCGTTTGGCTCTTACTTCAGACTAATCTTATGAGTAATGACCAATAACAAAAAAGGAGTAAAGAAAGTTATTTTTTGAAAATTTAACAAAAAAAAAACCTCTTTGTCTTATTTTATAATATTTCAATCCAGCGAAGCAGTGTCTTGGAAGCATTTTTTAAATAATTTCACATAGAAACGGAGGCATAATCAGGAACATTTTGGAATTACTTTTTTAAACAAATTAAACGTTGAATGCACCCACACATGTCCTCCTTCTAAACCTAAATAAATCATCTTTAAAAGTCGCGAAACAAAACGTTACGATTTAAATAAATATGAAACTAAACATTATACCACGTGAGAATTAAATATAATAGCAAGACGCACTATAAATCATAATAACATTATGTAAAGCGAAAACTAGGACCAGTTAACAATAAACAAATTAAGAGAACAGATGTTCCAAAGGAATCTAGTCGCGACTACAACGATGCGATGACTCACCTTCCAAATAAAAATATCTATCGCTCAGCTATCGTCAATATTTAGATCTTTCTAACGGCAGTTACCGATCGATCAATCATCGGTTTTTTTCCACCTACTGCTGTAATTTCGCGCGTGTAATTATGCTGTGGGTGTAAATTTCGCTTTTTACGCGGCAACATTTGCTTTGAGACGTCATTGGTGGCCGTTTATGACTTTTATTCAATTATCTATACATTGATGTCATATTATATATTTTTTGTACTCCTATCATAATATAACTGTTGGTTTTTATTCGCATATTGTAACCACAATGTAGTAATTTTTCCTGTAAAAAATCATAGTTATCATGGTATAAACAAGCAATTAATTGATTTCTATAAAAAAATATAATTTATTACAAAACAAAAAAATATAAAATAATTGATTAAAAAAATTAAAGACCAATCAATACTATTCTCAACGTATTTTACTGGGCGGTCCGAAACGTAAAACAAAATACTGGTCGTGTAGAAAAATAAATATTATTATTAAAAATCAAACAAGTTTCTAAAATAGAACACTCAATATTTGTTCGAAAACTGTACCCGGTAAAGAGCCGGCTGTCAGTTATATTCGAAGGGGAGCGGATTAAATTGAAATTCCTTTTTTAAATTCACCAATAAGGGGAGGGGTAACACGGGATTGGCTCTGCGCGTCCGAGCAAAATAATCCTTCGCCTGATTGACGTGGGGCACTGCACTAGCCGAACCATAGTGCATATTTGTTCTTTTTATAATACATCGTTTGGCAAAAGCGAAATTAGTTTCTTCTTTGCTTTACTTGGGATTTGGGAAGTATAAAATTAGATTTGATTAAGAATAATTTTTATTAACTTTAACATTTACCTAAAATAATTTATGCTGAGATTTAAACTTATTGACACGAGTGGGACTTCTATGGAGCACAATATAAATGAAACAGTGAAATAGAACCAATTTTCATTGTACTATTCGGGTTGACTATTCTTTTGTCGCACCCTAACATCTGGTACAACATTAACGGAATGGACCTTTAGCTACAAAAAATATTGAGCTTCTGTGTAATCGTTTGGTAGAAGAAAAATAACTGTCCAGCACACCGACAATATTTTTATATGTATATCAAAAATTTACTTTACTAGCGCAAAAATAAATATTTTACAAACTTACAACGTGGCATTTACTCTTATGAATCACCCGAAACGCTACCAAACAAACGACCGTAATACATAAAACAATGTACATTGCACTTCCTATGGGCAGTAATAAAGGCAAGTTTATTTCGCACGCTTCAGTGGACTCACTACAATAAGAATTAAACGCGAAAATATATTGAGTCAGCGGGCCGTGAACGTTGAACCGCCATATGTCGTCTTGTTATTCGGACACACGCACCGGACGGACGTGCTCGGTTGTAAGGCGTGTACACACTGAAAACCGTTGCGAGGCGATTTTAATCCGCAAGAAACCGTTGAGATACTGGAATATCGACTGTTTGTAATTTAAAAAAGGAATTCACTGACGGAGTTGCTTTACAATAATTAAAGCGTAGGGTACAACGGAAAGCGTTAAAATGCGAATGAGATACACGAGAAAACGTAGCGGTGCTAGTATAGTCAAATTTTTGTATTTTAGAACAGGGAAACGATGGTAATACATCTAATAAAACTTACGATTAAATTATAACATCCTTTACATTGCAAACTGTTCTAGAGCCACTATATTAGACGCTCAAGACCGTTGCGATGCTAATATTCCGACTTTTTTTTATAATTTATAACAGGGATGCACTAGAAATGGCTCCATTATTACATACGAAGAAATTAAAGCATATATTACACTAGGAATCAATGATCGGTACGATTAATCGAACTTATTTAAATTTAAAATGGGAATAAATAGAAAACTGTTGTAAAACGAATAAAAAGTAGAGCCATTGGTAAAACGTGGGTCACATTGGAAACCATTGCATTCCTACTATCAATAAAATGATACGGCGTTATATACAGTCACTAATGCTGAAAAAAGTTGTAGTAGGTAGGTACTTCTGCTAATGCCATGCCACTTGTTTCAAAGCATATTTTACTGTATTTTTATTTCAAAGCGATCAAGTATTAATTTTATATATTTGGTGGATTCTTAAATTTATCTCTTTGTTGAGAACTGTTTGACGAATACCCATTCCCACTAACTTGTAATATAGGATAAAACGAAAACTTTGAAAAACAAAAAAATAAGACTAATTATGTATTGGAGCATGGATTTGCATGTTTTTGTGCAAAGTCCGTGATAAATAAAGGATATATCCAAACTGCGATCTAAAACGAAGCAGTTTTAGTGACCTAAGGCAAGATGCAAGTAACAATTTTAATTTATATATATTAGTCATAATTCATTTTCTATTATATGTATAACTGAAGTAGTAGGTACCTCTTTGAAGAATATACATCTTTGAGAAATATTGTACAAAATATGATAATATTTATTCATTGCGATTTTTCGTACTTTAAACCTGTCTGGAGACCAAAAGGATATTGAAATAATTGTAGAAGTAATGAGGTTGAATAACGTTATAGCCTATGTCGGTAATATTATTTCCTACAAAATGTCTGTCTGCCAGGGCTGACAGCCCTATGCCTATTATTTTACGTATAGATGTCCCAATATTATATTATACTATGTTTTATGCATTTCAGTATCAATATACAACCAGAATATTTGCTTTTAAAAGCTACAAATATCCATTCGCTAGATAAATACCTTAGGTTAAGTATATTATGTAATCATCGCAATATTTCTATTTAATGCCACGCCTATCGGAAGTAACGTGAATTCTTGTAACCGCATTATAAATACATATTGCAAACTTAGAAATTATGATACAGTATAAAAAAGATTCATTAATCATTATAAAAGCGTTTGTATTAACAAATGAAACGAGCGTTTCACTCCTACAGGACACATACTTTTGTCACTACCGCTTACACTGTAATTTTCTCTCAATTAAAGTTTAAGAAAAACCCCGTGTTGTGTGGCTTATATAGTCAAATGTCGTGAATTCTGTATGTACAACATTACAACATTAACATAAAAATCGTGTATGATTTTGATTTCACTCTTTTTTATGCTCGACTTATTAATTATGACAAAGCACGCCTCTCCAAGATTAAAGAGTAAATGTGGGCTATGGCCGGGCGCTTCTGAATCAGTAACTATGGGTCATAATTGATTGAGCCACCACGCACCGCATTTTAACAGTTGTGTAATAATATTAAGAAAGTATTTAATTTTCTCATAATAACATAAAATCTATTTTAAATTCTAAATACAAGAATTGTGACAGAATACTGGTAATTATAATTATGTTAACCCGTAGAACATTTAGCACGGAATGTAGGTTTCTCCAAGAATATACATAAATTCTAAATATTACTCATAGCAATACAATTTTTTAAATACGATTTTGGCCCTGCTTTTTATCACGCAGCTTATGACAAAGTTGCATGCATCCTACAAGAATGAGAGTATGGACGCGCATAAGTATGGGGTAGGCTTCATTTCATCATTACGCTCCGAAATAAGTCGATTGTTTCACTGTCAATATTTTAAATCTAAACACGAAATCACATGTGCATTAACATTAAGCGTTGCATTATGCATAATTAATCATCGTAAACTGGACCTTATCAGGTAAAATTTTTTCATTAAACATTCACATTCCTGATACTTGACAAAAAACCATTAAAATGAAACAGATGTGGATGCGCGATTTTTTTTCACCTTCCTTTTTGTCCCACGGTTTCCTAAGTCGCGCACGTCCTAGAGGCAGTGTGAACGCGCGCTCCGGAACCGGCAGGCATGAGCCAGGCTCGGTTGCGTCACCACGCGCCCAGCCATCTTAACGGTTTCACTGTCAATAGGTGAGCACGTATTTTACCTTTTTTATAAGCGTTTGCACATACGCACTACGTTTTGTATTGCGTAATTTTGTACGTCCGACGTTTGTTTACTTTCCCATGGTTTTAAACGTTCATAATTAATGTTTTAAGATTTCTTATTTGCATATGTGTTTGAAGATACGATTTTTGTACGCAGAATTCCGTTATCAAATGTTTAAAAACCTGTTCCAGAATTTTTGTTTGTTGCTTCTGCAAGCTACGATAAGGTCGATTTCTCAGGAATAACTACCTGACATAATGAAATAGTGACCATTATTTATCGTACGTCAATGATAAAATTGTAATAATACAGTCAAGTCGGCTTTAGACTTTATTATTGGCGCTTATAACAATTAAATATAAGTTCCTTACATTAATAAATTATTTTAGATCAGGTCTAATGATAACACGGATAATAAACGGCTTCATTTGTATTAGTCGTATATTTAGAACCAATTTAGCTGGAGTATTCTTAAGAATTATTTTGTGTAGGTAAATAATTGAGTTTACACCTGACCTGACTGATTTAAGTTCGGTTGGTTCATGAATTTGGGATAAATTATATTCAATGAAAATATTGTCATTTTAATGCATAATACAGCATTAAACAGTGCAAAAATATTCAACAACAAACACACGAAAGTATTCCAAATATTCGCCTCTGCTCAATAAATAGTCATTAGTGCAGTCTTTTGAACAGTACACGCAGAAATTATTACCAATTTACGTACAATATTAACACCAAATTAAATCGCAACTGTTAATTAATCGGATGGTCTAAATAAATTATATGGAAGCGTATTTACCCTCCGAGGGTTGGAGGTATAGAGGGGAGGCGTCGAGTGGGAGGGAGCTCGCTACACGAGCGCCGCACGCCGCCGCCGACACCCGCGCCGCCTCCGAACCCGGTGAGTTGCGCCGTTCCATTTTCAAATATTCAGTAAATATTTAATTTAATTTTTGTCGAATATATTTTTTTCATTTTGAATAATTGGATTCCAATTTTGAATTAATTTATGATAATCTGATTTTATTTAATTATATTTGTTTATTTTATAGAATATTAATTTTGAAAATATTGCGGTTATGTTTAAATATTTAAATTATCACAATACTTTTTGTTTTGAAGGATTTGTTGCGTGGATGTCGCAATGATGACTTGGTCATGCGTCACGTGCTCTCAATTATTGTATGACGTAAATTACGACGGTTTCGTAATAATATTAATTTAGTTGTAATTTGCTTGTGTTCTATTATTGAATATCGATTTACTAGTCACAAATATGGAAATTAATTTTATATAATTACACGACTATTGCAACCTACTTCCTGAGTTAAAATATTTCGTAACTGATTATGATCGAGTCATAAATATAACTGCCGATGTGTTCGCTGATATTTTCCATATTCGGATGCTTACTCAATTAAATCGTTTTGCCTCTATTTATGTCAATGATATAAGTAATTCTATGTACTGACGATTTCATAATATTTCTACAATGACAACGGAAATTCTTTCTTGGTATAATATTATATACCTCATTCACACATACATATATGAGTATAAGCTAAGTAGTACAATTTGCGGTCTTAAAACAATCACAGTATTTTTCGATAAGTCAATGTATTCGAAATATGAATTTCAAACGAATCGCGTTTTTAAATCGAGGTCGGTTTAGGATTGATGACAAACAAACTCTCGTTCATTTTTAGAATGTAATTCAAAGTTCGCGCATTGACACAGGCCGGATCAGCTCGTCAATTATACGGTCCTCGTAAAAAAAATCGAAACAAAATCGTGTACCGGGGGACTGGTCGTAACACTCCATCAGACCAACCCTACGAAGACATTCAAATCGAGTGGGATTGTATTATTTTTATTGTATTATTTACGTGGAGGGTTGGCGGAGTCTGCGCGGCGGGGGCGGGGGGCGGTAGTGGGGGGGAGGGTCGAGTCGATATTCGTGCAAGTTGTACGCATGTGCCAAACCCGGCTGTGATACTCTGATAATTCCGATTCCTCCCTTTATGCATGTTAATGTGGCATCAAAAAGGTTTGACCTGTGCTGCTGATGCTTTGACAAATGAATTTTTGAATTTCGTTGCGGTCTGCTTGATCCGTTCCTTTTGGGAGATTTTGACGGCATGTGTTGAATTTTTTTTTTCTGTTTATCAAACAGTCCGTCATAAATATTAATTTTGGGTTTTCTGAAATTTACCTTTTTCATCAATAATATCAATCGGACATCAAGTCCCTCAATGTATAAGAAAGTACAAGACTTTTCGATACAAAACGAAATCCAAGCCTTCGGTCACTGGTAGCCACGTGGGCAGTCTAAATGTTACATCGGAAAAATTTTACTTTACCGACTGGTAATAGAATTTATATGTAATAGGAGAGCCTTCGTGGCGCATCGCATGGGTTCAATCCCTGCATAGTAACAAATATTTGTGTGATACACAGGTATTTGTTTCGGGTCTGGGTGTTTGTGACACCGAAAAGTCTGTCGTAGTTGCTCCCACGACACAAGACTCGATCTTAGTGTGGGGTCAGGACTATTTGTGACTGTTGGGTATATTTATTTATTTATATACATCACAAATACAAAGGTACAATTTATTAGACTTTCATACCTGTACATGAAAACCGTATATGGCGGTATATCCCGTTAAAACCACGCGTGGCGGGTAAAAGCCACTAAATTTATACGCTCCGTTTTACCAAGAATCCATGAGTTATAACTCAATTATTACAGGGAAAAATTTGCCAGAAAATATACGTACGTGCCAAATTAACTCCGCGCGTAATGAAAATATGCTTTTGTAAATCATATTTTCTTATTTGTTGGTATTATTTCATGCGATAATGCTTGTATTTCATTATTATATAATATTATTGCTTTTCGTAATAGCTTTTGTGGTTTTGCTATGGCAAATGAAGTACTTATGTACAGGGTGATCTGGAATTTCTAAAGTGTAAATATCGATTATTATTGAGCAATAGGCATTATAATATTACAGTATTAATCTTTATAAATAAATAAATAAATACACACATACATAATCCTGACCCCATATTAAATCAATCTAATCTTGTGTCGTGGGTATCAGAAACTACGAGGGACTTTTCGGTCTCACAAACATTTGTATTGGTGCGGGGATCGAACCCGCAGCCTCTCGTTTCACAGCTAGCGTCTGACTAACTGCAATACGGAGGCTATCGAATCCATGAAAATACCAGTGTTTAATTTCACTTATTAATTCCTACAAACTAAATTCTCCAGGCGTTTACCACACTAACCAGTGAAAGCGTAAGAATATTCCCTGACACTAAACAGGCACAGGAACCGTGTGCCTCACAGGAACAAATGGGGAGACAGGGCAAATGTTTATGTAAATAAAAATAACACGACCCGGAGGGAAAGCGGGACGAGTGGCTCAGGTACGCAACGTTTGAAAACCGTCAAGTTTAAAAACCAGAGCAGTTTAACGTCGCTGTATTTTTTTTTCTTTTGGGAAATATTAGAGTATCTAAACCGTTTTATGTATGAGCTATATTCATATACATTATGAAATTTTGTAAAAAATTTTTAACGTGATTTCAAAATCTTTTTGCCAGACAATCTTGTTTACGTAATCTTAAAAATAATTTGAATTACTGTATAATATAATTATAATCAAATTATCCAAACGCGAAGTTTTGCAATAATCTCCCATGTTACTTACAATTACATGACTTAATATACATATTTCTGGGCCCAATATTACAAAGTCCTGAAATAAATATATTTTAGATATATCCTGACTTATGTAAGTTTTTTTAGAGAGAATATATTCTGAAGTCTATTGCATTTTTGATAATCAGTGATGTTAAATACTATATTCATAATTCATTTTTACCATCGGGTTGTTCTCATAATCAAACTTCCGACTAAAGACTCATCCAAAATCATTCCTTGTGTGGTAGAGCCTCACCTACTTAAAAGTACAGTATGAATGAGTCGCCTCTACCGACTCTACCACTTTCAACTCACGTGTAGAGCATTTCGGTCACGATTTCTTTAGTTAATGAGATTCGAGACCTAACATTCCTTAGCTTGATCCTTTCTTTTCTCTTTCCCTTTTTCAAAGCTGGTCCACCGATCTCGAGGTTTATTATATGTTAATAATAATTATGTATAGTAGGGATCCTTTGCAATCATACCATAGTACGACTGCATTCGTGGCTCAGTTGTACAATGGTATAATGGCATAGCTGTGGGCTCGGGTTCGAATCCGGGTCGGGAAAATTGATATTGGAATTTTATATACATTATCACCCTTAAGTTAGGAATTTGTACCCGATATGGCTATAGGCTCACCCCCTATCACATGGGACGGAAAATACACGACGAAACGTGGACGTCATGGTTGCACCTCTGCCTACCCCTTCTGGGAAAGACGTGGAGAGACACTTGTTCATATAAAAGATGGGAACAAAAAGTCAAAACCACATTCAAAACACCGATACCTTATAAGAAATCCGGAAACAGTAGCGCATTTGTAATCATAAGTCGTGTTTCCATTACGCGAACACGCAAACAGATTCAATAGCTCATAGCACCGTGCCGGGGCACGTGACACGAATTGTATAGTTTTACGACATTGCATCATGAAATTGTTGTCTAACGTACATCCGAACGGTAAGTTTTCACAACACGTATATACGTATGTGTTACAATGTCGTGGTTTATGACACTGTCCTTTGACTAGCCGGTCAATGATGGATCGTCCCATTTTATGTCCCGATTTTATTGCCACACAATTTCGGGTTTCATTTTTAGAATTGGATGAGGCTTGCGATTTAAATTTGGAATTGCGTGAATTCACTGGAATTGGAGATTTTGATTTAAGTTACGTAAGGTAATTTCAAATATATGCAGGTTTTGCCAATCAAATTATATTTGGAAATAATCCTGCTACGAGGGGCGATCAAAAAGTAATGATAATAAGTATAAAAAAACAACGATTGTAGTTTAAATTTAATTTATTTTTCTACATAGTCTCCTAACAAGTCGATACATTTAGTCCAACGTTTCTCCAAACCTAAAATACCTTTTAAAAAAAATCTGTATCTTGACTATCCCAAAATGCCTCTACAGCATCCATCACCTCGCTATCATCCTCAAATTTCTTGCCCCTGAGGTGTTCCTTGAGCCTAGGAAATAAATGAAAATCGCTGGGGGCTAAATCTGGAGAATAGGGCGGGTGTTCGACCAGTTCGAAGCCTGCTTCTCGAATGGCAGCGATCGCAACTTCGGCTCTGTGTGCAGGAGCGTTGTCCTGATGAAACAGGACTTTCGCTCGAAGTTTGCCCCGTCTTTTTTCCTTTATGGCGTCTCGCAGTCGTCTTATTTGATCAGCGTAGTAGGAGCCCGTAATAGTAGCTCCCTTTTCTAGGTAATCAACCATTATGATTCCCTGAGCATCCCAGAAAACGGACGCCATAACCTTGCCCGCCGAGCTCGAGACTTTGAACTTCTTAGGAGTCGGTGAGGATGGCCTTTTCCAAGTCATCGATTGTTGTTTGGTCTCCGGATCAAAATGATGGATCCATGTTTCGTCCATGGTCACAAATCGTGACAAAAATAATTCTTGGTCCGCCTGGAACTTTGCAAGATTGGCTCTTGAAATGTCAACTCGCTTTTTCTTTTGTTCGTCCGTTAACATTCTCGGGACCCAACGCGCGGAGACCTTCTTCATATTCATTTTGCTGGTCAAAATGTTTTTGATGCTGCCATATGAGATCCCTGTGACCTCAGCTAAATGTCTGATGGTTACTCTTCGGTCTGCTAACACGATATCTTCGATTTTTTTCACGTTTTCCTCCGTGAGGGACGAGGTTGGGCGTCCCTCGCAATGTTCATCTTCTGTGGATGTTCTACCCAACTTAAACTCTTTGCACCACCGTGCCACCGTAGAATATGGAGGAGCAGAGTCCCCCAGTGTCTCCACCAAATAGGCGTGTACCTCTTTGGTAGACATTTTTTTCAAACAGAGGTACTTGATGACGCATCTCACTTCGTGTTTCTCCATTTTCGTGTTGTCGCTCCGACTGCTGGTATTCAAATGAATGTAGCTCCTCCAAATAACGTCCTATTTATACAATTTTTTAGCTGGGAAGTGGTGAAGGACTGAAGAAGCGAAATGTTTTTTTTTTAAATTTTTATCTTTATTAGAATTACCCGTTTATCATTACTTTTTGATCACCCCTCGTATATATAATATTATGAAGCCGAAAGTTTGTCTGTTTGTTACTTCTTCACGCTTAAACGGCTAGACCAATTTTGGTAAAATTTGGTATGGAGGTAGCTGATACTCCGGATTAAAACGTAGATTACTTTTTGTGTCGAAAATGTAGGGTTCCCGTTAGATAAGCAAGTAATACAATTATGTATCAAATGATAGACTTTTAAACTCATGGGGATGGTGTGGATAGAATTTAGAGCGGATAAAATGGGACAGGATTCCATGCTTTGAGTCATCGAACAGAATAAGACGGGATGGGACGAGAAAAGTATAAGGCAGGTCAGTCACGTTGAGTTTAATTGTAAAACAGTTAGTACACGAAATAATACGTGTCTGATGCGGACTGAACTCAAAAAGTGTATTCATCCAGGCGAAACCGGGTAGGGCCGCTAGTCGTACCATAAAAGCTTAAACTGATTATTATATTTAACAACACAGTCTCAATGTATTTGCTTATATAAAAAATATACCTTCCGTGTAACTGATAGCTTCGCATATTGTCTATGCAAACATTGTAAAAACAAGATATAATTGCAAAAATGTGTGATAATTTTTATATAATGACCCATATATTTATTGTTATACATAAAAATAACGAAACAGTGCAAAAAGCTTAAAAAACACCTGGAAAGTTAACAAGCTTCGGCTTGGCAACGGGGCCCCTCGAGGTAATCTCGCGTGTCAAACTTGTATCAGTATTAATGTATTTTTATTACCTCAAGTTATATTCATTGTCATTAAAACTTCTAAAGTTCATAAACAGCCCGTAAATAAATAACATGTTGAGGTTCGCGTGCGGGGATCCCTTCCGTTTGACTTATCATGACCAAGTTTTACTGTGTTTGTTGAATTCGTATGACATCGTGCCTGGATTTTAACGTCCGATTAGTTCCGGCTTCTTTGTTTAAATTTACATACCTATATTTTTTTTTTCATTTTCATAGTGTACTTAATTGATATCTGAAGTTACATTTCGATCTTCTGGTTCTCTTAATTCTAATAATTTTGGTAGGCTACCACTTGCCTTATTCTTATCGACAGCCCCCGTGGCACAGTTGGTTATACGGCTGTGAAACAAGAAGCGGCGGGTTCTAACCCCGCACCGCAACAAATATTTGTGTGAACCACAGTTATTTATCGGATCTGGGTGTTTGTGATCAGTCTCTCGTAGTTCCTAATACCCACGACACAAGACTCGATCTTAGTGTGGGGTCAGGACTATGTATGTTACTGTTGGTTGTATTTTATTATTATAAAACTGTTAAGGCATTTTAGTTAAATTGCATAAAATATATTATATTTTCTTTTTGGTCATGTCTTCTATTATATACTTCTACACTAGTTGAGGCTATGTGCAAACACTAATTAACAAATAATTTGTACAAGATTAGCTTGAATAGATTTCTGTGAATGGTTATATCTAATGTAGACAGGTTAAATAAGTGCTTAGTACATATGGTGTTATTATCTAATACTAGTTGCTAAACGGTGTAGCATTTGCAAATAAAATTATATAGAACCATAAGCCCTTTATTGTATGATTCTTACTTTAAAGGCTTATACAATGTTGAGCTCTATCTATAAGTCCTAGATTAAATATATAGAAACAATTTCGATATTGTTCAGATACAAATTGTTGGCGCAAATTAACTTCTAAAACAGGCGTTAGTAAGTTATAACAAAATTTTACAATACATTTAATGTGATCGAAAAAATAATTAAGAATTAAGGTATAGTTTGATTAAATATTTTCCTAACTCTTTTAACATATGTTGGTGCTTGAAATAAAATAAAATAGAAATATGTTTTAAGGATCTTTTTGCGGACTTTCCCGAATTTTCGATTACTTTCTAGCTTTCGTGGGCACGGTAGGTTATTTCAATGTGTAAAATTCGCATTTGAAGAAACCAAAATGTTGGTGCGATAAAAATTAAGAGCGCTACTATTATCTCCTACCCTTCAGGTAAAATTAATATTTAAAGAGTTGATAGGTTAGCCGTAACTCACGGTAGAGCGTTCTTATCTTAGTTAAATATAGATTTACCAGACGATAAACAGGTGACAAACACTAGCTAATCTCTGGTGATAGGATATTATAATGTTACAGCAAACATAGCCTCGGCAGCTTCCGTCGTTAATCTCTTATCTTGCGAGATATTATTAAACTTTTTAATCAGGTTAAAATAATAATTGATAATCTTATCTGAAGATGTGCTAGTTGGAAAAAAAGGAGCGTGTTAAAATTGATCGTAATTAACTTATGGATTAAACTATGTATGGAATGAAATGATTCTTTAGTTGACAAAAGATAGTTAATATCAAAATAAAATAAATGACTATATCTTGGAGTAAATATTTAAGAAAGAACGTTAGAGCCATATAAAAATGCAATCACAGGTAAACTAAGCTTTTTCTTAACAATTGCTTTACATATCTGACTCGAAGGACTATTGTTCATACCAACCTTATCTGTATCAACCCATATACGTCCCACTGCTGGGCACGGGCCTACTCTACAATCGACAATACGATTGAGAGTGGTTAGGCCATATAGTCTACCACGCTGGCCTAGTGCGGGTTGGCACCAACCAACCTTATGCGAAATTATAACTTAAATACACATAATATATCATTTGTTTCGAGTATGGCTGTTTATGAGACCGAAAAGCCTCACATAGTTCCTGATACCCACGACACAAGACTCGATCTTAATGTGGGGTCAGGACTATGTATTATATATGCTATTTATCTATAGTATGTACTTATATAATTTAACATAAATATTTAAGGTATATAACGTGTATATTCTATAAAGTTTTCTGTATCACTAAATGACGACAACAAGATTTATATCGAAAAACCGGATATCTTCGTATTTTACGACTTACAAACATCGTCCCTTTAGACATATTTTGTAGGTTTATTTTATACCTAGAAACATAAGGATTCCTAGATTAGAGATCGTAAAACATATTTTTTGTGTTTACGAGAAGTTTTACTGCCTATGTCATAAAATATGTTTGATTGTTTCTTCGATTGTCTGAATCGTGGTAAACTGACATAAAACATATACAGAAAACTTACGATGACAAAAAATATCATAAGTCTTTAGCTGAGGCATAAGGGTATAAAATAAATAATTGAAATAACTCTTTAAATTTAGCCTACATGGGAAAACTAGATGTAACGATTAAACTTATCTGTTTGAATCAACATTTACTTTCTTTGGTAGGTATTTATAACTGGTGGAAAATATACATAACATAAAAGTACAGGAATTATTATATAAAACGCTTTTATTTTTCCACTCACGTCCCCATAAGATAAATTAAATAAATCTTAATATTCTAGATGTGTTTTCTAGATTATTACGCACATCATATTATACAATGCATGAGATAATCGTCAACTGTCCGCCCAGTGCCACTTAGATTAATCGATCGACATATTGCGAGTGACTTTCGTTATTACTTTGTAGCTTTTTATTGTTAAACACATACGTAATACTCATTGTTTTATTATCTTCTTATAACTGAGAGCTGAGAATATTTACTACCAAGCAATAACATCGGAAAAGAAAGAAAAACAAATGTCAAAATAACCACCAAATGAAATTACGTTCCGCCGCGGTGGCGACATGAATATCTGTACTATGATCCAAAGCTATCCAGATTCGGTTGCGCTCGCGAATCTACTTCTTATTTCAACGTAGTAAGGCTCATAGTGCGCCAAATCCAACTTCCCAAAAATGATGTCACTCATAGTAATGTCTGACAGCGCGTGTACTTCAGACGCGGCTATACGATTCGCCTAAAAGAAGACGCAAGGATTACTACCGTTTGAATAAATAAAACCGGAAGACAAATTTGGTCGTCGGGCTCGTGTTTAGGAAAAATATGAAGTTTAATAAAATGGCAGGAAGCTAACAATGAATCCTGTGTCACTGACCCGTGTATCGAACACATCTATTTTTTTATGCGAATCGTGTTCTGTTACTAAATGATTTAAGTATTAAACAAAAAGCGTCTACGTCTATAAATTTAATATCCGAAAAATTGCGTTAAACCCACTCTCATATTAGTGAATTCAGAATCAAGTTTAACAATGTAAAGAGCAACATTTCTGCACTCATTCCTGACCCGAGACGGACGGCCGGCCAGCAATGTGGTAAAAATGTCGTTCAATTTATTCCCAAATTTTAGTCCCGACTGGTCCCTTTTTGTTACCATCTGCGCGTCTCGCGAACCCGAAAGTCCAGACAGCTCCACCCTAAAAACCGTTTAGATGAGATTCTTATCCTTTCACTCGCCCGTCAAATCCCGTATCGTTGTCTCTGTCTAAAAGTTCGAACGGGCAGGACCTGTCGGCCGTCCTAGTCGCGCGCCTGCGTGCCGCCCATCGCTCGCACCCTCTCTGGCTCGTGGCAATTCGTGCGTTTCCGCTTCCCACACGAGTGGCGGCCATGTTTGGCGGGACTGTCAAGTGAACGCCAGTTTGGCGCGTATCAAGCAGGATGAACAAGGTCGGTTTCCATCGGCGGAAGCTTTTTGTGGACTCTCATACATTGAATTATGCCGTGGAGCGCTTTCATCTTTTGACATAATATTTCTTATAAATATTAATGGTTTGCGTGGAAATCATTTCAGATGGCGCCAATTGCGGGAGTGGCGGACGTGAGCGGGCGTCTATTGCAATTGTAAGTTATTTTTGTAATTACTCCGTAGTCATAAATTTTGAATGATAGCGTCTGAAACATTTCAGTATTTCATTTTCAGTTTTGTAGATCGAATTTTGTTCTATTCCCACTCCATTTCTGTAGAGAGTAATAATCGTACATCTGCATATTTAGAAATGGGTGTAATTTAACATTATAGTTGGAAATATATAATGCAAATTCAAATATTATTTTCTATATAATTTAAACAATTTGATATTACATGATTATATTTTAGTAAACTAATTCCATGCTACAGCCAACAGCGTAAGGTACTCATTACAACATAAAGTGTTAAGGAACGCCCCATTTTCAAATATGTAATGCAATAGTAGAATCACGTTTTTAAATATCGAATCTCGCAATACTGGCCAAAAATTCGAAGTTTAAAAATCAAACGCTTTCTATTTTCGAAACAAAGGTGTTCTATGAACAGCCGCCATAAAATCTACGAAAGGTGAAAAAGATACATAGACAATAGCGCCCTGTGCGTTTAAACACGTAACTAAACATTCCTGTTAATTGTTTTAACCGGCATGGTTTCTGGGTCGGCATTTATTAGCGCTACGGAAGGTTCCTGTGTTACTCATCCTCTAAATTTTAGAGTGCCGCTATAAAAACGTTTGCATATTGTTTACACTTACAATAACTACCTGAGTGTAATGTAAAGCAGGAAATATCCACTAGAGTTATTTCTCTAGTTGGTACATGATATGCGGATATGTTAAGGTAGGTAGATATACCTACTGTTGTAGACGATGTAGGTACTCGGGATCTACGTATGTCCTACAGGTACTAATGTAAGAATATAACGCTCTATTCGCATAATTGTATTATATTATATTTCATATTATCTGCTTGCTTATTGATTATATGAAGTTCAAATCCTGGATTGAATAGGTGGCTTTTCTTGCGTTTTTTCCATAAATGTTAGAAAATTTAAATTATTTCATGAAGACATTGATATTAAACTGTAGGGACTTAAAATTTAATATTTCTAATAATCTTAAAATTTTAGACACGCAAATAACCAAAAGAAACATGGACGGGCTGAACAAAATTACATCACAAAATTCCACACCATCCTTTTACCATTCAAGAAGGTTGATTACATCACAACCTTTTTTAACTAATACAGTAAAAACCCCAGGTAGTGACCATCGATTTGTATGCATTGTAACATGTAGTTATGAATGTATTAATTCGCTTTGTCCATACATACAGCTGTGTAAATTCATCTATGTTTTAACTGACACTATTGTCTAACAATCATTGTACAATAGCAGAAATGCAAATGCTACCTTCGGATCTACTCGCCCACATGACAAACGCATATATTATTCATCACAGTTCACGGTTTACATCTTGAAGGTTATACTGCAGCTAAGGAGTTACTGAATGAGATGCTCCTTACATTTCAAACAAAGCTTCGCTGGCAAAATTGAACCTAATAAAGTACATAATGCAATATAAGTCCAGAGTGGTCAAAATATACATTATATTTTGTCATTTCGCGTTCTCTGCTTCTTGCATTTCAAACCTAAGCTTTACTGACAAAATTAAACCTTGTCATGATAAAGTATATAAAGCAATGTCAGACCAGGGTGGTCAAATATATACTTTCTGTTTTGCTATTTCGTATTCTCTCATACCTAATTTGCACGACCATAGCCTATGGTCATATAAAATTTTCCTTGTTTGCTCTTCTCATATAATGTAAGAATATCAATATTTGTCTGTACACGACTATTAGCATGTAAATCTTATTTTCCACAGTATTTTTTATTTGTACTATTATTCGTTTTAATTCTAAAATCTATTTTCCGGGCAGAAAATCGTATTACCTTCTGTTGGTATTATTTGTAACTGTAGAGATTTTATCTAGAGTAAAACGCTAGATCGATCCAGAGTCTAGACACTTAATGTATTCCATTGGGGTGGATAGCGCTACCAAGTATGTATTTTCGTCAGATCCATTACTTACAATTTATTTACCATTTTATTTTGTCTCGGTTCAGGACATTTAATTTTCATATCCGATTATATTTCTGAAATAATTAGAAAATATGAATATGATCATCCACAAACTTCATTACAATTTCGTTGTCTTAATAATAATGCAAGTTTAGTCAACCTCTATGTTCTTGTAAATCCATAATAATTAAACCTTTGTGAAGGCAATTAATATATTATGCTTAGGAAGCTCCCTCGTTAGTCATAACGAACCTTGCATCTCTTTAAATATTAACTAGCTTACCTCACACATCCGATTACAGTAAAGCAAAAACCTTAACATAAATATTGAAACTATCTCGTTGGAGTCAATAAAGTTTTCTTTACTTCTTCATACCAGTGAAAAATACGATCTGTACATTATCATGCTTAGAAATGATTTGTTTTATAATTAAGCTTGTAAGAAAAGTAAATGTTAAAGCTAAACTTAACGCTAAGATTCCCAATCTTATTATTACTACATAGTACATCATTTACTTCTAAAAATTTACAAGTAATATGCCCTATTTATTACCACCTCTGTAGCAACTGCTGGTCTAACACGATCGATACAATTTGCCCATTAGCGGCCGTTTTCTCCAATCACAAGGGCGCCATTAGAATTATTTCCTAATTTCTCGTGTTTGGCATATTCATATCATCAGTGTAAACAGGCAACAATTATGCAGAGCAAACTAACAAAATGTGTAAATGGGGCAATTACCACCGCTTATGTAGGCTGACGTACAATTAGTGGTTCACTAATAGTTTTCATCACCAATAGTTTCGTGCGATACGCGTTGTGGGAAAGTATCACATCGAGATCGTCTCTCGTGGTGATTGCATCGCCTCTTTTGTGCTTTTTATTTTTTTATTTTCTTTTTTTTCGACAACTTCGAATGTGACCAGCCAGTATTTTGTTGAAATTCTATTTTTAAATTCTGTTTTATTTTGTTCTCCATCAACTATTTGAGAGGTGAGTTGATTAAATATAAAGCTTAATTTTGCTTTGGCATTGAATTACTTAGTTAACTTATCAATATTTTCTTCATTATTATACATTGTATTATCAATTGTTCTAGTTCTAACCCCCAATGACTTTATAAGGCTTATATTTCGTATTGTAATTTGGAGTTATATCGGTTGTAGTTCGTAAATACAACAAACTGTCCGTGAAGTTAGATTTATTTGGCACAACTAGGTCAGTGCAGGCTTCTAGGGTGGAAATGTATGGCCTAGCGTTTGGAGCACATGAAATTTATGTTAACTACCGATGTGTACATTGTACAAGATGTACTATGTGTATGGATACCAGGCTTTGGATCGATATTGCGTCGTCAGGCAATCTTGCTTTGCAATATTCAAATTGAAGATTAGCAATTTATTTGAAAGATTTGACATTATCTTTATAAATATGAGTATCTGAGCGAAGCAACTTTTAAGTATATGCAAGCTTTTTTATGATAAGTTTTACTTTTTTTATAGAATTCCGTGTGATCCTAAAACGTGTAATAAAAAAAGCTTAATATGTAAAAAGCCCGTAATATTTTCTTTAGTATATTACTAATGCATTACCACTACACTCTTACGCAAGAATGAAAATAGCTTTTAGGTACATAATCAAGCCAAATAACACCCTCAAATAATATTTTCGCCTTATTTTTTTTTCTGTAAACATAAAATTTTAATTCCGACCGTATATAATACAGAAAACAAATAAAACTTGTCTGAATAAAGAATTTTTGCGTCGTAAAATTGTACTAGCTGCTAGCTTTATGTAATAGCATGTCGGGAATACAAGGGACTAAAATGGAAATAGCGGAACATAAAGGAACTTGGGAAAGTCGGATACTTTCATAAATTATTCTTATTTGATGTGGACGAAACGGAACGAGATTCTCTTTGCGTAATGGAAGCATTACTATCGAATGCGAAAGATACAAGCAAAAAGGTTTCGTAAATACCAACAAGCACAAATAACGAACTAAATAAGAATATTAAAGACTGTCAATTCCGTAAATAATCAATAACGCCTCTGAACGTAAAACTCTTATGGCGCGCATTTACATTAAAAATCAATTAATAATATTAAGTAATAGATTACATACGTAATCGGACAACCAAAGGACAAAATCATACAAGAATCGATATCGTATTCAACTAGTACCGACGCCTGGCACGATGCAATGACGCATGAATTTATTGATTTTAATATCTGCCAGCGCATTGTATTAACTGAGAATAATAATGTACCAACACAGAGACATGAAATCAAACATCCAAGATTCGCTTAGCAACTAGTGGGCTGATCAACAGATTTGTTCAACAGCTGCTTGAAACTCCGGGGACCAGCGGAGAAAGAGCTCCTCCAACGTTTAACTCGCGTCGGCTCGGGGATCGCATGCCAATAGGCTGCCGGGAAGGGGAGGTCAGGATACACTGGCGCCGATAAGCGGGGGGTCTGGGCCATTCATTCCGTCCCAGGCCGGGGGCGGCGCTCATTGCCTGCGTCCGGAGTGCGCGCATGCGCGTCCCCTGACCCAGTTGCCTGCGCCGCGCCGCCGCCGGCCGGATGGCGACCTCGTTACTCCAAGGTTGGCGAATCAACGGGCCGAATTCGCGGGTAGCACAGACGTAGTGACGCGACGCGCACCCGACGCACTCCTCTCCGCACGATTAAAATTAGAATCGATGTTTGATTTATCAGTGTCACGTATCGAGATCACATCAAAGCAATTTACGTGTTAACGATTTTATCCGAGCACGGCGCGCCAGTTAACACCATACACGGGGGCCCAATAAATCAGGTATGCCGTGTGCGAATTAAATTATGGACAATGTTAATATCGTCCTACTTAATTGGATAAAAAATGTACAAAAACGCACGCATAAATGCAGTGAATAAAAACTTGTATATTCCATGAATGAATCATGAATAAATGAGCTAACGTTTTAAAGAGTGTTAAATATCCTGCGTGTTTATGAGGCTACCGGTGATGTAACATTTGCGAAATATCACATGATTACGTGCGCGTACAACAAACATTGTTTTATATTGATTAGCGTGCTCCGGCTAAAATGTACAAAGTGCTAATAAGTTCCTTCCGTCGCGTCGGTACGTAATGCGGTGGAATTTTTAACTTTCTCCAATGTCACTTTCGACGTTGTCGCGTTAATGGGACCACAACCATTATTCATGTGTGGACACAGTGTAAGGTTGTACAAACAGGGCCGTCCTCACTTGTCTCCGTGTTTATTTTAGTGCGCCATGTCTATAGATAACTGGCGCAATTACGATGATCGATTACGGCACTTGACTACTGCTCTGTTACACGCTCGATATGGCAACCAATTGTGTGCCTGACGCCGCTGTCGCGTAATTTACCATAATCGATAAAAATGTGCCGCGCGTTGACAACACTATTATACGTGATGGATGTGCATTTTGACAATTTGTTTAGAATACATTGCCTTGTGAAAAAAGTGGTTGTTGTAACCGTAAATAATTTATTTTATAAATGCTTAATTTTCTTTTCTCTTTTTTTCCAGAGACAAGGATCTTCGCAACGCTGACGCGGCATTGCAGTAGAGAAGTTTCTTTATACATATTTTATAACATACCTTACTGTATCTATGTATATTAATTTTATATACTAACATAAAAATCCATACGCTAAAATTAGGCACATGCTAACCCAACAAATATTTCCAACTAGATACGTAAATACACAATTGAAACTCATCTAACACGCCCTTAATAATGGCCCTTTGGAGCTCGAAGCAGAAGCTTACTCATACATTACTAACAACTGCGGCATCTCAGGAATGTACTCATTAACTATCTCGGAATGCCGACACTTTCTTGCACGCGTGCTTTACGAAGCAACTATTCATTAATATAAATTAATTTTTCTATGGATGCTTTATATTCTACTTTTTGTTTTTTTTTAAGTCATGCTTGAGAATATTAATTAAACTTCCTTTTTTATTTTACATATTTTAGTCAACATTTATTTCATAAGTGAATAACTATTAGTCAGAAAATAATATATCCATAGTCCGTTTCATGACTCACCAATATGTCATCTAAAGTCCTACTTTCTCAAGTCTCACGTGTATTTTCTGAGTCATTCCAGCACACAGAAGGACATCACGACTTCATTGCATCATTATTAGTGCCCTACATCTACCCTGTAGATCCGAATTTGTTTGAAGTGAGGCGACAAATTCGGTTCTAGAGAGGTTTGTGTGGTGCATGCACTGCCACGCTCAAGACTTGCCGAATGAAGAAAAGCTGGATATATTTTGATGATTTTTATTGGAATTTTATATTGTAATATTACATTCTTTATGTTATTTTTGGGATGTTAGTAGCCAAAATACGCCCAACTGGGCGCATGGGCCTCCTCTACACTGGAAAGTACGATTAAAATGGGTTAGGCCACCACGTTGGCCTAATGTGGGTTCATAGACTATGTACCATTTTTTTTTTGGGGGCTATTGGAAGGTTTTGTGTATATTGGAAAATTATTGTTAGAAATATTATATTTTTATAATTGCTATGTTTCAAATAACATAAATAATGTAATAAAGAGTACTAGTTTGCTATGATACATTTAATATACGAAATATAAATTTACTCTTCCGATAATTTTATATAGATACATTCTATCTTAAATTTTTTTACCATAGTCCAAGTGATGATTGATTGAAAAAGTTTTTATAATAATATTATAAATTGTACTATGAAGCTTGATTTATTAGATTGTAAGTAATTGTCTTAATCTAATTGTGTACCTGTCTCTTTAGTCGAGTACCTCACTGCTGTATACAGCTACAGCTTTTAAAAATATCCATTTTCGCGAATGTACTAATATCGTTTTAAATTTTGATTTAAGAAAATTTTATCCATGTTGTTCTTCCCATTTAGATCGACTAGAATTGTTTCATATAATGTTTTAATATTATTGTTCATATTTTTGATGGAAGAAACAAAATACAAAATATTTTCAAAATGTATTTAGTTTCTAATAGTTTAATGTTGTTTTAAGGATTGAGTCATGTGTGTAATGTGTACAATAATTTATTGATGATTCCTTGTATGTAATTCAAAATTAATGTCGAAAATAAAATATTTTTTACTGTGTGTATTTATGTGCAAAATGAATCATTATTTGGAAATAAAAACTATGCAAATATTTTCTTGGTTTTTATTCACCATCCCATTAAACATAATACCAATAGACACCAAATTTACAACGAACTAGTTAGCATTGAACTGAAGAGAATAGTTTAACAAATATTGAGTATGGATTCATAAAACTTTTTTAACATGATTTACATAATAATGTGAAAATACTGTAAGCAAACATTTAGAGTTATAAAAGAAAACAAATGACATGCTAATAAAATGAAACAAGGCAATGCAGAATTCATAGAAAATAAAACAATTCGAACTGATTATATCTGGAAGAGTATTTGATTTATTATTTGCTGAAAGTATTTACGATTAAGTACAAATACATTATTATAAAATGAATTTCTATAAAAGGAGAAGATATACCGACAAGTATGCTAAGAAATGTTCATATATGCTTCTGGAAGAGATTGCTATGCTGCTTCAGGCTTCTACACTTTCATATATTGACTTAGCTGTGTAGTTTCAAATTATTCACAAAATAAAGTACCTTAATATATTAATTGGTATTAAAGTGCTAGTGGAGGAAGCTAAGAAGGCTGTTTAGAACCAAGTGGGTTAAATAGGTAAAATGTTAAAAATAGAGAATAAGTATAGCCTTCTAGATTAGCTAGAATGATACATCCCACTACTTATGGTAGTCCTAGCACCTTCCTAGCGACCTAATCACTGTGATATTTTGGACTATTTCACTATATTTCATAAGTTCTATTTATTTAATACTTAATTTAAAAAATACCATCGTTATACCATACCTACCTATGACAAATTTGCTAGTACCGTATTGGCTGAAGCGAATCTATATCTATACGAAAAAAATAGCTAGCGTTATCTAACGATGTATAATACAAACAGCTTATGCGATTAATGTAGCCAGCACCGCCCTAAAATGTAAATATTCAGAGGCTTGGATCAATACTGCGGGTTCTTAGTGCTTGCTATTCAAATAGAGATGGCGTTGGTGCGTAGTTTTCAAGCACAGACGACTAAAAATACAGACGGCCAACTCCATACAAATGTTTTAACACGTTATGCATACTCACACAACTACATTCATTTATACATTCTACATATAGAATTCCATAGAATTCATTCAAATGTTCATCGGACCTTTCATTCTTTTCATTGATAATTTTACCACTGACCAATAGTATTTAAGATTTTTGTTCCGCGTATTTGAGCCATCTCCTTTGCGCGTTATACGTATATATATTTTGACGAGTTTCGAACCAGAGCTGGAAATCGGTACTTTAACGAAATTGCCGATTTTTCAATTATAGGGATGTACAACATATTTTAAGCGATCCGATTTTTATTACCGAAAATTTGCCGGTTTTATATTTGGGCATCATTCGTATGCATGTTAAAATTACCAGATTTCATACGAAAATAAAAAAATAAAACAAAGTTATAATTCAAAACCTTTACTTAACAAAATTTATAAATGAATTTTATTTCATATTTCTACATTATTTTTAACATTTTTATCATAATTTAATATTACAACCTAAAATACTTTTTATACATTTTCAAATTGATTTGAACATTTTCAATTTGTAAATATTAATTCTCTTAATTTTAGGACTATTAAAACAATGCCAAATCAAAGAATATCACTGAACTAACAAATAAAAGTATAAATGGACACATTTAGTGCACAATATATTTTCCAATACCATGAAACGGCACAATATTGCTATATTTGTAAAGTGTAAATTAAATATAAGAAGCCATTCGTGTAAATTAATAATAAAATACACCCAATTTAACAAACATTTGAAACAGAGCAAAATTAAAAACATATGCTTACATATCTGAAGTATTTAATAACAAATTATTATTTAAAGTAGGACATAATGAAAAATATGTTTGGGAAAGTCATAATATCATATTTACAATAAGAAAATATACACAAAAATGTATATCAAGTGTATGTATATCAAATCATAGAACACATTAAATGCATAATACCAACATACTAAAACATTTGAGATTAACTATTATATAACAACATATTAAAGAAATAGGCAAAAAATATGTTTATAATAAGGTAATTTTGAAGAATGCTTTTATGCTATTACAGTACATAATATAGCTTGGTAGGCACACCTGTTTTATGCATACTGTTTTCAATATTATTCATTTCATTCTTAACTTCAATACACTATTGCATTGCATTTCATTTTAATAACATATGACCAAAAACCTTTAACAAATGCCTTTTCTGAACATCTTAATCATATCAAATAGTATCAATATTATAAACAGATTATTAAATATTAACATATAAGTAAATATTAACATATAAACCTACAGAGTAGAGATCCTTCAGACACAGAGGTGAAACTTTCTTTATGCTTCCAACGATGAACCCATTTGCCTGCTAAATACTTGGACTGCAAATTTAACCCGAGTCTTGCCTGGAAATTATAAAACAATTAATTAATAACAAAATAAATATGAAAAAGACACAATCAGTTGTTTCCACTGCTTGCCTGAAGTTAAATAATAATTATAAAACATTAAATAATTATAAATTAAGCTGTGATGAACTTGCAGGTACCTATACCAATAAAAAGCTCTAATATTGAATTGTACTGTACTAGATCGGTCTATGTTGTCCCAATTGCAGAGCACGAGCATCCTCTACAACCGAGAGTATCAATGAAAGGTGTATGGCTACATAATTCGTCATGATGGACTCATACAAAAAGCTAACCTTTTCACATGAGATCCAAAACATCTGTATTTTATAATGTACATATTTGAACGTATTGTTATTTCTTATATTCCGGCAACAATTTAAAACTAGGAATAGTATCACAACATGGTCACAGCGGAATAAAATATTATATTTACCTTGTTTCTGTCATATGAGGTTAGAATTATGTTTTTTAATAATTTGGTGCTCCATGCTCCGCCAACATAGCTCTGTCCATTTAGTACATTGTTTTTATACTTTGTTTGGGAAGGACACACAACACTTTCTTGAATACTTTATTTGATTTGTGGTAAATTCACTCGGGAACAAAACACGTGACCAACATGAATAATTATCATGAAAATCACAAGTTTATAGATACCATTTGCACAAAACAAACTATATAACGTTCGCACTGCTAAATATTTACGTTACTGATTACAAAATAGATGAAATAACATAAAAAATATAAATAAAATCAACCGAACCAAACTAACAAACAGTGATTGATTGTTGACAAAATGGCGGCAAGTGCTGAGTGCACACGCACACATTTACAAAAATAGCGTAAGTGAAAAAGATGGGGCGAAAACGGCATATGAGAAAGCGAGATAAAAAAATGGGTCACTTTTTAGGCCCAAGTTAAACGGGCCTGTTTTCAAGCAAATACATTTTGTTGTTTCTAGCTACTCGCCGATAGATGGCAATACGTAACTAAATTGCGTAAAAATATTTTGCATACGCATATGTCTTGTATTTCATGTTTTTAATAATGTTATTGTAGTAGGTACACGGAATATTATGATTGTCAGTACTATTACCTTAAAGTAAAACGTATTATTTCAAAATTTTAAATGCATTTATTGAAAAGTTGAATAAAGAAATAAACCTTACAGTATATAGAGATGAATTAAATTAAAAAGTATAGTATTTGATGCCTCTGTTTTATTAATTAACTATGTACCTTCAATAGTCACAATATCATATTAAACTTTTATGAAGTTTTACATTTTTAAATTATTACCAAGATAAATGTTTTTTTTGCTACTAATTACTCATAATATATTTGAATATTATTTTTCTGAAATTAATGGAATTCATCATGTATGGAATTAATTATCATACCTAAAATAAACTTGACGATGATATCGTATAAAACAGATAGAAGCATGAATATTTCCGTTTGAAAAATTTAAAGTATGATAGGTAGAGTCGATAAGTTTTATTGAAGCGGGCGACTAATTACAAATATATAAATCAAATCTTTCTTCACATGCATAGACAGACTAGCCGCAGTATACAATAAGATTTAGTAAAAAGATTACAAAGCCCAAACTATTGAAATTACACCCCACAGATGGCACTGCAATACCTAAAGCAATATAAAACATCTAAAATAGCAAAATATAACAAATAAAAGCAAAATCTATTTCCACAGCACAATAAACAAGCGGGCCGCGGTACCAGGAATGCAGAGGTATAAGGAGTTTGGAAGATTAATGGTTACCAGCACAGCAGACAACCGCGGCGGCGTTTGACAAGCGCAGGTGCGCTATTTTCATAATTGGCCCGACCCGATGAACGCGCCCTTTCAGCTTTCAGTATAGTGACTGTGGTCATGTGAGACAGTTTATGTAATTACTTTATGGATTATTTTGTTTTTAATTTATCAAAATATATTTAAAGGTGTTCTTGAACTGTGATGAAAAAATTAAATATTTATTAAAATTGAAAAGAGACTATATAACTATCAATCATCTTCAGTCACAGGAAGTAAATAAATTTGATTATTAATTAAAGAAATAAACATATTCTTGTTTTACATTTGTAAATTATACAAGATTTTGTAAAATGTTCATATTTTACTCACAAATGATTAAACTTAAAAGTAAACAAATCTAATTTAGACATTGCAATATGCTTGAGACCTGGCCAATAAGTTGAATATTCACTAAAAACAACTTACAGTACATCGTTAAGTTCCGTAATAAAAACAATCTAACACGAAAACATGCATTTTAATTCCTTTCAAACCTTAGACTAAACAGTAAAAACATTTACTATGTATTTTTACCCAGTAAAACATTTCACAGACACAAATAGCTTCGTGCGACAAATTACCGAAAGGAAATGCAAACTATAAAATATGAACCAAGACAATTAGTTAATCCATGGTTTACCTCACCTGTCCTGCAGGATGCTAACCTAACTAATGTCTAAGCCGACAGTTAGCGCATGTGTGCACGAAAATCTGACATCCAGGGGCTCACCTCTATAATGAGCACTATTAATCAAACACTGCCTTAGCCCAACAACTTGACAAGGAGTGGTACGATAAGCCCTGCATATGTGCCAAATCTAACGATATAAATATTTCAATTTTCGAACGTGACTTGTCGTATGTCTGGTGATATTTGTTCGATTTTTAAAAATCTAAGTCATATAAATTTTTTTATTTTAAAATCTAAATTGCGTTGTCTAAGGTAGAATTCTTTACATGGCTTTACCAAAAAACATATGAGTAGGCAATGAAGCTAAAATATTAATAATTCTATATTATTAAAATAAGGTTAAATATTAAATAGAGAGATAAAGAATTTCCTAATTAATCTTTTAATTGCGTCTAAATTCAAAACACATACAATAGAATACGTACGTACTTCCAAACATTTAATCTTTTAACCGTGTTAAAAGGGATTTAAATTAAATTCAACTTTCGCAAAAATCATTAGCGTGCGTTCCGAAACGAGATCGAAAAAATTGTGTAACTGAACGAAAGCATTGAAAGCAGGAAGGGCCCCGTCAAAAATTACTATTATACCCCCGGCACATAATTAATGAACCGCTTATTCAAATACATTTAAAACTATTATTCATGCCGTTTACGTTTCAACATTCCGACCGTTTCTTTGAAAGGACTCCTTTATGTTATTAATTAAAAACGTGGCCTACCTTATGCGATTTCTAAATAGTCGAGACACGAGGCGTAACGAATCTTTAGGGTAAATATTTTTTGTACGACAGATAAGTACGTAGTTATATTAATAATGTTTAATTAATGCTTATTGTACGGCAAAATGTGCTGCATTTTACAATATTAAATTTTGAATAAGTTTTTCATATTATAACCATAATTTAAAAATGATTAATGTTGAAATATAAGATGATAAAAACACCAAAATGCACTACAACCTGAAAACTACTAGGGGAAACTATTTTAGAACTCACTAACAGTAAAAAAAAATATTCATTTATTACTTAATTGTTTTATAATTCGGAAAACGAAGATACAAAACAGAAAGCTATACAAAGCAGTATCTAAACGGAATAGTTCGCTAAAGGAAAAATGTCGACAGAAAATAGAATTTACTTCCTCATTCGGAGCGTACCAATCACAACTGACCCGTCAGATCTTTTTCTACCAGCACTGCTCAAACGGAAAAGAAAAAGCTGATGGGTCAAGTTACGTTGGTCGAAGATTTTCCGAATTGTGGTGCTTTTTTCTTGTATTTTTTCCGTCAGCTTTCCACCCCGGGGCATGTTCGTTATTATTATTTGCCGGATCCTGGGAAAAGCGAGTGTTCGCCGGGTGCGTCCGCGAACTCAGTCACATTGAAATGGATAACGTTTTTCTATTAGCAACTCTTTTGTTCCGTTACTCCCCTTTCATCGGTGTATTTATCGAGTCGAATTAAAAACAACTTTATAATAACAAATTGTGTTGTATGGATGAAGTGTGTTCTTTCTTTTTGATTTGTTATATTCGCGATTTATTCATTGTCGTATTTTAGTATGCATTTGTAATACTACTTTTCAAGATATTTAAATTTTTATTTTTTTATCATTTCTTTAAGAAATGTCTGTCGAAGCTTGTTTAATAGCAAATAGTACATATTAAGATTGAGTGTTTTGTTTTTGCATCTGAAGTAAAAATAATTATACATTTTAGGGTCACTACAACAAGTAACTAAACACAACTATTATTATTAAAACTAAATATAAATAATATATAAAATAGGCTGCATTTTAAACTCTAACAGCCTTATTCATAGACAGATTTAAAACCTATCATAGCATTCGAATATTTTGTCCCTTTCGAACACCTTTTGTATTCAGCTTGAGCGAAGAAGACAAGACATTCGATAGCTAAAACAGATTTAAAAAAACAATGAATAACGCCGATTAAATCTAATAACCAAACCCCATGCCTTTATTGCTAACGATTTTTATTTGAAATATCGGTAACCTCTGATATAAAAATTTTGTAACTATTATTATTAATTAAAAGAATAATTTACAATCGAAAAAGTACAACTGACAACTTCTTAATACTAATCATTAATAACAAACGCATAACACATCCCGTACAAGTGTACTCGCGCGGGTTAAATGTAATTTTTCCGACCGTTCGTCCAGAGAGTCATAATATTGCAGTTTCCATATCGAAATCCCATTGCAACACTGCACAGCGAACTTTTAATCAAGTCCTGGAGAAACGATTTACTACGAACAACGAGTAAGTATTAAACAATACGCAGATGGGTCACGACGTTTGATATGCAAGCGATTTGATTTTAAATGTGGTAGAGTTAGTATAAGTGTGTGTAGTATAGTGTTTCTCAATGAATCTGTCAGCGTATCGAGAGCGGTAAGGATTGCCTGACAAGAAATAAAAATAAAATTTGCATTTTGTTATAACTGAGATTCCCTGAGATTACCGGTGTTTATTTTTTCTGTTCCCTCTTTGTTTTCTATTCTAGAGGCCGAGCAAAACCTACGACCTCCAAGTATACTAGTCATTTTGAGCGCCTATGTTTTAAACTGGAGCTTATAGGCCAAATATAAAATTGATTATCGAAATAAAATGATTAAGTTTTAGTTCAATAATGACGCCTCTCTTTTTTTATCCTTCATCCTGCATTTTCATTTCGTGTTGTTGCCTCTGTTAGTTCTTATTACAAGCATATTTTATTTCGATTGCAGATGCAAATAATATTTCCTTTGATTATATCTCTTGATTTCATAAAATACGCATATGGACATACATTCTACTTTTTAATTTTTTTTTAATGTTAATGTCATGCCTACCTCTGCATAAAATAAATTTACCTATATCTACAACACGTAAACTTACGTGGATATCTTATAGTCTGACGTCACATCACAGCACTAAAACAAAGCACGTATAGGCATTAATTAGTACGTAACATTCAGTGCGTAGTTAATCTTTGCGTGCATCGGTGCAGTCGGGCGGGCCGCGCGCGCCACCATTAATCACAACTTTTAGCTGCACGCCCCGCACCGCAGCAATGGCGGCTAGTCGTACATTTAAAACAAATTGTTCATAGTTTCATATATAAATGTTTTAGCGGGTTTGAATTACGCTTGATTTAAGGTACGGCGAACGATGCGTCGGGAATCTACAAGGACAGATAAATGATTTGGCTGGTGCAGAAAGTCACTGGAGGAAGGTTGCTCCTGCTTCTCTGTTGCCGAAAAGGAAGCCGGGTGGTAGTTTTAGTGACTTCAGACGCAATGCAACTATAAATTTCGCAAAGAAATGCGATATTTTTCAATCCATTGTTTTTGCAAAAATAAAAGCTATGATTTTAGGAAAAAAAAATATGGATCGATAGGAAAGAATCGGCTTCGTTTTCGGTAGCAGTCTTGATATGTATTTGGAAATCCGTGATGAAGGCCAATTTGCAGTGGCTAAAGAGAGAAGTAGCATGAGGAAAAAGGAAAGACGGCGATATTACTTTATTGCAGGCCGCTTTTGAACTAATCTTCTATGTCGTTGGAGCTTATATTCAGCAGCACTTAATATGGAAGATGTTGATACTGTTGGTTTCATGATTCGAAAGCAGAACTGCATACGAGGGAAGAAAAGACGACACTTAGCGTATTTCATAAAAGCCTTGCTCGACACTGCATTTCGTGTACTGGTAGCGTTATGTGAATCGATCAGGAAACCAAAGCTTAAGTTCATAAGTTTGGTTTGATGCACGCTACTATCAACACATGCAAGCGAAGTGGACGGGGTTGCAGCAAGTCATTGGATGCAGGTCGCTTCCAATAGGTGGATGTGGAGATCCTTGAGGGAGGCCTATGTTCAACACTTGACTTCCCATGGCTGAATAAAGAAAGAGAGACTACTTCCAAGAGATAGCTAGCGAAAGAGGTAACTTACAAGGGGTAATTATTTATGATATTGTTGAAGATGTATATCATAGCCTATTACATATAGTGTTTCCGTAACCTTTTTTTAGCGATTTCGGGTTTTGTCCAGGTGTATTACCAAGCATACTGAAACAATTCAGCCTTCAAACCACACTATAAACTCTTGATCATGAATCAAATTTGTTGTCACGATTCCTTGTTACATTGCCTGTAATCAGAAGGTATCTGGAGACTACCATATTTATTTGAGGATTTATGACTCAAATAATTGAAGTGCAAAACTCATATTAGGTAAGGGCATTAATACTAGGGCCGGCCCGGCTCTATACGGTTGCGGATATACTTTTATGAAAATATTATATCGCCTATGATCATCTGTGATAATGTAGGATTCTAATGCAGAAAAAAAAATCAAATCTGTCAAGTAGTTTCAAAGCCTATTCAATTCAAACCAACAATCAATTCTCCTCTTTATAATATTACAATTTACAACAGATTTCTAATTGATACTAGAGACATAAATGCCGTTATGACTTAGGTTTACAAGTACGGAGATATAATAATCCAATTCATCGTCAGATTTTTTCCTCATTATAATGACCCATATAAAGTGTTCGTATGAAGGTTATTTCCACAGATAATAGCGTATATTTTCCTACGCGTACTCGTAACAAATAGTATTCTAGGAAGAGGTGCGTATGTGCTGAAATCTTTAGTAATGGTTTTCTTAGAATTATTATGATGAATAGCGTGTTATACGAGATTGCAATAGTGAAGATAATTCCTTTTAGTATTACTAACGTTAACATGAGAACCTTTGAATCTTATGAATGAGCAATTCGAAGTGTATTATGACTAAAGATAGAGTACATATTATGAAATAAATGTTATTATACATATATTTTTTTATTTATCGTGATTACGAAACATAAAGATACAGATTGATTAGGTATTTTAGCACTTATAAACCACAAAGGTTGTTTATAATGCTATGTATCTTCAACAAGTCATCGCAAGTCGTTTATTCAAGTACTTATCAAGTGCATAGGTGACAGGAGCTGAGTAGCTAGTAAGTGAAGAATTATGCATTACAATATTATTACAAGGGTATTTTTGTATCAATTGCTTATTCGCCTGATAGTAGGCAACACGATCGCTCATAAACAGTAGCAAAACCAAACAACACCTTGAATTACAAAGCAATGCTTGGCATACCACTGCGCTCTATCCTGAGACATAAGATGTTAAATCTCAATATGTCCAGTAGTTACTCTGGCTACAAGGCCCTTCAATCCGATACACAACAGTGCATTTAAACTGCTGTTTGATGGGAGAAATAGACACTGCGGTGGTACCCACCCAGATGGCCTCTCACATATGAGATCTACCACCAGCAAATAAATTAAACAACTTAAACTGGCAGCAATTGCTTACATTGTTACTGTAAAAATGATTTAAATAGCAAAGATATCATAATATTACCAAATATGTGAGAAATGCTGTGAATTCTATATTTATCAACGCATATAATATAGATCGGTGGCAAATAACGATGTTGATGAAATAGCTGCGTCACGATCCAAGGGGAGCCAACTAATTTGGAACACTAGTTAGCATTCACGGGTTGTGTAGGGGATTTTATATCGAAAAGCAATAAGTACAAATCTGAATCATTTTAAATTTAGTAAAAATATATACTCTTTTTTTATATTCATATTCTAAGAACTTTTTAATCACACTAATTTTGTATTCTGTAACTATATAAACTATATAATTATACGTTATATTTCAAATTTTAATGGAATAAATGTTCTTCTTCTTCTACCTGGCATTATCCTGGCCGGTGCCAGGCTACGCCTTTTGGGCAATTCTCCTCGATTTTGCCCGATCTTCAGCCTCCTCAATAATAAGGCTATTGACCCTCATATCTTCTTTGATGACATCTAGCTAGCGCTTCTTTGGTCTACCCCTCAGTCGAGGTCCGGGAATGTTGAGACTCAGACACATATTGCCGACATGCTCCTGTAGTTTTCTTAAGAAGTGATCATACAAGGGAAATTCTTAGAGTTTATTTTACAATTTGCAATATACCAGTAGCAAAACCTTCGCCTCAACTATCAAAAAGCATACGGTTTACTTAGTTTTTTTAGGGCAAACTGTAAACTCTTTCATCTACAACAAGACTTACGAATGATATATTGCTTATATAGAACAATGTTTATTGTTACGTTAACAATAACAACCCTTTGCCAATTTTTGCCAACTACCGTTCGGAATTGTTACAGTTTGTATTGTATAATTTATGGGGGCTTATAGGTGGTCTGGACAATGGTTTTGCAAGTCACATGGCTTGGAGGTCACTAGCTGGCTCCTTCCCTGTGTCGATACTGTAATGGTATCACTTTCGCAATGGTTCTCAATGTTTTTCTGTAGTTTAGGGATGATATTGGGGTAATTAAGATTTTAAGTTACTTGTTGAATTAGACTTGTTACTAATGTATTTAATGTTTGTTTTTCCTATGATTACGACATATATGATATTTAAATCATTACAGATAACCGATGTTCAGCATTAGGTTTGGTGAATGTAAAAATGCCGATGATGAAGCCTATAGACATTAAATTTCATTTTATTTCAAATTCTATACTAACAATTCAATACCAAGCATTCGCGCAATTCAATAAAATCATTTTGATGCTCAACATCTTATTCCCAGGATGGTGAGTCCACTGGAATATCAAGCATCGCTTTGTCATTCACGGTGTTGATTAGTTTTGCTACTATCCATGAGCTGTCGTATCGCTTACCTTATGTATGCAAATGGCATAATCGTCTCGCCATGCTTTGCAATAAAAAAATCACCGAAAATACGCAAGCAAAATCTCCATAAAAATACAATTCAGATGTCCATACAATCAACTGTCACTGCATCGCGTAAAGTTTGAGCATCGGTGTCGTAAAAACTGCGTGGCATTCCCAACAATGGCGCACTAATGATCGTCTTAACATTCAAATCGCCCACGCCCGCCTTTTGTCTCCAAAAACGCCGAGTTTTTCATTCGCTCAGACTATTTTTCAAGCAGCACGATACTAAATAAAAATTGCCGCGAAATGATTGAAGGATTTAGGTCAACGGGTTGCGAGTATCGACTTCTTGCGACATAAAAAGCTTTTTAACATGGTTCATGGGCAATGCTCTTCTGTTTCGCTACTATTAATTAACCATAGACTAATACGCAACTTCATCAATGGACAAGGTTTAAGGTTTATTGTTGTTTCGCTAAAGATAGTAAGTATGAGAATAGGCTGACTAATTTTGTTACCGAGTATTACAACAGATATTCATTATATTATGTGGTATGATGATATCACAACAATTTTAAAATGTACTTATGTTATGATATATTTATAATAGAATCCAGAATTTGAAATACTGAATGCTACAATTTTGAATGTCAGCTGAGTTTAACCTGGAGACTTAATATTTAAGAACTTTTTGTAAAATTCTATTTTGAACATGTTTCCTGAAAGATTGATAGCGTTTCACCTACACTACACATTATAAAATAAACAAGAAGTTTATATAATTTGTGATACGTTACAGTTCCACTATAACATAATTTCCGTTCTCGTATTATACAATCGGCCAAACATTGAACTAGATATCGCCAGGACGGAAAATCCTAATGGATTTTGCAATATGTGCGAGAGCGGCAAAAAATAAACACTCCAGGCTGATTCAGGGAACATCCAGTCGTTTCCGTACAGAATGTCTTGAAATAATAAGTTATGCGTGGCTAAGGATGAGCCGCGTGATGTCGCCGCCATGTGACACCACCACATCTATTAATCACGGACACAAGTCGTTTTATGTTCCTCCGAGGAACAACTAAAATAATTCCCGCACTGAAATTACGAAACGCTAACCCCGCTTCATTAACAAATATTGTTCACGCATCTCTATGTTTAGAACACGAAAAATATCTTCGCCAGTAATTGCGTAATGAACCGATGGATTCACAACAAATTGTATATTCTCACAGTTCAAAAAACTCAAAAATCATGAGAACGCGATCATTAGCGTCTTGTCACCGATCAGTATTGTTGTGGAAATGGAAAAATCTAAATCTCAGATTCCACAACGGAACGATTTCACGCGTTATAAAATATCGTTGTAGAATTCGAAAATTTTGCGTCGAGATGAAAACGAATCGAACTGGTGGCGTCCGTGTCGAATAATATAAATCGATTTGTTTTCAAAAACGATGTCATTATCTTTGACGAGGGATGAGGGGCTCTGATGACAGGCTGTAATATCTTTGCCAGAAAAGTTTCGCTCGCCCTAAAATTACATACGTTTGTTGTTTTTTATATTGATACGAGTCTATACGAAATAAATGATTGGAGACTGGGTATATATGAAAGAAGGCGCCGATTTTCATGCGTTCACTGATTAAAAGTTATATACCTACCAACTAAACTACCAAATATTATATTGAGCCACTCAGCTCCCGGAAATATCTACCATAAGTACATATGTCTAAAAATGTGCGAATTAAAATATTAGTTTGAATTTTTGTATTCATCGTGATATATTATTTATACTTTTAACACTCAAAATATATCTCAGAAATACCTATATATTTCTTCCTATCTTCTTTTCAATCCAGTCCATCTAATGGTTGTCTGTAAGAAATTGCGGTAAGTGATAAGATCGCCAATTGCCACCTTCATTCAAACGTGTTATCTTATTTTTTGTCTAATTATTGTATGTGGTGTTCGATAAACAATATATAATTAATAAATAAAAATCTTAAACAAAATTTTGTATTAATTCTATCGCGGAATATTTTGTTAAAAATATTTTGACGTCGCTGTATAGCAAAACATCACATACATTTATTTCTTTATTTACAGTTCTTATATCTTATTTCCAACAGCAACATTCATATACATCTCACAACAACACCGTATGAAGCTGTTAATTTCTTCATTCCCTGGAGTATAGCAACTGCCCCTAGTAATCCACGGGAGCTTGCCAATCAACACTGCCGTCAAAGGGACATACGGGCCTTAGGGACGGAGGGACACAGGAACCGAGGGGCAAGAACCGGGAATCAAAATGGACGCCCGATGAATTGTGAGGGACGGGATAAAAGAGTGCATTACAATTTTGACGGCACAACTCCCTTTGAGTTACGATTGGCGACGCTTTCAGACGGATTAAATGGAGTTGTTTTTATTTTTGCTGTGTTCAGTGGTTGCTTTATGCATGCATTAAACAATATTTACATGTGATATAGCTCTTAAATTGTAACTTATTCGTCTAGTCGAATATAAACTCACAAATTCCTGACGGAGTAATGACGGCGCGACCCGGGATTCGAATCCCAGATCTCAGTTTTGCAATCATGCTATAGTACAATATATTGTCGAATGTATTGTAGGAAACGAGAAATATTTTGATATGATTGTTGTGTGCAGCAAGACGAAAAACCCCAAATTATAAATTAATTCCTACTACTTTGAGGTTTTTCGTTATTTATTTTATCAGACTAACTAAAGAAAAAGTCCCATGAAAATTAGTACCTAGCAGGCAAACCCATTCAACATACATTGGCCTTTGCATTAATTAAAAACTGTTCCTCCCACACACCCTATAACTCGAAACAAACTAGTTTACTATTCTCACTTTGCTTTTAATCCGATAATCAACCTCAACAGGTAATGAACTCCGACTTAACTTACCCTTCAAGGTGCTAATTAATTGTAAAAGTATCCAGAGACCAGAGTCCATTAGGCTTAAAACCCTAGCTTAACGTTAAGCATTGTTTTTCCATGACCCTTGTGTATCCCCAAAGTCCAGTTAAGTGCTACTTAGTCCAGTATAAAATGAACCCGCCCGTCATAACATAAAGGTAGAAGGGAGGATTAAGAATAATTGGTGCGCTGACCACAACTTTTGTTTTATTCAGTGAGGCTTTACCTGCTAAGAAGCGGTTTTAATTAGAAAGGTAGAGTAGTATGAAAGGCACTTAGTTATTCGTTATTTATTTGGAAAGTTTTGATAGTTTATTTATATTTTTTAAGCAATCGGCAGTTGAAAACAATAAAACAGCGGATACAATATTTTATATGTACGAGCTCAAAACGCATGCCCTCTGATTATTTTGAGTGTCATGTAAATTAATCATTAGCAATCATTGAACTAATACTAAGTAGATTTTTTTTTACGAAACTGTTGACAAACACATTATTAATACTTGGTTACCGCGGCGCATGAACATCCACAGGTCTAGGGAAATCTTCAGATTTGGAAGAAAAGTTTTGTTATTTTGTCTCCTTCTACAAATAGCGACAAAAATCATCATGGGTACTTTCAAAATATGTAAATTGCACCATTGCAAAATTAAGGTAACGCAATGAGTAAGCATAATGGACTAAGCGCTCGCAATCGTCGATGGCTCGAATAGTGGAATGTATTTGAGCAGATTTCAATGGACCGTCAAGAAATCACATCTCCTCGTAAAATACATCTGAGCATTTCACTCTTTTTTCAGCCATAAAAATCTACTGCTGGTTATAGCCTCCCTCGAGGATATCCACACATATTTTTTATACTGGCCCAGCATTAAGACTACACTACGCCTGATACAAGCGATATAGTTGACCGGGCGTGAAAAACCGACGCACCCTGTTCAGGACTCTAAATCTGCGTGTTGCGGCAGTTATTACGCCCTCAATGTGATTCTTTGGATTGATCACAGCGGATATCCACACCAAGGATAATCAGGTTATACCGCATTGACAGGGGAGTACCCTGAAGAGTGGGGAGGGGAGAGAACGGGGATTTTTTGCAGGCGAACGCTCTCACCTGGGTTTTCTTGGCATTAAACTCGACCATATTACTTGAACTCCATGTAGAAATGATATCCAAGGTCCGGTTGAGCTCAATGACAAGATCTTGGCGTTTTGTTGGAAGTAGCCTTCATCCAGTAATACTTAGCTATATCGTTTGTCCACCTTGTAGGCGGTCTGTACTCTGTTCTCATTGGAACATATTATTTAGCCTAATATATGGACTTACATAGTCGTTTATATAATAAATTGAATTAGACGTTGGTGGCGTAATATGGAAAAATTAATGGTTATATCATTTATCACTTAGCCGGTGCTTTACGAACATTTAGTACAAGTAAAAAGTAAATTAGGCAAGGAGCGTGGGTGTATATGAAGGTTAACCGTAATATGTTTATGATGACATGGTTTCCAAAATTGCATGATTGTGACTTACCGGCCATTTAGTTGTCTGGCGATATATCAACAAAATTTATTATAGTGAACCCATAGAATATAGAAACCCATTTGATAAAGTTCTACCTCAACTGGTCTGTAGATGGGAATATTCTCACAGTATTTCCTGGCAGGACTAATTTATCTCCAAAAAGATTAAAGTTAGAAAAAAAGAAATATTCAATATGCAGTTTCAAAAGAATGGAAACGTATCAATAAAAACCTGATCTAACTAAATAAATATTATTTTATTAGTGCAAGAATCAGTACTCAACGATGTTATAATTTATTACAAATATATAATTCGACTACCGGATACATTACAAATTAATATAACTTAAACACCAATCATCAATTAGCACCAAAATTATAGAAGTCATCTCTAAGTAACGTTAACCGATAAGTGAGCGCGAAATAAATTGCCTCAGTATAAATCCATCTATAATAACTCGGTACACGATTACCGAACTACTGTGATTAAATTTCGCTGCGAAATTAATACGTGTTAACAAAGGTCACGCCTTTCACACTTAATATAGAACTAGTTTTTTATTGCCGTATCCTACTGCGGTTCGAAACGAACACTCTTGCTATGTAGTGTGAAAAAAAAAGAATTATATATTTGTATATATGTTTATAATGTAGGTATATTATATTTAAATCTTATGTAACACAACTAATAAATCTAGTAAACTTGACAGCCTCCGTGGCGCAGTTGGTTAGACGCCGCCTGTGAAACGAGAGGCCGCGGGTTCGATCCCCGCACCGAGAGAAATGTTTGTGCGGCCCACAAATATTTCTTCCGGGTCTGGGTGTTTGTGAGACCGAAAAGTCTCTCGTAGTTCCTCATACCCACGACACAAGACTCGATCTTAGTGTGGGATCAGGACTATGTATGAGACTGTGTGGTGTTATTTAATGATTTATAGTAAATCCCCTCTGTTCTATGCCAAAAATATTTGTTTTTAAATAATGCTACTTTCGCAAGAATGGATGGAATTGTTATCTACCTAAAGCAATGAAGTAATTTCGTAATGAAAAAGATATAATGAAAAAATCACAGAGTTAAATTATTTCTTAAAATAATTGGTAGATACTGTCTGTCAATCAGAGTAATGAATAATAAGCGAGTAGAGTGATTAGGAATGCTTCAGGGCATGGATTTTGCGGGACGTCTTACATGTGTTATTACTAATTGTTATTTTTATATAATTTTTAGCTTCTTTTGCAACCTTATGCAAATCAATTGAATTGAAATGTTGCCAATGGTGTATTTTATAATTATTTAAATACCTAAGTTCTTGGTTTTCAATTTTAATTCAGAGCTCCATTCAATTCATAGCAAATAATTATTTCTTTATTCTTACATATCGATATTAATGTCTCACAGAAAGCTGTTGCGAAGCTTAGGCGTGGTAATCGGATTTCCTTAAAAAAATCCGCTTTAGTACGCCTTTTTGTTTTAAAACCTTCTTTTTATAGTAGGTTTTTTAATCATCAAAGTCGTTTATCTGAACGCGGTCTGCTTTCAGCTAGCTTTGAAATACCTTAAGCATCCTACCTTCGCCGTAAATAAAAAGATTTTCTTTTTATGAATAAAAAGAAACCCACTTTAAGAGAACAAAATTACAAAACCTAAGTATTTTAAAATCGAGCGGTGCTTTTTTGTTCCTTTCTTCTCAATTAATCCTTACTCGCTTTAAACCCAGCTCAAAAACATCACAAAATCGAACCCAAGTTAAAATTGAAATGATATAAAACATCAATGATACGTGCACGTGTAATATGTACACGTCTGGCGGAAGGCTGGCTCGCCAGGCGGCATGTCAAACAGCAGGAGTTCCCGGTGAAATTGAAAAACAATCTCCCACCATTTTCGCTCGCCGAACGTCATAAATCTATGTACAAAAATTCTACAAGCTATTTATGAAATCTATCAGACGGACCGAGTTCTATCCGTTTGTAATTGCGGCCAGATAAATGTGTCGTTTTAAATTTATTAATATTAGTTTTTTAATTTCGATATTATAGTTTTTAAATAATATTATATCTTTAGAAGTTTGATAAAGTTTGACTATATTATGAGAAAGCTAAAGTCTTTAAATTAGTACTTTTTGGCGATTTTAAATCTTAATTACTGTCGAGATTATTCCTCGGTAACGAAATAATTCAACACTTACCTATTACAGTCTTTGATCACAATTAGAAAACAATAATACATATTCTAATTCTAATTACACGTAAAAATGTTGTAGACAATGAAAATATACAAACATATTCGTAAATGAAACATATTTGTGTTTTAAATACTAGAGTGGTCCTAACATCATGGCAGCCACTGTACATCGATGCGATGTGGCCATTGTGGGATTAATTGCATTAATCATGCCCAGTGACAGCTATTACATTTTTGGTGCTCGACTTTTGGTAACGTTGAGCCGCTACAATCAACCAGTAACATTTGAAACACGAAACAATACGACGCTCCATATTCATTAAAACAATTACCATTTCAATTTACAATTGTATGTTAGACGTCTCATAGTGCTTGTTTGTACTTGAGTACTAAGTAATGATATCATGGTGAGTATATAATGTATTTCATCATCATCATCATCATCATCTTCATATCAGCCACAGGATATCCTCTGCTGAACATAGGCCTCCCCCAAGGATTTCCACAATGATAATGTAAAAATATAATGTACTTATATATAAATAATAAACAAATATACGAAAGGTGATGTGATAATGAACGTATTCCCACCTTATAGGCCGGTAACACTTCTCTATGCCCTATGGTGTTGCAGATGTTCATGGGTGGCGGTGATCACTTACTATCAGGTGAACCGTATACTCATATGTTCGCTTTAATAATAAAAAAATTAAATCCGTAGTGGTAACTATTCAAATCAAGCGAATGTTAAATACTTTCATAGTTTCAAAATGGCATCGAATTGTAATATTTAAATGTTAATAAAAATAAATCAAAAACGTATATGTATACAGAAGAGTTTTGATGGCAAAATCGTAGGATTGTGTAGTTCTCGTTTTATTTTAATTAATTTGCTACATTCTAGAATTTTTCTGTATAAAGTGGAAGACATTTTATTCAATATAGTTCTGTAAAGGTGCACAAGTGAAGTTGTGGTAAAGCAAGAGTGTTTCATGTGATTAATTCGATTTTTTCGCTGGGCTCTATCAAAAGTTTTGGTAAGCTTGCCTTCGCCTTATTAAAATATGACATAACATGATGATAGACTATATTTGATCCTCACATTTGGGTTGTGACTATAATTGACACTTTCGCCCAAATTGGGCAAATTTGTCAAAAAATATTACTTGAGGACGGTATGTGGACAAACCGTGTGAAGCCATTATGTAGCACAAAACAGTATATAGCATAATCTGTTATGAACAGAATAGATACAGAGGTTTTTCACAATAACATTTTGTGTATTTTTATTATTAGTTAATTATTAAAGATATTTCGTTATAAAGATGGAAACAAATCATTAAATCGTAAACAATTAATCAATCGCCACACACGAGCCCAGCATTAGATTTAGAACCACCACCACTATTACAGAGGTGCATAATGCAATAATGTCATATGTTTTTACTAACAGCGCATTAATATTAATGAATTCAAACATTAGATTTAACTTAAGAATAGGTATCTAAAATTTATAACATCAAAGTAAACTTTAAATTGCAACACCCTTTAAAAACACGAAGATCGATTAAGTTTTAAGAGCTTTTATCCATTAGGCTGATGGTTCTTGGATATAATGACTTCATTACAACAATTTTCCATGTCGTAATGGCGCCCGATGCCACTCCTGTTGATTGAAATTTAAATACCCCTCGCATAATAAAGTGTCCACATATAATCAAGTACAACAAAACATAAGATAGAATTTGTGGCAGTGTGCAACATTTTGCATATTACTCACCGATTCAATTTGTTTCATAAGCCAGATGTTACAATTTTGTAGGTGCTTTGGTGTGTCGTAAAAGGCGTAAAACTTATTGTGATTAAGCGATATTTATTTTGGTTTTGGGTGTTATTATCTGTTGAGACATCTCGGTGGAGACTCTTTTTGTTATAACTACAACACTGAAGGCACCGCGGAGGGTTAGAGTTGAAAGTGGTTAGGCCATATAATCAAATAATTTATTGGATTGAAATTAAATATGTTTTGTTTCTTTATCGGCAAGCCAGCTCAATAATATTATGTGCTATTCAAAAATATTAACAGAACAACGGATACAGTAACACACGATGTATGATAATAATAATAATAATATTATTATCTTGCTAACGGCGAGTATTTGCATAGACATAACCTAGTAGCCAAGATCATTCATCAGCAAATTGCTCTTCGATATGGACTTGTGACTTCTGAAGTGCCATATTACCAGTATGTTCCCCAACCAGTTCTCGAAAATGGTCATGCAACGTTGTACTGGGATCGATCTGTTATCACAGACAGGACTATTGTCGCCAATAAACCTGATATTGTGATAATAGATCGATTGGCGCGCCGGGCTGTACTTGTTGACGTCGCCATTCCGCATGACGATAACCTCATCAAAGCTGAAAAAGATAAATTGTCTAAATATTTAGATTTAGCACACGAGGTTACCGACATGTGGGATGTCGATTCAACAATTATTGTCCCGATTGTCGTTTCTGCTCATGGGTTGATACCAAAGAGCCTCGACCAACACCTACAGAGGCTCTCAATTGACTATTGGGTCAAAAGTCAAATACAGAAGGCAGTATTACTGGACACGGCACGCATTGTGAGGCGGTTCCTCACTTTGTCTCCCTAACCGCCGGTGGCTTGGGTCTTGAGCTTCACCACCGGAGGGTAAATAAATTATTTTTTATATTTTTATATGTATATTTTTTATAATTTATATATGTAAAAATAGAAAAAATATGGTTAATTAAATAAAGAGAATATAATAATATATTACGTTTATATCACTTACCGGAATCTCCCACCTGAAGCTGGTTAGACGATGAAGCAAAATTGTTGATCGTTCCACTCAATATCACTTCACTATTTTGTCCACAAAACAGTCTAAATTAGTCAAGAACTCCATTACAGCTGAATTTGAATACCAGCAAGATAACACTAGATTATTCATTAACTACCCTTCACTAAATAATATCTTAAATTAAAAATATGATCGTAAATATGGCAGAAGAAATAGGTAGGCTCGTCCGGGGCAGTACCACTGTCTCACAGGAGATCGACTTGAGGTGACAGCTTTACTGTTTTTCATTCAGTGAGTGAGATTGCCAGATGCTCAATACTCATTTCCTATTCCCGTCCTTTTTCCTTCGCGCAACCCTCCTGATGTGATGGTTCAGCAACATATTTATGATGCAGCCGCTGTAGATGTTCATGGGCGGCAGTGATCACTCACCATCACGTGACCAGTATATTAGTTTGCAAGAACTGTTAAAGAAAAAAAATAGCCAATCTTATACCTAAAATAATAATGATTGTGTAACAAAAGACATGACATAGAAATCTAGGTAGATAAGGTAACGCAAGCGCGTGAGAGCGGCGCGCGTACGATTGGTCTCGCTGTATATGGCCGCACAACGCAATCATCAATTACGGCCGATTGTAACGGGGATCAAAGAGGCCGGTCATGCGCAACTCAAATGTAAATTATGATATACATTACACGCGCTGAAAAACCCGCGATGACATACTTGGGAATGATGCTGTTTGTTTTTTGAAATTTGATGTTCTTGGTATCCTTAAAATAAGGTACCAGGAAGAAGGAACAAATGCCTTCAGTTTCATTAGTGTAAGTGATGCTTACATGGAATTGTTAAAATAAACTTATTTGGATTGAACTATTTTAATAACATTAATTAATTAATTTTTGGCAAACAAGCATATGAATAGGACCCGATTATGGGTAACAGTTCAACTGTTGCGAAAGCAAGCGCTTGCAAAATCAGAGGCATCTTTATATCTTTATTAATAATTTAATTTTTCTCGCTTTATTATTATCGCTCAGTAAAGACTTCGAGTGAAACATGTTTTCAATACAATCTCCCGATTCCAAAGCATTACAGCCACTATTGATGACGCGTGTTTCAACAGTAAAATTCACCTTTGAAAATACTTCATCAAGTAACAAGTTAATTTAAAACAATAACACCGAGACATATCGATGATTACAATCGTACGAACTGGGTTAACGGATATGGAAACGTTCATCTCATTTACAAGCACAAAACAAAAGGTACAAGATTCGATCGTGAGGCATCAAGCTGCTTTGATGTATACTGTACTGCAGAATCGTGAGCAACATTGATTTATTACACCACTGGGCACGTTTCAAAACATCTCGAATAAACGTTTTGATAAATACAACATTTTTTGAACATTTTCAATATTCAACCATTGATTAAATGCCGTAATGACAGCTAATAAATTCCTAATGTGCAGTGATTAATTGGTGTTAAATAGCTGTAATGAATAAACTGTTTATTAAATAATGGAATAATTTACCATATTTAAAACGTGCATTGGTATATTTAAGATTCCGGAGATATCCAATCAAAGAAATGGCATATTATTTTCGATCCCATGTCTAGATGGTTTGGCATTACATTTTTCATTAAAAATTGGAAAAGAACCTTGAGATAGGAAGTATAAACTTGATTACAAATAGTAGCTACTACAAATAATATGAAATTGAATAATTATGTGATTAAATTACATTATGTTGTATATAAACTCAAAGATTGCACAAAATATATTTTCCTTTATAACCAATTATTTTTGTACGCAAATAAAACAAATACTTTAAAAAAACCCTCATAATCTCATCAACAGAACATCCAAAATACAATTGTCTCGTCTCTCGGCCCAATTACACGAGATGAACCAAATCAAAAAACGAGTGAATGGAGGCTATGTTTACAAACATCCTAACCTAGGCTAATGATGAACGACAGGGCGTGTTGGAAGGTAATCAGCAGGCCGTTGACCCCTGATAATGACTGGCCGATGACGTTGCACGAAGCGTACCACGTGCGTACCACCGTTACACGCAATGGGAGCGGACAGATGGCTTTTAATCAGTTTTTTTGAGCAAGGGTTCTGAAGAAGCCTTTGGATATTATTGATTTTTCGCGTATTGTATTAAGTGATACATGAGGGAGGAATAGCTTATGCCTCTGTTAAGTGTTGATGTATTAGGCCTGTATCACGTCTATCTGCATTAACCCGTCCATTGAAAGTATGTATATATTTTCTGTTCAGGTGAGTACGCCATACGCATAAAAAAATAAGAATTGCTCACACATTTTCGTAAGAAATTACTTGTTCAATGGACAAGATTGTAAATTACTGCTGATAGTTTCAGGCTTTGAATAATGCTATCACTTCAGGAATGTAGTTCAGTTACGTATATTTGTCACTAACTAATATTTTTTAGTATTTCACGCAAGAAAAAAGGAAGGCAAAGTAGTAAGCAAAATATGTAGGTATGGTAACGTGTACATGTTCTGTCCGGAAAAGCTTGTAGCTCTTTTCCTCTACACACCACAATTTAAATGCAAACGCACCACAATTACTCTTAGTAAAACCATCACAACTTTTTATTGTTCCCAATATTATTGCCCTAATTCAGAAATGTCAGATTTCTGGTCTATCGACCACTATTGAGCCGTCAGTGGAATGAAGACAAATGCCACGGGATGACTTTTAAAAATAAAGACTGCGCAAATTGAATCATGTGCATTAACAAAGGACGTGACACATACGCACATGCAATTATGAGGCCATGCATGTGCTCTACTTTCGAGCTATTGTTCACTCCCTTGGGCGTTTTCTTTGTCGTTCATGCTTGCTTTGACATAGAGTTTCTTTCTCCTTTGGCGTAAAGTTGTTCACGTTATAAGCGTATTTAATACAACTTACTTAGAGATATCTTTAAGTTTATGTTCCGGATATCATCTGTAATTCTAAGATGTTTAAATAGTTATAATTTTTTGGGTCTTTCTTCATATTTATACCTCCATACAGAGACTTATTACTTTCTGAAATACATATTTTCATTTTAAAACATTGATGTATTTATAATTCCGTTGAAGTTATACTGTACAACGAAATATGGCATGTTTATATGTTTCTTCGAAGAGCACTTTTCAGCAGCACAGATTTTGATACATCTCAAATTTCACCAAATAATCTACCTTTTGCTATACTGCAGCATAAAGTTTAATGGCAGGCCCATTATCGGTGCAATAGTTATTTGTCATGTTTTATTATTATTATTTTTCTTTCTTACCGCGTTTCTAAATTTTTGCCATATTAATATCCAAGGCGTACTAAATAACACTTTTAAATGCTAATAGCAAGTTTATTAGAGTCACGTTTGTGCGTCGAGCGTTCATGACCACAGACCAGGGACACTAGTTATTGGCTCCAATTGACATGTCCGTCTTCATAACGGAAGCCGTCGCATTACCAACGTTGCTACGTCACGCTACTTATCAATAAGCTGCATTGTACCTTCTGTAGAAGTGAATTGATTTTACGGTTTTGTTGGAAATTAATTTAGGCTGTCTGAGGTTCGTAATTGTGCCTTTATAAATCTTAATGTTAAGACTTTAAGAAATAAGGGTAAAGGAATTCACAAACTCAAACTTCGTAAAATAATACACAAATCGCCGGAGGTTTTAATACGAATTGAAGCATAATATCGTTGGCTTTATCTGCCTTCCAAAAGAATTGAAGTTCAGCTGCTCAAAATAGGAGGATTTAAGAGTGAGTGAGGAGTGACGAGGCCTTTGTTTTGGGAATAATAAAATCAAAGTCTTTGGAAAAAGTCCGATCAAGGATACCATATTTCTTGAATCGGAAGAATAAACGTTTATACACTCTAATATACCTTAGAAACTTACTGTATATCGTCCATCCTCTGAGGTTCACCTATAGCAAAGTTAAACAAAAGCTACAACTGATAAAGGGATCAATGTTACTACTTACTATCATACGTCAATGTAATACGAAACAAATCGCCTTTCCATAATCGTATTTCCATAGTATTATAGCAACATGACTAGCACCAATACTAGACACAATCGGATATCAAGCGGCGCGACTGACATTTAAATCGTGATCGTCCGGGGACTCGAATGCGCTACCACAGACTACCGGCGCTGTGCCACCGCGCTGACTCAGCGTTTATCGCCACACCTGCCGCCTAACTATCCGTATTAAATTTTATTGAGCGTGACTATGGAAATTTTGCTCTTATTTTCACACAATAAAGACTATTATTGATCGCTTTTTGTTGTATATAACACGTTTCGCTTTTGTCTCTGTATGGGATAAAAACCGTGTATTATTGTTAATTACGGCATCTGTTTTATTGTTGTGAATATGAATATGTAATTTTATTAACAAATTGTTGAGGAATATACATTTAAATGTAAATACATAGATCGGCAGGTAGACTTGTAGAAACACATAATACAATACATATTCAAAATTTCCCACCGCGCCATCGACCTTCGTCAAAACTTTATCTAACGCATCCTTATAATCATACGCCTTTGCCTGCTACGGTTTTGTACAAAAAATATAATTCCTTGATCCTCTTAATGCTAAAAAAAGTAAAGATGGTGTATTTAATCTACAGTACGGCAAACGTAGCTGTGAATCGAATGGGAGACTCCGCTTTTACAAATATCTGAATACGCGGGATTTTGATTAGAAAATACCGTACAGAATCTAATTTACCTACCTCGTTGAGTTATTAGTGTTTTACACAGTTAGTGTGAGCAATAAATTTATTTGTAACATCAATCCGCCATGATGGATTAAGCTGAAAGCTAATTTCCTTCGATTGGAGCATTCTGCCGGCTTCAGCGCCTCAAGATTTCACTGATGTTTCTTTTAATATCGAACTTTAATCTTATTTACTTGAATAGTGGATACATCAGGTCATATTTTATAGCGCTGATATCTGTTTTACTGGAATACCAATTAAAATATTTTACTAATAGTAAATTCTCCCCACTAGTTTGTCACGAAAATATTGTTAATACTGTGTATATACATTTACAGTACCTACATAAATAGCATTCCTTCCCATATAATACATATATAAACACTGATCTAATATTATTTTAACAATATTTGATACATATATTATATATTTTGTACCAAAAATCCTAAAAACTTTAACCTCCACGCAATATACCCAATATTCCCCCACTCAAAACCATGCTCATCAGCCGGACTGTAAAGAGGATGTTTTTAATCTAACATTTGGAGATTGACAGGTGGGTTCGTTCCCGCGGAGCCGACAGTATCAGGTAAAAACTTTGATTAAAAATATTTCAGCGAAAGCTCGCGCCGTCGATGTTATCAGGCGTGGCTACCTTTTTATCTCTACATTATTATTTTTTTTACACAAAAATATGTTTTGTGTGCTCAGCTGCTGTAAAGCGCTTTATGTAGTGGGTATGTAATGTACTTTTTGCTATGTATACAGCGCTGTGTGCTTTAGGGATCAGTTTGTAGAACAAGGATTTTGTAGGATTTTTTGTATGAGAATAGATTCATAAATCAGGATTAATAATATACATTATGAACTAAAAATAAAAATAGAATATTTGTAAAGAAAAAATAGTTATTTTTTAATATTCTTCTTAAAAAATCCGTGTCGAAATATTGTATGCATTCGTTAATTAAACTAAACAAATCATGTTATTAAGTAAATAAGAATGAAAATGAAAATATCACAAATCGTATATTTACTTTGTCGCCTTTTTATCAGACAGAGATATATGTAGTAAATAAATTTTACATATATAGATATACGAAAAATACAAAATGATATATTTCACGGCAAATACAATTCAATACAGACATAAAACGTATCAATACAATAAAAATGCACCCGTCAAGCCGCCATATCTCAAATTGTACGGCCGAATGGTCGCAACAGTGGCTCAGGCAGCCCTCAAAAAAATACCCAACTAAAACCATCCCCTAAAATAATTTGAGTGAAAAGAAAGGAACTTAATACACTCCCCTCCATCGCGGCGCACCCCTCGCTACCTTATATGTGTGTGTGTGTGTGTGTGTGTGTGTGTGATTGTGTGGGTGAGCTTCGGTATGAGCTGACAGCTCGGTACGGACGGGAGAAATTATTGGGCGTTTTAATATTATTACAGCATGAAGATTTTATTTTATTTATTATTCATCTATTTGGTGGTTAAGGTACATAGTATCTAAATGAACATAATTCAATAATAAGTAAATCTTAGAGAATACCCGGGATAAGGTAGCAGTAAGTGTACAAATTGTCTGAAGAGTGTAAATAAGTTTATATTTTTACAAGTATATATAAATCATACATTTCTCTGTGTAGTTCATAAATTACTTTGTCGCCGAAATAATTAAAAAACTTAATAATGCATATTATATTTTAAACTATAACACCAAATTTTATTTCAAACTATAATTGAGAATATTCATTATATTTTATTTCAAAATTGACTCCATAATTAAAAATAATATTTACCACCACCCTATACAATACAAGAGGGCAGGCGCGTCGCTGCGTCGGGAAATCAACACACACACACACACACGCACACACACGCAAATAAAGTGCACACACACACAAATCCCCATAGAAGGGCACAAAAGCTTGCTCGACTGACTACTGACATCAAGACGTGCGCTGTACATAGATGTGTATGTGAATAGTACCCTTCAGTATACATTAATACAACATGGAATATGGAATATTCGTGTTCAGTATTATAGTTTCGGAAACTTTGTATTTTGTCCATTCTGTTAATAAATTGATATAAGTTATAAATTAAGTCTGTAATTTTTATGGCTAGTTTGAAATATGTCGTTTTATTTAGAAAATTTCGAAATAAATGTGTTAACCGGGTGTTCCTTTATCTTTATGCGCTACTTATCAAATTCAAATACAGATAAATGTTGTATGAAACAAAGCAAGTTAATTGTGCTTGTATATAAAATTATCTGCCATTTTGAGGATTATACATGTACCTATATTATTGGCATATTATTTACATACGTTAACTTTTTGTATCAAGTTAGGACCACGTACCTACCAGCGTAGAATATGACAACGTTAGACGAACGACTTATAAAGGTTGCTTGAAATCACTGGAAGCAGACCACTGTCTGTTCACTTAAAAAATCTTTGCTCATACCTTCATTTAGCTCTTGTTTTGGTAGCACTTATAGTTATGTACCTATAGTATAATATTTCCAAAGTATATACCCACCATAATGTATTTTTTCAATATATTTCGATGTTGCTGTTAAGTGCAGACGCGGCTGCCAACATGTTCACGGTGGCCGTGGGTTCAAATCCCAGGGCTGGGTCAGGGCTCTGACTTTTCAGTCATGTGTGTATTGATAGTCAATGCACTATATCGGTAAAGGAAAACATGGTGAGGAAACCTGCATACCATAGCGATTTGTATAATTTATATGGTGTGTAAAGTCCGCTAACCCGCACTAGGCTAGCGTGGTAGACTATATGGTCTATCCACTCTCAACTGAGTTCTTGATTATGCAGGAGGCCCGTGCCCTGCAGTGGGACGTATATGGGCTGATACAGTACAATACAGTTTTAGCAACTAAACTGATACATTATTTTCCAATTATACATTATTTACCACATTTGTAATTTGTAACTAAACTAAGACAAAATGGATACAAAGACATAAGTTGCACAAGTTCAATAATATGTGTAAATAAGAATCAATTCGCGCACCCAGTAACAAGTCCCCTCCATGTCACGTACGTTTCTACAGCTCTCACATCGACTTGAGTGTGGATTACATTTCGCCGGCGATTTGAGCCCCTGCACTCAAAAATATTGAGAACAAGAATAAAAATGGAGCGTTTGGATTCAGTTACGTGGCGTGAGTAAAAAAAAAGCAAGTTCTGTTTGTAACATTTTTTGAGTTGAGAGGATTGTTTGCTAATGCTTGTTTTTAATTATGTGCTGTAATATCTAAATGGATGCAATACATATTATACATATATGATTATAATTTGCCTTTGCAAGCTTGCTTATCCGTATTATTAATTAACTAAACACAACACACAAAGCGGATTTGAAGTGACATTTTTCCTTCTCCTCTTCTTTGCCGTATACCTACCCCACTCATTTTCAATGCCGAATATCCTAAAATATTAGATATTAGAATCTTGGTAAGTATTAAGTAAGCCACCAAAAGCCTGCTTGCATGTTTCTTGAAACATTTTTTTGCAACCTACACGTCAAAATATACACACATACATACATAATTTCACATATCACGCCTTTTTTCTCAGAAGGGGTAGGTAATGTGCTTCCAGGACGTTTCGCCGTACATTCCGTCCCATGATGTAATCCGATGGCCGATCCTACTGCCATATAGGGCAGAAATTCTTGAATTTGGGGTGATAATTAATAGAAAAATCCTATATCGCTTTCCCCGACACGGGATTCGAATCTGAGACCTCAGATTTGCAATCATACTGTAATACAACTGCGCCACCAATGCAATCTCGCCACCGATACAGTCTAAAAATATAATTTTTCTATTAATAAAAAACTTAACATATCACGAAAAACAAAACATTTTATTTAACATAAGAGTATTAATCAATCGCTACCCGCCCATACCTCAGACCACAGCTAAAATACATCCGCCATATTAATGTGGGGAGCGGCGTGTGCTCTGAAAGCGCCCTATAACGCGCCGTCTCTCCGACGCTGTATTGAAATTTGTCTCCGCTTCAGCCCTTTGCACCGCCAACTTGCTGACTGTTGATTCAACGCCATTTGTATGTTTAAAATGTTCTACTTTAATGGTGATGGTTGTATGTTATTGGCAGAATTCCATTGCGTTGTTTAGAGTATGTGTGATTTCTGATGAAGCGGTGGAGTGGGTAATGTAATAAAAAGTTATATTTTTATTAAAATTACAATTTACAGCTGTATAATTCATATTACGTTTTTCAAGTTCTATTTAATATATAATTAAGTTGCACGCACTAATTATATTTTAGAAAATATATCCATTACAAAGTGAAAAAAGCATTTTTATTATTTTTCCGTTTCTTTAGATTATATTAATTTATAGAATCAAGAAATAATTTCCTTGTAAGTAAAATAGAGAAATTGCGAAATAATCATGCATATAATGACAACAAATGTTACTTATTTACCTTGCCTCGTTCTAAAAAATCAACCTCTAGTAGACTGATTTTTTTTTCTGAAAATTCCCTATTGTTTTTCACAGCTTTTTGTAGTTGATTACGTTTTTCTCAGAAATATATAATTTACCTCAAATTATTCTAATTACAATAGAGTTTTCCTGCAAAATGTACGCGTGTAAGTTAATAATACTCGTATATATGAAACATGAAGAAATAGTAAGAGCTAGATAAAAAATGCAGACATTACCTACATCATTATTTATTATCATTACCTATTGAGGATATCTGCTAAATTCCATCTTTTTAAATTTTTAAGTCAATCATTAACCGACTTGAAGAAGATTTATGTTCCAAATTCACTTGATATTTTTTAAACCACCGTAACTTTATTAATAGAAAACACTGAGACAATCACTCTATAAACAAAATTCTGGAAATACCTACTCACGTATTGGTGGTAGGTCTCGTAGGTAGGTTTCTCCCGCCAAATAACAGTGTAAATGGACTGTCGTGTTCCAGTTTAAAAGATATGGAGCCAGAGTAACTACTGGACATATTGAGTCTTCACATCTCATGTCTCAGGATCGTGCGCAGTAGAATGCCAGGCATTGCTCTGTAATTCATGGTGTTGTTTGGTTTTGCAACTGTCCATGAGCAGTCGCCTCGCTTACCATCAGGCGAAAGGCATGCTCATCTCGCCATTCATTGCAATAAAAAAAAAGATGAAAATATTCCTTCGAAAATACACAACACTTTTTAAATCATTCTATTTGTCAAGACAAATGTCTGCAAAATATAAAAGCCTTTTCGGCATTATTTTTAACTTACGAACCTCAACTCGTCAAATTCGTCGAGTCACGGGGATCACGGATGCCGACTCCACTTCCTAAACAATCCCGCGGGACTCCCGTACTCCGGACCCGCTGTGGACTCACTTGGGACTCACCTGCCGAATGATCTGTAGATTGAACCGCCTTTTACTTTACCGACCGTACTTTTGTTTCGAAATCTGCTACCGCGTTAAAAGGATTGCTAAATAATAAAGATTCTTGGAAATAACTCTTGTTATGGTGCCGTGATTCTGTACACATTTTTATTTCTGGTTTATTTGTGAGTTATCTTCAGTAACTTATGTTAGGTAGGTGTTATACCATGATTACCAAATTCATAGTGTCATTATCCGTTTGTATAAAAATCCGTAAGATTGATATTATGCTCTCCGAAAGATTTCCACAGATTTTTTTACATCTATTATAATATTTCCACTAATAGCATTCCTTCTTATTTTTAATATCGTATTGAAAACAGAAACTTCACATTTATTAACAGGAGATAGAATAATCATTAATCAGTTTGAAACGAATTCATTGGATTATTTTACGAATTCCCTCTCTTATTTTAACGCTCCAGGAAATGTATGCCATCCCATCCCTGCTTTCATTTCCAATGCCAGTACCACAAAATTAATAAAGTCAACGATTTTAGAAATATGATGGTAATTGTACGAATGTCAACATTGTCTTATGACAAGACAGTCCATAAACTAAGTCCCGAGAAGGCTACCAACTAATCCGTTTGACAAAAGACTCTCGTGGGACATCTAAAACACCAAACAAGGGGCAATTTTTTTACAATACGACTTGCATTACAAACGATGCTAGGTTAAGGAGGACGGTAGCAAAATCTTGTTATTTGCATACAAATCCTTTTACAATAAACCCTTTGTGAATTTCTGCAAAAATTTAACTCTTTGACACTCCCGAACAAAAACTATTGTGACGCGTAACTTTTGCAAATGAACAGTAAAATTTTACGACTAATTGATTTGCTTTTGTAATCTTTTTCTGTTCGAGTTTTTGCATACACTTGCTGATGATTTATTAATAGTATTTGTTTTTATAATATATAATTGCTTTATAAACGACGTGTCACAAATTAAAGAGACTCATACATTGATCGTGTTATAATTAATGTCCTACTGTAGGTTACTTATTTATACCCACTTCTGCGTAATTTACATATTATCATGTACATTTGTCATGATGTCTTGATAGCTTAATTGGTATAGTATTCAAAGAAATTGACTATAGAATGAGATAGGCATAATTACGATCTCTGAGTCAATATATTTACCTCGGCTATAATTTTGAGATCAACAAGTTTCAGTCCTTTTTTTAATACCCACGACACAAAACATCATATCAGAGGTCTGAACCACATGTTAGATTTATAATTTATTACGTGTTATTTACATATATATAATAAAGTAATGAATGGACGAAGTAATGAAGATTGCAGGAAGTCGCTCGAAGCAGGCAGCTTCCAATATGTTGCACCGGAAATCATTGCGTGAGGCGACGTTCAGCAGTGGATTTCTTGTTGAGGATGGCGGTAATAATAATAATATAATCATTCATTAATAATATCGTTAATACATACAAATACATCATTATGGACATTCAGCTGTCCTGTCGCTCAAAACGATTACTTTGAGACAAGCGTAAGTAATTTTACACAACTCTCCAATCAAAGATATAATATATTTGTCACCTTACGTAATCTCATATGCTTATCTGTATTCTACAAGACTTATTCGAATCCGGTTTTATTGCTTTATACGAATGGACAGTAGCCGTTTAGGCGATAAGCGCCCGGAGCTATCGTGCCGGAAGGCGTAATTTTCATTAAAAAGATTGTTATACTTGTACAGCTGAGCGCTTTAATGATACAGATTATATCACGAACATGGCCGACTTTTGCGGTTTTATTTACATTTTTTATGTCCGCTTATCTTAGATGTATTAAGAAGTCGCTTGTTTATATAACATGCCAAGTATAGTGGTAGGGAGTGTAAGCTGTTAACTGTGAAGTCCGGGGTTGGTAGTTGAAATATTCATCTATTGGCAGGATTTTTTTTCGGGTTATTGTGTGTTGAAAACATTTAATTATTTTGAACAGAGGCTGTTTAAATGAAAAAAAATAATGAAATAACACTATGTGCAAATTCAATAAATAAATTAAAATCTCCCAGTTCTTCAGTGCTATAAATAGCATATCTGAAGTAAACGCAACCATTCGCTAAAATGAATATGGAGACGTCCCATCCGTACTTAGATATTCTAATTTTCTCCGAACCGCACTATTGGACAGCGCTATTAGGTACTATTCTCCACTCCAACAGGCCTGCAACAAACTCAATACAAGAGAATTGTCTCTCATTTTTCTTAAAGATATCAAGCTAGTGTATTGTAGGTCTCATCTGTAGTCTTACATTTTCTTTCATTGCCTCTATTATTAAACTCGACAATTTATAGATAGTGTTTACTGTTCATTGACATATGACTCAGCAAGTCTAGCGGACGTCATTCCACCATGTGGATGGACTATCTAATAATCTCATTAATATTCGTGGATTTTCTAGATACAAGCTAGTTTCAGAAGGTGACTGTAAAAACTCTTAAGAGAGCAATGTGTTCAGCAATGAACTTCTTATGTGTGAAGATTATGACGATCAAATTTTTTATTACTTATTTATAATCTTTATTGTTAATTGTATTTAAGTATACTGACACCTTGTTTTTCTTTTCAAAATATTGTTATAGAGTTTTTACAAGCGTTGAAAGAACACTATAGCGTAAATTAAACAACTTATTTTGTTGGATCATTTTATTTTATGATTACTCATAGATGATAATTGCGTACCGTGCCGAATTGCAAAAATCTTATAACTGTCCAATAACACCACAAAAAACGCAGTTTTCAGAATCGTATATTTTATGTGTAAAGTGTATTAATATGTGACTATTGTATGTATTGTATTGTGAGTGTAGTTTCAATGCTTTAACTACAAAAATGTAGTGTTATATCTCTACAATAACTTTCTCATGATAATCCAATCAGCAACACTAGCGTTAAAAAGAGCACAAATCGAATTCGATGCTAGGTGTTTTCAAAAAAATCAAAATCAAACATTGATTTTCTCGACGAGGTCTGAACTACAAAGTTGGATCTAAAATATCCGCCGCGATCGACATTCTATACAACAAGTAAAGATAGTTTATTAAAACCGACTTAAATATAGACTGGGCACAAAACAGCGAGCATTGAAATAAAACAAGCGATGTATCTCAAACTTGGCTTTATAATATGTGTAGCGATAAAGCCGTTGTCGGCTTCGAGCGCAGTCGGAGATACGTTGCGTGCCGGCCACACAATGAGCTGCCGACGTTGATTGATGAACGCGCATTGAACGAATACATTACGATTTTTGCTTTCATTTCGTTCGATACTAATGTCACAAGGTTATGATATCGACGCGGTTACGAATGATCGTTGTGTAAGCGTGGGTGAGGACGCTTTCGGGACGCGGTGGTGCGTGAAACTAAATATCAATACTTGTAATCAGGCCGCGAGTCCGGTTGTGCAATTAATTGCTGAATAAGATTCTTGGTACTTTAAAAAAGAAGATGTATTTTCATTTCTTGTTATCCTATATGTAACTGACTGATGTAATTGTAATATTTAAAAAATATATATAAAGTTAAAATTAATTTAAGGATTTTCATTATTAAAATTCGAGACCAAAAAGGTCTTAATTATTTCATGATAGCGAAAAAAAATATAGACTTGAACTAACAGCATTTAATAATACTATAAAAATGTAGCATATGTTATTTTTTTGTATTTCTTTGTAAGGTCACACATATCACCGTAGTCTAATAAACTAATCCTTACGTTCTAGCCGAGTATGAGGATTTTTAATGCTTTCGACAAAGAAGAGCCAGTATCCAGTAAGCAGCAAGATAGGTAATAGTAGATAGATTAGGGAAATTCTAAGAAGTAGTTACGACAATATTGAATCCACCCACAATTTAATTAAAGATGGCTTAAAATCGGCAGTTGATTAGGTTGTTTCTAACAACCTGGGAACATTCTGCTTAACATACAGCGGGGGTCTATTTTTAGCAATCCTCATCATTAGTTTGTGAAAATGATGAAGACAAATATTATGAAGTTTAATGAAAAATTACAGTTTTTTTTAATGACCATTGTGTAATCCAATGTTCCGGTAGTTAAACTATAAGTAATTGATATTTAGTAATTATCTAAATATGGGATAAGAGTAGATAAAAGAAGAAGCAATTCAACATTTAGGAACATGATATTAATTTTATTGATTTAAATAAATACACCCAACAGTCACATGTATAGTCCTGTCCACTCACTGAGATCGAGTCTTGTGTCGTGGATATTGGAAACTACAAGAGACTTTTCGATCTCACAAACACCCAACCCGGAAACAAATACCTGTGGATTGCACAAATATTTGTCTCGGTGCGGGAATCGAATTGTATTTCAATTACATTAATTTTAAGTATCTTCTCAATATGTTTTACTTACTACATGGAATCAGGTGTAAAACAAAGCACATATTCGTATTGTTACTATATTTATTGGTTTTGTATTCACATTTCTCCTATTTTAGTTACAAAACAATTTTCTTCGTTTAAAATTAAAATCCACATTTTGTACCTAAACCTAAGTCATTGTCTACATCACATAAGTCTCGCTTACAAACGTGTATTATATTATATACATATAGGAAACATCTACTTACCTGTAAATATTTTGAAATGTTCTTAATTTTGGAAAATGGTAGGTACATCAGATATCTTAGTGAATATGTAAAGGGTGGTAAACGATTTGAAACGATAGGACTACCGAGTACAGCATACCCTACGATATCGAATAAGGAATGAGGAGATCCGTAGGAGAAGTAAAGTAACCGACATAGCCCAGTAGATTAGTAAGTTGAAGTGGCAATGGGCAGGGAAATAGCGCGGAGAACTGATAGCTGATGTGGCTAAAATGTTCTCGAATGGAGGCCACGTAGCAGAAAGCGCAGCGTAGGACGTCCACTCACAAGGCAGTCAGACGACCTGGTAAAGGTCGCGGGACGTCACTGAATGCAGACTGCCTCCAATAGGCCACTGTGGAAATCATGAAGGCTTATTGGCTCATTTGCAGTAGTGGACTTCTTTGGCTAATGGATGGATGGATGGTAAACGATTCTAATATAATGAAGCTGAAGAGTTCATTTACTGGATTGGACAAATCTATGAAACGACCAGACCAATGTGATTTAAAAAAAAATGTGAATTTCGTAGTACATTTCTTGAGGAAGGTTACATGAATCACACGTTGAATATTATAAGCATCTTCCGAAAAGAAAAAATGAGAATTGTTTTGCTAGTGAGACTTGTATCAAATCTAGTGTTAGAGGACGTGTAAAGAGGAGTGAACACGAGAAAATCCGTGAGGAAAAGCTAGTATTAGCATAATTAGATAAGGAATACACGTGCCATGACGTCTTTACTTGATTTTCCTGTTTATTCTTCGAGACAATATAACAACGGAATAAAACTGGTGTTTTTGTACATCTAGGTTCAAGAGTAATTTTATAGCATATTCATATTTGTTTTTAATACTCAATAACAATTAAGTAAAGTTTGACTAGCTTACGCTAAATTATTGTTTTATAATACTCTCATACAAGACCCTGACAGATAAGTAGATGTCTTAATAACATTAAAATAGAAAGGAAAGTAAAATATAAAGTGGTAACTTCAGTGTATTTGTTGAAAGCTCGCCAAACAATATTACACAATTACAGTCATACAAAAATATAGAGGCGCAAGGCAGACGCGAGCCGCGGGCAACCGCCGCTCGGACAATGACTTAAAAATAAAATATACAAATCCAACACTCAGAACATGTTTATAACTACCCTAAAATAATAATAATCACACTTTGACATTGTTGAGTTGTCCTTAACTATCCGAACATCCGATTATGACTGATTAATCTAAGAATACATACATAACTTAAAATTAATGCTTAAATTAAAAATCACTTTATTACACCTTATCGACACAAAAGGAATGGTGAGAATTACATTTTAATAATGAAAAATATAGTATCTTCTTTACACATCTAAGGATTATAAGGCGGTTAGACCGTAGTCCGATTTGATGACTGGCTGGTTGGGGATGCCTGTTCCACAGCCGGCGGCTACTGGGGACCCGTGGGCAGAGAGGTTCGCGACCATGCCTGGATCCATCCCATGCATTCCCATCATGTGAAGGTGATGGGGCGTCATGTGGCCGGGGTTCATGTTCCCAGGGTGGGACATAGGACTGATCGCCGGGTCATGGGACAAGCCTTGCTGCGACCCGACGCAATGCAGATCATTCATAATATTGTCGGTGACGTTCTCTATGCTGTCCGGCCGCCCGTTGTTATTAGATTTCTTCTTATCGTTGTTATTTGTATTCTTATTGGATCTACTCTTTGGTGTCGCCCCCTTAGTGGTGGTGGTGGTCACTCCCGCCGGATTCGTTTTTCTCCTAACGTTTTTGGTATTAGGTAGCTTGTTGTCCTTCTTCCATTTCATCCGTCTGTTCTGGAACCAAATTTTGATTTGTCGCTCGGACAGGACTAGAGTGTGCGCTATTTCTATTCTTCTTCTTCTAGTTAAATATCTGTTATAGTGGAATTCTTTCTCCAGTTCTAATATTTGGTGTCTGGTGTACGCGGTGCGTTGCCGCTTCGGCTCCATTCCGGGTTGAAATGATCCGTTGGCTGTAAAAGAAAATACTGGTTAGTATACGGCATATGTTACTAAACCTACTTTTATTTGTATTATATTTCATAATTTAATATTGCTTATGAAAAAATACGTTTAGCATCTAGAAACACATTTATTGACTTTTAATCTCAAAAATCACATATTTTCATTGATCAGTTTAAACTCAATCTTGTCAAAAAGCAATGAGGCCAGTGGGAATGTTAATGTTGTGTTGTGAAATGCTAAGTTCTTCAGATAACGTATAGTAGAATTGTTGTACTATGATGACTTTGGAGCCAGCTGAAAATCAGTGCAGTTGTAAAACAGCGTATACTGAGCTGGTATCCATTCTCCACGCATATTACAGCAAATACCAGAATGGGCCTCTTAACTGTTATCTTATTCTTAACTTACTTGTATTGTTATTTTGTTGTATTGTGTGTGAAGAAGAAATAAATGATTTAAAGGGCAAGATGGTAATAACGCAAGCTAATTTTCAGAATCATTTAATAAAAACTATTTCATTAAATGCCGTGGATATTAAATGGTTTTATTCATATCCTATGATTAGTAACAAAGTCATCCATATGAACATCAGCATATTAAAGACAACGGATATCCAGCGATGTACCGATGAAAAAATGTACAACATTAATATAGTTCTAGGTTTTATAGAATATATTATTTAGCACGCATATTATGGAAGGTTACAAGAGAATTTCGGCAGTTTCGCTCAGGGCACCGTATAAATCTTACTCAAGTTGCCCCACCAATTTCCCCAGAAACGCCCTAGCAATCACGCCCAAAGCACAGGTAGTGCTAAAACTGGAACTACTCAAAAGACAGTAACATTCGTACAATTTCAACGGTAACTATTTTCTATACGACAATGCACTATTTCCGATTCCAATTTTCATCATCTCGACTCACGTTTATTAACTGCTGAAAATAAACTTTGTATCGCACCACTACGCGGTCTTGTGCTTTTCTCATCCATGCCTATGAAGCCTATTTCATTCCTATTTAACATAAAAACTTCAACCTCAATAATACCTATAAAATATGAGTTACAAATTAAAATCCATCAAATAAAACTAAGATTTAATCTACAATGGTATACCGTAGTGTAACAGTACTGAACCTCGCGTGTCGTGTACTTAATTTATGCGGTAACCACAAGGCGGGTGTGTTAATTAATGTGCATAATAATTACCTACATGCACGGGCATGAGCTTCCTTTTTTCTAGTGATTAATAGCTTCTAGTAATTTAGTTCGGTTTTCAGAATTCTAAATTTACTTGGTGTTATGCTGTCTTTATTAAGTCATTATGTGGAAGGTTAGGCTTGCCGGGTGACCTGTGAAGGCCTATGCCAATAATTATAGGAATCGATCGTAACTGTACTGAAATTGGATTTGATATACAAACTTTATAATCTGGACGAGAAGTCTGTACTAACATGAAAGGCTGCATGTTGGATACGTATATTGAGACTAATGTTTATGTTATTGACAAAGATTTTGTCTACTTTTTAGATGGTCGAAGCATAAAAATCGTGGTGGATGGTTGTGGCTAAGCGTACCGTTCCCGAACGGTGTGTTTCCAGCGCTCTTTATTACCACGCACGTGCAAGCTCGTGGAATGAACTCCCTGCTTCAGTGTTTCTTGAGCGTTATGACCTGTCCTTCTTCAAACGAGGATTAAAGGGAATACTCTCCTTATGATAAGCAGCGACTTCGTCGTTCTGGACCCTGGCATTGCGTAGGTTCATGAGCGGGTCTAGTCGCTTACCATTAGGCGGGTCGCTAGCTCGTTTGCCTATGACGGCTATAAAAAAATAACATTAGGGAACACACGTTGGAGGATCAGAACTACGTTATATATTCGTGTGGTTTTGTGAATTATTGTATAAAAAATTCCACTATAAATTCCCTTGGATTTTGTATTAAGATATGTCTAAAGATAGTAAATGAACAAACAGATCAGTGATTCAGACACCACCTGTTGATTCACGCACTAACAATATTTGTTGTTTAATTATAGTGACATGTAAAGCAGTATAAAGATATTAAGTTAATGATCTAGTAGTCTATAAGACTTAAGAATATTAAACTACCTGTAGTAATACAGAATTATAAAACTGTTTTCCTATAATTTACTGCGAAACCTCTACTCACTTTATTAGTAACCACGGGCTTAAATATTTTAAATGGACGCTTTTTTACTTAAAATCAGACTCATCACAAACCTTTGCAGTAATGACATATAGCATTATCACCCAAGCGAAAATCTATTTAATTTAATACACATATGTCAATTATAAACTGATATTACCTATATACGTATATACTTAATAGATATTTTCAAACATCAATAAACAGTGTATAGATATATAAATTTTAAAACTGTACAATTAAATAATATTATTTTACAGAAAATCGACATAAAGTAATAATAGGTTTTCCGTTTCATTTCGTTGGATCTTTAAGATTATATCAATAACCACATTGGCTGGCTAAGAGTGTCCGATAATGCATTCATTTAAGATTGATTTTGCAGAATAAGTTCTTGAGTTTTTCGAACGATCGCTTAAAAAACATAAACCATTTTAGAAAATTGTTTATCTTTAGTCATATTTTTATTTACCGACTAGTCACCTTCGAGCAAATATACACGTATATACAGATATATGTGTATATTTGATCGAAGCTAGTCACAGTCAAAATGAATTTGTTGTACTTAGCAACGGAGCTCAATATCTCGTGCTAAATAGAATATACATGACTTTAATATAAGGTATCTGAATTAAGCAATGACAATAACATCTTCATAATGAAATAAATAAGAATAACATTAACCACCTATTTCCTTAACATTAATGTCTATCCATTGAATTTGTGCACCCAATATTGTGAATACAAAATGGAATTGTCCTATTATTGGCTCAAAGTCCTTTGTAATTCCGTAATTTCCTCCAAAGGAAATTGCCTTTATAAGGTACTGAAGTCGTATTAAGTCAATCAATACGGCGTTTTAATTTAGTTTAGTGACTGCCTTTTTCTAGGTATGAATAAAATATGTCCGAAATAAATTGCTTTGGAGGCGGCAAAGTATGGATGAAACCTCATTAATATTTTTCGAGGCCTTATAGGCGGACGTGTTTGGAATGATAATAGAAGTTCTTTTTAGGATATATTTTTCCCTAAATATTGGATTTCAGTTAATATCGAATACATATACATCACACTTGTACTATGTGTGATTAGATATTCCATCAACAATGTTTTATAAAACTAAAAATAAACAGCAACACTTGTGACTTCACAAATGTCGGATTTACGTGGATACAATTATTTTGCGATTTAACGTCCATAGATAATATTTTTCAAAAACGTTTCGTTAAATTTTTGATATTGTCGGTACAAAGAATTATTTCATATGATACTAAATATTAGCCCCCGATACTCATGGACGTATCACCTAGGCTGTATAAATAGACAACTACTGTAGTTTCATTATAATACAATAAATCTTTATTGCGAACTAAATTACAGTATTCAGCGTAACAAAAATTTTTGCATGTTTTGTAATACAACGGGCGGTCTTATCACTTATATAACGATTTGTATGAGACAACCATGAATATGTTGAATATTATATTATTGCGTTTTGAATGTTTAAAAAGGAATTAATAGCTATTGTACTTTTGTAACAATCGACTACAAGATATTTTAAAGCTTTCGATGACGCACATATTTTTTTATATACTGGAGTTGTTATTGAAAGCAAATAAAAATGAAATTCAATTTCTTCTGTAAATATTGTAATGATTTAATTGGATATTAAGTTAAAAATTGTCATTACATATTCTAGTAAAACCGAATTATAAACTACCAAAAAACGTAAGAATTAACTTATCATATCTTGAAGATGTATAATTATTTTGAAATAAGCCAATACAAATTGTGATGCAGATCGCTCCTAATAATTTAATCTATAGCCAAAATAATTTAATATTCACAATACAATGAAATTTCACTACATTCCTGAACTAATTTTACAATTCAAATGGCATAAATCATTCAATTTAAACGCCCAAGTATTTACCTGAGAATAATGTTCTGAGCAGAACCGGTACTTGGAGAAATTCCTCCAAGAAACTTGAGCTTCGTAGCTAAATAAACATGACAGCAAAATATCGGTATCACTCATACAATTTATCTTTAGCAAAACGATCAATAATTTTACACCAAGATAAGCTTTTCATGATTTGTCAACGAAAGATTAACGAAGAAATATTTGTAATAAATGAACTTCGATACAAAAACATTGTGAATTACAAGGACTACATTATCTAAATATTCGATTTTATTTCGATAAACAAAGATCGAACATTTATTTCAGCTGTCCTATTCTTGATACTGAGATATTTTATTCCATGAAATAACTTTGATCAAAAAGAAGTGAAATCCTATCAAAAAGATAAATGTGAAATTATAGCGAAGTTCAATATTGTAATAGATGCTTTGGTTGTTGACCTTATCGTTGTTGACTTCATCGTTGTTGACTTCATCGACCAATGAAGTGAGATCTAAATGGGTTCCAAGTTCAATGGTCAATCCTGAAATTTATTTATAGCAAAAAATATTTTTAAACTTAAAATATTATTTCTTCTTATAACTTAGAATAATATATTGAAGGCTAGGTTCTAACTTCGCTAGCTGTAATAAACGAAATAAAATATAGCCAGGCAACTTAAAAGTTAATTTGGTACATAGACGATTGCGTTGTTGACAATCGGATTAAAGCCTTGGCCAAAATGGCGAATAATAATCGTAATAATCATCACAATAAAAATGTTATCAATGCCAAAACCACCCCAATGACAATTTTCTAATTAATTAATTATTTTGTTTCACTTAATAATTTATAAGACAAGATATGTATAAGACATTGAACAAACATAAACGACTATTCAAAATAAGATTTCACGTCAATTTTCAATAAGACAGTTTTTCGTCTTAATTCTACGAACTAATTCGTTCTGTATCTTAAAAAGGCTACAGCAAGACTCTACCACTTCAAGAAAATACTATTTAAATATCTAAAATATAATTGTATCGGTATTAATTAAATTTAGAATTCCATTTATCATACTGCTCTAATCTTGAATATGAACAACGCGCCTTAGAATATCTATTAACTTGTATAAATAAAACAATCCTATGGCGCTTCTACGAGTATAATAAATACTCCCAACAGTCATTATCTCTGTTATTAATGTACTTCGTAATGTCGTTGGAGGATTTTTATGAAAATCTTCGCTCGTGATGACATCAGAACAAATCACACTTTACTGCAAAGAATAATAGATACAAACGTTGACTGATTATTCCTTCTATGAATAATATAAATCTGACTTCGTGGTTACAAACGTGTATTCTTTGGTATTCGAAATTTGAATATTACTCTTTTGTATAAAAGTCCCCACTACTTAATTCTCTATAGGATAATTATATTATTTGATTTTTTAGAACTTGGTTCTCATAACCAAAAGTATTTATTTGAAACTCATCACTTGAGTAATAGAATTCAGTAAGAATAAAGTCCAAATTAGTTATTTTTACGATTTTAGGTCTCTCGTATGTAAAAGGCTGTTTAGGTACCACCACAATGTCTATATCAAACAGCAATGTAAGTGCTACTACTGGACACATTGAAACTTAACATCTTATGTCTCAGGAGCGCAGTGGAATGCCAAGCATCGCTTAACACCAGGCGAATGGCACGCGCATCTCGCCATTCATAGATATAAAAAAATGATCTCACAGAAAAAAACAGAATTTAAAAACCTTGAAAAAAAAAAGTTGAAAACAAAAACGCTAAGCAACAGTAACGTCTTTTATATCACCAATTACAATTCCGTATCTCACATGACCAATACAACTACACTACCTATCTATATGAAATAGAGCACAAAGAAGGTTCTCGATCGTTGGTTAGAAAAGGACGACAGCAAATAATTGTGTTCGTCGAGGAATCCGCTGGAATCTGCGCCGTGTGGGCGAGGTCGGTATGTGCGGTCGAACCGTCCGAGATTTCCTTAGTGGTCAGACTTATCCCGGCGGAGGGAAATGTAGCTAAATGTATAGATAGACACTAGTTGGTATAATGAAGGTCTAATGAGTATTATTTGATAGCCTTATTAAATGTTTCTAAACCTGTTTTTACTGGTGTCTCTCGTAATACGTGAGAGTCCGTTTAGATAGATACAATTTCTATTTCTCCCGCCATACAGCATTGCTATTGCACTGTTGTGGTTCGAAGAACATTGTAGCCAGAGTGACTACTGGACATATTGAGACTTAACATCTTTTGTCTTAGGATGGCGAGCACAGTGGAATGCCAAGGATTGCTTTGTAATTCAAAGTGTTTGGTTTTGCTCCTGTTTATGAGCGGTCATATAGCTTACTATTAGGTAAACGGCAGGCTCGTCTTGCCTTGTATTGCTATAAAAATAGCTATTGAGTTTAGTTTGAGCAACGAAGACAAAACAATCTACGAGGGGCGATCAAAAAGTAATGATAATAAGTATAAAAAAACAACGATTGTAGTTTAAATTTAATTTATTTTTCTACATAGTCTCCTAACAAGTCGATACATTTAGTCCAACGTTTCTCCAAACCTAAAATACCCTTTAAAAAAAATCTGTATCTTGACTATCCCAAAATGCCTCTACAGCATCCATCACCTCGCTATCATCCTCAAATTTCTTGCCCCTGAGGTGTTCCTTGAGCCTAGGAAATAAATGAAAATCGCTGGGGGCTAAATCTGGAGAATAGGGCGGGTGTTCGACAAGTTCGAAGCCTGCTTCTCGAATGGCAGCGATCGCAACTACGGCTCTGTGTGCAGGAGCGTTGTCCTGATGAAACAGGACTTTCGCTCGGAGTTTGCCCCGTCTTTTTTCCTTTATGGCGTCTCGCAGTCGTCTTATTTGATCAGCGTAGTAGGAGCCCGTAATAGTAGCTCCCTTTTCTAGGTAATCAACCATTATGATTCCCTGAGCATCCCAGAAAACGGACGCCATAACCTTGCCCGCCGAGCTCGAGACTTTGAACTTCTTAGGAGTCGGTGAGGATGGCCTTTTCCAAGTCATCGATTGTTGTTTGGTCTCCGGATCAAAATGATGGATCCATGTTTCGTCCATGGTCACAAATCGTGACAAAAATAATTCTTGATCAGCCTGGAACTTTGCAAGATTGGCTCTTGAAATGTCAACTCGCTTTTTCTTTTGTTCGTCCGTTAACATTCTCGGGACCCAACGCGCGGAGACCTTCTTCATATTCATTTTGCTGGTCAAAATGTTTTGGATGCTGCCATATGAGATCCCTGTGACCTCAGCTAAATGTCTGATGGTTACTCTTCGGTCTGCTAACACGATATCTTCGATTTTTTTCACGTTTTCCTCCGTGAGGGACGAGGTTGGGCGTCCCTCGCGATGTTCATCTTCTGTGGATGTTCTACCCAACTTAAACTCTTTGCACCACCGTGCCACCGTAGAATATGGAGGAGCAGAGTCCCCCAGTGTCTCCACCAAATCAGCGTGTACCTCTTTGGTAGACATTTTTTTCAAACAGAGGTACTTGATGACGCATCTCACTTCGTGTTTCTCCATTTTCGTGTTGTCGCTCCGACTGCTGGTATTCAAATGAATGTAGCTCCTCCAAATGACGTCCTATTTATACAATTTTTTAGCTGGGAAGTGGTGAAGGACTGAAGAAGCGAAATGTTTTTTTTTTAATTTTTATCTTTATTAGAATTACCCGTTTATCATTACTTTTTGATCACCCCTCGTACAACTACAATAGGTTTATTAATTGTCTACGAATAAGGACTTGCGTATACAAGGTTCTGTAGCAAGCAATGGAACTGCTTCGATAAATATTGATTTGAAGAAGAAAATATGCGTATACGCCTTTAGTAAATTAAGAGTTTAAAAAATGTTAACAGCTACCTTAGAAATTGTAAAATTATCAAAGAATTAAAATTGCGTCAATTAAAATTTTCCCAAACGACTTGATTTTTATATAGCTGAATAGTTCGTTAAAGATTTGCTGAGATTTTCATATAAAACAATACTTATAATATCTTAAAATCTTAAGAACAGTAGATATATCTAAAAAAAGTAGGTGGAAGAAACGCTACCAAAAGGAACATGACAGTTTGCACGACAGATGAGTGTTTTTTGCAGATGTATAAAGTAGAGCATTACTTACGAAAATACCTCTCAGTTCGCAAAAAATCGTTCGATAACCGATTAGAAAATAAAAAAATTAAGTATCTAAATTATAAAGTAATCGGTAAATAAGTAGCAAAAAAACTTACATCTCTTCTATGTTTTTAAAAATCGGATAGTTTTCTATTACCACTTTAGTATTTTACCCATATGAATAGCTATATTAAGAATATTTTATTCTATGATCTTATTTTTAGTCACCTGATATCAGTTATATTGGTGTCAAAATAAGAAAGTTACTTATAGAATGCAAATTATTTGACGGTTGAGATACTAGATAACTCAATATTTAAAACCAGTTAGGTATAAGTAGTTTAAAATATCCTTCTATATTTATGACATAAATAATTGATAGTTGTCAAATTATGCAATGAGACATTTCTATGCAGAATATTAATTTGAAAGACACTGTGTGAAAGATTATTTACATTATCTCAAGGAAAAAATAAAAATTATTAGCCGTTGCTGAACTATTTGTGGACAAATATCTCAATCGTTCGATTAAATTAACATCGTTAAAGCTTTTCACTATTGTCAGAGGACGCAAAAATAAAAACAACAGTTATAGACATCAGGGTAAAATTGGCGTAAATAATATACCTTTTCACACACATATTTTGAAGTAAAATTATCTCTAACTCAAACTTAAAAAGGTTGCCCGGAAGAAATGGCTCAATGTGGTATGGCCACCCATTGTAGCATTTTATTTTTTATTGGTTATACTTAATCATAAAGTAACTAGAGAGGTACATTAAAGAGTATAAATAAAATTAAATAAATTAAAATATGATAATTTACGAGATAATTTATTTATGAGTCAGGATTTGTGTGCCCGATATGGCGATATGCTCGCCACCTATCACATTGTGGGACGGAACATACAAAGCGAAATGTGGGTGCCCTGGCACCTCTGCCTACCCCATCTGGGAAAAAGGTGTGAGTTTATGTATGTATGATAATTTACGTGGATATAGCAGGTAAAAGGAAAAAGCTTATGCCCTGTAGTGAGATCTGACGCTCGAATTGTAACAAATCATATGATTTAATGAAATCTTCCGTCCGCTAATGCGCATTAACCCAACATGGTATTACACTAATAAAACCTACTACACTGTTAGCTGATCTATATAATAATACATTAGAGAAAGCTTATTCTTTACATCGAGACGAATTGAACACTAAAATATACGGTTTTTTTCACAAAAACGGCTAAGCCGGTTTGAATCAAATTAGTACACGATATTGTGAAGACATTCGCGACCATAGGTACAAGCAGTAAATCCATAGCAGTGTCTGCTGCAAATAAATAAATAAATAATAATGTTAATTAAACGCATATTTTAAAAAAACTTTATGCAACTTATATGATTTCAATGTTATTGTTTCATGAAACGAATGGATTTATTTACATACTAGCTGTGCCCGCGACTTCGTCCGCGTGGTATTTAACAAAAACTTTATTTTTCTAAAATATATTTTTTTTAAATAAATGTAGCCTAAGTTACTGCTTATTATATCATCTACCTGAAAATAAAAGTCCCGTCAAAATCGGTCCAGCCATTTCAGAGATTAGCCGGAACAAACAGACAGACAGACAAAAAAATCTACGGTCATTTTCGTTATAGATATCGTGTATATAACGATATGTAGTTGGACATTTTTTTTATTTTCTCTTTACAAACAGACACTTCAATTTTATTTATATGTATAAATTTAAATGACAAAATAATTAATATTTTGAAGGACTTCGTACAAAGCGTCAAAAGTAACCTCTGAAAGTTGATTCCGGGTATGTATTGCCTTTGTGCTGAATAGTAACATAATAAATATTATTTTACACTGATCCAGTTTATTCAAAGCCAAATTAACATCTTGTTCGAAGGCTAATGGCAGTTTGTTTCCGTCACTAAACAACAATATTACGTGCAAAATTAATTGAGTTTAGTAAGTTCGATAAATTCAAACATTTTAGTAATAAAATGTTGATGATAAGGAAACTACTGGGTTATTAGAAATTACTCCAAAACCAAGACTGTTACTGGTCCAATTTCCAGGGCACATCTGTAAGTTTTCGGAGTCGTGTGTTTTTTAACATGTATATTCAATTATCACACACAAAAATCACGCTAAAAGATTCACATATATAGTAATGTATGGCAAGATTATCTGTGATATGTAAAGTCCCAAAAAAGGCAAACGTTGCGATCTTTGTTATATGAATTGGGCCTTCTCAATGGAACAATCAATTGCAGAGCAGTGACTTGCTCAGCAGACGTTGTATGTAAGTAGTAATTGTAATCAAAGTTGTGAAAAGATCGTAAGGTAATGGTTGATAGAGGAATATATCTTTAGAATCAATACCGGATAGAAACGTAATTGGGTATTTAAACATTACTTTTACCAACCCTATGCAATCATAAATGTCTACACCCTTTAAAAATGTTGTAATACACGTTAATACAGGTATTGCTCATATAGAATTATAAATCCAAGCTCTATCTAAATTATTCTACAGGGTCAATCGATTTATTGGAGCATAAATGGAATGCTAACCCAAATATTAAAATATTTTTACGCCATATCTGGAGACTGTCCCGCCCTCACATCCGCCACTGCAACTGCTGTAAGCCAGGATCAACAGTGGCACGCAATGTAATGACACCGAGCATTGAAGCTCGGCGAGTCTCCGGGAATGTCTAACTTGTCTTTAACCCGCAACGAAATTAATCAGAAAGTTAAATGAATAGGAGGAGTTGGAAATAAATAAAACGCGCCATATCTAATGCATTATTTTACGCCATATCTAATGCATTATTTCGTTCAAACGTAAAAGATAATACCAACAGACAAATTTTTACACTCATATTATAAATAGAAATATCGTTAAAATCCACATTTAATAACATCTAAATACATGTCTGCAAACCCGTCTGACGAATATAGAAAAACAATGAATGGAACTCATTTTTAATGAGTAACTTGACATATCACCAGCATCAGCAACTCTACCGTGAACGTTATCATTGCCCGCCGCGTAATTAAACTGTGAACCTTATTATCTTGTAATAAGCACCATAACGAAACATTAATGAATTTAAACGACAAAAACATGTCATTATTTTATTTATCGTGGGATGCAAAACACGGTGCCCCGTTACGTGGCTACCGGACGAACCGCTCCATCTTCGCTTCGTTAGCTGCTATCACATCATCAGAATGATGACAATCTGAATTGAATTACGAGCTACCTGCGACGAGCGTGTGGTCTTATAACCAATGTGTTAATCTCGAGTCGATCTCGCGGCGCATGCGCTATCGGGCCCGCCTGGTGGTCCCTCCTCATTACGTCCAACTTACCGACGCTCTAAAGCCTCTTTGTCCCGCCATTGTGTGGCCGGTGAAAAATGTTCATCCAATGACAGGTGTCGATAAGAAAACTCAAGGCTCCTTGCCCCCGAGTGAAACTTTCGCGCTCCTGATAATAGCAATTTCCTCTGTGATCAATCAAACAAACTGGTTTAGGTGATCTTGACCGGGCCATTGTTACACATGCGTTCGCTCTTCATCAATTCTTATTTGCATAAAACCTTCCATGCAACGCCCTGTCATTGACCTTCGGTTTGAAGTTTTAAATTGAGATGGGCGAGACAGACTTCGAGTTGTTAATAACTTCAGTTGATTAAGTTTAGACAAATGTTATTAAAATTGAAGAAGATGAAACAAACTCTAATCGAGATAATGTCTCAAAAGTGAAGGGCTTGAAACAAATAATTTATATTTCGTTGTAAATAAAGTTTTGTGAAACTTAAATGAATTTAAAGGTTTTATTGCAAAGAAACTTCGTTGAGAAGAAAGGTATTCAAATCATTTTATGTATAATACATTTTGTAAATTATAATGAACTACAATTATTGAATGCTATGTTTACTTTTATATAATACATAAGCCTAGCAATAGTCGAGACCTTGTATCACGTTTCTATCCATTATTTATCATTATAACTTTAGTTTACTTTAAGCACTTGTTAATCCGGTTCGTTACGCAACTGAGAGTACGTAGTAGAAATAATATAAATGTTGTAGTTTATTTTCGATTAATAATTTTGACGGATTTTAAATTAAATTATATTTAAACCAACATCTAATTGTACTATACTGTTTTAACCTATCTTTAGGTGAATGTTTCGGACCTTAATCGTCCATACAGACTTGATGCGGGTTTTTGAACGGATTGAAATTATTAGATCAATTGGGACCTACAGTTTACTTGCTCATCTAAGTGATGATGGTGATGAAGTGATGTGATTACTACCAATTATAGCTACTTTCAATGTTCCTTTTTTATTGTGATCAATGGCGAGACGAGCATGCCATTCGCCGAATAGTAAGCGACGAAGGACTGCTCATGAACAGTAGCAATACAAACAACACCTTATATTACAAAGTAATGCTTGGCATTCCACTGCGCTTGCCATCCTGAGACATCAGATGTTAAGTCTTAATATGTCCAATAGTTACTCTGGCTACAATATCCTTCAAACTGAAACACAACAGTGCATTTAAACTGCTGTTTGGCAGGAGGAATAGACATTGCGGTGGTAACTACCCAGGTGGCCTCTCACATATGAGAGACATATCAATAGGGTCAGAAACTGCATCATTCCAGCATTGTGATGATTTGCAGCATTTGGTTTTGATCTGACTAATATATATTATTAAGAAATGAATTAATATATTCTGCGATGTTAAAATATATTGAATTGAACTCGTTACTCCATAGTTATCACCTTCAAAACTAATGTCATTCTAATTATTTTATGCTAATTTTAATTGCAGTGTTAGCTATTTATACTTTCGAAATAAATTATACAAGCTTTAAAAATAAATACTTACAAATCAATCACTCCTACTGTAATACGTCAAAATAATTAAGTAATAAACTCAATACATTTCACATCCAAACATAGTTGCAATGTCTAATATTTCAATAAATATTTATAAAAATTGTACGAAAAGCACAAAATAAAAATTAAATTTTGGTAAGGAACAATAAATTATTGATCAAAAAATTGAATATTAAAACTGGTACTAAAGACTCAAACCTCATTTTACAAATTACCAAATTTAAATCACAAAGAAAGTGCTCCAAAGGATGTTATAAGCAACACCAAAAGAAATACTACAAAGAGCCTTACCGCACCCGAGCAAGACAAATGCCCTTTAAATATTCATAAGATCCATCACCTTAACAAATTCAAACTCAAATCTTAAACGACAGTTAATACATCAGAAATCAAAAGGACACCAACAAAACTAATCTTCAGTGCAAATGTACCACCACAAACCGCTATTTAAAAGCTATAAAAATAAACGACACTCATTAACGTGGGCATTGGGACCCATTGTACTTCGACAAAAGTCCTTCGTTCCAGGCCTTAATGACATCACATTAGTAAAATGTCAAAACACATCACACGACACGCGGCTCAAACGTCGAAAACATTTCAAGTGTTATTGATTGCGGGCTATTTGTTAATTCTTTAACTGAACCGCGGTTTAAAAGTTGTTTTGCACTCGTGTCGGCCGACCGTACAATGGCGAATCAAGTGAAAAAGGTCCAAAATTAATGTGTTGATATTAATCTTGTAAATCTTCGATTCTGCCCCCTCATCGTGAATTACTTAAACTGTATTTTGTATTGTTGGGTAATTTTTTCCAGATTTTTTCTTGAGATTATGTTTTGTATGTCGGTATGTAGGGCTGTTCATTAGGCGGCTATTCTACTGACAACGCTATGCAAATATCGTTTCACTTGCATTATATTTTTTGCGTTATAGGATAAATGGAGTAAAATGCAGCTGGGTATAAGTGGTCATTACATGCAGTGAACATCGTTAGACAGTCGCGACCGTTATGATGGCCTACTCAAACGCATATTGCTTTGTTGAAATATGATGCAGTTTAAAAGAGTTTATAAGTGCGAAGTTAATACGGTCGACTAGAAGTTGGAATTTTGCAAATAAGCACAAATACAATTCGTGTTTAATTTACGTAATAAACAATGACACATACCCATAGCATATTAAAGAAACGGCTTTAAGTACTATGATTGCTGTGATAAAATGATTTTTTATCAACTTTCAGCATGTGACTTCCGTAGGTTAAAAATATGATTATGAGTATACCGTACCTACAAGATAATAGTACTTAATATTTCTGTGTTATAATAATTGATATTAGTAATAGTATTGAGATTATCCACTCTGATATTTATAACAAGTGATATGTAAAACTGTAAAATTATATCGAAACTATAGATACAACTTGTATAAGTTAGCATAAAGTAGCAGTTGTTAGATGGACTGTCAGTCGATCATATCCTTGATAATCAGACAATTCGTTTTATTAATTTATAATTATTAGAGAAAGATGAATCGGTGAAACTACAGATATTTCTATAGCTTCGTGTTTAATTTTTAAAATAATTTATTTAAAGTACAACATCGTTTTTAAAGCTAAATTGACAATGCTCTGTTCAAAATTTAGTATATTGTCCTTATAGAGAATCAATTAATATTTTTTTGCAGGGATTCGTGCTAATATTATAAAGAGGACATACATTTTTTATTTGTTTTATTTTATTTATTTATTTATACTCTTTATTGTACATCTTACTTGTAATAATAAAATATAACTAATCAAAATACGGTACAATTGGCGGCTATATAGTATTGAGCGATTTCTTCCTGGCAGACTGTTTTTTTAATGCTTTTATTTTATCTTTGTCTGTTTTGAATAAGCTCCAAAAAGACTCAACCAATTTAAAAAAATATTTAACTTGGTAACATCTATGGAATCTATAACATCTATGGAATCATCTATGGATGGATCTATGGAATTAAGTGTGAAAAAACATAAATTGTGTTGATTGAATGAAAACATTTTTCTTCTACCTCTCTGAGCCTATTTGTTTGAACTATAAAATAATATTAGAATAAAGAAAAAAAATATTGTTTATTTGCATTGAATATACTCTAAAATTATTGGACCTATTTAAAAATTCGTTCACTATTACGTTATGCCTGATAATGATATTCGATAGTATATTTTCTAAAGTGTATTTATGGGCGGCGCCGGGTCGGACCGCTTGTATGTACATAAATAAGACAGCAGAACATATTTCAAATTACTTGCAGATTTTGGTTTATAATCCAGACGCTTGCTTGATACTAATACTCAAACTATAATATTCCGGTTACACGATAGTTCAATTTAAAAATCTTAAGCAATGAAGATAGCCTCGATCTCTGAACAATTGCAAATTGACATTGGCCGAGAATACTCCTATGCTGGACCCAGGATATTTCGATAAGGCAAGCCACCAGCTTCGACGCAATAACCATTCTCATTAGTCGAGGCAACATGCATTGGGGTGAAGGAAAATATTCTTATCCTGTAAAGTTGTTGAATTTATGAACCCAGGATGCGGCATCAATGCTGATCGTGTGTGAGCCATAAGGCATAACAATATGTGGTAATCAATCTAGATACATTGCCAATATATCAAAGAGAAAGTATAGTAATCTACAAATCATAAGTTACACGTAAAATATGGTTTTTTTAACCACTCTCAATAGTAAAGAAGACCCGTGAACTGAAGTGGGATATATATGGGGTGATACAGTACGGGGTTTTCCCTAAAGGCGTCCAAGAATGGAATGAAAATCAATAGTTTATTTTTTCTTCTAGTTTACTGAGATTCTGAGAATTTAATGAGGTCTATGGCCCTATTTTACTGGATGTAATAATGATAGTAAGTAGCTGTTCATGTTTTGAAACATAATTTGATGTCTCTGTGAGAACTAAGGAGTAAGATTTAAATAATATTATGGTGATGAATGCTCGAAATCATTGCGGATGGTCCAATACATAGAGAAGGACCCGTTTCATTTAATTCCAATGTATAGTCATATTTAGCTTTCCTTGTAGGCTGATGATGATAATGATGACGATAAATATGATGACAAGCCTCATTGTACTTCTATATACAGAGAGGAAAAATCCTAGTATTTTGAGAATTACAACCTAATCAATGTGTAATGGGTATACTTACACGCTCCAGCCACATGTATCTTCTTCATCCACGGATATATGACCCTGTCAGTATTATCCGAGCATATCGAGGAGTCATCGTCTTCCACCGGCGGGCTGTCCAGTAGGAGTCTCTCGTCATCCATCTCCGAAGCAGGGGAACCTTCGCGACCCAGCGCATGGAGTTTCCTTCCAGCAGGCGCCGCCTCTTCTATATGCCTCTCTAGTCTTAGTCCAAGTTCAGCTAGTCCAGGGGCACCGTCGGAGTTATGGGGAGGTACGTAGCCGTGATCAGCATCAGACGGATGGGAAGGCTCCGGCGGCCGAGGAGGTGGCGCCACCGGCGGGTGCTGTGGCAACGGGTGGTAATACCCGCCGTATCCATACCCGGTGCCGATTTGCACGGGTGCGTACTGATGCTGATACCCGTATTGGAGATGCTGGTGTTGGTAGTACTCCCCAGGTGGTATGTAGTCGGCTTGGCTGTACTCTTCCGAGGGCGGGAACTTGGGGTCCGGCTGCGGTTGGTAGCCGCCGTTCATGAGGAACGAACTCATGGTGGGCGTGGTCGGCTCGCATCACCTAGTTGTCAACACGCCTGCTAATATGGCCGCCATTTAACATACGGACATTTTTCAGTTTTACAGTTTTTTGTTGTATGTCTTTTATATGATAATCATAACATAGAGCACAGATTGCTGTGTTGGGAAAAGTTCAATTATATTAACTTAATAGTTTTTTCGTTGGTGGAATAATATGTAAATTAAATACGACCTCGCTTATAATGTATTTAATTAATAATTTTAAATAGCTGTGTATTGGGAGATATAGCAACAAGCTACGATATTTTGCTAATAAACGGGTGTTAATGGACAAATATTAAGTTTATGTTATTAAAAATACTTTCGTTATTAATCATAAAGGTAATATAAATGTAATTTACTATATATTACAACATAAAATTATCAATAAATATATTAACTTCTTTTTTAAGTATGTAAACTAACCATCAGCAATGCAAAATACAGTTTCATAAAATAAACAGCATTCAAATTCCAAGTGTTTCCAAACCTCGTTTCAATCTCACACAATCTGCTTCTCTAATGTTATGATTATCACGAAAATCACAAAACACTAGTCCACAACACTCACAAAGTTTAAGATTTTACAAACAGGGCCGCGTTCAATGTTATTGCAAAGTCATTTGATTTATCACTTTTTGATAATAAACAATGGACGTGAAGGCGCGCTATCCTTCGGCGACATTTTAAGACAATACGCGCAGCCCAACACGCCAGCGCACTCTGTCACTTTAAGGACTCCTATACATGTTCATCAATTTTTACATACCACCTTCCATTTTTAAGGCGGAGCTGTTCTTCTGCTCTCTTGTTTCAACCGTCACAAACCAAATTCAATTTTAATCCAAAGATTTAAAGTTCAAATTGAAGTGTCGGTCCGGTTAGAGTCGCTCAAAAGCTATAACAGATCTCTCGCTCTGATGTACGTTTAATCTGGTAAGAGGGAGCGAAACAACAAGTCCAGCGATATTTCAAGCCACGGATATTTTTATATGTCTGTCCCTTTTTAACTATAGAGCTTTGGAATATGGGAAGGTGAGATGGAAGTTAGCCGTGGGCATATTGGATTAAGAAGCTCAATAATAATACAGAGCGAACGCGGTCTCCGTACGTAAAGACACGGGCGTTTTAAATATTTAATATGCAATTTCCTTTATTTTTCATTATAATACTGTTCATTATTTTAATGCTATACAAGTAAGATATAATTAGATACGTATAAATTATTAGTTGGTAATGAGTCTTTGTCGGGACTTTATATGGTGATTTGAATTTTATATTAATGATTTATTAATTGGTCTACACGTAATGTATGCTAAGTAATAGCTCGAAATAATATACAAAATATGAAAACACTTGAATTACAAATAAATTCAAATTTAATAATAGAACAAGCAAAGCTTTAACCTTGATATAAAATTAGCCAGTTTAATCCTAAAATAAATTCGTCAGAATGTATGTGCAAAAAGGCATTAGCGGTGATTATAAAAAGAACTGACAGATTTAGTTGCAAGACCGTCATTCACTCCGTTGATATTGTGTTATCGATGATAGATTGGTGATTAATTTGGTTTTAATGAGTCCGCGGCAAAAAAACGCTCTTACAAACTTTTTAAACATTTACACACGTATAGTTTATTTTTACTTAGAAATTATCGTGTTTATTGCCTTCGGAAATTCGGGTATGGTACAAAAATATTTTCGGTTTGAATTTTCTTTTCGAAAATTTAAAAAATGACTTTTTAACGTTTAAGCTACATCCCCAGAATTATTACAATTCTGTCATATAAAAAATGAAAAATATTGGATATATTACCAAAAAAACTAATAATAGTTTTTTTAAATATCTATGACGTTGTAACTCCTCCAATCTTTATAGTTGTAAGGCTTATTAAGAAAAATATTACCATGAAAAGGAGTGTTTGGCGAGTGTGAGAACTTAATTCTAAATAAATTAATATTATGGATATAGTACAGATATCAGTTGTTATACATATTATATATATTTTAATGAAGTATTTAAATAAATATATTGCATCCTATTCAAAAATAAATCCAACATTTGAACTTTGGTACTAACCGAATAGTTCTATAGTTCGAAAGGTACCAGGCTACTTCGAAATATTGTTAAAGTTATAGTTCTTGTATCTCTTTATTTTTGTAGTTGGCCTTTAATTTCGGGAAGCGATCTTTATAAAATTTGAGTCATTTTCGAATTCTATGCGTAGCGTCTTATTAGCTAGCTAACCTTGTGTAAAAAGTATTTATAATATTTATGAAGTTGATTATTTAAAACAAATAAACATCGAGTGGGCATAAGCCTTGCGTCTGGGCACAGTCGATAAATGTCTCAAAAGTTAATAAAACTCCGTCGCTATTATAAGTTAATACACTCATACACATAGTCCTGACCCCACTTTAAGAGTGAGTCTTGTGTTGTGCGTATCAGAAACTACGAGAGACTTTTCAGTCTTGTAAACACCCAGACCCGAAACAAATACCTGTGGATCACGAAAATATTTGTTTCGGTACGGATATCGAACCCGCGGCCTCTCGTTTCACAGCTGAAGTCAAATCAACTGAGCCAGGGACGCAGTCAATTTATAATTGCAACGGAAACTACTAGTTAAGAAGAAGTTTTACTAGTTAAATTATGTTTTACTTCAGTTCATGACTAAAGTGTTTGTATGGAATAGGAGACTCGTTTTTACATGTTTTTTACACTAATATGATAGGGGAAGGCCGGGCAAAGTGGATACCTTAAGGTTTTTAAGATTATAACAGAAAAGGTATATAATACAAAATCAAAATAATTATCAGAAACCAGTCTTTATTTATTGCTCGTACAAATACGGACATCAGTTACCATTAATATTTAAGCAATAATCAACTACAGTTAAAATTTAAAAAAGTACGAAAGTATTCGCTTTGCCCGGTACCCCGGGTAAAGCGGATACAGTACTTGAGCAAAGTGAATACCCATATTCAATCTCTGATAACATAAAAATAACTTTGATAAACTGAAAAAAAAAATACATTACCTATACAAGGTTTGCCTATACAAGGTCGCATAAGCCAAACCATACTTTTTAGCAGTGCTTTTTATTGATTCTCCAACTCTGCACAAATCAATAGCCGTTTGCATAGCATTTTCATCCCATGTCCCTTGCTTAGATTTTTTTATATTTATTCACCATCTGAAGCAAATAAAGTACATGTTTAGATAATAAGTCACCAATGAGAAATGGCAGTCAAAGTAAATAGAGCAAAGTGAACCATATCCACTTTGCCCTATTCACTTTGCCCGACTAGATAAGTTTTGAGGTTAACACTATTTATACAGAAACTAATAATTCTGCCTTTCTGTTAAATATGCCATAAAAAACTACTTTGATATGGTACCAAATCAAGACATTCCTATAAATCAAAAACTAGTAATAAAGGAGAATTGATCAATGTACTTACCGCGTAAAATCAATCTTTTATTTACGAAAACACAAATCTCCACTCCGCGGATGAGACGCGACGCGGGCCCTCGCTTCTATGTTTGCCGCGTATTAAACCAAGATGGCCAAACGTAACAGTGGTGGCATATTGAATGAAAAAATAATAATTTAGGAATAGTGGGGCGTATTCGCTTTGCCCGGGGTATTCACTTTACCCGGCCTTCCCCTATCTATTGCGATGATGATATTGCAATTGAATGCATTTTTTATTGCTATGAAAAGCGAGGCGAGCATGCCATTCGCCCGATGGTAAGCGATACGACTGGTCATGAACAGTAGCAAAACTAAACAGCACCTTTAATTACGAAGCAATCCTGAGATATAATAAGATCTCAAAATGGTTTCTTAAATTTACTCGAATGTTACACATTGAAATAAAACGATTATTTACGGATTTTACCGCGGAATTGGTTAATTTTTTTAATTTTTTAATTTCCCGACCTCAGTTCGCCCCGTGACCATGAAAGCTATAAAATGATCGAGACGTCGGGGTATACAATATTTTTTATTATAATATATTTGTAACCGATCGATGTCTGTATAAGAAAGCTAAATGAGAAAAGCCCATATGGGCAGTCGAAATTAGCGTAATGTAACTCAAAGTAAACATTTTTGGAGTTTTTGTCCGTTTGACTGTGCGGTTGTACATGATGATCTTAGAAACGGCTTAACTAATTTACATTAAATTTGATGTGGAGGTAGCTGACACCCTGGATTAATACGTAGGCTTTTGATACGAAAAATTTAGTGTTCCCGTGCGATGAGAAAGGGATTCAAATATATTTTATTTGGCTTAATTTGATAGTTCTACCTAAAACTCGCGGTTTGTACAACGTTTGAATGTCCTAAGTTTCTGATTACCTATCTGCCACCCGATTCCAAGGCATCACAACCGAATATCAATAACCAATCCGATCTAAACGACAAGTTTAATAAAGAAAACAAAACGAAACCACAAGTCACGGTACAAGCTATCAAGTATAAGTCTAAGCAGTGAGACCGACAAGAGAGCCGGCAAATAAACAAATGTCCGGGTGATTTTATTGAATTAGACGATCACAATGGTAGGCGGTCATCATATCGCTGAGTCACGGCTCCCGCCACCAACAAAAGGTGGCAACATTCGTTCAATGGATGTTTGATCAATAAAACTTGTATCTGGCCGGATGATTTGGTATTTCGTGCTCGGATCCACGATTATCAGATGGATCTTTGTGTTGCGAGGAATTGGTGTTGTTTACAAAGCGTTAGTGATATTCGCAGAGATTTCAGCAAATTCTTAGACTGTGGATATCACGCTATGAAATTTTGTTTTATCTTAGTCAAGTCATTAAGAGTGCAATGCTGCGGAAGTTAGTACTTATTATAATTTCAGTAATTATTTTGTAAGTTACTTAGTATGAACGTTTTAAGTGAGCGCATTGTGTTCTTAAAGTAAAATTAATACGTTTTACATCTCTTTTTCCTTATCACCTTCGTGTAAGTTCTGTGATACAAGTCGTTCACGGTATATTGATTATGCCATTCTTATAAGTTATTGCAATGTTTATGACTATTTTCTTCCGAAAATATCGATTTTTCCCACATTGCATTTAAAACATTTCAAATACGTATGCAAATATTAGATAAGAAATAAAACGTGAGTAATTTAACAAACTTTGAATACAAACAACAAAACTCTGTTTAAATTTAGAATATAATTTAAATCATTGACACCCAATGAAGACGTCCAAGTGGCAACAAACTTTCTTCGCCGAAGTTGCTCCCTTCTCAAGTGCCGTGTTTTGTTTTTTCTTGTGACGTTAACTGGCTGCCAGCTCGTTCTATCCAGCACAAACTTAATCCAAGTTTAATGAACAATACGACAGGCCCTTAATCAAACTTTGGATTTCCTAACTTTATTGCCAAACAATTATATACCTTACATTGCAAAATTTATGTTTTCAATTTGACTGCCGAGAGCAGTGTTTTTGTGTCGTTTTAGAATTGGACAAATTGCTGGAGAAAAACCTATTTAGCTGACTTGATCGTATTATTCGTTTCTTGTTTTGCCTTTAGATACTGAAATATCGCGACGAAAGATTCTCATTTACAGATTATGTCGAACCCATTGTTGTTTGGAAATTCATTTTAAATACATTTTGCACACTATCGTAAAGTATTTTCTACGACGATGACTTGTAGATTTTGAAGGATGTATTGGCATGTATTGTTATTGATCGTACTGTCGCAATTTTTATGTAATTTAAAGGCCAAAATAGCTATCTTTAGATACACATTAAAATTTGAAATTAAAATTGATACGATTCGGTTTAGATAAAATAAGAATAATATTTTAATAATTGTATGTAAATCATTATTACATTAGGAAATAATACGAGAAACTTATTTTATATGAAAGTAACTTGAATAGCCTACAATGACTGAAAAATGTTTATAAACGCTTTAAAATACTTTACAAATGGCCGCAATAGTATTACAACGACTCCCACTGCCATGAGATATTTTTGTCTTCCATCAGTCATTAGCCACTGAAAATAAAAATTGTATTTACAAATCTATCCAAAATACTGTAACTGGCAATTAAAATATTTTTCACACCAACAAAAAAAAGAAACAAAAACATTTGGAATTCCATTTTGAATTTAAACGTGGAACTGTTTCGAATTTATTAAATTTAAAATTCGGCACCGTTCCAATCATGCGTTTTTGAGTAGGGGACCGCGCAGCCAATTTTCTGTAATGGCGGGTTGCGTTTCCTATCTTTGTTGCGCCGAGTGCCGACGTTTTTTGCAAGCGCCCCTCCCACAGCGAGGGCAGCTTGCGATGCTAAAATTTATGGGGTACATTATATATTTTTATCTACACATGCCTTTGTTCGGCTTAAGATAACATACATAAATGAGAACGGGATTGGAAGTGGTAGAATGTTTTGTAAGCTTAGTGCTGGGATTTAAGTTGTTTTTTGTAGGACTATCATATTATAAATGTATTTTTTAATTTTTATTCATCATATTGTTAAGTACGGCAGTTTGATGATTTTTTATATGAGGTAAATTTTCATACAAGCCGCTTAGAATAGGTCAATGTGGATATGCTTGGGGAAGGCCAGCAGTGGACTTCTTGTTTCTCTTGAGATCCGGAGAACATTTTCATGATAGTACCCCATGCTGTAATAAACATAACAAGCCGTCGGTTAAATTATTGCAATGACAATGTTGCAACAGTCATCAAAAACTTGGAGAAACAGTGTCAGAACTGTCAGATAAAACTCACTAGCAAGTCATATAAATACCTTGAATAATGAACGTTTAATTATATCTACAATTACGCAACTAAAGTGCTAGCATGAATAAACCAACGAAATTAGAACCATACACACCTACATTTTTAATAGCTAGCCCTAAATACCAACAGCAATGCCGGTTCCACGGTTTGACCCAATATTGGTCCCAATGCCGTACGTCCACTACATTACAGTTTTTTTAAATTCATATGCCTTTCAAATGAGGATCGGCTCACCTGATGCTTTGTAATTGGTGCCTCCTTGTCCCTTAGGTGTTTCCAAACTCTCAAAATGAGAATAGGCCGAAAAGCCAAAAGAACAAGAAGGAAAATATATAGTGTAAATCTAAAATGCTCGACCAACGTTTCGCCAATACTGGTGCGTCTGAAATCTAGATAGGAACATTGGACGAGTATACTTTGGAGCTAACATTGGGACCAACACATAAGGCCGGTGTAAGAATACTTCATGCGTGGTCCGAGGTGTCGGCCAAACGTCACGCGATTGTTTGAACGTATGACGGCGACAGCTGTACCCCGCAGGTGATAATGTCTGTTAACTACAGCAAACATCTTTATCGTTTGACTCGGACCATTTGCAATGAAAGCACTTAAAAACTCGTGCTTGGTATGCTATTTATCAATACAAATAGCAAATTGATTTGTGTGTTTCAATTTGTCAATACAAATTGAAACTTGCTGTTGTGCTGTTTGCACAGGCAAAAGCAATGTCAGAATAAATGATATTCTAGTTGTAATTTATTTTTTATCTTTACTTATTTTATAATACTTACAGATTAGCTACTTTTGATTTAGAATTCATATTCAATTTATATTTGCCAAAAACAGGGATTTCACAGTTAATTTAAAATTACTAACACAAAATGAATCGACAAAGTTGAATCCCATTTAATGACAATAATACCCAATATACAATGTGGATTAGAACTAATTTAAAATTCCAATACCAATATCATTTCCACGTAGTCGAATAGACTCTTGGTTCATACAAAGTCTGTGATACAAAGTAATACTTTAGTAGACAATTGAATGTCATGTCTATTTTGTAATAGGTAAATATATTCCATTTTTGAGACGTAAACTCAATTCGCAAACACGATTATAACCAATCAAGATTCTCTGTTCATGATTCATTACATCAAAGGGATCAATATAATTAAACGCAGTACACATAATACAGCTACATATAAGCACGCCAACAATGTAAACTTCTCGAAGCCAACGCAAGTACGACGGTACGTCATTGTGTGTCAGAGCTGAGATGACAGCCGACACCGCACCCTACCCACATCTCCCTAGATGACGTCACACGCTGGCAATATTTTAAAGCTATTCTGCATTAAAATATTGAAGTAAAGTTATACTACTCGTATAAGAACAAAGGATATTTATTTTATTGTCTAATTCTGATACTGAAGTGTGTCTTGTTAACGATTAATCAAATTTACTGTATCGGCCCATATACGTCCCACTGCAGGGCACGGGTCTCCTCTACCATTGGGAGTACGATTGACAGTGGTTAGGCCATATAGTCCACCACGCTGGCCTAATGCGGGTTGGTGGACTTACATACCGTAGAAATTCTTATAAATCCGCTATGGTATGCAGGTTTCCTCGCGATGTTTTCCTTCATCATTTTAATGGGTGGTGATTGGCTATCAATACACACATGAGTCTGAAAAGTCAGAGGTGTGCCCTGGGATTCGAACCCGCGACCATCAAATGTACAAAATGCGATTTTTTTGGAAAGCAGAAGTAGCGATAATCGCACAAATATATTTTTTCTAACATAGGTATTACCTTTTACTATTATATAACAACTTGCTTTCCAAGGTTGCCTATATAGAGTATTTTCTCTCGGCCTTATGACGTCATTGACAAATCGAATTGTGATATAGATTCTGTGACGTTTACAGTGACCTTTATCTAAGCCCTTGGATTAAAGGTTTATACAATATAGGCTTCACTTGTTTTATTGTCTTTAAATATTATAGGTCGGTAATAAAAGTATTTAAGTACTTTATTTTCGAATTTTAATATTTGGGGCCTGCAAAGCTTAAATATTAAAAAAGAAATATGGCTGTCCTGGTAAGTTCTCTACCTACCCCTTCTGGGTAAATGGCGTTAGCTAATATATGTATGTATAATAAAGCTCTACCCTCCAAAGGGCATTTACGTATCAAGATACAGATAAAAATTATGTAAAGGGAAATATAAATAATAGGAAAAATGACTATTTGCAATATAATAAGGCAAAGACAGGACGTATTTTTTTTTTACATTTTAAGTTACAATATTGTTAAATATACTTTAACCATACGTTATCCTAAATCATTATGGGAAAGCAACAACGTAGACTCGTAAAGCACCTACAAATTCTCCTTTAATATATCAATTAAGTTATACTTTTCGTATTTATTGGTCTGAGATTAGAGCTTGTATCGTGATCATTCTTCTATAGTATATTTCTTTCTTTCTTTGTTAAGGACGATGTTTAAATATCATCATTTTTTCCCAATATTTTCCTTAAAAGCAAACAGGACATTCTTGATTTAGATACATTTTATATGATGTGAACTAGTAATAAACTATTTCATAAGTTAAAAGTGTCCATATAAATGTAACTAAGCATTTACATTTAAAGTAAGTTTCACGCACATGTAGCGAGCTGAATTTGATATTATTTTGCCATTTTATGTGTGTGTATATCTCACAAAAACGTCAAATGTTACAGTGCCGAGGGGAAACGTTTGGTATTCTTGAAATTTCCATTTCCAAAGATCATACTTAAACATCTCACCATTGTGAAATATACTCTAAAAGTTGTAGCATAAGGTTTAGTTTACGATGAGAGTGTGGTTGTCACATAAGCGTGTTTCCGGCTGAGTGAGCAAGTCTTTCATTAATCAGCGAACAGTCGCGACAGTGCAACGGCGCTGGCGTCGCTCAATTTTTTTCCTCTTTCACCCTTAGATTGGATATTGGACACGATTTCCTGGGAAACTTGCAAGAGACTGGGTGGTCGCTTCTAATCAATAGCATACATTTTACAGCTAGTTACGTATACAGCTCAATTAGAGCTCGCTGTGAATCAGTTCAGTTGATCGGTTCGTTTCTTTTGTGTGTGCTGCTTCTGATTCGACGCATTAGCTATAAGGAATATAGAAGTTACTGAAAATTTACGGGATTTATGTTAAGTTATTAGAATCGTAGTTTAATTTGTAAATACACTATAAATATAAGGGTAAGAAATACGTTTCATGCCAATATTTGATCCCTTGAAGTCTTTTATACGACGTGCAATTTTTGATTCAGTTTTTCACAAAATGCAGTATTTTACCATATAGTGGGCGGGATGAAGAAAGATTGTAGCAAATATCACATATATAATTTATCAATAAGTACAATATATGCAATTAATGTAAATTAAAGGAAAAAATAAATAAACATTAAAAATAGTTTAAAAAAAGAACAATCATTTCATAGTATATATAAATAACACGAAAAAATCCTTTCTTATATTCTAAGCATTAAAAACGAGCATCAAACAGATAACCTCCCCACAAGAGTCCCTGAAATTTGCATTTCAATGCATAAATTTAACCTATGTACAGCGCTTGATGCGCGTCTCAAATATTGCTTTTATCTCCCCCTCTCCACACTCCATGCCGAGAATTATCCCTCTGTGAATACCGACGTCTGGAAAAACTTGGGTGGCTTTTATTTGAGGAGATAACAGTAGATTTGGTTTTATATTTTGTGCTGTAGACTTGTATGAATAGTAATACCTTTTTTAATGCTATAAATGGCCAGATGATAAGCTATACGATCGCTCATGGACAGTAGCAATGCTTGGCATGCCACTGCGCTCATTATCCTTATACGTAAAATTTAAGTCTCAATATGTCCAGTAGTTAATCTGGCTACAATATTTTTCAAACCGGTACACAACAGTACGTTTATACTACTGTTTGGCAAGAGAAATAGATATTGGAGTGGTAACTACCCAGGCGGCCTCTCATATGTGAGAGACCTACCACCATCTAAAATCGTGAGAAAACCTGCATATCATAGATAGCGATTTTGTAAGAATTTCTATGATAAGTAGAAATTACATGGCCTAACCACTCTTAATTGTATTCGCGATTGAAAAGGAGGCCCGTGCCCTGCATTGGAACTTTATGGGGTAATACAGATACGGAACTGTAATAGTAGGATATTTTATTCCTCTAAATGTGCCAAAATTATGCTTGTTAGCTTAAACTCGGATGTCCGCATGCTGAACCTGAAAAGAAGACTGGTATGGCCCATAATCATTCATGAGTTATCTATTACAGTAAGTAGTAATAACACAAATAAATATTATGCAAACAACAACAGCACCAGTTTCCCGTTAAATATGAGAAAATAAAAAAAGACTAATATTATGTCATATCCACATTTGGTATTGCTGTAAATGGCGAGACGAGCATGCTGTTTGCCTGATAGGTAGGACACGAGCGCTTATAGACAGTGGCAAACCCAAACAACGCCATGAATTTAAAAGCAATGCTTGGCATCTCTCTGCGTTCGCCATCCTGAGACATAACATGTTAAGTCTCTATATGTCCAGGAGTTAAACTGGCCACACTGATCATCAAACCCAAACGGAACAGTGCCCCTTTTGAAATATTTAGTATTAACAAAGAGATTTTGTTTTTTAACTCTTTCACACCTTAACATACGGTGAAGAAGCGTGTCCACTGCTAAACATAGGCCTCTCCAAAGGTTATTCACGTCGACCTGTAATACATAATAATGAATCTATTATTTTTCTTTATCTTCAAATGCAAGCAAATCGGACAAATACGTTACACCTATTTTTCATGAGCTAGCCCAGTGGTGTATACTTGGTAGATCTAACCTATTTATATTGCAGTTAAGATCGACTCGGGCATGACTCTTCTACTTATTACCAATATAATATCAAACCCAAATCATAATCCCAAAATTAAAAACTCGTACATGAAATGCTAAATGTGGGAAAGGCGGATAGCCTTCGCACACTACAAGCAAATTGATGAGGGGATTATAACACAGTAGAAAATGAAACAGCCTTTCAACAAGTCGTTAGTCTATACAAATATTTTGAAAAGAAAAATGTTAGCTGTTTGTTTGCATTGAATAAGCCCTGAACTCAGAAATTAGTTAATTATTCCTGAAGAACATAGGCGATAGAATATTTTCGCCTGGGTAGGTACCTAACACCGCAATTTCAATGTTGGCCGCCAAGTGGGTAAATGGCAAAGGTGCTGTTGTAATCCGGTTTGAAGGAAATTGTAATCAGAGCAACCTCTCGACATATTGAGACTCAACATCTTATTTCTCTGGATGGCGATCGCAGTGGAATGTCAAACATTGCTTTATAAGTCATGGGGTTGTTTGGTTTTGTTACAGTCATATACCATCAGGCGATTGGCATGCTCATCTCGTCATTCATGGCAACATTTTTTGTAACTAAACTTAATCTCATAATCATATATTGAATGTGCTACACACCCATCTGCTCCTCTTTCAAATTACTAACTCGCGAGTCACGCTAATCAATCGTATGCATTGCATCAAAAATAAGCACAAAATCTGCAAGTCCCAAAACAGTCGTCTCGCAGGCTATTGTTAAACGCAGTATTTTGCTACTGTCCCAACACCCCCGAGACCGATCCATCATACAAACTTTATTCCCCCATCAAAAGAACTTTCATTTGAATCCGATTGTCTCGTCATACGATGCTCGGCTTCTGTCTAAATATTTACGGTGATTTGGTGTGATTTTCCACCCAATCGATCTGTATTAGAATGTGAGATTCGTGAAAGCGTAAAATTAAAGTTTGTTTAAGCAGTGATGGATTGATACTGGATTGACGTGCTTGTTTGTTGAGCATTGTAAGAGTTTTAAGTACTGGGGTATTTTTTACTAGCCAGAATGAAGAGCCGAGTAGGTCGTCTGATGGTAAGTGTCATTCCTATACACAGGAACAAAACCTCAGAATACTGAGAATAGACTTCTCTTATCAAAAATCTCGCTTTTGTTATGTAAAATAAAAGATGTTCTGGTTAATTAAACATAAACAATAGATGGTGATTTTTATTAATCATTGCATGACACTTTATTGTGTTCATTATCCCGATAAACTAAATCACGGTGTAAAGAATTTTATTAACTAATGTTAATATCTTGCTGTAGTGATTACTAGAAGATTATATACTTCTTCTTTACCTTTCCTATCGCAACCCAGAGATGCTCACATGACTTGCAGAATTAAAAATGCATTACATGATTTCAAAAATGAAATAATTGTGCTCGGAAATTATTTGTCTTCCATTTGTTTTTTAAACAAATTAAATACAATCTAACCCGTCCTGGGTATATTCTAGTAGTACCTAGAAAGAACGTACCTGAGAAAGGTTTAAATGAGGAAAAGTTATTCTAAAAAAAATTACGTGCAACAAATAATTTAGATACAAAGGTTGCTAACGTTATACATACATTGTGAATGACAATTTTCCCTGTGATATAGATACTGTGAGAACCACAATTTTTATCATCAACCAATCACACAAAGAAATAAAAGTATGTTGAAAAAACAATTTCCCTCGCATTCCAGCACCGCATCAAAACATAAATTACAAATTAAAATAATAATATTTAATTTAAAATTTGTAGGAGGCGAACAAAAAGCGCGAATCTTGGCAAATCGTTTCGCCGATGCACATCGCTGTTTTTGAGTCAGTGCTGCGCTTGCCGCAAAAAGTATCGCGACGCGTCACCGGTTCTACAATGACAAATGACGCGCGCCGCGGATTTCGAGAAATACCTCGCTTCTCCACTCTTAAACAATGACATGGATTTAAATTTGTTTCTATAAATGGAGATTAAAGGATCGCGGGTGCGTATAGCTTTCATTTTACGTCGAATATTTGTGATGATTTGTAATTTGAACGTAGATTGTTTACGATGAATGGTAGTTTGTAATTTTGGCACATTTATTTCCAATAAAGGAACAGGAGAAAAAGGGAAATGGAAGGAGTTTGAAAGTTTAATTAATTAATTCGGTCTATTGATTGAAAGAAATGTTACAGCAATACAGTTGACTCGCATCGAATTCGTTTGGTCGAGTCGGTAAAATTTAGATAATTAATTAAATTCATTAGCTTTAGCAGTAATTGTGTGCCCTAGTGGCATGTGCACGATTTCTGCAATAATTCCATTCCATGATTTCGATTCTATTTGTAGTGTAGTATGAGGTATTCATTACTGGTGTAAAATCATACTTTGATTTTGTACTGAGAAGTTTAAGTGAATGCACTGTCCCTGGTGGGAAAAGGTAATGGGATGCGGATAGAATGTCGACTTGAGAAACATTTTTTAAACAGGTCATCTGACGGTAAGTGATCACTGCCGACCATGAACGTCCATAATACTGGATCATTGATGCATTGGTGTGTTGCTGGCCCATCAAACTGGGAAGGGAGTAGGACGTATAAAAGATGGAAAAAGGTATTGGGCATCTGACAATCTCAATCACCAAACAAACGAGTCATGACTGACAACAGCGTAGCTCTAGTACTTTTTGACAGATTAGCATCTTCTCATCTGATAAAATTATGAGGAGGAATATCACCGTAAGATCAGTAAAATCGATTGCTTCGATTAGTTAGTTAAGTACAATAACAAATTAAAATCAAATGTTGCGATTAAAAACTCCAATAAAACGCGATTATTTAAAAAAATCGAATGTTATTGTGGCAGAATTATAAAGAAAAAATATAATTCATCAAACGACACCGCAAGTATTAGCTGGCTGTATTCACTTTCAACTGCGTAATCCGGTATGTCCTGGCTGTTTGAATTATATATTTTTTTATTACAATGAATAGCGAGACGAGCTAGTCGTTCTGCTGATGGTATGTGATTCGACCGCTCATTAATAGTAGCAAAACCAAACAACACCTTGAAATACAAAGCACTACTTGGCACTCAACTGCGCTCGCCATGCTGAAACATTCTTGGTGACTTAACATCTTTATGTTAAGTCTCAATATTCTGGCTACAATATCCTTCAAACCGGAACACAACAGTGAGGGAGAAATGGACATTGCGGTGATACCGTATGTGGTCCATCACATATGAGAGACCTGCCACCATTGAATAAAATAAAATATACTATGTATCGTTTCAAATCGAATCGAAACTACATCGATCAGTACAAACACAGGCTACAATCCGAAAACGGAACAAAGAGCTAGCTACTGCTGGGTATACCTAAGCTGATCCTTTGCGCCAGCCGAGAAAAATAGTAGGAAAACCATTAATAACTGTCGCCGCGGCTCCTTGTTAAATGCATACAATACTCAAAGCCTTTTAAAAGACTTACAATGGAGACTTGGCTAAATTAAAAGTTTTTCGATACAGCCGCGAGCGCGACATTGCACGGAACTGGAGGACGGGTAATTATTGTTCATATGTACCGTTGGCATAAAAATTTGTACTTTTTACTGGTGGTAGGTCTCTCATATGTGAGAGGCCATCTGGGTGGGTACCACCGCAGTGTCTATTTCTCCCGTCAAACAGCAGTGTAAACGCACTGTTGTGTTTCGGGTTGAAGGGCATTGTAGCCAGAGTAACTACTGGACATATTGAGACTTAACATCTTATGTCTCAGGATGGCGAGCGCAGTGGAATGCTAAGCATTGCTTTGTAATTCAAGGGGTTGTTTGGTTTTGCTACTGTTCATGAGCGGTTGTATCGCTTACCATCAGGCGAACGGCATGCTCGTCTCGCCATTCATAGCAATAAAAAAAAAAAAAAAACATATTTAATTTTTTAAAGATATTTCTTTTACAAAATCGTAACTGGGCGAGCTAAGTGAATCTTAATAAAAATTATGTTAAAGATTTAATTTGTATAGTAGCTATCTGTGGCGTATTTGGTTGAAATATTTACTGGTAAACGGGAGGCCGCAGATCCAATTACCGCACCTTACCAACTTGACCACAAACATTTGTTTTGACTTTGGATCTGAATGTTTCCAGATTGAAAAGTTCTAGTACCTACGATACATTGGAATCTACTACATGTGTGCAAATTTTGGATGTACCTCGTTTGTCTCTTTTGATCTTAAAAATAATATTTATATATTATCACCATATCTTAAAACTTAGCTCACACGATAATCTAGTCAATCATAACAAATATAATTATGAAATAAGTCGGAGTCAACAAATGACGTCATTCAAAGGATATAGGTGAAATTATTAACCAATTGGACACTCTAAAAATATTTTGAGGATACCTTGCTCATGATTTAACATCCTTTTGAATATAATTTAAAGAATTTTTCGTTCTGAAGAGAAGGCACGAACAAGCAAACAAACTGTCGGGCACCCACCTACAAGATGAACGGACGACCTGGTTAAAGTCGCAAGAACCCGCTGGACGCAGGCCTCTTCCAACAGGTATTACTTTTAGATGGAGAGAAAGAGAGAGGAAGAAATGAATTTATTAACCAATAATATTTTACATGAATATTTCATTTCTTAAACTGATTTCAAAACAACTGTGTTAAATCGTTTTCTAAAGTTACCTGTAATTTTGGCTCCGCTCTTATTTGCAGTCGGTACAAAGTTAGTTGGTACGTCAACTGACACACAGGTCTGTAAAGACACATTTAAGCGGAAAAAAATCAAAATTAATGATATCGGTGGCAGCCAGTAGGGCACACGGTTCAATGCTCTTTTTCATAGTATTACGATTCGTGATTTCCTTGTGTTGCATTCTTTTGTATGAAATAATTGTGAAAAAACTGAAAGCGTGTTAAGTTAGTTTAAAGCTAAAGAATATTTGGTTTGCCTTTCCTAATTTTTGAGTTATTTATGGATTTTATATCGTCACGCTCACGTTCTTGAAATGTTAGACGACAATATAGACTAAAAATATATGCAACTCGCGACAAGTAATATTTTTTTAACGCAAATGTAGGCAACATCTTTTGAAGTACTGTACTGTACTGTGAGAATGGGCCTCCTCTACAATCGAGAGTAGGATTGAGAGTGGTTAGGCCATATAGTCCACCACGCTAGCCTAATGCGTGTTAAATTCTTACAAATTCGTTTTGTACTGAGGAATTACCAAAGGTTTTAATCTACTGTACTGAATAAAAAAATACTATGTTGTCTGTAATAATAATTGCAGTGTTTTGATTGGTCTGATTAAGTTTCCTGCTTGCTCTGTTCTCTCTCATCCTGTCTTTATCATAGTTAGTTATAAAATGACTTGATCTATGTTCCATCAATATGCTTAATCAAAATTATCAAATGTTATGGATATGAATGTTACGATGGTTTGGTTATGAAGAGAGGATGGATGAAAGGAAGCTAACCAAACAAATATACAAGGCGAAATTGGATGAAAGAGTCCGAAGGGGTCGACCTGACTGCACCTACACTATCCAAATCGGTGATACCCTCAACGAGGGCAAGATCAAAAATACCCTAAATCGATGAAATGCATGAAGAAGTTGATGAAAGTGGATGAAGTGAAAGTAATATGTCAGGATCGAAGAAAGTGGCGATCTATAGTCTCTGCCAACCCGTATGGGATACAGCCATGACGATTATGTTACGTACGTATAATTTCCAATAAAAATTGACTATCACAACCGCGCCCACCAAGCACCAATAAATCAAAACAGTACCTACATTTGACAACCTAGCACATCGATACCTACCGTACTTGGAGCAATTGCGTGCTCCACATCTCCAACGATCTCAATGGTATGATTGACTTATCAGATGGCGAGTGCGGGGGCGCTGCCTCCGCATCATCAGCCGATAACATCTCGCTGACGAGATGATGCACATCTCACGTCACTGTTGTGAGCCTGCTTGCATGTGGGCTGTGAAATTGAATGTTTTACCGTTATTTGGTACGTGAGTCATAAGGGATTGGAAATTTTGGATACGAATATTGATGGAAGGTGTGATGCCTTTTGTATTATAGTGTATTCAAAGTATTACTGGAAATTTTAGAACAGCATTATTTGCTGGAAAAATAGGGTAATTTTAAGCACATTAAAATATAAGAAAGGAATCATTTTAATAAGTAACCCTTCTAAAGTCTTTGCAGAAACCTTTATAAGTATCTCGTAAGCAATACAATCGATCTACATAAGATAAAATTATTGCAACAACTATTAAAATAAAAAGAAGAAACAAAATAAAAACGCACACGCGATAGTATTAAAATATAAATACCCATTTCCGTGCAACTATATAATAAAGATCTATTAAACGTGTTACAGAATTGACAATGAGTCACGAACCTGCAGTACGATTATGTTTCGTCAACGGATATCCGCCAAATGATGGATTACTCGCACTCCAAGCCGAATGAACCAACCCCACAGATATTGTTGCAAACGGATTTATCGATTTTCAAATTTTAATTACTCAACCGGTGACTGGCAAAGCAATCAAGACCCTGTGACCCATTTTAAAAGTTTTATACGATCCGATTGAATAAGGCACAAAACGAGGGGAGTGATAAATGAACAACATCAATCAGGCAAATTTAAGTGTTGCAAATTTTCACCCGCATCCGAGAGTTATCGTTATTAAACAGATTCGTTTTGTTTTGTTTAATGAAATTATTGAAAATGCTATTGCCCTGTATAGATTTACCGTACATATGATTTAAAATGTAAATAAAGTTTCTTTTAAGAATCACCTCCTTTGATTAGATCTGCATCATCCAGACCAGAAATAGCTAGATTTTCTCGTATTTGTTCAGTGTATTAATGTTTATTAATTAATTTAAATTTTCACAATTATAGTATAAGAAGGCTTTCATTAAAATAATTATATTGAGTCTTTGAATATTGCACCATCCATAATACTATTAATATTTAATAGCATTACCAAACATTTATCTAAATTAGCCGTAATGAGAACACGTTTTTTGTGAGTTCGTGTCGATCGTAACATGAATAGAAAAGGTTTACATTAATAATCTGTTATCAGTTGTGACGACTGACGAGCGGCTACCGTGGAGACAGTTTCTAATTTACCTCCTCAGAATTATATAGAGCTGATCCTTAATATATTTTTATGATCACCAATAGAAAAGGCATTTGTAGCGGGTGATTTTTATGAGCGATGAGTAAATCAAACTGCCAAGCACCATCTTCAAAATAGAATAGGATTCTAGATTCTAGTATGGCAATGATGCTGGCAGTTATATTAAGAAGAAAAGAATAAGTGTTTGAATACAGAACGGAGTAGGTAATTGTTCAAGAGCAACATTGTAGGCAATTAAATATGCGAATCGTATGTAGAGAGCCTTGTGTTAATGTACATGATATTGGAAAAGAATACAGGAAATATTACTACACAACTGTCGTATTATTTGGAGTTTTTATACATCTTATTTAAAATTCTGATTTTCCATTAGTGCCTCTCGAGGTAGCGTCAGGAAGAAGGATATATCTGTATCTTTTAACTACTCACCCGAATCATCATAGCATAACTTGAAATATTATCTTGTATATACTGTATTGTATATGTCACTCATATTAGAAGTTACTGTAATCATGGGTTGTCATGACTTTGTATTATTCAACGAGTTTGCCAGGCCAAGGGAAGTATAGTTATTAACTGTACGGGTATTTTCTTAAATCCTGTGAGCAAATTTTATTTAAAGTCGCAATATTTACTTGTTCACAACATGCTTATAGCTTATACAGCGCTATAAAGAAAAACGAAGATGGAAAATCAATGATAAGCATAGGCAGATCTATTTGAAAAACGAACTTTACCAAAGTAAATCGTTAATGCTATGTAAAATTAAAAGTAGTTTAACTTGTTTTTCTTTGCTTTTAATTCATCCTTTAAATGAAAATACAAAATTTCGATAAGGATTAAAAACAGAAAATTAATTAAACTCATATGTTTACTTGTGTAGATGTATTTTGGCAATTTTATATAGTATTCAAATTATATGCAGCTCAATAAAGTTCGAGTTCATGACACATTAGATAGATACTATACCGGAGACAGTTTTTAGGTAACTATTAAAAAATAACCCTGTCACGGGCTATTAATCAATGTTCGATAACACGGATCAGAATGGGCGGTCTGTGTTGTAAGCTAGGTGATTTATTTATATAAGTCCAAATGCGATCGAAAGGTTAACTCGACCAATTTACGTTGGACCTCTTTTCTTTCATGAAATCCCTCATATCTTGCACTTTGTATGGTTTCAGCGGGGCGAGGTAGATCACGTGTGCTGGTCGTGTTATATTGGCGATGGGCGATAGCGCCGCTTGTATTGACAACGTCGTCGGGACAATGGGCAATACATTTATCGGTACATCACATGATTTTACGTGCAAGTATGAAACGCTAGATACAATCTGAAAGGTTGCGTGAGCTACTAACAATAGATACGAACTAACATTGGAAATTAAATGAAAACGTTTTACAAAACGCAAATGACTAATAAGTGTCAATTAAGATACGGCAAAACGAAAGTTGAAACGAAATTAAATTTTTACATCCCACGAGATGTCAGTCTTGTGTTGGCAAGCTAGCTAGCTACCATTAGGACTAGTGTCGCCCTCTATTATTGTTTAAAAGTAATCTGTTTATACAAAAGATAACGTAGATGCTAATTTTCTACGTTAAGTGGTACGCCATCTATTGTCGAATAGCGAGTATTTTGTATGTAATCTAGGGTATTGATTTTGCATAAATATATACCATGTACATAGCAACACAAACACATAAGAATTAATACCTTAATATATAAGATAAAACCTTCTGCCTGAGTTAACAGGCTGATATATGAAAAATGAAATCTTTACTAGATGATTACATTTCCTATCCCCATGTATTTAAAATAGCGAAATATGTTTAGGAGATTATTTTAAAAATTGCATAAAATTTGTTAGAAATATATGTTTCTAAGATTTTATATTCTGACATTGTATATCAGACATAGTATTATCGTGTATTGCATATACGTCGATACTGTTTACATAAATGGATATATAAATAATTGGAATGAAAGAAAAGAAATACAGAAAGAAAATAAATTTATTATTGACCCATATAAGGAAGAATCAACAATATATTCTGTAAATAGTCCAAAAGCTACTTATAGTAATAATATTTGCTTAACACTATGATTACATCAAGACATTAGGTACAAACGTTTCTTTCCGGGACTTCAACTATTGTATACATTTGTCGGGTCTATACATTTAAATTTGTGTTTAAATCTTAGTTTATTTATGCTACCATTCTAGGCTCTTTGTTAATATTTATTTTTAGTTATTTATTTATTTATTTCCAAACTTACATCTACTTTTACAGGATACCCTAATACAGTAGTGTAGCATAGTAAAATTTTTGTGTTTCATTTTGTCTTATAACAAATGATATTCATCGCTATTTTTGTGAATTCACTCAGGGAACAATATTTATTTAATCTATTGGAATATTACAACCATTGCTATTTTATTACATGACGTATTTGTTTTCATTATTTCTTATGCTATGATTTTAAACAAAAGTGCCTCTTTATATATTTATTAATTAAAATGTTTAGATGAATAAGAATCTTGAAAGTACATGTTACCGATACGATACTACTCTGATGTGGAAAAAGTTAAAGTTTAACATATTAACTATAGGCTAGCATGTTAAATACAAAATGCCACTACTAGATCGAATGCAGAATTGAATTTTATACAGCCTAGATGCAACATTACTTACGTTCCAACTGATAGTCGACAATTCCAGGATTACACCTAAGTCATCGGCTTCGGTGTAAACCTAGCAAGGAAAGGACTACTCTTCATATTTAGAGTATATTGTACTAATAATTTATTGTAGTAATTATAAGTTATAAATAGAACGATATTTGCTTTAACGATGTAACCCTTTTGGATTAATTTAGTCTGTAAGCTTTTATTGTATATTTTTTGCTAAATACATATACGTATACATACGTCATTCATGGGTAGAAATATATAGCGGAAAACTGTTTTATATTATTAAAATTTGTGTTGGAGGTGAGCCATACATGTATATTATAACATATTTGTGTTTACAGAGAATAACACTTAATATCTGTTACCATCAGGTTGCCCTATAGCTTTGATATATTGGCTCTCTCTCTCTTTTGCAATCTACTGCTGAACAAAATTCTATATCATCTTTATATCTATATCAGCCCATTTGCGTCCCACTGCAGGGCACAAGCCTCCTCTACAATCGACAATACAATTGAGAGTGGTTCGGCCATATAGTCTGTCACGATGGCCTAGTTCGGCTTGGCGTACTTTACATACTATAGAAATTCTTTCATATTTCATCTTAATATGTTATAACTAAAATATACATATTTACTTCTGTCCATATATTATGTCTAATCATTGGGTATAGATTCTCCATATTATAACATACTAGCAGCCTGGACCAGCTCCAACCGGGTTCAGATACACTTTTTTGAACATATTCTGTCGCATATGTTTATCAAGGATAATTTAGGATTCTAAAGGCGGAAGATTTTTTAAATCGGTCCAGTAGTTTTAGCGCCTATTCAATACAAACAAAAAATCAATTTATTTCCTCTTTATATTAGTTTAGATAATGTACTCCATGGTATAGATTAAATGATTGAAGGATTGTGAGAGACTCTAAATGCTTATCTAATATTATTCGATTTGATAATTATCAAGTACAACGCCTTTTTCAGTTCAGTATTTTTTGATTAGATATTTCAATCCTGCATGTATTTCTCTTATGAATTATATATCTTAAGCCTTGGTTTATTGTATGCTCTAGTTTCCATATTTACTTTCAGGCTTTGTAAGTTAAGGTATGTAGGGAAATAATTACGCAAACACTTTTTCATTCCTTTAATTCTAAATACATTTTAATATCTTCCTTTTTTACACATGGTAAGTAAAATATTTAATAAACTGAGATAATATAATTTATTTTATTCAGGCGTAAAATCATTTTGCTGGTTTCAATGGCTGTACAACTGCCACTAGTAGCATCTGAAACATAAAAGGATTATCCATAGACAGGCAATGAACAAAAAAGATATAACAGTGGTTAATAAAAAAAATTTTTGGTAATATTTGTAGGATTATAATATTATAAAAATGCATTAGCAACCACCTCGATTGCCATGTTCTTGATAGAAAACCTGTAGTTTAGAATAGTTTAATTATTGAATTAACATTTATTCTAATAATATATTTATTAAGACAGCCTTCCTGGCGCAATTGGTTAGACGTCGAGACGAGAGACCGCGGGTTCGGTCCCCACACCGAGAAAAATGTTTGTGTGGCCCACAAATATTTCTTTCGGATCTGAGAGTTAATGAGACCGAAAAGTCTCGTGTAGTTTCTGAAACGTACGACACAAGACTTAATTGATCTTAATGTGTGGTCGGGAGTATGCATGTGACTGTTAGGTTTATTTATTTATGTACTAGCGGCCCGGCCCAGCTTCGCCTGGGTGCATATATTTTTTTATTCCACTCCACACCAAATACATTTTGTTTTTCGTATAAACTCTTGTATACCTAAAGCTATCCTACTGTCCGGCTCAATCCCGTCACATCCGCCTGTTCAGTCTCTTCCCAATCCGTCCCGTCGCTTTTCTTTATTATCCATCCTGTTTTATAACGTGCATTTACATGTCGTCCTAACAAATCTGTCATCTATCCCAGCCTTCTCCCGTACCTTCCACTCTATTATTTTGTGTCCCTTCTCTCCATATAATTCTTGTATATCTAAACATGACGTAGATATCCTACTGTCCGACTCAATCCCGTCTAATCCACCTGTTCAGTCTCTTCCCAATCAGTCCCGTCCATTCTCTTTATTATCCATACCGCTTTATAACGTGCATTTACATTCGTCCTAACAAATCTGTCAGCTATCCCAGACCTCTCCCGTACCTTCCATTCTATTTTATTTTATGTCCCTTCTCTCCATATACATCCATATATATATACATATAAAGATTGCCTTATGAATTTTTGACATTAAAAACTTTAGCGTTTTTTATTGTCTATCCAATATTCCTTCCCTTATTTCAGCACCAAAAAGCTGTTTTTCCAAAAAATATTGCACGCCATTACTTTTTGTTAGTAATAAAGAGTTAAAATATTTTTTTTATAGACATAACTTCAGTGGTTTCGATTTTCTTAGATATAACAATTCAACCCTTTTTTACCCCCTTTAGGTATAATATAACCTATCTCAGTCCGATACGATGTACATTTCTATCAGTGAATTATAGCGAAGGAAAGGCCACTGTAAAAATTCGTGATAAAAATGGCATTCGATCTTGAAAAGGAGTAAGTATAACTTCTTACGCTGCATTTACACGCTTGGCCAACCTCAGCCAGCCTCCACCAACGCCAGCGTGTAAACGGAGTGTTTGGCTCGGCTGGCCTTATGTTTTTCATAGTTAATAGCTTGGAGTTGGTAGACGTTGGCCCAACCTCAGCCAACATGTAAACCTCCATTACGTGTGAACATTATTAATTTCATTGTCTTATATTAATGTAGCTAGATATATTCTCCTTAGTTTATACAAAATAAATTTCTGAACGCATGCATAAACAATTACAATCAATTAAAATGTCAATCCATTTTCACTGTCAATATTTTACTTCTTTAAAATCTAAAATACGCCACTAATCGAATATTGTGGATATATGTTTTCGATTCGAAACCTTTATTTAAATACGTTCTTTAATTTGAGGGCAGAGTTTACCATATCGACAGGGTGAAAATTAAATGTTTGACAGTTACAAACCCATGAACATATTGTATGGGAAAATCACGCACATTGTTTTGATACATATGATTGAATTTGAATTTAGTATAGCGGTAATAAAGTACAAATTGACTCTTTGACGTTAGGAACATACCTACATTGTTTAAACAACAGTGAGTGCTTGTTATTTAATATGAACCTTATACAATAGCAATAAAGCTCAAATTGACTCAACGTTTTAGTTAGAAAACGTTTGTATGGGGTAAAGAAAAGGGCTGTTTTTAGGGCTTTTCCGGCAATTATTCGAAATTTTCTCGCCGTAAAAACCATCCTTGGACTTTCGCAAACATTTTAAAAAAAGAATCATCGAAATCGGTCCAGGCGTTGTTGAGTTATGCGGTTACCAACACATTTTGCGATTCATTTTTATATATAAGATTTAATGGCGGTGGTTTATCGTTGCTCAACTAAATAACTATTATGAACAATACCATGTGACCACCCATTTCATCCGTTGATTGAATGGAATCTGTAATGAACGGAAGCACAATAATTGGAACCACTGAACATGGGTCTCCCGACTCTCTTAAAGACTATGTTAGAAAATTCCAATAGAGGCAACGCTCGAGTCTGGTTGGCGAGCATAGAACGTAGTTTCTTTCATGAGATCCTGAGTTAAGGACGAGCTGCATTAATTCATGTAATTTTACAACATCGTCCCTGCTGTAGTGACTCCGCCATCGGTTTCCAAAATTTCATAGATTGTTAAGTGCATCGTGCAGCTCACACTGACAAAAGGCCTGGTAAAGGTCGTAGGAAATCGGTGTATGCAGGGCGCTTTTTTTATTGCAATGAATGGCGAGAGGAGCATGCCGTTCGCATGATGGTAAGCGATACGACCGCTTATGAACAATAGCAAAACCAAACAACACCTTAAATTACAAACCAATGCTTGGCATTCAACTCCCTCGCCATTCTGAGACAAAAGTTGTTAAGTCTCAATATTTCCATTAGTTACGTCTTTATAACCGAAGCATCACAGTGCATTTACATTGCTGTTTAGCGGGAGAAATAGACATTGCGGTGGTATATACCCAGGCGGCCTTTTGTGAGAGGGCTCTACCACCAGTTAAATTCTAATTCTATTCTAACCGAATCCCAACTACAATTGCGCTAAAAATTCTACAGTACAACATCATAAATCGACCTGAGCTATGTCATTAAAGTGCACTCAGTGAGCCGCGTCGCGCGTCATAAATCTCCTCAAATCCCGTAAAATGTTCTGAAAGCTTCACATGGCGTAATAGTGCAATAAAGCACATCGGCAGCACTATACGCGATTGGAAATACAATGAGCGCTTTATTGGAGCTTATAAAGCTCTATTGTCTCACTATTGTGTTGGGATATAAAATTGTTATAGTGCCATTAATGTTACATGTATTGTAGTATAAAGTATTTATCTATGCATATTTCTATAAACAAGGGTCTGAGTATTTGTCAAACTTTGAAATGTATACTAAAGCTTTTTAAATGAGAATGATTTTATAAAATAAATTTTGTCAAAATATATCATATCGATAATTATAAAAATGCTAAGCAAAATAGTTTGTTTTATATGAACTATGAATGTTACATAGCTCGTATTGAATCTTTTCAGAAAAGATTTATTAAATATTTACAATACCGTTCTAAGTTATATCTTCCTAATTATATAACACGATGTATATTTTCACCAATTACCGCTTTATGAACGCAGAAAATAACCGAAATTACATGTTTCAAATCTATAATAATAATAATATCGAGTGTTCACAATTATTATCCAAAATTGATTTCGCGTACCTTATACTGTTACAAGGAATATTTCTATTCTCAGTACGCCTTTTGCATCCACTATTTTCGACAAAATTCATTAATGATTAGAGGTAGTTCAACACTAAATGAAGCCTTGAGCGACTCAGATTATAAGTTATTTTATACCAAACTTGGTGAATTGAAAAGGTATTTAAGTATATATTTTTTCTTTAAGTCAGTTTAAATATTATCCTATTCCTTTTTGTTAATAGTTGTTTCCCATGTACGTCTACCCAACTTATGTTACTTGATAAGACTACTACTGTATTACTTCAAAAATTCATACTATAACATGTGAAAACTGTTAATTGGCCTTCTATTTTTAAGCTTATATTATATTCATCATATATACTTCTATATGTCGGAGGAAGTGAACGGATACATAGATAGAGATATTGCTGGTTGTACTAGTTGCTGGTTGTGCGGGCTCATTTAATTATTCTTAATTATTTTGATAATATTTTTCTATGATTAAGTTCATTTTTAAATTGTATAAATTGTAATTAATTTGCGAGCGAAGTAGACGGATGTGGTAATTATTAATAAACCAGAAGTGAGAATGTTAGTTTCCTAGAAACATCTTATAAAATCTTAATTTTATTTTATTTAGCTTAGTACATTTTTACATCGTACAAAATCCCAGTAATTTGTTCAAATTTATTGTATTATTTAACGTCCAATCAGAGCAGAGGATGGCCTCGAGCGGGGTCGAGGCGCCATCTTATTTTTCACCACGTTTTATTGTAGTTGTTGTGAGTAGTAGTGGAAAGGAGGATCGATCGAGGTGGATCATTCTGAGCTAGGCTGCTGGTGAAGTAAGGCTGGTGTCGCGAACCCGCTGCTCGTTACAGTTGTCTATTTAACAGAGTTATAGGTTTAAGTATTTAAATTGTTTTAAATTGATTATATTTGTGCCTTTTGTATAATAAAATCGTGTGAGACAGTGAATACTGTGTTTTGTGCTCGCATATAACCCACATGGCGCCCACTAGACCTGTGACCACTAATGATGGTGTCGAGGAGAATGGTGTTTCTCCGACATATATATACTTATATTCATTCATATATACTTTCTACGATGTATAATTCGGTCGACATGAGATTTAATTCTTAGTGTACAAGTCAAGCGGATTAAAGAAGTAGCAAAATCTTCACACCTCTCCTCAGGTCCTGTAACATTAATATGTTATACACAAACAAATTTTACACACACAATTAAAAAAGAACAAATATATCTTCTCGGCAGCTGTCTTCTGTAGTGAACAAAGTAGCGAGGTCTTCCAGCCGTGAGATACCTGTAGAGACGAGCTTCTGATGCCAAACTAAACTACAAAAGCCCGGATCTACAGGGTAGATCACGAATGTGCCATCATTATCTTCTCTCTTCCAGTTCCATATCGACGGCAGAAAGCAATCTTGTGGTATCTCGAAAATGCAACTTTAGACCAGAGCCAAAAAAAACTATTTAAGAGATGAGTAACTTCTAAACTTGAAGACTTAGGAATACAATTTTTTAGTAATACAATTTCAAAATATAGCCTTCCATTTTTACGAGGCCATGTGGTATTTTTTTTTGGATTTGAATGATGTATCAAAACTCATATTCGCATTTTTCGAGATGCGACAAGGTCGCTTTCCTGCATACACGAATAAACACATTTCAATTCTAAATGATTTTCGAAAATTCCATAGCGTAGAGAATCCTTTTACTAATAATGGATAATTGAAAAATACAACACCTCACTCCATTCTGATAGCATGACGAAGGATCGCAAATCAGAGGAGGCGTCGTTCCCGCGAGATTCGCCGCAAAAAAATAATCTCAGCCCATTTCCGCAAATCATGGCCACCATTCCACACTCGATGATGCAGTAGAGGAAAGCGGGGCCTAACAAAAAGCTCTCTCTGTTTCAATTTTCGTAGGAAGTCAGTACAAAGTTTGCGAGTGTGTTCGCAAGTCAGTTCGCTCCAGCTGCGATCCAACTTCGACCTGAAACTTGGAAACATTTTTCATTACTTTCTCCTTGTCCACGAAGATTTTACGACTTTATTATGAATAGAAATATCATTTCTAACATCGCGACTTTATACAGAACTAAAAGTTGTGCCTTTGTCATTTTTATCTTGAAACAAAGTTTGCTAAAATTGTTGGACGCAGCGTGGGATTTATATAAAAGTTTAGAATTATGTGTTTTGAAACTATGTTTAAAAATAGAAACTCTACGGAATCGCAGAATATAATGCCGTGTCATATTGTTCTCTGTTATAAACAATATATAATATAGTCCCTTCAAAAAAGACTGTAGGTTATTCTATGAGTATTATTTTTTAGATTGAATATACAAAATTACCACAAGGTGGACGGACTTGATTAGGGCTGCAGGAAGTCGCTGGAAATAGGCTGCTTCCAACAGGCCTATGTGGCGATACATAGGGGAGGCCTTCGTTCAGCAGTGGTCTTCCTTTACCTGAAGAGAGAGATATATAGATACAAATCTAGCCATTAACAAGTAACTAATTCGACTCATGAAATAATCAACCTGCAATTTAACTAACATTTACTACACCAATAAATAAATTCACAAAATTCCTCCATATGTATAAAATCAAAATTCAAATCCTAAACAAATCTAAGTAATGATACATTCAGGCACAAAAGCCTGTGTAATTAACAAGACACCAAGCCGAGCATTTAATATGGAAATGTCATTAGCTGCGACACATGTAATCTATTTATTACCGAGTAAATACCTCCAAATGAATCGCTGTAATACAATTTGCGAAGCGTAATGTTAAATCGTTCGGTGTCACTGTTGATTGGTGTTGAATTTGAATGGAAATTGGAGAGCGAATTCGGTTCTTGTTTATTCGAAATTGGATGCTACGTTTTAAATTCACAATTATGCGACAATATCCTAATGTTAGTTTCTCGTTAATAATAATTAGCATTGTTTTCTTTTATTGGTAAATACTAGTCATTTACTAATATCTGATACTGTTAAACAATAATAATAATGACCATGAATCAGTAGTGAATATCGGAATTCAAATCATACTTGAACCGATATAAAATATTGAAATAAGGAAATTTAAATTCTAAATCATTTGCGAAAATTCCAAAGTGTAGAGAATCCTTTCACTGATAATGGATAATTGAACAATACAACACCTCACCCCGATCCGATAGCATGACGAAGGATCGCTAATCAGAGGAGGCGTAGTTCCCGCGAGATTCGCCGCAAAAAAATAATCTCAGCCCATTTCCGCAAATCATGGCCACCATTGTACACTCGATAATGCAGTAGAGGAAAGCGGGGCCTAACAAAAAGACTCTCTTAATTGCACGGGGGAAGCGTGCTGAAAGGCGAGCGAGTATTGTTTCCCGCGAGGCCATTGTACCTACCCGATCGACTGACTCATCAATTTTCTCAGATTGACGGAGCCGAAACGATTGAGACTCCGATTCGTTCCAAACTAATTTCGCCTTGCGGTTTTTCTGCGTGGCAACTCGACCGAGAAATAGTGCACTCGCCGCTCGATCGCGTCATTAATCTGGCTCTCGTGTCGGATTTAAGAAATTCGCGATCCCGCTCCCTACTCTAATTCCTTAAATCCCACTGGAAAATCCGACAGTAACGCGTTCATAGAGTAAACTATCGGATTTATGCGAATTAATTGGAGCTTATAAATCTAGTGGTGTGCGCGTGTAGGTGCTTCTAAATATATTAAAGCAATTAACCCGAATGCGAATACCGAATTCGGGCGGGGAATTGAGTAGAAATCCTATAGGTACCCCCCGCCTCTCGTTTCTGTATAGTGTCGTCCTGCCATCATTAATCTTGCACGCTGAGCAAACAGCGTTCTCTGTTAAGAGCAAGTTTAGAGCTCCTCCGTGTCGATAATGTAGGTAAACTATCGTCGATGGAAACGATAACTGCCGGGACGCGGGCCCGACCGGTAATAGATTATTAATTACGATTCAGGTGTACCATGTAGGTTGGAAGCTAATAATGAAAATATTTGATCGTTAGGCTAATTACCAGAATGTAAAATTTGTAATTTTAGTAATATTCATGAATGAATTTCGAAAAAAATTGAAATATTATTTACACAATTAAAAAATGTACTCAATATTTACAACATTATTTTAAAAATACCTACATCACTCTAACTCATGGAACTAACTTTCTAGGCGTGCAAAATGAAATTTCAACAAATAAATTGTACACCGATAATTTTATCGATACAACTTAATTCCGTTTACTGACAGACGAAATCCTTAAAATTGTCACGCTCGTATTTAGAGAATTGGAAGGTTTTATCTAAAATCCCGCCGTCTAGACGTTTTTATTCCGTCTATTGAATTAAACAGATATTTGGAACCTCACAAGATTTATGATGTCTACAGAAAGCTGATATGAAACGAAAATGTTCATTAAAATATTAGATATGATTTATTCATTATAAAAAACTTTGTCAATGGTTATTTTTTACTGAAAAGTAATTAGTAATCATTTATTAATAGACTTTATATAATTGTGGTACTGCATCACATATACCTGGACTTCCGTTGTTTTCCCTAGACATCTGGTTCTCGAACATTCTATGCCATATGTTACACCAATACGATGGCGATAAGATATAACTTTTGCCGAGTTTATGCAGAAACGACACAATTTTTAGTATGCAGATTGAGCTGTAAAGATTTAACTGCTTACGTATGGTGTTGGCTTATTAATGTTTTGTTGGGCAAGACTTGGCCATAAATGTTAAACGAAATACATAATTTGAGATCGCAGTTAATCGCTTGCTTTTGGATCTCATCCCTCAGTAGTAGATTGATATCGGCTGATTCTCTACCATGTGACATATAATGGATAATATGAACGAAATACATAGTACCTACTTAATTTAAATTCTTTGTACTGCCGACCTTCACTAACTTACGACCGATGTTGTTAACGCCAAACCTTGGACGCTCTCACAAGAACATATTATGCAAAATTAAAAGTGGCTCAACGTGCCATGGAGCGATCCATGATAGGTATAGACAACGAGAAGATCCGACAGCAAACAAGAGTGTGTGACGTCGTACATCGAATTGCTGGACTCAAGTGGAGGTGGGCAGGCCATTTCGCCAGACAAAGCGATAGTCGGTGGACTAAGGCAGTTACGGAGTGGTGGCCTTGACGGGCCAAGAGAAAGGGAGGCAGACCACCCGCCAGATGGATGGATGACATCGTTAGGTTTCAAGGGAAACGGTGGATGAGACAAGCACAGGACCGGGAGAAGTAGTGTAATGAAGAAGGGGCCTATGTCCAGCAATGGATTAATATGGGCTGATATGATGATGATGCACATTATCAAATGGCTGTAATGAATAATTTGATTACTTATTACACTTTAAATAAATTCCAAGCGTATTTTATAGGCTTTTAACATACTAGTAGTAAAGGTATAATTTGAATAACATTACTAAAACATAATTTAGTCTAGCCTCTATTGTAAGCCTCGTTGGTAAATAAAATAAAACCTCTTTTACTTAACAACGGCAATTTTATATCACAATTGAACACTACTCAAAAGTTGATGAGGGCTCACGAACTATCTTTCAGCAAAACAATGACTAATTAAGAGTGGTTCAAAGGACCAATCCATTACGCACAGCTCGCAGAGGGCGGCCCGCAAATTGTGCGTACATTAAACTTGATGCCATTAACAAAAACTTTCCTCTTAATATTTCAACTAACGAGTTAACTTCGGACATATGCTCTTTGGAGATTACATTAAACTTGCTACGCGTAACCGCGGTATGATACATCCAAAGTTTTTAATGAAAAATATTTATTTAATTATATTATCTATTGTACCCCGAAACTTTGTAATACAGATTTGTTGGATCGATGAAAATAAGCTATAGAAGTCTCTTTCCTAAAATATTGGGTTCAGCTCGCAAACAATAGAGATTAGTAGAAGGAAATGCAAAACTTTTATGCCTAGAAGTGAGATCAAATAAGATGATTAAAGTAGGATAAACTGGAATTAATAGCTTCGTCCAGTGACAAACTCCAAGCATACATAAACTTCAATTAATAGCTTTATCCAGTGTTAAACTCCAAGCAATCTATCGTTTACGCTTTTGTTTTACTCAAAACCCCACACTGCGTGCACTATAAAATTTCCAACCAAAATATAATCAAAGAACGGCAATACATAACACTGGAACCAGCTTTAATATCCGACCGCAGGCTGAATTTATCTAACTATTACGTCGGGACACTGACAGGCTTAATTAACTGGGGTCTAAATCATACACTATGGAACATAAAATCCGATACGCGTTGGCCCGACGCCAGTACACGAGATATGTTCAACATATTTCCATATTACAAGCCGATCGATAGATGCCCGGGCTTGTTTTAATATTTGACGCGAGGCTTGCGATTTTTCTCGTGTTACGTTCCGCTTGGTATATTGGATGCATGTTGAGAGAATTTAAAAGCAAAATCTGTTTTTGCTCTTGCTATATTTTGTTTGGAATTTTATGTGAATGTATTTATGTAAAATATGGTAGTAAAGTTTTGGTAGATTAGTGGGCGTGGTTAAATTTTGCTTGCGCTTCATACAAGTTTTAAATAGAATGAAGTATACGTTTTCTGACAGATGCTGTTTTATTTTATTGAATGCAAATAATCATTAGAATTAGGATAGAAAATCACTAGAAGTATAACAATATTCAACCCACTCTTATATCCATTAAGAAAAGAGATGAATAGTAGTATTAAGACAAAAAAATATCTACCAAAGTTAATGCCCTGGAAGACAACGATGAAACTGAACTTTTCAGAGCAAGCGGAGAGCAAAATTCAATCGAAAAAAGAGTGCCGCCGACAGCAGAACTTTCAAAATTGTTTTTCTTTAAAAAGCAAACAAAAAACGTTACGACACCGAGGAAATTAAACGCGACGTTAAATGAAACTCACCCTTAATGGCTGGCTTTTTTCCGTCTCCTTTATATTTTAAGGTTTCACACTAAACATTAGTAATGAGTCGCCATAAAAGTCGCACAATTAGTTCTTTTTATGATCACGTATTTTTCTGGAAACTATTTTAATAAAAACCATGAAGCCTTGTTTGTTGTTGTTGTGGTTGTTTATACAGACTTATTTTTCAGCTACGTAACCAAAATACCTAAAGAATTTGTAATCCGATTTAAGAGTTAGATCACATTTATAATATTGCCAATTTATCACATAAAAAATATAGGTACTGGTCTTCAGCGAAAAACGAAAAATGATCAGCCGTACTTTATAGGATTATTTTTAAAAAGTATTTATAATAGACTAATTATTATAATTTGAATTTGGAACGAAATATAAAACCAGCCAGCATGATTTTATCATCCAGCCAGCATTCTCAAGATTGTACGATGCACGATGATATTCCCACGAGCGCTACTGAAATTGTGAATTACATGAATACTATACAAGTTTATCTTATCTAACAAACTAGTTCCTAGCGTTTGTATGCAAGGCAATTGCTTGAACTTAATTCTGCTCGTAGTGCGCTCGCTTTATCTGCATAACGGAACTAGCGTAGTTAAGCCGCATGCACATTTGCTACTCCGTAAAGTTGTGCTTTGTTGAGGCTTCAGCGGAATTTCTGTTTATTGCAAGTGGAGCGAATGGCTTGTAAGGGAAATATATGGGTTTGTTGCTTAGTTGGCAACTTGTACATATGGCCACAATATGTATCCATTAGTAGTTTTGCTCTGGAGGGATATTCGTATTCATATAGAGGTTTACGTTTGTACGTGTAATTGTTAATCCGTTCTGAGATAAGCTAATGTGCTGTCAGCTTTGTGCTTGCCGGCTTAAATGTGTCAATCGTATTTACCGGCTAAAATCACAAGAATATAATGTAACACCCTTTTTAAGAAATTAATGTCCCTTCAAATGCCTTTATAAATACGATATCCAGCAATATCGCCATTAATTTTAAAATCCTACAAGTCAACCAAATATTACACTATTTTTTAATGGTCACATCTTTATAAAGGCATACTCTTATGTAAATCGCCAATATCATCCATAGTTTACCAATACAACTTTTATTCAATCCTCTTAACTTTCAAACGAATGAAAGCTCTAAAAAAATATTTAAAGCAACGAACCGTGCATTTATGCAACAAAGCCCCGTACACACATGATAAAAATAAATTAGCTACATTAATAGCTACAATAAATATATGTAAGTAGCCAACTCGGCGCGCGAGCTACTCTTGCGAGTCACCACAATGTATCCTCAGCTTAACATTAAGCTCGCCGGAGCGCTGTTAGTTCAAATTGCATTTGCATAACGTGCATTCATTGCTATTATACATTATATACATGCATGTATATAAGAGGAAGCCATTATAAGTTATATAAGACTATTTGAATAAATGCGTTTTGGAATTGCAGTCGTTTGGTACTTAATTTTATTTTACGACCTTTCTAGATTTTACTTGGTTGAAGCTATGTATGCACCATTCTGTAAGCAGTTTGTAAGGTTTCCGTTTGCTTTTACATGCTTTAATTTCATAGTTATGTCGAGTCAAAACATTGCAATTTGCAAAATAATTTAGCTTATGTCGAGTCAAAACTTTGCAATTTGCAAAATAATTTAGCTTATGATTGCAGCAATGTTTTCTATCGTCCCAAGATTTTTAAAATATACGGAAATGACTATTTAACTGGATATGGAAACGAATATCCTGCGGTTGATGCTTTTCTATTAAGAAAATGAGAGAAAAAAGTGATCACCATTTTTATTAAACTTTGCACTTTTCTATCTCGATTAACAGGTCTGATTTTCAACCTCTTGCATTTTAATGAAAAAGCCTAAGGTGCCAATAGTAAGACCAAGTTATAATAATATACGTGCGTGGTGGTAAATGGACCAAACAAGACTACCAACATGTTCACCGTGCTCGCGGGTTCCAATCCCAGGGCACACCTCTGACTTGTCGGAGTTAATGAATGTATTGATTGTCGGTTACCATAAACTAAAACAGTGAAGGAAAACATTGTGAGGAAACCTGCATACAATAGCGACGAAAGAATTCTATGGTATATAAAGTCCGCCCACCCACACTGGGCTAGGGTAATGGACAATATGGCCTAACCACTCTCAATCGTACTCTCGATTGTAGAGGAGGCCCAAGCTCTGCAGTGGGAAGTATATGGGCTGATATAGTAATATTATAATATATCACGTCGTAATCAAAGCGTTATATTACATTAGGAGCAATGTTATAATGTTTATTAGCAATGATGTAATTATCATCGAGATTTATGACGCAATTACAATCGTGATATATGGCTAATCAACTGTCATGAGAAAGCAGTAAGCACCTGGAAGTAGCCATGAAACGTCAGATAAAGCATATAAAATATATTGATGTCCTAAAATTATATTTAAATGCTTAATATTCTTTGACTAAGGTACGGTACCCTGTTTAAAGTAACATTTATTAACCAAAAAAGAGAACTTAATATACCGTAAATAGAATCAAAAGAAATAAGCGGTCTTAACATCTTAAGGAAAGCTCTTGCCTGTCAAAAGACGAAAAACATTTAACATCAGTTTGTACTGAGTACTCTGTATAAAATTGCATCCTAAGGCCCATTTGCATAATCTAAATTTGACGGTAACTTTAACTTTGACAATTTTAACCCTATACATTTGCGATTTTAAAAGTATGGCGATGACATAGTCAAAATAAAATAATCGTCAAAGTTAGATTATGGGCTTACTGTCAAACTCTGTACAGTAACTTATCCAACAAAGGCTAAAGAATACGCAATTAATCTAAATCCTATTGGCACGTGGTGACCTTTGAAAATACAATTAAAAAAATGTATTTTACTCTTTGTTTATAATGTTTTTTAATATAAACAACAATAATTTTAATTTAAACACATCTAATGTTATAAAATGTGAAGAGAGAAAAACTATACTTATTTTTTTCACACGCATTCGGGCTCTAGGAGATTGTAAAAGATCTATATGAAAACTATGAACGTTAATGTTAATACCATTGTTTGATAAGCAATGCCGCTCTTATACAGCGGCAAAACTAAACACTATGAATTACAAAGCAATGCTTGAGAGGCAACCTAAGACATAAGATGGTAAGACTTAACATATCCAGTAATTACTATGGCTACAATATCCTTCAAACCAGAACACAACAGTGCATTTAAACTGCTGTTTAGCTGGACATATAGACATTGTGATAGTACCTACCCAGGTGACCTCTTACATATGAGAGACCTACCACCAGCAAAAGGCTATTGAAATATCAAACATTGCTCTTTCCATATATCGAACAATCATTCATATGGAACACTGCTAACAAAGTGAAGATTTCAACGGTTCGCAAAATCGTGTGAATGGAATGTCCATATTACTGACAGACGATATTTCTTTGGCAACCGAGACGTTTGGATAAATGATATCCATCTCCGATCCTCATTTATATTTATGATGAACGTCAATACGAATTTCACATTAGAAGTTGGCAAAATAGCATTTGGAATTTAAGGATGAATGGATTCTTGCATTTTATGTTAATGTGAATGATCGAAACGTTGCGCTATTATCTCGCAATTATAATAATTGTGATGTAAGATATTCTTATCCGATTGGACAGGAACCACCGAACCTGATATAGCATGGCAGATAAAATTGCGATTCGGGTTCAGCCTGTGGTTACGAAGACGCTAGCTTGATTGTATTGACCGGTGAGATATAACCGCTTGGTTTAAATTTAGAATGCACACTTATAAAAACGTTGACTTGTAGTCACTGTCCTATTACTGTGATAAAAAAAAATGTATATCAGTAAATATGACGCCCCTGTTTTGAACATGTCTGATGCCTCTCAATATTATGTGAGGGAATATAAAGGGGAGTGGCTTACAATAGCGAAGCTGCAAATTGAACAAATAACTAACGTAACGGCTTGCCTAGTGCCTAATCTTTAAAACTATTCAATAAATTATGAATTGTGACACCCGGGGTGTAAAAGCCATTGAAAGAAACATGAATAGTTTGTCGAAGTATAAACACAATCCAAACAAACACTTAGTTTTAATACGTTTGCGAAATGTAACCACATTTTCTCTCAGTTTCATTAATATTAAAATTCAAACTAATTACATACAAAAACCCCGAAATTGACGCAAATTTAAGCTATGCGCTATCTAAACGGTACTGGGTAATAAAAAAGAACATTAGCACTCTAGTGTTGTAGGTTTACTGCATTTTAATTGTGCTCGCGTGTAGAATCAAATGGCAAGATGGCGGCGGTTGGAACTGCAGGGGACTGGGAGAGGGGTGACGGGGACTCGCAATTTCGCGTTCAGGGCGACATCTATAATTCCAGGGAGCTATCATAAATTAGCATACGTATTAGATTGCGTGGTCCGCAGGCAGGAACGCCTGTACACAGACGCAAATCCGGGTGATCCGGTAAATTAAAGCTTAATCAGTAAAAATACATCGGGGTTTGTTGTTACATTCGTACTGAGTTAGAGTTTATAACCGTGTCCTTTCGCCTCTGACTATTAAACTGTTTTATATTTACTTCCATTTGTATAATCTAGACAAAAGTAATTAAGCTGTATAAACATATTTTGTAAATTGAAAATAATATCTGTATAATGGTTTCTTAGATTTACGCGAATGTTACACATTGAAATAAAAGTATTATTTACGGATTTTATCGCGGAATTGATTTAATTTTTACATGGACTGGTCCAGTCCGCCCCGTGACCATGAAAACTGTAAAGTGATCGAAACGTCGGGAAGATAAAAATATAAAAATTAAATCAATTCCGCGATAAAATCCGTAAATAATACTTTTATTTCAATAATATCTGTTTTTTTTTTATTACGACATTTTCTACTTCATTTTGCCCTGGTTTAGTATTTTCAACAATAGAAACTAATTACATACAACCCTTGATAATATTTTTTCTGAGTTTAAAAGTACTCCCTAGTTTCTTAACATGTTCATTATCCACAATTTCATTATTCTAAATTCAAATTTTTTCTTTATCATTTCATAATAGCTAGTATATAATTTTCACCAAAACTTCTTTTTTCTTTTTAATTTCAATGAACGACGAGACGAGCATGCCAGTCGCCTGATGGTAAGCGATATGACCGCTCATGGAAAGTAGCAAAACCAAACAACACCATAAATTGTAAAGCAATGCTTAGCATCCTACTGGTTTTACAGTAAAATTAAAAAAGATTTTAATTTAAATAAAATAAACTATTGCAATCAATCAAGAAACTGCACAGAGGTGTTAATCCAATTGATCTACCGATTAACACGATAAAACACGAAGGTTAGCTGGTAATATCGTAGGAAACAGTAATTTATCTCGACAGACAGACAGGGATGAGAGGGTCGATCGATTCAGGCCATGTGAAGGGGTATTAAGAAAACGAATGGACGGGTGCTATGCAGGATTAAAACGACCAGACGTGTGTCATGTAAAACGGATTTTCCTTCCAACTATTTGTACCGAGTAAGTTTATTCGCGGCATCCTCGTATTTATGTCATACTGCAATATTATACTCGGTTTTTGTATGTGTTCTAATACTTAAATGAATCGTAAACGAAATGTGAGAGGAGATAACGCCATAGTTTACCACATTTGCATCGTATATGCTGATCGGTTGGAATATTTTAGATTACTTACCAGCCAGTATTTTTATTTAGAAAAAACTTACAGAACTGAGTCGTGGTTAACAACTGTAGTTATAATTCAATTGCAACAACTAGCATTCACGACGGCCTTAAGTTTTTTCTAATGGATGGATGGAAAATAATAATTTGAAAATGGTAAAGTAAATGGGGTTTCATGGAGGCTCTTTATGAAAGGTACGATTATTTTTCACGACATCCACTTAACTTTAACTACCTTTTGGAGAAAACATTGTCTCGGAACTTGCATTATAGAGTTTGTAGCAAGATTTTCTAAGGCATGTGAAATACGTTATTCTGAACTAGGCCAGCGTGGTGGATTCTGGGTTGATATATTCCCTGCCAGTTTAAAATTAAACTTTAAAACGTCTTTATTATAAATTCTGGAGATAACTACAATTTATTTTCTAGTAAAGAAGAAAAGAGATGTTAGTGGTTGTTTTAAAATATCGGAGTGAAATATTTTGCATACAAAACTTCGAGCAGAACAACTTGTGAAAATTACACAATAGCACCAAGTCGCTTTTAAAATGGTCCAAAGTACCCAACTGATAAAATTGGCACATCTATGATACTTGAACGAACTGTCATACCAGTACTAAAACTCGCAGACCGTGCTCGACGAACATTTCTAGATTAAAACTGTTAAAACATTCCAAGCGGCCAGAAGTCCAGATAAAACGAAACATCGTCGGCACAGTAATAAAAGATCCCCTCTAAGACTTGTTGAGCATACTCATTAGTTATTCATTTTCATTTTCGTTGTTATAGCTTTAATTTTATACGTCTCACGTTTTACGCCAGTGCGATGATAAAATTTTAGTATAATGGCGACGGGAGCGAATAACACGAGTGCAGCTGATCCCCTAGGAAATTGTCTCCCATAAATGACATGTCTGTATCATGGCAAAAATAAAAATGAAAAGCTGATTTTGATACTGACACGATGCTTTCGTGCCAGTATCAAAGTAGAATCAACTAAACGGTAATTGAAATTCAATCATAATAAAATATTCATTAGCATTGACACGATATTTTTTTTTTATTGCTATGAATGGCGAGACGAGCATGCCGTTCGCCTGATGGTAAGCGATACGACCGCTCATGAACAGTAGCAAAACCAAACAACACCTTGAATTACAAATCAATGCTTGGCATTCCACTGCGCTCGCCATCCTGAGACATAAGATGTTAAGTCTCAATATGTCCAGTAGTTACTCTGGCTACAATGCCCTTCAACCCGAAACACAACAGTGCGTTTACACTGCTGTTTGACGGGATAAATAGACACTGCGGTGGTACCCACCCAGATGGCCTCTCACATATGAGAGACCTACCACCAGTAAAATATCCCGCTATCTCGAAACTAGTTGTACCAGAACATATGCGTGGAGGTTCATGACGAGTTTTCACTATCATGTAGAGTTGTCACTTAACGTCAGATACAAATTTCTTATTTCCAGATTTCCTATTATCATTATCATCGTCATCTTAGCCTCAGGAAGTTCACTACTGAACATAGGCCTCCCCCAAGGATCTCCACATCAACCTATTGAAAGCGGCCTGCATCCAGCGACTTCCTGCAACCTTAGTCCTAGCTTAGGTCATCTATCTACCTTGTAGGTCGGCGTTTCGCTTGCCGGTACGGGGCCTCAGCTCTCAAACCTTTCGGCCCCAATGGCCATCAGTTCTACGTGCTATGTGCCCGGCCCACTGCCACTTCAACCTGCTAACTCTATGGGCTTTGTCGGTAACCTTTGTTCTCCTACGTACATCCTCATTTTGCATTAGCAGAATTTTCAGGGCAATACTAACTGTGTTGGCATGAATTGATTGATGCAATTGGCAAATGCGATTCCCGGAGGCTGACGGATAAGCATATTAGAATCATATCAATTTCGACGCACAGACGGATAGAGAACTATTCCAGACCGAATAATTAACATATCAATTTAGACCGGTGGATTCCCGAAAACGCATGTTGCTCATGGCGACTGAGTTACAAATGGTTAATTTTACTATATATTGTTAGTTATTATAATAATATTTTTAAGGGAAATCTACAATTTGAATGTCTATGGGTACAAAATAATTTAAATTCTATAAGCCACAAAACTGTTTACTGCTTAAGCAAACTATTAATTCTCATCATCCTCAAAGGAGAATTTGAATAAAATCATCACGATTTTATTAAATTAAAACAGAAAAACCATAATGGCATATTATGAAAAAGTGTTTATGAAACCTGCCAATAAAAAAGATAACTGTTAAGACAGTTTAAATGAGATTAAATAGGGTTACAAGTTAAGCCCATTAGTAGTACCGCCCGACAAAATATTCAAATACCAGAAGTAGTTGTTGCTTTGTCCAACCATTGAGTATTTACATTCTTACACAAGATAATCCGAATTAGCAATGTTTAATCCAATAAGCCGCACAAAAACAAATTGCTTGACATAATCCTGCTACTTTTTGCGACCAGAGTACATGACTCCACTATATTTTACCGAAAGTACAGTTTTATGCAGATAGAGTTTAATTCTTTTTGCTATACGCCCGGTAAAATCACGGTATGCAGGGCACCTGTCCACATCGGAAAAATGGTAATCCCGGACTGCTCGCTATCATTTTTCAGGGCTATACTTTATAACTTGCTAAAACCAGTCGGTGGCCATCTGTCACTGGGTAGGGCAGCAGAATCATCCACAGGCCTAAACCGACCACAACTGTATCACAACAAACACTAGGACTACTCTTGTATCTTGGGATCCAATGAAAATACATGTTATACGTCTTACGTTCAGGTCAACTGATATTAGAACCAAAATTAATTAATACCCACATTAGATCTTGGATTCCAATTTATATCCCACAGTTACGGTTGAATTGGCTAATTTAAGCTACACCTACCCCAAATTACAGTGTGGATCTATTTCTCCTAACTCTTACATATTGTAGTTTAATTAGAAGTTACGATTCTCAGAGATAAGCCAAATATTTTCAGTGGTTGTCGCCACTATCAGTTGAGTTTGATTAAAGTTTGTGTGGGCAGAATATTGGTTTCACATTTTCAAGTTGCTTTGGAAATCCGTTTGAACTACTAGCACTATTTATTTCCGATAGTTTACACAGCCGTCGTGAAATTGTAAATATTAAACAGTTATTTAAGTAGTATTTGAAATGTATTGTAGAGGACAATATTTTATTAAAGGTATTCCAGAAACCCCTTCCTTGTTCTCGCAATATATTAAAGTAGAAAGACTAAACAGATGTTTTATGTAATTACTAGATATTTTATTAGTTCCTTTAGACCATAAGTATTTAAAATTATTTCAAAAAACTCTATTGTAACACAGAAGACTGCAACCCGCATTAATCTCCCGAAATAATTCCCACTATCAAGCTCGCGGTAACTAAACAATAAAGGCATTTCCAACACTGTTACATGTAATATGTTCTCCCTATTCTTACACAAACAAAAGATTCCTCAGAGCCTTATAAACGGGCTCGGAACAAATTGTTTCAACCACATCAGTGGCCGCTGGAGAATTAAGTGTTTCGTGTAGAAGCGTGAACGCCCTGTGTATTAATCTCGGACACATCCCGCCGGGGATGGCTAGCGTAACGATTGTCTGGCAGCTTCTTTTAATGTTAGAATTTATGTGGCTCAATTCACCAGTTTTATCAACAACTAGTCTAAATGCCGTGGTAATTGTCTGGTTGCTTCTTTTAATAGAAGATTTTGTGTGTCTCAAATTATTAAATGCTAACTTATGAACCACAACAATTGTCTGGTATCTTTTTTATGGCTAAATGTAGTATTCTCCTCAATTTCGCTCATTTTATCAACAATAATATAAGTTCGGAACAATTGTTATGTACCCAATTATACCCATTTTATTAATAATGCATCTAAGGACGGTTGCTGTTGTCTGGCATCTTTTATTATCGGCAAAATATATGTGTCTTAATTTTACCCAAATGTTAACCAGAGTCCTAGTTGCTCTATTGGCGGCTTCTTTAAATCGCAGAATTTATTTGTCTCAATTTTGCTCACCCTACCGATAACTAGCCTAAGTGCAGTTGTTGTATGACAGCTAATTTCAATTTTAGAATATTTTTTTTTATTCCTTTGAATGGTGAGACGAGCATGCCGTTCGCCTGATGGTAAGCGATACGACCGCTCATGAACAGTAGCAAAACCAAACAACACCTTGAATTACAAAGCATGCTTGGCATTCCACTGCGCTCGCCATCCTGAGACATAAGATTTAAAGTCTCAATATGTCCAGTAGTTACTCTGGCTACAAGGCCCTTCAATCCGAAACACATCAGTGCATTTACACTGCTGTTTCACGAGATTAATACATGCATTTTACCTAGAACTGACTAAAAGTACAGTTGTGTTTTTAGGCAACGACGTTTCATCGCAGATTAGATGTGTCTCAATGTTACCTATTTATAATACTAACCAGTAGCCTAAGTACGACTAGGATTGCAATACTAACTGGGTTTTTGTTACAGCAGAATGTATGCCCAATTTCACGCATTGTATCAAATAATAAACTAGGTGCAGTTGAAATTGATCGGTGGCTTGCTTGGTGCTTTTAATAGTAGACTTTATCTGTCTTAATTTTACTCCTTCATTGACTACTAACCAGTGTGCGGTCGAGTTTGTCCGGTAGATTCTTTTAATTTTAACATTTATTTGTTTCATTTCTCCTCTTTTTAAGCTTCTAACGTATATAAGATTACAAATATCTGGCAGCTCCTTTTCTTTGCAAGACCAATATGTCACTGTTTTAATAATTTTAACAATCACTAAACATAATACAGTATCTCAATTTGGCCCGTTCTACAAACAAATAACCTAAGCGCGGTTGCTCTGGCAGATTCTTTCGATAGCAAGTTTTATGTTTCTCCTATTCACTTATTTTATCAACCTACCTAAATTTTACCTATATACAACAGTAACTGTCCAGTATATTCTTATAATGGCAAAATATAAATATGATCTTTTCTAAATTTTAATCACTTTCAATAAGTTAACATTTATCTAAAGTTTTCTTTCTATTTTATGAAAGTGTTAACTTTAATTTTTAAAAGGAAAACTTCCTTTGCCGAGTTTATGAACTATTTAAGGGGGCGTTTCTCTTAACAATTTTGTATAGTTTTCAAATTGTAGTAATGTTTAGAGATGCAAAGTGATTATTTATGTCGTGGATTTAAATTGAAACATTTGAGCTATACAAAACCTAATGCTCCTAGTTTAACATGAAATTGATTTATATCAGTATGGTATAATATTACGTGTTTTGCTTTTGCATTACGACAACTTTTAGTTTAAAATAATTTTTATATTTTCTAATTTTTGTCTAGATACGAAATGTTCACATTTTAAATGGAATAAAACATTCGGAAATTATACTGTCACAATATCATTTTTTTTTATAATTTTCCTAATTTTTGCATTTTGATACCTGCCGAATGAAAATTATCTTATTTCGCTAAATATCGTGGTTTCTATATACGCAATGCATTCTTGTATTTAACAACTATCTATACTCTTTAATAAAATGCGCTTCTTTACCGAATTTAAGTCACAATTGGCAAAAGATTTTTTGTTAAGTAAAACCTCTCCTAGAATCTAAGCGGCAATTGAAACATAAAAAATTGTGACAGTTTTTACCTTTGGACTGCACAAATTTTTACTAATATTTCAAAGGACCACCTGTTCAAAATGCAAGTTTTTTAAATTATGTTTTATTTTATATTATGTTTAAGATACAATAGCTGTATCAGATTTTTAAGTAGGTTGACCTCTTTCCCCTTTTTTCTCGTGTGGTTCAATTTATGGCCTAACCACTCTCAATCGTACTCTAGATTGTAGACGATGTCTGTGCCCTACAGTCCTCTTAAATTCAATGTTCCTAACATAAAGCATAAAAGTAATAAAAAAATATTTGTATGAATGGAAATAACAGAAACTATCGACTTCGACGTTATTATTTGATATTTACAGTGATATAGAATATTGACAATAATAAAAATAGAGGATGTAGATGTAACGTTTTTGTTCAAGCAAAAATATATTTTAAAAAGTATTGAATAATAATACAATACATTGAATATTTGGATCGTCAAGGAATTCAATACATTGGTTGACAAACAAGAACTTTATTTCTGAGATATTTTTAGTAAGTTCATTTTTGTCATGTTTTAGTTCTATTTCGTATATGGTATATTTTTTATCATTGAAATAGCTTTTTTTTAAAGTTCATTAAACAAAATCAAAATGTAATTGGCTATTAATTTCAATAAGAAAAATATAAATATTTCCTAAAAAAAACCTTTCAGGTACAATTTTTGCTGTGTTAAATTAATACTACATACATACATAAACTCACGCCTTTTTCCCAGAAGGGGTAGGCAGAGGTGCCAAGACACCCACATTTCGCCTTGTATGTTCCGTCCCACGATGTGAAAGTTGGCGAGCCTATCGCCATATCGGGCACAAATTCCTCACTCTGGGTTGATAATGAATAGAAAAATCCAGTATCACTTTGCCCAACCCGGGATTCGAACCCGAGACCTCAGCTTTGTAACCGTAGCCTAATACAACTACGCCACCGAGGCAGTCGTAAATTTATACTATTTTGCAGAAACAGAAAAAAATAATTTTCTTTTAACATAGGATATAACAAGAGCGTATAAGATTTTAAAAAAATACGTCATTGAAGAAATTATTAGCAAAGAAAACTTTAAAATTCAAAATGAGAACAAAAATAATGTAAAAATTATATAGAGCTTTTACCAAAAAAATTAAATGAGTAAAACGAAAATAGCAATAAAAACATAAATAATAATAATAATCCAGGTTCATACATTACCTCATACTGCACATCACCACACCAGCGCCCGACAGCATCTGAAATAGCAAAAAAGAAATCAGACATAAGAAAAAGTTCCGGACAAAAGGTGTAGACAAGACAAACGTCTGTCAGAAACAAAATAGAAACAACAAGTCAACAACACTTGAGCGCATCACGTCACACGGGAGAGCGGCGGAGAGGGACTAAATCGCATTAGGGAGCGCTTGACGCAATCAAATTACAGCGGAAACTTTCCCCTTGCAAATATCCACACAAATATTACAACGAAATACTACAAACACGTACCTTTGGTCTAGTCCTCTTCTCAGCTATGGTGATACAAGAATTTAATTTTTAATTCTGCTCTGAATGAACATGAAGTGTCGTTATCGGCAGGAGCTCAGTTGCGTCTAACTTTGCGGCGAGCCGCGCCCCTACACGCTACTTGTACTGAATCTCTACCCCTATTCCGGGCTTCGGGACGCAGCGCCATCTGTGCGCTTAAGAGCTTAGATGTTGATTCTATTTGCAATGGAACTTGAACCTTAATACTTTGTATTAAAGTTGAATTTGTTTTGGCAGGTCGTGCACTTAGGCTCTTTCGATGTCTGTCAAGTGCATTTGGCTACCCGGGGATGCTGCGCAAAATAGGAACACGAAATATGAACGAGACTGCGAGGCGCTGGCGGGTGGGGAGGGGTGCGAACAGACGAGGGATATTTGAATAGACCTTGCCAGCTCTTTCCCGCTGCCGCCGCCGGGCGAGGGTGCGCGGGGGGCGCGGGGTGCGGGGTACGGGTTGCGGGCCGCGGGGAGGGAAGGCAGCCGCTGTTGTGTCGGAAGCACGCTCTACAGTACAAATCGGCAATATACAGTGAGCAAAGAATGTGCACTCTCCATCACTGTTTTTATTTTATCAAGGCCTTGAGAAAAACAAAAGAGCGTCTGTAATTGAATCTACCCTCATTACATTATCTGCGAAGCAAGATGTTTTGCAAGGAAAATTTATTCAAGCCTTTTTTTTCTGAACTATGAATATTTGAGCAGGCTTGCGCTGTGTCTATTGAGCGTTATATTAAATACACTTCATCATATTATAGTATTACACACCATCCATCCTTCTGACACAAATTGAAATGCAATAATACACCAATATAGAAACTAATAAGCCAATAGCCAATACACAATACCGTAATAACAGCGTCCGAATATCGACGTGTAATTGGGCAGACGAGCTCCCAACACGTACAGTAAATTCCACCATATTGTCTAACCGTATGGAATGTTCATATAACACCTCGGATCCCCGGATCTAGGTATATCTCGAACTGGGCGGATGCCAGCTGGATTGCCTTCTATATTACATATAATACAAGATTTGACGTGTATCGGATAAGATTGGAGCTACGGTATTAATCATTCGAACCTTATAAAACGAAATAAGATAGCAAAAAATATTTAGCAATAGAATAACCTTTATAAATAACAATCTCCGCTGGATTCCGTTTGATATATATTTTTTTGCTATTCTTTGTGAGCATAGCAAGAAATATTGCTGTTTTAACCTTCTTGTTTCCTCAAAATAGAAAAAATAAAGCTTTAGAGATTCTCTAGGCATCTAGATAATATTCTCGAAATTGAATATTATTTCTTTCAGACACGTAGGTACCACTAGAGTTGACAAACGCTAACATTTATGTAAAGCACACCAAGTAGACTCACATTTGAATACAAATCAAGAAACTAAGCAAGAGAAGTTATTGATCTTTTGCGATCACCACTCTACAAAATTTCAAGAACAATGCCTACTGTACAAAAGCAATTAATCACTATGACCTATAACTTAATATGCATATCAAGTTCATAAGCATAAACAGAACACAGCTCTCAACTCAAACACAAGAAGGCTGGCAACAAATAAGCGTTTCCAACATGGCCCCCGTCCGTAAAACCCCATTAATTGAACGCAAATGCGAAGCCCGTTGGGCTTCGGCCAATTTAATGTATTGCTTGGCACGACTGTGCTTTGTAATCCAACGTTCAATAGATATTATGTTTGTGTGTTACTGTTTGAATATGCTTGTCCTCATCCCGACGTCTGTGTGTATAACTCATGGGATTAGGAAATTGCACGTCAATGAGCAATGTCCCAGAATCACTGTGGAATCGATTTTATTTATGTTATTAAGTTTAAAGATTATACAAAATCATATCCTACAATGTTTAAAAGTATTTTTTTAATCTGACTTTATAATGATCAGCACCTGAGTCTGACTTCATTTTAAATTGCTAGACTTCGCCCTCTATATCCTTAATTATAAGGACATTAGTTTAGCCAATCTAGTTTTATACAATATCTTTATTTACTTAGGAAACATACGGTTCTTATAGTCCATTGTTGCTTAAGGACAAATTATGAGAGACTCAGCCATATAAGGAGTAATAAGAACATATGAAAATCAATATATTAAATACTAATTACCGCACAGATCATATGCTTGAAATACAACACGAAATACAATTGTTAATTTACTCACTTTTTACCATTCATAATTTTATTTAATGTAATAATATATAGTAGAAAAACTTACAGCTAGATATGTAAGTTTTTCTTACATAATATAATTATTTACATATGAGACATAACCACATGAAATATTCTTTAATGTTCTAAAAAGGCCTCGGTCGCAAATGAACTAAAATATTTAGCAAGTTTCAGACGTAGCCTTGGACTAAATTTGGTCCTGTACCTAATAAGGCAGATACAAGTCGGGTCCACCTAACCGTACCTTTGAGAGTATTTTAAAATATCTGCTCTACTTATCAAACCGCATTATAGCCAGAATGGAGACCTAAAACATATTCATATTGTACTACAAGGTTAACCTTTGCTCATGAAATGTACAGTACTGTTTCCTAATTAAAGCAATGTGGACGAACTTTATATGAAAAGATATGTGTGCAAAGCCAGCTGTATGTTTTTATTCTAACTGCCTTTATACCACGCTCATATGGAATATGCGGAACTTGATTTTAGCCATGATGGGGAATGATTTTGCATAAAATTTTATTATCGGCTCATACTAATATACTTTAGTTTGACTCGCTAATCTAATGCTGTTGGTATACTTAACATGACATCAAATTCTTTTGGCGAATGCAATATGCCTCAAGATGTTTTCCTCAACCGTTCAGCGACATAATCAAAATAATTATCACTCTTTGCTAAGTTAAACAACACAACAAAATATAATTAAATGAATATCCATCTTTTTCTTCTCGAATTTATCTCAAGTCAGACTGAGGGAGGGACTTAAAGGCGAAACGTGACCATTACGTATTTTTCAATATCATGATTTGATTTCTGGCTACTAGCTATAAGGGAATCGGTTTTGGAACTTAAATTCTCTAGCTGAGTTGGCTTAACGTCGCGCCAGTTGCTGCGGAAGATTCAACACAATATTTCCCACCGTCGTCAAAAACAATAATAAAATCAACGACATAGAGACAAGACTTCGAGAAGAAAGATAAATCACCGTACAATACACAGGACAGCTGAAATTGCTTATAATAGCAAACACAAGCAGCACCTAACACCTCCAGATATCATTCGATTAAATGGAATACTGCATCCAATAACCTTAGCGCCATAAAATTGCATATAGAGTGATAAAACAATATTTATACAGTTTCTATAAAAGTCTTTACACTGAACAACACAGCTGGGAATATTTTTGTATTTGCCGTATAACAGTTTTATGTTCTCTTTGTTCGCTGCAACGCTTTGAATGCATATAACAATATTGTTCAATAAGGAATGGGAGTGCATGAAGTAATTTCGTTGATTTACTAAATATATTGTAATTGTAAATTTACTTGTTGTAGGTCTCTCATAGAATTTGAGAGGTCCACTGGGTTGGTATCACCGCAATGTCTATTTCTCCCACCTAACAGCAATGTAACTGCACTATTGTGTTCTGGTGCGACATTGTAACCAGAGTAACCACTGGACATATTAAGACTCAACTTTTTAAGTCTCAGGATGGTGAGCGCCGTGGAAAGCCAAACATTGCTTCGTAATTTATGGTTTTATTTGGTTTCGCCACTGTCCATTAAAGTTGTAATGCTTACCATCAGGCGAATGGCATACTCGTCTCGCCATTCATTGGAATAAAAAATATTTCTTACAACTTTAATATGACGCCTGATATTTATTTTACCCAGTGATGTACGGTCGGTGGCCGAAATTAAAATCCTTGTCCGTCTTCTGGTCATCGTTTTAATCTGATCTGTTACGTTTTCAACAGTCTATCATTTATTACTATAAGACGTCAGGCTTTTACTTTTTCAGCCAACCATTGGGCAAGGATACCTTATTTATTTGGAAATATAATTTGGTATGTTTATTCGGCTTACCTTGATTAAACTTCGATTAAAAAGAATAGTCAGGATGTATTAACACTTAATTTAAATTACTTACTTCAAAAAATATTGAGCACTCGTTGTTTATTTTGAAACATGCTCAAAAAATAGTTTATAGTAACTCAGTTATTGTAATCTTAATAGATTTTAAGAAATCTCTTATTTTGAAATACTGATAAATATCACAATGTTTTATTGATACAATTAATACTATAAGGACTGTGTCATTCAGCAATAACATTTTTCGAGTCATAAGTCAACAACATTGTACCAAAATTGCTCTGGAGAGCTGGGCAATAAATTTTATGGCCACTTTATAAGCAACATTCTTAGTTATTCGACCAATTTCTAACACAGCCAGCTGCCCCTCAACTATGCGAATAAGTTAATAAATTGAACGTTATTTGGGCAGAGTTTCCGCAAGCTTACGACTAGTTACATAGGGACACAGGTGTCCAGTCTCTAGTCAGAGGATTCTGCCGTCCTGCCGGTGCAGAGCACATTGGTGAACATTACGTACAAAAATTTGTATAATCTATGTATTTAGTTAAAATTTGAAACTGACACTGAAACACATAGGTAGGAATATATATGAATTTACAAAGGTATTAAGAATCGTAATTGTTTTAAAGATATGCACGGCAAGAAACTTACTAGAATTTATATAATCGCATCATTCTTAAAATTTTTGGCCACTAAAAATACGGTGTATTATAATTATTATATCGAATAGCGATCATGAAACCCGGACATTCATGTCAGAGTATTTAACATCGAATATTTTATTTGTCCCAGCAGTCAGCACATCCAAATATTGAGGATAAGCAGATCCTCTAAATGAAGTATGACAAACTACTACAACTATTTGAAATCACAAACTCAATTTACATTCGAACTGACAACCTGCCAAACAAAACTCACAACAAGCAAACAAAAGAATTCCTAGTTCCTACTATTCGTTATAGAAACAACGCACCTTCGCATATCTTTGAAGCGAAACGCTGCAACAAAAGCAGCGTACAAAAAGAGGGGCGGTTAGTTTTATTATCAACATGTTAATTGGACCCGAAGGCAGTACGTTGGTGCCGGTCCAAATGGCACTTCTGTGGACATATTCTGCGAACTTGTGCACTATTTGGATATAATAAAGCGTGGAATAACACTTTCACAGTTTATAATAAACATCTTGCGTATTCTTAATAGAACACGTGCTAGTCAAAATTCTTACAATGAATACTTACAAGGTATTTGATGACTTGCACATTGACTTGTCTGTTCTATGAATATTAACTTACTTATACCATAATTTTTATATTAAAACAGTTAAATAACAATGTTCTTTAGACAAAGTTCATATAAGGTTTTGTCGATAAGAAAATATTAAGAGCCCGTTATCTGCTCCCATATTCCATAGACCTCCCTAATTGAAATAAATCATCATCATCATCATTTCAGCCATATAAAGTCTAGTGCTGAACGTAAGCCTCCCCCAAGGATCTCGACGTCAACCTGTTGGAAGCGGCCTGCATCTAGCGACTTCCTGCAACCTCAGCCAGCCAATGATATAAACATAATTTATTTAAAACTAGATAGTAAATAAATTGTATATGCTAAGTAATCGACTTCATTTCACTAAGAATAGATAAGATAGGTAGCCGTTGACAAAATAAACCAAATCCTTCACATGTATTAAAAATTACGACAAACTTGCAAAACAAAAGTAGAAAAAGCCTAACAAATAAGCGAAATCATATCCTCAAGCCGAGGCTTTGTTTCAATAGAAAAACTTTGCAAATGTGGCACATAAGGCGTGATATTAAATTCACACGTCCAGCTGAATAAGTTTCAGAATAGTGTCGCAACGAACCGGGTCAGTTCAGTCGGAAGGCTTCGAGCGTCGTTTTAATGCTTTCATTTAGCATAACGTATGTAAACTGCTCGTTCAATAATAAAATATCGGAAACTTGTCATATAAACTAGCAAAATATTTGCATTTTTTACGTGACATATGCATTGCAATATTTTTGTAAATCTATACGGTTTTTGTGCCAGACTAAATCATACGTAAATTTTGATAAGTATCAGTTTGCCATTTGTCCAATAAAAGTTGATTACTGTTTTAAATCCGTGTGAGCGAAAAAAAATTAGCAGCAAGACTGCTTTTGTGTTTTTTAGACATTTCCTATTTATGTACTCAACGTATTAATTCCTAAACTCCCAACTTAGTTCGTTAATTTCACTTGCATACACAACTCCAGCCATGAATTAATTATTAAAACTGAAATTCCCCAGCACATCCGTGTATCTAATAAGTAATAACTAATAAGATTTTCGCTCGGAAAAGGCGCAAGTTTAAAAATACCGAGCGAGTTTCCGTTGTACCAACGTAACGAGGTTAGAAAGTGGGACTTTTTGCCTCATAATAAGTTGCAGGCTCGCCGCCGGAACATACCAACTTACGATCATTACAACTTGGCCGGCGCACTTGTATATTCAGCTGAATCTTACCAACGACACATACTTGCTGTCTTTTATTCGATATGATTAGAAACGTTGAAATACTAATTCTCAAGACTTTGCTTTGATGTCAATTTCGGTTGAGAGTTTAAAGTTTCTAAACTTGATTTCTAGACTCATCGAGCTTCGGTGGTCGATATCATTTTTTGTATGTATACCATATATTCACAAGAGTCATGATGGTTAACAAAGTCATTATCATAATTTTTAGCAATTATATGTATTCTGACCAATTTACAATGCTCTGAAGCCGGTCAAAAAAGGCTGGAATAATACCGTCATGAAAGATGTAATAATTTGTGGTGTTACTCCTGAGGACTTTGAAGATAATGCAAATTTTAGGAGACCGGGTTGATGAAAAAATGTATACCTACGCTAGTTTTAATCAATAGCAAAACAACCGAGGAACAGTTAAGGACCTAAAATTACTTCTATATTTACGTATCAAAGACTTTACTTATTAGTCTTTTTATTCGTACGCATACCTAAATATAGATAGATAGATAAAAACGTGTATTTTGGCTACAATTAACACAAAACAATCTTAAAGAGTTACATCAACATTAATAATAATAATTCCAGAAGAACTTATGTAGCATATTGTGGCCACAATCAGGCCCCAGCTCAGCAATATGCAATGCTCCAAGGAGCAAAGCGCTGGTAATTCTGCTGGTACCTGGTATGCAGTACTAAGTAAATATTATATATTATGCGCCAAGTGGCGTAAAACTATAAGGATACTTTTATCGCAAGCTACTACCTGTAAATTCAATTACAAACAGATATATCTGACTCTGTAAATTGTTCAAGACATAATTCTTTGTAAGCAGTCCAAGTTTTATACAATAATACAACGTCCCTTCTGTGACAAATTTAAAACCTAGAAATAAAGTATCTGAGTAAACTGTTTTTAATATATTACAGAACAAATATTAAAAAATTATCTAATCTGAAAATCTTTGACTATAAAACATCTAAACCCTCGCCTTAGTGCTAAAACAAGCAACCCTTGTCTGAATATTTAAAGATAAAAGGAAATATTTTAGATAACATTATTTTCGTACGCTCAAACATGACCATACTACTGTAAAATATGACGAATCCGATAGTACTTTTAAAGAAATACATGATTTGTCGACTATTGAAACCCAATAAAAATACGCAATAAATATCTTTAAGATATTTTAAATTTATTCAAAATTATGCTCTTCTTAGATTTGAAATCTTTGTTTATATTTGCTGCCTTTCGGAAACAAGCGTCAGTTGCTTGGGATAGTTAGTGATCACCGCTGGTCATGAAGTTAAACATGCTACCAGAAGCATAGACCACTAACTGTCGACCATTAATTTTATAAGCTATTTTTGACTTCAAAATTACTCATGCGAATCTACTTTAAATGAGTAATATACAAGAACCATTGTTAAGAATTTAGTTTTCCTATGTCGGACCAACTGAGGAAATAAATAAATAACAGAAGTAATGTATAAGAAGAAGTCATACTCATGGCTTCGATTCACATTTCCGAATGATTCGATCATTCCGTCACATAACGATGCGAATTCGAGAGCTCGGGAAAGCTGTCGTATTTTACCGGTAAATCTTACAAATACCAGGGCTATTAGGGCCACGCTCCCAACTTTCATTGTTACCTACAAATGAGATGTGTCATCGAATATATTTCATGGTTTTCCGCTCTGTCGCTCCATCGTGTACTGTTCTTCTTCGTATTAATCTTCGGCATTTTTGTCACTTCGACAGCTAATTTCCCATGCTTGACGTTTGGCATATCCCGTTTTTAAGATGAAGTTAATTACAATTTTTACAATTTACGGTTTTGCTGAATATTGATAACCTACTTCGTAACTCAAACTTCGGATTACTAATTCAGGTCACGTAATTCAATGAAATGCTGTAGGGAATATAAAACACTATCAAACGCCACTATTTATCCTTTAAAGCAAATTATTACATAAATAAGCTAATGACGAATTACGGTATTTTTTACATTTTAAAACTTTCTCGACAAACTAACCCCAATGGAACAGATACTAAGAGAAATGTTAAAGTATCGATTGAGGACAAACCGGTGTGATCTTAGACCATTAGAATCAATAGTGCCGGCTTGCTTATTTACTTTCGTAAGTCACAACTGCAAACTATTCTATAGCTTTATGTCGTAGCAAGAATAAAAATCAAAGAACCAAACGTTCGGTCTAAGATGGATGGCCCTATGAATCTGTGGCTCCGTAAGCCTTGCAAGATTTGAAAATCAAAGAATGGGTGAGGGTAAGATTCAATATAAGGTAAGATTCAATGTTGTTTAGAAAAAAAGAAATATATCTACGATATTGAACTAATCACATAAATAGCTACAAACTTAAACTGCGCCAACTAGCATATAGTTTACCTAAACACAAAAATCTAGCAAAACAACAAATTCAATTTCAAAATTCCTCGAAAATCACAAAATTCCGCACGCGTCTTTTTATACCAGTGCACAAATCCAGCGTAAAGTTTTAGGCAATCACGTCGGTGCAGCTGCCGCCCGCCCCGCTATGAAAATTGTTTGCCAACTAGATCTTCACATAAGTCTGTTTCGCTTGAACACACTTTAAATTAAATTGGAGAACAAATAAACGAAAATATATGTTTGTTTTAGCGGATGAACATTTTGTCGTATTTATTTACATTTTATTTGGGCTTTAGTGAAGGAGGGATGGTGTGATTGTTAGGGTTTATCAACTTAGAATACCTTTAAGATTCAATTCTTTCCATCAACTGCACATAACAAAAAGTTAGGTTTTTTTTATTCTTTTCTTAATAGTCTGACTGCTTCGGTGGCGTAGTTGTATTACGGTACGGTTACAAAACTGAGGCCTAGGATTCGAATTCCGGGTCGGGCAAAGTGATATTGTGTTTTTCTATTCATTATCAGTCCGGTATAATTTGTGCCTGATATGGCCATAGGCTCGCCTCCTATCACATTGTGGGAAGGAATATACAAGGCGAAATGTGGATGTCGTGGCACCCTTTCTGGACAAAAGGCGTGAGATTGTGTATGTATGTATGTTTTCATAGCTGCTGCTTCCACCTCCTGCATGTTTCCTTAATCCAGTCTTTACGCAAATGTGGTTTAAATACCAAACAGAGTTGTCTTCCATACTAATTTTTATTTTTCGGCGGTTAATCCCATAACATTTCTGGGGGTTTACTGTATACTCCGACATGACGACGAATGTTCGACTTATCGTACTTAAAACTGTACTGTACTGCACTGTACTGTATTGAACGTCGGAACTATATACTCAGTTCGGAGTGAATGATATGATGTGATGACTTTCAAAAAGAATAACATTGATTCTTCGAAGTGGAAAACTTTTATCTTATATCTTATTTATCTCTTTTATCTTATTTTCTTCTTTCTTTTTTCATAATATTTGTGAACCGTGGACGTCCGAACATTCGAAATTGGTGTTGAAATATAGAGTACCTAACCCCCTTGGAATACACTTATTGTAAACTGGCAGCTTAAGCTACAGCAGTAACATGTTAAAGCTGGCTACTTTGCTGTGTTCCCCAAACCGACGATTTTCTTATATTACACGAATGTAGTTTAATGAAATGCATACAATGTATTAGTATGCTGCCGGTGAGTGCCGAAAATCCACGCAATAACTACTTCCACATTACTTAAAAGCTGGATGTAGGTAAACAATATAAATAAAAACACCTACCTATAAATTCCGAGCGAAGTGTTATATTTTCTTCATTCTCTTAAAATCTTCGGAATCCTGAGCCCCACCCTGAAAAAAAACCACTACAAATCAGACATGTTAATCAAATTGCCGGTATAACGCAATATTACGGTATAAATCATAGGGTCCCTAACAAATATTCAGTTAATTAGTCTCCATATCACTATATCATATATAACTGCTTATATCTAGCAACGTGCAGGCCGAATTTAATTGAGAATTTATGACGTCATTAAATTGATGCAGAAATAGTGCAGTGGTAAACATCAAGGAACGTCGGCAAAACAATTTTGTTTATTTTATACATACATAAATGGGTTTTACGTCATGTTTTAGTCTATGGCATGAATATTAGAGTGCATCTTATTGAGCTCTTAGTAAATTTTGTTACAATTGTCATGTATTAAAAGCTTCGGAGATTTAAGGTGATTCTTCGGGGTTATAATATTACACGAGTAAATATCACAGAGACTCGCGCCCCTTTTCCAGAAGAGGTAGGCAGAGGTGCTCCTAGCAGCAACCAAGACCGCTTTGTGTGTTCCGTCCTTTGATGAGATAGGGGGGCCTATCGCCATATCGGGCTCAAATTCTTGACTCCAGTTGATAATGAATAGAAAAGTCCAACATCTCTATCCAATCCGGGATTGGAACCTGATACTCCAGCTTTGTTATCATATTGTCGCATCAAAACATCAGTAATGTATATCATAGCGCCCAGAGATTTTTTGAGCTTGCAATCACTATCGCCCAAAGGACCTTTTTGGAGAACATAATTGTAAAATCCGCTACAACCCAACGCTACAATTCCAAGATGAATTCTTCACAGTCTATATATAATATTTAAAAACTGCTGACGCCTTTAAAAGAGCGGTAGGTAGGCGGATAGAAGAAAGAGAGAAGACCTACTCAAGATCGGGATAGTTGGCGTCAAATTGGAGGCCTACGTCCAGCAGTGGATGGTGACAGGCTGTGTATATTTGTATTTATGACTTGACTTAGTCACCTTGCTTTGATATCTGTCAGAAATAACGTACCTATACATACCATTCCCGGTTTCACTGGTATGATACGATTTTCTCTTGTTTCAATGTCATTTCACGTGTACAAGGTATCCAGTATAACTCGTTTCATTCGGTTCATTCGTCTTTCTCCTTGGAAATCTATACACATAAATAAAATTGAAGTGTCTGTTTGTAAAGGGAAAATAAAAAAATATGTCCAATTATATATCGTTATATACACGATACCTATAACGAAAATGACCTTAGATTTTTTTTGTCTGTCTGTCTGTCTGTCTGTTTGTTCCGGCTAGTCTCTGAAATGGCTGGACCGATTTTGATGGGACTTTTATTGTCAGGTAGCTGATATAACAAGGAGTAACTTAGGCTACATTTATTTTATTATTCTTTTATTTTAGAAAAATAAAGTTTTTGTTAAATTCCACGCGGACGAAGTCGCAGTCTATAACTAGTCTGCAATAAAATCAGTCAAAACTTCTTCAAAGCCATACCATCGTACAACAAGACAGTCACACAAATTGAAACAACACATTCAACTCAGCTCACGGTGCAATTATAACACCCATAATAATTGCCGTAAGAGCGTAATAAGGAATGAGCGTGTAATGTCACCGTTTATATTCTGCTAACGGTACTGCTGCTATAAATCAACGTGATAATAATTATACCGCGACCATTTGTAGCCATAAGGGTCGACAAACAGAGTCGTCTGATAATGGTTGAACTGGAACAGGCATTGTCATACATCGATACAGCACAAAAGGCTAATTGATGTGTTAACGAATTATGCATGAAATTTTCAGTATCATTTGTTTTGTAAATTATATCGCTGCTTTTGTGATTGTTCGATGTTTTTTGTATTATGTAGTTTGTGCTGTTTTACCTAGTTTATATATTGGGTGAAACATGTGGCTGTTTTGTATAAATAATAATATATTTCCTGAGCCTAACGCATTACTATTTCAATGACTAGATATATTTTTAATATGATAATAATTTGTAATCATAATAATGGTTATCGCAACATTATTTCGTTAATAGGTTATCACAGGTATTCCGTTTCCATTCGCGGGTTTTATAAGATTATTTAAGGAACCATTTTCATGGCATTATGTATAAAACATAAATATGTATAAGTACTTCCCTTGCCACAGAGCATAAATTATTATAGAAAAGTTATTTAACACAAAATACTACCTGCCTCGTGCGTAATTGTACTACAGTTCAGTTACGAAGCTGTGGCCTTAGGTTCCAATCTCATGTAGGGCAAAGTGATATTGGATTAAAATGTAAGTGTTCTGGCTCATCAAGTGTTCTGGCTCATCTACCTACCCCTCCTGGGAAAAATGCTTAACTTTATGCATGTATATTGTATGTACACATAATACAAATTCAAAAAATTTTAACCTCACTGTATCACCAAAAGCAAATTTCCACAAAAACTTGATTTCCCGTATCATAATACAAACGGGGGCTTAGTCGTCATCGGAGCGAGCGGGCCGTGATCTCGCCTCAACCCTTTTCCGAGAGATTACGCGCATCACGAGCAACGTGGGTAAATACGGCCCCTCCTAACATTTATTGGAATACTCATGTAAATAACATTGTGACCGGGAATACGCTGTCCTTTCCCGTGCCCCGACAACTAATCATGTATGTGTTTTATGTCTCGTGTATATTTGAATTTACTTTATGTATATAAAATGGATGAATATATATATTGTGTATATACAAAAGTCTCACTGCTATATTTAGGGCCTAAACTATTGCTTCGACGAAAAACTCAAATCATCTTATTTTATGCATGTTTTCTGGTTTACGTAGCTTTAGTTTGAATATATTTTTTATACATATAATAAGAAGTAGAAAGAAAATGTTATGTATATAACTATTAGACCTTACAATATATGGGTATATGGCTTCAGCTCATCACGTAATGTTAATTCTAATTATTGGTGGATGTTATTAGATAGCGCTTAATTTATTTCCAATTAATAAATCTCGATAGAATAGATTGTATAAATAAGAAAAAGTATTACTTTAGTCCATTAAAACGCTGATATTTTAACCTAGAGATAAATTAAGAGTACCTGTATCTCTATCAGCCCATATACGTCCCACTGCAGGGCACGGGCCTACTCTACAATCGAGAATATGATTGAGAATGGTTAGGCCATATAGTCCACCACGCTGGCCTAGTGCGGGTTGGCAGACTTACACACCATAGAAATGTTAAAGAGTACCTACCAGGTTGAAAAAAGTGGTACCTATTATTTATTTTGTAACATTACCATTTGATATTCGGGCAGTCGCTATTTGCATTGATTTTAATATTGTCTTCTTTAACAACTCCAACAAATGTGTTTTTCTCAGCTAGGCCATAAAGTTATATCTCCTCCCAATATTCATATAAAAGGGTATATACCATTGTATATACAAAGTTATTTTGTACCCAATCACATTACCATATCAGCTTTCTACACAAACACAAACATTATTAATAACAATATAAGACAGGAAGACCACATGATACAAGTTGTAATGTAACCCAAACAGGAATCTTCGTACATTACCAAAGTTCAATCAAAATGTTATTAACTTGGATAACTAAACAATCTTGTATGATGCTTCGTACCATAATATCAAAGGAGTTATATTGTGGAGATAAAAAGGCATACTTAACTTTAATTTATAACGATCTTTTCACTTTTATATGTTGGTGCCAAAGTGAGAGAAGAAAAAAATATGGTAAGATGGTGTGGGCTTTGGGCCATTCATGATAATAAAATCGTATAGATCCCACTGTAGGGCACGGGTCACCTCTAAAATTGAGAGTACGATTAAGAGTGTTTAGGCCATATAGTCCACCACGCTGACCTGGTGCGCGGTTGCGGACTTACATACCATATGAATTCTTAAAAATCGCTATGGTATGCAGGTTTCCTCACGATGTTATCCTTCATCGTTTTATCTAATTATATATAAAATTAATTACTATTTGACGCGGAACTTAATTTTATATATAATACTATATTATTATATACATGGCCAGTACGAAAAAGCAGTGAATAAGCGTGATTATTTATCGCTGAGCTCAATTTTATGTATAATATTTTTATATTATAATTCATGGCCAGTTACAAAAAGCAGTGAATAAGCGAGTCATATTTTTTCCTGCATATTGGCACTACACGCTCAATTAAAACTGGCAATAGAACTCTCGGGGACTCGAGGGACCTCTCCCGTATCCCTCACCCTTTTTATCTGAAAACATGCGAACATCAGAAAGTTTCTCAGGAATCATCGCTCCGACCCCAGCCATTAATTTTGTTATATAATAACGGAGATAACACTCAACACGGCAGGAAGTATGGATTTATACCGTAAATAAGGTTAGGTTTAGGTGTAATATGATATCCGTGTGTACTGGGCTTAGATAAATAGGTTTATACATAAATCACTGTTTAATGTTACGGTCAATTGAAAAGCTATTTTTCCACCATACTTTGTTCAATAGAGTTTTATTTCTTAAGGAAACCACAGGAGTACGTTGGCATTGCGTACCTGAACCTCAATATTCGCGGAGCTCGACCGAAGGATAGACCAAAGAAACACTAACTGGATTTCGTTCAGGAAGATATGATATGGTATATACGTATATGCCTTATTATTGAGGATGCCGAAGATCAGGCGAAATGGAGGAGAATAGGCGTGACGACAGTATCAAAATATCAAATATTTTACGATGTTAGGGAGAAATACATATTAGAAAGGTTTAAAACGATGTTTTAGTTTTAATCCAGAATTGGAGATTAACAAGATTTTCAAAAAAATAAAAGTACAAAATATAGCAATCGGCCATTTTGACAGAAACGCTAGTCACGACGCATGATGTCACGCCTATGTAAAACTGCCGTAAACATTACCGATTTCTTTAGAAATATGAAATGTGAAGTTTACCGGAACCACTTATAAGACTTTAGAATTCATTTTAATCAAACGAAATATGTTTTGTTTCGTTAACTTTCTTCGCTGCGCATAGACACAATTACATGTTTACCTAGGGGTGACGTTATAACGGACGCCATGACACCTACTAGCTTTTTCTGTGCACTATTGAAAGATTATTAGAAAAATGGCTTAAAACTGTGTTAAACCTTTGTTAATTCTTGAAATATAGATTATTTCGTATATAATAAATGTGTATCCATATTATAGAACATGATTTTAAAATAATTCGTCATGCCTATTAGCCGGAAGGTGAACCCTGGCACCTGCCGGGATATCACCAGGTAGAAGACGACTTTGTTCAATAGAGATATATGTAGTCTTAAATACAAACATAAAATACTACTATATGATTATTATACTATTAATTATTACCGTTATTGATAAAATATATTTTAATTATTTGAGTGAAAAAACGACTTCTATACACATTGCACACAATTTTGGCGGTTACATTACTCAAAGATCTTTTTATCTGCAGATATGTCTGTCATATCCATTACATACTATATAAAGTGATATAGATAACTACAGCAATTTATACACAAAACAACAATTTACGTCGGTCAAACCAGGATGGACCAAGGACACAGACATCACGGTAAAACTAGGTGTATTTGGATGTAAGAATTGGCGGAGGTCTATTGTACATAAGATATGTCAGCTATTTTGATAACATCCTTTACAAGACAAGGAGAATAATCAACTTAGAAAAGTACATGAATATTAAAAGTATTATTTTTCTTATCTTCCATCTTCTCTTCTATCTTGTCTGTTATTTCTATAAGTTGTTGTCAACATATAGCATAATTAAATAAATAAAAAATATGAAATTAATGTTGCTAGCAAAGGTATAAAGAAAAATGAAATTGAATGTAGGTATAGCAACACTGGTATGCAAAAATCAAGAAACGTTCATATTTATATCCCGCATACTCTGGGATACAAGTCTGATATTGCGTATGATGAAATAAATATTTATTAATAAAATACTTGTTATACGGAATACGCATGGTTATTACACGAGCGATATAACCTCATATTTCCGCAACCACATATTCTGGCAAATAGCATATTTTTATAGGTATGCCTGTAGCTGGGAGCATATAGGAAATTGTTGCCGCTCCCGAGGCGCTCTGTGGCGGGCTGTGTGCGCGAATTATTCAGTTTTTTACCTCCTCTGGGATGATCCCTTCACTCGTGTCAAGTGACGTAGCCATTAAAACTCCTACGCATCTATACTTCCTTATGCCAATGGCCTAAGGTTGCTATTCGGTTGGCAAAACATCAAAAGACCTGTTTGATAAGTGGCGTCAGTGCAGATTCCTTATTTTTACTCTTGTGAGGGATTTGGAGAAGTTTTGTTAAGTGTTCTACTTATCCTGGATGACGGAACACGCAATGACCATTAATTTTGGTTCATGATAGTATCGGATGTTTCTTGTGGATTTCATTTTGACTGTACTCATTGAGGAAATAGAAATCATTTATATTCACAAAATATACATAGGTACAATCATAAGATGTACTTTGAGTAAATATTACTACGTATTGCTAAATGACTGTATATTATTTTTATGAATGACCCATTTTTCTTGCCTACACACAACAGTTTATAGATTCTTGAGTGGTGTTTTGATATAAATAATAATAAAGTTCAAACCAAATACCAAAGTAAACCCGATTGTTTATAATTCACGTACATTTAAAGCAAATACAGCAGAAAACCCTCGTAAAATTATATAAAAAAATCGTGTAGCGAGGCACAAAGCGGACCTCTAAACCGAGCATCACAACCGATGAGAACCGGCCATAAATCGGCCAGCGCGCATCCGCACTAACTCTTCGATTACCAGCGACCCGCGAACGACCCTAATGCAAGGCTTTAATGAACATATAAACTGCTCTCTCGTCTAGACCAGTAGCAAAAATCAGATTTTACAATGAAATACACTGAACGTCACTTGTGATTCATGGCGCGTAGGAATTCGCGTGTCGATATTTCACGCCGTATATTGCTTTTGTACTGTACTAAAATACGTTTGCATTTTATTTTTGCCTTTTTGACAACCCTTTCCATCAACGTCTAAAAGTGAATGCAGTTTTAAACCGTGTCAAGCTGTGCGTAAATGGACTTCTGAATTTTAGTGTTCCGACACCACTGCGTTATAAATCTGCAACGTAAATTTTACAACCGGTAATATTAAGCAATGTATAATTTCAAGGAATTTTTACTCCGCAATTTTCATACAGAGTTTATCAAATGAAAATCCGGCTTTATTACTTGTGCCGGAATATTTTCCCCGACCAAAGAGTATGAGGATTAACCGAAAATGAATTTATTTTACAGTCCTTTTTAGCAATCCTTTTACCGGATACAAGAGTTAATTGAAGTATGTTTTTAAAAGCACTTTAATAATTTTAAATAATCTCTTACATTGAGATTTTCATAACGCAGCATTATTTGTACTCGGGGTACTGACGTCCGCCGCAAATCGCTAATCGTTTCACAAACACAACGTAGTAACTCAAAATCTCCGAAAAGGCTTACACATCCGAGGGTTGTGTGGAAATTCGCAACTGAAATCACTTTTGCGATACGACATATCAAAACTGTGACATGGCGTCGCGACAGAGTGAGATAGACTATCACATTTTATGTGTTAGAGAGGGATGGACTTACCTTTTGGTAGGTCATATTGATCTTTCACCCGCCATTTTATGCCGTACCATTTTCGCTTCAGGCGTCACATGTATCCCAGAACTCTGAACGCTGAGGAAAAAAAGAAAAAAAGTCCATTATTCGCCTGTTATTTTCTGTTTTAATGAAATGTACCACAGAAACGGGGTTGAACGTAACATTTGATGTACCTAAATTAGCATTTTTAATGCTGTGAAAATGAACCTTCGCGGCTGTAGGGGTTATAAATTCATCATAATTGTATATTCGACTGGTCTCTACTCTCTTGTTAACCTTTTGGGGCGCAACACTCTATAATAACTTCGCTGCATACATATTAATGAATTAAAATTATTTTATTTTATATCAACGCACTTTTTTCACGTTTTTGTGATGTTTATGGTGGTGATGGTAGAATACATAAACATAACATAAAATCGCAAAAAAACATATCAAACATGTATCCTTGTTGTCTTAAATTACTACATTAATTACAATATACAATAAAAACGTCTAATATTCTATATAAATTCAACACATGCAACAATTCACATCAACAAATTCAGCTTATCTCACTGATTCACGAGTGAAACCAAAACGTGTTAACAAAAGGAATTCTGGAGCCATTTCCTTTGTTTACTTAGTACGAATTATTAAAAGCGGCTTATTATGTATATTTTAAAATAAATTCAGTTTTTATTCCCCCGCCACGTCGGAAGCAGGCGGAAATTTTGAATATTTATCTCCAAAGAGGGTTATTAAGAGTCGTTTCGTCGTGGCAAACGTCAGGTTCAAAGAAACACAGGCTTTGTTATATTTTTTACTTAATGATTGTAAAAAAATATTGGCATTTGTAATACTACAATTATATTTCATGGCTATGAGTCGTTGATTGCACAAGTCTGTTCATTGGAAAAGAATGACATATACACCGTTTCATTTAATACAATAGTATCAGTATGTACATAAACATTTACATAAAACAAAACTATTATTCACGGATTATATCGCGGATTTGTTTTTCTTTTTTTTCTTTTAACAATTTTCTAAGAAACCCTTACAAAATGTGTTCATTAATTTAAACAGCGTTTAAATTAGAACAAACGTATGCAAGTGCATTATCTATATATTTTAATTACACTGGCATTATATCATAATAATATTAAATTTATATTTATATACTCCACGACCACTTCTGTGCAATTTTCTACCTTATCTTTCCACAATTCGAAGCAAAAAGCAGTTCAAATTATTAAGGCTCAATTTTCTATATTAAATATTGCAAATTTATTCCATACAAACGTTTTCAATTAGCCTCAATAATCACGTAACAATGGTAACAATTGGAGTTGATTATAGTAGATTAATAAACACATAATTCAACCAGGTCGCTCCGTGACTATAATACTAACGCACAATTTTCATTGGCGTTCAATTATATTTTTAACTTCCCTCACCGTATTTACTTTAACAAATTCTTATGGGTACTTCCGCCTTAGTGTTAAAATGCAGTTACTTTCCTCCAATAGGGTACTTGACTCCATTGATTTATTGTATTTATCAAAAGTTTTCTTTTACAAAATAAGAATTTTGTAAATACATTCAGAATGAATAAAAAACCAAACAAAAACTAGTGACGTCACTAGGCATTACATTACAGCGCATTGTAAGATGTCCCCACTACGCGCCCACTTTTTAATTTTATATACTAATATTTGCCTCATTTTACTAGCTACTTTAATAGTGTTTCAACTGAAATGTTTTTTTTTTCATGGTATTTTTATTAAAACTATTTTCTGGAGGTTATCGCACTTACCTACCATCAGGTCCATTTTAGTCATTTTGCCGAATGTGATAAAGAAAAAAGTGGATTATTCTGCCTTTTTTTCGAACTGCTACGGCTTAGTAAAGATTACGAATAGTCTATCCATCCAAATAAAAATAAAGAATTTGTAAAATAATTTACAAAGACAAAATATATAATTTAAAATAGATTCACATACAATGTGGTACTATTTGATATTTTTATAATCATTATCAGGCTACTTGCGTGTCCAGCAAAACAATCCTTATACGTATTATTTTATAAAATACAGAAATGGGACATCGTCATGTTTTTCATAAATGGTAATTCTGAACTACATTTAGAATTATACTATAATATTAAAATAACTACTGTAAATAAAAATATCAGAATACTGTATGTTTTCCATTAAGTCAATAAAATCCATTCCATCCATTCCAAAATCATACATTCCAAAATCTTTGAAGCTTCTCCAATATTTATATTCGTGCACTGGCAGTGCTAAATCGATGCTTTTGCATTTAGACACGAGATATGAAAATTTCAAATCTTGTTCTCGATTCCGCTCACACGAGAGTTTATTACCGGAGAACATTTCCCGTGTTTTATCGCCTCGGTTATATCCTAAAACATTCTACAAATTTCATTTTAATTTTGAGTTTATCTAGTGATGTACTGGTGGTAGCTCTCTTATATATGAGAGGCAATCTGGGTAGGAACCACCGTAATGTTCTCCCGCCAAACAGGAGTGTAAATGCACTGTTATGTTTCGGTTTGAACGACATTGTAGCCAGAATAACTACTGGACATGTTGAGACTTGACACCTTCTGTCTCAGGATGGCAAGCGCAGTGGAATACCCAAGCATTGCATTGTAATTCAAGGTGTTGTTTCGTTTTGTTACTGTTCATGAGCGGTCGAATCGCTTACCATCAGGCGAATGGCATGCTCGCCTCGCCATTCATTGCAATCAAAAACGATTTACCTATTGGTTAGCTGATCTTGTAACTCATATTTTTGCCATCGCAGACAGACGATTATGCGGCCCGCCTGATGGTAAGCGGTGACCGCTACTCACAGACCTTCGCAGTGCCAGGGGAATAGGCAACTAAAACTACTAAAAGCACCATCAAGTCTGTACCTCCCATTAAATTGTTTTGGTTGTTTGTTGCCCCATAAAATTGTTTCTGTATATTGGCTAAGTTTTAGTTTGTGTACAATAAAGATTTAAATAAAAAATTACAAGAAACCGTATATACATTATTATTCATTCATTACCTATACAAGCTATCTATAGCTTTAAATTTTGCTAAATTAAACATCCCAAGAAGCAATCAAAAAACCTCAAGACATAAAATTACCGCCTCTGGAGCCCGTAACGTCTCAGCCCAGTAATTGGACGGAGGAATTTTACATCAGCCATAAAATGACCGGGAATTTAATTCAAATTGTCACGCAGTCAGTACAATAAGCGGTTGTTTAATAAAAGTGAATATCGGGATAGGCTGGCATCAGTTCAGAAGCACGCGTTAACAGGAACATTCGCAACATCTGCCCGCAAGCGAACTACCGACCGTTTTTAATATAAAGGCTTCAGCTGTATAGATACGGATAGTTTGTACTCGTTACTGTACGGGCAATATTTGATCCCTTTGCTAGTAACTAACACACTTTTTCTTCCTATAGGTTCGTGTTTTGGGTTTGTATTTCGATTTGTTGTCTTGGATAATTACTGTCTTCGTAGACTTCTTAGAATCCGTATTCTAAACGCAACTTTAAATAAATTTCACTTAGTAATACGTAATCGTTTCATTACAGTGCAGGATATTTAACTTAGAAATTACCAATCATTTGATATATATGTTTATTATATATGTTTACTTTCGTAATTATTATCGGGCTTATTCACAGACAGTTTAAAACCTATTATAATTTTCAATTTTTTTTTGTCATCTCAAAACTCAAATTGAATTCCAAATTTGTTCGAAAAGGGATATAACATTCGATAACTAAAATTGCTTTATGGAGTTTCTATGAATGTAACGTGGGCGTATGTATAAATATGTTATTATATGTATCATCATCATCATCACCATCAGCCTATTCGCGTCCACTGCTGAACATAGGCCTCTCCTATGGCACGCCACGCCATTATATGTATATTTAATTACAATAAAATGTAATGAACATGAACGTTAGCGTAAAAATGCTTTCCACTATGTTAAACTAGGTTGCAATACTAAATCAAAATAAATATGAACAAACGAACAATTTTACGACAATATTCTACATACAAGCACGAATTCAGTTATGACATACGTTTCTCACGTCCACAAACGGTTAGATATCCAACTACAACTTGCCCACATAAATTGGGAAAACAGAATTAATTCAAGCAAGTCTCGTAACACTTGTAAATTTCTTTAGCGATTTATGTGTGGCTGCAACTTGTACCGCACAATTAGGAAACTCGCTGGTGAAGTGAATGTGTTAGTTCCAACTACAGAACGTGCATTGAGAAGGAAATATATTGAAATACTTTTTGTATTGTAGTTTACGGCATCTAATAATCTTGAGCTGTTATACAACCTTAATATTACTGAAGTAAAAATATAGGATTATTCAGCTGTTTCTCAGAGAAAGGTGGATTTATCTGAATGAATAACTATAATGTAAATACTGGATATATTGAGACTTAACGTCTTATGTCTCAGGATGTCGAAAGCAGTGAAATGCCAAGCATCCCTTTGTAATTTTTGGTATTGTTTGGTTTTGCTACTATCCATGAGCGGTCGTATCGCTTACCATCAGACGAGTGGCGTATTAGTATTGCCAGTTATTCCTAAAGAAAAAAATATGAAGCCAGGGAAGGATTGAAACTTATTTACATGGATCGAAGGAATAATAGTTGCGGAAACAATATGGCTACATGTAGTTTTGATTTTTTAAATCTATTTATAATACTATTTATATAAATCATTAACAGTTACAATGAAACGTATTCTTAAAAACTCTAAAGAGACAATTTTCCAATGTACAATTGTAAGATAAAGCATTTGATAAAAAAGAAACGAATTTGATACTAAAAACAAATGGAATATCGATGTAATTTAAATCAAGTATTAAATCCTGATATGTGCAAGCCAATATAATCAGCATAAATTGCCTAATATTCCACACTTTCAAATAAGTCTCGAAGATGGCTTCAAGTTATTTAAGATATTGAACAGATTGCATACGCCTATCACATCTGGCGCCCTTGGTTTTATTTTTATAAAACCCTTATTATGTGGTACAGTATATTATATGGTACAGTACATATTATAACCCCTTATTTAGCTGAGTAAAATACAAAGCGAATTATACCTATACGTAGATAATATTTACGCTACACTTTATGAAATGTCTCGATAGCTCAGTTGTACTACGGTGTGATTGCAACACTGAGGTCTCTGGTTCGATGGGATTTTTCTATTCATTATCAGCCTTGTCTTAAAATTCGTGCCCGAAATATCGATAGATGCCCACTATCGCATCATGAGACGTAACGTACAAGTAGAAATGTGGTTTTCCTGGTAGCACATCTGCCTACTCTTTCTGGGAAAAATCTTTCATTGTATATATCTATTTATTCTAATAATATACACTTCTCATCAGATGTGTTATGTTTTGCAAGGATTATCAGAAAAAATGTATATATTTAGGAATATATGTTAAATGTCATTTAATAGTGATTAATATGAGGTTTTCAAATCCTAATGTTGATATTCTAAATTAAAATTAAATTTATACACATTTTTTCTGTTAGTCCTTACAAAACATAAACTTGCAAGGTGCTTCGAGTTTTCTGATGCGAAGTATATATAATAGTGTAGTTTAAATTAAAATAACTTCTTCCTTATTATCTCACTAGTATGTACGTGACTACGTGACCAGTAACTACGTGAGAATTTTCGGCTCCACTTTTCAATTGCAAAAGGTATCCGTTTTCAAATTGAGACATTTATCTAGACGAATTAGGTATTTGATACTGGGCTAATCTATAAGTCAGCGATAACCCACTTGAGAGCGGCACGTATTGCGGAAGTTGTAACGTCGAGCTTAAGTGCTTGTACTTCCAAGTCAACACAACATGTTAAGATTGAAACTAGCTGTGTCATTTGGATTATTTTTTATGATAAACCTGGAATCAATACTGTGCATATTTCCATACATACATACATTCATAAACTCACGCCTTTTCCCAGAAGGGCCAAGAGGTAGGCAGAGGTGCCAGGACACCCACATTTCGCCTTGTACGATCCGTCTTACGATGTGATAGGGGGCAAGTCTAACGGCATATTGGGCACAAATTCTTGACTACCGACTGATAATGAATAGAAAAATCCAATATTACTCTGCCCGTTCCAGGTTTCAAACCTGAAAACCCAGGCAATCATATTGTAATACAACTACGCTACCAGTCTTGTATCTATCTAGTAACAAAAAATATTTTTTGTCATAACTTAATATTTGTTTATACGAAATGCATAAAACTGTATCTATTGTTTGGCACAGCGCTGCTGAATTTCAGAAATATTTTTTAAGTAAAATTCTTACGGTACATTTACCGCTCCATTAGGGAATGTGAAACTTTAAAGCAGCCACTTTCCTCGAGCCGGCTGATTTACATATTTCAACATATCAAAGCGTACATCTCTTTTTATGTTCAAACTAAAAAATACATCGTTGGGATCAGCGTAAATTGGTCTATGTAAATTCGCTTGTATTTTCTTTTTTACTGGTTTCAGTTCAATATAAAATCTAGGCATCGTATACATATCTAGGGCCTTATTCAAAGACAGTTTTATAACCTGTTTTAGGTACCGAATGTTTTGTCCCTTTTGAACATCTTTTAAATTCAGTTTGAGCGACAAAGACAAAACATTAAATAAAATAGGTTTTAAGACCGTCTATGAATAAGGCTGATAACATTTTGAATATGATTTTTTTTATAAAAATTCGTGTGAATTACTTAAATTAGTTACAAGTAAATATATATTTTATACATATTTTAAATGTATTTTTGAATAAAACTTAGATATCAGAATGTTACTACGAAAGCTAAGCATAATATCTATATCTACGCTGAAATATGCAAAAAGGGGTCGCCAAAGAATTGGTGCGACTATATTGGAAAAATATTTATATCAACGTTTAAAACGACATGGCTACTTCATAATACAAACCAAATCTGAGACAGGCTAGATTGAAACGCCCAGACTAACATGTCAAAAATACATTTATACTAAGTACAGTCACATGGATCGAAATTAACCACAGCAACCCCTGAGAAATGTTTACACAAACTTTCACTAGAGGGCGCTTCCACTCAATCAAATAAAACATATTTTGAAATTTCTAAATGTTTTAATACATATTTTTAGAAATATTTACGAGGTAGTTTATTTAAAAAATATTATTTAGTAAAATGAAAAGCGCCATCTGTACGAATGGTTTCGAAATATTCATGAAAGCCTTCAGCGAATTTCAATAAGTTTAACCTTGTGAAGGTGGTGCCTTATCAATTTCACAGGAAACTCGAAAGATGCCTCTGAAGACTGGCTTTTTAAATTTAAACAACAATACTTTGCTAGGCGGTATTAAAAAAACAAATGACAATAACAATCTTTTACCAAAATATTATTTGAATCCAAAACTTTTGCTATCCCAATAAATTAAGATACATATTAAGCGAATTAAGTTTAATTGTTGTACATTAGATCACACTCAAAATTAATAAGTATAATAGAGGGTAGAACTTACCTCCACCAAAATGTATCCTTTAAAAAAATGTAGTTTCTCAGTTTCCTCGCCAAAAGCTTTTTGACTTCCATCTTCTATATTTCTTATTTATTATTTTCATTAAATTTTTCAACGATCACAATATCGATGACACCAAACACCACGAGCAGAAGCTGACAACAAACTGTTGATAGTATACTGCAGTTCATCTGCTGATTCATTTTTCTCCGTTGGCGGGAACAGGCAATCGGGTTCAGCGTCCTTTTCTAACAACCTAAATTCCATATCTCCATCTCTCTCCGTCGTCGATTAAAGTAAAACCATTACTGCGAGAACAAAAAAGGGTCCCCTTTGAGCAAATCGTAATATATCATCGGCCTGACGTTATAAGCTTAGGGTCTTCGGCCCGTGAAGTCTGTTTTGTCCAGAAACTATGAAATATATCGTAACGGTTTTGTTAATAAAATAATCGTAAAATATTTATGACGTTTTCACGCGGGTCCAATAATAATACTTGATCAGTAAAAGTAGAAACGAAAGTTTGTTCAAAAATATTTTTCGAAGTAATTAAAATAATAACACAATTTGAAAAAAAAAATTATATCTATTTGGCCTACTAGTAGGAATGTTAATTACTATTTTAACACATTCCGTAAAAAAATATTATTTAAATTAGTTTATTTCTTAAGGAAAGTTAAAAAATCACAATTGATTCACTAATTTATACGAGACCAGTATATTTATTATAAGCAATCTTTAACGTATAAATGATTACAGACTATCGTATAAGAACACATCAAAAAAAATCCGCCATCAAATATTTTAGTAATTTCCTGCCGAAATGGAAAGTCGATGCATTTTGGCATACACTACAAAAAAATTACATCCGGTGTTCATTTATTTCGAACTTGAAACTGCACGAATGCTATAATTACAACCTCTTTTTGTAGTTTTAGTATCCAAAGCCATAATAACAATTAATTATATCAACCCAGCTGTCAATAGTAAACTACTCGTATTAATGATCAATCCATCTTTGGCTACGTATGAAATCACATTTATGTATAGGATTCCTACAAGGATCTCCGCAGGGGTTGGAAGCGACCTGCACCCACCTACCTCCTGTTTTTAATACAACTTGAGTATGTATGTCCAATACTTACCTTATTGTGTTAAAACGTAATATCCAACTAAAGTATGATATGCCGTTTGACGTTTCATACTTTTGAATGGGTGTAACACACATGATTTCATAAACAATTTTTGTAAAACTGTGGAATTGTCAGTTTACGTAAAAAGTTATTGAAATTGTGTGAGTTAAGCCTGTACCAACTTGTTTCGACTTGAAAAGTATGAAACGTCAAACTGTACCGATTAGTTTAGCTGGATATCAGACTTCTAATATAAATAAATAAATAATAAATAAATAAATTTTATTTAAACTGCGTTACAAATTTTGCCTTAACAACTAATGAGTACAATTAAGGAATGTAACTTAACACTATAACTTATTTGAGAGACTGTGGCCCCAAACTAAGCGCGATGCTTGTATTTTTTTGTATTTTTGTTTATTTTTTGCTTGTATTTTAAATATATACGGCAACATATTTTATTCATTGAACTGTAACAACCAGACACGCTAATAATATATTCTTTATATCAGTCCGTAATATAATACTTAATCCGCGTATATTTGGAGGTCTCACGCGCTTCGGCAATCTATCATGAGACAACAATGAACTAGGGTAGTCGATTCAATGCCCGCGCAGTTTTTACACACAATATTCATGCCCCTCGCTTTAGGACATAAATTAGGATTTTTAGCCTTGTTCAGTGTGACAAATGCGCTGTATTTTAAAATAACAATACATTCATATGATCGCCAATTGAGTAGATTATTATATTGTTTATGTTATTATTTTTTTACATTTTTATCTACAAGAGAATAGGCAAAGTGCGAGTTACCAACATTAAACAGACCTTATTTATATCCAAAAATGTGATACAGGGTAACAATGCTGCTATCTCGGACATTCAGTGAAATCTCTGATAATTGACATAACATGTCTCTATTTTTTTTTTATTCTCCCCCGGCATATTGGCCACATTGCACCTGTCGGTGAGCGCAAATGCCGCCCAGGCAGAGTATCCATTGGCATCAGACGGCAGTCCCATACTAATAGATACAATTATGCCGGCCTGCTAATATGCCTCTTCACACTACGGCGGAAGGACCCAGGATTATAGGAAGGAGGAAACACGTGAGGCGGCAAACAATTCCAAAGCCTGACGGTGCGGCACAAAAAAGAATTTGAGAACCGTTTGGTTCGCGCCGGGATGGTGTGGACCGTCAAGCTATGGCTTCGCAAGCCACCTTCAAGCAAGTTGCAAGTTCGCAAGTTGAGTAACTTGCACAAGAAAGTGGGCAAAGTGTCCCGTATATATCGATTTTAAGTACATATAAGAAACATAATAATATTGAAATAAAAACTAAATTGTAAACTGGTTTTTAAAGGAGCAACACGAGAGTTTCTTGCCCGCTTTTCTCTAGTGAAAACCGCTTTCCGAACCGGGTGGTAGATAAAAATATACTGAATCTAAATGATGTAGAACATCTCAATGTATTCAATAAATTATTTTCATTTTCGAAAATACAGTTAATAACACAGACGAAATTGCGGGCAAAATCTAGTATTAAAATAAGAATTGGAAGAAAAATTTTAAAAAATGCTACATTGGCACGTGCTAAAAGAATTAATGAGAGTACAAAACTCAATAGGTTTCTGATGGATTCATCGCAAGCCGTTCTTACTATATCACTTAACACGTTACGGTAATTGGCATCCACATTATAATACGTTTTGAGTCTTAAATATACAAAATGAGCCGACTGCCTCGGTGGCGTAGTTGTACTACGGTACGGTTACAGAGGTCTGGGGTTCGAATCCGAATAAGGCAACACGACATTGTGTTTTTGTATTCACTATCAGCCCGGAGCCAGGAATTTGTGCCCGACATGGCTCGCCTTCTATCACATCATGGGACGAAACACACAAGGCGAAATGTGGATATCCTGGCACCGCTTCCTACCCCTTGTGGGATAAAAGGCGTGAAATTATGTGTATACATAAATGAGTCTAAATGAATATTGAAATTAAGTCTAATCAATTTACTAACGCAAAGTCTGATTCAATTTTCTGCGCCAGCGCAACGACAAATACTCATATTACTGACATAAATTAAAGGATTTTATTACAAAAAATCGTCTCAGAAGGTTAAAAACCGGGCCAAGTTGATAAGACAATGCAAGAAGGATAATATTTATGCTGGATATAAGAACATATCAAACTTCACCTAATGATTTCTTGACATATCTTCTTCTATTTCTTCTACCTAGCTTTATCCCGGCCGGTGCCAGGGTCCGCCTTCCATCTAATTTTATTTTATTTATTTTTATCTTCCTTTGCGACATCTAGCCAGTGCTTCTTTGGTCTACCCCTCGGTAGACATATCGTAATTTAATAATAATAATATTTTAGGTAGTCACAGCCTCTATATATAGGTTGGTACATGCGTAGAATTTGCTTCTATCTTAATGAGTTTAGTATCTGTGGAAGTAGGTACAGACCTACATTGTCTACGTAACAGCTTGTGGTTTTACGTCGGTCATCATATTATCTTCCAAGGTAAACATCCAACTTGAATAATGTTTGTGTGACGTATATTGAAAATTAATAATAATAATATCGACTGCCTCCGTGGTGCAGTCGGTTGGACGCCGCCTGTGAAATGACAGGCCGTAGGCTCGATCCCTGAACCGAGAGAAATGTTTGTGCGGCTTACAAATACTTCTTCGGGTCTGGGTGGTTGTGAGACCGAAAAGTCTTTAGTAGTACCTGATACCCACGACACAAGATTCTATCTTAGAGTGGTGTCAGGACTATGTATGTGACTGTTGCCTGTTATAATATTAAAAAAATCCCTGCTATAAATATAATAATTCAAACAAGCTTAGCCCGAAAGCAACTAATTCCTGATAGATAATTTCAGATTTCTGTGATACTAGATTGATTTTTCCGCCAATAAATACAATATATTTCTAACGCAAAGTATCACTCTATGATATCCACATTATCTAAAGCAGCATTAAATACTACACACATTTTTTTAATAATGCCATAATGCTATTTTTTTATGGTAGGCTCTCATATGTGATAGGCCGCCTGGGTAGGTACCACTGCAATCTTTATTTATCCCGCCGAATATCAGTGTAAATGCTCTATTGTAATCCAGTTAAGGGACATTTTAGCCAGAATAGCTACTAGTCATATTGAGACTTGATATCTTATGTCTCAGGTTGGCGAGCGCAGTGGAATGCAAGTATTGTTAGATAGTCAGAGTGTTGTTTGGTTTTGTTACAGCCCATGAGGGATCGTATCGCTTACCATCAGGCGAAAGGCATGCTCGTCTCATTTCCATAAAAAAAAAATGACTTAAATTAATCCTTCACAGGCATAAAACGCGAAACTGTGGAGGGTTGGGAGGTTGGAGGGGAAAAAAATAATACTTCAGCACTCTTCTTATCGCCGAAATGTTGTGTTTAAAACTTCTATCATACATGTAACTTTGATGTGCTGATCTGAATTATTTAAAATTTAGCAATAAAAATTAAATATGTCATATTATAATTATTGTTAGTCAAATATTCCGCGTTTTGTTCATTCGTACACAGACACGCATACAACAAACCTTCACCATGTATTTAAAAATGATATTACTTTTCGAAGCCATAAAACAGCAAAAATGCATCACCCGTATCCTCAAAATGAAGTAACTTTACTTAAAATAAGTGATGGTGACAAGCGTTCTGGCTACCGTAACCGATTTCAAACTGTTATCTACGTTGTCCACTATCGCAGACCCGGTATGTCTTCTTATCAGAAGCACACAAATGCGAGAGACCCGTAAACCAATACACACAATCAAACAAAGTCATTACCAAATTAACGACACACAGGTGACGAAAAAAGCATTTTGTAAACAAGCCTCAATACGTACGGTCGCTTAGAGGCATAGTGATTCTTCTATTTAAAAAAGTTCCGAATAAAAAGTTGTTACAAGTGTGAGTTAGAAATACATGTGAATAAAAGGAATAATGTCGTCTGCAACTCCTTCACCGCCTAGCCTACATTCGGAGCATGATGAATCAAGAGAATCAACATCATCTGAATTTTCAAATACAGTTATGACAAAATATACACCTAACATTGCACTCGACTCGCCTCAAAAAGTAATAACATCCCACGGCGTCGAAGATATCCTCTCAGACGGGGCTAATTATGGAGTACACGAAAACGTATTCTCAGATTGTAAGCCAGAGGTTCTGTCGACGATACCAAATTCTTTCGTTCAAGACTACAACTCAAGGGACTCGATCGGATTCAGCATCCACGACATACTTGGTCTCCAACAATCTTACAACACTGCAAATTGTCAAGATAATATTGAAACAAGATATGATTACCAAATACCAAACTATGAAAGTATAAGTAACAGTAGCAATAATTACGGATCAGGTACAGAAGAGGTGATTAGTGAAAACTGCATAAACAAAAGTGATATTTTTAATTCCAACGCAACACTTGTTGGAAGTCAAGTCATTTACGACAAAAATTTTGCTAACGAGCCTGTTCGGTATCACGAAAGAAGCGGTTTAAACAGTGATGCAAAAGATCCTGTTGATATCAATGACTTACATGAATCAAGTTTTCCCGGTCAGGTAAATATCGTACACAGAAAAATATTCTTTATTTTAATATCAATACATGTTATACTTCAATATCATAATTGCATTGAAATATTAGTGACTACTGTGATTTACCACAAAATAACCGGATCCATAACGACAATTTAATTTAGTTGTAGATAGTAGCAATTAGGTCGAACTTACCTTATTGTATAACTATACGTAGACAAAGCAACACGCTTTGTATTATTTAGTGCACTGCCAAAAATTAAAAATATCTAATATTTTTCAGGATCCTGGATGGAATAACAAGGCTTCGTCTAGCACATCTATTGCTAGGGCTTCGTCATCTTTATCTGGCACAGGTAAATATTTCACAATATTATTTTTTGTGAGTTTACAATTCAATACATTTAGGAAATTCTTAAATCTCGTTTTTTTATTTCAGAAATGTCTACAACGTCTCCATCATATCAAAAAGGATTTACCAAACGCGCTAGAACAGCGTACACAAGTTCACAATTGGTTGAACTAGAAAATGAATTTCATCAAAATCGTTATCTTTGTCGACCGCGACGCATCGAGCTGGCTAATTATCTGCAATTATCGGAGCGACAGATCAAAATATGGTTCCAGAATAGGAGAATGAAATACAAGAAGGATAATAAGCATAACAAGCCTTCATCATCAGTTGACGACAGCAGCCCATCGAGTTCCAAAGAGTTATCTCCGAGTCAAGACCACAAGATGAGCCACGGAAGAAGCTGTGGAGGGCATGACAGACACCGACGTCTTTTAACAGACAGCCACGCCAGTCACCACAAAATCTACCTCTCGACCAGCGACAGCATATCAAGACCACCTGACTACGGCTCGATCAACACAATGAAGTCTGTGATAAAAGGACCACCAAGCACCATGGAATTACCGTCTTACACGCCAAATTTATCTTATTCATCGTACTACACCTCCGGAACTAGCAGAGCCGCTTACTCACCGATGTCGGAGGTTTATCGGTACTCGAACGATGAGTCAATGCAGCCGAATTCTACTTTGTCCACGCTGGCATCAGATAGTTACGTGCCCAACGGAGTTAACTTAAAGTTGAACGACGATATTGTGAGATACACTGCCGGTTCCACGTACTACAATCCTATTTCTAATGGTGTGGTGATGCATCCTCCGACGACTGACGCTTATGCGTTTAGTACTTCAATGTCGACGATCCCTGCTCCAACGTATGAAGACAACAGTTTACATTCAAGGACTTCTAGCTTGCCTTTAGGCCAAGATCCGTATTTCTCATACTTGACTTCTACGGACAATACTAGTCAGCCATCCGCCGCATCAAGCAGCAAATTTTCTTCGTCTTATATTTCTTTATAGAATTTATATTATGGTTTTAGTTATAAAAGTCGCATTTTATGATGTTTGTGAAGTTTGATAAAAAAATGTATATAAGTTTTAAAAAAAGTATTGTCTTAACCAAAGTGTAATTACGTGAATAACTTTTATCTTACGATATGTATACTAAATGACGTCCATACTTACTATAACTTGAATCAATTTAGTTGTAAAGCTTCATTTTTATAAAATAAATATATTTTATCTCTTGCACACACTTGTCTGAATCATTATTATCTGCGATTTAATAACAATATAGCGGTAAAATTTCCCTAACCACATTTCATTTCATTCCCCCAAAAAAAAAAACATTTGTAAACACTATTTTCCATAAGTATAGTTCCATAAGTAGTAATAATAATAATACAATTTATTAAAAACTGCGTTACAAAATTTTGCATTAATAGCTCATCAACATTAACATATGTAACTTAATTAACAAATGTAACTTAGCAATATAACTAATTTAACAGACTGCGGCCCCAAACTAAGCGCAATGCTTGTATTTTGGGTGCCTGAATTAGACTAGCGTTTATTACATAAAGTGTACAATTATTTTGCAGTTATTGTGATGAAAAACAATGCTAACTATGTGAGAGTAAAAATTATAAACAAAAGAAGGAAATGGTAAACATGTTTTGCAAGTCAAGCAAGTCGAGCTTAATTAAGGGATTAAATTGTTGACACAAACCCTTTAACGACAACCAATAGGAAAGAGCTACCTTTGGAAGGGGTAAGGTAATTACTAATGACTTGAAACGTATTAAGTATAAAAAGGTAATTTGGATCTAATTGTTCATCACTTGCTACCAGTACTTCATTATCACGATGTCTTCCTATAATTATAATTCTGCCGGCTTTGGCACTTTACAAAAATCTCAAGAAGTTGAAGATAATAACAGTGCAAATTCAAATGCCGTTCTCAAAGTAAATAGATACATTAATATTTGTGTTAGTGATAATTGATTTTTGTGCCATAATTTAATTGATTCATATCTTTTTGCAGAAAAATCAAGAAATTGAACAAATAAAAAATTCGCTCCTGCAAGGACGCAGTTCTATGGCTTTTTCTGAGTTATTTGAAGATTTGCACAGATACATTCAACAAGTAAGATTCTTCCAGTGGTGTGCTAACATTTCCTTTCTTGTCATTATATTTAGTAAATCATAATATTTACTTTTCAGGAACAAAATTCATCATTGCCAAACCAAGTGGCATACACTCACAATGTAGCACCAATGACTCAAAGTGGATACCAGTACAATACCCTTAAACCAGTCCAAAACATGAACCAGGTGAATATAATAATTAAATATGAATTAATATTTTTCTGTTAAATTGTTTTTAAACAAGTTAATTTAATATATTTTTCTTTGTTTTCAGTTGCCGTTGAATACAAATTTACCAGTACCTTATAACCCAACCCAAGTTAATCAACGTGATGTTGTACATCGAGCTCATATTTCTCGTAAGTATCTAAAAAAACACCTTAATTTATTCACTTGATATTGACAGGTTTCTTAACATCTTTTTTCTCTCATTGCAGTTGTACCAAGCGCCAATGGAATTATTAAAACAATAACAAAACGCAAACGCAAGAGAACAATTTTTACAACAAACCAAGTTGAAGAATTGGAGAAATACTTCAGCAAAAAGCCATACGTGACTCGAGAAGAAAGACAAGTCTTAGTAAACAGACTGAATGTCGCTGATAAAGCGGTGAAAATCTGGTTCCAAAATCGACGCCTAAAAAACAAAAGAGATCATTATGAATCCTCGTCAGATACAGTCATCGAGGATACCAGTGTATCAGATTTTCAACTCAATTATGTTGAATCGCAAATCAATGAGAAGACTGACAAGAATGGTTATGTTACACTTGATGATGCTATGATGGGTAACCTAGCGAACATTATTGATAGCTGCTTAAGCAATAGTAGTATTGAGAGAGTTGACGATTCGTCCACGGAATGTGAAAGCAGTCCTATTTACGAGCCTATATCCCCACCAGACAGTACTCAGGAAGAAGATACTTCGCTTTGGCAACCCCAAGAACCAGCTGAGTCGTTGCAAAGACTTCTTGATATACAAAACATAATTTACTAACACACTGACATATTAAAGAATTTTAAGTATGTTGAAATAGTTTATAAAAAGATTTTATGTGTTCCAATGATGTTAAATAAGATTTTAATTTAATAGTTAAATAGATCTGTGTTATATTTTCTAGCATAATGATAAAAGACTGATTTAAATGTGTGTTCCTATTTAATCTTATGCAAAAATAAATCGATGTTTTAAATACTATTTGATTTTTATTAAAACGTCATCATCATTAAAACAATAAACATTGGAAGTATTAAAATAGGCAAAAAGACAAGTGTGGTCAAGTATAAAACAAAATTCATGAAATAACGTAACATATTGTATAAAAAATTATACCTTGAAATAGAAATATGAATAGGCATTTAAACATATAATAATTTTATAAATAAGTCATATTTGACTGGCAATTCATTTATAAAAAGTACGCCATTTATAATTTGATTTTGAAGGTATTTTATATTTGTTTGAACCGTCAACCGTCTACAAGCCACGTATCATTCACTTGATAGACTCGGCAGATAACAGTTTTAATTATTAGAATACTCGATAATACTCGTAACAATTTTATAATCATTAATATGCTTCAAAAGTGTCCTGAGGCTGATGTTACACCCCTGTGCTATACAAATGAGGTAAACATTTTGAATTTAAATTGTAATAGGATTTAAAAATAGAAAGCTAAAAATGTGTACCTAACACTGTAGCCACGTGTTCCTCTAAAGGGGCAGTAATTAAATATTTACAAAGATAATTAATTGTTGATTATTTTTTAGAAAATTATTGGTATAATGAGCATTAATATCATACGGTGTACTAAGCAAAAATCTTAGTCCCAGTACATGTCGCTTCATGTTTAAAAATCAGACTGACTATAATATATATATTTTTGGGCTGGTTATTACAGTATTATTATATTATGATCAACACTTTAGGGTGTTTAACTTCCTGTTAAAAGTATATTCGTTTAACATATTATGTTACTAATTCGGCCGTTTCGTGAATGCATCAAATACCATCTTATTTATTCTTAGTAAAATAAAAGCGAATTGTAGTTTTTACAAAGAACGAAAATAATTTACGGGTATATATATATATATATATGTGTGTAAGTATAAGCCATTTTTTAATATTTTTGCTAAATTTTATGTTTCAGAACCATGGTTGGGAAAATCGTCCTTTTACAACTATATGGCCCGAGAAACAACATCAAAAGTTCAAAAGTAAGTAAATAAATTATTATTTAATTATTTTTTGAATATGCAACTGCATCAAAGTGTAATAAATACAAGTGAGAAAGTTAAAGCGGGTTCGGTTCCTGTATCGTATTTTTAAAAATGCATTATTATTATCATCAAATATTCGTTTCCATTTTGTGTAACTGAACGTAAATTGTTTTGTGGGAGATATTTAGATTATATGTAACTGTTAGGCCTACTATGTTTTTAGCTGTCGGCATAACGATATAACACACATAACCAATTAGTTTTAAGAAAATATATTTTTACATGACTGTCACCATTGCCCATCACCAATCACCCCTCAAGGATATCCATAGTGACATGTTGAAACCTGTCTGTATTCAACAATTTCCTCCGATTTATTTTCTAATACTTACTTTATTTGTTTTCAGTCGAGAGAACGATAAAGAAGAAGCCCAAGCGAGTCCGCACGGCGTTCTCTACCAACCAAATTCAGGCCCTGGAACAATGCTTCTCAAGTAACAAGTACATAGACTCCGACAGACGTCGTGAGCTCGCCAAGAACTTGAAAATCGGCGAGAAATGCGTCAAGGTATGGTTCCAGAACAGAAGGATGAAGGAAAAGAGGGAATCGTCAGAATCTAGCAGCGAGTCTTCCAGTGAAACCGTCGTAGAAACCGCAACTTCAATGCTGTCGCAGCCAGAACCAGTGCCCAATCCTACTCCATATATTTACTATGATCCGTACTACCAATTCCCATACTATTACCCTTATGCTGCTGATAATGTAAGGAATGAAGTACCTCCAATGCCTATTGCTTCTGAAAACGTACCATTTTATGACAGCAATTTGTATCCCACGCAGTATTACCCCAGTGCTGAGCAAAATATTTCAGAGGTGCCAAGTTACTGGCCCAGCGACAACAACGATTTGTGCTATTTCTGACATACGAATATATTTTACGGTAAGTTGACTATTTGTAAATAATAGTTATTTATTATGATGAATTTATTTTTTATAGAGTTAGTTACAAGAAAATGTATATTTCTGTTATTTTTATAATTATAACATTGTTATAGAGATATTTGTAAAGTTTATTTTTAAGATATACTGTAATGTAATGGGTTAGAGGACTTTTCAGTACATTAACCTTAAGAATATATAGAATTGACTTTAATTTTGTATTCTTCTTTCCAAATAACTTATATTCTTTTCTTATACTACTGTTTAAACGATTGTTATGTATCCTATAATTCTTATCTGTTATAACTTTGTCTTCAAATTTAAGTAAATGTTAAACATTATGTAAATTAGTTATAGTTTAATCATAAATTAATTATTTGCACATAGACATCTTTGTATTTAATAGTTCAAATAAAAATGGAGATCCTAATGATATATTAAATAATAGTTTTATTGAAATAAATACATACATCTTAAATAACAATTTAATATCTACATAATATTATCACTTTGTACTGGGCTTTTTTAAAGGTAGCGCAGTTAACACGTATTGAGGACTAGGGAAATGTTGATGTCCCATAGTGGGATATGATTTTATATGGCAATCACAATTACACATTTTCGGAATATTACTCTGTTCATGAACTCCGCTTACAAAGTCCTTATTTGACATATGCGTTGGCCCAGATACCACCGGCACAACATTAACTGGCTTCCATAATACTCCCTCAGGGGACATAAATGGCTGAGGAAAGAAAGAAGGAACGACAGGAAAATATCCAGAAATACAGTGACCGTGTCCAACAGGCATTTGTTCTGGTGTGTGTTGTTCTGGTTGCGATAAAACAGGTTTCTTTGCTGACAAATCTTCAGGTGCAATATTTTGCTTCAAAGGAATCTGGTTCACAGGCGAACTTTCTGTTCTGCTAATCTGAATTGTTGCTTGGACTTTGTTTTCCTTTTTATACCTCTGACACGCATTTGGACTAGACTGTTGCGATTTGGAAACCTTTGACAGGCCACGATTCTTCAAAAACGTCAATAATTTTTCCCCTGGTTTGATTTGATTTTGAAAATATTTTGACAATATTTCATTCTTTGGTGGTTGATGCGTGATATCACCATACACGACGTTGTTGTTATTCTCTATTCGTTTGCTGATATTGTTGACGTCAGTTCTTAATAATGGCAATGAATTTAACGATTGATCATTAGCTGATTGCATGGTAATCACATTATTTAATCGGTTTTTGTCAAATTCCATAGGTTGGCTGACTCGATGAAATGATTGACTTTCACTGATTGACTTGATTTGTACATCACTAAATTCTTTGCTTGACGATTCTTTCTTTTCCTTCATTCGTCGGTTTTGAAACCATATCTTGACAGCTCGTTCGGGTATACTTAATGTGGTTGCTATTTCGGTTCTGTGTTCCATTCCAACGTAAGGGCATTTCTTGTATTCTCTTTCCAGATGGTTCACTTGTTCTGTAGTGAAAGCACTTCTAAATCTTTTGGGTTTCTTTGATACGCCATTCGAAATCTGTAAAATAAAATATAAATATTACACATTACACACTTAGATTTAGTAAAACAAATATGCGGTATGTATGTTGAAAGTATGAAAATTAATTAATTTAAACTTTAAATTTCATTTGACCTTCTTATAAATTAAATTCAACAATTAATACTACTAACTGAAAAGTTTTTTAATTTAATATTTTTTTTACTTTTATGTATATAGTATAAAAATAAAAATAAATAAATAATTATTATATTTTAAAATATAAATTAAACTCACCGGCGCTATATTAGGTTTTTCATATAACTTATTACAATCATTTTGGTAATTATGCACATTTTTCTTAAGCCACAAGTTTTTCATTTTAACAAACGTCTCTTACATTCACTCAACAATACTAAGAACATTATAAACTATTACTTGTATATATAGTTGTGATTTAAAACATTATTTAATTACAATGTTACTTAATAGCATACTATTAACTAATAGTAGCCAGAAATCTTCCTTGATCAATTAATTTAATTTTATATTGATTACTGTATTAATAATTTAGTATTTTTTCCAATACCGGTGATGTGTTAATTAAAAATAATAATTACTTAATTATGTTAATTAATTTGGACAACATTTTAGCCTAACCTTCCATGAGTTGAAAAACTTTGATTATGTATAGTAATTTCTATGAAAATAAATTTTAATTATATATAGGTGTGTAATAACGGGGTGGTAATTAGGGTCCCAAAATTAGTGATATGTTCATTCATTTTTTTTTATACAAAGTTGTTTTAATAGACATCATTACTAATCAATAGTGATGATGATACATGACATGGCTAATGTCCGTTGCTTTTTTTTTAATCCTGTTGATCACCGGAAAGTATAACATAGTTTTTGATGCATATTTTAATAGGTCACATGGGTATATTAATGTAACTTTATTAGTCTAATGGCTGCGTGCGTAGGTTGTTAACCGAGAGGTACTGGCTACGTAGGGACAACTATACACTTGTATGACACTTGATGTCTATTCATCGCGTTTCATCGCATCGCGCCATTTTTTTGTGCCATTATGTTAGTGTATGACGCGTCTATTTGTAAAACGTCATTGCCCGATACCCACATTACTGCAATTGGTTAAGGCGCTAGCTGGGTGATGAAAGGCCACGGGTTCAATCCCCGTACTGACACAAATATTTGTATGAGTATTTGTTACCGGTATTTGTAAAACCAAAAACCTAATTAATACTCACAGTTTCTGCCATACTTATATTTTTTTATGTAGTTTGGCTATGGCTGAATATTGGATATTACTATTCTATTAAAGGGATAATTCGGTATAATAATTCCGAGTAAATACAAAATAATTCTTTATAATATTCACTGATTTATAAAAGGTATTGTGACTCGATTGTGCAATGTTGGATAACCATATCTATGATTGCAGGTTCTATTTCTTCCGTGTTAAATGGTGAAAAAGTTTATATTTGTAAGCATTGGTTAAAATCTAGGCGTTTATAAAGGCACCTAAGATTTAATTAGCATATTAGGAGTTAGCCTAATCGTAGCCTAGGCGTAACATTATTCATTCTAGCAGAATAACAATTCCATAGTGTATTAATTGTTTCACAGTGATCGTGTTTAAATCCTCACAAACATTTTGTTACATTTAGGTATTAGAGGTTTAGTAAAAGATTTGGTTTATTATTCCTTTTTTGGTACAATTTTGAACTCGGTTTTTATTTTATCCAACGACGTAAGTTGTTGAATGATGAAGCACTTGAGCGGCTGCGTACTGAAGCATGTGTTGCTCTAGATGTTATCACGCCTATCACCCAGCGAGCTGCAGAAACACCATCCATCCCTGCTGCTGAGATTGAGCTGGTGGACAATCTAGACAACACTGTAAGTCCCCAAGATCAACAGCGTTTGAGAAGGACTTGACTTTGGAGAGTGCGATTTTGCAATATAAATCCATACCAGCGTCCTGTAGACCGCGCGTGCCGCGTTTGCCTACGCATAGACGAAACTTAGCGCTGATGGGAGCATTGGACTCCATTGTTTCTACCTATATGGAGTCCAGTCGGGACCTTATTGATACGCATTCGATCCTTTACTGCGCGGCCGTCGCAGCATGTCGGGTGGCTAATGTAAAATTTCCAATTAATAATATTACTACCACTCGAGATGTTGCGACTGTGCCTGCATGGCAGCGTAGGATCGAGGACCGTATTAATAGGGCCCGAACTCTCATCGGCAAGCTTATTGCTTTCCGAAACGGAAACAATAGGCAAAGGGTCATGCGTTTTGTGGCCCAGGCCTTTTCTGGAACTAATATAAGTTCCCGGGATTATGGGCTTTGGGTCACAGAGCGCATAGACTATTACAAACAAAGAGTATATGCGTGGGCGAACCGCATTCGTCGCTATAGGAAGCGGTGGGATCGATTCCAGCAGAATCGTACTCTCCAAAGTGACCAAAAGAGGATGTATAGATGTTGGGAACGTTCTCCACAAAGTGTGGTAGATGGGCGGCTGCTTAGTGTTCAAGACATGCATAATTATTGGGCAAATATCTGGTCGTCATCTATCTCCCACACTGAAGCCGACTGGTTTGGTTTGATTTTTCGAGAGTGCGCAGCGGCGCGGCGGCGCCCTAATGCGCCGCCGTACGCACATAGTAGATGTAATACTCACTCTGATTATAACTTTTATGCCTATTTACTTAACCAACCTACCTATTATAATTATTATACTTCTCTATTTCAACCAACTAGATAGGTTGGGAAGCCGAAACAAAATAGTCACCGTGTATGCGCGCCGCGGACTGAAAAAGGTCGGACACCCCTGCTCTGTCTCAAAAACTACAGAACCGATTTTGATGAAATTTATACAGCTCCTAAGTTTGGCTATACCAAATGTCAAAAAGCAGTTTCCAAAAGCAAAAAGAGGTTTCCAATCCGACTTATACTAGCTATTATACTATTTAGCACACGTGTTCAGACGCTGGTATAGACTAACATATCCAAAAACTGTGCAATTCTGACAAAATTACTTACATCGAATTGATAATCTCCTTTTTTTCAAGACGATTAAAAATGAAAATGTGATTGGTTGCGACTGTGATCGGTGGGTCCACTCAGCTTATGTTATGTGTGTTTAAATACGCACATGACTCCGCGATTCGAACCCACTACCTTCGCGATCATATTAGCAGCCGCGACTGGTCCGCATACCAACAGACTACGCACTTTATTTTTTATTTATACTCTTTATTGTACATATCAAGTTACATAGTGAATCAATATGTCAAGTAAAAAAAATAATTTTAATCGCTCAATGCGATGAGCGATAAGCGATGAGCGATTTCTTCCTGGCAACCTTTGGATGAACTGTTGGTTTGATGAACTTTGATGCGTGTTAAAAATACCTATTTTTAATCACAAGGGCATAAGAAATGCGGTATGTTTATTTTGATATTTAAAATATATAGCCAGAGAATATACTGTTTCTGATTGTATCTTTCATCAAAATTATCATAGTTAATAAAACTAAAATTAATTATTATGATAAAAAATATATTGTTTTGTGTTATACTTGATTATTTTTTTAAATAATGAAAAAAATGGAAATAAAACATGATGTAGATAATCCCAGTCTTATATTTACATATTTACAATTTCAATAACCATACAAAGTAAGTAAAAGTCAGTAATCCTCCTCAGAATTAATACTACGGATCCAGGACAGATCCCAGCTCTTATCAACAATGTCACTAGAAGGGTGAGTCGACGAACTTTCTGACTTGGTCGTCGATTCTGGCGATAGCTCTTCTATATTCAAGTTATAAGGCTGCGCGTAGTGTTGCAGTTGGAAATGCAGCTGTTGGTATTGTGAGGGGCACTGGTTCTCTACGTACGAGAAGTCATTCACCACTGGTGGACACTGAGGGGCTTGTATCGCTGGCTGGTTAACCACAATGGGAGTTGATGCCACTGGATATTGCTCCATGTACCCTCCTTCACGATACATCTCGTAATTAGCCTCTGCTGGATGCACGGAGTTGAATGGAACGCTCTGTTCATGAATCAGCATTGAGCCCATCTTCGGTGACATGGCATCCATTTCAAGCTCATCTGATTCTTCCAGAGTCTCTGATTTGATTTTCTTCTCCTTCATTCTGCGGTTTTGGAACCAGATTTTGATGGTGCGTTCGTTTAGTCGTAGTAATTCGGCAAGCTCAAGTCTTCGTGTACGGTCTAAATATCGGGTTCTGTTGTACTCTTGCTCGAGTTCCATCATTTGGCTGCTTGTAAACGCTGTCCTGATGCGCTTTTGTTTCCTGGCCGTCTTGTGACCGCCGGTCCAAGTTTGTTGTTGGCCAGCAAACCTTCCGATATTTTGAGTTTGGTTTGGCCAAACATTCGCGCCGTTGACTAATGTTGTACCATTTAGCGCGTTTCTTATGAGATAGCTGGATCTATTTGGGTTCATTAAACCTCTCTGCGGATTCTGAGGTGAGAAGTTGTTAGGCGGGAAAGATCCATTTCTTTGATAAGCTACGTTGTAGTAGCTTGGTGGACTTACACTATTCACATTATTGATGCCGTTCGGGAACTGATATTCTGAATTGGTACCATTGTTGGTAGGTATGTGATTAACACCAACTCCTGCTGTAGGTATATGAGTCCATTCTGGAGGCTGTGAAAATAAAAAATAAACATTATCAGATAAAGTATAAAATTGTGTCTTCAGATGAACTAACAATTCTTAAATTAGACAAGGCGTCGAGGAAATTAGCAAAACCTTATACTTAGATAATAATTTGGTAAAAGTTAAACTCATAACACATATTATGTACATCATATAAATTAAATTTAAATATGATTATTACCGTGGGATTCTGGCCAACACTATCATTAGGTATATTGGTTCCTATCTCCTGCGTCCACTGATTATCACTAGTATCACATTGGGCTATATTGTCCATAGCCTGATTTGACGTGTCCGGCATTTTGTTATGAGGCGTTCACTTCGAAAGCTCAATTAGGAGTAATTTGTTTTCGTATATTTTCGATTTTATATATCCATCCCGGATCGGTAATTAGCGAACGAGTAAAAGCTCCTATTGGGTGATTAGCATTATTTGTCATGTTTTTAAGAATTATTAATTGGAACGTTTAATAAGGAGTCAATTTGCGTATGTTTTTTTTTGTGATTCGTATTGTAACTATAGCGCAATAATTAGATTAATTAGGTATTTGTGTATAAGGACATGCTTAAAATTTTGTACTGTAGTGAAATATTAATGTCATTTTAGTTTTACTATATATTATAATGTTTCTTACTTTATTTAAAACGAATGGTTTTAAATCCATGTTTCTAAAATATATGTGGTACCTACCTACTTTTTAAAATCAAGGTGTACGCTAATAATATTCTGATCTTTATTGTAAAGGAATAGAGTATATTTCTCTATGTACGAATTTGGATTTTTGGTGATCGGACTGATTTCTATAATTTTTGTAGTAGTACGAATATAAAATAACTAATACTGCAGTCTCCTTGATTTTCCAGATTAAAAATATATATTTTAACTTAATGAATAACTTATAAGTTAATTTAAAATAATACGAGTAGTATAGATTTACTTACCGTATTAAAGATCAAATCTACATTGATAAAATATTTCTAAGTATTCATCATCACATGTTTTTATCAGAGACTATATTTTTAATAAATTGATTTCAGTAAACCAATGCCTCATCTTTATAATTCAAATAGGTACATCGTCAATAGTAAAACGGAGACTAAAGCGAAATTGGTCTCAACCAAAATTTTATACCGCTGGTAATCGTTAACACATTAAATGTAATAAGTTTATTTGGTCGGAACTATATTACTACTAATAGTATCATTCACTAATATTTCCTACCAGTATTGTGATGATGTTGAAAAACTGGATCAAGTATATTAATGAATAAAATAGCCTTCAGGCTTCATGTATTAAGTTTGTAATATAGCTTTTGTCTGTAATCTATACATATAAATAAAATTGAAGTATCTGTTTGTAATGAAAATTAAAAAAAATCCAACTTCATATCGCTATATATACACGATACCTATAACGAAAATGACCTTAGAATTTTTTTGTCAGTCTGTCTGTTTGTTCCGGCTAATCTCTCAAATGGCTGGACCGATTTTGACGATACTTTTATTGTCAGCTAGCTGATATAATAAGGAGTAACTTAGGCTATGTTTTAGAAAAAAACTTTTATTTTAGAAAAATAAAGATTTTGTTAAATTCCACGCGGACGAAGTCGCGGGTACAGCTAGTTCTATACTAATATTATAAAGAGGAAAGATTTTATTGTTTGTTTGCATTGAACAGGCTTTAAAACTACCGGACCGATTTGAAGACTCTTTCATAATCAGAATCCTACATTATCCCAAATGAACATAGGCTATAGAATATTTTTTAAAACGGTGCATAATATGCACCCGGGCCTAGCCGGGCCGGGTCGCTATTTTAAAGAATATATCTACTCAATACATTTAGATACGTATATTATTATTATAATTATTTAAAGTGACATAACATGTAACCTATTATTATTGTAAAACTTATGTTAAATTTGACTGACAGCATGACAAAGATTTAAAATTAAAAAAAAACCCTCATTAATCATTCATATATGTACGTTTTATTTCTATTACCATAATGTTATATCACAAAACAAAATATTTGTCAAAATTTGACAAAAGTTGCGCTTGCCAATTTGTATTAAGATCTATCCTGTACCAACTTTTAAGCAAATAAAGATTCTTATTCTTATTCTTATTCTACGAGAAGAAATGGGTAGCTAGCATTCGTAGCTATTTTATCGTTAAGTTAATAAATATTGGGTTATTGTTTTCATTAATTAAAGTATGGTTTGATGCGTTGAAGGTAAATAACAAAATTCCGAACTTTTATCATTAAATCAGCTATATTGACTAAATCAAAAACAGTTATTTTTTTTTACTTTTTATTTCCCGTGCAAATAATTTGAGTAAATATTTTAATACTGTACTAGAATGGGAAACCCGTCCAGTGATAAACAAGGCTATTAAGGACCTTTATCACGTTATCCACGCCAGTATCTATTACTTTAACAAATATTTGAAAGTGAGTAGCATTCCTTACTGATTATCTGTTGTCCGTGCCATCTGCGAGACTATCGCTGTTTGTTTACGAATATTGACATAACAACGTAAACAATACCAAAATAACTCATTAGCTTTTAGCAAAATAATATTTATTGGGTCTTTCAATAACAGTATAGTAGGGTGAACAGACCTAAATATTTTGTTGCGTTTTTAAAACAATACAGATCGTTGTCAATTTAGAAGGGTGTTTGAATAGATACATATTTTAAACATAATATCTTGTCGTTTTTTTCTATTTATTTTATAACTAGTAACATAGTTATCCCCTAATTAGTCGGATGAATACAACATTTGAACGTGGCTAAATTCATGTCCACTAAGTTATATGATAGTAGGTAAGTATAAATATGTAATATATTAATCACTGAATATGAAAATTGCTAGGAAATGTTTAAGCGCCATCTGTGGCTCGAGCTTAGAAACAAATTCAACGAGTGGTTGAGAAAACGAAAGGCAGTGAAACCTTTTCCAAAGAATACCAGCAAGCTATTGATCCAGCAAAATATTGTGAACTTAAAGCGTTACACTTAGTAAAATAAATAAATACAAGTATAAGAATACATTTAATAAAGTAAAACTTTGTTTTAGTCCGGTAATTATATAAAACCGAGAAACAAAGACCATACGTTGAAACATGAAACTTTTCTCACAACCTCATTTACCATATACAACACACAGATGGCGCATGAAGCCTTTAAATACATTCATTTGTCTAGTATATTCTTCGATCAAATATACACTAGATACACAGTTCCCTGTAAAAGTTCTGTTAAAAAGTGGCACCGATGTATGACATTAAAAAAAGTAAACAAAAAGATCACATATTCCAAATATATTAACACAAATTCCATCTTATTCCTGGAGCTTAAAGTAGCTTTTCACATAATATTGTCTAAAGTTCTGCGACGTTTTAGAAGCAACGGTCGGTGCGTGACTGAAGGCGAAAGAGTGCTTAAAGCACTCTTTTTTGGTGCCATTTTCTAAGCGCTCATGTTGTATCTAGTGTATATTTGATCGAAGAGTATATTAGCTAGTAATACCTACAAAAACTGAATTTAAAATAAAGCTTGAAAATAATTAGATTTGATTGTAAATATCTTAGACGGTATCAACAAATTCATATTAATGAAACAATATTTATTTTATACATTACATACTTAAATAGTAATTATATCTTATATGCAATGTGTAAAGTACCTGTGAGTCTTTAATTATTTAATTACATCTTTCCTTAGTTGTACACGCGTAATAGTAAATGCAATACTTTAGTAATTAACTAATATAACAGTAATTTGAACAAGAGGAACGGTGATATCCGAAGCATCATATATATTTTGACATGTTTGAATAATCAGTTACATAGTCAGAAACATAATATATCCTAGACTATTTTAATACCAAAAAACATAGGAATGTATTTAGGTGCTAAAAATTAAAGTTACTTTATTTGAAAGCTACTTTTTGTAAGAATTCAGTCCATTATTATTTAGAAGAATAAATATTAGGTATACGGTAAACATTATTCAGAATAAATGAAAGAAGTGAGTTGCAATCATTTTAATGTTTTATTTATTTGGCTTTGATTTCTTATACATATCATGTAACTTAAATATATACATATATTATATTGATTTATTAATTATAACTCTTTCTTGATGTGTCCCCTTTTGATTAAACTATCCCAATATAATTCAAGTAATAATTGTGCATCCCTGAGCGATGCAACAATAATTCCAGTAGTGCGTCCACACTACACCGACTGATTAATATCCTATAACTAATCGCCATGCATAGCATAAGTTGCTATCTTAGACAACCCACATAAGATTTTTCTAATCAAGAAACTCATACAGAGTGATTTCGGCATTGGCCAACCTGGTATTAAAACCCAGAGCCTCACGTTTAAAATACCTACTGCCACTGGACCTGCTTTTATAAAGCTTAATACTAAGTTATTCTGATAATTTTCACTTTACAAGGTAAAAAGTAAAGTAAATCTGAATAACTACTGGACATATTGAGACTTAGCATCTCATGTACCAAGATAGCGAGCGTAGTGGAATGCCAAGCATTGCTTTGTAATTCATATTTTTTTTAGTTTTGCTACTATCCATGAGCAGTCGTACTGTATATCAGGCGAATGGCATACTCGTCTAGCCATTTATTGCAATAAAAAAAGTAAATCAACACAAATATAAGCGTGTTTGGTACATAAAACATAGCTCGTCTCCATACATTTATAACCGTGATCGCTCGCTTGCGAAATACATTGAAATCAGAGCAAGAGTAACTGTTGACGAATGTAGAATATTTCGGCAAAGTACTTTTACCGTGGCCGATGTCTGAGTTTGCTTATATTGAATAAACGTGAGTTGAATAGGGGAATAGGGTTGCGTCGCACGCTGGTCGTATTTTATTTTATTTTTATTATCATAATTTATTTATAAATAAGAAAAATATAAATACTCGTAATATGAATAATGTGTTAGATACACGTACTTATATTTTTTTATTTGAATACCTACTGCCTAGTGCAATTGCCACGACGACGTATGCAAAAAACACACTTGTCTTTTATACATCCCATCTTTACGTGGGTTCGGATCTATGAAAACAGTAATAAAATGCACGCATTATAATAAATCCTAAAATAAAATAAATACATTGGTCAATTTTAAATATTAGGTACACATCAGTTTTCATTGAGCTCTTTTGATATTTAAGTCATATTCACAAATTAATTTTAATTCCCTACTCACGTGACTGCTTTAAGAAAATCAGATAACGGTATAATTATATATTCGCAGACATCTTGAGAGGAGGGCGGAGTCCCAGCCACCAATGGAAGTGTGCACCGACTTGTCAATCACAAAAGGGAAAGGGATTATCCCTTCACAAAGGACGGGATTTATCTCAAATGTAACGTGTTTGTAGGAATAACAATAAAAGTCCTTTGCTAATCACTTTGTTTACGATTTATGCTTTATTTACAACGTCGATTTGTTTGTGTTAACCAAAATATTTACTTACAAAATTCTACCTGGTCACGTTGTGGCAAAGATAAGGGTATTTCGTCTATTGCTTATTCAGGTATTATAACGTAATTTTTTGTATTTTTTAAGCATTGTTTTTATCCTGGACTACTGAACACTTGTATCACTCCGACAGGATGGTCAGATAGGATGGCTTTCCGAACGGGTATGAGGTGCTGACCCGCTCGGAAAGCGACCATCGCACCACACAAGTGCTCAGTATCGCTATCAATTTACTAAAAATATATTATAATATGACAGCAAAGTAGCAACCACAATATTTTCTTTAAGTTATCAGTATATGTTAAAGGTAGGACGATCGCACCGCCCTATTGCAAAATATTCTATAATTTGTTAGACATTTGAAAATTTATAAAATTAAATTACCAAATTGTTTAACTCAAAAAACAGCATTTTATTTTGTTTATGAGCAAAATAAAACGAATATACCAATTATAACCTAGAAAGGCATGATTCCAAATACAAACTTTTCAAAAATATTTTTTTATTGTTTGCATGTTGTGTTTACTTATAATATAAGTGGTTATGCAACACGCACAAAACTTATTTAACTGTTATAGGATGTCCTTATTATGTATTATTGTAACAACTGTTAATACGCGTTAATAAATAAAAAAAGACACACTTTTCATCGGTTTCATTTTATTAAGCTATACTACATCAATAAATTTAAAAAATATATATTTATTCAGTAATTCGACGCGTAGCAGCCCTGCAAGCGGCGCGGAAGATCATCAATCATGGCGGCAAGACAATCACAACCGGTGGCACATCTGCCGCGGCCGTCGCGTCGCGCTACCACGCGGCCGATCCACACCGCACCACCGCACTGATACTGCTCTATACTGTGAATTATAATAGTAATACATGTGCAAGTTACCATACTGTTTTGTATATCTACGTTCTTTATCTATGAAATGATGTGTGAAGTTGCAGTAGTACATTTTAAAAATTAGAACTTGAGTGCATTCACAGTTCAAATATCGTATATGCAATACGTATAATACATTCTGACACCTGTATATTATGATGACATTTTATCGTGGTGAACTATGGCGCTTGAATTACATCGCCATGCCGGGCAAAATATCTAGTCCAGGGTAGTTTTTTGACGTGACAACGTCTTAAATTAGGTTGCGGCTGGGAGTCACTTATGAAAAAGTGTAACGCCCGGTAACGTTACGATGAGTCACCGAACGAGAGAGAGGCCCGCCGAATGCCTTGCGTCTCTCTCCCACTCAACTATGATCTAATTATAGTTGAGTGATTAATTTAATTATATTCATATCAATAAATATTCTACCGAGAAAAAGACGTTGTCACGTAAAATCTTCGCCCGTAAAACCGACTTTTTTTTTTGAGTTTTGACTCACAAATATTTATTTCGGATGTGGTTCGAACAAGTTGCTATCTCACTGGGGGATGACGACTATGTGCGATTGTTGTGTTTACTTCTTTGTTACTAAAAATGTAATCTCAAGTGAATTGCCCAAGCTAATCTAACCTAGGACCCCACAGTTCTTAGCCTATACATACTAATACTAGGAAATGAGACGACGCCTAAAAATTAATTAACTAGCGATGATATTTAATATTGTCCAATAAAAAAGTTTATAATTTTAATTCAACCCTTTGGCATAAAGTACCCATTTAGATCAAGAAGCACTCAAAGACAGAGTAAGCTGAAACACAATTTTTTGTGATTTCTTTAAACTGTGTTTTATCAAAGATCGATAAAGTTAACATGCAAACACAGTTTTTCTTTACATCTTAATGACTCATCCAATTAGTTTGCGGTTTGATAACTATTACAAAACCTAAATTTTGCCAAAAGTTTAAAAAATATAAGATAATAGGAAAAGATAACGATAATAACTGATAATAGATATATACGCTTTATCTTAATTACCGAATAACATTTAAAAATTAAACTGGCTACAACGCTATTGTCAACCTAAACTCTTTAGTCTACTATCCTTCTCAATGAGAAGCACATTTTTCTACGACATAAATAATTACCAAATCAAATACACACATACTTAACAGCAAATCTGTCGCTTCACGATGATTTCTTGTAGGACAGTGGTACCGCCCCGGACGAACCTACCCATTCATTCTGAGTCATGGCTGACAACATGGCTCTACCACTACTCTACTTCCAAATCAAAATAGTCGAATCTTCGGCAATATACACCCAATACAATAAAATTTAATAAAACGCCGTATTTTACATTAAAATATGACAGAAACAAATTACTATAGTTATTTGGCAGCTAATATTTAAGCCTAAGTAGGTGCAACCCGCTCGCTTTTAATCTTGCACATACGCACCTTGTTATATTGTCGTAAAAAATCACTTTCCATATTTCACTAGTGGGAAATTGTAATATCGCGGCGGGAGCGGGCGTCTTAATAAATATTTTTTTTCTTCGCATGAAAATGACATTCTGGCGTCACGTGTGACATTGATGAAAAAATATAAAAGAAATGATGGGATCGACGTTCCCGCGACCGACAAGACGACCTCCGACGCTCTCTTCGTTTGTTTACGAAAATATTTATTTTCTTATTTATTTAATACGCTTCGACTTTTGGTTTTAAGAAATGAAAGTTACAATTAAAGTAATTCAAAAATGAAATATTTAAATTGATTATGAAGACGGAAAGACTAAGTAATAATCGGCACATAAAAAGTTGAGTGATCCAGTTTGAGACCCTTTTCTTGAAAAATTAAATGCGATAGATACTTGTATGGTGGTTGTGACGAACCGAGTTTTTTACGAAACGTAATATTATAATTCCCCAAAAGGTATACAAGTCAGTCTTAAAACTACTCCATCTTCTACACGTATAAAACCATGTTATATCTACTGCTCATACGTATGAAATCGAGTTGGATGAAAAAAATAATACTATAGTTACAATGATTATTTTTCCGACCCAAATATCGACCAATAGAATTGCACCATTCGACGTCACGTGGTACAACCTACATGGTATTATACTGATATTTTTTTGAAAATTTTCTCTGGTAGTTGCTATATATAAAAAAAAAAACATGATCCAGTCAAATTAACCACACGTCAAACTGACAGGTTGAATTCAATTGTGAAAATTGGAGATTTTGCATGAAAATGAGTCGATTTGGAGTTTGTTCTCTGTCCACATGAAATTCTTATTTGTTAACTGTACATTTCGTCTCATGGTGCAATTCTATTCGCCGACATTTGGGACGGAAAAATAATCCCCCGAATACCACACGAGCTTCAAAATTATCTGGCATTTCCCGATAATTTTGAAGCTCTTGTGGTATTATAAGTGAATATCTACTGCGTTTATCCGTTTTTTTTTTGAGGTTATTTTACATTGTGAGACCGAAAAGTCTCTCTAGTTTCTGATACAGGACTCGATATAAATATAGGGTCAGGACTATGTGTATAACTGTTGAGAGTATTTATTTATTATTACTGTCAGTTTAAGGATATGAGGCTCCTCGTGATAATATTTTACATCCTTATTTATATAAAATATTACCATAAAATACACTTGGGCAGACGAGCATCCCGTTCGCCTGATGGTAAGCAATACGACCGCTCATGAACAGTAGCAAAACCAAACAACATCTTAAATTACAAAGCAATGCTTGGCCATCCACTGCGCTCGCCATCCTGAAAACCAAGATGTCAAGTCTCAATAAGTCCAGTAGTTACTTTGTACTTCAATCCGAAACACAACAGTATATTTACATAACTGTTTGGCGGAAGAAATAGACATTGCGGTGGTACCTACCCAGGCGGCCTTTTACATATGAGAGACCTACCACCAATGATAAATATTTTACAATCAAGTAAAGTGCTTCTGTACCTTGCTTTAAAACAGCAAAAATACGATTCACGTATCAAATCACGCATCGCCGACAAATGTTCGCCAGTACATTCAGTAATAAAGACTATCTCGTAAACCTCTGTTCCCGATTGCGTTTGACAAATGAGCATCATTACATGACAGACGCGGGTTCGACTCGCGGCGCGGTACTGTCGACATGTTGTTGTCTTTTGTTTTATTAAACTCAACCCCCATATTGATATTATGAGGGATGAACGGCTGACATAATAGGGGTACTCGGGACTTGCGTTATGAGCTGAAATTGTTATATTATTTTGAGAAGAATGTTCTTTAAGAATGACTTGTCCGTGTTTATGGAAGTAGATTTATCGCCTGTTTGTGAAGCTAAATTAAATATACATAGAATCGGCCAATAAAGATGGATTAAAAAAAATATCACCGAGTATGTTAAATTGTGTTCGCATTTAAATCTTTTCTTATTGGAAATTAAGTAGGTACCTAAACAAGAAAATACTCAGGAAATTATTGAATTATTTGTTGTAATTTAACGTCAAATCATTCTAATTAATGAGGAAAAACCTATTCCGCAAGCTTATAAGGCTATAAGGTTGTAAATGTTAATAGAAAAACATCAAAATTATCTCGTTTTCACAAATTAATAATTCCAAAATTGACTCATCTCCGAAACAGTATTCATAAATTCGTCTCATCGGTTGTCTATTACCGATTGGAGGGTTGCCACAAAGCCACAACTGGCGACAAAAGGAAACGCGAGCCCGCACCGAAATCTACCGGCTCATAAATCATACAGCGCCGCGGAAACAGCCCTGGAGCGATCCTGAGACGTTAAGGGGTTCATTTTAATGTTGACTTTGTAATAGAAGAATGTAATTTATTAAATAGAAATGTTGCGAGATTCACGGGCGAAGTTGTCTGATGATTTGGTTACTATATCAATAATAATTTGTGTGATTGTAGTGCAATGTGAATATCTTTTGTAAGAATGTCTTTTGTAAGAATTGTATTCTGTGTGAATTACAAGGGATTTGTCGATTTCACTAATCTCATAATAAATCCAATATAATTTATCATATTAGCCATCCACGTCCGTGAATGTCGTGAACACTGTTGGACATAGAGCACTTCAAGAGTCCGTAATGACGAACATTTGGGTAAAATATTTCACCTGCAACCAATTATTTATTTTACGTAAACAGTTGATGCACCTGAAATAATAATTGAATCTAAATAATACAATATGTGAACATAATATCAAAATGTATGTAGCTTTACTCTTTGAAGGTTTTCCATTAAACGCGATTTTTTAATTAAAACTGCAACCAACTGCTCTATGTAACTTTTTACTTCGTAATTTCTGTATTTATCATTTTTGGAGATATAAAATCTACCGTTGAACATAGGCCTCCCTAAAGCTCTCCATCCTTCTTTACCATTAGATATAATCCATTCCATATTCACATAAATACTGTCTTGTCTGTATGACCCAATTCATAATTTTATTTAAACTTAAATATTATCATAACAAAATAATAGAAATAACAAAAATTCCAGTCAGTATAATATAAGAATGACAAGATAAGGTGGTAGGTCTCTCATATGTGGGAGCCCAACTGTGTGCATATCCTGTTAGTTTTCCCGTTTGAAGGATATTCTAGCCAGATTAACTACTGGACATATTGGGACTTAACATATTGTGTCTCAGGACGGAGAGCGCTAAAGCATTGCTTTGTGATTCACGGTATTGTTTGGTTTTGTTACTGTCAATGAGCGGTAGAATCCGAATCGCCGTATAAAAAATGTATATACTCCTGATTTATCAAGAACTGTTACATTAGCTGACATAAGTGTTTTCTAAGGAATACCTATCATTAGCACGTAAAATGACGTAGGATATGCAATGTAATGAACATTCGCAATTAAATAATTGCCTCAGAACTCATAACCAATAATCACTGCATAATTATTAAATTAGTGTAAGTAATTGCAATTACAAATTGTCCATATTAATTTATTAAGGACCTATCGTGTAATAAGTTCCTTGAACGAAATTTGCTATGATTTACTAATTGCATGCCTTATGCCATATTAATAAAACCAATTAAATTCATCGTTAATTAATAATTTATCGCAAACTCGAATAACATATTATTAACTGTGGAATTTTTGATATTTAATTTGATAATTTCAAATAGTTGATATTACGCTCAAATAAATAATCTAAGTACCCGTATTCATCAAATGAAATGGCATTTAAATTTATAGCAATATTACTTGAAATATTCAAATATGAAATTTAACTTGAAAAAGATTCTAACCTTGCAAAAACATTGTTTAGTGCATAATTTCATTACATAAATAAATATAATCCAAAACAAAAATCAAAGTTTACCGATCTAAGAATTATCCACGGTCTCAAGGTTCACATCCCAATTACGGCACTATAAAGTGGTATATCTTAACCCAATGTTAAATTTATTTTACAGTATTTGATTTAGCGTCACAGTAAAGCTATGTCTATAACAAACCGATAATATTCACTGCACCTCGGACATCATATAGAGTGGGGACCTGGATGGTAATATTTAATTTTGAATGTTGATCCCTGAAATTGAATTCATAATATAATCAATGGCTGGAAAGTGATGATTATAAAGGTGTAGAAGGGACATTTTATGACCCACACAGATTGCAGGAAAACGTTGAAAAAACGGAATTCTTTTAAGAGGATGCGGTGGACATCTTTGAGCGACACCTGTATTGAGCAGTTGAAATCCGAAATTGATGCCAAAGAGTGATGACGATGATGCTAAGCCCTATTATTATAATAGCCGTCTATAATTTATTATATGACTAAGATTGTTTTAGCTCACGATTAGATTTAAACAATTCTACATAAGCTAGTTATACCGATTGGTGTGGATATGTTTGTAATTCTAAAAACCTATTTCTTTGATTCTTTCGGCTATAATGATATGAACGATGGTGCAAGTTTTTGCCATTTTCTATGTAGTAGCGCCACCTAGCGGAAGAAAATAATATCACTCACAACGATCGATGTACGCCCAAATAAACACTATAATTTAGTCACTACATAATTATTTAATTTCCTTATAATACTTTACGTCCTATAATTAGTCTAATTACGAATGAGTTATTATGATTAATTCAAGGCATAATTTGCCCACGCAAATTACATAATGTGATTAGCTAATGCACAATATTAAGGATATATGAAATATCAACAGTTAATTTGTTTTTAGTTAACTAAAATTAATCATTGAACATTGGTACATCAATTTCAATACCTACTTTACGCATAAAGACTCATTTAGCAAATTACACAATTAATATTGGACAATATAAGTTACAACTAGTGCGTAGACCTACACATTTAAGCTATGCTAAACAACCTTGCACAAATCTCGTAGTAAATGGCATTTATCCGCAGAAATAAATGTTATTTAAAAAAAACGTTATTCTTATTCTGTTTTATAATTCTGCAGTTGGTGTAAATCTTTACTTGACTTAATTTTTTTCCTTTTCGGACTATATTGTAAAGCTAAAGTAAGGTTTTCATAAAGAAAAACTTATCTGTTTACAGACGTTCGGGTAAAGCCGGGTACTCACTAGTGAGGCATAACCGTAACCGTTGCCATGTATGTAAAACATAGTGTGTACCAGGTTCACAAACCTGCTGCAAGCATTACTCACGCGGTTCAGAGCGAGCGGACGATTTGAAGGTACTTCTGTAAATTCTAAAGTTTACCGCACCATTAATGTGTACCATTAGAACCTCTTTACTGTATCATGCAAGTTACAGTTAAAGCTCACTAGTGAGTACCCCGCTTTATATTAATCCTTTATTTTTTCAGACAAAAAACGTCGATGGTATTAGTAACATACAAAATCTTAAAATATATTGTTAGTTAGAGAGTACATACATTAAAATGGTCAGAGAACGATCTTCTTGATCGACTCATCGATCTTATCATCCTCATAATAAGCGACATAATAGTGTGACTGAAACAGCTTTCAAAATGATGTTGTGACTGTCTCGAATCCGTTTTACCAGAGTGATAATCTGCTTTCGAAGGATTGCATAAAAACTGTCAATTTGGTTCTGTGCAAACATCTCCGAAGCACTTCACAAACGAGAAAGTCGCATCAGCATTCGGAATATTAGATTTTAGAACATCACAAACACACCCAAGGCACAGCTCCATATGTGTCCCTCATCGATGATTAGTATCCTTGTAAACCGTCGAGCGTTGAGAGCTCTTTGATAAATAGTCAGAGGCTGGCGATAGGCCAACCTCGCGGAATAATCAAATTTTGTACTCCACGGTGCCTCCGAACCTCCGTACAGCCACTGCCGTGTCTTTTATGGATTTCGTTCCCCCTAACAAGATGCTCGAGGGTTGCGTTGCGGTTGCTTGAATTAAATTGTCGTTGATAAAGTCTTTTGCGTTTTGTGTTTTTTTTTGCCAAGAGTTACGCCAGTTTTGTTTAGCTTCTGGGAGAAATAAATTTTGTTGGCAGCGGGATTTTTATTTACAGCCAGCATGCAGAAATAAAACGCCATTTAAAAATATTTTCGCTATACCGCTATTCAAATTCAGAATAACGTTAAAGCCACACCATTGACACGTGATGTGTTTATTCTCACACAAGTTCACTGAGCCCAGGGCTAACAATCTTTATAAATAAAGCGAGTCCATTGCCTATTCATGACCGGGCAGAATTCGACCCCCCTCCCCGCTGTTAGTTCACCCCCGTATCAAAAAAGCCCCTTCATGTCAAATACTCCGCGCCCCGCGTCTGTCAAACTCTTCGCCAGCGTTTGACAGGGATCCACCCTCGCCTGGGGGTGGTAGAGTGCCACCTTTCACTGGTTTGTGTTGATGTAATCTGAATCTTATGCGAATGAGAATAGAGTTGTGTATCGTGGGGTTGTGTCGATTCCACCCGCGCTGTCACGAGTCTAGGTGCAGGCGCCACGGCGAATGATGGATGACGTCAGGGAAGGTCGGCAGCATCACGCGTCATTCATGTGTACAGAGGCGTAAGGGATACGTTTTTCGCGTGACGATATAATATTGGTGATATGCAAATTTCCTGTCAGGCTGCCGTCGAATTTCGCGATCGGAGACAATAGACACCGAATTATGTTCATTTGATTATTTCAACAGTTTTTTACTTTTACTTTATGATGTTAATATTTTCTTTGGATAAACATAGCTTTTCTATTGTGATTTTATTTTCATTTTCATTCTTTTTCTTAGTAAGTATAAATGCATTTTTTAATACACACACTATACACAGTACCTACCACTTCACAGGACAGCGACTACTTCACGCATTACTAACAAAAAATCTATGGTAATTGGTTTATTGAATAAGAATAGGGAATATGCATCAGACTTCAAAATGAGTCAAAATATTTTTTTTGTAATCTTTATTAAAATAGCAATATACCTTAAAGATATTTTTTTAAATTTATCAACTCTAAATCGGTAAAATAAATACTTAAAAAATGACATTTCAAATTAGCCGCGCATTTTTTCCGAAACGCGATCTACTGCTTGAAAAGGAAAGTGACGTCAGAGGGCACGTTCTTATGAAGTTTTAGCTTATTGTTTTACGTGTGTTTATGAGTTATTTTGTGCTTTCATTATACTATTAAATAAAATGGATTATTTTGTCACGAAATACAGTTCTGTAGCAATTCATGAATGAAACTTAATCCAAATACTACGTTGTTCATATCGTGCCCTCTGACGTCACAGCGAGTTTGCGCCAACATGGCGTTTAAATGCTTCGAAACTGATAGCAGTTTTTATTATTTTTTTGTACTTTTTTTATTGATATTTTCAAAGACTTATATTTTTTCCTGATAATGTAATAACATACAGAATTGATTAAAAATATAAAAAAATGGCATGCATATTCCCTATTGAAGTTTACATTTATCTAATGTAAACTTCAATTCCTATTCAATAATTTTAGATCAGTATTTCTTTTTTATTTAATTTTACTATGAGATATTCAATATTTATTTAACATTCTTTTTATAGGGTAAAGACTCCTACAATTGTAAAGGAAGCTCGGTAGTACCAAAAAGTGATTATCATCACTTACACTAAAAAATAGTTTGAAACTACGGTAAAAGTGAAAATTATCAAAAAATTTCTTAATTCTGATTTATTATTTGTGTAAAACGATGAGTTCGCCACCTATACCATATTGAGGAAACTGTAATATCGCCAAACTATGTACCCCGAACACAGATGGCGCTAATAAGCTCTTGTTTGTGCAATGTAACATACTCCTATGTATAAATAGGTATATGGATATATCAAGAACCGAATAATTTTATTGTGAAATATTTAAGTTATGAACATGTTACATGGAAGATCCGTTTTCCACTTTACTTTTGTATCTGTGATAAATAATTCGGCATAGTAAATTAATTTTTAAATTCTTACTCACCTATCATAAGTGTGATTCAAAAATTAATATGATCCAATCAAATCCAAACTTACATTATCAATATTTCGTACAGAGGCATATTTAATCATGTATTTTCACTAGATTTATTACCCTCGCAAGATAGCCTAGGTCTCGACCCAACCGGCTGACGCAGGTCATACAGCCAGGCCTAAAGGAAGTCGCTGACAAATCATATTATGTGTTTTTGTTTAAACTAAAACTATAACCTGGGATTAGACCTAATACCTCACCGCCCACAACGCCAAAAGACTAATGAAATTAAATTAAATTACATTAATAATCATACTGTATAAAATACAATACATAGATAAAAACCCAGAAAATAAAAATGAACATGAAAGGAAAACGGTGCAAACTTGTTCTTGTGCGATACCGCATGTTTCCTTTAATGTATACTTTATGAAAATTAAATATTTCACTGGCAGAGTGTCTGGAGTGTTCTCGGAGGGGGGATTACAACGAATTTGCATTATTTAATGGATACTTTACGTGAGGATTTGTCACAAACTCCACTTGTTTAGATCACGGCGCGTCCTTTATTTTGATTGATCGACGCTCCTCGCGTTCAGAATGAGATGTTCGGTACATTCGATTATATCTTGCTTTATCTAAAAAATATATTTGTTATTATCTCCCAACATTGAACACGATCCTCTTTAAATTGTAATTATTTAGATGGATATGCACCTTGGTCCAACGTTGGTCCAATATGGAGCAGTGGACGAAATAATATTTTAGGAGTAACATTTTCACGTCACACCTAGGATCTTTGGGCTACTCAGCCTCTACTGCAGTTGACAATTGACAAGACGAATGGCCTTACATATTCGCGATCTTTGTCATTAATAATATAGTTGATTAAGCTTTCTCCAGGATCTAAACCTGCATATACGTCTTTAATAATATAATCAGAGCTACAACTTCTTCCTTTAAATTTCCCAATAAAATCTTCTATTTTAAGCGCTGGCAAGTTTTGAGTGCGAACAGTTCGGCAAGCCACATTTTTCCCTTCTTTATTTTTTCATGAATAAAACAACAGGTTTCTACCACAGCGGGTAAGTTCCACCCACCTTCGATTTATTCGCCGGATAAAGAAAACTTTAAAAAACTGAGCTAAACTTCCTTTTAATATTTTTCATCTGCTAGTTATCCTGCAGTCTGATGTAAAGATTATGTGCATTTTAATTTTTTGTATTACAGTGAATAGTGAGACGAGCATACCATCTGATGGTAAGCGATACGACCGGTCATGGACAGTAGCAAAACAAACAAAACTATGACTTACAAAGCAATGCTTAGCTTTCCACTGCATTCGCCATCCTGAGACATAAGAATAATTTAAGTTAGACGCATTATTCCAAAAATAAATAACTTTAACTTATCCTTAAAGATATTTTCATACTTATATGAAAATATTTTAGGTAGCTCCAGCCTCCGTGGCGCAGTTGGTTAGACGCCGCCTGTGAAACGAGAGGTCGCGGGTTCGATCCCCGCACCGAGAGAAATGTTTGTGCGGCCCACAAATATTTCTTCCGGGTCTGGGTGTTTGTGAGACCGAAAAGTCTCTCGTAGTTCCTGATACCCACGACACAAGACTTGATCTTAGTGTGGGGTCAGGACTAAGTATGTGACTGTTGGGTGTTATTTATTTATATTTATTTATTAGAGCTTCGCTGTAGCCAATTTACACCCAATAGCAGCCTTGCTCAAATATATTCGTTGGTTTATTTACAAGCTAACTTGCTTTTTTTACTACTCGCCATGTGAGGGCGGCATAATATTTTTTTTATGCCTGTACCAAAAATTACTTATCTAAACTTTACGACTAATCTGCCTTTTATCAACCCGAAAGTATCTACACCGGTATTATTTATCCCAACTGAAAACATGAACTAGTACCTACTCCAAAAACCTAGGACCTTACAGTCCACAATCCGAGTATAACACCAGCAAACATACACATAACATTCGACAAGTAAGTAATCGAAGGCCAGTGCAGTATTATCCTTGAATCATCGCTTTAGTCACGCTGTTGCAACGTACAGTCGGCGGCGCGGTTTGCGCTCACAGCTCATTTACAATTCTAATGCCTATCAAACGTGTATGAGTATGAAAATATCCGTACAAAATAATAATGCACTATTCTATGGCTACATTTACTTGGCGGCTCTTGTGTACGTTTTCCTTCGCGTAACGGTTGTTTCGAACGGTTGTGGTACTTGGAATACGTGTAAGAGAGTATTTTTTTATAATTTATATCAAAATAGAGCAGACGAATATATTTCAATACTAGAAGCCGGCCCGGCTCCACCCAGGTGCAGATACTTTTTGAGCACAGTCTCCCTCAGCGACATACTATTTCCCGTACATTTTTATCTATATTCGCACTCAATGCGGTCCGCTGTACTGATGACAAACAGACAAAAATTTCTACTACTCGTATGTTATTTTAGACCCCCGATATTAGTTTCCTCATTTATCTCCCATATCAATAAAATCAATATAAATAAAACAACGTTTGTAGGAAAACAACAGTTCATAAATTGAATGTGACTTAACACGTATGGAACTTGTAATAATTATGGACTTCTCGATTTTAAAGCTAAAACTAATATTAATTTAAAATCCAAACTGCGGGTTATTTTTAAAACTTTATTATCATGCAGATTTATTCCAAACAGGTCATGAAATTTCCGAGCTTATAGTATTACGAAACACAATAGGCGAGATGCAATCTAACTAGCTGCCGTGAGTGACACTTGTTAGATACAGAGCGTAATTTAAATTTAAATCCTAGGAACCCCGCACTCCCCTTTTCTAATGGTTATACAATCTGCGATACGTATCGTGAAGGTTATTAGGGTTCCGCGGAGGTGAGGGCAGTTTTTTTTATATTTTTGTTTTATAAGAGTTACATTTTTTAGGTTATAGTTTTCTGTTGGTATGATTTTCTGATGCATCTAAAAATTGTTTTATTTCATAACGCTATTTATAAATCAATTTTTAATGTGTAAGAGCCAAAATATAAATATACTAAAGATATAATTAAATCGGATGAGTCTTTTAAGCAGGCCTGCAGAAATATCAAAGCTCAATATTTTTTAAACATTAATTGAATGAAATAAAAAGAAAAGAAATAGTCATGTTACATACTGAATTCACAAAACGTTAAAATTACTTGGTACGATGATATTAATATTCTTCAGGGTTGCAATAAGAAGTGCATAAAACAAGAGCCGAACAGAATCCAAATGATCACCATTCAAACCTCCACTTTGAAAATATACGGAATCTTGATCACGATCGTACTATTTAACTATACCATACTAAGATCAATATATAGCAAGCCGACGCGGGCACATAAAACCTCAACAAAATTACTTTCCAACCACAAACCCAGTGGTTTACCAATAATCACAATTTTTTGTAATTTAGTTTTTTCATTCATTTTTCGCCGAGCGGGATCAGTTTTATAAATATTCATGTTCGATATTAGCATGCGGGGAGGCCAGGCTGGTAAAACCCGTAGCGACTGCGGCTTGTTCCTGTCATTATTTCGTCATTTGGCCGCAAAAAGCGTGCACACCTTCGCGCTACGGGCACACACGGCGTGTATTCATTTATTTTGGGGGCTTCTTAACGATCGATTTAAAGTATTATTTTTTTCCACGTATATATTACGATAATGTAATTTGGTGGCGTGTTTGGATTTGTTACGTATTTTTATGTAAATTGGATTTATTAGTTTTCAGTTTAAATTATGTATTTTATTTTGGAATTTAAGCATAAAATGCGTACACAAATATGTACGAGTATATAACAAAACCAGATCGTCTATTTTCAAAAACTTCTGCATTCTAAACTTGATCAGAGAGCATCCATAACATCGTTCAATTTGTCCCAAATAAGAATTGTAGTATCTTGACTCAAAAACTTTATAAACTTCAAGATTTTGCTTTAAAAGTCGAAGTGACATGCTATAGACCAACAAATCCCAAACTATGGGTTGCGACCCACTCATGGCCGCAAGCGAATATTAAGTGGGCCCTGAATAGAGTCCTCTTTCCCGACTTTTCAGCTACGATCAGCATTAAAACTAAATACTGAAATAAATTGAATGTATCAAACTCACTGTGACTGACAAAAAAGGAACCTTCTCATTAAAATTACTGTTCTGGTGGGTATTTAAATGTTGAACCATTTGTTTGTATGTAAATGTTGTTCGGAAACCTGCATACCATAGCGATTTATAAGAATTTCGACGGTATGTAAAATCTGCCAACCCCAATTAAGCCAGCTTGGTGGATTATATGGCCTAACTACTCTCAATATTACTCTCGATTGTAGGGAGGCCCGTGTCCTGCAGTGGGACGTATATTGGCTGATACAGAAATGTTGTTTTACCAATACTTTTATTCATTTATGGGTAAATGATGAGTCCCGAATTTTGCAGATTTTATTAGGTGGGTCTTCTCGTCAACTTTGAGAACTACTGCTTTAGATAGTAATATTTATATCATCAAAGCCTACAAGGGTGAGGTACTACACTGGGTAAATATTGATACACTGTAACAGCTGGTTGGTTTTTGTTATATATGATGCGTGAGATTATTGGAGTTCAAAAGACGCTAATACATTTGTCATGGAATTTTATAACGGACAGTGGTTAGTTATCACCAGAAAACCAGCCGTTTAGTTTGTCGGTGCCCAGTTATCGAAAATCTAAAAAACTGCCCTAATTATAAAAGTTACCTTACGTGATCATTCCATCCCTTTAGTTAAAGTACGTTTTGATAATACTTACACAACTTCAAAATCTTGTAAATAAAACGCAGGTTTTAAATTTTAATATTACAATTTCTGGGATACAGTATTTTTTAACAAATAGAACTAAAATTTCGTACGTCATATTTTATTTTGTATCAAAAACCCAATAAGAATATTAAAGCAACAAAAACATCAGTTAAAAGTTTAATCCGATAAGAAACGTACTTGTAAATACGACGAAAAATATTCCTAAAAGAAAAAAATCGTGGAACAACTAACTGAATTAATAAAAGACCGGCGTCGAGGGTAAAAGAAATTATAATCCTTTCTTTTAAAATGCAATGAGGTGGTTTTTGAGAACGTTTGTGGGGAAATTTAAAATGCGCTTCCCTGGCAATTAGTGATTCGAGTGAAATTAAAACAATGAGGAGGATGGGGCATTGTGGGCAGGCACGCAACTCATTGTGGGGCGAGCTGAATGGACTCGCAGGCTTTATGAATTCTTTCGCTTGAACACGATAAAGGGTTTAGGTAAGGCCAATAAATATTGCATGGTTATTTATTTTTGGAATTCTTATTAGATGAGGTTCGAATCGAAGCCCAAGATTAAATTTAACCTTATAAAAGCGTATGTAGTAGCATGGTTGATTAACAATGCATATTGAGCCTGTATTGAACATGAAATTCGGGCATTTTAATTGCAATTCATTTTTTTTTAATACGTGAAGATTTCATTTCACTAATACCTACGCCCGACTTAACAACCGTAGTGCTTACTAATGTAATCTTATTTCTATATAATCTAAATCTACCTAATCTAAATGTACATTTTCAACAAAAATGGTTTCATCATAAGCTCTCTTCCACCAAATTCTGCCTTCGACCTATTTCTAACAACAGACTTACAAGATTTTTTTATGATTTAACTCCACATTTATTTCTCTATTTTAGAATAACTTCCTGCTTTTTAAATCGGCTTAAATGCATGAAGGCCGAACCAAGGAGGTTATCTCCATTTTAAAAAGTAGGCAAGTGGTGTATGCCAAATTGCCAAGGGTCTTTTCTCAAAGTTTGACAGCGCGTTATCAAGAGCTGTCGACGGGTTTACGAGCAATCAGCCCGCCTGATAGCGTTCGTGACGTCACTTCCGGTGCTTCATGTACCTCGCCCAATCATAAGGGTCCGCCGTCGTAACCTTTATAATGCAATCTGGAGTTCCAAGATTCGACTGTGTTGTGTGATATTGTCGATTGAACTTATCAGTGTACCAAAATATGTGTTGTAGTCAACGACTTTACATAATATTGTAGGCAACGGAAGAATTTTAAAGCAATAAATTTTGCTTTAATCAAAATTGTCTAAGAGTATACTCGTATTGTCTAGATTCACAATCGAAATCGGGACCACATTAATGAAACATAGCAAACCTGGCACCTTAAAATAAAAATATTTATAATGAACATCTTCAGAATACGGAACGAAATTAACACGATTTTTCAATGACAATCCCGCCCACTGACTTATTAGAATTAAAATGTAAAAGATATCTATTTAACGCATTGTTTGAAATATATATGTCATATTATAATTAACAACCATTTATATTCGTAATAACATATCTAATTATAATAAAATGTGAAGAGAGAGAAACAGCTTGAAAACGACGCATTTGGACGCCAAAAGACCGTAGACGATCTATACTACATTTTTTAAACTAGAAGCAACAATTTGTGCCCAATGAGACGATAGGTTCCCCCCTATCACATCGTCAAACGGAACACACAATGCGAAATGTGGGTATCCTGGCAGAAAGAATGTTTTATTGTCACAGATCTTTCAAACTCAACTAGTTTCATTGCGAGACTATCTTATAGTACTTAAGTCAGAAATCAATATAGGGTATATAAAGACTGCTAACGAAAAAGAAACCAGATGGTAGTTTTAGTGACTTCCGACACATTGAAAATAAACATTTTCAGAAAAGCAACAATTTATTATGTAATTTTTTTCTATTGTATTTGGATAGTAAATACATAGTCTTTTCTAAAATAATAGTGTACACCCGGTTATTTTTAAAGACGCAAGGTTTTAAATTATTATTTTAGCAGAAACTTTAGATTAACCACCGAAACATGATAATCTTTAAAATATCACAAAAAAATTGTGGCATTTCCAAAACTACCACCCGGCTTCGTTTTCGATAGCAGTCTTGATATGACCTATATAATCTATATAATCAATCACAATTGATTACATATATCTATATTACCAAAAATGTATGATAGGAATTGTATACAATGACGGATTACATATTTTTCATTAACATATACATACATTATTACAAAATTCAAAAAGTGATTACTAAATTTCTCCATTTATAAAGTTTATTTAATATCCATGGTCGAAAACAATTTCGCTGCTCCCGATGTTCGCATCATCATCGTGTCATGGCGTAATATTTTGGGGACAACCATAAATTTCCCGTACACAAATCTGTGGCTCGTTATCTTTGTCTCGGCTACAGAGGGGAGCAGACGTCTTCATTTCACTGCCATAACTGTAAAATTTGCTCTTCAATATTACTAACAGCCTTTAGTCAATATTACTTTAAACCTAACTTTGTATGTTATCGGTAATCTACTCGACCTTAGGTCATTCGAAAAAATCCCGAAAGTAGACCGAAATGAAAATCGCAAGTTTATTTATGCGATATTGATATCTATGCCAATTTAATACCCGTCATTCTGTACGCCTTATGTTCCATACAAATAAACCTAATATTTTATTTTATCTTTTCTAGTTTTTATCCTTCTTACTCTAAGGCTAGCTACGAACCTATAACCCTAATGTTCTGTGGAAAGTAAAAGATGGTGGTCTGTGTCATTGTAGCTACATATAAATCGTTGGGACGCTTGAGCTCTTGTTATGAATTAAATTCTAGATAATCGCGAATATAAACATGCAAAAAACGACCTTCCATAAAAATATTAAGTTATTATACAAATACAATACGTAAGTTTTTTATCCAACAAATCGTTGCATATGATGTTATTATAGAATCCGGTTATTTCGGCTAATGTTTCCACGCGTGACATCACAGCATGAAAACAAGCGCATATTACAATAAAGACATTGTAATAATTGTTTTAATGGGCCACTATTAGCCGTATGAATTATTATGATATCTTGTTTTATTTAAAATAACATTACGTGTACGCGGAGCGTTAGTTACAGATTTTTATCGGTAAAAGCACTGTATCATTGCGAGATAATAATGGCCGATGACAACGTATTATTTGAGGTTATTCATTCCCCGTTCGATTCAGCCAATCTCAGCGGGATTCGGAATTTTCCCGAAAGGGATCTTGGCACAATTGGATTTTTGGTTACGAAACCGGAATAATACAAACGGGTATCGTCCTGAAATCTCTGATTTGAATCATTTCAACGAGGCTTTGGTGTGAATTGGGAGTGGAAGGTGTTATACGGGTTTTGCAAGTCAGCGGCGGGTCGACGGCGCTTCACTGTACACCGGCAGGCGGCAGGCGACACGCGGCGTGGGCGGCCTTGCTCTCTACAATGATTTTACATTCAATTTTATCCTCGTGAATAATTTCAATTGATATTTTATACCTTCTTTATAATATGTTTAAGAATAAGGCATGAGACTTAGTAATATTATCACGTCCCTGTTTTGCACGGAGCTCTCTTCAAAACGTAAGACTCCTTCAACCAAACTTCGTCCAGAATTATATGTGTTTACATTCATAGATTGAAAATTAAAAATTTTATATCAATATCATCCTCTAATTTCTATTGTAAAATTACTTCTATTGTAGCCTGTTTAAGAGAAGAAATGTTTAGTGTTTTATTTAGTACAAATACTATAAAAGTAAAATAACACAATGGACTATGGACACCTTTACCTATCTTGGAATGCCAGCGTAAGCTTATGCAATCTTAAGTATGTATACATATGAAATGTAGATGACTAAGCACACACACCGTTGAATGGCAAATGTTTTCAAATAAAGCAGTTTCCACGTTGTGTATGGGCATTAAGTTTATCTGAATCCCGCGCACAAAGGCTGCGCTCAAGTGGGATAAACTGGCTTTGTGACGCTACACTCCGCGCTGATTTCATATGCTATACGCTTCAATACTCACAAAAGAATAACATAACACACCGCCTTAGAATATCAAAGTGTAAACAGAAATGTTCTTGAAAGAAAATATATATACTATTCAAAGGTGGTAGAGTACCACTCTCTCACAAGAGGTCGACGTTGAGCGACAGTTTTGCAGTCGTGTTTCGCTCCCATCCTTTTTCTTTCCGCGTTCCCTCCCCCCCTCAATTTCATCGTCCGCATCCATGATCCAAGCATCATGGATGTTCATGGGCAGCAGAGTTCACTTACCGTTAGGTGACCTATTTGCTCGATTGAATGACCTTTGAAATAAAAAACAAAGAACTACAATACTTTTTATGATAAGTGCTCTCGAGATAAAATAGTTACTGGCGTGAGATTGTCAATTGCCATCCGGCACAATTATGCTAGTTTAATTGTATTTTGAGAACACTTCAAAACTGACTCAGACTGTATCAGCCCATATAAGGCCCACTGCAGGACACGGCCATCCTCTACAATCGAGATTGCGATTAAAAGCGGTTAGGGTATATGGATATGGATATCCAGAGATAGAGATCTAATGTAACTAGTTCTTTAGTTCATACTGACGCCCCAGCCCGGCCCCACCGGCCCCAAAAAAGTATGCGCACGCCTTTTTTGAAAATATTCTATCGCCTATGTCACCAAGAATAACGTAGGATTCTAATGGTTATATAACTTTTCAAATTATTCCAGTAGTTTCAGAACCTAATGTAAAAAAACAATGAAATATTTCCTCTTTATAATATTAGTTTATTTTTTAAGTCTAAAATGTATAAACAGTAAGACATTGCATAGCCTAAAATTAGATGCATGAAATTTTGCACAATTGGCCTAGTCTTGAGTCTTGACACTCGTATTTGTATAACTCCATTAAATGTTATAACGATCAAGTAAACCAGAGCAAGTCGTGCGCGGTAATGTGGCGTTCAATAGCAAATAGCAAGTTTTCGATTCGAAAAACAAACAAATGAAATCAAGATTAGACCAGCTTTTCCTTTCGTAGTGTAGACTAAAAATCCTAGCTTGAAAAGATAAAATAAATAAATACATTCACATACATAATCCTGACCCCGTATACAGATCAATTAAGTCTTGTGTCATGGGTATCAGACACTACGAGAGACTTTTCAGACTCATTAACACCCCAATCCGAGACAAATACTCATATTTTCGACTGGGCATTAAATTAGCAAAAAAAAGAGATTATAATATATGTATATATTTTGCAATTGATAATTATTATTTTACCTTTTATGCTAGAACTGATACTCAAGTCACGATTGTTCTGTAAACCACTACGACTACTACTACTTATTCTAAAAGCCGACTAAATACTGCGATCCAAAATAGGAATTTAACATTACATTTGTGAAATTAGTACGTGAATAAACCAGAGTACAATTGAATTTTTTTTCTTAATTGTTTCGGCTCATATTTACAATCGCAAGTACTATTGAAAATGGTTAGACTACCTATGTAGCCTAACCACGCTTGCGTAATGCGGAATGGCGGACTTTTACATATACATGCAAGAATGCTCACGAAGTTTTCCTTCAAAGTTATGCTTATTTATAAAAAGATGGTAACTCTACAAATTAAATAAACATTTATTTTGTGCAAAAATAATACAATGCTTAAACAGACATGACATGCTAAAAATCCAAACCACAATCAACTTTCAAACGGTACATTTTGCCTAGAATGTAGTGCCCAATCGGAAGACATAACTATGGTGCCAACTGCCTACAGCAATAGAAGCGCACCGTTAAAGGAATGCCATATAATGGTCAGCGGCGCTGGTCAAAGCGAGGCGTGACCTCAGAGGCGTGAGAACCGACGCCCTCCCGCCGACCTCACGCCGCTCCGCAACGCACACTAATTCTATGCATAGTACAGTAAGTAAGCATCGCAATCTTGAATTATTGGTAATATCTTGCTGTGAATAATTCACCTTTAAAACGATGTATTTTATAAAATATTCCTACAATCCTAAAATTACAGGTCTTTTCTGAAATTTTCAATTTTGTTTAGTCCTTTGTTTTAAAATACATCAATTAAAGCTATACTAAATAATACTGCATAACGTGGTTAAATCTGTTGTTATTTAATCGCTATGTTAAATAGACATTATAATAAATTGACGAAAACATGAATAAGAAAGTCATACCAAGACACGGCGTATTAATTGACACACAAATATCACAATGCTTACGAATATCCTTATTCTTTCTTCCCTTCACTTTCTATATTACATTTTTCATAATGTGAGATCTTCAAATCTTTAACAGCTGGCTATATGATCGTCTCTTGCATCCTAAAAAAATGTTAAAACTATAAAACCATAAATCAATAACCAACAAATATTATTGTGAATTTTATTATTGTACTGTAACAATTTATAAAATTAAACGTCCATGTATCAATAAAGTCTTTAAGCTCAATGTAGTCCAAAAATGTCTAAGACTAAACGCAGATTTTCTTACCCTCACATAGACATACTTATAATCCGCTAAAGCGCTGAACATCTCAATTTCATGCTGAAACTATAATTGCTTCAGCGGTGTATAAAGTAACCCTTTCATCGCTGGAACGCTTAATTCTATTAAACGGTGTCCGACCTCATTAGTGGGGGTTAATGCTCGCCCGCCGCGACGCGTATTGATGACCGTCATACGTCATCATATCACCCCGTTACATCCTACAGCGGTGCCTCGCTCAAACCAGATTTTAAATTACACCAGCTTTTATTGAGTTTCGTAATCTAATTTCTCTTCCGAGGCTGGCAAGTGAAGCGGAAAGTAGTGTGATTTGTGAACTATTTATGCTATTTGAATGTTTTATTTTTTGCTGCTGACCTAGTTGTTATTTTCTGGTCCTTTTTGGTTATTAAACAGATAATATTCAGATATCAAATTGGCAATTGCGCTAATAATTGGAACTTAAGGTGGAAGGAATATGACACTGATCGGTTAAACCGTTCAAAGTACACAAAAACCAGATCACTCGAGGTTTTCATAGTACTATTACCTATAAATTTTTGACTACTATTATAAGATACAGTTGATGTTTTTAAGTATCAACAACGTTGACGGATGGTTAAACATAACTACGACAAGAACCGACGCAACATTACCATTAATAATCTCCATCTTGTTTACAACCATATTATTTCAGTGGTATTATAAGATACCAATATGAATTAGCTCTCATATCAGCTGATCTAATTAATGAGAAGGCAACGGAAAGGCTACGTTTTATCAAAACACAATTTGTTTAAAGTCAGGTGATGTTCGTAATCACCTGTCATTTTTTGTTTGCAAAAACTGTTGTCTACCGTCCGCGGTAATAATTACTCATAAATTACTTGTAAATTGGATGAAAAAAACGGTGTTTCGGTCGTTTTTTGAACTTGTTAGTAATGATATTCTAGTAGCAATATAGGGCAATAGAACTTGCATAAAACGAGGTAACAAACCAATGATATATTATACAGTAACAAACATAAAAAAAGCAACATACAGTCGAATTGAGAACCTCCTCCTTTTTTTGAAGTCGGTTAAAAAGGTTAGGCGTAAGGCTGCCGCAAACCGTCTTTTATCAATGCTCTGTCTGTACCGTATTTCGACAGCCAGGTGAGTGGTTTCCGGATAAATGTTGCGGTGATATGAAAAACTGCTTCAAGCTTTGTTCAAATTAAGCTAAAGTGGCAGTATCTTTTTGAACACTTTCCTTTTTACCATACGTGGTTATCAGAAACTACGAGAGACTTTTCGGTCTCACAAACGCCGAAACAAATACCTGTGGTTCACACAAATATTTGTTTTGGTACGGTGATCGAACCCGCCGCCTCATATTTCACAGCCGTCGTCTAAGTAAATGCGCCACGGAGGCTGTCTGTAACTACTAACTGGCTTGAATAATGCACACCGCAGTCGTCTTCTAACAATTATTGCATTTATACAACAGTAATCGTTATTATTTTTATGAATATTAGAGTATTTCTATTGCCAGTATATACTTTTGTTAACTCGCAGCAATCTACGCAAACGGCAATATGTGTCAGGGCTGATTAACCGCATGACTTATTTCGTCATGACGTCATTGCCAAATATGTTTGTATTATAAATCACATCTGACCATTTGATGGCCTTCATTAAAATGTAAGTTAGCGCAAGTTGGGTCATGGGAAATTTTGCTATACGAGTGATCGTCGAATGTTTGGTCAACTACAACAAAAAGTAGAACTTGTAATATACCTATTTTTAAAATATGCACTCGTGATTGAAATTAGACACACAAATTTTACAGATTTTGACTAAGGTCACTCAGAGCAGTAGACTTGGTCAAAAACCCAAGGTGAAGGCTTAAGTAAGTTTGCCATAGAATACAAACCATTTATCTATGAGTTCTTTGTTTAGAAAATATTACGTAACAACATAAAATTAAATTAAGTAAGAAGTCGTCGATGAATTCAGCCGGCTCTATTTAGAAATGTACGATTTTTTTTTACCTACAAAAACTTGTCTATTTCTTCACTGTACTTACGTCAATTGGTCACAATTTGAAATATTCTTCTTCTTCACACAAAGAAAGTTCACTGCTGAATATAGGCCATTCCTAATGATTTCCACAGCGACTAATTAAATGCGGCCACTATCCAGTCAAAAAGAAAACTGGAACAGAACCATTCCTTAAACCCAACAAAAGGTTCAAGCTCTACGAAAACAGAACCCCGAATCTCCTAGCACGGGCTATTAAATCGAATTAGTGCTGGTCTCTAGACGAATGGGCCGCTTGACAGCGTTTTTATTATATTAATACATCATTTAATTCGTGTTTTACAGACAGACCGGCGGGCCGTGTCAATATTGTCACGAATCCCATTTAAAACCGACACGTACTAATATCACCATTAATTTTTCTAACCAAATTATACCGACAACCGTTTGTCCTTTAACACGATGTTTTTTAACACATTAACTGCATTGTACGTGTTAAAACAATAATATTGTTAACGTGTGAACCGGAACGGGGCCATCACTCATTCTCACCTTTAAAAATTTTAATGTACTTTGAAAAGCGTTTTATGACGTGTGGCTGTGTTAAAAATTACTCTCGTATGAAATATTTGGGTAATATTCTCTGAATGAATGTACCTTGGCTGGTTATAGGAGTTGTTGCGCTACCTGTGTGTTTTCATGTGTTCAAATCCAAATAGGGGCAAGATTTATGATAAAACTAGCTACATTTTGTTAGTGGGTTAAACTCAAACCTTCATAGCGAAACGATAGGTAGAGAACTATGTCAAGTCCAAAAAGGTTTCTAAAAATACCTCCTATTTAAGTATGCCTAATTTATGTTATTAGGCTATGCTTTGATTTTACAATTGGTGGCTCTAGTAACGTCCACGTTTTTAGGAAAACAGTGTAGTATGTGGTTGAGAGGTTACATATCACACACATCAGATCTATTAAACGAATTTAATAAATTATAAAAATTAGAATATGTCCTGATTATTTACCTCATGTTCTCACGCTCTCTATAGTCTAAACTAATTAACTTAACAAACTTATTACATTAACAAACTAGTTTGCATGTGAGAAAAGGTAAAAAACAAAGTACCTTACTATACTAAATCTCACACGATCAATCAAACATACGTAAAGAAATCGGGAAGTAATTCCACCCCAATTCGTGAAAACACAAATGTAGGTTCCGATCGGGCTGGATAGGCTGGCCACAGACGTAGCGAACGCAACGCTTTACATGTAAGGCCGCGCCACGCCCCGCGGTCACGCGAACTCGCGTTCCACCGCGTGCCAGTATCAGCTGCCTTCCAATCGCGATAAACTTGGACACGAAATAGTAATGGCATATGGATTTATATGCTGGAGGAATATGACTATATGAACATATGAGGCGAGTCATGTTAAGTCTTCCTAACGAAAAGACTTACGGCCGCACTCAGAGACGTTTAATGTCAATTAAATTGTTCCTTAGTATAGATTTTCTTCTTAAATCTACACTAAGTTAGATATAGGTGATTGGACGCGTATCAAATCAAGAACATCATAGTTTAAAACTTGAAAATAATATCGACTTTATCTACTGTAATATTCAACCATATCATAACTCTCTAGAAATCTTACCCTCTTCAAAACTTGATTATGTGAAACCATTTTTTAAATTATATACACAACAAAATCCTAAATTTAAAACAATATATCAAACTCGATCGATTCTTATCCATAAGATATCAATTTTAAAGTTGATTGGTTCCCAAACGGCCAATGGAGGCAATCGATTTGGATCGATATCAAAAATTACCACATTCCACCTGCCATAAATTTTATTCACGTTAAAAAAACGTGTATAATTTTCTCATGGCCAATAGGAAAGAGTTTGTACTTTACAAAAAACACGATAAAAAAGGTTCACGGCACGCATACGCTGGGGGCGGATCGAATGCGCCGCGCCGTGGTCTCAACTTGTTTTTGTTTTAAACGTTACTACTATAAATAATAAATATCTTGGGAAGCGCGCACCTTGCCTATTAATAACTTTACACACTTACTTGAGGAACGTCGGCTTTTTAACTCCAATTTCAAATACTATGGCTTGATTAAAGAACCTCTATAAGGGACGTAGTTAACTGTCCCTTGACATAATAATTAAGTGTTGAATTATTCACAGATCCATAAGCCTATATTTTCTACTTATTTTTAATTATTTCTTACAATATCCTGTCAACCAAGGACAGCTTCAACCTATTAATCATTGTTATAGCTTACAATTTCACTCACTAAAACTGTTTTATTCTTTTGCTTTAGTACATCAGAACCCCTGTGAATAATAAACACATACATAGACTCACGCCTTTTTTCTAGAAAGGGTAAGCAAAGGTGCAACCAGGACACCCACATTTCGCCTTGTATTTTCCGTCCCATGATGTGACAGGGGGCAAGCCTATCGCGATATCGAGCACAAATTCCTGACTCCGAGCTGATAATGAATCGAAAAATCCAATATCACTTTGCTCGACTCGGGCTTCGAACCCGAGACCACAGTATATACCTAATACAGTAGTACAACTACTGTATTATATACTGTACCACCGAGGGTATAGAATTTATGAATAATAAAAGATAATTCATTAAATCTATATTCATTTGTAACAGCTGTTATCAAACCAATACACGGCGTCCTGGGAGCTATACATAATTTACCTATTAGATCGATACCCGCCTAACGATCAGGACTGCATACTCCGCTTTGGGTAAAGACTGATGGTACAAAATTACAGATAATTGACCGATTACGACGGTGCCCGAAGGCGGTGCGATAGCCGTGGATCCCTTGAACCTAATGTACTTATTATAAATGGGACCAGACATGTAATAGCATCGATTTCCATTCACCAATGCTTATTATATTAAGTGGGGAGTGAAGTCGGTGACGGCGTAATGGTGTGTAATCACTGCGCGGAACCGATGCCCGTGTACACAACACACTCCCATAACTTTGAACAGACGTTTTGTGGCCGTTGTTGTGTTAAATTGCTTGTCTACTATGGAGTTTTAAAATTCTTATTTGTTATACCAGAAACTTACTTATCATCTTCGAGATGGCTCTTACGTGGCGTAAGATGATATTTTATAATTATATTCAAAGTCTTAGATGGTTTCCACTATGTTGTTGTTTATGGCCACAGTTCATTAGGCATATGTGATCAGCTCAGTTCCACTTGAGGCTAGCTGATTTCTCGCCAACGTCTAGTATTATATATATGAAATATATTGTACATTTAAAGGAAATGAAATTGTTTCCTATAAGTATCTGCCTCAAAATCATTCATCCCAACGATACTTTTCAATATTTAAGAATGAATAGCATTCGTACTCTAAGTATATCTGCATACAATCCCGTGTGTCAGCACAACAACCAAATTCAATCCATATCTAATTTTCCTCATAAAATTGTTCATACATCAACATTTGACTTAATAAACTCCTTAAGGTCAAGCCGTAAACTTGGCATAAAAAATACAAGTGGACAAAAATCTTTACCTCTTAAAAGATCCTCTAATAAAGTCGGGTGAGATAAGATGGCTACCCGTCCCCGAAGGGTCATCCCTTTATTTCTGCAACAATCGCCGGGAAATTGATATTGATGTGGAAAGGGCAGGTTTTCCATAAAAATAGGGTTTATTTGAATAAAGGATGGCCGGCCCGTGAGCAACTGACAGCCGATAGTCAGGATGCTTTATAAGATTATTCTATCTAACCCTTATAAAGTGATGCATCGGGTCTAGGTTGGTTAATATGTACAATGTTGTTAACCCCTCAATATAACATTGATAATGACATCGAATGAAAAATACTTTTAAGAAAAAGGTATTCCTTACTCGTTTGGACCAGTTGGCTGTAACTATTACATGATAGTATTAAGTACCTTAAACTATTTAATTCAGCCTAGTGTGTAAAAATGAATGTCGGGCCAATGTTGAAAACGTTTCTTTTGATATATTACCCCCCGGTTTTTTCTAGTTATATCTAGATGTCTGCAGATCACTAGCATATGTTTCCATTAATAAATAACCGTCATCAATGTTTTCACGGTATTTTGATCTTAATCCTTCATTCAGTACCTAATAAAATCATCAATCAGCACGTCAAAGAAATGACAATGAGTTAGATAAAGTGTAGAAACTAGGGTCGTAATAAACTCCCAAATGGACAGAAATCCGCCAAAATAAAAATATTGACGTGGACCGAAGATATATTGGCGGGTAATAGGCGTGACATTGCACGCAGAGTTGACCCCACGGGAATCAAACCGTGGACCGCCACATGGCGAGCTCTCGCCGGAACTAAATTAGTGATGTTCATTTCACGGGCTTTCGTTATGGTTTGCGTCTGGCTTTAAGACAATACTAGAAAATAACTTCGGTGTTCCATTTGTTTGACAGATTAACAATAGCAACTAAAAGTTTCAATGGTAGCGTGTACAAGCTAGGAATCCTGAGATTATGGGATCTATTCCCAGGTGGGGCAATCAACTATTGTTTGCGAATTTTGAAGCATGCCAGTATATGACAGGATAGCCACCCATTTCGTTACAGGAATTCACAATCGTGTACTGCGATAACCAACCACCAAATTTTGGGTCCAGCATCTTTTTTTTTTCTTTTTTTTTATAATAGGGGGTTTTGACCCCAGCATCTTAATTGCCAATTTAGGAAAACTAGGACACATGCTGTAGGGAACACTGGCTACAGCGTGACTCATTCAATAGCTTGTCTTAACGACTATTTGTATTTTATTTTATTAAACTTAATATACAGACACTGTGTATAGGACAGCACAATATCTGCCAGTCTACCTTGAAATGGTGCTGAGATGACAAAAGTAGAGTATGCTTATTTGATGAGATATTTAGCTATGAATATACTAAAAAAACTTCATATTTTTCTACGTACACTTTTTTCTATGTAGTCCGAAGACATGTAATGTAAAAATTATATTTCATTTTGCTTACCTAGATAATTTGTTCGATCACAAAAGTATGCTAAAAATACCACATGAATCACATTACCTTTCATATTTGCCTTCATATGAATTACGCGCGTATATTTCAGAAACCAATCTGTTCGGAAGTAATAGAGTTCCTCCAAAAGTTATGCAAAACGGAACAAAGTATGCCCCTCATATCATTAACATTGTAGCAACTTTACCCACTGTTGTACGATATCAAAAATGTATTTTGATGCGTTATTTTAAAGTTCATATTACAGTGAATTGTATCTGTGTAATGCTAAAGAATTGACATGTACACCGCAGTTCAATTAGGCTAATGGGGTACGGCTCAAAGGGATTAAATTAATTAGTAGAAAGTTTCGCTCCATTTCGTAACGCCGCCTTTGTTTGTCGCCGCGTCTTGGATTTTTGTTTTTTCTACTAAGCAAATTGGATACATCAAACGGTTTCCAATTAGAATAATGTACAAAACGTATTCCTATAATACGGTTACGTTTCTTCCGTAATTCCTTAGGAAACCATACCTTAAGTTGTTAAGAAATTGCTATTCGTAAACAAATAATTAATTTTTAGGATCGATGTCAGAGTACTTTAATACATCTGGTGATTGATTTGTTGTTTACTCGTGAAGATTTTAGTCACCGCAAGAACCCTATAAACCCCTTTGTCGAACTCATTTGTGCCATGTAATTGATAAAAATTGAATAACGCAGTTAATTGTATTTACATTTATTTTAATAGAATTACCAAAACATTTTCATTACTGATACTAGTACAGTAAAATCATTATCCAATAATAAAACAAAAACCGAACTAATTAATCCCAAATAAACAATTAACATAAAATATTTTATCCGTACCGAAATTGTCTCGCGAAATTTATACTCGCATTATCTGCAAATACGCAAAACATTACGAGCAACAAATACCGGTAAAAGGCTCGTAACACCTAATTAACGATATTAAAATACGTTCGCCACCGCAAAGGAGCGTCACAAACATTGCATTCGCACATTGTAAGCCATAAAACGCAAACGCTACCCCACCTTATTTATACGAATGAGAATTTTAAATTAACTGTGTAAAGCATCCCTAGGACGGTGGCCCGGCGCGCCGCGGCGAGCACCTCAACAGTGTTCCACTTGGGTCTAGGGGTGGATATCCATTGCTGTTGCGTATTAAAAAGTTAATCATAGATAGAATAGGCTAGAATTTTTATAATTGTTTATATCGAAAGGCTACGTAATGCATAATCATAACCAGAAATAATTTTTAAAATCCGTTAAGCAAGTTAAAAATATAAAATAGAAAAGGATGCAAAATGAACGGATAGACGTCATCTTTCATAAGATGCATGCGTGCGAAAGAAACAATGAGTATCCCCACCGCACTATTAAAAATATTAATATCTCGATCAGTCTACATCCAATTTTGATGCTGTTTTCAAATTCATGTTTTGCGATAGTTTTAAGGAACCACTATATACTGCTCAAAATCAAACCTGGACACAATTCTATTGCAAATATGCATTGAAAGTTTCATTGTTTCTATGGTCACAATATCACATTAATTTTGCAATTTTTGTACGACCATTTCCTGTTTATAGCAATGCGTCTGAGACTAAAGTATTCTGTAGGAATTGTATTTCTTTAGAAGAAAATCGCATCATCACATTATGTATGTTTCTATTTATAGACTACTAAGAAAATATTTCATACAAAATGTTATTTATACTGTTATCATAATGGATTTTGCTTTACACTAAAGCGTTCAAAACTCAGAGTGAAAACAGTGACAATTATACAGAGACGTACATGTTATTTAGTACAAATAATCACTATTCTATTGGAGCAGCAGTGCACTGGCCAACAGAATTGATGGAAACAAATAGTAAAACGTAACTTAACAAACTTAAAATAACTGGAGCAATACCAAGAGCAGCAGTAGAACACCCCAATATTTTATACGGGGGCCATTATGTCGTGTTCTTGTAAACAAGTGGCGGGCAGTTGTCGCTGATATATCTTGGTCAGCCCGTTATGCCGGGGAGCCTTACTGCTAATGCAAGGGATTGTAAGAGATCATTTTAATTAGCTTTTTATTTTTAATTTAATGACAATTAATTGTTTTCTTTTTTGTTATGGATTCGTAAGTCTGATATGTAAAATTTAGCAAAGCTTTTTGTAAATTCGGTATTGGATTCAATAGCCTCGTATTGACATACCACTGAAAACGGTAATATCATTAATTAAGATCTCTGATTAGACTCTACCTTACACGGGCTTCTTAATATTTTCCAAAAAAAAATTGTTCCGAAAGGATTGTTGTCAAATTTGCAGTAAACTCAGCTTGAATTGGTCGCATTACCTTGAAAACTGGCATCTCGTAATAAAGAAAAATATTTATTAACCTATGCGGCATACAACGAGTCCTAAGTTCAATACAAACAGATAGTGTTGTTCAACTAATAAGTAGACAAGACAGAGTAGTAACACAAGACTTGTATCTTAATATATATGTGACTGTAAAACATAAGTTTTATTTTATCTCCTTACCATCTTTAATAAGTGCTCATTCTAACAACAACATTTAATTTCGTACCGATTACTCCCCATACACAGTAAAGTCTCATACAAAGCTTACGCTTGTCTATTGTCTATGAAATGTTTGTGCGGAATCAATGATCCATTTTATTGAGTAGCAAGAGTTATGCCTTGACGTCTCGTCGAGAGGGCGCGCTCCTATCAATCATTGAAGGCTTTTTTGAATTTAATAAAATAAAATTTGTATTTTGTCAACGGTTCTCCCTCGCGCTTCGTCGCAGGGGTGGATTAAAGGCGGAAAGTTTGTGAGTAGTTGATTTTTTGTAACTTCGTTTTTGGAGTGTTGGTCACATTTTATGTATCGAGTATGAGGTGGTATATATTTTAGAGGCTAAATACTGTTGCCGTAAACCAAGACAATATTTTAAGTGTAAGAGTAACTCATCTGCCTGACTGTCTTTACTATAGGCCCTAGATATATATTGGCAGTGCAAAATTGAATAAAGTACTCCATAAAGTACCTACGTTTAAAACTTTTAGTGTACATGTAAGGAGAATACAGCTTGCCCAAACTGTGTGAAATTACATCAAATACAACATTTTACTTGCTTTACTCATACCATATTAATATACCGGTAACCAAATCACGCTATGTATTTTATGTATCCATGTACGCCCTAATATTAGGCTGCATCTTGATACACCTCATGTCCACAAAAAACTAAACTGAAAAAGAAAAAAAAAGGGATCATGTATTCCAAAAGTTCTGAGTAAGTCCCTGCATGTCGGCCGGAGTTGGCGCGGCGGCAATGCAGCGCATCTGTTACCGCCCCGCGCGCCGCTCGCTGTACCCCCTCCTCCGACCACCCCCTTCCCTCACCCCCTCCTCTGCTCACAAACTCCCCCTCCACCCCGCAACACATCTCCGCATCACATGCCCCGCGCTGCAATAACGAAAATCATACTCCGTACCTGAAACATTGAGAAATGTTGAATATACCCCCAGCTTGCGCGAAAGGCACGATGGATTATTGAATATTAAATCATGTATCCGCTAAAGAATTTGTGGACTTGTAAGTTCCTTTTTGGCATAGTTAAAAATGCAAATATATACGACTTACTCATAGTCCTCCAGGTCAGGTTCACGACAATGTCTGTAATTTAATAACTGTAAAAATAAATTGTAATAGCCACAACATTTAGTCCCCTGCAATCTGAAACCTCAATAACGAAATATAGAACAGAATTACTTAGGCTAATCTTCTATATTTATGCTTCAAATAATGTATCTTTCATTTATGTACCGCCTAATACTTCAATAAAAATTACTACGTAATATGTATAAAAGCTACTTACATCTATATTAATTAGTAAAATTGGTATCACCTGTAAAAAATAATATTACCTAAAGCCTTGAGTGTATTAAAAACTTAAAATTTGAAAATCAATTTCTAAACATTTCCAAAAACTAAAACATTTGCGATGGACAGGAGTGGCAATGAATGGTTAGTACGATTATATGCAATAATTTTATCATACATGAAGAGGAGCATCACCATGCTGTATCTATATAAATATAATTATTGGCGCTGTGCTGCGTCTCTCTTTCTTTCATTCTCATGAAGACATCAAAGTAGTAAGTATCTTAATGCCCAGTAATCACTTACTACTATGTCCTTCAAACCGGACCATAACAGTTTACATACGACTTCTTGACGGCAGAAGTAGACAAGAAATTGGTACCTTCCCGGGTAGCGAAGCGTATACGAGAGACCTAACACCAAGAAAAATCTTATTTGTATTCTTATTAGAAAAAATATGTTTTCTTATCTGCGGCGGGAAATTTTAATGAATAGCGCATGCTACGTGAATAGAACGTGAAAGCAAAGAAGAGGTTTTTTTTTTAAATCACACGAGATACATATCTGAAGCAGAATTCCTTGTAAGTGTCTTCATTACAAGTTGATCACGAGATACGCGAGTTAAATTATTCATACACAACAAATTACGTATCTTCACAATCGGAACACAAAGCGTTCGGGGAACACGTTCGCCGTAGACACTTTTGATACGGATCACACACGCACACGCGCGCACACATTACAATATAGTGCATTTTGATCGCTCGGCATGCGATCGCCACGCTCCGAAGACCCTCTGTTATTGCAAATCAACTCGCGTATTACTTTAAAACACAAAAAAGGGTTATTTTCTCAAATTGTGAAGCATACGCCGGTCCAGTGCTGGGCCGAAATAATGATTAATGATGGCAAATAAGCGGGTGAGCGTGGCTCGGCTGGGCATAAAAAGCGGGCGGTGGCCGAGTGCAGTCTCGGTGCAGTGAACCGGCCACATCTCAGCTTCTTGTAAAAAATGCCCGCTCCGTACGCCTGCGTACAGTTTAAACAACCATTTAAATAATGGACACGCCGTGCATTACATACACATTCGCGTTTCATAAAGTATTGATGAATTGCTAAAGTAACTTACGCAAATTAATGATTTTTGGCGATTGGACCATACAATTAGTTCCGTTCGTTAGAATTTCATTAATATAGTCGCAATTTTTAACATTCTTTAATCTACTCTAAGGCTACTGACTCTATTTAGCTAATCAAAACGGATTATTACTTAGTGATATCAAGATGGGAAGTTTGAGCCTGGGAAAATACGCTTAACCCATATGGATTTGTGATGAGCTGAAATTATAAAAACATTTTATAATACTTTACAAATAAATTTCAAAACTATTAAGGAGTTCATTTATATTATTTATTGGTCACAAGTAAGTACTAGTCGAGACCGATAGAGTAACATGCTGTTTATGACTTGTTTGTCATCAAATATTTTATATAAAATAATACAGGAACAATTAGATACTATCGACATGACGATGTGTACATATAAGTAACTATATAAACAAACAGTAGAATTCAATGAAAAACTCCATCCAGGAAATACAGATGAATGCAACACGCGTACCTTGGATTCATAGGAATGTCTACAAAACCAAGTTACAAATCAAACTCAACGCGTATTCTCGAATGCAATAGGAATTTACTCATAACTAAAATAGTTTGTTTTTTGATACCTCTGGTTGGTCAATATGTTACAAATGACTCCATTGGAATTAGGTCAGATAATAGATATTCAAAAGCAATTACATTGCCTCTAAAATTTAGTTTTATTCTTCATCATCTTACACTGATCCTTCGTGTGTTTTTTGTCGCCAGTTTTTGTCGTATGATCGTACAGTAAGAACAAAGCCTGACATTAAAATTAAGTCATATACATAAGCCGAAAGTGGAGGACAGAAATTCAAAAAAAAACCTTGGACCGAAGGGTATCTTCGATTCTGCTATTACAGCAATAACATGGTTCAATAATTAAAAGATATATTTTTAAAATAAATTACAATAAGTGTGTATTACTTTTTAATGTGTTTAGTAAACAAAACTTTTAATTAATCATATACGTATTAATTTCAAACCACGAGTGATTTAATCACACAGACTCACACAACTGGGCCGAATAAATAGAAGGGTTAAAAAGCAACATCACCGAACATCCAATCATCCTACGGTTGCTATAAAAACGTGCAAAATAATTTCGCGGCATAATTAAGTTTTGCCGAGATCGGAGCCGAGTATTAATCAATTTGTATAATTAATTTTAGTTTGGAGGCGGCGATAGGTACGTCAGTCGCAGTATTGTCGACAGGTGGGAGCAAATCTACAGGAAACGACGCCTAATTACAGAGCCCTTCCGTCCGAACCCGACAATATCAAACGGATTTGTGTGTACTGTTAAGGTTTACCACCTGCCAAAAACTAGACGAATGTGTATTATTGTTCTAATCAATCTTGAAGTCTTGGATATGGATAATTTACAATTTGTATAATAATTGCTATTGACATTTTTGTCACGTTGTATATTAACGTCTTTAAATATTATAAACACAAAGAATTCCTTTAGAGAAAATTTAGGTTAAAAGCAATCTTCAGCATTGAATATATTGTGGATTAAAGATGATGATAATGTAAAAGTACTAGTGTATTTTTTAATTGAAAAATAAAGAATAAAAATGAAAATAAATTCATTCAAAGTAAGGTTGGAACCTTCTAGTAGGTATTAAATATGCTGGCAGCAGAAAATCCCGCTCTCTCTCTCACAGCAAATTTTCTTAAAATAATCATAATTGTTATGTACAAAATCAACAATACTTGGTAAGTATCTAAATCTATAACTATAGCTATTACCACAAAGAAATATAAGTATGTGTATGTGCGTGTGTGTTTGTGTGAGAGAGAGAGTGTATTGAAATATTATTAGAATTTTACCCTAATACTTGACGCCAAAGCTGAGGAGTATGATATTGTATTTTATGTATTTAATTCAAAGCCTGATTTTATAATTGTAAGCGTTGATACCGTTAACGTTAAACCTTGACTATTTGAAATATCTGTTACCCTTAAATTTGATGACTTGTGAAAATTATACGGCGTATTACTATCACCTCTTTAAGCTGCATTATGAGCAGCAAAATGGTACGAGAAACTTATTTACTGGAAAATATATTTAATTCATATTACATTTAATACAAGAGATTTCAAATGAGTCGATGTCGTCCTATATTTTATCCTTATTACGCAGATCTCTTTCACATTACACATTCGGCCGTATTAAATATGAATATTCATATTAATGGACTCGTAAATAGCTCTATGTAACTTTACCTAAAATATCAATAAACTCACTATTTTTTTTACCACACCTCGCTAAAATTTCTAATTATCAATGAAAGCAAAACTGAAGCGATCACTCATATTATTCTCATAATTAACAGATACAACTATCTGGCACAATGGTGACCGTCAGTGGCTACAAACTCTACCAAAAACTACCAGCCATCTCACCACTTAAATTACCAATGCAATATAAGATTAGCAATTATCTCACCATTTCCAAGGACTAGCTCCGCTACATGCGGTGGCATCTGACGTTAATGAGAGTCAACCCTCGCACATGTCACACGGTGTCAACTCAAATTATACCTTATCACTTAACGGGTTTACCAGTTTTTATTGTTTTTATGGTGTAGAAGAGAAATATAGGGTTGAGTCGCTTGAGAGTTAGGTTATGCTGAGAAAATGTGAATTAATATGTAATTTCACTGGCTTTGGGTAAACCATTCGTATATTCATTACCAAAGAATGAAGAACAAGAACTTTTACAATGAAACTAAAAATATTTTATTGAATCGATTAAAATGTTCAACATCATTTAGATTCAGTCATTTATTGATCTACCACGCGGTTCAAAAACAGTTTTCACTAAAGAAGAACGGGGAAGAAACTCCAGGGTCGCACTTTTTAAAACCACCTTACAATATAGTGATTATTACAAAAGTTACAACCGGTTTAGATCAGAGCAATTATCGAAGCATCAGTTTAAAGGCGTTGTATATGAGGTGCAAATAGTAAGACCCTGCTGTCGGTACGCCGAAAAGACTGTTTCACTTTGCGTTATTCTAATTACTAATTTCATTAGTTTTTATGACAGACTACCAGGTAATTATAATAAGATGAAGGAATGGATCCAAAAACACAGTCCAAAAATATGCATTCAATTTGATACGCAAAAGTTAAGAACGATATTTAACATAGATAATAATAATACGTAAATATAAAAACTGCCTTCAAAAAGTTTTCAAAGCTCGTTGTATTTGACTACGTAGTGGAGGTTAGAGATTCCATCTTCATCAGTTGACGTATGGTTAAACATGGTAAAGAAAGAATAACAGATCTGTAATTAAATTATCCCAACATGAACTTCTACCATTGCGTAAAGTCTATCATGACGCCGCAATATATGTTTTTTTTATTGCAATGAATAGCGAGACGAGTATGCCGTTCACCTGATGGTAAGCGATACGAACGCTCATGAACAGTAGCAAAACCAAACACCTTGAATTACAAAGCTATGCAAGCTTGGCATTCCACTGCGCTCGCCATCCTGAGACATAAGATGTTAGGTCTCAATATGTCCAGTAGTTACTCTGGCTACAATGTCCTTCAAACCGAAACGCAACAATGCATTTAAACTGCTGTTTGGCGGGAGAAATAGACATTACGGTGGTACTCTCATATATGAGAGACCTACCACCAATAATAAGTTCTTTCTTTATGTCTTTATCCAAAGTTCCGGCACCCGAACCATCAACTTACCTCGTGGTAAGTGACGATATGAACATCTACAAACTATAGATCCTAGTTGCGGTAACGGCTTCTTTACGTATAAAGGAAGAGAAAATAAAACCGAAGAAAAAGGGTTATAAGTCTTCCGGCAACCTTACTCACCGTACGAAATACAACATCAAAGTCGTCACTTCAACGTTTTTAATGAAACAAAGTTACCTTTTTTGGTAAACCTAGTTCTGTATCAGCCCATATACATCCCACTGCACGGCACAGGCCTCCTCCACAATCGAGAATACTATTAAGAGTGGTTAGGCCATATTTTTTATAGTCCACCACGCTAGCCTAATGCGGGTTGGCACCCATTTCTTTGTGGAAAATTATTTTTTCAAACACCACCTATTAGTTTTTTTCTTTCTGATTAATTTCGATGCGGGTTAAAGACAAGCTATTGTCCCTAAGAGACTCGCCGACATCCGGACCTCGGTGTCAATTCTTTGCGTGCTATTGATCTTGACAGGCAGGAGTTTCATAGGTAGGTATCTGGACGGGAAACTATCTCATAAACACATCTTTATTGTCCAAAATTGCTACAGTGTGGCCCTACTCTACAATACTAGTACATCTCAACTTGATGAATATTTTATTAAATAATTGCATTGTTGGTGAATACCATTTCACTTAATGTAGGATGCGTATTTACAAACCACGCCTCGTAATATAAAATAATTGCAAACATTACTTCTGTGAAGTTAATTTGTAAAATGGTTGTTTGCAATTAGTAACACATGCATACGTAATGTATAAGTGTATATATGACTAAATAATAACATGCGTGCACGTAACACTAGATGTAAAAATAAGATAATTGAAATGTGTGATTTTTTATGAGCATGAATGATCACACAAGCAAGTTGTTCATCTGGTTGTAAGTCTTGACTGACTGTGAAAACTTATATTTAAGAACTGCATAACGCTTTCCTGAGCCCATTATCCTGTATTTTTTTTTTGTTGAATGACGAGACTAGCATGCCCTTCTCCTAATGGTAAGCGATACGACCGCTCATAAACTGTCGCAAAACCAAACAACACCTTTAATTACAAAGCAAAAGCTTGGAATTCCACTGCGCTCGCCATCTTGAGATATAAGATTTTAAGTCTCAATATGTCCAGTAGTTATTTTTACTACAATATCCTTCAAACCGAAACACAACAGTGCATTTACACTGATGTTGATATCCAAACGGAGTTTCTTATATATTTAAGAGCAAAGTCGTCCTCCCTGACGCAGCTACATCTAAGACTCCAAAAATTAAAAGATTTCTCGAAAAAAAAAAAATATCATAAAGGCGTCGCTCATTTTACCAAATATCTCAGGGCGAGAAGCAACCCGATTCCTTCCCTGTGAACTCTCTATCCCTACGGAACTACACTACAAAAAGTCAGGCTTTGCACTGGGGAGTTATTCTTATCATTCGTCGGTCGACCCATACCAGCATGCTTGAACCTAGGGATGTAATGGCTCAAAACAACAAAAAGCCACTAATTATTACTGGTTTTACCTCGTATTGCCTGGTTAGACATTTCATTGACGTAATAAGTCGCCGTTTCCAAAAATACGGCCTAGTAAAACTTGGCGATCATCACAGACTTTTTCCAGAGGTCCTACCAGGACACCCATATTTAGCCTCGTATGTTCCGTCCCACGGTGTGATAGGAGGCGAGCCTATCTCCATATAAGGCACAAATTCCTGACTCCGGGCTGATGATGAATAAAAAAATCCAATATCCTTGCCCGACCCGGAATTCGAACCCAAGACCTCAGCTTTATAATCGCACCATAGAACAACTACACCACCGAGGCACTCATCCTAGAATACGAGCATCAAACGCCTTTGAAATTCCCGTGAAGAGCTCAGTATTCAGGCCTCCTCAATTTTCCATCACCGTTACCAAGCTATATTACCAGCAGTGCCCAACAATTTTCCCTGGCTAAACTAAGGCTGTCTACATGTCAGGCGGTAATGAGAGGCGGTATAGGCGCCGGCGTCAGTTCATCCGCTAATTAATAGTGCACGCACCGATACAAACATCAATCATCCGCCCGCTACTATTATAAACAAACGCCACGTTACAATTACTATAAACGCTGTGGAATATTAACGCTTTTTATTTTCACTTACGTGTTTCGCCATGGAGAATAATGGTCGTGCGGTTTCAGCGTGAAAATGTTTTTAAACCCTGCATTGAAAATTAAGCCTGAACGTTTACATATTACGCGGAGGAAACATAATCCTTATTATTAATAAATTATAAATACTTTTATGTCGTCTTCAGCACACAAAAAATCGATATCTTGGAATGTATACTAAATTTTTTTATTAATCTTTTTTGCCTATCCTTATATCTCATTCCACATCTGCAGAAACAATAGTATTTTTAAGGCAATGCGTTAAATTTTTACGTGTAATATAAGTCCGGCAACCATAGTAACCATCATCCCTTCTCCGGATTGAGTATACCACTCAGGTCTAATGCGGCTTGTAGTCTTCATATAAGCTCATGATTCTATCAAAGAACCCAAGATTTCAAATTTCCTTATGATTCTAAATCATTAAATTTCAGGCATCAGTGATGCATGCTGTAAGATGAATTTTCGATTTCTATCTATTTTTACTATGCTGCAATAAATCCTGTTACATAACAAAATATACCTACTGCTATACATCGTAAAAAATAACTAAAAAACATTCACAGACTTGTGTCTAAAAGTTAAAAAGTAAATGCCTAGACCGGGCACATAGCTAATGGGTGAAACAGGTTTTGAATAACTGATGGCCGCACATCGCCGCTCACTGGAATACTTAAATAAGTTTTTAACCTCATTTAATTATTCCTTTAAAGTCTCCTCTTGAATATTCAACTGAACAGGACGCTACTGTTGGATTTTAATTTTAATTTCATCGGACGTGAGTCGCTGGATTTTGTAATTATTAAACGAAAAATATTTACTTCTTGCTTTCATTGTGAATTCGTGTAATAAAATAGATTTTTCTCATCAATATTTTCCATCTTTAGTAAGGATATATATTTTATTTGTCTATATTTATAGATTGGTGGTATGAGGTATCTCATGTTCACATCACAATGAATTTTGCAATACATGTGGTCAGTTTTGATTTCAGTAAGTATTAATGTCCAATGTTTTTTTATAATTTTCGTCATAAATCCATTACCAATATATTTCTGATCTGGGCCATGTATACCTGTGCCGCATTTAAACATATTCTGCCACTTACGTAAAATAATAGCTCGAAAGTAACTCGTACAGACTCAAGCAAAAGAATACCATACATTACGAGAGAAAGAAGTCCTAAATCGGAGGGTGTAATTAAGGCGACCACCCAACGCAGCGACCTCGAGGCCTTGACCGACAACCCTAATGAGTTCAACCGACTCGGAGACGAGACGCGCTCGCTGCAGGCGCCGATGCAGCTCCGCACAGACGCCACCAGCCTCCATACTACGTGTGGGAGATTACCTCGCAGGTAGGGCTGCCACTACACACTACAAAATGCAGATACCAATACACCTGATATAAATGCGCATACAGAGACACTAAGTCAGGACGAATGCTCCAATGTATCGTTGCATTGCATTTCTCATGCAATGTCCCGTTCACGAAACAAAAATAAAACAACAAAAGGAAAATACCGACAAGCCGGTTTCTAAACTTTTTACTTTATTTCACCGGCAGCGGCGCGCGGCGCATAACGTCGTATGTACCACCGACGCTCGACTCAAAACTTACGTGCACAAAAGGCTTAAGTTTCACGAAACAGGTTTACGTTAGAGACATTTTGTTTTTCAATATAAAAGCTCCGGCGCGAGCTCCGCCTACACTTGATTTAAAATTAGAACTCTTGCGTGACAAACGCCGGTAACTTCGTATTAAATGCTAAAAAGTTAAACTTTATTCACAAGCGATAGAGCACAATATTCCGCTTTAGTTTATATACCGTAAGGTGGGTCGCGCCGTAAGCGCTATTGGCCCAATCGCGCAACGTGAAACAAACAAGAAATATGTGAGGAAATGAGACGGCGCTATTCGCCGGGGAAACTCTACGCTTGCCAATACCGAACTGTTTAAAACTATACCCAGAATTAACTAAAATATAAATACTATAACATGAAGGGCTGTGAAAATATTTTTACAAAACCATTCTCTGTACGAAAAATATTCATTGTTTTCCAAACTAAAATAATAAATGTCTGTAGAACGGGAGGGAATATGCTCTACCAGTGATGCAAGAGCGGCATGGAAGATATATTTTGTAGGAGGCATCTGTGTTACGAAGCGGCACAAGCTACTCACGGCTGCAATTTTAATTTCAACCCTACTAACAAGCAATAAGATTGCATTCAATTTATAAATTCAATACAGATAAGACTTTTCAGTAATATACGTATGAAAAGTGGGCATGGCGGCTGGCAGACAGTGTCGATTCGTTTAGTAGACAGTTGACAGTCGCGACGCCGCACCGACATTCCGATACTGATAAATATTTCTATTGAAGATACTTTTTTGTTGACCCTCCGGTGGGTAGTGCACTGACTATGTGAATTGACTATATGTTCGGTTGTAGTGCAGTGTAGTGCAGTGTTAATGACTGGAAAGTGATCTTGCGCTGCTGACGCTGCCTCGGTTTTGTATGTGTAAGTGTATGTTCGAATACTAAATTCTATGAAATAATTATTGTATTGTGTAAATGTCTGTATAGTGCATAATATATTTGAGTAAAAATTATAGATATACCTAGGTATGTATGGTCTCCCTTAATTCAGAAACGTATGGTGAGCAATTATTATATTTTACATTTAAAATTTGTAACTAATAGAACTATACTTATAATTATAGCCTTGCCTAGATATTTGAAAAAATAGTAAGTATAGTTTCTTTGGAATGTTTTTGAACAAACTTCCAAATTATTTTGTTATCACAACTTTGTTTTTCATATAATCTTATCGATTAGACATTATTATAATAATCTACTTCGTTGTATACTTGTACTAAGTACCCTGCAACGTTTCAGATATACCAACATTTTTAATGCATTCATTAATTACATTTCAATTCTAGAATATATAATTATTCCAATAAGAAGGTGTAAGGTGAAAACAAAAACATCAGTTCATGTGTGTATTGATAGTCAATCACCACGCACTAAATCGGTGAAGGAAAACATCGTAAGGAAACCTGCATACCATAGCGGTTCATAAGAATTAATATGGTATGTAAGTCCGCCAACCCGCACTAGGCCAGCGTGGTGGACTATATGGCCTAACCACTCTCAATCGTACTTTCGATTGTAGAGTAGGCTCGTGCCCTGCAGTGGGACGTATATGGGCTGATACAGACAGAAAAACATCAGTTCATATTCTTCTATAGACTTTCAATTGTTCAATATCTATTAAATGATTATGCCTTATTCATAACTATTTCTTATAATTTAAATTTGAAATTATTGACGTTAGTAAACAATAACTATATTACTTTTCTCAAAACTTTTAAAACTATATTATTTTTTTTATTATTAAAGAAGTTAACACGTTTTAAAATATATGGATAATATGATAGCATACTATAATTATGTTAAGGTTCTCTGAATAAAATATATTGTAAAAATAGTTCAAATTATATAAATAAAAAATGCTAAAGTTACATGAAGAGTTCTGTATTAAGATACCTAGTCTTGTATTGTCGGTGTCATAAAGCGTGAGGATATTTTCGGCCTCACAACACCTAGCCTTTAAAACAAATATTGTCGTTATCCCTTGTCGCCAGAATGGTAGTCAGAATTGAAATTAAAATAAAATAATAGATACAACGCTCACTACATTTCCCATTGTCAACGTGATACAAATCAATCTTTTCCTATGGCCTACATTTCACGAACACCTATCTTCGAGAATTTCAAGGTTTTACATGAAAAAATATACTTACAATATGTGTTCTGGGGCAAGAATTTAGGCAATCATAATTCATAGCACATCATGTATGCTACTTATAAATTAAAAGAACTGTATACGGTAATTATATAGATAAATACTAAACCTGGATACTGGATCGTAGCTATTATAAACTACAAGATTCTCTATCTCTCTCTCTAAGCCTCAAATTCAAAACCAATTTTAGTTACCATACAAACTTCAGGTTCACTGCGGGAATCGAACCAGTGACCTAATGTCTTATAACTAACGTCCCTATAGAGCCACGGCGAATGTCAATCATCGAGATAATGTATTAAATTAATGAACAATACCTATCACTATATAGGTTTTGCTTATGCAGTTTGAGGTATTTTTCAAGCGAGCCCGTCTTAAAAACAGACAACCATTAAATTTTTTTATTCATAATATTAATGAATTCATTACTGTATTAGACATACACAGAACTAAGATATATTGACAAAGTCTCAATACGAGTATATACAATTGTGATTAATAATTAAATTTTATAATACAAACAACTAATTCGTAAAAATACATGTTTCGCATATTTGCTTACAAGAAAATAGAAGTTGTTTTTAAAAACCAGTTTTAACTGTAAGTACCTACGATTTAAAAAAGAACTCAATTCACCTTTGCCACAAATCAATTAAAAAACAAAATTAAAAACCTAAAACAATTTAAAAAAGAATTAACTCACCATAAAGACGTTAACACACGTGACACATTTTTTTCAATACTGTAAGCACGGCTCATAGAAATCAATAAGTACGCTTAAGTATAGGTTTTCTAGATTTAAATTTCAATATTCGTAGGTTAGAAAGTCTAGGCGGGGCGTTGAGTTTCGTCGCTGGGCGTCGCTGATGTGGACACGCCCTGCGCCGTCGCGGCTGGCTCCCTCATAACCACACGCGATACTATGTGTGAACTGTGTTAACCAGTGTTAAGTAAATAAACGAACGTTGGGTATATTCCACCCCGGTACGAAATACCCACTCGGGCGATAACCTAAAACGTGATAAGAGTTTAGTGTTAAGATTTACGCGTGAACGACTGAGGTAAGATTTTAAATTTGGAATGAATGTTGAGCGTAGAATCCAGTATTGTAAACATAAGGAATTAACTGTACCTATCGATTGACTATCTATAATTATAATTGTTGTGGCACCAGTCGATCTCACAGTTACTCCATTATGTACATAAAAGTGTAATCAAATCCCTTTGCCGAGCCTGCAAGAATAATATTTTGTATGTTGTAGGTCTTGATGTGCTTAATATATTTTATGGATACAGAAGTTTACATGTACATTTTGCTCAAGTGAGAAATAGTAGATACTTAACAAGAAGGAGTATGGAGATAACTGTGAATAATTTTCATTTTAGGTAAGAATATGATTTAAATTATTCGTTCTCAATATTAACAAATGTCAGGAAAGAACGCTTATGTGACTATGACAATAGCTACTCAGGTAGACGAAAAAATCCTTGACGTTTTTTTTTTAATTATCATCGTGTGACTCTACGTATTGACCTATAATTGGTTAGACACCGGCTGTGAAACGAGAAGCCGCGTTTTCGATTCCCGCACCGAGATAAATATTTGCGAGACCCACAAATATTTGTCTTGGGGATGGGTGTTTGTGAGGCCGAAAAGTCTCTCGTAGTTTCTGATGGCCACAACACAAGACTTATTGATCTTAATGTGGGATCAGGACTATGTTTGTGACTGTTGGGTGTATACTATTGTATCTTTAGCGCTGTATTTTCTAAGAATAGCATGGGGCTATGCTTGGCAAAGTGAGTTATTTATTATTAAAATCGGGTTAATACAATAATTATTATGAAAAGTATAGCAGTAAGTCAATCTAGTGCGATGCTTCTGAATCTGAATGAAAACTATTACAAAAATGGCAATTGTGATAAACAATATAGATGTTACGTTTATAGTAAACTAGCGACCGGTTCCAGCTGCGCCCGGGTATATTTTTGAAAATATTTTATCGCCTATGTTCATCAGGGATAATATATAATTCTAATGGTTAAAGGATTTTTCACATCGATCATGTAGTTTCAGAGCCTATTCAATGCAAACAAACAAACAAATCTTTTCTCTTTCAATATTCATTAATTGCATTAGCTTACATACAATGCGAGGCTATTTTGTGGTCAAGAAGAAGTGCCCAAAATTGGGTGTACTCAATCTTGATCCACTAACTGTATCTGCCTCATCTAATACCACTATCTAATATGGTATGGCCAAAAACGCAATGACGCAGCTGCACAAAATATGGAAAGACCGCAACATCACGAGGAAAACAAAAGTAAAACTAGTCAACTCCCTAGTCTTCTCCATATTCAATTATGGATCGGAAACGTGGACCATGAAGAAAGCCGACCGAGATCGCATAGATGCTTTCGAGATGTGGTGCTGGAGGAAAATGCTTCAGATTCCGTGGACTGCGTTCCGCTCCAACGTATCCATTCTACGCGATCTCCAAATTAAAACCAGGCTCTCTACCATCTGCTTGCGTCGAGTACTGGAGTTTTTTGGCCATATAGCTTGGAAGGACGGAGATAACCTGGAGCAACTAATGATTACTGACATAGTCGACGATAAACGTCCGAGAGGCAGATGTCCCATCAGATGGTCGGACCAAGTCAGCTCAACCCTTAACATCAAATTTCACGTTGCGCTCCACTATGCCAAGGATAGGAAAAGGTCGCAGCATAATTCGGTCAAAGATTACTCCATGTTCAGGGGATCACGACCCTCAGCAATAAGGAAAACGATGCGAGGAGGATGGATAATTATACATAATTAAAGTCAGCGGTGATCACTCTTCAAAAGAAGATAGCTTGCTTGTTTTCCATAGCCGTGTTTTAAAAAAGTAACATTGTCGTTCCCACATTTGTATCGCATTTACGTTGCATGATGCATTACATTGTATCTATGACTAATGAAGTCAAATATTTCTATTGTCTTGATCTGTGATAACATTGAATGCAACAATTACTACGCAAAACACATCAGTTGTTTGTAAAACATAACTTAGAATGAATCATGTAGGGATGAATTTTGTTGATGATAACAGGTTAATGTCCATAATGGTTTATTAGGCTTCCTCGAATGGTACACATTGAAATAAAACTAAATTTCACGGGTTTTATCATGAATTTGGTTTGATTATTTTTTTTTTACTTTTCCGGCGATTCCATTACTTTAAAGCTTTCATGGTCAAGGGGCGAACTGTAAAGTAATCGAAACGTCGGGAAATTAACAATTATAATAACTCACCAAATTCGCGATTAAATCCGTATTTATTTCAATATTAATGTCCCCTCGCAAAGCAATGATATACACAAGATGTCAATACTATCTGTTTTGCAGCCGTTCTTTATAATATATCTATCTTTAAGAAGAGATTTCATTAGATATTTCGATGCAATTTATGTTTCAGTTAACAAACATAGAAAGGTATAGATATGGTGCATATATCAGTCTATTTTTGTTTCATGATGCATAGAATTGTACGGACATAGTCATGCTAGCTATTTTAATCCATTTTTAAAGATAGATAGGATATAGTGAACGGCCGATAATAATCTATTACACAAGTATTCCATACTCTAGGATTAACCAGGCAAGGGCATGTATTATATTATACATATAGATGTATAATATAATACATGCATGCTAGAGCCTTCCTCACCTTAGCAGTTCAGTTTAGTAATAAAATATAGTATGCATGCAAAAGGAGTATGCACAGCGCCGGTCCCAGGATATCCCTGTATCTAAACTTCGTCACAATATGCTCAGTGAATTAGTGTAGGAAAAGGGAATTTCATTGCCATTTATTAGTAACTATACCTTGAGAACGTTTATTTTGTTCTGGATCAAAAGATACTCTATATCCTTTTCGTCATACTAATTAGATTATCAGGAAATAAAACATCTCAACGGAGCGAATGAAAACCAAAAAAAAACATAAAATCACGCGTTTTTCCCTGAAAGGGTAGACAGAGGGGCTACCAGGACACCCACGTTCCGCCTTGTGTATTCCCACGAGAACAAATTCCTAACTCTAGACTGATATTTAACAGAAAAATCCAATATATCTTTGCCTGATCCGGGATTCGAACCCAAACTTTGTCAACGTCAGCTTTGAAATCACCTTAGTACAACTGTGCCACCGAGGCAGGATTAAATTCTAAACAGTGGTGAAAAACGTCTGTGCGATACTTTTCTGGATTAACCTGTGAACCTCTCATTTCATTTATTGGTTATTTTTAATAGAAACAATCATAAATCTTGGGCGTTTATGAAGCAAGAAGGGTAAGGAAGAGGTAGAAGGTTCCTTGATGAAAACAGCTTTATTAAAAGTGAGATTAAAAGGGTGCTTACCAAATCAAATCAATCAATGTAGAACATGGCGACTAATAGCAAAGAACAGAACCAACTGTCTTACATACTACTAAACTAAAATTATATATGTACGAGTATACGGATTTGATTATTTTAACCATAGAGACAGAGATATTAATAAAATTATTGGGAAATTTATTCATCTGTATCTGTATCAGTCATATACGGCCCACTGCGGGTACAGGCCTCCTCTACAATTGAGAGTAACTACGATTGAGAGTCCACCACGATGGCCTAAAATTTAATAATGTTAAGATTATATTAAACAGTAATATTCAAAGATACTAAAAACCGACAAATGTGGCTGCCAGCATATTGACTGGGGTGGCGGGTCCAAACCCTAGGTCAACTTTTCAGGGTTATGTGTGCATTGATAGTCAAACACCAAGCACTATAACGGTGAATGAAAAGTTCATGAGAAAATCTGCATACTATAGCGATTTGTAAAAAAAACTATGACATGTAAAGTCCGCCAACCCGCACTAGGCCAGCGTAGTGGACTATATGGCCGAACCTCCCTAAATCGTACTTTCAATTGTACAGGATTGCCCTACAGTGGGACGTATATGGGCTGATACAGATAGAGATCCCCAGATTATACGCATGTTTACAAACGGCGTGAAATGGGGTAAACAATGTTCCCATCTTAAGTGATAAGTGAATGCAAGCATCTCACCCCTTTGTGATCGATCACCGACTTCAATTCGTGAACGAATTTCGTGGGATGCCACTCTTTATTAGCTGAGAGTACATCGAATTTTCCGCTGATTAATTACTAGTAAAGTAAAGGCTTTTGGATAAGTTAATGTAAGTGTTATTGCTTAACAGTGTGCGCTGGTGCATTTTCTGATACAAATATTACAGCAAATATTTTCTTAATTCGTTTTATTTTTGAGAGGAATTTTCGCGTTATGAGCATAAATAGGTATTTTAATTTGTTCAAATAATTAAAATGCGAGTCTTGAAAACTAGGCATAAATTACAACAATAAGTCATGGGCAAAAAATAAATATTATTTTTAATTTTGTTGGCACGAACTTATTTCTTTTGTATCTAATTATTGATAATGTAAATAGAAAATACAACTTTTGAACCTGAAGCGTAATCTGGTTAAAATTTCTCTCTTCTCCTATCCTTAAAAGCCTCATCGACTTCTAACCAACATTCATCCCTTACATTGAATCAAAGAGCAAAGTAAAGCACCCCCAGTGATCCATCAGGAATCTGTGATGTACCCCAGACATTTACGAGCTGAATTATGACGTATACTTTCCGCCACAACCGGGCACTTTGTCACAACTGCTCGTGTTTGCCTTGTAAACTTTATTTATCGCTGTGCTGGCCTTTTAATATCGGGATATCGGGATATCTAGTTGATATATAAAAATTTTTGTAAATTTATTTGTAGATTTTCAGATGTATATAGGCGATGGTAACTGCTTACCATCATGCAGGCATGCATTTCTTTACTATTGTATAAAAAAGTATAATTTGCCATTGATGCAGATATTTTTGTCTCATTGTAAAATTTAAATTTACTTGGTAAGAATTAAAATTAAATATACACCCGCATATTATATGTTCTATGATTGTAAATTACAAGTTCTCCTTGCCTTCTGAATGTGTAGCTGTGTTATAATAATTACAATAAAACGATGAATATAAGTACTTGTCTGTATATGTATATAGAGCACCGTTACAAGAAACTGTAATGTTTAAGACAGGTTTTTTCATCCTATTGTTGATTTAAAGGGCGAAAGTTGTGTTTCTTCTTGTTCACGCACACATGGTTAGACCATTTTCGATGAATTTTGGTAAACAGGTAACTGATACCCTGGATTAACACATAGGTTACTTTTTATCCCAGAAAACCGTAGAGTCTCCGTGGGATTATTAAGGAGTCTTCCCACTCAAACAGTTATACCTATTTTATCGAAATTTAGTATAGAGGTAGCCTGAATTAATGCATAGGCCATTTTTTATCCTGTAAAATATAGTTTTACCGTGGAATGAGTAAGGAATTCAAATATGTATATTTCCTACTCTTTTAAACTCATAGGGATAGCTTAGGATAGAATATAGAGCTATTGAAATTGGATATAATACGACAGGATTGCATGCCTTCAGCCATGGTTTCGATTGAGACGGAACAGGACGGATGTAATGGGATGGAACGAGAAAAGAAGCATAAAAGAAAGCAGTCACGTAAAGTTTAAATATAAAACAGTTAATACGCGAAATAATAAGTGTTTGACGTGCATTAGAGTCAAAAAGTATCTGTATCCGAAGATAGGCCGAGCCGCTAGTCTAGGATAAGCAAATACTGTACCAACAACTAGACAAATTTGAGTTTGTATATGCGATCACTATACGGGCGGATCTAAACATCCTACCAAGTTGTGAACACAACAAATCTAAAACAAAAACCAACCAACGCTTATAATTATAGTTATAAAAAAATAATTGCAGTCACCCCTATCTACAACGTCTCGATCGAAAATAGAAAGTTAATGTGTGTATATAGGTAAATTTCTAATGGTGTCCACCACCGCTTTTTAGTCGTGGTTTCACTTCAGATTGATTACAGTTTTTCTATAATCAAGCTAAAATTATCAAATCTCTCTTATTAGCTTACTTTGGCCGACCTTATCTATTACCAAGGAGGTTTCATTAACGAATGAAAGGTTCCATCATGGAAATACTTAGCTTTGCATATGTGTAGCTGTCTTGTACATAACTTGTATGTAGTCTGGCATTTTATTCCAGACTAATTTAGAGATATATCGACGTTTGTCTTTTATAATGACACTAGCGGCCCAACCCAGCATCGCCTGGATATATATATTTATTGATTCCACTCCACACCAAATACATGTTATTTTTCGTATAAACTCTTGTATATCTAAACTCCCGTCTCATCCGTCTGTTCAGTCTCTTCCCGATCCGACCCGTCCTTTCTCTTTATTATCCATCCCGTCTTATGACGTGCATTTACATTTCGTCCTATCAAATCTGTCAGCTATCCCAGCCCTCTCCCGTATCTTCCACTCTCTTATATCCCGTCTCTATATACAAAAAGATCGCCTTATGAATTTTGACATTAAAATCTTTAGCGATTTTGATTGTCCATCATTGGATGGACAAGGAATATTGATTCCTTCCCTTATTTCAGCCCCACAATGCTGTTTTTTCAAAAATATTGCACGCCATTACTTTTTGTTAGTAATAAAGAGTTAAAATATAAGTTTTCGTAGAAATAACCTTGGTTGGTAGAAATAACCTTGGTTTCGATTTTCATTGACATAACATTTCAACTCTTTTTTCACCTCCTTTAGGTATAATATAACCTATCTCATTCCGATATGATATACATTTCTATTAGTGAGTTATAGCGAAGGAAAGGCCACTGTAAAAATTCGTGATAAAAATGAAATTCGATCTTGAAAAGGAGTTATAACTTCTTGCGTGTGAAAATTATATATTTCATTGTCCTATACTAATGTAGCTTGATATATTCTCCTTCCTCCTGCCCTCCTTGCGTCAATACCCCAATGCAATGGTCGTGATTCATCCCAGAAGCAATCCTGCGCGCACGATGTTTTGCTATCTGGTCCGATTCTTGGCGACTTGAATCACTTCAGCCACGTTCATATTGAATGTGGTGCGGATCTGATCTGTCCAACGGTTTGGGTTTCTGCCCCTTGATCTCTTACTCTCCATTCGTGATTATAATTTTTTGGAGGTTGTTGGGTGTTTTCGGTCGATGTGGCCAAATACTCAAAAAATTTCCTTAGGCAGATTTCGGAGAGCCTTGGTTTCCTATCAAGCTTGAGTTCTTGAAGGATAGAGATGTTTGTGCTAAACGCTGTCCACGGAATTCGGAGCATCTTCCTCCAGCACCACATTTCAAAGACGTCTATGCGATGGCGGTCTCTTACCTTTAATGTCCATGTCTCTGCTCCATATAGAAAAATGGAAAAGACTAGAGCATCTACTAGTGCAACTTTTGTCTTTTTGCTGATACTCCGATCCTTCCATATATTGTCAAGTTGAGATATTGCAGTCTTTGCCATTCCAATCGTCCTTCGAACTTCAGCCTCGCAAGATCAATAGTTGCTAATGCTAGAAATGCATTTTGTGCTCGTTATGCATTTTGTATGGCAAAATGATTTTTTCTTTATTTTATACTTTCATCAATTTAATCGAGATAAAAACTATCCATTTTTTTTAAGTTGGAACAAATAACACATATCTGCAAAGTTTCATTATAATCAGTTCAGTGGTTTAGGAGCCCATCGCGGACAAACAACGTGACACATGATTTATATATATTAAGATTTTATACTCGTAGTACATTTTACGTTTTACGAGTATAAACTGCTCCAGATGAAAAGCACTGACGGCTACGGTATAATTTTACTGTAGTAGTAGTTAGTAGTTATACAATAATTACGAAAATTCTAGTATTTTAAAGTACTTAATAAATGACATTATTTTTACTAGATTAAAATAATAATTGTCAACTCTCTCACTATCTCTTCAGCAGTCTACTACTGAACATAGACCTCCCCTAAGGATCTCCACATCGACCTGTTGGAAGAATTACAGACTGTCGTGTACTTATTCTCCATTATCCCGGTCTGATTCAAAGCTTTTCTTATGAATCTGGATTTCTACTTAAGTATCTGCATCAGCATCAGCAGTATCTGCTTTTCGGTGTGAAAGATATTGTAGCCAGAGTAACTACTAGACATATTGAGACTTAACATCTTGTGTCTCAGGTTGGCGAGCGCAGTGGAATGCCAAGCATTACTTTGTAATTCAAAGTGTTGTTTGGTTTTGCCACTGTTCATGAACGGTCGTATTGTTTACCATTAGGTGAACGTCATACTCGTCTCGCCATTCATAGCAATAAAAAATTCTGCGCTAGATACTGCGATACATTTTATTTTCAAGCATACTGGCATAACATTTTTACTGTCTGGATCTTATTGTTCTAGCAGTAAGACCTAGGGGGGTTAATCTGCGATCCGAATAGAGGTTCGAATGTTTGGACGTCTCACATCAAACTGTAGGAATTTGACTAGGTACTCTAGAAGATGTTATAATCCTCAATCGTACGCCGTAACGATAGACTAAGTTCGGAGTTGATTATAAGTATCACAGAGAACAGAAGAGTATCAAATTTTTAGAAGTGGAAAAGTTATAATTTGCATCGGAAGTTGAACGTTCGAAGGTGGAATGATGGTCATAGGATGTCTGTATCAATCTGATAACAATCACTGTACATTAAGGCAGAATTCGAAGTCAGTCTGTGTGATGACAGATATCCGGTTTTGAATAGTCCGGCATAAAAGTACAAGGGGTGAATAAAGATCGCGGGGTGAATAAATATTTTTTTACGAATTATTATTAAATAAAAGCCATTGATTTGTTATTCCAGTAAAAAATTGTTACCTAATTTAAATTTAACAAAGCCGTAAAACAACGTAAGGCGCATCAAATGAACACAAACAGGCAAACATTTAGGTATAAATTAAATTTGAAAATCAAAATTGTATCAATCCGAAATTTACGATGGAAATATGTGGACGCCTACTCAACACTGCGTTGACGGCATTATAGTAATTTTATCGTATAAATATAAAAAAAGCAACTGAATATACATATCCACACAGATTGTAGCCCGCTAAATGTATGGTTTGTAGCTGCTTAAATATTTACACACAAAACACATTTCTAATTAAACTGCAATTTGAGCTGGTGTTAAAAGTCATATTTAATTATAGAGCTTCTGTTTAACTTGCTCTTTTTTGTTTCAATAACTTAGGTAGTTTATATAATCAATATTTGTAAATGTTTTTTGCGCTGTCGAATTTCTTGGGGCTGTAATATTCAATTATTAATAGGATTAGGATCATTAAGAATCGAAACTTTTTGGTCAGGTATTTGGTCATAAAAACCTTCAGGGTAGAATGAAGCATGAGTACGTTTTTATTTGACTTAAAGGTCAATGAATCGAAGTTGATTGGTTTATTAATGAAATATGGTCCGTACCTTTCAATGTATATTATTTTTTATATCTTAGAACTTGAACTCAAATATTTCGCAATAGCCTTGTAGATCAATTTCCTAAAAAACAAAAACGAAGAAACTTTTAATATGAAGTTATCTTTTAATATGATTTCGAAAAGTTCTCACTAATCTGTATCAGCCCATATACGTCCCACTGCAGGGCACGGGCCTACTCTACAATTGAGAATATGATTGAGAGTGGTTAGGCCATATAGTCCACCACGCTGGCCTAGTGCGGGTTGGCGGACTTTACATACCATAGAAATCGCTATGGTATGCAGGTTTCCTCACGATGTTTTCCTTCACCGTTATAGTGCGTGGTGATTGACTATCAATATACACATGACTCCGAAAAGTCAGAGGTATGCCCTGGGATTCGAACCCGCGACCACCGTGAACATATTGGCAGCCGCGTCTGGTCCGTTTACCAACAGGCCACCACGCACTTCTTCTTCTTCTTCTTCTTCTCACTAATAAATTAGATTAAAATATTAATCATGAATCATTGTTTTATAAATGACGGGGCAAGCACAGACTATTTTATATTCATGCATGACAATACATAAATACACCACCATAGGCCCACGTCAACTCAGCAAAAAATAAATAAACTTTAAATACAATAATCGACGTATAATAGTTCCATTATTTCTTTTTTTTTACAATCAGTCACAAAAGCGACACAATTTTTTAAAGAACTGGCAACATACACTACGAAAATGTCAACTAAAAAAGAAAAAATAAACAAGCATGTTGGCGCGCAAATATAGTCTGTGTCTCGCATGAGCAATGACCCTGCCTGCGTGCGTCGCAGCATCGCGTGAGAATACGTATTAAGCCAGCGAACATCACAGTGATTCTATCGTGCAGGCTCGATGACCAAGTTCCGCTCTTTGAACCATAGACAACGTACCGAAACCTTGTCAAAGATATAGACAAAGGAGGTCGCATTGTTTTTTTAAATTCCTGTCAATTTTGGTTTCTGTTTTCGCAATGACGACTAGAAGCAACTTAAAATATTGATGTATGGTTAATCAACTGAGATGGATCACCAAAAGTAATACATTCAAATGGTTTCAGTGAAAACTTTTCACACAAGTATCACCAATGATGCAAAGTTACAAAGCAAAATAGTGACTACTAAAGCATTAATACACATCCCACATAATTCCTTGATATGTACTCATTATATAAAACGAATGACCACATCAAAATATTTTACCCAACAAAACTAAAACAAGATTCCTTAAACATAGCATAACCACAGTTTTTACACAAAGGCACAGCATACAGCCTTGGTGTGCGGTTGTCAAACAAGCGTATACATGTGTGCGAGCGGTGGGCGGCATCCGGACTCACGCCATTCGATTCCCCGAAGAGGAAATCGTTACGGCCGGCAAATTGTGCCCTAACCACTAGTTTGGGCCACGGTCGACTCCCAACACGCAGATGTTATTTACTCGCTATATGCTTCAATAACGAAATTGATGGTAATACGTACTGGGTTTAAGAATGCTGTTTTAAGAATATTTAATTGTATCCGTTGCATTCAGTACTGATTGCACCTTATGTGTCTTTCAGATTTAATACAATGTTGTTACGGATATAATGTTACTGCTATTACTCTTATACTTAGCTATTTATATATGTATCTCTTCAAAGGTATGTATACTAGGTAGGTACTTTGCTTTATCAAGTGACGCAGAAACGCAAATTTTACTAAATGGACATAATGGATAGATGTATAAAGAATAATTGAATTTACAGACAAAAAGTAATGCAATTTTCAATGTTTCGTTTTTAAGGAGTTTGGTAATTTTAAATTTAGAATCACGCCAAGTAGATTGTAGCGGAGACGAGTAAAGGCGGGACAAGAGTAAGAAAATAATTTATGGAAAATATATATGTCATACTGGTATAACACTAAAATGCTGTATGACCGGCCTTAATCATTTAAAATCCCCCTTTCCCTAATTTGCGCTCACAGTGCTGTGCCATCAGATTTTGATTGTAGTGAGTCGATAAAATCGATATTGCAAGAATATCTTCAAAGTGACTTTATTACTACAAGAACTATTGTATTTTCGTTACTACAAGAACTATTATATGACAGGAAAGTAATGAACAGTGAATACATTTTTCACCTGACCTTTGTGGATGCAGACGAAATGACCAACCCACATATTTTGACTAAGGTATAGACTTGTGAAGTTAGGCTTTGTAGGGTTGGGGATAATGTTTTGATAGTGCACGTCTTGTGATCTCGTCTTGGCAACATTTTACATGATAATATTTTGGGTGGGATTTCTTTTTGGCTATAAAACAAAATTTAAATACTCAAATCGTATACAAAAATCTAATATAAGGTATGATATTATTTGATACAAAAATAGGTTAGCCCACTTAAATATCAAAATCAATATAATAATCCTTTTTTGCATTAAATAAAAACAATTACAGTACAGAAATGACATAATTCTAATAGTACAAGAGACGGCCTTATTGCAACTAGGCAATTTCTTGGAGGCATACCTTTGAAGAGATATATAAATAGTTACAAATTTGAATAAAACTCATTCAATCAATACCATCAGCATCCGCGCCTAAAATCGTCTTATTGCCACTCCCAAAAGCCGTTTCCCTTGGGACTATTCATATAAATAAAAATTTAGGGGCATTAAATTAGGAATATCGTTATTACCTATGCTCCAAGATTTCGCAGTTGATGTCGTCTAAAAGAGGCCATAAACAAATTCATAAGTAGGCTGTGCTCGGTTTTTATGCGTTTTTAAGGGTTTACTCCCCAGAGGGAGCAACAGAAAAGTGAAACTCGGGGTAAAACCTGCGGAACCCTGCTGTGATGTGAAGGGAGAGGGCTTGAAAATTTCACTAGAGTCAAATAAACTGCTTTAGTGGGGTACATCAACGCAACAGCTGGAAAAACATAGACAAAGCGAGAATATTGAGATTACTATTGCTACAAACAAATTTTCTTGATCTAATAATAACAAAATAGCGTGCAGTCATTTCCCACGTTTCCGAATAAGCATATTACAGAAACCTAAATCTTATCACTATATTTCATGTTCAAACTTATTACAGTAATATTTCGTCGTCCTATTTCACCCGTTAAACCAAAATTACAGAAAGTAACTTTCACATAAAAGTATTTCGTCGAACATAATACCGTATAACAATACCATAAAGAAAGTACTCACCGCTCTTACAATTTCCCATGCACGTAGTAAGAGTGGTAATCTTTAAAAGGAAATTACATTTCATCGTCCGTCCGCACATACGCTGGCAACACAGAAATTTTTAATTCAAAACACAGACAACCCATACGCATTAAAATAGGTTTAACCGCCAGCCGTTCCATTTTCAAAAAAATAAAATAAAACAAAAAGGCGCGTTCCCGCCATTTCTCCCGGGCGCGCCGCAAATTCCAGTGGAAAAAATCGTATTTCGAACGCGGTTTGAATTTTAATTGACATACAGTCGGCGTAGAAAAACGCGCCATACGATATAGGGTATCACGTACATATTCGAGTTTACATCTGGTTGACTAGGGTACGTTGTATGTCCACCAGTTGCGGGCAATAAGAATGGCGTCACACGTTCGCATGGACTTGTAGGGCGAACGTTAACTGTAAAGAAGCTTGTAAATCATTCACTGGACAACATTCTAGTCGGGTGAGTGGCTGGGTAATTACGGCAATTAAGTTAGTGATAGGCCGTAAGTTACCTGGGTAAAGTATTCGGTATTTTTTGCAACTCGATGTTGAGATTGAATTTTATTCGGAAAATATAGGTAAATAGAACTGATTGGTAATCTTCAGGTTTATGTAAGAAGCTTACACACATAGGGAAATATGCTCACCTAATTTTAAAGCATATTGAAGGAATAAATTATATGATTCATTTTTGTTGATAAAACTTATAACAAGTTGATGCATATTTTAGACTATTATGTCTAATTAAATATTTTTGGAATATGACATTAAATCCCTTTAAATTTATTCAATAATCCCTTGTAAGTTGCACCTCACATCATAATATAATTTTATTTTACTTTAATAATACACCCCGTAATCCAAACCTTTCACAAATATTAACTCATCACAATAAACATAATTCGCCACAATTAATTTTAACCTTGACAAAACAATTAAAAATAATTAAGACTGGTTACATCACGGCGGTCCATGAAAAAAATATAATCCGGCGTTCATTTTTAATATCTCCATTGAGTCACGTGCAAACAAAATTACAATAAACAATTTGGTAGCGCTCATTACTGGGGGGTTCATCAACGTGAACAACAAATTATTCGACACAAACCGCGGTAATGTCGAACGCCCGCGAATAATTGCCAAATAACCACAGGACTCCTCCCGTTACGTTTAATTTGGCGCCTCTCAATTTGCAGCTAAATTGTTGACGATTAGACAGTGCTTCGGCCGTCGGAGTGACGTACGACAAATGGCATTGCAAACCCCTCATAACTGTACTCGTTATATCTTGCCCTTGAAATTCTTTAATTCCATCGACAGGGGATTGAACCTTGAATAAAAATTCTTTTGCATATTAATGTGATCTGCGATTCTGAAAGTGCTCCGTTTTGTTGCCTTATTCATAGTAAACTGTGTTTAAATTGTAATGCACACATATCTAAACTTGACAATCACGCACATTATGTTATCGAAACGTCTATTTACGCGTCTTGTATGGTGACTGTCGGATACCTACACTAGTTGTTACATCCAGAAACGATTAGTATTCGTGAATTTCACAAACCAAGTCATATGCGTTAGTTCGTATTCGGTTCTTGTTTTACTGGCGGTATCTGACCTACTGAGCCACAAAGTCCGCCAATCTCAATGCAAAACAATAATTAATTTATTCAATTTAAATATGAGGACAAGGCCTTAAAAAACAAATATAATTTTTCCGATTGTATTCTCAGAATGAATTATTATTATATGTTTACAATACACAAAAACCCCATATTCAATTATCAATCATATATTTACATTCACACAATAAAGGAAATTGAAGTTTTTGAATTCGCGCAATAAGCATGAAGCTTATTATTAACCGGCCCTCATTATTTCCAGGTATCATGGCGCATTCGTATGAAACCAGCGCTGCAATCACAGAATACCGTTACACCAAATGAACAAATTGAACATATGAAAATGTTCACGTATGTCGCAAAAAGGGAAACCAATTCCGCACATGCATAATCAAGATCGGCGAGTGTTGGCGCACACAGGCAGCGATGCAAGAGATATGTAACACTGCCGCCCTGCCGCTAGACACCAACCCACTAGTTAGGAAGATAAAATGCGAAGAGTTTCCCGCCATAAGGGGGAAGCAGCCTTCGAGACTTGGCATGGGGGTGCGCGATGAGATGGAAGAAGACTTCGCGGTGAAGACGAGGAACACACCGCCGATGGGAGGGGCGCCGGGGCAGGAGCACCCGCGCATGGAGCACGGGGGCAACGGCTTCTGGCTGGCGGCCGTCACGGCGGCCGGCGCGCCGCACCCCATGCTCGAGACGTGCACCGAGACCGGCTTCATCAACAGCCAGCCTTCCATGGCGGAGTTCATGACCGCCTTGCCCCAGCTGGGAGGAGGAGAACTCAGCCCGCAACACACTCCGCCGGGATACGCGCCCGACCTGCCGTCGCCCGGCGGCGGCCTCAACGTGCCCGAGTACCCCTGGATGAAAGAGAAAAAAACCACCAGAAAGAGCAGCCAACAAGGTGAGCGTCATTTTCTTATTATATATTTTTCGGCGATTTTTCAACAGGCGAGGCTGTATTTGACGTTACAAACGACAGGTTAAGCACTTATCAGACCACGTCATCGAGGTCACTAAAAAGAAAATGGCTCCGCAATCACAAAGAGGTCCGACATTTTCGTTTGTAAGTGCGTCTAACTGCCGCGTGAGTAACTACTTCGGAATTATTATTGTGCCTTTCAACGGCAGCAACAAATGGCCATTCAACCATTGTGTTCTGGTTCACGGTCCCAGAGTTACTTTAATGAACATCAAATTACCACGAAATATATTGAATTGTATGCGGCGACGACGTTTTGTGTCTGTAAGCTGTGTTGCGTCAATGTGTGATGTGTGGGAGTGGTGTAGCGTGGTGGTAGGCTGCCGCGGCGCGCTCGTGGTGCGGGCATTATCCGAGCCACCGACCCGCCGCCAACATGGCGTGTAACGGAACGGACTCGACATGCACTGCAACCACAAATTATAAGTGAGAACATTTTAGAGCGGAATTTATATGCTGACAAGTATAGCTAGTAAATATAGAGAACGGCGGGCTATTCATTACTGTATGCAACTGCAAAAAACGTAGTTTTTTCGCACAATCAAATCTTGCATTACGGTTATATAAAAACGGAATGACCCTAAATTTGTCGTCGGGACAAAGCGGTGATCGTTGGAGAACAATGAGCGCTCTAGATGATCCATCATCATCCGTCGACCGCGCTTGTGGGAACGCGACCTCACCTGGTGTGTCGATAGTCGATACGTCATCCGTGGACGAGATACAAATTACAGCGACGCCTGTACAGACTCCTTGGGAATCTCGATCGCCATAATTGAAATCAAATCGCATAAAATTAAACTGACATGATTTTGATGTAAAGTTTCCAGTAGCAATCCAGTCGACACGTTCTGTTTTGTTTTTTGTACCGGTGTGTGGACGGGTTCTTTTGTTAAGCCATTTGAAGGCGTCGCAGGACTTTTATGTTTTTTATTCCAGTGCTATAATCGTATGTCATAATAGCATTCTTTGTTACGGATTCAACCTGCGCGGCAACTCACATCTCTAGTTTATAATGCTTACTTATCTGTAATCTTTCAATTTATTTCGCCAATCCATAAAATGAATGCAGTGTTCATTAACTAAACCTTCTTTGGGAAAATCTAAGGTTAAAGTAATAATAGACACAGAATTTTCCTCCAAAAAGATTTTGTAAATCTTCACTAATTTCCACAAGTCCAAGCATGTCATAGACAATATTTTCATAACATATTTGAAGAGGATTAACGCTTGTTGTCGAACAGGAGCGACCCCCGCCGCGCGCTCCGGGGGTCCGTGCCGACAAAACGCGCGTATTAACACCACGTCTTGAGACGCGGAACTCGGTGCCCAGCCCGAGACACTCGTACAAAACATCAGCTGACGATCCTTTTATACCCATTAATGAGCTCGGACACGCTTTAAATTAGCTTTCGGAAGCTGCTCAATGCAAAACGAGGTTTTTCAACCAATGATTGTATGAATGATAAATATTGACTTCCAATTTAGTTTGGAATTCCCTATATGCTTAAAGTACTATAGTTGGAGCTTTTAATACATGATAAAGATAAAATATAAGAGGATTTTTATTTAATTAATTTCTTGCCAGTTAAATTAAATATTTTAGGTCACCGTGCAAACATTAAATTTTAAACTTAAAAGCAGGTGAGAAATAATAAAATCAGTTACAGATTGACTATATAGAGACTAGTTCAGGTAAAGTCCTAATTTCTAATGAGCAAATAAAGACAAAAACTATTTTCAAAGCAACTGATGAACAAGATAAATTCCCTAGCAACGATATTTGTGATTTTAAAAGTTAATTATTTATGGCAAAAATAACATTGTAATTTTAATTTCAAACAAAATATAAAATTATTCTTACCCAAAAGAGTATTACAAATCATAAATGAATTACGTAGAATCATAGGCTGAGCCTCGTAACCCACAACAAGAATACTTAGATGAAATAATGGACGGCAGTCATAATCCACCGTCATAATATTAACCAGGTTCATCTCAGCCCAGCTTGTGTTCAAATTAAATCAACGCAATTATTATTTATAGCAACTTACTCGTAGAAAATCAGATCACCCCACTCTATATAATTTAGCATAATCGTAGGGTTGCTACGGACTAACCATCTGAGATTATTTTAAATCACTGTTTCAAACCTCTCTAATTCTATCCTTAAACTAAGAAGACTTGATGATCCATTTTGGTAGGATAATGATACTGAAACTCTTATACGTTGTTTCGTCCTATTAGTAATTAGTCTGGTGCCAGAATTCCCCAATCAGTCACAGATTTTGATGACGTCGATCGAATTAATTTCTGAAACAGCTGGCCCACTCTTGCACTCGATTCCATTTGAAATTTAGCATTAGCATCGGAAACTTGTCGTTTGGTGCCATTGCATTAGCGCACGACTTTGCTCTATTTTATGATCGTGGTGATATATAATGGCACTAAATCAAATCGAGTGTCAAGAGAAGGCCATGAAATTCGATTTTCAAATTTGATTTGAGATATAGCCGTTTTTATCGATACAAAAAAGTACGTCATGACAACGAACAATTCAAACATTATTGCCACAAAACCCTCAACAAAATCGAGTTAGATGTAAGCACGAGAAGCAGAGTATTGGGTATTATTGTATTTTTTCGTATGGCAGCCCCGCACGCAAGGGCTGCGGATCCGGCCGTGAACCGGCTCGGCGGGTAATCCATCACTGTCGGCGCTATCGAGCGATGCACGCCCGGCGCGTCACCAGCGCTCTATGCAACTCGCCTCAGACGCTTTGTGTCCGCCCGCTAAACTTCGATATTGGGTTTACCAACTTTGACTGATTCCTTAAGTGACGGTTTAACGTCTAATTTTGAATCTGCCGTGTGTTTATGGATATCCGGGATGTGGGCTAGGTTTGCTTCACGTATATTAATAGCTTCTAGGAGGATATTATTTACGTAGGCAAAACGCAATGCGCGTTGTATGGATTAACGTTACAGTCAATACCAAAGTTTATAACATTGCGAATATAATCAACCTAAAAAGGATGGCTTTGAAAAAGAACAAATACAAAACAAATAAAAAACGTTATAATAATCTTTGAGAAAGTTATAAAAATAAGCATAAACAGACATTAAATCAATAACCCGCAAAACATCTACACAAAAACATGATTACTCTTATACACATTGATGATACAGATACAAAAAATAATTTAACTTATTCCCCATCAGAATCTCTCCGCACACACACAAAGGCGGCATCTACTTACACAAATCTATCACGGGCTGTAGGTAGATACCTATTAGGGACATGAAACAAATTGTTCGCGGAACCACGCCTCCGGTCGTATCTCCAGAGATCGAAATTAAAATGAACGCCCTGACACGATCGATCATTCCGATTCCACTTTAATACAATGCGGTATTATTTTTGCACTGTCTCAATTTGTTCAATATATCGTGATTGACTGACGCGTGATACGCTCTTCTTTTATTTATATTTTATTCATCAAATTGCTTTTGCTTATAAAAGGTTTATTCAACGGTGTACGGTAACGGAAATATGGAGAAAGCTAGAGATTGATCATTGCCCTGCTGAAGTGAAATTCAAATTTTGATTATATTTTAGTTTGTGACTCAAGTTTTTTTTTTATGCATCATCATAGCTAGAAAAAAACGTTGTAAAGTAATTATTACGATAAAGATTTTGTAATTGTGGTGGTTTACTGGTCTCATATGTCAGAGGCCGCCTGGGTAGGTACCACCGTAATGTCTATTTCTCCCGCCCAACAGCAGTGTAAACGCACTTTTGTGTTCTGGTTTGAAGGATATTGTAGCCAGAGTAAAGTCCACTGATAAACATAGGCCTGCGAAATGATACTATAGTACTAAAATTATTTCGCTTTATTGATTAGCTAAAATAGCATTTTGTGCTCTATCCTCACAGATTTTTCTCAGGCATTGGTGTTAATAACTAGTAGAATAATTATGCAATGTGCGACTTGGTGCATTAGGTGACAGCTGTCAGGAAATTTTAATATGTCAGGAATTATAGACAAAACAACATGTTAAAATGGGTCTAACGATTTTCTTGCTTCTGTAACATAAAATACGAGTATTTACTGGTGGTAGGTCTCTCATATGTGGGAGGCCACCTGGGTAGGTACCACCAGCCAGAGTAACTACTGGGCATATTGAGGCTTAAAATCTTATGTCTCAGGATAGCGAGCGCAGTGGATATTGCCATGCATTGTTACTGTCCATGACCCATCGTATCGCTATTCAGACCAATATTATTTTTTTAAATTGTAAAGAGTGCACTTTATATTAGTTACTTTTAGTGTTTTATAGGTCATCTTAAATCTTAATATATATGCACTACTGGCCTTTGAAAATAAATAGATGGAAAAGGAAGAAAACAAGGGCATAAGATTGTAGTTCGGTCCCGCTGGCTTACCGAAATGCAGTCGCAAAACTGTCACTTCACTGCAGTTCTCTTTTTTTTTAGTTGGTATATAAAAAGTTAAATACCTACTAAAATCAACCAAGCAAAATGATCGCATTGTGTATCTTTTAGTCAACATCCTGTTTCGGACTAAACATAAATACACGGATCAACGCGAAAAAACATATAAATCTGTTTTCGTAAAATATCTTTTCTATCTGACCAGAGCTGCGGTTACTAACAAACCTAGTTCAATTAGTGACATATATATGAAGACTACTGTATATATTATAAAGCATATATAAAATCGCGTGCCACTGTCCGCGTTCTGTAAATAAACAGCTGAAATATTCACTCTAATAGGAGTCTATTACATATAATGATGATACGATGGGAACCTTGTCATTTTGCGCTTGTTTGTCTGTGTACCTAGTTTTTATATGGCCCGTTTATTTATTGAAAAGTGCTTGCCTGGACTGTGTAGTACTGGAATTGATTCTCCGTATGAACCATACTTGTAATATGTTGTGAGAAGATTAGCCACGATTAAGTTCTTTCTCATAATGACGGAAAATAGGTTTATCTCAAACAGTGGTTCTGAACCGGTGGTCCACGGACCACTCTCATCTCTGGAAGCTTCCCAAGTAATGAAGAGCCGGGCATGCCATTCGCGTGATGGTAAGCGATACGACTGTTCATGGACAGTAGCATAACCAAACAGCACCTTGAATTACAAAGCAATGTTTGGCATTCCACTGCATTCGCCATCTTGAGACATAAGATGTTAAGTCTCAATATGTCCAGTAGTGAATCTGACTACAATATCCTCTAAACCGAAACACAACAGTGCATTTAAACTGCTGTTTGGCGGAAGAAATAGACATTATGAAAACCTTATGACATCCATGTATGAAATAATAAATGTATAACTTTATTAGAATGGCAATATTATTGTTACATTTAAATTCGTTAAAAGTATTAATGAAGTCAATACTACCAATTTATTTATTTTAATAATATCCTCCTCGTTAAGACTCGCTGTAACTAAAATGGCCTATTAACCAAATTTTACACATAATCGTTTGAACCTTTACAGAAATAGAGCGTAAATAATCGTATTTTTCTACGGTGAAACACACAGGTAGTCTTTTGTCTATGGTAGACGAAAGTGACCACAGAGATCCACAAATTTAGCAATAAATCTTTTTGGTCGGTGCCCTTTGATTTATGTGAAAAATGGCCATAAATTTTAGGTTACGTCGGCAACTCGGGTTCTATGCGGTCAGCAAACGTAACACGAGTTATCTAATTTGGAGGTTAATTTAAACCATAACTAAAACACAAAAAAATCTAGCGATTTGCTTCACTTCCTCAATTTGTATCAAAGCCGAAAAGGTTTTATATCATTTAAATTTTTTATTTAATGTGTTTGATAAAGTAACTGTTTATAAACTTCCGCGATAAAAAAAAAACTGTCTTATCTTGGGTTCTTCAGAAATTGAATTTGATTTAGTAATCCAACCTAAATGTTTAAAAAAAATCCAATTTCGTATTTGTATTTAATATAAATAAATATATAACATTCAACAGTCACATACATATTCCTGGCCCCACACTAAGACGAAGTATTATGTTATGGTATCAGAAGGTATGAGAAACTTTTCGGTCTCACAAACACCTAGATCCGAAACAAATACCTGTGGATCATACAAATTTTTATCTCAATGCGAGGATCAAACCCGCGGGCTGTCTTTTTACAGCCGGGGTCTAACCAACTGCGCCACGGAGGCTGTCAATAATGTATTGCGTTATATGCAGGTAATTTCGCGATAATAAAAACATTTTCTTTCTCATTATTTCTTCACTTATCAAAGTTCTTTATCACATAATGATCAATCATCATCATCATATCAGCCACAGGAAGTCCACTGCTGAACATAGGCCTCCCCCAAGGATTTCCACAATGACCTGTTGGAAGCGGTCTGCATCCAGCGACTTCCTGCAACCTTAGCCAGATCGTCCGTCCACCTTGTAGGCGGGCATCCGACATTTCGCTTGCCTGTGGCCTCCACTCAAGAACCTTTCGGCCCCAACGGCCATCGGTTCTACGAGCTATGAGCTGTAATGATCAATAGTTAAGTTTAAAATCGAATAGAATGCTAACACTCTCGGATCAATCGGGGATCTGTCTAGCTAACACTCGGGATCTCGGATTCGACTCTACATAACGCAAATGAGGATGAGCATTTCGAGTTTTTTTTTTCTTTATTCTAAACTGACACCAAAATAAATAATATCAAAATACATAACTGATTAATTCATAGTAATCGTGTTTTAGTTTAATGTCGTCATGTCTTTACTCGGTAGATCTATATCACAAAATGTCAAACATAAAGTGCTAATATAATCTATCGTGACTCGGTAAAATATTATAAAGAGCACGTTAAATCACACGCCGACCTACTAATCATAATTCTATTAAAAAGTTGTGAAACACAGCGCAGTAGCCGCCACAAACATAATAATTTCTCGGCTATAATAACGGCATTCACAGGCTGTCAATACAAAGTCGGTTATGATTTACGCGCGGGCACACCAACACTTTCACCTCGGTATCACTCCGCGCACATAAATCAATGCGTACGGCATAACTGCCCTTTTGTGGCTCTTTTATGGCCTTACAAATATACACGTTTGAAGGTTAAATCGACGCTTTATTTTACTATTAATTAGCAGGTTTGAAGACACATTTTTGATAACATATTGTAGAATATTATGGATGCGATTGATGAGTTTATACTTAGTAATTTTAGTCAGTCACAAGGTTACTGAATATAAGACTCATCAAACAATGCCAAAACATCCTGTTGGAAGCGGCTAGTATCAATCAATTTACACTTTTCTAATTGATAGTTAACACATTCATAAAGTTTACAATACATCATTTACATAATTTCACTATCGAAACCTGCTAGTCATTCTATGGCCACCAAAACAGCCAAGCGAAGGCTACCAAAAAAACCCACTGCATCCAGGAGCCGCCATCGCTCCCAACAAACAAATAAACGAACAAACAAAACGTAATCCGCCGCCTAAGTCGACATAAAGAACGCGTCAATCAATAAATCACTTTCGCTAAGGGCGGCCGCTCGCGGCGCCTGCCTTTGTCCTGCACATTGTCGGCGCCGATTTTTACAGCAATTAAAGACACTTACCTGCCAGCCTGTACGTAATCCTATTAGACTGGTGAAAGGGATAGATACAGCCGCGTGGGCGGGCGTGCGAACGAGACAGAAAGACATTGCTCAGCGCTTTCAAACCGTCTAATCCTTGAATGGCCTGAATGAACGGGTGATGATCTGTTTTCGAACCGGTTGCGGTATTGAACCTGTGTTAATTGTACAAGTTTTCCATGGATTATTTATAATAAATCTTTTTACTGAAGCTTTTAAGTATGGTTCCGGATGTGACTGTTGTTTTTTTAATAGTTTTTGACTGACCCATGTAACAATAAGCGAAAAAAGTTCCGCTGTTGCGTTTCTTTCGGTACGTCAGATTACGTAAACCTAGTTAGTAGAAAGAAGTAAGATATTATTATCCAACCAAAACGCAACCACCGCAGAAGTTGATAGCAAACCAGTCACATTATCTTGTCCTATTGTTAGACTTTGCAGATATTATGGACTATGTATCTGGATTATGTATATTGTAAACCTGGTATCTAGGCCTGTATAAATGAGATAAGTATGTCTATATTGTACTTCCATTGTAGTCACTGGTCGGGCATTCTGCTCTCTTTTTATGCCAGTATTAAACAAAATCCGTTTCTCTTATTACACTAATCAGAAACACAAAACGTGTACAATCACGCACAAGTGTTAGAATTAAATCCAAATACAATTATTCAATTAAATTTCACACCCCTCACACGAAACTCAAACTATTCCTGTAAACTGATTTATCATATCCGAGAGAGTTCTCAAACAAGCGTCATTTTACACGCATAAACCTCGTATCGCGAACCACAATTGTCGATCCCAACAAAACATTCCCGACAATACGTAAAACACATATTTGGCTAATGCATTTACGTCATCTTCAACGTATCAAACCAAAAGGGATTAACTCTATCCTTCTACCCATTGAAATTTACTCCTTTTGCGATTGGAATAAAGTTCAAAATGCATTGACATCATCTTCAACCGATCTAACGAAAAAGGAAGTAACTGATCTTATTTATATTAAAATTTACACCTTCAAGCTTTACAATAAAGTGCACAATGCAATAACAAATATTTCTGGTAGTGGAAGCATAAGGTAGAGAGAAGGGTTCTGCTTGTGCCATGTTGTCCGGTTCCGGACATGAGTTTGTTAACCCACAGTAATTAACTAAGTTTGTGCACTACACATTAGTGAGTGCTTCTTGATAGAAGAGAAACATGTGGCCCAGGAACATGGGGGTAGTGAAATTTAAGTTAACTTAAGTTTTATCCCGCATTAATTAAAATGTAATATTGTCGTTGGAATCATTCTTTGTAATAATCATTATTTTGTTATGTGAACATCTCATTAGTTTTGTTTGATGTTTCGAATTAAAGTATTACCTATCGTATTGGGTTCTAGGCACCCTTTGGTAATATGGCTGTACTGTATTACTTAACATTTTTAGTGTAAAAATGTTACATAGTTATACCTTTTCCACTACCAAAGAAGTTGAGTCGCTCGTTAGAGTTTTAGAAAGATGGAGGTAAAACATTACAAAATAACAACGAATAAAAAACCTCGACATTAAAAAAAAATAGTAAGCATTTATTTGCTTGCTTACATAATATGTAAAACAAACTTTACATTTCAAAATATCACACACAGCAAATTACTATAAGATTTGGAAATCAGTCATATGGAGCACGATCCATCACCTCTGAATATTAGCAGCATACATTAATTACATAACAACAATCGTGGCTTCTAAAGTGTATTAAAAGACGCTTTTGGAAGACATGCGACTCATAGGAACTCCCCGAGAGAGCCTCACCGCGTATTAGCTCCGACATTATAAATCAAAGGCAAGCATCTTAAAGCAAAGCCGCGAAATCCGTTTAATCATCTCGCACGCTATTAATAACGCCTTTGAAATTAAACAATAAATTTAGCGGGGCTAATCGCGCGAGGCGACCGCAACACAACCGCTCGCTGAGTCAACATTTATAGAGACAAATTGTTGCGCCACTAACACTGCCTTTACGATGTATTAATCTTGAGACGCTCGTAGACGCGCTACGCTCGTAGACCCTCCCCTGTACGATCGTCTACGACGTCGCCTACCATACCTTAAAATCGTCTCTTAAAAGTGACATTTTTTTAGCTGATTTGGTAAGTAGGCTGCTCGCACACTGAGCAACTTTTTGTATATTTAGACAAGTAATTTATACGATGTGTGCCATCATTTTAATAGTGATATTAAATTATTTCATGTCTATTACTAAACATTGTGTAATAAACAAGGTTCATATTTTGTCGTTATGTGTCATTTCACAAATGAATATAAAAAGAAACCATTAACTATATTAAAATGATGTTTTAAAATAAAAGTGGTCTGTAATAACTTCATTGAGTTAACTAAGTGTCCATACATTAGTGTAACTGAAATCATTCGGTTCATTTGGTATTTTATTAGTTTAGAGGTAAATTGTTCAGGTAGAGATATTGTTACTTTATTCGATTTTAAAGAGACACTCCAATACATCAAACATAACTAAAAAATAAATTAATTTACAGATCAATAAACTCGCAATTTAAATAATAGAATCCTGTGTCTGTTTCTGTCAATTTACTGTTATAAAATCAATAAAGAACAAATTGACCGTTCACCGGAGCAAAAATATAAAAGTGACAAAGTGGGCAAACAAACGATTGTTGACCTTATCACGTCGGAGGGTGATAGTGCCGTTTTCTTACCATTACCCTCGCATGATATATGACGGGCGGCGTGGCGACTGCGACACAACTATTAGTGCATCCGTCATTAGTCTCCGTCAGCGCAGCGTTTAGCCGCGGCCCCACTGCTGCATAAACAACTACATCTCGTCTCCGGGGGCTCTTACTCCGGCTGACGTCATTGTTATCGATGCCTTGTGTCCATTATTGGTTCTTGGACTGATTTTTTTTAATTTATACCAATGTCTGAATTTTGTATGTAAATTAAGAATTGATGCATTCAGATAGAATTAGGACCCATAAATAAACGCCGTATAAAAATGTAACGAGGTGTATGGTACACGACAAATGTATCAGATTGAATAAAATCACCTGTATGAAAATGATTGTCAACGTTTAAGACAGAAGTGAGTTATGCCGTCGTCCGCCATTAATAACGGCGATAATGTACGGCCTGTCCGCAATAAGTAGCTACATATCCGAGCACGGCCTGCAGGGCTCGTTCGTCTCGTCACGAGGGTGTTAATTTGCTAAGACCCCGACGTGCTAATGAAACCCGCGACTTACCGCTGACGTCCCGCCCGATCCCCGCGCGATAAACGCTCACAAGAATCCCGCAGGAAATTGGCGCTTTCAAACTGGCAACTTGTACGCAAACTACGATAAAATCTATCCCATTATGACGTTAAAAAATCAATGTTTAATTAAACGGGACACGTTTAGATAAAGACGTAATGTAACGTTCACACTTCACCCTCGCAATATCGAGAGTGGGCGATCGATGGAATCACTCCGCTTTGGAACTAATTTGATTTTAGCATATTAAAGGGGGTGTAACATCTAGATATAAGGAACGCGTCTTGCGGTCCCACCCCGCGGTAATAACGCAAATGATGTAAGGTGTGCCCTTAATATCCATCACGCGCGTCCCCGTATTTGCTTATCTATGAAAACACGGAAGTGTAAAAATCGTCGTGAAAACCCACACGAGGGTTTCGAATGGTGCGCTCCACACTTAAGATTATTAACTTTTAAGACAGTACAGCGCTTTAGTCTTACTTTAAAATATACTGAAATGTTAACATCAAGACAAAACCAAAAAGATGAAGCGGGAGTACAAGTTATATGCAAAGGTAAGTAGGTTGTCCCATATGGAACATACAGGGAAAGATGCAAATTCTTGCAAGATTTAGTTAGCGTAAGCAGAGCATTTTCTATAAAGGATTGTTATCTAAGATTTTTATATGAATTGTCATTAAAATCAATGGGTTTTTTAAGCGATCCAACGTGTACTTTTCATGCGACATTATTAGTTTTTAGTCAATTTATCAAACTACTCTCGATTACCTTATTTATCTGATAAACCCCAATATTTCTATATTCCTAAGAAGTCAGGTCAGTTATTAACCGTCACGATAAACATTGTATACAAAAAGCAGCACAAAGCATCCAGCTTTGTTTAAATATTAAATTTTATTAAAAGTTTTCGTATCTGATTCGGTAAAGCAACAAAATCCTTTTCACGGCGGCACCAAACTCATTTAACTTTACGAATCCGGCCCGCTCAAAAATTTTCCTTTAAATATTTTCCTCCTTCGATTTCGATTCTATCGATTGTTCCGCCATCCTCCTTTTACGATACATTTATTTTATTTATCGGATTAAACGAGATCTTGCGTAATGAACATCCTGGATTGTTTTTATTGTATAAAAGAATTTATAAAGTTACTAGCGGTCGGACCCGGCTTCGCCCGGGTGCATATAGTTTTTGAGTCCAGTTCACATCAACAACATAATTATTATTTCGCGTATTAACTGTTTTATTTTCAAATTCCATGCGACCACCCGTTATTTCCCGTTTTGTCCCATGTCATTATGTCTCATGACGAAAAGCATGCAATTCTGTCTTCTCCTGTCCTGTGCTAGCGATTCGAATTTGAACGAGTAGCAAATATGTATATTTGAATTGCGGTTTCATCCCACGAGAATACTACATTTTTTTCGGTATAAAAAGTTAGCTATCTCTACAGTGAATGTCATGAAAATTAGTCGAGCCATTTTTGCGTGAAAAAGGTACAAACTATACTACTCACAAACTTTTGCGTATATAAAATTAGTTTTTATTAAGCGACTGTATCCGTGTATAACATTAATATTTTTTCTTTGCATATTGAAGGTTGATATCATTCTGTGTATTATAAGGATATTCTGTTTAATTACTATTTATTAATGACAATAGTAGTTTCAATAAAGCCTTTTATTGAGCTATAAATATTTTAAAAGTAAGTAAATTAAATATCACTAATAAATGGTGAATGTTATTGATAACATTTAAATTCTTTAAAGTAATTTGTATCATACTTACAATCCTACGTGTTACGAACATACCTATAGATGATTGCAAAAAATATAGGATCCATGATATACTATCCAGGCATTACAATAAAATAGTCTAGCACGTTAGGTTATATAATTAGCCCCGCGGCTGAACGCGTGTGTCTAGAATTACTCTCACGTTACCTCAAGAGATAAATGATAAAGAGAGGTTGCCATTTTCTAATATTAATTTGTCTTGTGTTGTTTTAATGTCTGTACACCTTTTCATTTGTGATCTAATTTTACTGTATACATATACATATTTAACATTAAAGAATATTGCTTTTTTTCTAATAATTTAAAGCTAATTCTTATGGCTAATTTTGGAGTCTTTTATCTAGCTTTTATATAATTAATAAATTTTGTATAATTGAGTGAGTCACTAAAGTACACATTCTTGAATGAACGTACATTGTACACAAAGTAACCTGTTATCAAACAGAACATAGTATAGGTTATGGTAACATTGGTAAAGGTCGACGGAAATAAATGTGGGTGCAGGAGGGTAGATAACTGGGTGTGTAAATGTGTCGTTCAGTCGACAGCCTCTCAATCGGATGCCGGGCACATAAATAAGACGCCCTCGCTTATCTCGCCACGAGTACACTTCTTACCTTTGAATGTGGTTGCCGGAACCAAGTTATGTGGCAATTCGATTCTCTGACAAGCTGCATAGGAGTTCGCCTCTGACTTGATAGTTTAATATTATATGTATAGATTTGTTGCCTTTCTGAGGCTGTGCAGGTTCCATGGCGCAGTCGATTAGATGCTGCCTGTGAAACGAGAGGCCGGGAGTTCGATACCCGCAACGAGAGTAATTTTTGTGTGGGCCACAAAAATTTCTTTCGAGTCTGGGTGTTTATGAGACTGAAAATTCTCTCGTAGTTCCCTATACCCTCGATACAAGAATCGATCTTAGTGTGAGGTCAGAACTATGTATGTGACTGTTGGATGGGTGCTATTTATTTGTATTTACTGCGTCAAGGCGGCACAGGTTGCGGTTTTTAAGCTGGTAGAGGCGTGACCTCGATGGTAAGGCAGTGACGGCAAATAGTCTATTGACCACCGAGAAACATTACACTAGTCCACCAGCGAACTGGGCTTCATACATAGTCCTGACCCCACGTTAAGATCAATTTAATCTTGTGTCATGCGTATCAGAAAATGAGAGAGACTTTTCGGTCTCACAAACACCTAGGCCCATCTCAGTCTCGATGTGGGAGTCAAACCGCGGCCTCTCATTTCATTGCCGGTGTAACCAACTGCGCTACGAAGGCTGTCCATGTCATTAACCAAATGGAATCAAAGAAGAAAGCTTCACGTGGGTTTTCTGTGACACGAGTAGCAGTGACCTATTCCAACAGTAGTCCAAAGTAATTACAGCTTAACTTTATCAGTTCTAGAATTGATCATTATGGTAAAACACAGATATTTGAAATCATTCATATGGTTCGGTTTCCTTATCGTACCTAAGGTGGGCGTATGATGACATTCAAACTACTATAATTATAATCATAACTGTCCATTACGAATATTGAACTTGCTTTAAATAATTATTTATGGATAAATGTTCTAGAAAGAAACATTGACCTCTTTACTTGATATTAAGTATTTTGTTAAAGCCTTATTTTAGTTCAATGTTTTATTGACCGGTCCTACTCAGGTGAAACAATTGTTTTATAGAAAGATAGTTGAAGTAACATCTTTATTATATAATTTATTAAATGAGGGTATTGTTATGCTCACCCCTTATCATATCATCGGACATAACATACAAGGCGAAATATAGATGTCCTGGTAGCACCACTGCCTCTTCTGAGAAAAAGGCGTGAGTTTATGTATATTTATTTATTTATTTATTAATCTTTTTATACATAATGTTGTATAAAGGCGGACTTAATGCCTAAGGCATTCTCTACCAGTCAACCTTTGGGTGATGCAGAGATTGTACAAAGTAGGTGTTAATAGTATAACGAAGTGCAAATATATATTTATATATATATATATATTTAAATTAATATTATGCATATACGTAAATATAAGTTTACATATATATTATATGTATATATGTATGTCCTAGAATTTTATCTGCAACAATGTTCTAGTCGCGTCGCCTCGTATGCTTGTGTAGTAATTGATAGTAAACGACTCAACGTTCCATTTGTTCAATTGACCAATACAATGCATACAACAAATTGCATGGAATGTTGGTGGGCCTATTAGTTATCTAATACTGGGGCTCTACATTGTACGCTGATGCTGTTCAATATTAAAAAGACGTAAACGACTTCTTTAATCTTACATTATATACATGACGATAACGTAACACGTTAAAACATGCAAAAGACAGTTGTCTGTCTTAGAAATAAACTTACAATTGCTTAATGCAAATGATGAATTTACATCTACTGGTGGTGGGTCTCCAATATGTAAGGGGCCGCCTAGATAATAACCACCGCAATGTCTTTTTTTCCGCCAAATAGCAGTGTTAATACACTGTTGTGTTTTGGTGACAAAGACATTGTAAAAATACCAAATCCCTATAAGATAAGCTCTACAAAAATGAATTTATATTTAAAACGGGTTAAATCTCGCTACGTCATTGCGTATTTAAATATCGTGTTTGCAAGATATATTCTAAACATTTAAATAGGATATTTTAAAAGGAAATCACCCACACAAGTGAAGCAATTGGTCCAAATGCTCTCGCTTTTACGTTGGGCTCGTTTATTGAACCGCGAAGCATTTGTAATCGTTTAATACCCTCAATTCTTTATCAGCGGTGAGCTGTGGGGTACATCTTCCATTTGCCCGGATTCATTCGCCCTTAGAACGTTCGTCTAACAATTTACCGATCCTATTTGAACTTCGAAATATTTTTATTTATGCAAATCATTTAATTTTTTATTTGAATTTTTAAGTCATATTCTTTTACATTTCAATAGGTATATTGATCTAAGAATGTGGAATGAATAATGTGAAAATTTAAATTATGCTTAGATAGAGCTTTTAAATGCTATTACTAGTTCTCATACAGGACAAATTTTACTCGAAGCATAGGTATACTTAACATCAAGGCGATCATTAATAATATTCTAATGTGCAATATTTGCAGACCTTGCAATAACATAAAACTTATACACCAAAACAAATCCATCACGTCCACAATTGTGCTAATAAACTTCAAAGTGACGTCTCGCGAAAACGAAACGAAACTCAACGATACAAACTAAGGCGAACTCGATAATGACATCATTTGCTTATCAGCTGACCATTACTGAAAATCGAATGCTACATTAGGCACGCACAGTCCGAAAACTGCGCCCAAATCTAATAAAAACTTCTTATCAATCGCGTAGCCATTGTAAACTGCCATCGATTGCAATATTTACTTTTAAAAGCGAACATAAATTCGTTCCATTTATAAAAATAAAAACATTTCGGCCCTTATCGTGTTCGAATTTTAAATAACGCCGCTCCATTGGTAAGTAAGTTGAGGACAAGGTTTTGTCCCCGGTTCCCCTTTTTTCCTCGGCAGGAATTTCTTTTCGGCAATTTAGAGGCGAGCAGATAATAAAAGGGCTCTAACTGCTTCGATCACCCCAGTAATGAAAACTCGAAACTCCGCATTTCTTTATCAATAACTTTTCTATTTGCTTTGACACACGCGGACGGAACAACTTGCGCGGTAATAACTCTATTCCTTAGGCAAATAAAATTAAACAGACAGTAAAAGTTAGCTCGTTATATTTATTAGGTTTTCCAACAAAGTAATTTGCATGAACTTGTTAGGTAATAGATATAGTGAACGTCCCATGATAGGAAAATACGACATGTATTATAGGATATTAATAAAAGTGAATATTAATGAGCGCGCTACGCTAATACGTATCAAGAAAATTACAGTACGTAACATAATATTCATAATTATATTAGAATTTATAATATTCTATTTATATGAATAAATTAATTCAAATTATCGTTTAGTACAATTATTGCTCAGTTAGACGCAATGATTTATACACTTAGATATTTAGGCACTAGCACTCACTAACTACCAAACATTATCAATTCACTTATCATTACTGCTCAAAACCATTCCAGCTCATTCATAACCAGCTGAACTACCTACTTAAAGACATCAAGTCTTGGGTCATGGGTATTAGAAGCTACTACACTTTTTGTGATCATACAATATCCCTACTGCGAACAAATATTTGTAGGTTACATACACAGGGGTCGAACTACCTAAGGGGGGTTCAGGACTACGTAAGAAACTTAGCTAAATAGTTAACCATCACCGGCCGAAGAACCAGAGACACGAAGAAGAGGTGAAAACATGTAGTGCGGTGGGATATGGGAGGATATCAAGTTTCCGAAAACATCAGTGACAGAGCGAAGTAGAGAAGAAAAGCGAAGAAAGCGGACACCACCACCATGTGACAGCCTCCGTGGCGTAGTCGGTTAGACGTCGCCTGTGAAACAAGAGGCTACGGGTTCGATCCTCGCACCGAGAGAAATGTTTGTGCGGCCCAAAAATGTTTCTTGCAGGTCTGGGTGTTTGTGAGACCGAAAAGTCTCTCGTAGTTCCTGATACCCACGACACAAGACTCGATCTTACTGTGGGATCAGGACTACGTATGTGACTGTTGGATGTTATTTATTATTAATATTATGTGGGATTCATAGCTTGAAAGAGAGACACACAGGGTTCGAAGCCGCAATCTTTGTTTCACTACAACTTCTCAACACCTACCGTAATATAATTATGTTTTTTATCAAACCATGTAAACAGTATATGACGTCACATCATAAGCGCAGGCAAGATGATCCCGTCTGTTAGACCAGCACTTGACCCATTTCCACTGCACCGGGAACAAATCGAAAATCAATGTGCCAACGACCTTTTATATTTGTGACGCGCTGCCAACTGCGACCACATAACCTTTATTCACGTTTGAATTAATTATATTTTTTATGATGACACGGAAATAATTATAGCATAATGTACTTGACATTAGTCTTGCCGGTAAATTATTGAAGATGGCTCGATCTTGCTACGTAGCGTAGGTAAAAATATTATCTTATATTTTTATATATACTAATTCCCAATAAATATTACATAACATCGACTCAACATATTTAGAAAGAAAATATATAACTTACATGACCGTTTGTTGCTATTTTAAGATTTTGAGAAAAGTTTTTGCTTTCTACAGTTATAAACCGATCAGAGACAATTTGTAGTACTTTCCGAAAAAATCTTTCCTTTGAGTGCAATTTTGTGTCTAAAATCTGACAATGCATGAGACAAGTTTTCCGGTTGGTTTTAATACTCACTACCAAGTAATTAATTTATCGATATTGAATGTTATACTTTAGCATATCTTTTAATTATTTCTACTTAACCAGGTAATTTAAATACACAGTAAAACAACATTATAAACTATATGTCACGTATATAATTCGTCGTGCGTTTTTTGTAGTCGGTTATTCCCCCCGGTCACGTGGTACACTAATTGCTCAGCTGGGACACCCCGGGCTTACAAATACTCAGTAGTTTCGCACTCAAATGTATTTATTCAATATTACTTTATTGAATAATTTCTGGGTACTATAAATAATTATTTGTAAATGACTATATGGATTTTAATAAATCATTTATTGATTTCAATAAAATTACCACCATGGAGACTAATTTCAATAATGGAAAATGGATATTAATGTACAAAGTGTTTCATCTATTGCGGCAGCTTAGTCGAACAGGATATTTGAGAGTATATAAAAACCAGCTAAAAATAAAATCCATATATTCAAATTCCAAAGCATGACTTGCAATAATACGAGTCGACTTCCAAAATGCGCAGAGCACAAAACTCTTGTCATGTGTAACACAACACCGAGCCTCGAAATTAACGCATACGCCATATTGAGATTGTTTCAACTTGGCAATTATTTACAAGCGCACATGTCCTTTCTCGGAACCCGGGAACTTCTACGCGTATTCGAATTCCTGTATGGAGTAGAAATACGGCTTTATAGGAGTAAAATCATACTTTCTCCTCGGAGCGCGGGGCTCGGGGTACTAATGACCGCGCGGGGAGAGGCGCTAGTCGCTACCTACCTATACGTACATGCCAAGACAACCACACTTTATATTGCGTTTAGCAGGCTGCCTACCCACACTCCCGCTTCACACACACTCGCACAAATTCTACCAAGGTTTGTTTTTTTAGTTATTATTCCGACGTATACTATTTTCTTTCTGTTCGGCGCTACACGTGCTTCGTGCAAAATCAAGTAACTTTAAGTGCGATGCAGGCTCTGTTTTAGAGTTTTTCTTTGTATTTGCAATTTTATATTGAAATTCCTATGAACTCACACAATGGCGTGGCGTTTTGTACTTCGTCATGCTCTTGCTTTATTGTGGGGCAGTTTCATAATTGTGTTTCATAACTTTGATATAATTTAGACTTGCGCAGATAAGGATGCTATGCATTAAATGTAGTCGCAAAATATTAAATATACGTTTTTATAATACTAATATGTATTGATATATATATATAATATACACAAACCTAAGCTTCCACTCTAGTAAGAGATTGGCAGATATGCAATATCAGATTCACTTTTTAAGCTCATTTCAGTCCCTGATTGTGTTAAAGGGCAAGCAAGGCATACGTAAAATTTACTTGAAGATGACATTTTTGACTATTGACGATAGGTACGAAGCTTCAATTGATTTAACTCAAGCAATCAATTCCTTATCTGAAATATTTATGCCAAAGAAACAATTAAAGCATAAACCAAATCTTTCTATGAAATTCATAAATATTTTGCTGTCTACTGTTTAGTATTGATCTACATATTAAAAAGATATAAATCAAATAAATAAAATAAATTAGTTAGTAGTAGAACCACACATGCTCGGAGATATTTTCCCAATAGGCTACACATGATTTAAGTTGTAAAATAACATTTCTTTAATAAATATTACAAATTGAGTCATCTAGCCTATTGAATTGTCTATGCTTACAAGCAATTAAAAAATGCCTGTCACATATTACGGCAAGTCACGTTTCGGCATGCATGTGTAAGGGCAGAAGTCGAACAAACCGCCGACTCACGCACCCCGTGTCAAATCTCTATGGACATAACCCGGACTGTTAACATGTGTAGAATTTTTTAGAGGCCGGAAAAATTGTTAGTTCACTTACTATCGGTGGACGCGGTGTGATCTTTGTGAAAATATTGAGTTTTTGAAGATTTGAAAGTTGATTAGGACATCACCAACGTAAAAGCTGGATTGAAATTCGTCTTTGCTTAAAAGGAAAATTAAAATTTTAGAATATTTATTACGTTGGTATTTAAAAAAATTAGAGTAAATTAATATTCTAAATATCGCTACATAAGGTAGGAAGAGTTCATTGATCGGATTTGGTAGTTATGTAGTCTGATCTATTGAAAAATGCTCTAGGTATGTTCATTTTATTAATATTCGGCGTTTTGCTAATTGCCGTCTTGCTTCAGCGGTATTACGCACAAAGTACAATATGGTATTTCTTAGAAACACGGTTCAAAATAGACTCATTTACCATAAAGGCTAACATAAAACAAGCAAAATCATCTCTTTTGTAAAATCATTATCATCATAGCCATTTTTGTCTGTAAATATTATTGAATTTGCATCTAAAACTCACGAAAAAAATATAATTTAACTTTAACCATCTGCGTATTGCATCTTTAACCATATAAAACATGAACAAAATACATATATTATGTAACCGTAATTGAATAAAACAAATCATCCTACAAAAACTATATTTTTAAATGGCAGATACGTCGAAATAAATGTGCGACAGCTATGAAATATCCGTTCGCACGAGGCGCAAGGTGATTACCGAGGAACGGTGTCCGATACTGCCTGCTAGCTGTACAGTCTAACAGAAGCCGGCCTTTTGATTACCACATTAAGTCACATACAAACATTAATAAACCTACTGTACACGTTTTTTTTGTACCAGTCTATGTTTGAATAACATTGCAAAATTATGAGTGAAGATATAAGGCGTTAGTTTTTTTTCTTTAATTATAAAAAATAAAAATATTGTTTATAATTGATATTAAAAATCTACAAGTAAACTTTAAGTTTAATTCTTTTGTGACACATCTATAAAAACGGAATACAAAATTAGTATAGTAAAAAAGTGGTAGGTGCTAGGCAAGTACAAACAATTTTCAAATTCAGAAATGTAAAATTTAGCTCAAAAAGCGGGTAACAAAATGGCATCATATATTTCTCCTACAATCACATATAAAGAACAAATGTCAGACGCTCAAATATTGAACATACGATATTCAAATTGTTATTGGAATAACGCATCATCCATCAGACGCCGCGCCTGTGGGGTGAGCGGGACGAGCAGAGACAGACATATCCCATTCGTTGCGTACACGAAAGGGACGGATGCAAATTTCAAGAATTTGCATAATCTGCTCGGGTACTTTATCATTGAACCACGTGGCAGTGACTAGTGCACTCGCGGATTACGCGACCCCGGATTAAATCGACACTTTACCGACGAGGTCGACTCACTCACGCGCTCACACAAAAATCCTCTTACCAGTCACATCTATACAAAATCATGCAACAATCATTAACAGCCCATATCCCTCCACGCACGAATTCAGACAATAAATATAATTTGATTCCAAGTCCAGTGGCCGAAATCGAAATGAAAACACAATTGGATAGCTAACTTTTGTACGAAATGATAAATATCACACCGTCAGCCACGGTCGCCCAAAAAACGCTTAACTTGTCCCGCTACAAAAGGAAAAAGCCAGCGTCTTCCGTTCGGCCAGATCCAAAGAAAAAATCTTCGCGAGGGATCCGAGCCTTCCATTTATCATATTCCATATTCATTTATTCGTCAAGTTCTGGATTCATTTATTCGTCATGTCTTGATTTCGTCTCATTTATTATTAAAAATGAACTGTCTAGAACAGAACGCGAACACGACATCGGCCCCGGGCCACTGTTTCAATCTTCGTATAATTTCATGCTGAATTAGGTCACTGTGAAATTGTGCACTTTTATAAGTGTGAGACAATAGGCTTGGGAAAATGTGACTTTAGTTTTCTTTGCACAATTTTGTTTGAATGGGGCGATCATGAGGGCAGTGGGTTATGGGACAGGGTGGGATATCTCGGGATCTCGGCCGGTGCTGACCCGGGACTCGAGCGATGATGGATAGCGGTACATGAGCATGCTATCACGATTGCAATAATTTATATCAACGTTGGGACTTTGTTACTTTATTGCGCGTGGTTTTTATTGCTAGTATTTTACACTCAAATATGAAGTCAATATTAATAATCTCAGTTCTTTTTGATGCTCTAAATACTTAGTACGAAAATTAATTATTTAACCCGTTTTTAGATATGGACTCTACGTAGAGTCAATATCTAAAAAAGGGTTAATACCAGCCAATATATAAAATTTATTTTAACTTCAACCGGATATCAGTGTAATTTGAAAGATACTCTTATTCAGTGCATAAAATGTATGGAAAAGTTAATAATATAACATTATTCTTATAATGTCTGAGGTTTTGCGAGCGTGAAGTATGAAAAGAAATGAAGATAAGTATAACAATTTAAATATATTTTACATTACAAAATTATTGTGTTGAATAGCGAATAGTATAAATGGTGTATATAATTCTATTCAATAATAAATTATTTACATTCATTTAATTACAATACAACAATCAAAATATATCACATCTTTAACAGGCTTACCTGTAAATACCTTCCAAATTATAATACCTATGAAAATTGGACAAAGCAGAGTATAAACAAAGAAAAAAGCAGCTGTAAATGACCAAAGGCATGACCCATGAGGATTATCTCATCCACTGAGTGTGTCCCACTCCGCGAGTGATAAATGGATTGGCAGCGCGACCCTACGTGCTTTCCTCCTATTTAACACACAACTTAATACGGAACTTGTGTAAAAACACTATCAGGTATTTTGTGAACGTAATTAATATTAGTTTTATAGTACTGTTCTACATTGCGCTTATCTTAGGGAAATTTCAGACTTTAAAAAAATATCATTACAGTGTTGCCAATCAAATTTGACGGATTAAGACTGTCTTTGCTCTAAAAATAATAATTATAATATAAATAGACTTAATTCATATGTAGTTAATTATTATCATTACTGTAGTGTAAGGGCAGTTTACGCTTCAATCAACAACTGGGTTCAACTTCGCTATAATGATGTTGTTTATAACTGGACAGAAGTTATTTACCCAACATGAGATTTATACTTAATTCTACCATATGCCGACTTAACGAAAATTCAATAAATGATTTACAATTGCTAAATAGAGAACTTTCACTTGCAACTACCCAATTTAATAATCTGATTGAAGTTTATAAGCAAAAGGAGGTCGTAACACCGATGAAATATGCTCCATTTGTAGGCAATCTGTACAATAAAACGCTGTCAGTCTTTGTAAGGCTGTCGGCGGACTTGTATGGGTATTTCGCAAACATAACAAATGAGAACGCATTACTAGTGGCCTCCCAACTGTTCTTTAAGTATCAAAATATATTATAATATGTTATGAACTTTTACGGTCTAAAATACTCTATGTCGATGATGAAATATTTGTAGAATGTTTTCGATTTTACAATCCGTCTGTGTAGTTAACATTTCAATAGAAAGAGAGTTTAGTTCCCAAAGGTTTTTCGTTAATTTGGTTTTTCCACGGAAGAATTGACAACATTATCAACATATTTTATGCATAGAAATAACTAATAGTCTTCAAAATACTTATATGACCGGTAGAAACCTGTTCGATACTTGAAAATAAGGCGGAACCTTTGAGTTATAATCATAAAATATATCCACACAGATAGTTTTATTAATTTGAGAACAAAAAACAAAATCCAATATATAATTTATTGAATATCCTGCTACTGGTCGTTAATGAAGTGTCAAAAGAGACACAAGGTGAAGCCCTGTGTCCCGGCTAAACCATAACAAGTGGTGTTCTGAACATCGGCGGAAAAAAACTCGTATCGACGTTCGGCTGATGTGGATACGCGGGATACGCCCAGGGCGCCTCGGCGACAATAACAAATGACCCCGACGCATCATAATAAATAAAACAATTTGTTCTTAATTAGATTTCGTGAATTTAATTTTCATGCCAGTAATTGGTCGGTGGGCACAAAGCGGCTCTCTATCAGTGATGGATGATCAAACGGCGCCTTCTTACTATTTACCTTGCTCTGTTCAACGGTAATTAGGGGTTTCGGAAGTTTACTTTCATTATTGCTTATGAACCTATTAATGTTTCTAATATAGATTTCATTTGGGTTATGTTTTGTCGGGACTTGGGATTGGAATAGGAAAATCGATTTTTTTGAGGGTATCATACATTCGTAGACTTTGTACGGAATCGAGATATTGAATGTGATTTTAATTTTAGTATAATTATTCATACAACTACCAGTTTTTTTTTAAAGTATGTATTTCATTGTACTGTACAAGTACTTACTAAACTTTAATTAACTTCAATAAATAATAAATAAATATTTTTTATAAGACCGTCAAATTACGACACCTAATTTAACTTAAGTGGTACAAAAAAAATCTGTTAAAAATGTTTTAACTAGAAAATTGAACATACTTACATCATATTTTTAATTAATAACTTAACTATAAATCTTTATGAGAAATAGAGGCTGGTCAGTCGTTGTCTATTTACCTACCATATTTCTATAAATAAATATACATTTGAAATCGTATATCCTATAAGCACGAACCAAATATTGAGCAGTAGGTATTATTGAAGCGCGTAACAGCTATCTGAGCTTCAGCGTGGGAATAACGGACGTGGATGCAATAACTGTTTCAAAATGACACATCGCACAGCCCATCACAGTCGCAAATAAAAACGCAATGCCAACGGCATCATGTAAACAAATCTCGCAATACGATATTAGTTTTACTATACATTTACTTATATTCAACAGTCGACTTGTGAACAAGATCGTGCTGAGAAACGAAAAGAATTTTATCACCAAAACCATCGCACGCATAATTTTTTTTTAATTCGAGTTTTTGTTGTGGACCGGGATTGGTAATGAAACATAGGACCATTAATATTTTACATAAGCCAAAAACTCTGCTTCAAATAATACAATGCTCATGTCCACGACAACCACCATTTTTAAAAGATTTAGTTTTTTTAGACAACAATTAAACAGGAAGGTACTTTGGCCAGACCAAAAATAGAATTTCATTATTTCTGTTCTCTTCCAATGTAATATATTATTAACTACCTGAATGATATAACAATAATATTTCCGAGGTAGAGTTCCATTGGTACGTACAATTTATCATCTCATAGCACGATAATTAAATGATCGCCAAACAAAAATATACCGCTACACCCCGCCGCTGTTATAAAAAGAGAACGGTACAAAATAAATAAAACGAGGAAAACAAAAGACAAATCGGAAAACGCTCTCTTTTATATACTCGCTACAGAGCGGCGCCGAGCGTAAAGTTTAAAAAATAAACGCCGAAAAAATCTTGAAAAGTCACGGACGCTTAACTTTCTTCCCCTGTTTTATTTTTCCCTCTTCTGCAGTTTGTTATCTTTTTCTGGCACCGCTTGTGGGATATCTCTGTCCCGCTCTGTTTAACTGATAAGTTACTTTTTAAACTGCAGGAAAATCGAAGCCGCTCACTGTGCGAAATTAAAAGCCGGCACTCGCAGACATAAGTCATAAAACGAAAATATGGCGGACGTTAATCAAATGATTTATCTCACGCCGGGCTAATGTAGTTGTAACCTACTTGTTTATTTAATTTACACGGTGCTTTGTAAATATTTTCGGCTCGATAATTGAATTCTAGTAGTTCCGAAACTACTTCTATGCAATAAATTATAAATAACATGCGTAAGAGTTTATGCCCATATGTTCTAAAGGCAGATTTGACACACCGTTTGCTTAGTTTATTTCCCTCCCAAATGTATAGAGGACGAGCTCACTATATCAGCCACAATTTCATCCAAAAATGTGTGTGCGATATTTTAAACCGAATAACTCATACCATGATTACTCCTCACGATCACCAAGAAATTAATAACTCTATAAATTGTAACTGAATAAACATGATGAGCAAGGAAATAGAGGATCAGACGCAAACTCATGACCGAATACGTTGTGAGTTGTGTATGCCAATATTTTTTTTATTTTTTTTTATTGCAATTAATGGTGCGACAGCGTGCCGTTTGCTGATGGTAAGAATAAACAAGTTGAATACAAAGCAAAACTTGTAATTCCACTGCGCTCGCCATCCTGAGACATGACATGTTAAGTCTCAATAGGTCTTGTAGTTATTCTGGCTACTATATCGTTGAAACCGAAACATAAAACATTTTCACTGCTGTTTGGCGGGAAAAAAAAAACATTGCGGTGGTACCTTGGCGGCCTCTCACATAAGGGAGACCAACCACCAGTTAAAAATGTACTTAAGACTTCCGTGTAATGCGGGCTAGAAAACGTAGTGATTTTTTTCAAGTATAGTTAGTTCATGGAATCAACATCATTACTCCATAAATATTGAGTTGCCGGTGAAAGTAGTTCCAACCTCTTTAGACAACACGTTGATGGCAAAGTGCGGGGACCTAGAGTAAAAACTTAGATGATTAGAAATCTAACGTACTATTAGAAATTTCCCGTGGGTTGTTAAACACGCCTTCATCGATGTATTTACTATGTGGTATGTTCAAGAGTGCGTGATGGCCTGTTGGTAAACGGACTAGACGCGGCTGTCAACATACTCTTGGTGGTCGCGGGTTCGAATCCTAGGGCACACCTCTGACTTTTCGGAGTCATGTGTGTATTGATATAATCAATCACCACGCACTAAAACGGTGAAAGAAAACATCGTTAGGAAACCTGCATACCATGACGATTTATAAGAATTTCTATTGTTTGTAAGTCCGCCAACCCGCATTTGGCCAGCGTGGTGGACTATATGACCTAACCACCCTCAATCGTACTGTCGATTGTAGAGGAGGCCCGTGTCCTGCAGTGGGACGTACGAGTATATGAGCTGAAACAGATGTTCAAAAGTATCGCATTTATTCCTAAAACAATCTGTGAGTACATCATCTTAATATTGGTTTTGAGAGATGTTTGAAATGATGCGATGTCTCTCTCATATAACATAGTCCTGCAAATGTTACTATCGCACTAAAATTATTTCGCTTTATGGATAAGCTGAAATATATTTTTGTGCTCCATACTCACAGACATATTAGTGTTAATAAGTAATTAAAAAAATTGTGCAACGTGCAACTTAGTGCATCATATAATAGCTGTCAGGAAAATATTAATTTGACAGGAATTATAGATAAAACGACATGTTAAAATGGGTCTAAAGATTTCCTTACTTTTGTAACATAAAATACTAGTAATTAGGATATAGATATTATTAAAATATAGCCCTTATTTAATTTGGAAGCCGTACAACTTTCGTCTAACAGTTTGTAACTATAACCTTCAATTTGTACTAAAGTTTCGGCTGCAAGTTACGCAAAAACTGGAGAAACAAAACCGATGCCCCGGGGCACGGTCCCGGCTGATATTGATATGAGTGACTTGCACTTACTTCCCTCGCGAACGCCGAGGCATGGACAAGTAGCGCCCTCACGCTTTATCAACATACCAACCGACGGAGATTTCCAGGAAAATCAGGGAATTTTTACACGTGTCTGAAAAGATTAGAAGATTCAAAAAAGGAACTTTTTATACTTTTATTACTTAGAGTAAAATGCATTAGGTAAAATGTTTTAATAGACCTTCATATTTCTATGGATTTTATAATGCCATAAACATTTAGGGTTTTACATGCAAAATGCCGTGGAACGTTATTTGAACGTATCCAATAGGAGTATATCATTTGTATCCCATGTATCCCGTACGCGGCAGCCTTACTCACGAGACATTACAGTAATACTCAGAGCAATTTACATACCGTGTTTGAATTGCGATGGAAAACACTCTGAGAAACATCTCTTCGACGCGTGAGAATAAAATTTCTAATACGTACGATTTGTCTGACATTGCAATGCTTTCACTGTAGTTCGTGGATACGCGGCGCTGTTTTTGGTATAAGGTTGGGTTAGTAGGTTTATAGTATACGCTAATAATTTTAACGTTCTCTGATTTTCGTATCTAAAATATATCTTATTGTCTTCTTATCTACTACTGTCTTGTTATCTACCTACTTATCTATGATTCTTTTTACACTTATCAATAACGAATCTCGTGCTTCTTTTCAAAAAAATACGTTTTAGTTAATAAATAAATAACACCCAATAGTCACATACATAGAATCCTGACCCCACACTAAGATCGAGTCTTGTGTCGTGGGTATCAGGAACTACGAGAGACTTTTTCGGTCTCACAAACACCCAGACCCGAAAGAAATATTTGTTGGCCGCACAAACATTTTTCTCTCGGTGCGGGGATCGAACCCACGGCCTCCCGTATTTTATACATATCTTACAAAATATTTTAAGTGATTTTTTTATTACTTTACGTTCAAAATACTTGTTAAAACGGAGATTCGTTGTGTTTAGTATGGCAACCCCGTTTCCGATCTCACCCTCGCCACCGCGCTGTTTGCCGGCAAATATTGTCGTTACAAACATTACACTCACATCGTAATCTTAGTTAAGTGTGAGAATAATGCGCTTAATGATAATCCCTCAGAAACCATGAATCATTTTATATCAATTCCACTATCTAGGAGGAAATTAAATTTAGGATTTTTATTTTTGATTGTGAATATTTCTTGTGGGTTCTTTGGTTTGTTTTTAAACTTGCTTTTTAATTCTACCTTTCTTTATTTTTGTAAAGGGTAACTACGTGATTAATTAATCATCAGTTTTTAATATTTTTGCTATATTTCTAATTGCGTGTGGCTATGCTATGAGAGATGATTATATTGATGGTAATTTAAAACTAATGAACCGACGACTCAAAAACCTCTAAATAAATATTATCCAAGTTCTTCTCAATTCTCTCTCAAATTAACTGTAACTTCCAGTTTCGATTTCCAATTTCCCTTCCCACTTTTTACACCTATTTTTGCACTTGCAACTAGTTCATAAAAAACAACTATGACAGACGTACAAAACAGTAGTTCCCCGCAGCACATCTAAATCTTATCTGGTGACACTTAACTGTACATTTGCACGAAAGTTCCGAGACCGCACCGGGGCCCGGGGGCGATATTGCCGCAGCATCGCCCATAAACAAGTGGGAGCTTCGCGCGCGGAATATTCAAGAGGAAAGTTGGCGCTCTCTGCCCCAGTCCACTCAATGTACCAGACTGTCGCACGACAGTTGCATGTAACGGGCCGAGTTTGGACGCCCGTCACGCCATGCATTGTCCCCTTAATGAAGCCTGATCCTTAACAAGTTTGCGATATAACTTATTGCGAACTAAGCGCGTTTTGATGGCCACTTAAATGTTGTGACCTTACTTAATAGTTTGCTAACTTTCACCATTATAAACTGGCGAGATTTTGTACATAGATAGCTTGGACTTATCTCAATATAATAGATGCTTTAGGACAAAAGTTTGTGACTAAGTACTAAACAATGTTATCTTATTAAAACATATTCGACATTTTTGCTTTATCGTTTTAGTTACTTAAAAAAACAATGAGGAAGTGAAGTAAAATATTTTATCAGCAAACAAAAGTATGAAAGACACAAAATATTCAGAGAGGGCGTAAGTTTTCTATTCGTAACAAAATGTTGGCGAAGTTTTGTTCTACTCGTATATAGCGCGACACGACGCGGCAAAAGTTCGCTAAAACGATCCAACTGCGAATATGAATCCTATTATTTGCTACAATAAAAAGTTTCTTTACCAACACATTTGGGACAAGGCCTCTCAGTAGGTGAATAGTGGCAATATCTGTATAACGGTGTTACACAAGTTGAAAAGACCACGGATAAATTGTGTAATTGAATGATGCGCATTTTTATACGCTCTTTGTGTGATTTCTTCCCGTTAATTCTTCTTGAACACTATTACTAACCTAACCTACTATTTTGTTAAAGATACAATTATACATATATTTTCTTAATTTGCAATTTCACGAAACTTTTAAGTAATTCTTTAAAGCTAAAACCAATTATTAAAATACACTTCAACATTCAATTTCTTACAATATATCTCTACCACGTACCTATGTTATATAATACACAATTTACTTACAATGTAAAAATAACATTACCTAAATCAAAACAAAATTTAAATTCAATTATTTAAAACTCGTATAGAAACAAAGACAAAATAATGCAACAGCCTCTTAAAATACTCATTTAAACGTTCCTCATAAACGCCTGAAAATTAAAAATTTCTAATTTAAAAATGGAATAAAAAAAAGTTACATGACAAGCCGTGTAGGAGTCTGCAGTGTTGCCGACGCCCGCGTCTTTCAACGGAGCGTCCGACATGGCAGACCGTGTTGGCGGACACGTCGGTAACACTCGCATCTAAACAAATAAAACCTGTCAACCCTATGTTGATAGCATTGATTGTCCGCTAGTCGCTACACATGTGCACTGTGTCATCAACAATTTTTTTTAATGAACAATTTGATACTGATGTCGTTAGTAATTCGAATATAACTGACATTGGGTCATTATCAAAAATAACTCTTCTCTGTTCACAAATTTCTAAGAAATATTGGTAGGCGAATCGGCTATATAAACCAAAAAATAGTGTATAATCATTCTTGTAAGTGGTAGAGCTATACGAGCTTTTCCACCTTTTGTTTACTTAATAAAGCTTATTCTCCTTTCCATTTCCTGCAATCCTAAAGTATCATACGACATCTTCGTTTTTCACGTGTTGTAGTTTAATTGGTAATTCCAATAATTCCATTGGTAATTCCACATAAATTGAGCTGTTTTGCAAATCAGCCCCTGTTACAATATAAAGAATCCTAAAACTCAATATAACGCTCTATCTTATTTTCATTTCGAAACGAACCTTTAATTATATAGTCTGTTCTCATTTTTAAAATAACAAATTGATCATCTCCAAGAATTGACTAACAATTATCTGTAAAGTTTGAAACTCCCCGACGAGGATTTTTTGTTAGGGTTTATCTTTGATTGATTAACAGCTAAATATTTTTTATGTTGATTAATTCGATATTTCACACCTTAATAATGAGTACATAATAACTTGTATAGTCAAAATGGGTATCGAAACCTCTATACAAGATCATACAAACAATTGTTTCAATGCTGGGATTAGTTCCTTAATTCCACTGCCAACAACGACTGCTACACAAGAGAGGTTGTCAAAAAATAGATGTATTATATACACAAGAATTATAACAAAAAACACATTAATGTGCAGTGGTCGCAAGCTATTTGTCAGCCTAAAACGATAATAAGGCTTTCTATTACTTGGCTTCACACAAATATACAATATAAAACAATATAATTAATTCGTTAGTCAGAACCGAAATTTATTTATTTCAAAAATATGATAATATAAAACGGTTTCAATATTTTATACAAAAATTGTGAAGGTGGTCCGTATAATTATTTTATTGCAATGCCTTCAGTGAATTAAATAAATCTCGTTGAAATCTGTAGTCGTCGTGCCCACCTTGATAATGACCCAATGAATGTGTAAATTTATAGCGTTAATGCACCATTCATCAATAATAACAATCATCATAATTCTCTCCCTAATTATAAAATTATTTATATATTTTGTTTTTTGCCCGGCAAGTCCTCACGGAGATGTCCGTCATCATCTCTTCGACATTTCGTACAAAAATAACCCAGTCTAGGCGAAACAAAACATCGGATATTGTTCGCCCGTGTGCGAACAAATGTCAAACGTTTAAAATAAAATTAGTTTTACATTTCACGCTATTTTTATCGCTTTTAAGTGGAAGCCAAATGTTATTTTCTCTATTGTTCAGTGGTATTTGTCACTACGGATACATTTATAATTGATATCCACAAGTGAACTGTAGCATTCTGTGAATAATTTTTAAATAGAAATGTTTTTAAATATAGTTATTTGTATTTTTAGTAATTCAGATCTCTTCGATAGATAATTGAGACTAACGTAGAGATCTTCCCTTGTTAACTAAAATATACTAAAATTATATAATCAACTTCAAATTTAAATAATTTACTGCACCTTCATTATGTGTTTTAATGTCAATCAATAAAAACATATCTGACTCCTTTTTCTGTATTAAAAATGTATAATATCATGCAGTAAACAAAAAACTAAACTATCCAAAATCAAATTAATACGGTAAAATCACCAAAAAAACCGTTTAAAAAACACCAACATCCATACATAGACTTCCGCCGGGCCGCTTCTGTACGGCCGCATTGTTTCTTTTAATCTGCTGTTGTGAATGAAGCTAATGACGACCGTCCGACCGTCCATCCGACAGTCGGCCGCGAGTCGAAACACCGTCGGCTCGGCTCATAACGGGCCCGCGCCGCGCTCATTCATCACAACTGTCAGCGACATCTATTGACAGCTTGACTTCTGTGTCACGCTCGGCGAAATGAACACATTCTTATTGTTTATACTAAACAAAACGGAAGAGTCATGTGTTCAATGGAAATTATATTAATGTAACACTTTGGACGCCGTTTAGTCTTAGAAATGATTAGTCGCTTCTCGGTGCATTGAATCTAATGGAATGTGTGTACGTCAATGTAAGAACGACAAATCGTGGAAAATCACTTATGATCTATGAGATAGTTTATTTTCGTCCCTGTTTTTTTTTTTACTGCGTTTCATTTTGTATGGATTCTGCTACTTAAATACCTACTGCTGTACATACAGTCTAAATTTCCAAATCTAATATAATTTAAAGTAAACGAACACATCACTGGATGAGACTAAAAATATAATAATCCATGTTATCTCTACATTATAAAGTCCAATGCAATATTGCACTCTACAACCACTACTGCGGCCTACAGGACACGTAACTTCAAAAATCGGTGGTAACAATAATAAAGAAAAATAAACCATTAAAATACCATCAGTCACTCGCGACCCCCGCGGTGGGCAGGTCAGCGGTCCAAGAAAAAATCTCACAATTCATACCAATTCAAATGACGAATGATTCGTCTATGAATATGAAATGACAGATTGAATGGATGTGGCGCGGTACAAAGACGACGACGGCTACTGGCCACTGCTTTGTGGTCTTTGTGACACGTGCTCCCACGCATCTTAGACCTCAGGGGAATTGTTTGGTGCAAGGAACGCCGGCCGCGCCGTTCGAAATTCAAAAACTCGACATTGTTTTCATTTTAATTATGGTATTATGCAAAGGAGTTTCTTCTACCTTATACTACGTTCAATGGAAAATATCTTCAAGATTTTTTTAATTTGAACAATCCTTAAATACTGTTATTTTGAAAATTCGAAGACTAGATTGTCCGTTGTCCTAATAAAATTAGTCCGTTAACCTAGCCATATTTAGTCAGCGTGACAGTATTAAAATTTTCCCATATTGTACATGTGTCTAGTTTCAAATACATTTATGTATTTTATATGTAACTTCATACCAAAAATGTAACAGAGCATATTGATTACTCGAATTTTAAATTTCGTACATACTACCCAAAAAATATTTCAATTGTCAATACACAACAATAAATGTAAATAAGTACAGTAAAACACCCCAAATGCAACATAAAATATGTTTGACATTCAAAAGTTGTGACCTTATCTCGTAAAAATGGCAATTACTCGCTACCCTTGCAATCAGAGCGGCGGCAGGAGTTAGTGAACTCCGACAAACACTAAGAAAGAATGGGCAATGAAATTAAAAATATGTCTTAAGGGCAATTAGCTTTAACTTTTACAGTAAGTGCCCTATCTGGCGGACAGAGTTCCCCCGCGCTTTTCAATTGTAGGGAAGCCGGCCAGATTTTCGCTCCGAGTGAATTTTATGAACTCGCAAAGAGTTGTGACTTTTGAACGAGTTCACTTACCCCAATAAAGCATTTCGGACGCTCCATTTATACTGATCACAGTCCTGTTTTATAGGTTCATCGAAATTTCGTTATTTGCATTTGTAAAAAATAAGTATTGCTAGAAATCGCTGAGAGTCCTATAACTGATCATTGCACTGGCATACTTTTAGTAGTGAATATGTGGTAAATATTTCATATATTTGTGCAAAAACACATTTCTGAAACCCTTTCATAATTCAATATTAAATATAGGTACGCAAACAAAACGCTATGTACGAAATAGAACAAAGAGCCGTACAAACGAAGGACAATGGCTGTCTCTAGGTAGAAAATTCTCCTACTTCAGCGCCTTGACGAAGTGTTTAACAATAAATTTCCATTTAAAAAGCCGCAAGCGGGCGGCGCGGCGCGTGGAGAGGGGGGGTGCAGCTTCCGCCGCTTTTTTCCGTCATTTCCTTGAGGCCGCGGCTAGGGCGCGCCCCCCTAACTGCCGGCAGAATTAAAACGTTTGTTTGTTTTTATATATTATAATTATAAACATGCAATATGCTCTTTTACAAATTACATGGATCCTAATCGGTGCGCAATTTTAAATCCTTTCATCTTTACCAATTAAGAATGAAATATTCGATATTTAATTAATGAAGACCAATTTAGTATATAATATGTCTTATGGTTATTACTTTCTATGTGTTATATACAAGACAAGAAAAACAGACGGCATATAAACATATTAAACACCTCGCATAGAACGTAAATATAATGTAAAACGAGAGTACATTAACGTATTGAATACTATTTTGCGGCAAAAAATAAATAAGTCGAATAGAAAACACAAGTAGAGGGGTACTAGCAGGAGGCATAGTGAACGGAGCATAAAATATCGGCTGGATAATAATTAAAAGAAGCGATAATGTCCCTACAGCGGTGAAAAACGAGCGCACCATCCTTTTTATTTGATAAATAAAATTTATTCGTCGACGCAACGCTCTCCTTGCTTCTTTGTGGCTTTTTATTCCCTACAAATTACTCGTTACAACCTTTCTGTAGAAAGTTCGTGATTTCACACACGCGAATTTGGAACAATTCGTGAATGTTTACGAACTTTTGTAATTCTAATGTAGGCAATACCTACAGCTATTTGTGTAGACTAGACAAAGGAATTAATGTCATCAAACTAGACACATACATTAAAAGTGACATGAAGATTTTCAATAGTTTTGTTTTGCTTCGTTTTCCCTAACATAATTTCACCACACCATTATTTATCAAAACGGAGAACTTGGAAATAATAAATCGAGTTTCATAATTGTTATCATATATTCGTTAATCTTCAGAGAGTTGTGATGTCGGGTATTTTATCATCTTCATTGGAAGCTATAGGATCACCTGCTAAACATATATTTTCCATTTCCATTTCCTATGGATTTCGCGTACAAGTTCATCACGTGAATAAATCAACTGCAGGGCAATAACTATAAGTGAAAGGGCTTAGACCGTAATCAGTTCAAACTGGCTTGTCGCGGGTCACTTACGTATTATTTTATTTATATATATTTATTGGAAAACCAACACCTTACATACATCATAATTTATAATAGTAAGTCTAAGAAATAAATGGCAATATACAAGTTTTCACGAATATTTTACAGATTAATACAATAGTAATAAGTACTCGTAAAACTCTCAACGTTACGCAGGTATTTCGAAGTTGCCCTTCGCCATTAAATAGCGTACTAATTACACAATGCACAATACCGAATCCAAAATGTCTCTAAAATACGTACAAAAACAAATATGCAAAAAACAATCAATTGGCAAAATCTTGAGCAACCCTCAACTATTAACGCACCCGCGCCCCGGGACGGCAATCGGGACGTTTTTACTGCGCACTAAATATTCTCCCGGCGACAATTGCGATTATGAAAAGTGCACCGTTATTTATATCCCACCGCAGTTTATTTTTTGTCGCCCCTTTCAAGGGCAATTAAATACCGACAGTCTTAAGCGCTTTGCATATTCGGAGCGGTGTCGCTAATAAAGATACGAAAGGTCGAGACGTAAAGTTTAGGCGAGGTTGCTGGTGCTTTTGTATTTTTTTGCTATCCTCAAGTCTTGAATAGTAAGAAAATAAAACGGTATCTTTCGAGACGAGTTTTTTTTCACATTTTCCAAACACGAATTTTCCTTTGACTTCATTTTGAGGTATCCAGAATGTTTCTATAATGATTACTTAATGCAATGAGTCTCCAAACTATTTTTAAAATAACTTCTGTTTGAGATTTTAACCTATTCCCGATCGTGTATCCTCAAGAGTTTAAACCTCTCATCACCAATATATACATTAAATTAACAGAATTATTGATAGCAATCACACATTTCATTAATTACGTTTAGCAAATTATATTTGAATTAAATTGGTTTTAAACATAACAACAACAAATATATATTGATCATAGTAATAGCTTTTACACAATGTTTTTTGTTAGAATACAGCTACCTTTCAAATTATTTAAACAAACTTCACCCAACGATTAGGCAAAATAGAACTTCTTAATAATGGGATTAACGTATTTCCCTCGCTGATGGAATCGAACGGAAGTCCCCCGGGAGTGGCTGTCAAACTGTTCAGAACTCGCTGCGACTGTCTACGGACAACTTTTAATAACACCCGTGTCGTCTAAATGGATTTGGTAACATCAGCACCCTGTACATAACTATATGTAACTTTTTACTTTTACATGCCTAGTATATAGTTGCGCAAATTTACTAATATTTTCAATAGTTCAGACTTGGGACAAATATTAGTACTGGGTTATCAATTAAGTAATGCAGTTAATAATATGTGTCAGAAATGCATACAAATATGAAGAAACATACATACTAAAGAGGAGTACACAAAAAATAGAAGATGTGCGAACTCTACCACTCTGAATTTGGCCAGTTGCAGTGTAGTGAATTGAGGCCTGATGTAACAGAATGATGACCTATGGCAAAAAATAGGTCATGCAGAGACTGATGAGCATACAGACATAGGATCACAAATATGATATGTAAATAGAAAAATAACCGACGTATATTTTAAAATTATATAAGTAAAACAAAACTCAAAATTTCTACAAACACGAACACTTTAAATTTTCCCTCCGTTGTACACATTAACAAAACGCAACACAGAGCATTTTATACCGTAAAGGGGGGCCTTCATCAACTGCTGATAAGGCAATCTCAACTCACTTCCTGATACATCCCCTTCCCGATGGAACGAAATTGAACCGCCTTAGATCTGTCTCGTTGTAATCCACGCTTATAATTGATGCGACTATGTCAAACAGGGCCCGATACTAATCGGAAAAATACAAATCCGTACATGATGGATTGTTTACCACTTTCCAACTGCCGTGATACTACTGAGATATTGTAATAGAATTGTATTTCAGATGTAATACTGTTTCTCAATACAAGTGTGAATATAACAAGTACTATATCATTCAGTCTATGAGTCTGTGTCGCTTTCGGATAAATGATTTTGAGATGAAAAAGGCCAAAATCCTTAAAGGCCGACAACGCATCTTCATGAACTATGGTGTTGCAGATGTCTATGGGCGGCGGAGATCACTTACCATCAGGTGAACCTATGCTCGTTTGTCAACGCTAATATAAAAATTAGTGTTGAAGGAATGAAAAGTTTTAATGGCATCAAATACATTAGGTAGGGTTGACGACAATTTTTTTTTTTTTTTTTATTGCTATGAATGGCGAGACGAGCATGCCATTCGCCTGATGGTAAGCGATACGACCGCTCATGAACAGTAGCAAAACCAAACAACACCTTGAATTATAAAGCAATGCTTGGCATTCCACTGCGCTCGCCATCCTGAGACATAAAATGTTAAGTCTCAATATGTCCAGTAGTTACTCTGGCTACAATACCCTTCAACCCGAAACACAACAGTGCGTTTACACTGCTGTTTGACGGGAGAAATAGACACTGCGGTGGTACCCACCCAGATGGCCTCTCACATATGAGAGACCTACCACCAGTATAAATCTACGTTCTTTACTATCAAATGTATTTAATTGTCCCATGTACTAAGTGATATTATTTCATCACATCGGAAATTGTTGATATCTACTATTTATATATTAATATGGTCCATATGGTCTACTATAGTTACGTAACACTTTATACAATAAATAAACTTATACATTTCTATTACATAAGTAATGATACTCTTATCAACAATTTCCTTTTAATAAAAGCTTGCTTTATATTCCATAAAATTTTTCATACGATAATGCGTTAAGTTGACGGTAAGCAAGAATGGAAGAAAAACAGCATTTTTCACGTTAGAAATATTGAATTTTTACATTTATGTCCTTTACACCTCATAACGTAATATTTTTTCGTGTAAGCACCCCTCCCTTTCTGTTGCAGCGGCAACATTCAAAATAAATGTTAGGTGCTTTATCACTCAGCCGTCATGTGACTTGTAAATATGCTTCCATGCGAAGAAATCATAGCTTGCGTTGGTAATTACCGTGTAAAAAATGGGAAATAAAATAGTAAACATATTAAATGTATTTCATTGGTATGTAAAGAAATCTGTATTGGTCATCTTATCTTTGTGGATCTATTTGTATTAGCTTATCGAAGTGATAGAGCTATAGCTCCTTAAAGCTACAGTAACAACAAGATGGGTGGCACCACAACAAGAAACTTTGCCCTGTTATTGCATTTTGCTTGATTACAGGATTGTCTCTATCTAGAGTGACCACGTAATCCACGGTGGAAATACCTCCGTAGTCCGTATGAACTAAGCAAGTCTGTCTGACCTGCAGGTCACTGACTTGAGACACACGTTTCCTCAAACGTAACGAATTGGGAAAATCAATTAAACACTTTTGTAAACACCCTATTCACCATATGGCTGCCCGGGCTGAAATAATGTGACCGCGGCATTTAGTCGGAGACTCGGGGGGCATCGAACGATCTCTAATGGCAGCCGACCGCCAACTGGCCACCGCATTAATCCTTTACCGGCTCTTGATTAATTATTTAAACTTGTCGGAGGGTGCACGTCTCAACACATCTAGAAAATGTTTACGTGTTTACACTCTACATATTTGCTTAGGAAGGTATGAAATATCAACCTCAGAAAATTTTAATACGCTACAATAACGTTCAATTCACAATTTTGAATACGAAACTTCTTAAATGATAGAAATAATATAAAATTATCTATGTACTATGCTTAACTTACTATAACTTTAAACATTAGTCATCATTAACAACAAGAGGAATAAGTCTTAAGTAAGAATCAATACAGAACCAGCGTTACTTCTCGTCAAACATTAAATATTTTTTCAAAATATTTTCTAAAAAAGTGTTTATTGGTCGAAAAATGCATTTTATTGTTAGCACCTTGCAAGAAAAGATCGTGCTTACTCGTTAAAGATCAGCAATTCAACTTCGATTCCTTTGACTCACATGCGCTTATAACACACAACTGCTGCAATCATTATCAATTACGGAGGGCTAGTTCGTTTACCTCTGGTGGCATAAATACTAGTAATACCCAAATTTTATATGTAGCATTCTCAACACGAAATTATAAAATTCAATGACGGCACGGGAACAGTGATAATATCAAATTAAGTACGGACAAGGCGACTCTTGACTTGAGCGATGTAAGTGACCCCTAATCCGCAGTAAATCTTCGGTCCAACCGTCCCCGCGCTGTCCGCAGCCGGAACACGGGAGGGTTAAACAACCTACTTTACAATCATTTATTATATGTAGAACAAGACGCGTGGTTTTGTAAGCACTTCATGCCATTTGTTCATAATTTTTCAATGTGTTTTGTGGACATGAAGGTACAGTTATGAATGAAACTGAGTACTGGAATCATTATCAATAACGGTATGAAAATGTAGAGACGGAATTAATTAATCTCATTTTCCTCATTTTAATTGTTTTAGGTGTTAGGATCCTTAGGTGTACCTCATGTGTCATCTCTTGAAAAGGTACCCTCATAAACCTAGATATAACCGGTTTGTCCATTTCTGCTACAAACCTGAAGAGTGGAAACCACTACAGCTAGTGACTATTGGTCATTAAAAGAATTAACACATGTCTTGGGAAGACGAGCGCAGTACATTGCCTTGTCGTTATTGATAATAGGTAGTAGTGGTGTTATTCTATTTTAGGAGAGGATGTGCTACGTACCTTCAGGCTAGTCATAACGATATCGTGACTTAATAAAAAAGAAAGTCCAGCACATAAGACAGCAGTTCTCATTACAACATCCAAATCCACATAAAACATGAGTAAAATCCAACAATATTCCCTATATTGGTAGAATTCATCCGTTGTCAGAGCGGTGTTCAGTGAGTCGGAAGTGTGTACATCGCGATAATGCGAACATTATACGCGACGGCTCTCCAGCCTCGCATAATCGCGTCTATTACGCCACGCAAAAACTTACCAACTTGCATCCTTCGAACATTCATCCTGTGGGTACTCGTGCACGAAAGCCGCGAGATTTATTCCAGCTAACAATATTTCTATGTCGTTTTTTTGCCGTATTTCTAGGTTATGCAATGTCTTACTCCTAGGTTTCTTGGATCTAGTTATAAAAATAAATAATCTTACTGATACTAAACACGCAGTATTGTGTGTTAACTCAAATATATGTTTACCAAAATTTTACGCCGACAAAGAGTCTAATTATTAGGACACAAAGAAAAGCAATTTCTTTATTCGTAAAGCATACTATCAGGAAGAGTAATTGCAAATTATGAATTTTAGTATTATAAGACTGGACAGTTGTATAAAAGCTCACCAGAAAATAGTTGCGACAAATAGAAGCCATCACAATTCAAAATAAAAAACAACACTATATTTATACCTTCACCTTTATAGCCTTGGAAAAAGAGACTTATAAATTTTACGAAATGGGCAAAGCATTAACATAAAAAAACACTAAACAGCTAATCTTAGCGCATTCTACATCTGAACACCCAATACATCAAATGTGTTTATTCTGTGAACAAATAACACTTGTGTTGATTATTATACTATACAAAGTCATAATAATTCTAGTGGCTGACCAAGGGCTATCGAGTTTCGGCTCCAATAAACTCATAATTTACTGTTGTTCAAGTGTCTACCGTATGCACATTAGTTTAACATACCTACCACTGGCTTGAATAATCCCTATTTATTCATGTAACATTAGAATATTCTCCTCAATTATTATTTTACTCGATGACGAGAATAGGTATATAAAACTTCAAATTAAAAAAATATACAATTGTTACATTCAACTTAAAGCAAGGGTCAATTTACCCTATAGTAACTGGTACACTCATCTTGTAGCGTTATTAATGCACCCAAACTTAGAGCCGCATTGTTTGATTGACAACCGCCCTTGTCCAATCGCGACGGAGCGTTGTGACGAGCACGTCAATCACACGTCACTGCAGTGCTCGCCATGCAACGCAATATAATCTTTATTGTTATGTCAACAATAACTACAACCGGTGATATCGCAGGACTATGCCATCACGTGAACGCGATCGCCCCATTATTCGCCGCCCTTTTGTAATTTGAATTTCGAATTCCAATTCGTATTTTGTGGTAAAATAAAAAGACCAATGTTTCGACACAATGGCGTCAAGGGCGGTGCTCTGACATGCGATCAAGTTATTACATTAAAGGAAAGCGCACCCGCCGGCCCGCCTTCCAACCCCGTTATTGAAAGCTTCCAGGAATAACATTCTATAACGTTAATTTGAAATATGGTGTTTTATATTTTAACGCGGACTAAACAGCACGCGGCAACTAATGAACGTTTGCTAATTTCATGCAAAAAACTGAGATTGTGTTTACTTATTACAGAGAATGGACTGCCACGGCGATTACGGACAGCTTACACAAACACACAACTGTTGGAGTTGGAAAAAGAGTTTCACTTCAACAAGTACCTGTGTCGGCCGCGAAGAATCGAAATTGCCGCTTCGCTAGACCTCACTGAGAGACAGGTAATATGCCAATAGAGAAAAATTGATACAACCTAACTAATTATGGTCTTAAGCCAGAATAATAATACAATAACATGCTTACAGGTAAAAGTTTGGTTTCAAAACAGAAGAATGAAACATAAACGGCAGACATTAAGTAAAAGTGAAGACGGTGACGACAAAGATTCAACCACTTCTGAGGGCGGCAAAAGTTCCAAAACTAGACTTGACAAATTCCTTGACGATGACGGTCCATTGTCGGGCAAAAAGAGTTGTCAGGGCTGTGAGCTACCGCCAGGAGCTCTATGTTCACCGGCCGAAGACTTGCCGGAACTTGCTTCACGTACTAGAAACAATAACACTCCTAGTGCTACAAACAACAACAGTTTTGCAAGTGATGGAGCGTCCAGTGTCACATCATCGTCATCTCTTGACAAGTTAGCAGAAGAAGACTCGCGAGACGATCAACCACCTGTGGCTTCAGTTGGGACAGCACCAAGAAATTTCGCAAAAAGGATCAAGCAAGAATCGAGGAAGCGATCCCCCTCTTTAGATGCTACAACATCTAAAGTGTCTCCTTCCTCATCTAAAGATGGCTTGGGCCCAGTTGCGGGTCTTGCCGATGGCAGTAAGTTCTCTTCAGTGAGTTTAACACCGTCATCCACACCGGGAACACCTTCGAGTATGCATCCGAGCCCGCTTGGGCATTACCCTCGCCCGTCACCTCCTAATGTACCGCCAGGTCCACCTCACCCTCAAGCCGTTCCCAACGCCATGCCACCGTACGTTATAAGAGGTAATGCGCCACCGGGGCAATTTGTTCCTCACCCTGACTTCCGTATGGATTCAAAGCAATTTGTGGGAAAATTGTCCCAATATCCGCAAGGAAATAGGAGCTATGAAAGCTACGGCCCCGCGATACAAGGCGCTGATCAAAACGCTTACAGCAGGAATCAACAACATACGAGGCAAGAGGGGTCTCCTAGTACAAGACCGGTTAACGGCATTGGATCCAGACAAGCTTATCCCCACGAAATGTATCAAAATTATGGCTATCCGACTTATGGAAAGGAGCAAACGGCATATGGCAATCCCGGGTACGATCAATCGCAAGGGTACGCCGGTGAGCATATGGCGTATGCGAATAGCCACTACGGCTATCATTATCACGAAGGTGGACAACATGAACACGCCCACGCCTATTACGCTAATGAAGGACAGAAGAATGCTCACAGCAATGAGTATGCGAAGAATGCTTATTATGACGCTAATGCGTACGGGACACAGCATCCTGCGGCAGCGGCGGCACCAGGTTATGGACCCAACGGGGCTCAAGGTAGCACATCAGGGGAGCCATACGCTGGCGAATGTGCTGACGGGTACAGCTCGTTCCAACAATTCTATGAAGCGACACACGCCACGCCCGCCGGTGACAACTCCAACTCTTCCTCCGATTTCCATTTCCTAAGCAACTTGGCTAACGACTTCGCACCTGAATACTATACCATTTGAGATAAGGACTTCGCCGAGCAGGCGAGTGATCTGTTCGTGTAACTGTATTGTTTCTTATTATTATAGTGAAACAAAGATAAAATGGGTTGCAGTGATGAAAATTAATTGATGCGCCCAAGGCGACGAGGAATGTTTCTTATATCTAAGTTATATTTCGACTATAAGTACATCAACAATAGTATTAAACGAATATGTAATAAAATGTAAATAGGTACTTTAGGTTTTATTTTGAATACGTAAATAAGTAATTATTAATCTTTAACACAGAAATAAAAATGTTAGGTGCTGATAATAAATTGAAGAGGTATGGGATTATACCTTGTCTATAACAATATTTAATTAACGCAGACAGCGTTATAACTTGTAACGTATAAAATTGTTGGTAATTAAATAAAAATGATAAAAAGTTTCAAACACACGTATTATCTCTTCCAAATTGCAAAACATTTCCTTGCATGTTGTCACGGCTACACACCATTTTGTATTTATGATTTTGAAGTAAATTGGTACCATTGTAAATTTCTGATTGCATTATATTACATTAAAAAAACTTATATTGTATCCAAAAAAACATTTCACGTGTTCATTGTAAGATATTGGATTAAATTGAAATTTGATTTATGACACTTATTATTAGAAAATCATTTACATACTAAGGAATAGTCGTTGCCTTATTTAGTTAATACATAATTATTATTTTGTGACTATATAACATATTGTAGATACATTATAAGATAGCTTACAATAAGTCATCGTTATTGTAGATATCAATGCTATCATTTTTGGCCTATTAAAAAAATAAATCATTTGGTGTCACAATTGTTTCTTCCCTTTTTTTACAATCCCTATAATAAAGTTTATTTATAAGAGACACATATAAATATATCCATTTATGACACTGGTTCCCAAAAATATGGTTTGATAGTAGAGACCAACTTCACAAATATGTACTGGAAGTGGTAGAGCCACGCTGCTGCAAGTCAGGACTCAATATGATTGAGTAGGCCCGTCCGTGGCGGTACCACTGTCTCACAGGAAATCGACGTGAAGCGACAACTTGGCTGCCACATTTAATTCAATAAGTGCGATTGCCGGGTGCCCCATACCCCTTTCCTCTTCCCATCCTTTTTCTTTTTGCTCTCTTCCTAATTAGATAAGCTGGGAAAACATCTATGACCCAAGCGTTGCGGATATTCATAGTCAGCTGTGATCGCTTACTACCAGGTCACCTGCTGTACGCAATGACAAAAAAATACTCCTTAAAATATAAGAGGGAACCCTCTGATCGAACATATCTTATTAATGATATATAATATACGTATTATATTACGTCTATGATAATTCCAGAACATTACTCACTCTTACCCCATTGAACAGAGATCATAAACTCTACTATTTAGCAATAGAACTAGGCGATGTAAGAAAAAAACACATAGACCTCATGCTCATTAGTCGATAACTCAGTAATATGCAGTATGCAGGGATTTCACGGGATACCAACCATAATAAGATCGAAAAATCTTCCGTTAAACTGCGTATGGAGAACAAGAATGACTATAACAATAATTAGATCCGGCAAAGGAGCAAACACGCCCCTGATGGTAAGTGATCACTAAAGCCCGTGAATATCCACAATGCTTGGATCTCCGTGGCGCAGTTGGTAAGACGCCGGCTGTGAAACGCGAGGCCGCGGGTTCGATCGCCGCACCGATACAAAAATATATGTGATATACACAAGTATTTGTTTCGGGTCTGGATGTTTGTGAGACCGAAAAGTCTCACGTAGTTCCTGATACCTGACAGTGAACGGAACGATAAGGAAAACATATGGGAAGATGAAAATGGTCTTGGGCATCCGGCAATTTCACTCACCGAACGACACGCGACAGAAAAGCTGTCGTCTCACGTGGATTTCCTGTGCGACTGCTACCGGACTAGCCAAGCCTTTCATGCTCAGTCATGACTGGAAACAGCGTAGATCAACCATTTTCTGAAATCCTCATTTCATGCATTTCACTTTATGGCACTATTCACTATGTATGGCCCTATTAGGTACATATACAGAAGACAGAAGGGGTTGGCAGAGGTGCAACAACCACATTTCGCCTTATATGTTCCGTCCCACGATATGTTCGAGGGCGAGCCTATCGCCATATCGGGCACCTTTTCCTGACTCTGAGATAGTGAATAGAAAATCCAATACCACTTTGCCCGATCCAGGACTCAAAACGTCAGCTTTGTAATTGTGCCGTGGTACAACTACACCACCGAGCCAGTATAGGCACCCTATTAGGTGGGCCCGATAAAATACCCTGTTGCCTCAACTAAGGTATCTCGCTAAAAACAAATGTTGGTCTCAATTCGCTCCTGGAGTGGAATGAGCTCAACAAAATGAAGCTGACGCCAGTAACTAGAGGCGCCCTTGCCTACTTCTCCAAGGCCTGAGGATCTGTAAAATGCGAGACGCACTATAAAAATCGAAACAGTTCTCTGTTGGTGTGTCTGTTGGTAACAATCATACTGAAGTTTGACTATACCCACTTATTATAAATACTATATATAAACAATCTGCAAACTCTGCAGCTTTTAAAATTAGTATAGATTATTTATAATATGTATACGACAGCCAAAAAGTTTTCAAGTGAAATGAAACCATTAACTTAAGTTTATTAAATAATTTATTAGTGTTTAATGAAACATACACACTATGTTGTGATCATTGCCCACAATCTTTAAGAGCAGTTATAAAAGATAATTATATAAAAATGCATCTCTGTTTAATTAGAGAAAGAAAGCTCAATATTATGTTATTCTTTATATTAATAGAGAACAGTTTGATGAGATTGATGAGCAAGGTACTTCTTAAAATCAACCTACTTTAGATACATTTAAAATGAATATAACTCAATGCATTAAGTATTACTAACATTTTGCTCATAAGATAGACCATTTTTAATCTAAAAGTACTCTGTTCCCAATACTGACCATGTAAGCCTTTAAAATGCTGACAACTGTATATCAAATCAATATATTTTATTAATTTTGAAAAGCTAACTAAAAATAAAATGAACATAGTTACACATAATAATAAGTTTTAAGAATAATATGAATTATGAGTGTTATGAGGCAGCTGCTTTTTGTGCTTGCAATTCGGCTTGGAACTTCATTTCCATAATCATGCCTACTGCTTGTCGGAGCTTTGATTTTTCCATACCCAACATGTTAATCTTTTCCATTTGTTCTGCTACAAACTGTACTTTCCTTTTGAAGTAATCTTTGCCCCCAGCGATGTCCTGAAATGAATTAAAGGATATAAATATAGATTGCTAATACATTTTATATTTGGCAAAGTAAAATGCATTTTTTTAAATTAAAGTTCAATAAAGCTCATGGAAACTGAAAATTATATGAATTAAAGACCTATAGAAATGACATATACAAAATTTCCAATATCCAGCTTAATAGTGGCAGTTACAATAACCTATATGACAAAGACATGTTCACCCAGTAAATAAGTTAATCAAATGTATTTTCCTGTTAGAGTTAAGTTTTTATTAACATGTTTTAAACAGCAACATTACTATTTATTAACCGAACATTTAAAAGTGTAAGTAAAATTCCATATTTATGGATCTTAAAAAAAGGCATGATTAATTCTCAATCAGTTCAAACCATCTGATTTATACCACTACAGTAACAATACACAAAACTATCCATCCACACAGCTCGCCAAAATGCAGGTGTATTATAAATGAAATGCAATATGCTAAGTGTGTGCTAGTTGTAAACATATTGCAAACATAAGTAATATGACCTACATGTGCAATATTATTAAATACCCAGTATTAGCCTGTAAACAACCACTGCAAAGCATGCAAATCCTATATAACTGAGAGTTAGATATAGACAGGTATAGGAGAGGTAAACAATTACTTTTTTAAATGATTAAATACACCCAACATGTATGTAACACATCGTTTTGACCCCACATAGTTGTGATCAAGAACGATGAGAGAGTTTTTTGTCTCATAAGCACCGAGACCCGAAACAAATATTTTTGGTTCACAAAAACATTTATATCAGAGTGAGTTTCCAACCTTAGCCTCTTGTTTCAAAGCAGGCATCTAACCAACTGTGGCATGGTGCCTGTCAATAATGAAATGAATGATACTCACTTTCTGTGCATAATATCCAGTGCCTATATCAATGACAACGTTATCAACATCAGCAACAGTTCCGGGCACATACATTGAGCCAGTGAGGGGCACTAGAATCGTCTTTCCTTTAATTTCTGGTGTAATTTTTTCAAGACATTCCCCTGACTCCACAAATTTACTCTTTGCGATTTGTAATGTCTGTATGGAATCCTGGAATACACCTAGTTCCTGAAAACATGAGAAAAAACTAATTTGTTTATATTTCTTCTGAAAATGTAAGGAATAGTTTAAACTATAAATGTAGGGGTTGAATTACGCTGTCATTAAATGTGAGCCATTCGAATTCTAAAATTTATAAATGAAATGTTATCCACAAAAGTTCAACAGAATAAAAGTAGCATCACCAATCATGTTAAAATGTAATAAATGGGATTTCAATAGCAGAGGTTTACAATAAGAGTAGGTTTGATTAAATGATACATAAATCTTTAGTATTACCTGATCTAATTGTTGTTTTAATTGAGCCAACTGCGGCAGTCCAAGTTTGGTTAAGTCGATTTGCTGGCTCGATGATGATGATGCCATTTTTGTTCAATAGCTCTGCCAAAAAAAACTTATTAATCTTTATAATATTTTGGACTCGATTATTTATTTCTATAGTATTAAAATTCTAACCTCGATTATAATAAAAAGTAACCTCAAAATTCAAAAAGTTAATTTGACATTGACATAAAGCGGCCAGTGTTGCCAATAATTAAACTGGCTTCGTACCTTCTCTGTGCTGGGAATTTAGTCTGAGTCAAGAAGCTTATACCCAAATGGAGATTGCATTCCGTATAAAACACTGAAGCACAAAAATTTGACCTTGAATGCAGTCGCTGTTGCCTGCTATCCTTTTCTTTCGAGTGACAATAAATGAACAAAAAGTCATTTTCATTTCTTTTATACGGAATGCAATCTCCATTTGGGTATAAGCTTCTTGGTCTGAGTATTCTGGAGTATTCCATCTACGACTTTTTTGTTGTCCCTTTCGGTAGCACAGGGTCCAGTAATCTATTAATTTCTTAGTCTATGGTCGGAGTAGTGCTTTTGTAATGTGTTTTGTAATTTATGGATTGTCCTGTTTATTGGTCTGTGGGTTGTGCTAATGTGCTTTTTTTCTGTAAATATTTCGTCATGTATTATTAACTTGAAACTGTCTCAAATAAATACAGTTTAACTAATAATCCTACATAATTGCATACATTTTAATAAACAGGTTTCCAACGTAACATAACCTTACTCAGAAATGTCGGTGAACAAAATACAGACAGTCGAAAGTTTCGAGAAATTCATCAGGTAAATAATATTTAATAATAGCTACTGATTCCGGTTCATATCAACGATTGAATATAACATTTCGTACTTGCATAGCTCTATTTTGAAACAATGAATTTTGTCATGTAACAAAGTTCAAATCATATTACCAATCCAGTTTAGTAGTTTTACAAATATTAAATATTTCTCGGTCAAATTAGCATTATTTAGAAGGATACATTATCTATAAATAAATTACTAATTTATGCATACAGCATATGGAATATCAAACAGTCAGGGTGTTTAATTTTTCTGTTTATTATACAGGAAATAATGTAAAGAAAAATCAATAGAAAATATCCACTCCATATTAGTAGATTACGTATATGTATAACTGGAATATTACAGTATTATTTTGAATCAATGTTATAAACTAACAAGTGATTCTCATCACATTGAAGTCATTGACATTATAACCTTTAATCTATGTTGTGTAAATTGCGGTGAATAGTGAATGATTTGCATACATCGATGACATGTGAAACGAAAGGCTGCGGGTTCGATCCCCGCATGGAGAGAAATGTTTGTGCAGGCCACTAATATTTCTTTTGGGTCTGGGTGTTTGTGAGACCAAAAAGTCTCTCGTAGTTCCTGATACCCAGGACACAAGATCAACCTTAGTGTGGGGTTGGGACTATGTATGTGACAATTGGATGTTATTTATTACATAACTATAAAATAATGTATACTGACACTTGATTTTGTAAATCATATTGTAATTATGCAAACTCTATTCAATTAAAATATTTCTATCATGACAAAATAGGTATTCTCAAGCCTACACAAGAATATTCCAAATAAGCAGTGAAACATCTCAAATTTATTCTGTTCCATATGTTTTACTCCTACTACCAGATTTAAACCTTGCTTATATCTGAAGGGATTCATAATATATATAAATATATATATTATAATAATTTTTATTAAGACTTTGATGACATGATCTTTAGACAACAACATTTAAAAAAATGAATCAAGTACTCTATTTTCTAATGAAAATAAGATAATTTTAGTTACACACATTTTTAATATTGCAGTCATGTAGCTGATTAAAAGGATTACATAATTTTTCTTCACCTACTTTCCAAGATTATGTGTTAAAGATTAGCCATCTTATTCAGAGACACATTTAAAACCTACATTAGTTATTAAATGTTTTATCTTTCAACTTTTGAATTCACTTAAAGTAAAGAATAAAGATTATGCACTCATATACTCTCAATCGTACTGTCGATTGTAGAGTAGGCCCGTGCCCTGCAGTGGGACTTATATGGGCTGATACTGATACTGATACTGAAAGATTATGCAACATTTAATATGTAAAATAAGTTTTAAAACTGTCAATAATTAAGCTCTATAAAAATAAATATAGCCAACATAAACGTTATTCTAAGACACAAGATTTGTGGTATCAGGCTTGGGTATTAGAAGTTATAACTTATTTTTGGTCTGAAAACACCCACACCTGAAACAAAGAGCTTGTGCGTCTCATAAACACAAACATACTCAATGTATTTTCAGAATACCATTAGTAGCAGTAGTACATTTCTCAGCTGAATGGGCAGAACAATGTAAGCAGGTGACAGAAGTGCTTGAAGAGTTAGCCAAGATACCAGACATACAGGCTTGTGGCACCAAATTTGCTATCTGTGATGCCGAGGAGCTTTCTGAAATTTCTTTGAAATATAAGGTAACATAAACCACATGTTTAAATCTAAATATTCTTGTGTTTTTAATATACAATGTATTTACCTGGAACAATCATATCACTATTGCGGAGGTGGCTTGGGATAGAAATCTGTTCCACATGTTGGAAATAAATAAGAATAACAAAACTTACTGGCTATGAGAGTCCCAACTCATTGCCTAACAGTGACTAAAAAGGTGTTAAAAGCTTTTAATCAATTTTTTACTTTTATTAGGCTGTTGTTTTTATATTGTGAACCTATTATTTGAAAATAAAAACATGTTATAGAATAGTAAAACTATATACATTACCTTTTTTACAACATCTGCAGAAGTATAATTTTATTTATGCCGTCTTATCCATAACTATGGGATGTTGGGGACTGACTTTAATTGTATGAATTTATTCGCTTTATAAATTCATACTTAATATACATGTGCAAACTGTAATACTTTCAGAACAATTTAAGAAATAATTAAGGTGTCTACATAACAAAATGACCTTGAGCACTTGCGAAAAATAGCACAATATGGTTTTTGGAACAACTGGCAAAATAGTAGAATACGCACAGAAAAAAAATATATCTGGGTTTCACCTTTTTCATTTCATTTTATTATATAAATAATTTGTAATTTGTAATGAACCTATCTATTACTAACTCTTTGAAAATACTTTCCTAGGTTAATTTATTTAATGTTAGTGAGGTTGTTATGCAAGATGTTATGGCTGGATTTTGTAAACTTTTTTCATAGTGTAGGAAATCACCAGAAGTATGATTCGTATTTTCTTAAATAAACTGATATACTGAGTATTATAAATGTATATTTTTTCCTTTCCAGTGTGTATATACCTACCATTGCATTGACAACATGCATGAATTCTCTTTTATTTCCAAATATGTATTTAGCTGTGTTAACATTAACACTTTAAAACTTTTCGGTATATAGAAATTATTGTAATGTGAAATGGTCATTCAGTTTAACAGCAATCTTTTTAAAGTTGTACTACTTTCGAAATTTTTTGGTAGTAAAATTTTGTATTGTGATTTTAGAAATGTCTACAAGCAAAGAAAAGGTATAGAATAAAAACATTATACATAAAAGTCTTATCCAATTGATATAATTACAATATGCAACAAAGTGCTACATTTTGCACCATAAATATTATTAGATAACTCAATATGTCAGTATCACCTATTAAAAACAAGTGTGAACAATAATTTGTTTCATACATATTTTATTTTAAACCGACTTGGATTCGAATACTACAGTGTCCTGTCAGTAGCTGTTAATACTTTAATAAAAGTAATTATAAGATACAATTATGTTTTTATTCCTATTTCAGGTAGATTCGGTGCCCACGCTTATAATTTTTAAAAATGGCGTTTTGGTGGACAGAGTTGATGGGGCAGATGCATCACAAATCTCATCGAAAGTCAAGGCTATTAGTCTGAATGAGTCTGCTAAACCTCAATCCTTGGAAGACAGGCTAAAAGCCTTAATCAATAGACATAAAGTAATGCTTTTTATGAAAGGCAACAGGGAAACTCCTAGATGTGGTTTTAGCAGAACAATAATTCAAATTCTCAATGGTACTGGGTGAGTAATTTATGATGCATGTGAGGAGTAAATTATTACAGGTATTCAAATACTTTCATCGTCGTCATAATCATCATTAGCTGACACTTATCCCCTGCTGGACATAGTCCTACAAATTACACCATTTTACCCTGTCCTCGGCTTGTCGCATCCAGCATTTGCAAGCGACCTTACTACGCAAATAGTCACTCCGCCTAGCTGGAAGGCGTCCTACAGTACGATTGCCAAGACGCGGTCTCCATTCAAGACAATATGTCTACCCCAGCGGTTATCGATTATTTGACAGATATATTATGAGGACAGCCCACTGCAAGTTTAGCTTGCTAATCCTATATGCCATGTCTATGATATGTCCATATAATGTTAGTAGTTTGTAAAAAATACAATTCTGTGTCAACTGTATTATCAGACCTAATAGTTACTTAGATTCTGAATATTCATGACATAACAATATTAATAAAAATGTGCTGAATTATTTGCCGTCACGCGTGTTCCCTCCTTCCTATGATCCTGGGATCCTCTTCCTTCCGCTGTAGTGAGAAGAGGCATCTTAACAGGCCGGCATAATTGTATCGGATGGCATGGCACTACCGTCTCACGTCTGATGCCATTCGATACTCTGCCTGGACGGTATTTGCGCTTAGCACCAGGCGCAGTGTAGTCAATAATTGACAGCCTCGATGGCGCGGTCGGTTCGACGCCGCCTGTGAAACGAGAGAGTCGCGGGTTCGATCCCTGCACCAAGAGAAATGTTTGTGCGGTCCACAATTATTTTTTTTCATTTCTGGGCGTTTGTGATACTGAAAAGTCTCTCGTAGTTCCTGATACCCCCGACACGAGACTCGATCTTGGTGTGGGGTCAGGACTATGTATGTGACTGTCGGGTGTAATTTATTTATTATGCCGGGCCAGTGTAAAAAAAGTAATAATACTGTACTGTGCTGTATCAGCCCATATATGTCCCCTGCAGGGCACGTGCCTCCTTAAACATCGGAACTACGATTAAGAGTCGATAGGCCATCTAGCTCACCACGCTGGTGTAGTGTGGATTGACGGACCTTACATACCATATACATTCTTACGAATCGCTATGGTGTGTAGTTTTCCTTTACCGTTATAGACCTCCATAGATAAAAGCAAAATAAAACGTAATAGTATAAATCCTAAGAATCTTTTTTTCTTTCAGGGTCGAGTATGATACGTTCGATATTTTAAATGATGAAGAGGTGCGTCAAGGTCTGAAAGAATTCTCAGATTGGCCTACCTACCCTCAACTGTATGTAAAAGGGGAGTTAATTGGAGGATTAGATATAGTCAAGGAAATGCAAGCTAATGGAGAGTTAGATGCAACACTCAAGGGTTGATGTAATTTGTAGATTTTTTAACAAAATAGGAATAAATTATTGTAATTTAATGCAATAAAAGCTTTTGATTATTCCCATATTATTTCATTTCCCTAAATAATGGTGATTTATGATTTTACAGTTAAAGCATAATATATAAGTTATAACTAAAGTCTGAAAGTAAAAGCGCTTAAAAGTTATAAATGGCTACGATCTTTTTCGATACTAGGTAAATATATTTAGTTTTTGGACATTTTGTAATGTATTATATTATATTGAATTAAATTCTGCCTCAAGTTATTTCACCGGATTCTGAGAAGCAACACCATACGAAGTGTGCAGGCACGATACAATAGAAGGTAAGCGATTTTGTTCGTATGATTACGCTTGAAGTTTTAGAGAATGAAGTCTAGAATCTAGATTCGTTGAAGAGAAGAATAAAAAATGCGTAAACAGCAAAGAATATTATATTTTTTGAGAATTGCAACTCCAATTATATTCTGAGACGGAGTCACACATTCTATCCCTTTTACACAAAAACGAAAGAGATTTCTACAAAACCTTCGTGTAAAAAAGAGATGTAGTCACTTGTCTCCTGTCCTTATCGGCGTAACCACTCGACTCCAGGAAATAATGTATTGGAGGCTAGGACGAATCCAGCTTATAAGCCAGGTCGTATAGTTCTTGTCAAACCACTGAGTCCGATTACAATACAATACTCGAATCAATCAATTTGGCACAGCCGTGATTTGTGAAGACACACACTTTTTTACTTTATATACATACAAAGAATTAATTGTGCTTTTGAATTTTATCAACAATATAATAAATAAATTCTGTCAATCTGGAGCCAGCCCAGGGGCGGATCATGACCCCCTTGACCAAGGCAAATATTTACATGGGGTGGCCAGTGGCCCGCCGCCAATGATTTTCCTTAAAATAATATATATACTGGGTTACACATACTGGTTATACAGGATTACATAGTGGCTACCCCTGTGCTTTGGCTGAGTTGCACAAACTAACTTTGCCAATACTTTCTTGTTGGTCTGTGGCCAATACCTTTGCCTTTGGAACTGTCATCGCCATACATTTGAGACGTATTTGACCTTGCTAATGTATGGGATTGACATTTTCAAGGTCAAAGGTATTGGCAAAGTTAGTTTGTGCAATTGAGCCAACTGAAGAATCTCAACTCCACTCAACACGTTAGACTAGGCTGTATGGCTTAGACCTTTGCTTTTCCGCCAGGATAAATAGAAAAAAACAGCAATATCTAACGTCACTGTCAAAGTCAATCTAACATTTTTTTTGGTAGATAAACATAAAATTACTAACTATAATAAAGATAAATAAATACGGAAGAAAGTACTATCGTGTGTTAAATCAATCGTAAGATTGGAAACTGGTTTAATCAATATGAATGTTGATTGGCTGTCATACAATCCGAGTAAGTGTGTCAATATTATTGTTTGTACTCGTGTTCAATGTTCATTACGTACATCGTTACGTTCGATTGCATCTCCGCTATTTGTTTGTTGCAGAAATCATGAGTAAGACAAGAACCGCCGGCGATGGCATGGAATCGGAAGAATCCACTTCCGAAACTGGACAAAACAGGAGGAAAAGTTACGACCAAAAAGATACTGTGGTACCTGGAAGATTGATACAGATCTACCCGACTAACGTAATAAGATCGGAAAAAACGAAGTCTATCAATGTAAAATCACCTAAATTTGTTCCTTACGAACCGTATCCGGGCGCTGTAAAACCTATCGTGTCGCAAGCTTTGACAAAATCTAAGAAATCCAAGAACAACATGGATATAAACACTTTGATTACACAAATGTCGCAGATGAATACTAGTTTAAATGAATACAAGCCCAGACAGAAGCTCAATTCGCTCAGTAGTAAGTCTGTTACTGAGCCTGAACAACTATGTCCAGAAAATGAGAAGTTACATAAAACAATAAACAGTTTGATGCAAGAAAATGAGTCCTTGAAGGAGCAACTGAAACAGCAAGTTCAGGTAAAATGAAGTAATACACACTCCAAACAATTCTCAAATAATTTGGAAATGTATGTCAGCTAATGGCAATATTTTTATTTTTTCTTACAATTCAACTAAACTGTATATTTGGAACTATAAATAAACAAGTCAACAATGATAGAATTACCTTATTAAAAATAATGTAACTCAAAAGTACTTATGCATACAGTATTTTTCTAATTTAGGTCACAGATTGCAGCCACCACAATCAATGTGTTAATGTAAATATTATATATTTACAACAAAACTGCATGTCACTTTAATATTCCAGGTTAACAAAGAGTTAAAGACAATGTTGGTTGCATCTATGGGAGAGGATCTGGAGACCCAAGTCCAGTCTCTAAACGAAGACAAAAAGCATTTGGCTAATGCTTTGCTCAACTCGGCTCAACACTTATCTACACATCAAGTATGTATAAAGTAAACAATTTATGTTTATCTGACACCAAATTTATACCAAAAAACAGTATTATTCGAAAGTGAAAAATAATAACCAGAAGGATTAGCAAGATGATTGCCAACTAGACTGAATAGGATATTAAGCATGACTGTGTGATGTACTTGTACTATGATATATTTACAAATTTGAGGTCTTGGGTTTGAATCCCGGGCCAGGTAAATTTATATTGTATTTTCCTGTACCTTATCAGCCTGGAGGCAGGATTTTTTGCCTGATATGGCAATAAGCTTGCACCCTATCACATTGTGGGACGGAACATACAAGGCAAAATGTGGGTGTCCTGGTTGCACTTTTGCCTATCCCTTCTGGGGGAAAAGTGTAAGTCAGTATATGTATGTATTATCTGTAACACTTTGTTTAAAAGAGAATTTGGTATGAATTTGAAAAATTTGAAATGGCATTAACATACAATGAAATAAAACTGTTATTTACGGATTTTATCGCAACTTTAGTTTCATTTATACATTTTGTAACTTCCCAACATTTGTCCCATACATGAGGTCAAAATGTAAGAGTGGCTCAACTTTTTAAAGTGTACCACTTCGAATTCAGTGTCCTGGTACTCGTTACTCTACGTAATTAACTATAGGAGAGAGCGAGAGGGAGTGACGCACTTGCTAACAATACTATCTTACGTATGGCCAAGCTTCAGTACGCCTCACTTCAATTGAAGTAGGACATTGCACTGGCTTAGTACAAAAATGAGGCTACTCTTACAAACTCTTTTTCAGGTCATGTCCTACTCAACACTAGTTTACAGCTTTCGTGGTCATGGGCAGACAGTCTGCCAAGATAAAATCAGTAAATAATAGGTTTATTTCAATGTGTAACATTCACGTAAATCTTAGAAACCATTAACATACAATATCTATTGATCTGGGTTGTAAACAATTCTCACGCGTTGTTATTTTCAAACCTTATCATTGTGTGACCTATGAATTATTTGATTATTAGGAGCAAACAGAGTGGTTGGCTGGACAGTGTGAAGTTTGGAGAAGTAAATTCCTGGCTAGCAGGTTTGTGATAATATTATACTATAGTTTGGTAGATAAACATAATTAAAATATTATCTTAGTTATTTTTTAAATTTAATCTATTCAAATGATATGTGATTATCAGTTCCGTGAGTGAGACAAATATCATGATTAATTAAATAAAATTAATTAAGTGACTTGTATAATATTTATATGTTTGATGCTGCAAATTTTAGTAAACATCCTCACAAAATTATTTAAAAATTAATTCAAATAAATAATTCAACACATTATTGTTAATCCACTGATGTTTATATTTTTTATAAATATTATAATTTTATGATTGTTTGTTACAGTTTAATGGTAGAAGAATTAGCAAATTGCAAACGATTATTAACTGAAAAGACTGAAAACTTACAACAAGCCATAAAGCAGTTACTTGACGAAAAATGCCGAGTGAGGGATATGCAATTGTGTACATACAAAAACTTATATAGCCTTCATGAGAAATGGTTGGAAAATATCACGATTTCTGAATACTCCGGGAACAATAACATGTATAACAGGCCTATAGGAAACCTCAACTTCAATGCAACCATGCCACATTCCACAAATATTATTGATTTGGCCTCAGTCAATATGAAACTATCTGAAAATGTCAGCAGTTCAGTGGAGAAGCAAGATATCAGCCATTTAAATAACCTTCCTACAATGACTGATGGAGAAATACATGCCGAAAATGTAAGTTGTTTTATTATAAGTTATTTTATAGCAGCTAAACAATTGATTATACTAAATTCAAAATAATTCGTGCTTATTGTACAGGGTACATCCAGACTGCGGTCGATAACGAAGACAGGTGGTAGTTTTTATTGACTTCTGTAACTAATTTTTTGCAAAATAAAGCGACGTATTTTTTTCCATTATTTTCATCAAGTACATAGTTTTTGCTAAAATAATAATATAGGTACACCCTTTTATTTCTGGATACGCTATCGTAAGGGTATAAATTATTATTTTAGCAAAAACTATGGTTTACCACCGAAGTGCGATGATATTTATAACATCACAAAAAGTGAGGATATTTTTCGGCGATTTTTTTTTGTTGTGTAGTGTTTGTAATTATTAAAACTACTACTTGGCTTCGTTTTCGTTCGCAGTCTGGATATACCCTATATAATGTTTTTAAATAAGGTAAATCAGGCATACTTAAAGATCTTTCGTAATATACCAGAAGAGGCTATTGAGGAAACAGTTTGTTAGATGATAAGCAATCGCTATCTACTGCAAAAAAATAACTATTTTTTAAACTATATTTAATCTCGTTTCCCCAGGTAATGGCAATGCCTCTTGAAGTGCAGAGTGGTAATGAAGTGCCAGTGAACGCGCTAGTACATCACGCCTATACCAATAGTGGGAACACCGTCCGTCCTGTTGCCTCCTGTGTGCATTGCAATGGACGAGTCCAATTACTATAACAAACATATTAATTGTGTAGCTTCCAATATCGGTTGTATAGTTTTTAGTTGTATGTTATATGTGGATTTGGCTGATATCGGTGCGGATAAAGCGAAATAATTTCGCTGTGCAAGTATCAACTACAATCGTGGTTACCAGGTGGAGCGAGATGGAAGATAGTGTGACTGCGTAAGAGTGAAGGAGACAGGAATAGTGTTGTATACATGGATCGGTCTTTTATGTATCTATATCAGCCCAAATACGTCCCAGTGTAGGGCACGGGCCTCCTCTACAATCGAAAGTACGATTCATCACGCTAGTGTAATTTTTTTTATACCATAGAAATTCCTTCAAATCGTCATGGTATGCAAGGTTTCCTCACGATGTTTGCTTCACAGTTATAGTGCGCGATGATTAGCTATCAATACACTCATGACCCCGAAAATTCAAAGGTGTGCCCTGGAATTTGAACCCGCGACCACCGTAAACGTCATATCGGTACCCGTGTTTGGTCCGTTACACAGTTTGTTTACCTCTCTAGTATAATGTCATAACACTGGGCTAAATAAAATCCATTTCATGATTCTTTAACTGTTGAATATTTCAAGTGTAATCATTGATTGAAAAAGTAGGTACTAAATTCATACTAGTAGTATGAATTAGCTACTAAATTCATACTAGTAATATGAATTTAGTAGCTACTTTTTCTCTAGGTTCATGAGAAACGTGATTTGTCTAATCAGATATTTCCTGAAAGTGTTGAGTCAGGCAGGCTACTGGTAGTCCAATAATTTCGCAAGATCTATAAAAATCCGCTTAAGATCCGCCCGTCATGATATTTCTAATACTCAAACTCTCCACTGAGCATTCCAAAAACTGGGAAAGTATGTTTAATTGTAAAATCTGTAAGTACCTAACACTAAAATACAATAACATACCTACTTATAATAGGTATTAAATGTTACTCATGCACAATTTATAGCCTTTGTATATATTCGACCTTTGTCAAGTATTACTCATGCGCGGAAATTTTAAATACTTGTTTATGAAGTTTTGTAAAGAAGGAAAATAATGGATTTGAATAAATTTACTTTGTTGCAGTAGTTATTTGGAGTTATACTGCCCTTTGTATGATATAAATTTATCAATATATCCTTAACTACTAACAATATGATAAATTGATTGCTATTTTTTTTATCATAAATAACCGTTCTATGTTACTTAAAAATAACTAAACAGATGTATGTTTGATTTTCGACCAGTTCATTGTTTTAGAATCTAGATCAGTGGTTTTCTTTACCGCTGGTCCCTGGAAGCGTCCCAAGAGGTCCGCAGGGCCATCCTTAAGATAATTTTGCATGTTTTTTTCACAGTTCGATATATAAACAAAAATTGTCAAATGGTCTCTCGTGTCTTAAAGGTTAAAAACCACTGATCGAGATAATATACTGAAAAGTTGTTACATTTTTGTTGATTGATCTATAGGAATTCGTTTATTTCAAAAAATATTATCTAACATTACCGCTTCTAATGAATTATAATTTATATTTTACATTGTTAAGTATCTGCAATATATTTTCTTAAAGAAGGGGATGGTGTTATATTGTTTACCAGTAACATCGTAAGACGATGTGGCGACCTTATTAAATGCTGATTTACACCGATTACTTTATGTTGGGCTTTTAATAATTTAAAAAATGAGATTTTAAATATCGTAAATAAGTATGGCACAAAACGCGGTTTCAACGCATGTTTAACGTTCCTATGTGTATATTTCCGTTCGTAGGTAGGTAATCTTTACGAGTTATAAAGCAGGATGTTAACCTTCGTTTATATCCGAAGGGAATTGTATGTATTGTTTACCATTTACTCACTACACTTTTTTGTTGTGCTAAGGTATGCGGGCTTCCTTATGCGAAGGTAGGAGATATTAAAATTCAAGGAATATTTATTTCATAAATTGATAATTTCAAATTAATGAAACATACAGCAATAACCGAATGTGATAATAGGTTTCGATAATAATTACATTCGAAAATAAAAATAAAATATTCAAGACAGTGAATACACCAAAATATTTGCATTCGTATGTTTATTTTTTAAAATTGCACTGTAAATAGATTTACTTTACATATATGCTGTTAACAGACTCTTACCACTAGATTAAAGGAATTGTTAGTAAAATGTATCTATAATAGTGTCTGATAATCTCGACAATATTTTACCTTCAAGAGGACTTTATTTTCCATTACATGTATAGTAGTTACTCTTGAAATGTACTTATGATTAGCTCAACAATTAGATGTGAATGATCTAGTAACTAGTTGATAAGTATCTACATGTACCTAAACTACCTTGGACCAGTTTACCAGAATCAGGTCGTGAAACTATAGGCCGCAAGTTCGATTCTGTGTCACAAATATTTTTTTGTGTGATTTGAAAATACCTAGTGAGTATGAATCTTCAGTAATCGAAAGTTTTTCTTCTTTCTTCTTTCAAAGTCCGAGACACTTTCGTAATCTAATAACAAGGGTTAAGCTGTACCATAATGTTGAGACTCGAGAGTATGTATGTGATTGGTTGTATTTATTATATTTTTTGGTTGTATTAACATATCTTATGAAAATTTGTAAATATTAATTTTCAAATAAAATAACATTTATTTTAATATTAATTTTATTTCATACAAACAGTATAATAATGAGTTGTCTACGCAAGTGAGTGTCTCTTAAAGTGTTGGTTGTGGTAGTCTAACATTTCAGTACCAGTGTAGTTGTAAGCGAGATAGTCGCGAACTGACACATATTTGGCTCCTCCGAACCAATCTACCATCGCGATTTGAGCAATCTTCAGTTTGCCAATGAACCAGTCATGGTCTGAAAAAATAACAACATTTTTAAAGTAACTTTTTAAATAAAGGAACTGATGACAAACAGTCCAGGTAAAGTTTGCATAACTCAAATATTTGTCATGATATATTTTTGCAAAATGCAAACTAATGGAATATCAGAATGTTTGCAAGTAAACACGCTTGAGGATGTACTTTGTTTGATTATGCAGCGTTAATTTCCTTCAACTGCAATAATATTTATATGAGCTACGTGATCAAAACCACGTATTTACATACCAGTGGGCCACTGAGCCATCGCTGGGTGTCTTTCAAACAGCGCTGCCTTCGCAAATGTGTACTCAGGAGTACCATTCTTGAGCTGAAACAACAAAAGATATTATGTCGTTTGAATCTAAATAAAAACAAACAATACTCACGAACCGAACCCAGAGGTTCATTAATTCCTATTCTTTGGAATAGTTTGCCGTTTTCCCTTCATACAATCTACTCCAGTAGAAGCAATGAGAGATTTTCGTTTCTGCTTACTTTATTTTATAGTACGGGATAATATTGCAACCATCAGACGAAGTGTAATCATATTGCCAAGTCAGAATAGAAAAAAAACTACATATTTTGTTAACTAGGTTGTTAAGCGGCGGAAAATAAATAACTTTGGTATAGTTCATAAAAGTAGGTAAATATTTTTTTATCCTCTAATGGTAATTCTGAAGCTTAAAAGATTATATAAGTTTAATGTTATCTAGTAATACTAATCTTATTCGCGGATTAAAAAATAGACATAAACATAGATTTAGGACCTTATATAAGCCAAATATAGCTGTCAATTTTTTTATTTTAATAATTAAAATAGGTTCATAAAACATAAACGGTCTATGAATAATGCACGACAAAGTAACTAATGCGGCTAATACAATTTCTTTAATCCAGTCTGATCGATACTTAGTGATTGATATATTCGGGGTTCTGCTACACGCTTGCAAGGGTCACTATGAAGGAATTACGATTACGACGGTCCAAAGAATAGAGCGACGGTCCTAATGACATAATAGTAAGCGCTTTCCCGTTTAGATGGGGTATCGCCTATCGACTGGCAAGAGATGACTGAAATTATGCATTTTGCATAAATAACACGATTATGTCGTGTCTTAGATTTACGAGAATGTTCCTTGTGAATTTTTACGGATTTTATCGCGGATTTGGTTTACTATTTACATTTTTTTAATTTTCCAACGCGATAAAAACAGAACTCTAGTTTATGTTCAAAGCACAAACAGAAGATAATGGAGTGATAATGAAATTACTTAAATAAATAAGTTCTTATTAAATTGATTATATAATAGGTACACATATAACTGTATATCAATAGACAACACTATTCATTGGCATAAATGACTCTTCACTGCGAATTAATACAACAAAACATTATTGTCTCCAAGAAAACATTAGCGTTTCCACTACCCAAGTTTAATGAATGGACGACGTTATTTCAAAGGACTTATTCATGAACGCTTGTCTATAAATACACAAGGAAAGCCTCTGTCTATGTATAGATAATATAAATAATTATAGCGTACCTATCTGTTATAGAAAAATCTATGATCAAAGGCTATTATTATGGCCTGATGTGTAATGAAGGAAATAACAATAAGTCGGCATCTATTTCAAACCTTTTGATTTTCAGTTCAAGTCGGGACAAGGCTGTCGTTTATAAATACTACTAATCTACAACTGTTTGATGATTCACTTCCATATTTCATGTTTTCTACGGCTAATGTTTGGATAGGATAAGCAAGTTGAAGTGGCAGTGGGCCGGGCACATAGCATGAAAAACTGATGGCCGTTGGGGCCGAAAGGTTCTGGGGGTTACTCTATACTCCGACACGGCGACGAATGTTCGAACATCGTACGTAAGCCTTTACGAATATGCCTAAATACTTTACAAAATGTTGGAATACTTTATCGTCCGCCGTAAACTATAGAGTTTCACAGAAAATTGTATTAATTTTTAGAAGTGGAAATCTTTTATCTTATATGTGGAACGTCTGAACATTCGGAGTTCGTATCGGAGTATAGAGTAACCCCCTGGAACGGAGGTCACGTACAAGCCAGCGCAGTGTCGGACGCCCGCCGACGAGGTAAACGGACGACCTGGTTAAGGTTGCCGGAAGTCGCTGGATGCAGGCCACTTCCAACATCAATGTGGAAATTTTTGTGGGAGGCCTATATTCAGCAGTAGGTATTCAGCAATTTTCGAATATGAATCAAATCATTCACTCGCAAGGACGTTTCAGTAGTTAACACTGTAAATCAACTGCTTCACTGAAGGCTGAAATTGTTGATGATGATAATACTAGATATAAAAAGAAATTACCTTCTTCATCTTTCCTGACAACATGAGCCTGGTGCAACGAGGGTCTTCCGCGTCATATTTCTGTTGCTCGCAGTATCTTGTTTCTTCAAGCGACACCAAGACAGTGGCGCGGTTATCTTTCTGTAAAAAAAACCAATATAAGTTATACATTAATACGTCTAATTCCAAGGTTACATGACATTCTCTATAAGTAATATTAATATGTAAAACATTGCGCATTTTGAAATTAAAATTCAATGATTAATAAGAAACAAACAAAGAAATAAATACATTTGTTTGTATGTATCAGCTCATATACGTCCCACTGCAGGTCACGGTCCTCCCCTACAATCGAGAACACGATTGAGAGGGGTTAGGCCGTATTGTCCACTACTCCACTATGCTAGCTTAGTGCGGGTTGGCGGGTTTTATATGATATAGAAATTCTTACAAATGCCATGCCATGGTATGCAGGTTTCCTCACGCTGTTTTCTTTCACCGTTATAGTGCGTACTATCGATATTATTTATTTTTTTTTATTCTCATTATTTATTTATTAAAAAACCCCAAAGATAAAAACCAGAAATACATTTTAGTCCCACGAAACCGGACATCGGTTTGACCGTAGAGGTAGGTGAGTCTCATTTACACATAAATGTACAAAACATTTGAATTAGACATTAAAAAAAATATCGCTTCTAAACTATACAATACAAGTTTAAAATGAAAACAGGATATAACTTTCTGTAGCTGTATCAGCCCATATACGTCCCACTGCAGGACACGGGCCTACTCTACAATCGAGAGTACGATTGAGAGTGGTTAGGCCATATAGTCCACTTTAAACAATAAAATTTAAAAAAGTATTATATCACTTCCAAACATTTAAACAGAAAAAAATCACATCACTTTTAAACGTATAATATGTATAATTAAAATAAAACAGAAAATACATTACAACTACACAAAATCGAAATAAACTCAAACTGTCCTTATAACAACGAAAAAAAGGAAATATGCTTAACTTAAACTACGAGGAAGATGTTAAAGGTAATTTCTTAATTTTTTTTAAAAACTATTTTATTCGAGATCATTTCTAATTATCGGCGGCAAACTGTTAATTATAGAAGGTAATCATTTATTAATGGTTCTATCACCATAATAGCTGGTAACCCGGGGAACTAAATTCCCACCGGTCACTGACCGGGTAGTATGGTTTCTGTGGTATGGTATTAGATGTTGGTCTTTACTGCTAAACTGTTTTGTAGCCAATAAATATATGTGCTTTTTTCTAACGGACAGAATATTGCAGATTTTAAACAATTTGGAGTAATCATTATTACAAATATTTTTAATTTTTTTAGTAACTTAAGAAATCTGATTTGAGGTTTGACATGACTCCAAAAAGTCAGAGGTGAGCACTAGGATTTGAATCCGCGAACACCGTGAGCAAAAACATTGGAGTAACTACTAATTAGAGGTATTATACAATTTCTTTCAAATTATGTTAATACTTTTTTTTGTTTGAATATTACATTACTTAGCAACTATTTAAACAAAAATGAACAAAGACCATAATGAACTGTTTGAACTTCGTATATTTTTTACATCAATATTTAATTATTTAGTCATCATATTTGCTAGAATAAACTAAATATTTCTACATAACATTGAAGGCATTTACATTGATTCGCAACGCTAAGCAAGAAATGGCACGTAAATATAAATTCATATAATTTGGTAGAAGTTACAACTTAATACGTGCTCAGAGTAAAATTACATTTCCTATTTATTTTATTTCAACACTAAATTGAACATTGAGTGATGTAGACAAAATAGCATTACCTGATACCAAATACGGGGATCGCAATCTGCAGAAACGGTCCCACATTCAGGTTCGGAATCATTATGTAATTATGTGGACAGTCACTTACCATGTATGGTAACGGCAAAGAAAAACATAACAGCGAAATCAGCATACCTTGGAAATATTAAAAAAAAATCCCTGGTATTTTAAGTCAACCAAACTACAATAGGCCGGTATGGTGGTCTGTAGGCTCAGCCTTTTCAATCAAACTCTATTGTAGAGGGGTCGCGTAATCAGCACCTATCTAGTAGGCGATCATAGGATGCTACTTGTTACAGTACAACAAATACATAACAGTCTTCAACATTATAATTTTGTCGTCTAATCTTGCATTATTCATCTTCTAAATATTTAATTAGCATCTCCGTCTTCAGCTAATATGCATCATAGGTAGTTATTTAAATAGTACCATAATACGCATCATAGGTATTAAAGTATTACCGTATATTATGTATACACATTATTTTAAAAAGTATTGGAAAGGAAAAATATCCACGTTGTTGGGCTTTATCGGTCGAAAACATTTGAGGAAAAAATTGCAATATTGCTCGTGGGTTGTACAAGGAAAGTAGGATTGAGCATAATATGATATATAACAAGGTCAGTGAATACTGAATAACTAGTTTGAGCTTACATCAATAATTTTGTTCCATGTAAAACTTTATCAATGAATTAATTTGAGGTCTAAAATTCGTCGATTTTCCAATTTATAATTATGAGTCTAAGAGGTAATATATATAGCCTTAATTCTTTACGTACCGCCAAGTCCTTAGCGCTGAAGTCCAGAGGCGACATGTAGAAGTACGGAACTCCAGTGGAGTTAGCCATCGATCCGTCCACAACAGACTTCACGTTGGAGAACGGGAAACCTTCAATCGCCGGAAGCACCGATATGGTGGCTAATGAAGCCCAATCTATAAAAATAACATTAATAAATAAACTGCATGATATCGCCAAAACTGAAATAATTTAATTTATATGTGTAATAGTTTTGTATATATAACATTTTGGCGTTGTATATTAACATTTGCAAACTAATTGGCAGATTATTTTAATTTGTTTGTTGGTTTCTGTTTAAAAATATTTATTTGATGCTGTAGATCGCTACGAAATTAATCGGATTTATTATGCAAAAAACATATCAAATATAATATAGTTACATAAGTATACATCTATACATAGTTTGCCAAGAATATTCTGTCCCAAGATTTCATATTTACAGCAATACCGGGTAGCTCCAGGAAATGATTTATATACTTAGCTATCTACGAGTATATTTTTTTTAAACGAAGAGACCCACATGATGTAAATTATCCGACTTAGGAATCGAACCCAAGTACCCATGGATCCCAGTCCATAAATGCTGCTACAACACCAAATATTGGGACTCAGTGAGGTATGTACCTATTTAAAATATATGTTTAAAAAGTTACGAGGTTGATGTACGTTCAATTGTATCTAGATATGTACGAGTATGAGCACGGAGTAGGGGAACGCGGGGTATTGAGAGCCGTCGGGCAATGGGAGCTATGGTGTTTGAACGGAATGCAGACACATTTACGCGTTCGTAGGTACTCGGCTACTTCCGTCAACAATCGGCAAACTTCGCCTGATGCACTCGAACCGATAGTGCCATTCGTTTAGTCACGAGGGACGGTTGTTTGTTTTTCGCTCCACGCTTACAAAAAATTGACAATTGCCAGGATCAAGGTAAGCATGAAAACATAATCCTATTTTATTGTAGTTATGCTTATTACATCTCCAGATTCGTTAACTAACAAGTACAAATAGTTGAATTGTGATTGAGAATACAATTACATATTTATGTTACTACTTTTCAAAATGGTGGTCAGCGGCTAATGGTAGCCTAGTTAGGCTCTTATTACCTGACATGGCGTAATGGGATCGCCATTACGCCATTTAGTCAGTTCAGAGATATTAATGCTTATTTTTTCTTTTAGAGGCCACGTAAAAGAACTTGGACAACCACAAAAGCTTCTTGGACAGTGGATGCATTAGAAAATGCAGTATCTGTTCTCAAAAGAGGAGGAATTTCAGTGTACAAAGTATCGCAATAAACTGATATTCCTTACAGCACTCTTAAGAAGCGATACAATTTAGCGAAAGCCGACGACAGTAGCTACAAAAACTCGCTTAAGCTGGGAAGACGTAGCGTATTTAATGTTGGCCAAGAAGAAATACTGGCTAACCACCTTCGGACTATGTCAAAAAAAAAATGGTTTGACTAGAGAACAGTTTCGCAAAGTATGTTACAGCGTAGCTAAGCAACTAGGTATTGAGAAACGGTTTAACGAAGTCGATCAAACTGCAGGAAAAGATAGGCTGGTTGGATTTTTGCAGCGTCATCTAGAGTTGAGTATTAGAAAGCCTGAAGCCATCAGTATTGACCGAATCCTTGGATTTAATAAGACTGAGATAACGCTTTTTTTTCAATAACTTGGAGAAATAAATGGAGCAAGGGGAAAAGAACTGAAAAGGTGAATAAGATAAAGGCAATTAAGAAAAATAAAGGAAACTGTGGTAAAGAAAATTGAGTCAAGGGAAAATGTACCAAAGGCAAATGTATTAAGAAGAAAAATACCAAAGATAAAGAGCTTAAAAGTAAGAAGACTACAACCAGAAACACAAGGAAAAGAAAGGCAACAAAGTTTTTGTTTCAAAGTGATGATGAAGACTCATCAATTGATCAAGTAGACGAAAATGCTATTTGCGATGATGAGTCAGAATATTCTGAAGAGGATAATTTATGTGCAATTTGTTTAGATACTGGAAAAAGTGGAGGGATGTGGTACCGATGCAGAAGTTGCGGTAACTGGGCCTATAAAGAGTGTTCTGGCAGTGTTAGTCCAGATTCTTATATTTGTGCATTTTGTTGGGATCCTTAAAGTCGGGATCTTTTGCTTTCAGTTAACATTTTCATATTTTATCTCCGTTTAGTTTGAATTTGTTCTCATTTTAACTTGTGTTACCAAGCGTTTTATTATATTAATAATTATAATAACTAGATCTCATGTATAGTACGTTTTGTTATTTTTTTAAGAGTAATTATAATGGCTCTCATTTTCCGTATGAGCATTAAATGGGCTCCCATTAGCCGCATTTGTCGGGTAATAGGAGCGACTGACTTTTTTAGTAAAACGCTAACTGCACCTTATTATATGTCTGTAGTTGATTATAACTGTGATTAAAATATTCTCTAATAATGAAGTTAAGAGTTTATAATCAAAAAATACAAATATCTCGACCAACGTGATTTTTATTAAAACTTTCCCTTAATAGGCTCTCATTACCCTGTTCTCCCCTACAAGCACAAATATGCATGACACTTGAAACATCGCATGTAGCAATAAAAATACTTGTACCAGTTATAAATAATATATTGCAATTTGTAAATAACATCGATGATAACAGGACATACAAACATGCTCTTTTAAAATATATAAAATATGTTTAAAGAATCTGCCCGCCTCGGTGGCGTAGTTGTACTAGGTTACGGTTACAAAGCTGAGGTCTCGGGTTTGAATCCCAGGTTGGCCAAAGTGATATTGGATTTTTCTCTTCATTATCAGCCCAGAGTCAGGAATTTATGCCCGATATGGCGGTAGGCTCGCCACCTATCACATCGTGGGACGGAACATACAACGCGAAATATGGGTGTCCTGGCACCTCTGCCTACCCCTTCTGGGAAAAAGGTGTGAGTTTATGTATGTTATGTATGTATGTATGTTTAAAGAATACAAGTCAATTATCAAAACCTTGTCCTGTCTCTAAGGCCGTCCAGTATTTTTTATGTAGGTACTGTCAGTGTGTAATAGGTAAAAAAAAGTCATACGTGCGAACAAATGGTGCAAAGTAAGCTTGCGATATTTGAAATGTTATATCTAACTTCTAAGCTAGGTTTTTATTGAAATGTAGAGAGTTACAGACATTGTTAATTTGACAAGCCGTTAATTACAGTGATCATTTCAATATTGTATTAAATAATTTAATTACAGCTACATCAAAATTCTATCAATAGTGGCGAGTGACAAAATTCATCACCGGAGTTCGATCACCTTTAAGCCCTATAGCCTTTTTAAGGTTCCGTAGCGAAATGGCAAAAAACGGATCCCTTATGGATTCGTCATGTCTTTATGTCACAGCCACTTTCTTCCGAAACTATACTGTTGAAACTTGGTAAGCAGATGTATTCTATAAACCGTATTAAGATTTTCACACAAAAATATACTTAGAAATGAAACTCAAAAATGTTTTTTTCGTCAAACCCATACGTGTGGTGTATCTATGGAAAGGTCTTCAAAAATGATACTGAGGTTTGTCATATCTTTTTTTCTAAACTGAATAGTTTGCGCGAGAGACTTCCAAAGTGGTAAAATATGTCACCCCCTGTAACATCTAAAATAAGGGACTGATAAAACTAAAAAAAATATGGTGTACATTACCATTCGAACTTCTACCGAAAATGGTTAAACAAAATCTGGTAAGTAGTTTTTTTAATAATTATAAAAAATAAAAATACCATAACTATGACTGCATTGACGTGATGGGTGAACTTTTACTTATTGTACGGAACCCTCGGTGCGGGAGTCCGACTCGCACTTGGCCGGTTTTTTATGTTTATGGGCGACAGGAGGTGCATTTTAATCTGGCATACTTGCTTTTTTACAACTTTAAATAATACAATTGTTATTCACAACCTTGGTTTTTGTTTCATATACTAACGCATGTACCTGTTCTACATTGTAAATCCCGCTTATACAACCTCGATACCTATTACTCCATATTTTAATAATCAATACATTGAAAGTTATCATATCACGTGTAATTTATTTTGTTTATATCAGACATGTGTGACATTTGAACTAAGGCATAACACGTTTCATTATCATTCAGTACTGTCAACTGCATGATCAAGTGAGCGTGTACTTTAGGATGCTTGATTCGATTCCATCATCTTTAAAATATATTTACATTATTTATTGGAAAGTTTCCAAAAACGCTCACGTCAGATGATGATAAAATAAAAAAAAATGTTTATAAACTATGTGTACAAAAACGATATAAATAAATATGTCAATAATCTATTTTCGTTGAAAATCGTGACCATGCAAAAAAAACGTTTTTTATCGTATTTTTATACCCTTAAAACAACGTGTTACCAACAATGCATGATTGGTAGGGCGACATTTTTGGCACGAAATTCGCAAATGGAATCCAAACGACGTAATTATACTGGTTATTTAAATAGATTTAGACGTAAGGTTAACAACTTATACGTACATTGTACATAATATTACGAACATACATTAGAAAAGAAACATTGAAATCAGACCACACCTTTTTATCGCTTATAGGTATTTGAAATATCCTATTATTTGTTATCGTCCATGGCCAAGTAGACATGAAGCCGACTGCTAAACGATGGGCTACGGGTTCAATACCCGTATCAGACAAAAAAGGGAAAACATTTCACCAGCTTTTGCCCGAAAAATATTTAAATCCAGTTTAGAACGCAGCTGCTTAATAATAAACATTATTACATTTACATTCCTGTAAAACTGGTTTTTTGCTGGTCCATTTGTGTACCTATTATTCTGATTTTTGACATTGAGTATAACAACTTGTTTAATTCGAATAAACATTTGAGACTATCTCTGGCTTCTGGAGTTCTTAAATTATTTTTTTATTTATTTTATTAGCATGGCAAACTGCGAAATTATTAAGGGCAACAGTTACTAGTCAGACAGAGCTACTAGATCATTACAGCTCTTATGACCAATATTAGAAACCCAATCTCCTGACCTACTACTACTGACGCGGTACCTACATTTATGGAGTCCACGGAGGCGAATATAGTGAGATTGTTATGTACTATGCGCGAGAATATAATTATGTACATATCCTACCAGCAAAAAACGTTTGTTTAATATTTAAACAAATCACCGAGATTGAGTAAAAAAAACCAGTCGCGCAGTTGCTTAATAATTATTTACATACAAAAATGTCGTGTAACTTAGCAACATATTAATCTACGTTTAGTTTATTTTTACCTCGCAGCCGGTTATAGAATAAATAATTAACATTATTTATGATTTTAATTCCGATAGCAACATGCTTTTGCAACTTCGACAGTAACGAAACGCGAAGGAGACACAGGCCGTGACTACTATAAAATTGGCCGTGGATAGTTTTCGTTATGAGGAAAAGATGGAATGGATTTTATGCTTTTACTGTATCAGGTTCCCGACGATGTTTCTCTTTACCGTTCGTGATTTATAGTTCATAATTTATGGTTATAACTAATAAGTTAGTGATTTATAGTTCGTTCATAGTTCGTGGTGATTGACTATAAATAACACACAGACTGTGCCTTACGATGTGAACCCGCGACAACCGTGATCATGTTGTTCGCCGCGTCTGATCCGTTTACCAACAAGCCACAACGCACATTTAAGCTTTTATAAATACAAATTACTAACAGGAAACTATAATTATATTCCAACAGAAAACAATAAATTCACGATTTTACTGTTATATTCACAAACGGGCCAACCAAAATACTCGTAATGTCACAATTAATTTAAGGTTCGCGCCAATGTCATGATTAACAGAAATATTCACAGCAATTCTCCATAAAGTAAAAAGATATCTTCCATTCTATGGTTCTTGAATAAAAAGACTTACCAGAATTATGAAGGACATAGCGAGCCATCGCTACAAGTTTTGTGTGGTCTGGGGGGTCAGATAAATGTTTTCGGTTTCTTGGGACTTCATTGGCGTCGTCATGCAACGACATCCGACGGTCATGGTAATCTCTTCTTCCCTTGCCATCGGCGTAGATGTTAAAGACGCATAGCGTCAGTATTAACACCGTCCACTTCATCATGCCTGCAATATGAAAAAGGTTTAGATTATTTAATTTCATTTCAAATAAAATACAAACTATATCTAAACTAGTATTACGAAGAGGAAAGATTTGATTGTTTTAGTATCCGCCCATATAAGTCCCACTTCAGGGCACGAATCTTCTCTACAATCGTGGGTACGATTGAGAGGGGTTAGGCCTTATAGTTTGATTGTTTCTTTGCATTGAATATGCTTTGAATCTACTGAACCGATTTGAAAAAATATTTGACCATTAGAATCCTACATTATCCCTGAAGAACATAGGCGATACAATATTTTCAAAAAGTGGACTATCCGGGTGGACTCGCTACGGGACGCTATGTTAGTACAATGAACCGAACAATATTTAAAAATAATGGACTTAGATAATAAAAGTATTGCAACAACTCATGGTATATAAAACATAGTAATTTCAATACGAATCCTTACTGAAGTTCGACCCTGTGGTCCTGTCATAAACTATTTTATCAAATACAAACAATACTTATATACGAAAAACGATAGTATAATGTCCGTAATTTATGAAAAGATCTAATAAACACTTTGTTAATGAAAATATAATCATAATAATTTAATCACTTTTATTTCTTTTGCACTGAAATCCATACCTATGCACTTTTCCTATTTTTTTGTACATGCATGTTATTCCTATTTTTCCTAAAGGTTACATTTTAGCCAGTAATAAAGTTAAAATAAATAATGATAGTATTATTTTATCACTAAGTGTAAATTTCAAATTATAAACGAATGAATAAATTAGATCTACACAGCACATTTAGGAAGAATTGATTTATTATAGCGGTGTTATTAAATTTACAGTGAACATCACACGATTTAAATTTCACTAACATTGTAGATGTTTCTTACCGGAATATATTCTTAGTTAATGCACAAAACAAAAACACTTATGATTATTACTACGGGAAAAAAGCGAGTATAGATGCGCACTCGCGAACGTTCGTTGACTGAATAAATCGCGCTAAATTAAAGACAAAACACACGTAACATTTGCGACGCGTATAACCCGGCTAAAACAACTACCATAATAGCTTATACATTTTCATATATGTAATGTACGCTGTGCTATACTTTTAAAGAAACGTTATGAATCTTATGCATAAAATAGTCAATATCTCAACAGAAACTCGAAAATATAGAAAATATTTACAGAAGTTCTTGTGACCGCGAAATTTTACAAGTTGTGAATCAACAATGAAGTATGAACAAAGGTGAGGAATGACGGGATAATGAGTTTACATTTTTTTGTTAAGTCAAATTGAATCTTCAGTCAAATGCTCTGAATTCATAATTCTTTGTTTATGTTTACGTCATGTGTATTTGACGTTTGGCCGGTATCTGCCATCTGGTACATCCACACAATAGGTTATCCTTAGGTTTTTCTCTATCTACTACGGAACAGCTCATAAGCGTATATTCCTGGTCTATTCTTTGGTAAATACACACCTATAACATAAGCGACTTTGATGTACCAAAAACGCGTTACCTAACAAATCTATTTATGTAATATAAGATGGATTCGGAGTTCACTGTTTAGGCGATTGTTTGGATGTAGGTCTTTAATTAACTCAAAGGACAATAAGAAATGTGTTGCACAGGTATTTAAATGCTTAAATCTATTATACCGTCGGCGACAAGTAATTAGATCAAAAAATACAACAAATGATTGTACACCTACAGTTTGGCTTAGGTTGCAGGGACAAGTCTAAAATTCTGAATAAATTCTGAGCTATGTCAGGAAGTCGCAGTTACTTTCGTTATTGCGCCTAAGTGCAGCAAAGAGCAATATCATTGATAAGGTGACAACAGCTCATACCATGGTATCTAATTACAAGTAGGTATATTATTATTTATGAAGGTAAAGGACACGTTAATTTAAAGATAACTTTGCCTTTTGCATCTGTAGCGTCGTAGGATTGACTTAAGTTTCCTATGTCTTGCAAGATAGAATAGAACTTGTTTGAGTCGAATCAAAAGTTATAGGAAAATGCAGGATTTGACACAGGATTTAGGCTGGTTGATTTTTGACCATAGTGTCTAGATAAATAGTCTAGAGAAGTAGGTACCTACCTACTTGACCTTCGGTTTTTTATTTTTATTTTAGTAATTAAATGGTTTAAAATCCTGAAACACTAAACGAAATAATTTACAAAAAAAAGCAAAAAAATACACATACCTGAACTTATCTGCACGAAATTCAAACACAATGTGACATGTTTTACTTGTCGCATTTTTCGCAATCGGGGAGGAGATAGGGGATGGATAGAAAGTTTGTTATTAGTTTTCTAGCTTTATTAGTATTTGAATCATATAGCATTAAATATGAAACTCATTAATGAGAGAACGGAGTATTAGATCTTCAAGAGTCGTCTCAAACATAAACCTAGATCCGTTCTCCCTACTGAGTAAATCCTGCACTATTCTTATGGACTGTAGATGCCGGTGACCAAATGCGGAAAATGCTGTTTTTGATACATGGATTGACATAAAATAACTCGGCCCTAGCACAGGAGTATCCACATGTGGTGAGACTTTTTTCTAAATAACTTTTTATTTTTCTCATAACGATTTTTATATATATTTTATTAGTCTCGTGTTCAAAAATAAGTCCCTTGTTCAATCTTTCAACTTGTACATTTTGTAACATGATTTAGTTATATCGATTTTTTTTCCCTTAATATACTAAAACACCCAATCTCCCCTACGCATTACGATACAAACATCACGTACCCGATAACGGGTAATATAATTTGACCCTTAAATCTGTGTATGCAGATACCGTTATCTTCTTGTAAATAATAATCAATTACCAACTTAGTAAGAGATAACGTCATAGTTTGCAAAAAAAAATCTTATCATAATAACCGATTACTTTGCGAGTTTCAAACATACTACAATCGGGAAAGGTTTTGATTAAAAATAATTTATTATATTTTATGAAGAATTTGTTTATTTCAATTACAAAATATGTTCAAATTTTGCATAGCATATACATTCTGCTTGCATAATTCTAAATGATTACAAATTAGTAGGTCCTTTTTCAACGTTGTTGCGTGCTCTTGGCGATTTGTTCCTTGAGCATGAGGATGCTGGCTCGTTGCTCGGGCGGCAACAGAGCGATTTGCTCGTCCGATAATTGCAGCACTTGCATTATCAACGCGGCCTAAAACAAAAAATATATATTTTATTTTAGTAGGCCTAATTTGTGTGGATCATATGATTTTTAAGTAACGAGTTATATGTAACCCATACTGCTATCATAAGAATTATAAAAGAATAACAACAGTTTAATGTGGCTAAAATGAGTAAGCCATAAGGTAATTAAAAAGAACCGGCCAAGTACGAATTGGACTCGCGCACGAAGGGTTCCATACCATCATCTATAAAAGAAGCTCTAAGAATCAGGTTTGTTCCTGTTTGTTAAGAATGTTAAGATCGAGTTAAAAATGCTTAAAAATTACGTTTCTTGTATGGGATCTTTCTTGTTTAAAGGGGGGCTCCCTTTTAATATTGACTTTATTTTTATTTAATTATTTATTTTTAACGGTAATAACAACTAAATCACCTTTTCTTGATCAGAAGCACCAGATGGTATTCCTTGGATGTTGCGAGCTTGCGCGGCGCTGGGCATTCCAGGCGGCAGTTGAGCTGCAAATATTGTAACGTATAACAAAATTATTATACATACTTAAATTCACGCCTTGTTCCAGAAAGGGTAGGCAGAGATGCTACACGTTTCGCATTGTATTTTCCGTCCCATGATGTGATAGGAGGCGAGCCTATTGCCATATTGGGCACAAATTATTGACTCCGGGCTGATAATGGATAAATAAAATCGATATCACTTTGCCTGACCCGAGATTCGAACCCGAGACGTCAGCTTTGCAGACATACCGTAGTACAACTGCGCCACCGAGGCAAATTATTATAAACAACATACCATTGAAAATCTTAAACGCCATTTACACGGGGGGAGTGTCTCACCTCAAAGATTCGATTATCGTATCGATATAAAAAAGTTGCATCGTGTAAACATTTGTCAGAACACGATAGATAATCTATGGCGGATACGGCTATCTCATGCGATAATGGCATACGATTCTCGCCGCAAGAGACTCTCCTGTAATTGGCTATTAAATTCATAGCTTGCTTTACTTGTAGTTAGTATAGTCTATATACTGATTCCTGACTTATCAAAGTTCGGGTAGACCGTCATAACATTATAAGCTAAATCATTCTGGAACATAGCTGAAAAATGTCGTGTTGCATCCAACCTGAGTAAGTATGGGATAGGACCATATCCGGATGAAGATTGCATGTATATTTTATGCATATTTGCATTGTTCCTTGTATTTTATAATGCGTATAATTTTATGTTAATTCATAAATTGTTTAATAATTCTTATATCACGTATAATATTTTTTTTTTTTCTGCGTGGGTAGTCAAAAGAATAGTTGAATACATTTTTGCTCTGCAATCTTTATTTGTTTTAAAATAGCACTAAAGAGTAATTTTATACTTTATATGTTCAAAATCACCTGCTAAGCTGTCTACCTGCCGGTTTTAGTGTTTTTTCTCCTGTCTTTTTTCTCCTTCAACACACTCTGCACATCACTTCATTTTTGTCTTGGCACTATGGAGTCTGCACTGAAAACCACTATCGAAGAGATGAAAGAAGATTTCCACAAAAGGATGAATGCTTTCGAGACTGATCTCCAAAAGTCTTCGGCTCCTGCAGCAAGCTCCTCTGATTTGGCTACATAATTCGCCAAATATAGGGCTTTCATTAGCCAAGCTCTAAGTCTTCTGCAGAAGCAAATTGAAGCTCTGGCAACTACCATCGACGTCATGGAGATGCAGCGGAGGCGTAAAATTCTTCTTTTCCACGGTATTGCCGAAACAGCGGAAGAGAACCCTTCTCAGTTGATAGTGGATGTTGTGAAGCAACGTGTCGGATTAGATGAGTTTGATGATGGTGACATCCAACGCTGTCACAGGATGGGTCGACCGTCTTCCTCTAGGAAACCGAGGCCTGTGCTTGTGAAATTGCGGAATACCTCTACACGGGACCAGCTTTGGTTTAACAAAACCAAACTGAAAGGTTCCGGCATCACTGTCTCAGAGTTTCTGACCAAGACAAGACATGATTTATTCATGGCTGCACGGGAGAAGTTTGGCGTCTGCAATTGTTGGACCCGGGAGGGCAATGTTTATGTGGTAATCTCTGGCGTCCGGCATCGAATTGTGTCGCTTAGTCTGCTGAGCCAGATTAAAGTTGACACTCCTCCGAGGTCGACACCACCGAAGAAAGCCATAGCAGTGCCCAAGACGAGACGAGCAGCGGCCACAAAGAAATAGAGTGTTTTTATTACTGTTTACGCTAATTGTCATATTGTTTTTGTTAAAAGTGTTGTCCAGGTATTTATTTTATCACAGTTCAGTCTTATTTATGTTTCTTATGTATATATCAAAATTTTCTGCTTGTCCATTTGTTTCCCGTCATTTAGAACTAGTTCATTTTTTTGTTTTTTATGTCAATAATATTTTTATCCCCTCAACCGTCGGCGACCCGCATTGCGGTTCGCCGAAAAAACATGACAGGTACCGCGAACCGTCGCGAACCGCAATGCGGTATCCTGTGTATAAACAAATACCCTATTTAAATAAAATAAACCCTATTTCAATGATGGTAGGTTACTTTTTGCTTGAAGCCGAGGAGACTCTTACGACATTTCGCAACTCGCGAACCGCAATGCGATTCCTGTCACATAAACCAATACCCTGTTTAAATAAAAATAAACCCTATTTCAATGACAGTAGGTTGCTTTTTGCTTAAAGAGCGAGGAGACTTACGACGGCCCGCGACTCTTCCGACAGTTCGCTGACATGACAGTTTTTTGACAGAAAGTCAATCGACGGTCGAGGGGGTATCCACCAATGATTAAAGAATATAAAGGATTACGCACAAAAATAGCTATATATGTCAAGTTATAGTTATGTTAGGAATATCGACGCGGAATATACATTTATGTATCTGTCTCATTTACACAAAGGTGACTTGTCCCTTAATGAAAGAGACAAATAATAATTCCTTTGTTTCGAATATGGCAATATTTTGTTCACTTACCACACTGGGACCGCCCATAGACCAAAATGACGCCATTTTAGTTACTATTTCGAAACCACAGACTATGAAACCAAAATCTGCATTAAATGTCAAACTGTGGCGTTACCTGTCAATCGGAGTAAACAAATCTGCAAAATCAAAGAATTTCGAATAATTCATTATTTAATCTCGTTTGTTAAGTTTGTTTAGTTTAATTAATAAGTTTTTAAAATGCCTCAGTGTTGTGTTAAAGGATTCGAGTCGAGTTCAAGCAAAAAGGACCCCAACATTTATTTTCATAGGTTAGTAACTGTTTTTACGAAATACTACCAAATATGTGCTAAATTTACATTTTGGGTTTGTTTTTATCATATTTATATGAATTTGGATCTTGTTGATTAAGTTTGAGACTCTCCTAAACGTTATTTATACAAGTAGTGTGAATAACAACCGTATTGTTTGTTTACACACAAGTTTAGGGATGAGTCTATTCGATACGAAATTATTTATATCGATATCATCATTTTTAAATATTTTGATCTTTATTTTTCAAAAAAAGAATAACAGTATATATTTAAATATATATTTAGACCGACAAAAAAGTGTCTTTTTTTTTTAGATTACCTATATACATACGTACCAGGACAAAATGGATACAAAAAATTGGAAGCTATTGGAACCCTCCAATAAATACATTTATTTGTTCATTACATTTTGAAAAAGAAAACAGCTTTCCAACATATATTCCCGGTAAGTGAAAATTTTTAATCATACAACTGTTAATCAATAACAAAGATGACATGCAAGATAATTTGGACAGTTGGTGGTCGATTGGATAATGTTCTGGAGAACCTTTTAATGAACAGAAATAGTTCTATATTTTATTATTAATTATTATAAGGTAAAAGCACCAATGCCCGACACTGAACCAATAGATGACACTATCGAAACAATATTTTCTAATAAAAAAACTAAATATTTTAATGACATTGCTCCTAATTTTAAAGCCACCTCGTACCATTTATGATACATGCCCAAAAGCTTGTTTGCACTGTCAGAAGTAAATTTCAATTTTTTTGTTAATTGACCATAAACAGTGTGATTTCGCGCCATTATGCGCGTAATTCTTAGCGTTTTTCTTAAGGAACTGATTTTCAAACGGTATGGTTTTGTCTTATATTATATGACTTTTGGCTATATCGGGTTTCGGTATTATATGGATATTACATTATTGATTTATTTGGACCATTTCCTTGTTATTTTGGCTTGTTTTTGTATAAATTTTTAGTGGTGTCTACTATTAGTTCCAGAAATTGATCAAAATCTAAAAGATGACATGTGTGAACTTGGTAGTGTATTTTATTTATTTATTTTATTTATGTTGTGAACACAACATTCACATCTGAGTTTCGTTTGTTGTACACTAGGCTAATTAAAAGAAGACAGTGTCAACTATCAGAGTCTACTAGATGTCCACTACTGGTATACATTAATTTCAGATTACAGTTTGAGCAATTAAAAATGATGAGATGAATTAAGATCAACTAAGAATGATGAGATGGGAAAAAGAAAATCAATAAGAAAGATAATTAATTAGAAATTGATATAGGACTAGTAATAATAAATTTATATACAGGTGAAGAAAATTACCACGAAGAAAATAAGATCACACCTGATGATAATGTAATTTTTAAGTCCTTGAAAGAAAGAAGAAGATATTATATATATATTGTTACTTAATTAATTCTAAAGCACAGTCTGTGCTCGGTTTGATTTTAAATTATAATTTTTTGATAACACATAATATTAAAATGATGTTATAGTCATGTCTATTATTGGTGCCAATTGATGTCTATTATTGGGGCATCTGATTTTTTTATACTGTCATCTATTAGTGACTACGGCAATCCTAACAAATATATTTTTTTTATATAAAATAAAGCAATCTTAACTTTATTATTATGAAATAGTTACATTCCAAATGTTGCTCTAACAGTAAAAGAAAATGTAACTTTAATTTTTTGAAAAACATTTTTGAATTTTTAGAATTAAGTTTGATTTATCCTTAAATTGTCTACTATTGGTGCTTTTACCTTAATTGTTTATCTTAACCAACACTTTCATAATCATTGATTGAATTGTAAGTGAGACATAATGATTTTCCTGTCAAATAATGGCAATAAAAATCTGCCTATGTTATTTCATTTTATTTTGTATGTATTAAATGTTCTGATAGGTGTTTTTGATTTTAGCAAAGAATGGTGCTACGTAATAATGAACGAAATGTATGAGATGTAACTGGGTGTTTGTTTCATTAGGTATAACCTTGTAACGGTTGTAGCATGTAAATTAGTATTAGTTGGTTATATATTTATATTATGGCGACTAAAAGAGTAACGATAATTGTGAAGTATTAGTATATTTTTAGGAATATCAATTAATAAATACCTCCAACCGTCACATACATAGTCACACTAAGATCAAAATGTTTAATACATCATATTACTATTGTTTATGTAGCAGTTGTATTTTTTATTAGTTTTGTTACAAATACATTTATGTATTTTTTGTTTGGTTGACTGATTTGAAAAATATATATGTTTGCTAAATATCTGTATTTTTCTAGATTATAGTTATAATTTGGCAAAAAAATATTGACATGGTGAAAATTGGTGCATAAGGAAAAAAGTGTGGCAATACTATTCGAAGTCGCAAGCAAATTCTAGATATTAATAAAGCTGTATTTTATCTTACGTGTGTATTATTTGACAAATCCAATCCAAACATCATGTAAAACTTACCCATGAAATAAATTATAGCATGATAAAAATATCTACCTATTTTTATCGGATTTAATTTTTAATGATTTTACTATCAAATCCTAAAATCCCCTGTTTTTACTATACATATAAACCGAAAATTAAAAATGTTTTATTAATGTTATTTGTATGCCACTGTTGATCATCGATATCGATAGAAAATGCGGTACTAGCGTATCACTATTTTTAGGGGCGGAGCCGCCGCCATTTTAGTTTCACAAAGTGGTACGCGTCACGTGACCTTATGCTTTATCCTCTAAATTCTTTAATCATTGGTATCCACCTACAATCAACTTAGCCCCTCGACCGTCGATTGACTTTCTGTCAAAAAACTGTCATGTCAGCGAACTGTCGGAAGGGTCGCGGACCGTCGTAAGTCTCCTCGCTCTTCAAGCAAAAAGCAACCTACTGTGATTGAAATAGGGTTTATTTTTATTTAAACAGGGTATTGGTTTATGTGACAGGAATCGCATTGCGGTTCGCGAGTTGCGAAATGTCGTAAGAGTCTCCTCGGCTTCAAGCAAAAAGCAACCTACTATCATTGAAATAGGGTTTATTTTATTTAAATAGGGTATTTGTTTATTCACAGGATACCGCATTGCGGTTCGCGACGATTTGCGGCACCTGTCATGTTTTTTAGGCGACCCGCAATGCGGTTCGCCGACGGTTGAGGGGTTATCCTGTATTGACACTTGTAATATGTCATATTTGACAGGTTAGATTGCGTTCAGAAATGACTCTTTTCATTATAATTATTCTTTTTTGACTGTTTTTATTTAATAACCTGGATAAGGATAGTTCTAGTTTTATAAATTTTTATTATGTAATTTAGTTTTTTGCTTTCTATATTTGTGACTCTTTAATTATCTTTCTTTAGTTTTATTTTTGTAAATTTATTTAGATAAGCGGATTATGTTTATATAATCTAGTTGTGAATGTTTTGTAATATTTGGAATTTGCACTGCCGGCAGATGGATTGTTGTTAGTTAATTGGTTAAACTTTTTTTTTTTTTATTTCGTCATATTTTTATATTATTATTATTTTAAGATTTTACTTATATTGTCATATATATTTGTATTTATATTTTTATATTGTTGATTGCATCAATGTTTGTGCACAAGAATAGTAGTGATAGTGAAGAATTCTTATCAGCTTGTAGTGATGACAGTTTTGTCAGCATTCCCACTCTAGCTGACACTCTGTCTTATCAGTTCTCCGACGTCCCTGGGAATTTCAATGTGGTTCATCTCAATGCCCAAAGTATTCCGGCCCATTTCCCAGATATGCTGGCTAGTTTTGACTGTACTCATATACATGCAAATCTTGTTTCCGAATCCTGGCTTAAGCCATGCCTATCCTCTTCTTCTTACTCACTCCCTGGATACCATCTCATTAGAAATGATCGTATTGGACGTGGTGGAGGTGGTGTAGCCATATATCTCCGTGACTATTTTCAATTTTCGATCGTCAGCACATCACCGCAACCCCCACCACTAAATGCTGGGGAACATATTTTCATTGAGGTGGAATTATCTCGTAAAAAAGTTTTACTCGGTGTTTACTACTGTTCTTCCCTTCGTGTTGATTTTTTCTCTTCTCTCGAAACTATTCTCGAAAATCTAGTTCCTTCGTACAGTCAAACCATAATCATGGGTGATTTCAATACCTGTCTCCTTAAGAACGACCGCCGTTCGTCTTCCCTTCTCAATATCATCCAATCCTGTAACCTCTCTATCCTCCCCCTCTCCGCCACTCACCATTCTCCTAACTGTACTCCTTCTCTCCTAGATCTTATCTTTGTTTCCTCCTTAAACCATGTTGTGATGCATGGTCAATGTCCCGCTGACGCCTTTTCCTCCCATGATCTATTATTCCTATCATATCGCATCCATCCTCCTAAAGCCTCATCCAAAATCCTTCTGCAGCGAAATTTTCGTGGTATGAATGTTGATAATTTTCGCAAGGATGCCGACAGCATTGACTGGAGTTCGCTTTATCAAATGGATTTGGTTGATGTAAAAGTCGACATATTTACAAACGAGCTGATAAAATTGTATGACAAGCATGCTCCTGTTCGACCAGTTAAGATAAAACACTTACCGGCACCATGGCTGACTGCTGAAATTAAGGAGTTGCTCTCTAAAAAAGCTTTCGCTAAATCGCGGTACAATCGCTGCACTAATGAGGTGAATTGGCTGAAGTATGTTTCCATTAGAAATCACTGCAACAAGGTGTGTAGGAATGCTCAACGCCGACACATTCATAATTCAGCTGAAAACGGGGACCCAGCTAAAGTCTGGAAATTTCTTAAGACACTAGGAGTGGGTAAATCGCAACAAAATTCTATTCCTAAAACTTTAGACTTAAACTCCTTGAACCAACATTTTTCTTCTTCGTCCAATCTGGATAAAGCGACTAAGAACAAAACCATAAATTATCTTTCTACCCTTCAAACTCCTAATTGTTCTGCCTTTGTTTTCAAAGAATTTGCTAGTTGTGATGTTAGGAAGACCATTACGCTTATCTCTTCCAATGCAGTGGGGAGTGACCATGTCAGCCGCAATATGATTCTCCCCATCCTGGACGAAATTCTTCCCATAATTTCCCATATCCTTAATTTTTCCATTTCCACACAGACATTTCCTAGTGCTTGGAAAGAAGCCAATATCATTCCTATTCCCAAAAAGCCCAACGCTTCTATATTTTCCGAATTCCGTCCCATTTCCATCCTTCCATTCCTATCCAAGGTCCTTGAACGTTTAATCCATACCCAATTAAATGACTTCCTTACCAAATATAACCTTCTAAATCCTTTCCAATCGGGGTTTCGCCCAGGACATAGCACAACAACCACTCTGACCCATATTGCGGATGGCATTAAGTCTGGTATGGAGGAAGGCATGCTGACAGTCTTAGCGCTGCTAGACTTCAGCAACGCCTTCAATACCGTTGACTTCGATATCCTACTAAGCGTACTGTGTTCTCTTAACATATCTCCAACGGCTGTTGCTTGGTTTCGTAGTTACCTGTACGGGCGCCGGCAGCGCATCAGTGTTGAGGATAACTTATCCTCGTGGTGCAGTGTAACTGCTGGCGTACCACAGGGCGGCGTGCTATCTCCTTTACTCTTCGCAATTTTCATAAATTCTATTACACATAATCTTCGCTCCTCCTACCACCTCTATGCAGATGATCTGCAAATTTACACTCAAGCTCCATCAGATATGATTGTTAGTGCAATTGCAACCATAAATCGCGACGTCCATGCAATTTGTGAGTGGAGCAAGACATATGGCTTGAAAGTCAATCCTACCAAGACTCAGGTCATTGTTGTCGGCAGCCCCAGGATGATTTCGAGACTAGATCACACCCAATTACCTAGTGTTTCTTGCGATGGAATAACTGTTCCATACAGTAACACTAAGAAATCTTGGTGTACACTTCGATCAGTCGTTCACCTGGGGTCCTCAACTTCGAGAGTTAAGTCGCAAGCTGTTTGCCTCGGCAAGGTCCCTGCGACGGTTACACAATGTTTTACCCATTGCCACGAAAATTTCACTTGCGCAAACTCTCCTTCTTCCCATCCTTGATTATGCAGATGTCAGCTATCTTGATCTCACCGAAGACCAACTTAATAAACTTGAGCGACTTCAAAATTTCTGTATTAGATTCATATTTGGATTACGCAAATTTGATCATGTCTCTGAGTTTCGCGCTAAGCTCAAGTGGTTACCTATACGGCTTCGTCGGAATACTCACGTTCTCTCACTCCTTTATAATATTTTGTTTAATCCCCTCACCCCATCTTATCTTAAAGAACGTTTTACTTTTCTCCATGACTCACATTCGAGGTCTCTGAGGTCGTCGGAGAACCTTAAGCTGAGAATGCCTGTACACACCACAACATTTACTGATAAATCCTTTGCTGTTGAAGCTGTCCGATTATGGAACGCTCTTCCTGTTGTGGTGCGACGGGCACAAACCTTGTCATCTTTTAAAAAGCTGGTAAAAGCACACTACCTTTTTCATTAAACAGACAAAGCATGGTATTATTTCCTCTTTTCGGATATATTTTTAACCTGTAGTTTAATTATAAATTATTACAGATGTTTATGTAATTATTATAAATTGTATGTATGTATATATGTATATATTATATTACGTATTTGTATTAATTATGTCATTTATATGTATTATTTTTGATTATCGATTTAATAATCTATATCTATTGGAGCGTACCTTATCTTTGTTATACACTGCCCTTTCTTTCTCCTTCTTTTATATCCATCCAAAGGTTGTCTGGTAGAGATCGCTTATTAGCGATAAGACCGCCTTTTGTACCTTTTATATATGTTATTTCTTTATATTGTTATGTCCTTTTGTTTGTGTACAATAAAGATTAAAATAAATAAATAAATAAATAAATATGGTAAATTAAAAATTAAATAAAAAAATATTTTTGAAAGTATGTCTTACGTTGCGGCGGCAGTTTGGGTTGCGTGCGTGGGTCGTTGGGGCGCACTCTCGGGTCCGCACTGAACGGCTGAGCGTTCGCCAAACGAGGGTCCCTTGGGAATGGCCTGCAGAAAATATAATGTGTTTACATATCCCACCTTTAGAATTAAAGAGACCTAACAAAAAAAAATATTTTTGGAAAACATTATTTAAAGATTTGTAACATAAGATCTATTCTATCTAATATATAATATATTTTTTTATTCGGTCAATTTAATTCTAAAGGTGCGATATGATAACGACCCTGCCCTGGTCCGCGTGGATACATATTACACACTTTTATGAAAATATTCTATCGCCTATTTAAGAGAAATAAATAAATACACCCAACAGTCACATACATAGTCCTGACCCCACACTAAGATCGAGTCTTGTGTCGTGGGTATCAGGAACTACAAGACTTTTCGGTCTCACAACACCCAGACCCGAAGCAATTACCTGTGATTAAATAAATAATTTTTCGAATCTAGTAGTTTTAGAGCCAATTCAATGTAAACAATAAAATGTTTCCTTTTTATTATAATAATTAAGATTAGGTTAAAAAACCGGTTACGTCTATTTATGCCCAATTATAGGCCACCATGCATTTTCGGTAAATAATCTTACTGCTAAATCAAATATTGGTATTAAACAATGAGGATATCATGTTGAAATATTCCAAAATACAACAGTATACATCTGGATTCTGCGATGCATGTCGCCCCCTTCCGGTAGGCTATCCGAACGGAACTCTTGACATCAGACACAATGTATTAATTAAACTACCCTATAATCTAGTATAAAAAAATCCATCTGCGGTATTTTACTACAATACTAAAAGCATTGCACATAGACTACAAAACATAATACACACAAATGAGATCAAACTCAATAAAATTAATATGCACAGTGGTTCTTAAACTTTTGGACTAGAGGGACTAGATATCTTTGCTAATAATAATTTACGGTTATAAGTTTATATATTTATTTCCCTATAAGCAATGAGAAGCAGAATATTGCCAGAAATAAAAATAAATAAATAATGGCTAAGCCAAAAAGTATAAGAAATGATAAAGAGCAACATAATATATTTGTAAGTAAGCATTTAGGATAAAACTTACACTTCTTGTGGCTCCGTAGTGGAAGCAATACTTGACAAAAAATGCAATAAACTGAGTAAATATGTACCAGCTTTACAAGTATTTTAAAGACCCACTTACCATCAAGATTTGTATGAAATTAGTTCTTTGTATTCTATGACCTATGTTTAGTGACCTGTTTTTTTAATCAATGTTTCGAATCCTTAGTGAAATACTAGTTCTTAGTACACAACCAAACAAATCGCAGATTTTCGTGCTTTTGTTATACATATTTATACTGTATTTTTAATGAAATGTTGATGTCAATAATATGAATTTGTCAATAAACATTTCTGTGTAATCTGCTGTCTTCCTTTAAGCACTTATGAAAAGCCCTTTTCTTAATTACCTTCAAAACAACGACCATTTACCACCATGATACCCATATATCGACGGTGAAGTACCAATACCACCTAAATGTATTTTTTTGGAGAAATAAACTTTTTTATCGTTTTAATTATAAAGGTATTATGCTGATGTTTTAGTGAAATCTCCTAAGTGTATTTTTACTATACATCTACATTATTATAATTCCCCAATATTAATAAATATATTAACTACTTTTTGACTTAACAAAAAAAAATTAACGTTTCTTTATTCAGTTAGTGTAAAATGACTGTCCGTTAGGTGTTATTGGAACTTCGCCGTCGGAATATTCCTTTGTTTTAGAATATTTATTATATAGAGGGGACACTGTCATACATTTCCGTCTTCAAAAACGTAAAGCTGAAAACACATTGTAGGTTTTTATCTTACGCGTAGAGTAAAGAAGCGGCCATAAATACTAGAGCAACGCGTCTTACAGCGATCTGAACAATAGATTCTTTTGTTGTGTGCACACTGTCGTTCGAAATTCGAGGGCATGACCTTCAAAAACAAAAAACGTCTAAGACATACAGCGCAACTAACATAAATTGACAAGTGGTGAAATTAGGAACTAGAAATGAAAGTAAAAAATATCTTCAACGCTTTCATTAAAATATTCTTTCATAATTTATACAATGTACATTTATACTAGTAGTCCAATAGTAGTAATGATAATAATGTCCAATGTAATGAAATTTGAAGAGAGAAAAAAATAATAAATTCTCCCTGCACCACAGCGCTTTTGGGTGATTTGCGATTGTGGACAAACTTGAGTTTACACAAAAATGGGTTTGGTAAATATGGCTACCAACTTTTTAAGCCAAACTAATATAACATTTCTTAAAACTTACAATTAAATTAGAATTTATAATATATACAAGGTATAATTTTCTTCATTCAAACTGCATACAAATTAAAATTGTTGAATACAATTTGGACATTTCTAATTATTTACATGAGGTGTAGCTGGGAATCTAACTTGACTTAATAGAAATAAACACCGCAGTTTTTTGACCAGTAGTTTGTAAATACTAGACTGGACGTAATTGACAGCCTCCGTGGTGCAGTTGGTTAGACGCCGCCTGTGAAACGAGAGGCCACGGGTTCGAGCCCCGCACCGAGACAAATGTTTGTGAGACCCAGTAAGTATTGGTCTCGGGTCTGGATGTTTGAGAGACCGAAAAGTCTCTCGTAGTTCCCGATACCCACGACACAACACTTAATTGATCTTAATGTGTGGTTGAGTGTATTTATTTATTTAATTATCAGTAATTAGCCAAAGTTCGTCTGTGCGTTCATTTAAAAAAATGGAAGAAAAACGATTAGAGTATGTGCGTAATAGAGAAATTATTTATAATGTTAAATGTAAAGAATACAAATATGCTCACTTAAAATAAGAAGTATAGGAACAAATAGTCAGTACCTATTTGTACTAAAGATAATAAAGTATCATACTAAGGATAACGGAGTAATTTTTTATACAATCAAATATTAAGTTATTGATGTTAAAATTTCAAAATACACGCGCTGTTTTAGGAATTATAATAGGAAAAAGTTAACCTTGTTATTTGTCTTCAGGTAGTCTCTTTTTTGTTTTCTTTTAAAATGACACTGGTAGTAGAAATATATAAAAAAAAGACAACAAGAACAAGACGTGTGCTCGAAACACGATCTTGCCTACTTTGGAATTCACACATTTTATACATAAGTATTTCTAATATGTGTACACGGCATTGTTGCTTAACATTTTTCCACAGTAAATTTATTCTCAATATGTAATCTATGTTTGTGTACAGAATTTAATTAATCACAGTATTATATAATTGATTGATGTGTGATTTAATGTTAATTGAATCATTGATTTTGACAATAAAACAGTTGCAAACTCGAATGTGATTACGAATGTGATAGTACCACAGGTTATCACAGATAAGAACTGTTTATAATAAGCGCCAACTAGGATTGATTTCATTTAATAAAATATATTATTTATTTGTTTATATAGAGATGAGATAAAGAGTACATAAAAATCGACTCTTCCATCCCTAAAAGCTTAGTCATTGGCAGACGAGAAAACCGTCCTTTGTCAATGAAATAAAAAAATAAAAACGTACGTGGGCCCTCTGACGACCCGTACGAACCATGTAAGATGTGCTCTTTACCATAGTTTTGTACTCTTTACTCTATGCGTAAGACAAAAACCTACAATGTGTTTTCAGCTTAATAATTTTCTTGTTCGTAATGTTGGTAGTGCTCGTATATTAGCGAAAATTTAATTAATTATTTAACAACAAATTGTTATAAATTCCTTTGATAATCGAAAGTATATAGTATTTTTACAACGAGTTTGAGTGAAAATAAATAGTCCTAAACTACTTCATATGTTGGACAACCTGTGAAATTTCAGCCAATGGGAGGACAGACAAAAGGTGGTCCTGCACCACCATTTTTATCTAGGTTTTTGATGTACCAGCGCTCCCTCTATGTTATAAATATTTTAAAATTTTTGCCTCTTAAACAACAAAATTATAAAAAATAAACAATATAAGTGAAGGCGGAAATATATTACTGAAACGCTACGCCACCCCATCCGACGCGACACGTGGGAACTAAATCAAATCGTAATATTTTGTATGACCAGAACCACACTACTAACACGCCACGCAACGTAGCATCGCGTCTTTGTAGTGTGGTTCTGTTCATAGAAAATACTACGATTTGATTTGATTCAACAGGTGTTGTGTTGTCGCGTCGGGTCGGACGGCGTGGCGTTTCAGTAGTATGTTTCGGGCTTAAGTGTTACTAACGGCTCGGGCGCGTGGTGCGCGGGCGGCGGCACGGGGTGCGGCGCGGCGTGCGGCGCGGGCGGCGGCAGGCTGCGCATGTCCTGGTCCAGCAGCGCGCCGCGCCCGCGCAGGTCCACGTCCAGCGACGCGCGCGCCGCCGGGACCGGGGGCTGGCCTACACGCGTAATTATATTATTTATTCAGGACAACCAGTGGTAATTTTATAAATATTTAATATAATATATAATGTTATATTAAAATATTCTTTAGCCTATGTTCTTCTGTATAAGAGAAATAATTACACTTAAGGTAAAAGAATACAAAAAATATCAAAATAAAAGTTTCACCTTTTAAGGCTATCACAACATGTAACAATACAATTTATTTAAATGGGGAATGCCCATTTTTCACAGTGCTTGGTTTAGGAACGGACAGTTACAATACGATTGGCAACATTATATGACTACTTTTGCTATTTAATGGCGTTAATAAATAAACCATTTTATATCATGAACGAAATACATAAAGATAATGTTAGTGTCGTTCTAAATATTTGTAATAATGTTTTTTTTTTAATAAGAAAATGATTTGATTACATTCTATTTATTCCTGTCCGTTTAGCCCAAGAATGGGCATTCCCCTTTAAAAAAAAGAAAGAACAACATACCAGAAATACACAATAATCAGTGTGCTAACTGCTGGTACCTATTAAACTCAGATTTAATAAAATAAACTATTTTCAAATACTATCACATCATTTACCTTTTTTGTAAAATAGAGTAAACTCTAAAGCGCACAGCACACCAAAGTCGCCGACCCACTGGCTTACGTAGGTAACTTTTTGTTGGCTACTTGGCGGCCTCACTCATTGCTCGACATGACATGAGGAATGCATTAGGAACATTTTTATGACGTTATTCGTGGTCGTCAAGCCAATATTTCGCGGGTAAAACCGTGGCAGACACTTGTTGCCGACATCATGTCAACACAACAATCATGGCAACAAGTCAGTCTTTTCTTATAAGCCGCCGGGTTGTCACGGCGGGCTGTGTCGCCGGGCCGGCGAATTTGATGTATAATGCGCTTAACACATCGCTAAGGTGTTGGGTTAAAGAACACCAATTCAGAAGTAAAACAGACATCTTTGACCAAGAATGAAGGAGACGAAGGAGGGTGTAGAAATAGAGTTTTAAGTGTATGATGATGACTGCAACAGTAATGAGACTGAACATGGACTTTAAAAATGGCAAAATTAATACTCTAATGAAACTTACGGTTGTATGGAGCTGGCGCTGGGACAGGATTTATTAGCATTGGAGGTGGTTGGGCTGAAAGAAACATAGAAAAAATTCCTAAGTCATTTCTGTATTTTTTAAAACTAATGAAAATTTCGCTACAGTATCTCCTTAAAATTTTTCAGCTGATAAAGAACTTACCTGGTGGTGGATTACTTGGCACATAAGTATTCTGAGACGGTGGTTTATCTCCAGACTGCAATAAGGGTGGAACTGGATTGCTCGGATGCAGCATACTCTGAAAACAATGCACAATAAATGAGGAATAAAGAACTCTAATTGCAGCAAATAAATATACAGACAGCCTCTGTGGCGTAGTTGGTTACATGCCTTCTGTGGAACAAGAGGCTGGGGGTTTCATCCCTACAGCAAAAAAAATAGTTACGCAAACCACAGGTATTTGTTTTGGGTCTGGTTGTTTGTGAGACTGAAAACTCTCTTGTAGCTTCTGATACCCATGACACAAGACTAAATCTTAGTGTGGTGTATTTATTTACTATAAAATATAAATGTGGTATTACATTGTATAGAAATTAAATCATACACTTACCACAGCAGTTGCAGGATCTACAATTCTCATGATGACTTGTGCTTGAAGTAAGGCATATGCCAACTGAGGATTCTGTAGCAGCATGTTTCTTGCTTCATTAGGATTATTCTGTACATATGATAAAATACCAACATGGAATAAATACCAACAGTAATACAGGGACAAAAGAGGAAAACATTATAAGCCGAGTGACAAAACTAGTCAGTCATATCAATATCACCTGTATGCAAAGTTTCATCTGCTTCATCAACTCAAACATTTGTTCAGGAGGCAATGTTGCCACAGCTTTGCTGATTGCTTCAGGTGCTTTCTCTGGTTCCACTGATTCACCATAAGGATTTTCAACCTGAATTCAAAGATTTAAATATATTTTTGTATAATTCTACTGAGTAAATCCAGGCTGTGACTAAAAACAAAGCCAGGTCGTAGTTTTAGTCACTTCAAACATAATGCAACTAAGCATTTTATGTGTACATAGTTTTTCCTAAAATAATAATGTGCCCCTTTTATTTTTAAAGACCCTATGTATACGTAGGCTTAAATAATTAGTTTAGCAAAAAATGGATTTACAACCCAAACAAATATATTTAAAACATCACAAAAAAAAACTCATTTTTTTGGAAAAAAAAAGTTGTGTTAGGTTCGTAGTCACTAAAACTACCACCCGGTTTCACCCGGTTAACTTGTATTACCTTCCCATTGCTTTCATTATAAGCCTCAGACAAATTATGTTCTCAAAAATGTGGTCAGAACCAGAATTTGTTTGTGTTTCTTAAGTGCTAGTCTATAGAGTGAATGGCAAACAATTTAGTGTATGTAGAAACACTACATTGTGAAAAGGTGTGATTTAAAAATCCACAATTTCTCAGAAAGGGTAGACAGAGGTACTAGCAGGATACCCACATTTTGCCTCATGTTTTGCCTCCCATGAAGAGATAGGAATAGCTAGTGAGCCTATCACCATATCTGACACAAATTCCTGATTCTGGCTGATAATTAACAGAAAAATTCAATATCACTTCTCAACCCGGGATTCGAACCCGACACCTAAGCGTTGTAATCGTACCACGTCACAATTGTGCCACTGGGGTAAATGATAACAATAGTATAACTACCTGTGGTCCCTGCATCAGAGCTTGCATCTCCATCCTAGACTTTTCAGTACAAGCATTATCCACTCGAAGGGAACGCCCTCCGATTTCATACCCATTAAGGTTTCTCATGGCACTCAACGCCGTTTCCTGATCTTTATACTCGCAGAATCCATAACCCTTCGGCTTGCCGGTTTCACGATCGAATACAAGTTTAAAAGATAATACTGGGCCAACCTCGCTGAAGATATCTTTTAACTTCTCCTCTGTGGCTTCATAAGGGATGTTACCGACTATAAAATGAAAACAATGCATTTATCATTAAATAATAAGTTATAGTACCATTTGAAAATATGTATATCATACAACAAAATGCATAACTTACCAAACACAGATCTCATGGATTTATCCATGATGCTCTGTTCTTCTTTTTCTTTGCTTTTATCCATTTTTGCTACAATTCCTCTCGCTTTCTACGCTGTGAAAATTAAAAGTATTGATGAAATTATTAACCTAAATCTGTAAACAACAACTTGGCGAAATGTCAAGTCAAAACTCAAAAGTCACACTTTTTTACGAGTTTTTGTTTTAAGCAAAGGAAAAGTGTATTTAGCCGGGCCTGTCAAAAAGCTTTTTTTTAATATTCGAAGCTGAAACCATGGCTGAAACCTGTTAAATACTGATCCCCGCTCGTTTGACTTTGATTTTCACTCAGCTTGGATAAATACTAGTTAGTAATTAGCAGATTCCAATTTCCGATCAATGAAATAAAAAAGATTGTAATTTTCACAGTTCAAAATATTGACGGACACTAAGATAAACAAAGAAGTAAGGTTCATATTAAAATTATATTTTACTAGAATATGTACATTAAGCCAATATAGTATTTTCCTCGGTCTCGGCTCTGGTTTATATTATTTTTTTATTTAATAAAATAATCTGATATGAAAGCATTATTACTGTGATTATTACAAAAATCTAAATACTATTTTCATGAATGGCAACTCCAGTTCCGAATTCCATTCCATTTTCGTTTGTAAAGAATTTCCATAATTTATTTCCATCGTTTTTGGGTGCGTAGTCACCTACAATTGTGAATATAATTCTTTGAATACGCATATATACGGTTTCACAAGTAAACAAGTCTTCATATCTGGATTATCAGTGTAAAGTGAAGCAAGAATTCAACACTTCATACTGCTTTGAATTGGGTATTGATTTGTATTTTTGGTGTGATGAGATGACAAAACCATGTCAAGTGTGTTTTAACAAATAATCTATAAGACAACAAAAAATACTTACGAAGAGAACTCGGTTTGGATAAACCGGAATGAATCTCGACAATTCTTCGAGAGAAAACTCTGAGGCATTGGATTCCATCGGTACCGTCAGCCCGAGGGAGAAATATCACAGTATGAGAGAGAAGAAATTATCAACAGCGTCTCTGACGACCGCCGAAGGAGCGCGTCCTAAAGTCGTTACGGTAAAACACCCAGAATCCAACAAACCGAAGCCGACTGCAAAGAAAAACAAACCGATACAAGCTGACTTAGACGTCATTAAGGAATTCGTGAGATGTCGAGAAGAGGGAGTCAAGAGATTGGACCTCAGCAAATCGTCGATCACTTCGCTTCCACCGAATGTTAGGGATTTAACACATTTAGTGGAATTTTACCTTTATGGTAACAAACTGGTAGCACTGCCTTCAGAATTTGGTTGTTTGACAAATCTCCAAACATTGGCTTTGAATGAAAATTCTTTAACCAGTTTACCAGATTCACTCGCCAATTTGAGATGCTTAAAAGTATTAGATTTAAGACATAACAAGCTCAGTGATATACCAGAAGTAGTATACAAATTGACATCTCTTACCACATTATTCTTGAGATTCAATAGAATAAGGGTAGTTGGTGATGGCATTGCCAATCTCACCAACTTGACAATGTTGAGCTTGAGAGAAAATAAAATCAAGGAATTGTCTTCGGGAATTGGAAAACTGGTCAACCTGGTAACATTTGATGTCTCACATAATCATTTAGAGCATTTACCACAGGAAATTGGAAACTGTGTGAATTTGTCAACATTAGATTTGCAGCACAATGACTTATTGGATATTCCAGAGACTATAGGAAATTTGCAGGCCTTGACTAGGCTGGGTCTTAGGTACAACAGACTTACTGCCATACCTTCAAGCTTGAGTAACTGCAAGCACATGGATGAATTTAATGTTGAAGGAAATTCTATTTCTCAGCTTCCTGATGGGTTACTTGCCAGCTTAAATGAACTTACAAGTATAACACTGTCCCGAAATTCCTTTATGAGCTACCCATCTGGTGGCCCTGCTCAATTCACCAATGTTTTCTCCATCAATCTTGAACATAACCAGATTGATAAAATTCCTTATGGCATATTCTCAAGAGCCAAAAATTTAACAAAACTAAATATGAAAGAGAACTTGCTCACATCCCTGCCACTGGACATTGGCACTTGGATAAATATGGTTGAGTTGAACTTGGGAACTAACCAACTTACAAAGTTACCAGATGATATACAATGCTTGCAGAATTTGGAGGTACTGATTTTATCTAATAATCTCTTGAAAAGGGTACCTCCTAGCATTGGAAGCCTGAGAAAATTAAGAGTATTAGACTTGGAAGAGAATAAGCTTGAAGTTTTACCAAATGAAATAGGGTTTTTGCATGATTTGCAAAAACTGATAGTGCAATCAAACCAACTGGCCACCTTACCAAGATCCATTGGACATTTGACAAATCTCACATTCCTGAGTGTGGGTGAAAATAACTTGCAATACCTGCCTGAGGAGATTGGCACACTGGAAAATCTTGAATCTTTATATTTGAATGATAATCCCAACTTATGCAACCTCCCATTTGAGCTTGCCCTGTGTGTCAGCTTGCAAATAATGAGCATCGAGAATTGTCCTCTAACTGCTATTCCACCTGAAGTTGTGTCTTCAGGTCCTTCATTAGTGATCCAATATTTGAAATCCCAAGGGCCATACAGAGCTATGTGATATCAGGACGAAGATTACCAAGCGGGCAGTGATGGCACTTAAATATAAATGCTTATTAGAGCAAAGCTTTGTCCTAAAGCATGTACTCAAGAGAATTCTGTTTGGAAATAATATATGAATATTATATCCATTTCATTGCTGTAACTTGTGTATGATGTACCTAAGTATTTTCCTGTGAATTATAATTAAGTATCTATTAATATTTTATATGACTATTGTATTGTTTTATGATCAGCATTTTTTTTGTGGCCTGTTTGCTAGATAGGTATTTAAATCTTGCAATCCTCTTGAATGTTTTTATTAAATAGATGTAAAATTCATGGCAAAGATAAATATGAGAAAGTAGTTCAGAATATCCCAATGTCATTGCTTTGCTGAGACCCAACAGCATTTTATTTTATCTGTAATAACTAAATGTATGGAAAAATAATTTAAAAAAAAATACAAAAATACATCCATTAGTGTTAGCGAGATAGTTAGTAATTGTATAATGCTGTATATAATGTACATGCACAATAACATTATTATGCCTATGTTAAAGTAATAATTAACCTACATTGCATCAAGTAATTTTTTGGGAAGTATTTAAGGGCACCAAAAAGCTTATCTAACAGTTTTTTTTTATTTCATTGTTAGTAAAATAATTGTTATTGATATTTTGGCATAATTGAAAATAATTAATGATTTTGTTAGAAGGCTCAAAGCTGACTGATAACATAAAGTTGGAAATGTTATGTGACTCTTGTGGTAAACTGTCATTGACCTAAGTGTATGTTGATTTTAAGAATAATGTTAGATCCAGTTTCAGATAGCTTGATCTGTTTATTAAATTTAAACGGTTGAAACTTCAGTTCTTAGATAATATTGTACTCAGCAAAGTGGCTCATGAATTAGAATAATTCAAAATATAATATGTAGTCTTGTTAGTAAAGGTTTTCATATATTTATTTGGTCATATAAGACTCAATATGTATACCAGTGGAATAAATATTTGTAAATTGATTTACTATCTATAAAAGGGGTATTTAAACAGTAATAATTTTTGCTGAAGTTGTATATCTACTTATAGTAATATTCTGTTCTTTTCACTATATATGTTGGTCAGTATATTACTGAATTATTTAAGATTTACAGATATATTTTAGCTAGTTGCCCATGAAGTGATTGGATAAAAAAAAACTAATTATATTCACATCACAAAGAATGTGTAGGTATTAATTTTCCTACTGTGTTGCATTTATAAATGACTATTGTATGTGAAATTGTCGTTTAATACAGTTATTTTAGTTGTATATGTATTTGTAAGTTTACAGTAGAATTTAAAGGCTGTTCATTGCTTTTACTTTCAACATATTGCACATGCCCAGAGAATTTCAAAACTATAACTATTAAATGTAAATGGTGCAAAATTATTTAGAAATCTATTTACAGGCACTACAGGGTGTCTACACAGTGACTGTTACTACTTTTATTTATTTTGATGAATTAATTTACCTGTACCAATCATTCTATAGAGGAAAATAGTTAAGTAAATAAAAGTTTTTCATTACAATTAATAGAAAATGATAAAGTAAAGTTCATGTTACCAGTGATTTTTCATAATTTGAAAGAACATATTGCACACAGTAGTTTTGTACCATGTTGCATCATATTGCATTTTTGAATCATCCTATCTGTATTTGGGTATTATTAGTCCAGTAATAAATTAATTTAAGTAGTCTTACAAAGCTTGTTTGTATGTGACATGTCAACAAATGTTGCTGGATTTAGAATTCTTAAAAAATTGCTGTTAGTATTTTACAGTATGACATTTTTTTCTAGTCATAATGACTATCTCAGACTTGAGGTAGATATATTAATTCGATTATCATGACATACAGATCCCTTTTATCCCGTCGATTACTAACTTTGTATCTTTTGCAGTTTAAGGAGCTGTTATTTAAGTGCTCAGGTTAAACCTATCTTAATTTAATGTTGATCCGTGTGTAGGTATTATAAATGTTTCAATGACATGTAAACGTGTTATATGATATAAATCAATTATGTAATAATCTGGTAGTTTTATTTAAATCCGATATAAAGTAAGAAAATAAAATGAAACAAATTTTATAGTTCAATAATTTATGAAGTGCAGTAATACACGATTCTTAAATTGCGCATTTAGCTCTTATATAAATAGTTATATACATGAATTAATTCCAAAGCTTTACATATAAATCAAAGCAGTCTATAAGAAAAAATAAAGTTCAGTACATTCCTAATATTTGCCTGCTGTAACAAATACTAATATTCAGCAATAAACTTAGTAAATACATAATCTCTTGTAAAAATGCATATTGTCTCAGATAAAAAAGGATCCGAAAATACTATGTAATGGAAATAATTATACACTATTATTGATTACAGATGATTCTACTCTTGCAACAACTTTAAAAAGCTTAAATATGCAACTGTATGTATTCGTTTAAGATTGCTATATTTAAAATAACAGTGGAGTCCTTACAGAAATGATATGCTACAAAAGATGTCAGTAATTATATAAAGAATAAATTTCTCTTACAAGAGATATCTAAACACATTTTCTCGCATGATTAATGTGATCGATCTAAAATATAACAACAAAAACTTTTTTATTGATGGCTTTTCTTCCATGCATGTGTCTCATGTAATCACAGAAATTGTCAAAAATCTTTATGCAACGAGTTAAGTTAATAAAAACGAAGTATCCCTTCGATCCCGATTTACAAATGATTAAGAAATTACTTTTCAAATTGAGAAGTATTTATAGAAATGTAAATAAATCAAAATGATATGATTTCAATCTGTGGTTGCAACATCTTTAGAGTTTTTATAATGAAATGCACTAGGTGGTGTGTTATGAGAAAGGTATGGCGATGATCAAGATTATACCCTGAGTATAAGAGGCTTCAAACTAATCTGTGCCGAAAAACAATAAATTGTGCTTAGTTTTCATTACAGTAAGTTTTAAATGCTTTATACTTATTCTAAGATTGTCACAATACAAAAATATCTCGCCCTAATGAATTATTATAAACACACGACTTAATCACATGCTAACAAAATAAATCAGTATTAGTACGTAAACAAAAACATGAAACATTTATGCTAAAAAATATTTCATTCTTGTATAAAGCCTACACCATTCCTTCGAGCTGCCAATGCTATTTTCACAATAATTTTACTATATTTTCGGTTAAAATACATCAATTATTGCCTTGTAAGAATTGTCAGCTTTAATATAAACAAATCTTCAGCACATTAATATATTATTATTTTTTATCCAAAATGGATAAAGCGCAAGACCTACTTTCTCGTTTAATAGCGCGAATTCTATTTGATCGTTCCTAAATAAAATACCAGTAATAATTTTATTCAATAATTACTCATAAATGCTCATCATTTGCAAATAATTCGAGATTAAATTTGAGTATGTCATTATAAACTAGCTCCTACTTCAGTCCTTACTCAAATTACATAAGAATTCATTTCAAAACATTGATTATTGAGGTTGAGTTGTATATATAAAAATAACATTACAGTCATTTCACATAACAGTAACAATTTGTTTCTAACCATTGAAGTTTTTTTTATACAAAAACTAAATATAATGAGACTTACATCTATTCATAAAATCTTTGGCATTTTCACATGCTTAAATATAAGCAGAGGATATAACTAAAAATATTTGTGTGATGCTCCAGACCAGACGGTCACAAATATGTATCAGATTGGAGTGATCAGTAACATATTATGGCACAAATTGGAATGACATGTAAAATTTCAAAACTGAGGAGTTGATGCTATTTAGAAAATGCTTACTGTACAAAATGCACTGGTATAGAAACACATTATTACTGTTGTTAAGACATTCCTGCCTGTATAAATGTTAATTTGTCATGGAGTGTGTCACAATTACATAATTAAACACTTCCTCTGGTGTCGTTTCTGTGGCTCTGGTCTTAATACCGCACGTACGGCTTCGTCAAATACCTGAAAGTACCACATATGTTGTTAAAATATTTACAAATGATAATGATACAACAAAAATAAATATTGTTTAATAAAATAATGTTATGCAATTATAAGATTATACTACAGGCATTACTTTTCCAGGTTTATAGTTTTAACAATTTTATTCATTAGTGTTTTTTTAATTTTTTTATTGCAATGAATAGCGAGACCATGCCGTTCGCCTGATGGTAAGCGATACGACCGCTCATAAACAACACCTGGAATTACAAAGCAATACTTGGCATTCCACTGCACTCGGCATCCTGACATAAGATGTTAAGTCTCAATATGACCAGTAGTTAGTGTTTTTGTATTTATCCTTTAATTTGTGTATGGTGGTGCAGAGTGCAGACTGCTACTTTCAAGCCAACATAATTCTCAAAAGAGGTTGATACTTTGATATGATGAAAAGACTATAAATAATTAAATAGATTTATATGCATCATGAAATCGTCAGAACCAATCTTTGTGGTTTATTTTAATTATTTTGGTTTCAATATCCCTATCTGAGTCATTGTTTGTGAATAATTATGTTAAGTTTTATCACTTAAAAATAAAATAATGTATTTTTACCTGTTTCAGGCCACGCTGAGTCAAAGCAGAGCACTCCATGTATTTCACAGCTCTAATTTTATTTGCCAACTTCTGGCCTTGTTCTCTCTTCAATGGCGACATGCCTTGTTCAGACAGCAAACTCAATGTCTCACGGTCATCTCTCAAGTCAATCTTTGTACCTGACATATAAAGTGTTTCATAATATAACATTTATAAACAGCATGGATAATTTCAATGATTCAATCAATTTAACAATTAAAAGTTATTTCAGCATTATTTGAAAATGCCAATGAATCATGACAGAATAATAAAGATTTCTATTAACAATTAATATTATTAGTGGCATGTAAATATGTATTACTCAGATTTCTCATTTAGATCATCATTTTGTTGAATTTAGCTATCCAAATCTAAATATATTTTTTCTGACAGCCTCCGTGGCGCAGTTGGTTAGACGCCGCCTGTGAAACGAGAGGCCGCGGGTTCGATCCCCGCACCGAGAGAAATGTTTGTGCGGCCCACAAATATTTCTTCCGGGTCTGGGTGTTTGTGAGACCGAAAAGTCTCTCGTAGTTCCTGATACCCACGACACAAGATTCGATCTTAGTGTGGGGTCAGGACTATGTATGTGACTGTTGGGTGTTATTTATTTATTTATTTATTCAATGTTGAATTTTCTAGTACACTTAATTTTACAGTATTACTTTCTGTCAATGTAATAATAATATCTACAAACATTATCTGAACAAAATAGATTTTTTAATGGTATAATATGAATAATCTCAGATCGCCACCCTTTTTTTACCATGCATGGTATATGATCAAGAGTAAAACATTAAACATATGCTACTGTTTATATTAAATAAAATACAAAGTTCGTGTGGGACAAGTCCAAGACGAATGAAGGGCCAGAGATTAGCTAACAGAAAATTTACACAAATCTATACGCATCATCATAATAAAAGACAAAAATAATTATAAATGATGTTTTTTTCAACTCACCAACCAATATAATGGGTGCATCAGGGCAGTGATGTTTTATTTCAGGGTACCACTTGGAAGTCACATTTTCATATGATGATGGGCTGAAATATAATATCAGTTTGTTTAACTATATACATATTGCTGATATTATCCTAGAGTTCATATTTATTACTTCTGCTAGTTACATCATACCTGTTGCTGACTTTTAACAGTCGAGAAAAAGATGAGGAATCAAGACATTTTTCAACATACTACATCTAAACCTTATTGAGGTTCAATAATAGGCCCAATATTCAGTGTATCAATTACTTCACTATTGGGATACTCCTCATTACCCTTATGGCCAGTAATGTGCTGTATATGGATCAAATATTATTTGTGTTATTTAAAACATTTGTCATACTAATTTAACAAATGACTGGATGTTAATTACCATACAAATTCTTAATAAACTCAATTAACAAACACAATGAGTCATAATCCATATTGTTACAAAAAATAAGTTGCAATGGCTCAGTTGAATGAGCCAATTTATTAATTATGCATAATTTTACACTTATGTCATAATATAAAAAATAAAAGCAAATAAGAGGTTTTCTTATAAATTGTGGTTTACAACACAGAATTATTTAAATCAGTGAATTGAATCTAGGTTGTCAATGGCAAAGAAACATTATCCAATATCAATGTTCTTTTAAAATGTGGAAAATAACTACTATTATAATTTACATTAACACTGTAACAGTTGCAGCAAAAAACTAGTACATTGAAAAGAGCAATAATAGAGTTTCTTACTTATTGTTGTCGATTGGAAACTACTGTCTGAACTAGGAGATAGAATAAACAAATTACTGAATCGAAATATGCTTAAAAATTTATGGATTAAAAAAAAAATTCGTTTCATTTTCTAAACAATGAATGATTGACTGTGTGGCTCAGGTGTATTATAAATGCAAATACCACACCTAGTGTATGATACTCACACATGTATATGTGCCACACCACACCGCTAGTATATAGAATGATAATATTACAGGAATGGCAACAGTGGTGAAACCAGAAAACTAGTTTTGCTTTTATTAAGTGCATATATTTACAAAGATTAATTTCATAATGGAATATAAACAAAATATAAGCAAATGTGACCATATAGGGTTGTTCAAAGAATCTGTATTGTTGTTTTAAATCTTTGCAGAATTCAATATTTGTATACTATGTGAATGACCCAACAATAATTCATGGGAAATGTCTTACAAAATTATGAGCTATATTGAATGTAAAGGGTTATTTAAATATTATTTGAGATATAAGTCTTCAAAGTTTCAAAAATTTATGAAAAGCTTTGTTGTTTAAGTTTATTAGCAGGTTTAATATACTATCTGGTCATCATTGAGATTGAACCTTTAATAACACAATAGACTTAAATCTGTCACTGTTAATTAGTTCACAATAGAAAATATGTCTACAATACACTAATAACACTAAAAAATTATAAAATTTATATTTTTTAAAGCTTAAGCACTTCAAATATTACTTCTTACAACAATAATTGAACACAGGAAGTATATAAAATGAACTCACCTAGTCACACTGAAACATATAAGAAACACATCTGTTTGTGGGTAACTCAGGGGTCGTAATCTGTCGTAGTCTTCTTGTCCAGCCGTGTCCCACAAGCCCAGAGACACAGCCACACCATCTACCACCATGGGCGCAGAGTAGTTGTCGAAACTGAAAGCACATCATACATAACAACAACATTATCCTATTAACTTCTATAATAAAATTTACATTCAAAATAACCACAGGCTTATTTATTGGATAGAGAAATATGTATCCTTTTTTGGAACAAATTATTCGATTCACGTCTAAAAGTAAAACCAATTTCTACTCACACTGTAGGCACATATTCGCCTGGAAAGCTATCAGTCGTGTACGATATCAACATACAAGTTTTTCCCACGGTACCATCGCCGACCACAACGCACTTGATAGGTCTTCCTGAAGACATCTACGAAAAAAAATATTGATAAATAAAGACAAACTTATGACTCATTTGAAGAATCAAAACGTATGGTAAATACAATGTCGTAACGTCACCTTTTACACTATTACGGTCTTTTATGTTACGTTAATCACAATATGCTATTTATAAACAACTATTAACCACGCAATTATTGTAAAAAAGAACGGTTTTTTTATTGGATTTTACAATAAATTTGATTGGAATCCAAAACGCATTGAAAGATGGAAGGGTTTTTTTTTAAATGCAAACAGATTAAAAAATTCTGTCTACAGCTGCGTTCCTACTTTCGAAATCTCTATGATTACAATGGAGATTTTATTTAAATAAAATTAATAATTCCAATAATTGTAACTTGTACCACTTCACGTTGTTTATTGCAATTTGCTAAGTGATTACTTCAATAGTTGTTGAATATTGATTGAATACCGAAGTCATTTAATTCAATTTGTTAGAAGGGAATGAAAATATAGCCATCTCTTTCATATCCCCACCATTCATTACTCACCCTTGTAAGTTGTATTACAAAGTTCATTGATTCATTCATATTTCATAATTCATATCACAAGTCAGTATTCAGTAGTAGTTTTCTTTGTACTTTATAAGTACTTTAATTTAAAGAATTCCTGATCCTGTTGCATTAATTACACTTATTTTAAAGTATTTTCATTTGTGAGAAGAATACATATGAATTAGATCAATGTTAAAAAACACAAAGGTAAGAACTTAATAGTATTATGTGTAGAGTGTTAATTAATTGCATTATCTTAACTTCAACTTTGTGTTTAGATGAGTGAGTCATGTGTGGAGACGCCGGAGGCGCCGGCCTGGTTATCTAAGTTAGAAAGTCAAAGGGAGAAACTGAGTAAAGCGCGCCTGGGTCATGACAGCGGCGCCGGCGCTCCTTGTAACTCATGTGGTATGTATATAATATACAAATACAATGTGTTTGTTTGTTTTTATTTTCGACAATATTTTCATTCTTATCAAATATGTTTGTTAAATTACTTCGTATCATAATGTTCAAAAGGTCTTAATTTGATTAGTCTGTAATTGAAAAAAAATCTCCATGTTATTGAACATATTGTTCAGGCTACAGGTGTTTTATTGAAATTTGATTAAGTAGTTTTTTACATCTTAAAAGTTTACTTAATAACTTAAAGTTAACGTAATATGATTGTGTTTTAATGAGCAGTTAGTTATGCATAGTATGTAACATCATTTCCTATCGGGCAATGATGTTGGTCTGATGTCAGAAGCACAGATAAGGTGCTCATTATTTGAAACTTAACTGGAAGATATATTCTGTGTTATGTTCATCCCATCACATGTTTTTTTATGAACACCCTAAAATAGTAAAACTAATTAGAAACAACATGGGAAAAGTATAGAAGCAACTGATGAATATTCTAAAAATAACATGAGACCTCTAATTATTACTTTTAAACAGTTTACAATATGATGAAAATGTGTTTATTAAGACTGTAGCAGGAAAATCTAACTCAATATCTATAATGCTGATTTATCATTTACAAGTTAATACAATACTCATAATTCTAAGTCATCGTTTAAACTCATGAGTCAGTAATGTTTGTTTGTTACAGGCCCTACTTGCCCTGGTTTAGATTTACACTTCTGGCGCAAGGTTTGCAGATCTTGCCACTGCAGCAAGGATGTCCATGATGTTCAGGATGATGATTTGTCAGGATGGGCCCAGTTTGAACTCCTTGGTACTGCTAGACCGAAGAAGGCTTCTAGTAAGTAGATAATTAATTGAATGACTGAGTAAATAGTATACTGGAGATATGATAATATTAATCAAAACAATACACAGGGGTCAGTTGTTTGTACACAAAAAACTAATGGTACAACCAAAGGCCACAAGATATTTTAAATTACAATTACAATTTTTTCAAAATTATTTGTGCATTTTATCGTTTATATAATTAGTTAGCAAACCATATTTCAGCTCAAGTGAGTCATAAAAGTGTGACTAAAAATGGTGAAACCTTAAATTACGATTTTTGCCTAAAAACAACTCGTTTTTTTATTATTTTATACAATATCAGCTGAAGCAATGAGAAACAAGTGTGTTGAATTAAATACCATATGTCAATATCACCCGGTATATGGATTAGCATAATATAGTAATTGTACCATATTATTTATTAACACCCTGTATAAGCAGTAAGTTATCTTATGTCTACAAATGATTTCTTTAAAACTAAAGAACGGGTTGAAACTTTTGTTAAAAATATAATAATAGAATATGAAAACAATAAACTATCACATATGTAAGGGTTTTTATAGATATCAAAGTATAAATACATGATGGTTTGCAACCGACTGAAAGTATTTTAGGATGTTCTGTTCTGTATGACATTAAGAACAGAATGTCATTCTTTTATTATCCATTTTGTTTAGGACAGGACTCATTTAAGTGTACTTAAGGTCCCATTTGAGTCATAGGTAGTCATCCACTTAAGACACGGTTGAATTTAAATTAGTTTTGCAGACCTAAGTTGTTTATAGCTTGGGAGATTCATATAATGGATAGGATATTTATAGGAAACAATACCTCTTTAGGTACTCATAGGAAAACTAAGTTGTTAGTTTTTTTTTTATTTGTAGTACTACCTTTTTTATGAAGTATATACAATAAAGATGCTTTTTACAAACTAACACTCCCCTATGTGTTTTAAGACTGATAATGTTTCTCAAAGACTTCAATGATTGGAGCTGAACTTTTATTGTGAAAACAATTTTGCCTGAAACAACTACTTTCCTTTAGTTTGCCATATGTCATTATTTTCCAAAATTTTATCCTTTTTAGCAATTTTATGGAATAGTCTAAGGTGGTGGATTGGTGTTAGTAATAAAGCATGTAATTTTTTTCCATATCTTCAGGTTCGATTCCTAGCTTGGCATATTGATATTAAGTATCAGAAATACATACAACAATACAATTTTATTTTACAATTTATTTATACTTGTATACAATTTTAGTTTTCATCAAAATCGGGTTCGTGATTTATTTCAGAATATTTCGATATTCTTCATAGTTTCGGATTCACCCTGTATTTAAATAAACAAATAATAGGGGAGAGACAAACACAGATTGTCCTCCAAAATATATATTTTTAGACCTGTGTTACCCAAAGATGGGAATAGAAATATATTAGTTTGGTGTTCAATTTTTGCCATCCTTAACTCAGAATTTGCTAAAATAAACAGTCAATGCAGTTTTACCGTTCGCGAACTATTTATGTAATCAGAAATTCTTAGTATTTTTTATACTAACCATTCAATTCTGGATAACTATTGGACACAATGAGACTTAACATCTTATGTCTCAGGATGACGAGCACAGTGGAATGCCAAGGATTGCTTTGTCATTCATGGTGTTGTATGGGTTTGAATCTGTCCATAAGCGGTCGTATCACTTACCATCAGGCGAATTACATGCTCATTTATTGAAATTGAAATAATTCCTAATCTCGATATACTTATCCTTTCCAGTGCCTCTCATCAAGATCCGTGGCGTGACCGACAAACCAGTGAAACTCGACTGGGTACCTCCCAACGCATCAACAGAGTTGGTACGTATAGTATTTAAATACATGACATTCGACTATTATTCTTATTTTATGACGTCATTCTTATCATATCAATATGAAATCATGGATATTTATCGATATAAAACTGCTTCATGTGATAAAGTTGTTATCCAATTTAATTTTGTTATCGTATCGATAACCACTTTGAAATGTAAATATATTTTTTGCTTGCTAAGCTACAATACCCCGTAGGTACCGGATATACCAGTTTTGAATATATTAGGCACATATAAAATTAGATCAGTTTATGAATTTATAATGCCAAGTTCCAAATGTTTTCTTATCAGAATGTTATTCGCTTTATAGCAATCATTAGAACAGTGTAGGAATTCAGTCACGAAATTAGAGCTTGTACATTTTGTGTAGGCTTGAAGATATCGCGTTCGCCAGGAAATCCGTATCAGTCATACTGTTTTATTTCAGTATAATATTTAGGTTTCAAAATGTTTGTATGTTGTCATTATTATGTCCACATAGTTTAAGAATTACATGCATACATAGGTATCGTTTTTCACGAGGGGGAAACCTATTAAGCGCCTAATTAATTACCAAAGGTTGTTCTGAAAGGGTGGTTTTACTAGGCTTCCAACTCGGTGCTTGCGCAGCTGTTACGGCTGGGTTAGGCCTCTAAGCAAATCTTTTTTTTACATTTTATGCTTAAGAGAAAGTAAAAAATTAGTACAATTATTCACACAAATCCAATTGCTTGGTTTGTCTGTGAGTATGTAGTGGCGTTTTCAATATATTGCGGGTTTTAAATGATATAAGGTCAGGGTGCCTAATTCCAGCATAGTTTTTTGAAAACTCACATTTGTTGGCTTATAAATTATGAACGTTTATTGTTTTTCCTAATGTTATTTTTTATTATGATAAACAGTGTATTAAACTTTTAAATGCATTTAGCACATTTAATATAAATATCCAAAGAAATAAGATAAAAATATTTTTGTTAATATGAAGAGGTTGGGGTATTTTGCCATTTAAATTATTTAAAAGTGACCAGTTAGTTTAATTTTAGGCTTAGGATTAAATAACGATACCTACTCATAGGAAAAAAAACTATGATTTGAACGTTGTCAGGGTTCAAAAAGTTGACAAAGCTTTTGGTTAAAAAAATCTTATAACAATTAAAATCAAATCAAAAGAACTAATTAAATATTTTAAACTAAAGGTACCTTACTATGAGAAATAAAAAATATTAAAGAAACAAGTGTAATAATAGAGAATCAACTGGCATATCTTTAAAGCGCTTCTAATTAAATTAGAGTTCATATCAGTAACTGAAACAATAACGAATTGAATTATAGTTGTAGGGGTTTCTTTAATGAAGGAAAATTTACATGATTTTTTTTACGAAATCTGAAATAGAGTATTAAAGGCATACGACGATTTCACCCCTTTTAAAATAGACGGAATTGAACACTTAGCAAATTTGAGGGTACCAATTTATCGCATCGAATATTTGTGCTATATACTGCGTTTTCCAGCAAAGTAATACGAAATTTACTAAAATGAACATTGCATTTCATATAACAGGGTCTCTTAACACTGTCAACTATTTATTTTAATACTTATCTTTGGTTAAACAAGGGAGAGTGTCTCTCACATTTCACTTAAAAAATGCAACTGAACTTTCAAACCCTGTTTTAGCCTATTTTGTAACAACTAATTTATTGTCTAAATTGAATTTGTAGCAAAAAGCGATGCTTTTCTAATATGCCAACTCTCAAAGTTGTAATTTAGTTAAATACAATACATTCAGTATTGTATTTAACTGGAAGTAGATGGTTACGCCCCATAGACGGAATATGCCACCCTGACCTTGCCTACATCTTCATGCTACGAAAGTAAACGAAGGGTCCACTGTAATAACGCTGAATGTTTGTGTAGTTTTGAGATAATTGGGAACTGTGAAAAAAAGCTTGGACTTTAAGTCCTTTCTTTAAGTATAAAATATAGGACTTTAAGTATAATAGGACTTTAAGTATCTTTAAAAGATACGAAAATATGTTTTAACCATTTTATAAATTTAATATTGGTATCGAGACCAAGAATATTTTTTGATCCATAGGCATTTGCCTCTGTTGTAGATGTTTGAGACCAAAAAGTCCCTCTTAGTTTCTCATACTATTACCTGACTCGATCTTAATGTGAGATCTAGGGCTGTGCACGTAATTGTTGAGTAGGTATATTTATTGATTATTATCTAAGTGTCTATAAGTCACTTAGATAATTAGAAGTCTATAGTCTCTGCCTAACCATGGGATACAGGTGTGACGGTTATATATGTATGGTTCTAAGTAGTAAGTTTGTGGTCAGGTGTCGGAGTACATGTCGTGCCTGGGCCCGCTGGCGCCGGTGTCGGGCTCGGCGGCGGCCCGGCGGCGCCGCGCGCAGCTCCGCACGCAGCTGCCGCCGCACGATGTCGCCACCGCCGCGAGGCACCACGCCACCGACGACGAGAAGAACGAACACACTGTATATACCTTTAATCAAATCTTTTAGCATGTATCTTTACAATTCGTATGTAGCTTGGCAAAAAACAGTATGTTTTGAAGTGTTTAGATGTGTGTTTAGTTTAGAAAAAAAAACATTAGAAACCTCAATATCATTTTTGAAGACCTATCCATATCTATTGATAGATCTAACCATATCTACCGATGGATAAAAAAAAAATGAGTTTCATTTCTAAGTATGGGGAGCTCCCCATTTTTTTTTTTGTTTTTTTTTTCTATTTTTATGTGAAAATTTTAATGTGGTTCACAGAATATATCTAAGTACATACTTACCAAGTTTCAACAGTATAATTCTTATAGTTTCGGAAAAAAATGGCTGTTACATACGGACGGACAGACAGACAGACATGACGAATCCATAAGGGTTCTGTTTTGTGCCATTTGGTTACGGAACACTAAAAACCGTACAAAAATGTATAGAAATACATGCGTATAAAATTAATCAAGGAACATAATTACATTTTTAATAGTGGTGCCATAATTGATGCGAATTGTCACCGCGTCGTACTCTTTTTTGCCAAGTTATATTTATATTTCAGTAATGTAAGGTGCGTTGGGGTAACACTGTAATAGTAATACGTAGGGGGTAAGACCGTAAACGCATAAAATATAGAAGCATAGGTTCTTACCCCTTCCATCCTTTTACAGTGTTACCCCAACGAACATTAATTAATGCATAGAACGTTTAAATAGGCAAAGTTTATTTCTGAAAAATGCTTATGACCACAGACTTAAAAGCGGGGAAAGGTGTTGCCCTCTTTTTGTAACGATAAAAATTAAACAATTATACAACCAACCCTTAGTGGACTATCGTCCCACTTTACAAAATAAAATCATCCAACGCCCCCCTTTACATAATAGTGAATTATGCCAATGTTATATGTTTGTCTATTCTCCCCTCTTTGACTGTCAGAACGCCCCCACGAAAACTTCCAGTGTCCGCTGGGGGGCTTTGACGTCCTAGCTGGGAACCTGTTTTTGATTGAATGTTCTTCGGTACTTGTGTTGAACGGATGTACAGAAATTATATATTTTTGCAATTTTAGATGTTCTGTGTTCAATGTAGTTAGAACGTTAATGCACAATCTAATTAGACTTAAAATCAGCACACCCCTTTGTATTGGAGTTGATCAGAGTAAAAATGATAAAATCATTTTAAATTTTTGAAAGTATGCAGGGTCGTAAACTATATGGCCTTATCCATAGTACTCTCGATTGTAGAAGAGGCCCGTGCCCTGCAGTGTATGTACCTACACACTGCACTACAATATCCTCTTCTACAACTCTATCTGTATCAGCCTATATAGGTATATGTGCTGATATGACAGATAGAGTTAAAATCATATTTCAAATTCAATAAAAAATTTGCACGTTTTGGCTAGATTTTTTATAAATGAAAACACAATAAGAAATAGTAGTTTATTTAAGACTTAAATTAATCGATTGCCCAATATAACTATTTCTATGTATTAAAATAAATGAGGCCTCTTGGAGCATTAACTGGATGCTAAAAACGATTTAATATTACCAGTTAATTGTTTGAAATCTTAAATTATATTTCGTTTACAGGAATACATCGCCCGCATCAAAGACCATGTTGTGGGCATGGGTAACGTGGTTCGCGTGGGACCTCTGCAGAACGGAGACGTATTCACAGTTGAAAACAGCAAGACCCATGGAGTTCCAAAGTCCTATGCGTTGCCGCTGAAAATATCCAACATATCGAGAGGCGTCAAGTATAACATTGTACCCAAGAATACCTCTGACAAGAAACTGGTGCTAGATTCTCAAGGAAATGTTGTGAGCAGTGCTGCCAATCTACCGGATTATAAATCTAGTCCAATTCTTAGTCGTGTTGTTAAGGACAAACTGTACGTCATGCGGATTGAATCAGACAGAATAAAGAGCGCAGTAGAGCATGGACCGGTGTACGACAAATTGTTCAAGAACTTGAATGACTTGAATATACCAGTCGGGAATGATGTATACCTACAGCCGATTAAACTATTCCGTGATGAGTACAACACTAATCCACAATTTAAAGAAGAAACCAACGAGTTCTGCAAGGCTCTGGGAGCTCAAATTATGCCTGATTTGTGGTCAACAACCAACAACAATGTTATGGGCAATGCCAAGGTTTTGGACAGCAGGATTCAAAAGGGCACAATATTCGCACCGAATGGCGAGATATGGAGCTGGAAACATGAGCCTACCACTCCGGAACATAGTGGTACCATCTGTTCCACCAAGATCAATCCTCAGTACTCTACAAGTACGAAACCAATCAACCAGGTAGAACCACAGCAGACTGCGCCATTAAGGGAATATTTACGCAGCCATTCGGAAGATGATCTTCCGCCGCCACCACTGCCCAACTACAGCACATATCCTGGAGCGGTGCCTCCACCCAGCAATGATTGGAATAATCAGTCCGTTGATAATGTTAGGACAGATAATGCTGGTTATCCACTTGAACAGCATGCTGTTGCCTACGATGACCAAGTTACTCCTTTGATCGACCAACTTGCCGAGTTCTCCCTGAGCCCTGCAGAGTTGGAATTCAACAGAAAACTTTACAATGAGGGTGTGCCTTGCCAACGTTGTAAGAAGTCAATGTTTGCTGGTGAAGTTGCCGTCAAAGCCGATAGGGCTGGCCAAGAGGCCATTTGGCATCCACAGTGCTTCACTTGCAGCAAGTGTGGAGAACTCTTGGCTGACCTGGTGTACTTCTTCCACAAAGGTGAGATCTATTGCGCGAGAGATTTGGCTAATGTGTTGGAAATACCGCGTTGCGCTGGTTGTGACGAGTTGATTTTCACCAGACCGTATACTGCTGCAGAAGGCAGAGCTTTCCATGTACAACATTTCTGTTGTTACCATTGCGACGCACCTCTCGGTGGAAAGAAATATGTACCTGACGATAAAACTGGTCTTCCAATTTGTTTGTCTTGCTATGATCAGTTTTACGCTGAAAGATGTCGCGCTTGCGGCGGTGTGATAGGGCCGGAGCAGCAAGGAGTGTCGTGGAGCAACACACATTGGCATGCCGATTGCTTTATTTGCTCAGGCCGAATGTGTGGCAAAAGCTTACTGAGTGGCCGTTTCGTAGTTAAACAAGAGATGCCATTCTGCAGTGTGCCTTGTGTTCAGAGTAGAATTAAATAAGGCATCTAAATATAAATCTATATTTTCTACAATATATTATAGTATACTAATGTATTTTGCTATGGTATTTGTAAGTTAAGTCAGTATATTTTAAGAAAGTTTACATTTTGAAAAATTATTAATTATATTAAGTGTGATGATAAAAAGTGCTCTTACAGTGGGACCATTTGATGAACAGATATATATCTTTTGAATAAATATTTTCTTACCATGTGTGGTGTAATAAATATGAAAATGAAATTAACTTCAGTATATATATGACATTTCCTATTAGTCACTATTTTCTATATAAAAACATATTTTATAAAGACAATTTTATACTAGTAATTGCCTGAGCATTTAAAATAGTATTAAGATTAATTTAAGTGTGTCACAAGTGCCCAACAAATTAGCAAGTAGAAGTGGCAGCGGGCTGGTCACATTTGACAGAGAACCGACAACCATTAGGGTAAACATGTTCTTGAGTGGAGACCACGCCTCGTCATGCATAGTGTAGGTCGCACTCCGAAGCAACAATATTTGTAGGATGGCTGGCAGTGGTTGGAAACATTGTCTTGAGGATCAAGCCCAGTGCTGAGCCATAGGAGAGGCCTATGTCTAGCGGTGGACATGAAATGGCTAATGATGATGATAATGAAGTGTGCAATTAAGTATTAAGATTATATTGAGCCAATTATTTTTTTAATGTGATATTCGGCAGATGTTAACTCATATTTCCTTAAATATAGTCCTAAGTAAAAGTTGTTCATAACTTTTTCAATGAATGCAGCTATGTATGGAAACTTTAGAAGGAATTAAGAGGTTAAATGATTTATTTTTACATTCAGATGACAAAATGTATATTTAGCAAGACATTCCTGGTAAGTGCCATTAAAATTTTTATAAAGTGTAAGGATATTTTTGTGATTTAACAATAAATATACATTGAGATATTTTTGTATTTTTTATTTGCCTTGAATCATTCCAGTGCCTTGGATATTCTCGTATAGGTAAACATCAGTTGAATAATATGAGACTGAATAGTTTAATGTAATTTGATTAATTTTAACATCCTGGGCTGGTTAAAGTCAATACAATGAACTACCCGTTTGTGCCATACTGGTATGTTATCCTGGGAAATTATAATGTGTAATAGTGTCATACATTGAGCCCAAAATACACATGTGTGTGCCTCATTTAATATGTATTACAAGACTATTCTTTAGGATGGTAAGATCAAAATTATATTAAACAATGGACATACAAGACAGAATTTATATTCAGCAATAAATATTCCTGTAAATAAATGTCCAAAATATTATTGCATAATAGTAAAATTAAAAGAGAATCAATTTCACTTCATAGTTTAGTTTTTGGACAAATATAGTTGGACTATAAACAGATAATTCTTGTAATCTGACACTGTTATTGCCTAGGTATTCATAAATTGATATTAAACACTGACAATATTATGTTCACAAGCTATTGAAATAAAAAGAAAACAAAATAATATATTAATACTTTATAATTAGAGAAAATAAACACACATGTTAATTTAAGGCGATATAGCATTAGGTTTACAAATAAGCGTTGCTTGTATATTTTATTTCAAGCTTTTATCTTCAGTTTGCCAAGATCATTCTTAAGTTTGTTGAGGTTCTCTTGAAGCGCTTCTTGTTTGTTCTCTAGGGCTGATATGTAGTCATCTGTTCGTTTTATTTCTTTATTTATGTACTCCATTCGCTTGCTAACATTTTGTTTCGCTTCGTCTAAATCCTGTTTCACTAGGACGGGGCCGATGAGTTTGTATACTTCTGAATCCTTTTTTAGCAGCAGTAATTCTTCTTTGACTGCTTTATTTTCATTTAATTGGCTGTCTAATTGCTGTTTCTGAGCTATCGCTTTTTTGATATCCTTCTGCACGCCATTGTATAATTCGAGTTCTTTTTGAAATTTCCTTTGAATTTCATCAGTCATCTTCATGGAATTTTATTTAACTTCTCAGTAAACCGTTGAATAAATACTAAATGCTTTGACTTTATTCACATTTGCAGATAGAATAGTCACAAAATGAAGTTAATTTTAGGTTATGTTTTTGACAGTTACTGTGTTTCGTTCCTTTCGTTCTTGCTATGTTATAATTCTAGTTATCGAGACATCACATTGTAAAAAGCCACTTTTAAAATTTTTATTTTATATGTATTCAAATACAGTTTATAATATTACTCGTATAACAAATAAACATTTTATTTACCATTATTATAATAAATGAACATATTTGGTCCTCTATAGTTTAGTACTGGTCATGGACACAACGGGATGTATTATTTACCTATTTACGTTAATATATCCCCTACTATACCTCAGTATGTTAAATAAGATAAGAATCATCATTTATAATATAATGTCTTGATATCCGGACTCTTTGAGAAATTTTTGAGTATTTTACTATCTCTCGTACCTTTAGTGTACTCGTAAGACATACTGTTTAATACAATGCAACGTTATGAAACTACGAAATGGATAAGTAGTTTACCTGAGTGATACTCATTCTAGAAATCTTCGCTCGTCTAGCAATCTCCTTCTAAAATGTCCTCCCCATACTTCTGACTTCCTTCATTCTTCTTTTGCTATCCAATCCATTCTTCTCTGGAACGCACTCTCACTTGAAATCAGGTCGTGCACACCACGGCTGGCTTTCAAGCTAAAGGTTCGGCAGTTAATTCTCGCAGAAGTATCAGATTCTCCCCAATAATGTAGGTATTTATTTATTTAGTTGTTTATTTATTTATTTAGTTTTTATGTATATATTTTATTTATATATAAAATTATATTAGTATATATACATATAATCAAAATTTTATATATCCGTTTAAATATTATTATTTATATTTTATATATTTTCTCTTTTCGCTTATTGTTAATTTTGATTAATAAGCACCTGCTTCCGTCTCTCTGCTCTACCCTAAGGTTGGCTGGTAGAGAATGCCCTTGGGCATTAAGTCCGCCTGTACTACATCTGTGTACAAAGTGTTTAAATAAATAAATAAATAATAGATTCCAATACTACATTCATACCTTATTTTATTATGATAACCAATTTAATAACATAATACGGGTACTGAACCCATAATATAAGCTGCCGAACACAGAACTTTTTTACATAATTCACAAGGCTGGCCTATAACAGATCGGCGGATTCCACATCTTATAGAAATTCTTGTAACATTATACAAGTTTTTCAAAATATTTTTATTTACCTTCTATATCAGCCCATATACGTCCCACTACAGGGCACGGGCCTCCTCTACAATCGTGAACACGATTGAGAGGGGTTAGGCCATATAGTCCACCACGCTGGCCTAGTGCCGGTTGGCGGACTTACATACCATAGAAATTCTTATAAATCGCTATGGTATGCAGGTTTCCTCACGATGTTTTCCTTCACCGTTTTAGTGCGTGGTGATTGGCTATCAATACACACATGACTCCGAAAAGTCAGAGGTGTGCCCTGGTATTTGAACCCGCGACCACCGTGAACATGTTGGCAGCCGCGTCTAGTCCGTTTACCAACAGGCCACCTCGCACTTACCAACAGGCCACCACGCACTTATTTACCTTAAAAAATGGTAATTGACTAACAATACATACAAGGCCCTGAAAAGTATATGGTGCGCCTTGGTATTCGAACCCTCGATAACCGTCTCGGCACTTCGAAGACAACATCATTGTTAGAGAAGTGGGGAAGAAAGTCTCGTTAATTAATTTTAAATCCTGAAGATAAAGCATGATTCAGCTTTTGGGTTTTTATATTGTAATTATTGTAGTTTACTATTTGCCTTGCGATTGATAGATCAGTCATTTGTTTACAGGATCAGTAGTACACAATTTTACTGGGACGTCGTTCGTACTATGTTTGTAAAAACGAGTCGTATATATTCAACTAGCTTTTGCCCGCAACTTCGTCTGCGTTATTAACTTTATTTACAATATGTTTTATATTATGTCCTCATTTCTCCCCTAAGACTGAGAAAATTCTAAAACTCCGAATTACGTGACTATTTATTACTGAGCATCCTGTTGGACAAATTATGTGGCTATATATATTACTTACTTTATCAACAACGATTTCCCGCTTTAACTCCACTTAAAACATAAAAATCCAAAACCTTACAATTGGTCATTATTTGTCTATAATAAGTAAATACTATTAAACATGATAAATTCCTCCCTCTAAAATTTCTAATCCCAGAGCTACGCACAATTTTACTTATGAGTATTATTTGCGCGAAACCCATTTATGGATATTTAAAATGAAAGTTGCTTATGCCCGATATTCCAACACAACCTTCCGTCCATTCCTTCCTTTTCCCTGACCCCTCTCGTAAATGTGAAACTCTTACACTCATGAACAACGTACAAAATTAGTAAAAATTAAAATATGGCTTTCCCTGTCCAATTCTTGAATTTTACCATCAAGCTCAATTTTTAAAGGATTTTTTGTACCCACGGAACCATCAATACTTTTTATAAAATTTCATGCCCTTCGTGCCATTTTTCCAATAATAATGCACGCTAATTTCTAGTGTACCACAATAACAGCGGTTTTGATTTTGCATACAAAATTACAACCCTTATTTTAAGCCCTTTGGGGCTAATTTAAGACAAAAAACTACTACCTAATGTACAAAGTTTAAGCTCCGCAACTTTCACGGTTTCGTTGTTCCATACAACACAATTTCACCCTTTTCACTCCTTTAGGGATTGAATTTCAGTAAATCCTTCATTAGCGCTGCTCTACGTTATGATAGGAAGCCCCGTGTAAAATTTCAAGTTCCTAACTTCAGTAGTTTCAGTTGTACGTTGATGCGACAGTTCTGTTCTACAAAATTTCAACCCTTTTACCACTTTAGGGTTAATTTTAGAAAAATAAACTATGCAGCTATGTTTGTTTTTGATAGATTTACAAAAGTGCAAAATTTGCTAACTGTGGCTTTAACGGTTTCGATTTTCCATACAACTGTTTTTTTCCCTTTTCTTTTTCCCCTTGGGGGAGGAACATCTTAAAATCCCTTCTTAGTGCTACCCTACGTCACAATAGGAATCTCTGTGTAAAATTTCACGTTTCTAGCTCCAGCAGTTTCGGCTGTGCGTTGATTAGACAGTTCGGTTCTACAAAATTTCAACCCTTATTTTAACCACTTTAGGGTTAATAAAAAAAAATAAAGTATGCAGTTATTTTGGTTTTTGATTGATTAACGAAAGTGCAAAGTTTGACAACTGTGGCTTTAACGGTTTCGATTTTCCATACAACGGTTTTTTATCCTTTTCACCCTCTTAGGGGTTGAATTTCCAAAAATCCCTTCTTAGTGCTCACCTACGTCATAATAGAAATCTCTGTGGAAAATTTCACGTTTCTAGCTCCAGTAGTTTCGGCTGTGCGTTGATTAGACAGTAATTAAATCACCCTAGACTCGCAACACTTCAACCCTTATTTTAACCCTTTTATGGCTAATTTTCGACAAACAAAGTATGCAGTTCATTTTCTTTTTAAATGACTAACTAAAATGCCAAGTTTGACAGTTATAACTTCAACGGTTTCGATTTTCCATACAACGGTTTTTACCCTTTTCACCCTCTTAGGGGTTGAATTTCCAAAAATCCCTTCTTAGTGCTCACCTACGTCATAATAGGAACCTCTGTGGAAAATTTCACTTTCCTAGCTCCAGTAGTTTCGGCTGTACGTTGATACGTCAGTCAGTCAGTCAGTCAGGTTCCTCTTTTATATATATAGATAATATAAACTAAGCAATTTGTGAGTTAAAATTTGAGCTAAGTACGCATCAGCTTCGCCTGTACACCTGTCTCAATTTTTGTATTACGTAAGCGGATATTTGATGTTAATTTATACAAATTTGAAGAACTTTTACATATTGCGTAATTGAAATGTTATGTTTTGCACAGATCGATATTTTAAATGAAAATTGAAGTTCACAGGTAATACTTTTTGTTGGGATTATGGTACAAAATGATCACAGATATATATTACACATTTTATTTACAAAATATAAGTTAATCAATTTTACTTAAAAACAATTTAGATAAATGCAATTACTGTTTTATTAGTACTTTGTATTTTTTTATATGGAAAAATAGGAACCTAATCTTAAATAACTTAATTAGTTGCAGTGCTACGCGTTTTCACCGTATTCCAAGGTCCACATATAACCTGCTTTGGGATCTCCGCTAGTTTCCGCTTCTTTACGTACTTGTTCAGTTTTTTTGAGAACATTTTGTATAGTCTCGTATAAATGTGGATTGTGTGGCTTACTACTGATGTCTTGCAGTTTCTGAGACCGCTTTTGGAAAGAACCACGTTTGCCGAATCGTTCGCGAACAAACTTTTCGTATAAATCATCGTCTTGTTCATTATCGTCATCATCTTCTTCTTCTTCAGATTGGTCTTCTTTTTTATAATGTTGTTTATCATATGAATCATCATAATAGCCGTAGTACGCAGGATTATCATCAGTGCTTTTGTCATCTTCATTGTTAGTATTCTGTTTTGTGTTCTCATTACTCTCTTTTTTATTGTAATTATAAGATGTGTCTCCCTCGTTATTATTTTCTTTATTTTGTTTGGATCCATACGAGTAGATTGGTTCTACACGCGCGTATTCTAAAACATCTTCAGGTAGTTTTATTTCTGGCAATTTAATTGATACATCTGAAAATTTTATATTCAAATTTTCGTCGAAATTCTCATCTTTTGGTGTGAATGCATCCAGTGTACCCTCATTATTTGGTAGATCTGTGTTTTTATTTTCTATAGCTGCAGGTTTTTCTTCAGCACTTTCTTCAGGATTATTTTCACTTTGTTGCTTTTCAGCATGTTTGTAATTGAGCGGTATTCTTTCAAACTCTTGCTTTACATCACCTTCTCTTACGTGATCTGTAACAATCATGCTGTTCTTTTCATCAATTTCACTATTTTCAGGTTCCTTAACTCCCAAAAGAGTTTCTAAGCTTTCGTTTTCTTTAGTTACATCATTATTGGAAGCTCCTGAACTGGATTTTTCACTTAACTCTATACTATCTGTATCACTATTAATCTCAACAACGGGTTTAATTTCCCCATCATTAATATTTACAGGTTCACTGCTTTCATTTTTTTCTATACTTGTTGAAGATTCTTCACTCTCTTTTGAAGAAGATTTACCGTCGTATCTTTTAAGATTTGCTGTAGGTTTGGCTGTGGTTTGTATGACTATTGGATTACTTATATTTTGTAGGTTCTCTTTAACAGGTTCCACTTGACCTTTTTCATTCACTTGAATTCTTTCATAACTAAAGTCGTCTAAGTCGGTATCTTGAGTAGACACTTTTGAATTATTTTTTATAGTTTCTTGTGAATCATTTTTATAATTATCATTTTTGCTTAGTTCCTGCCTTGTTTCCTCATATGAGTTTTCATTGCTGCTTTCAATAGAGGCTCGAGGACGATTTTTATACGACTCATGACTTTGATTTTCTTCAATAGAATTATGTGGCCGTGTTGATTTGAAGTTTTCATTGGAGCTATCTATTCCAATATTTTCTTTAACTTTCTCATGAGGTTTAGAATATCTCGATACTTTTTCTTTACTTTCGTCTTCTTCAATACTTTCTTTGCTGACTACCGATTCTGCGCTGTTTAATTGGCTGTCTTTAAGATTTTCTCTTTCCCTACTGTTCTCAACCGATTCCGAAGAATGGTCGGTATGTGTGTTACGATTTACGTTAGAATTCTTATACGGAGATTTGTTCTTAACGTGTTCTTCGCTCTCCTCATAAGAGGTCTCATTTTCTCTGTTAATTTCTTCACTGCTTTTATTAGGTGCTTCATTTTCCTTGATATTTCTTGGTTTTATGTATAATGTTTCTTCAACATCTGGCGGTAGAGGTCGAGTATTTATAAGTTTGTTATTTTCCTCATAATAATTATTTTTATTTGGTTTATTGCTAGTGTGTAATGTTTCAATGTTGAAGTCTGCTAGAGCGGATGCTTTTATATTGTTTTCAACACTTTGGAGCGGTGCTGCTGCACCATGATTATGATTATTGTGGGGGTCGTGAGCCGTTTCGTAGTTAACGATCAAAGGAACTGTGTGTTTCCGATGTATGAGTTCATTATTTATTATGCCATCGGTGGATCGCTTTCGTCTTAGCGCATTTTTTTCGTGACCTTTTGATTTCTTTTGTTCTATTATTTTGTCGTTGTTTTTGTACACGTATTTCAGTATAGTATCGTTATTCGGAATTTCATTTTTCTTGTTTTGGTTGCAATTACCAAGACTTGTAGCGTTTTGGGTACAATCTTGTTCATTGGTATTATTTTGTTGCGAGTTAATATTAGCACAAACTGTGTGTACTTTTTCATCACAGTTTATATCCTGTACACTGGGTATTTGCTCTGTTATTATACTACAATGAGTATTGTTATTTGTATTGTTTACATTCATTATATTTCTGCAATCGTGAACAAAAAGATTGTCTGCATAGGTTTCATTTTTGTTTTGTTCATTTGCTTGTCTAGTTTCATTATTTAGCGCAACGGCTTCTGTTATCTGTAAAAGTATATAAGTTTGAGATAAATATGATATAATCGAAAAGTTACATTGATTTTATATCATTCATGTGCTTACCGTTTTGAAACATGTTGCTGACGTACAATGGCTTCTAATTGTGTATGATAGTCAGACAAAACAGAAAACAATTACGAATATAATATATTTTATTATCAATGTGTAAAATATATATATAGACGTAATAAACAAATTGTTTATCTTTTAGTATATTTTTACTATAGGTAATACGTTTTGTCTGACTTTCAATATTGTATATTTGTGTAAAACTACGAGTAATTCAAATTTAAGTGAAGGATAATAAAACAAGTGCTATCAAACTAAAATTTATTTCATATCGTAATCATATTTACACGATAACTAAAAATCATGCATACTCACTACGTAATACACTAACTAAAAATAAATAAACAGTAACAAATACGTATATTTAGACAGATGTTGGATGTAATTAAGTATTATCGAAGAGCTACTTATTAAAAATTTTCAGAATCTTAAAATGGGATTTATAGGAATTGTAAAAAATGGGTTAATATTTAGGTTTAAACAATATCCATGCTGTGTATAGTGGAGGCCGTTATAAAAACAATTTCCACTTAGCGTTTGTTCTAATGGTTTGCAAACTGTAAAAGCAAATATTGTCCTTAAGTCGTGTTTAAATAATATAATATAACCTCACATTGTGTAGTGTTTATTTCAAACGGTTTGACAAAAGGGTTGAAATACTTTGAAATATAATGGTTATAAAGTTTGGATTCACCTCAGATAATTACTTGGTTACTCAGAAATTTATTCAGGAGACTATGGACTAAATAATGGACTGTAATAAAACGCTTAACCGTCTTTATGAAATCAGTTAAATAATAAAATCCAAAACGTATTTTAGGTGGAGGTTTATCGAACAAACCATAGTATGGAAATGTATGAGTGAAGTAAAAATTTTATCCTTTAGAAGAATATATTTGAACGATTACAACTTATATTTAAACGTGCTGTATACCTAATAATGCAAGAGGCGATATGTTTCTAAGTAACATACAAGACTAATATAATAAATATTATTTTTTAGAGACACGAATTTCATGTTTGCAAACGAGATAATAAAAAAAATACTTACAAAAGTTTATGAACAATCTTGTTTATCAAAGACAAAGTGTAAATAGTAGGTACGTATATGTTGACTAAGTTATTGTTGTGCTAGGTACTAAGTTTTCTACTGAATAGGTGCATTTTTTACGCATACACCATCCTCTACTCAAAAAAACACTATGTAACAATATCAAAAATAAATTGCGCATGCATTTTTGTACTCAAAAGATCTAAATATATGGCAATAAAGCGTCATAAAGGTATGTTCGGTATAAACCACGTCCTATATTAATTTTGTACAAATCCCTTAATCTATTTATAAATATTTACTTAAATTATCATGCATTACGTTAACAATACGTATTTATATTGACTCGAAGGTACTTAATGATAACATATATAAAAAAGCTACATAGTAGTGTTTAATTATTTATTAAAATTGCATGATAATTTATTGTAGCTCCTTTATAAAAGTTATCATATTACATTATTTTTTATGTCATTAATTATTTACACTACGGTATTTCTATAAAGACTGGAACAAATAACTTTGATATCCTCACATGAATATGTCAACAAGTTTTTGATCATTTAATTAAGGTCTTTAGCTTGGCATTTCATTTTAATTTCATAGTCTTGATATTGAGGCCTTTGAAAAGGTTAAATGTAATAAAAAGTAAACAACAAATGTAGAACGCCTCAGTTGGTAGCTTATTTAAGTTGACATTACGTTCTTACAGCATAATTGTTGACTAAGAAATGGCAAACTAAGAACTACAAATAAAACAAAAACATGTCAATGTTCCCTGATTTTACAATCAAGATAAAATTGGTGTTCAAAATGTAACAGTACTTTTGGCTAGTGATATCTTGAGCGTGACACGGTGACTAAATACTAAGTAAATACTTGGTGCTTGTGCGACTACTTTTTGCTTATGTACGGGTCGTAAGTGAAACTACTCACGAAGTGCTTTGATGGTCCGTGGAAAGGCGTCGGTTCCGCCCATTTGCTAAAGTCCATACCAGGTATTATACCGCTTCGACACGGCACACGAGGGTTTCTGGAAATAAATAGACGTTTGAAATTTATAGTAATTATAAGCATAAATAAACTACGATTTATTTGTTAATACGATTATTTGAAAAAGTGGTTAATATATTAAAATAATGTTCTGATTTTGAAAAGATGGCTACTTACAGTTCGTGATCTGGTAACACCATAGGATAAAGTTGCACTGTATCGATAATATCAGTGTTGTCACAAATTACTCGAGCAAGCCTTGATTTTCTGATCTCCGCGAGTTGTTCCGGCGTAAACGATGATGGTTGGTTGGGTAATTCAAACCTGCAAGACAGAAAAAAAATCAAGATTATGTTATTAACTGTTTATATTCGTAAACAAAATACCATCGTAATTCCAAATTGTTTATATCTTGTGTCATAAATAAGGTTTGATTGACTAAAAAATATTTAAGATAACTTACCAGAATCTATCTCCTCTGCGAGAATACGAAAATTGTGTAGCAATAATACAAGCAAAGGTAGGTCCCAACATAGAACCAGGTAAAGGCCTCTCAGATACGCCACCAGACCAGAGATCTACGTCGATAGGATGCTCGAAGATCGTCTCGTATTTGCGAACGGTGTGATTGGCCATGGATCCGAACAGGTCTTGGAAAGTGTCTGCTCCAGGAAGACCGCAGAATTTCCTAAACTCCATATATCCGGGAATGCCGAACTCTCTACCTCTCTGCATATTGAACGATACCAAGTCCATTCCAAAACGAGCGCCGACCTTCTTGAAAAGATGGTTCGTGACCTCTTGAGTGATTGAGTCGTCCATAGCTTGAGCAACTTGGTTCATCAGACCCATTACGTACTCGTCAAACACACCTGCTCTGTACAAGTCGTAAGGCCTACGGATCAAGTCTGATAATCGTTTTGATGCTGGAAAAATAAACGTTTCTAATGTTAAGATAATTGTGGCAACTACAGTTGCAATAATTTGCATTGTATTAATTGAAAGGTGTCAGAAATTTTAATAGTTGAGTGGACGTTTATCGAGTATTTTAAGTAGGCGTTATATGTGAAGGTTTTCGATTCAGGTTTCGTTTATGTGTCACTTACCGATGAACTTGTGTGCTTTAGACCACCTTTCTACGGCCGTGGGCAATAGAGAATGTCCGAATCGGTACGCGGCCGCGGCAAACGAGGCAATTACGTCGGGGTTTACCTCTGGATCGTAACCATCCCAATAGCCCTGAAATTGTTCAATGTTAATACCAAATACTCTACAAAATTTAAAGCCACATTAAATGATCCAACCTACCTAATTTCTGAATAATTTAAAACTATTAAATGATTACCTCTTTCTCAAGCACCAAACCGAACTTCTCCATAACATCTTTTCCGAGAAGAATTGGCAAGAATTCGTTGTATGTAATGTGTTGGATCTCAGCAATATTGATCCTTCTAGCTTCTTGGAAGAGAGTTTCATCGTCCCAGTGAGGGTTGACTTCAGCCAAAGCTTTGGCTACTCTGTTGTGTTCACGAGCCATTAACGTGTGCATTACTGTTAGGACGAGCTGCTCGTTCACACGAATTTCACCTAAAAATAAAAGTTAGATAAAAGAGATCCTTAAAACCCTGGGGTACGAATAGACAACTGGGGTACTAGTAAACAATACAGATTATAACAACAAAGAAGTTTACTAACCAGCTTCGAAACAGTACATGTTTTTGTTGGGCCGAGTGCATCCTTCATCGGGAATGTCAAGTTTCAGCGGCAACAAGTCCTTGAGTCCATAATCTTTGAAGACTGGGTTCATACGCAGCAGACCACCAAAGCCAGTACGCAGTTTTCTATGAGAAAATACATTATGATTTCAAAATCATATGCTTTACAGTGTACATAGTTGTGACCCATCGTCGGCTATGAGAGGAAGCTTTTAGCCTTAAGATTTTTTATAATGCTTTTAGCTTTAATAGAGTAGCAATAGACAGAACTCCGTCCTTAAATTCAGAGGCACTAATGAACTAATTTTTTTTGCCACCAGGTGTGGTCACTTCAATTAATGAATTCGTATTCACGTCACTTAAATGCAGTAGCATTGCTTAATGCGTTCTACTAACTGAAGTACTAGCCTCTACATGTAATGGACTTTTTAAGTATGCGTAATTTTATTTAATTTAGTCTCACCTTGCAAACTTTTCTGTTACACCGTACACTGTGTTTCCATCAATAACTCCAGTCAGAGTATTGAATGCCACTCTAGATCCTGTAAATAGATGATATTTGTTCATACACTAAATTGCAACATGCAATCATTACAATTTTAGGCATGTGATATAAAATGGTGTGTGTAGATGTGTGTATGTATTTTTGTTACTGCGTAGATCTGGCAAAAGATTTGAAATCTGGCATCGATATCTGCAGGTAAATGATCTACATTCTAATATGGGTAACATGAATATTGAACAAATTATAGTTTTTACATTAACATTCTATTTTCGTCTAATCGTGTTAAGGTATCAGGAGATTTATTATATCATTACTACAAGTCAACGAGAGAATTAAATTACGATTGTAAAAAAGTTGTTAAGTTTCAATATTGTTTTAACATCATTTTGCTCGATCACATCTCGGCAACTGGACAGCCTTCATAGCTACAGAATTAGTGTTTCCATCGAAGTATGTTTATTGCTTTCAATATTTAAACTGACAGAAAACACATGTTACCGTGCCTAACTAAGTAAATAATGTTGTTTGCATATTTTTCTTGTAAATTCCAAATAATCTTCCCTATAATGACAGCATATTATATGAAGTATGCAAATCGTAAATTCTCCAGTTCAACATTTAAGTCCGACAATCAATCTAGTTTGGGCATATTTTTTTATTTATTCGACTAAAACAAAGCATAGAAATGTGGATTTCAGGAATGTTATTTACCGATAAAATATTTCATTGGTTTAAGTTACAAAGTAGTTGTGTAACTCGTTTGTTTGTATCCTTTCACACAGAGTATGATGGCTACGATCCCAGTGGTTACATAACATATTTAACTAATTATTTTCATAAAAATTAGCCTCGGGACTGCATTGCTTTAGCTCACATTAGTTTCAATGATTATTGATTTTGTAGCGAATAGTTCATTGACATTTATAATCAAATTTACCTTGCATTGAATGCATTAACGTCTTTGAATTTTATAGATGTTACGAGCATTACGTTTAAAGATGGTAATTTAATATTGTTGAATAAGTTATCTAATAGTGGTGAGTGTTAATGAAAAGTAATAGTACGAAAGGAAAGTGATTGTACTTAGGTCCACGTGTCGGGGAAGGTAAGAGAGAGGGATTGTTATTAACAAGAGCCCTCTGACAAAATATCGCACAAGATTGCGCAATGTGGGAACTGAGTGGCGGAATGTACTATCGGATACACTTTCACCTCTCACCTAGGTGTGGCGGATTCTGTGCTCGCGCTGTTATAAAAATTATCTGATATTTAAAGTGAATGGGCGAACAATAGCTGCCTGTCGGGTTATGTCGACAGTGATTTTTGTTTGCTGATATCTGTATTATGGGCATGTGAGGAAGTGGTAGATCAATAAATGTTACTGTATTATTTTAAATACAGTTATTTGGTACGCTTACGCTAAATATTTATACGAGTATATAAGTGAGTTAATTCGTTTTGTTAATAATATTTCCAACATATGGATGAGTTTGCACATATGTATTAAATGAACAAATAAATACAAAAAATCTATAAATAATATATAATCCATCTAATTATCAAACTTCTGCCGTAGGAAGTCCACTAAGCCGGAATACCAATCGTACTTGTAGAGATACTATTTCTCGGAAGTTCGACATTGCAGTGATTTAGTCGTCCATGACATTATAAAACCATTCTATTGAGAGTTAAATTTGACTAAAGACAAATCAATCGTGTGAATGAAGTAGACAGCAACTTCGATATTTGAGACGTGTGTTTTCTGTTTTGACTAGTATATGAAATATAAAGTGACCGCATAATGACCGACTGTGGTTAATCAATCGAGAAGCATGTTAGGTGTGTGTGCGGCTCCTTTATTGAACGACTGACCCTGGATTTAAACTTTGATTTTGGATTATTGTTTAGAAGACAAAGGAGTTTGCTTTACGTGATATAACAATCTCAAATCTACTTGCGGTCATAGTGAGTGGAGGTATAAAATAAACTGCTCTGTATTTACTATAACTGTTTTTTCCCAAATATTTGAATTGCGGTTTAGATTGTAGAGTGCAAATAAACTTCGTTTAGTTACATTACGTACTATAAAACCAGTCAGATTTTTTACCACTTTCATTAAAATCAATGTAGTTACATTGTGTGGTACAGGAAAGAAAAAACATCGTTTTACTTTCGGTCTATTGAATTCTATAAATTCTAAGTCTATTGAATGACGGAATTAAAAACAACTATTATATTTCTTTTAGCACGAGCATGTCCATGGTTTGAACTACATTCGTAAGAGTAATTGGGGTATTGTGTTTGATTTATTGTTATCATTTTTGTTCACTCGGCACTAGGTCTCATATGATTAATAATTATGAAATCTGGTTTATTTACTTCGATCTCGTAAATACCTACATAGTTTATAAAAGTAATTGATACAATGCAAACATTGTTAGACCTCAAATCATGTAAAAAGCATAGTGATCTTCAAAACAACTAAAAAAAATCACGAGAATCCAATTACATCGAAGATTCCTTAAATTATCCCTTACTTAATGCAGGTTGTATAATTGTGTCAGATACAAGATACTCTGTACTAGAATCAGTTTACGAAATGTAAAGCGAAGTAGTTGGTGTTTTGCGGTTTGACACCAAAACTATTAGCGATATTGCAACACCACCGTATATAGTTCGACGACAGAATAACATTAGTTATCGTATGCAGGTCGAAGTCTACCGCGGCTAGGCTTATCCTAATAAAGTAGCTGATATATTGTGGGTCAGAACTTAGTCAATATTGAGTCGAATAGTTTGCATGGATTAATAACATCTTGATGGAGGTAAAATTTCACTTATTACTCATTAAACAATTTAGAATTTAATGAGGACTTGATGCTGAAATATAAATTGTTATGTATGTATTACTAATAAAGTTTTATTTACAAAATCTAATGTTTACCAATTAACTAAAAACTGAAAGTTAAAAGTCATTAGTCCACAACCATCCGAATTCAGCCTATTCCTTCCTAGTTCGAGAAGCTGGTAGTGTATCTATAATCTACATGTGATAGTTATACATGGATTGTAAAATCACTTTCCATAAGACGAGCCATTTGCTCATTATTTGGATCTATGCAATAACATGAATTTCAAGATTTCTATACAAATCTGTTCGAACCATGCATTCTTCAAACACTTATAATCTTTAGGTTTTTTAACTTTTGATAGAAGAAGTCAAGCTGTGGAATTGTTTGCCGTCACGCATGCTCCCTCCTTCCTATAATCCTGGGTCCTTCCACCGTATTGTGAAAAGAGATCTTAGCAGGCCGGCATAATTGTATCGAATGGCATGGGACTGCCGTCTGATGCAATTCGATACTCTGCCTGGACAGCATTTGCGCTTACTATCAGGTGCAGTGCAGTCACTATTCCGGGCCAGTATATAAAAAAGTATCGAAATACTTCTTACCCAGTCTGCAGCCAGGTCTTGGCGATGGGAAGGCTCGTACGAAGTCGATGCATTTGACTCCGAACAGGCGGTAGAAGTAGTCGTCGTCGGGAATGCGGATCTCGTTGCAGTAGGGATGCTTGAGATGCGGCGGACGCTTGCAGCATTCCTCGGGATCGTTACGGTTTAATGGATCTGTGGTTGGAAATTAACTTGAATTACAGTAATTTATACATCCTGCTTTTTTATCAAGTAGGATTTCACTTTTTCTTTTAGCCTATTGATTAACGAAACGAATTTGCAATTTATGCTAAGGCAGTGCTTTCAATTTAGCAATTAGATGGGTCTACGGTAGGTACTCTTTGATCTTTGTTTTCGATGTTTCTATCAACATTAATTATCACAGAAATAAATTTAAATATAATAACAAATGCAGTTCCTAATATCTGTATCTATTTCCTTTTATTTCAAAAAGCTTTCCAAACAACTATGTACCTAGAGGAGTGCCAGTGAGCGTATAGTCGTGGTCCATGAACTGTCCCCAGGCGATGACCATGACAGTGCCAGCGTGGTCGTGGAAGCCATCATCAGGGTGCATGGTGCGCGACACAACACGGGACAAGGGTAGGTCGCGACCGCTGTGAGAGATCCTGGGCGCGTTGATGCCGTCCGCAAATAGCGGGCCGATTAACCTAGGGGTTAGAAAAATAGTGAAACATATTAGTACTTGGTAGCCTTTTTTTGTTGTTGTTCGATTAATGGTGAGACGAGCATGCCGTTCACCTGTAGGTAAGCGATATGACCGCTCATGGACAAAACCAAACAACGCCTTAAATTAGAAAGCAGTGCTTGGGATTCCACTGCGCACGCCATTCTGAGACATAAGATGTTAAGTCTCAATATGTCCAGTAGTTACTCTGACTACAATGTCCTTCAAAACGAAACACAACAGTGCAACACACTGTTGCTTGTTGTTGTGCAACTACTGTTTAGCGGGAGAAATAGACATTGGGGTGGTACCTACACAGGCGGCCTCTCACATATGAGAGACCTACCACCAGTAAATTTTAGTTAGTCTAAATATAATATAGGCTGCGAAGTGAGAGGTCTTGGGTCGATTCCCAGGTAATTTATTGAGAATGCTTCAAGGCCGGTATAAGGTAGGTGTTTCATACGCCACATAATTATATAAAAAAATTTAGTTGGCTTAAATAGACGATTGTTATTTGTTTGATGGTAAGGTTCTGCATGTTGCCAGGTGATTAAGAAAATCTCCACTTTTAGTCTAATTTTTCATTCTCGAATTTTTAAAAGTTGTTATTTTAGGAATATTTTCTCTTAGCCTATTTCAAGTTTAATATACGCTTGGTTGTTTATCTTGAGTATTTACTTAACGTAGTCATAATAAGTGCGATAATGAGCTTATTTTTTATTAACGTTAATCGTGTTACAAGGTAACATGAAAGTAAAATGTAATAAATGTTTAATTAGTGTAATAAAAAGTAAGTCGTATTTTATACACAAATGAATAATTTAAAACTGTTTCATGTGTACGAAACCTTTTTAATAAAGATTTGCCATTGAATTTTGTGTTGTATTCATCGATTAATATGTTGCTTCAACAAGACTGTGTTCATCATCATACTCAGGACTGGGTCGCGTCGCGTAGTTCCAGTGGTAGTGTAAGCCCACTGAGTTTGTTTCGCCGGGTCTTCTCAGGAAGGGCCGCGTTGGATCCGGTGGTAACAATAAACCGCTACGCACCGTTGGAATGATATTCATGGTCCACTAATTAATTTAATTTGACTGACAAACATATTGTATTTCTTTGAAAAATAAATTACAATAAAGACATAACTAATACTTTAAATAAAATAAGAATAAAAAGTAAACAAATAAATAAAACTAATTCTAAATAAAAATAAAATTAATTTTAAATAAATTAATTACATAAATAAATTAATTAAACCAAGAAATAAGTATTACTAAGTATAGGAAATATATTGTTTATAGAGATTAAGTTCTATGTGTATTGACTTGTCATAAGACCTTTTAAATTGCCTATGTGACCAATAAATACATTTCATTTCATTTCATTTCATCAGGTATGAGAGAAGACAATTTTCAACTACCATGAATTCGAAACACTTCGGATCATTGGAATAACTTACTTCATTATCTATCTTATAACTTGTTTCATTACCTATCTTGTAAGTCTTGTACAACACTTATCTATATCTACTAATATATAAAGCTGAAGAATTTGTTTATTACCTCTAATCTCAGGATCTACTGGTTCGAATTATATAAAAAAATATTAAATATAACACCCAACAGTATTCGTTTTCGTGGTCCGATTCGTCTATATTCTAAATCTAGCTTGTCGGAATTGAACATTTTGGCCGCTATTTTGAAGCTTATCTGCACCCAGGCGGAGCCGGGCCGAACCGCCAATTATAATTATGTATAAGCAAGAACTACATACCTCTGGAACGGCGAGTTAGTAGCTCCCCAAGTAGGATGTCGAAGGTTGTTGCACAGGCCGTCGAACCGTCTGTATTTGCCGGCGCGGCACTCCACGTGCGAGAACACGGGAGGGCATACCTCTCTGATGAGGGTCCGGGAAGTATCGATCAGCGGCAACCCTTTCTCGACCTCCTCGTATGTGAGACCGTATCTGTTGGAGGTAAGCATAATCAGAATGGAGTAGAAGAGAATGGAATAGTTGGTAATGGACGGATAATTTAACATAGCAACAAACATAAAAAAATGCATAGGTCCGGCAAACGAGCATACAGGTCACCTGATAGTAAGTGATCACTGTCGTAGATGAACATCTACAACACCTAATAATGGATGTGTTGCCGCCCTGATGGGCTGGAAGGGGAAGCCGGGGCCAAATCGGAAGGGGAGTGGGAAGGATAAAGGCTAGGCAGAATAAAAGACGGGGCAATATATTTAAATTATCTCATAAGACTTTGTAGGTAGTATAAAGTTGGCTCTGCATTGATGGGTCGTAGCCTTTGAGTCTACAGGCTACTTTCAGTACGTCGCGATTAAGACTCTTAAAGGAAAGTCTATGTTCAACTAAGAACTTCTTGACTCTGAATAAACTGATGATGGATAAAATAAAGTTTTAGTACAGAATTTACATTTGTGAACATCTATGATGAGAATAAAGGGTTCGATATTAAAATACACAAATTGAACAGGATAGGAAATATAACCTTGGATAGGTTTCAGCATTAACGAATACGTGAACGTTCCAACACGATTTTTGCGTCATACGTATTAAACGGTTTAATAGCTTATTATTTTGTACGAAATAATTAGCGAGATGAACAAATAAAAAATAAAATCAAAACCAATTACTCTCATTTCATGTTGGTGAAATGTTCGTTTGCGAAGTCGTACTATTAGAAGTCATTAATATTACACCATTATAATTGATTGATACACTTTACAACATCTCATTGCGATTCGGTAACGGATATTGTTAAATGCCAAGGTTTATTGCAATCATAAGTGTACTGTGCATATCCCATTAATGATAATTATAATACGGAGGCCCGAATGCTAATTTAAGTCTTGTTTTTGTTAAAATACATCGACTGCGTTTACAATAGTCATAAAAACCGCGAACAACATTATATTATCTAAGTGGTTTTTGATTTAGTAATAGGACGCATTTTTCTTCGTGCAAAGAGAAACTTTTGAATAGTTAAAATGAATAAAAAAATACCATGTACAGAAGTTATAAATAAGATTTATTTGCATTGAGTTTATTGAGCAGAGCTATTTAAAAATGCTTTACTATTTAATAAATAAGGTTTTAACGGTTAATTTTTGAATCACTGAGATAACCAGTCGTTTCTTGACTAGAAATAAGGATAAACTTCATCTATGGCTTGCTACATCTATGTATTTATAATTTACTTTATGAATGTATATTAAAACTTAGATTATTCACTTCGCTAATAGATTTTTTTCTAAATCAGAATGTATGGTATGTAACCTTGCACATAATAACAATTTACCTAATAGCTTACATTGCAAAAACATAGATGACCGGTGTTTGTAGTACATCATCGTAAAAACGGTAATGGTCAATATTATCCAATCAAGTTTGATGCATCATGTAATACGTACACACATTGCTTTTTGCACCGCTAACGCCCCACTATCTTATATTTCTGTGGTTACTGGTTAGTCTAATTTATCGAGGGCAAAGACAGGTATGAAATCTGGTCCAAGGTCGTACACCTGATTTATATACGAATAGTTTATGGCTTCATAAACACTAATACATGTTGTAAATGCAAGTCAGTCATGCGCGTGTTATACTGCGCTATGGTTAATTCAACGAGCGTGTAATTGTTATAACTCCGTATAAAGGATAACGGTTCTAGACATTTTAATTCGTGAGACATATATGGAGAAGTTAATATAAATTTATAACAATAAAATTTAATGAGATGTCTGCTGTTAGCGCTTGCGTGCAAGCTTTAGACGTAATTAGCCGATCTACATACTCGTAATAAAGATAGTACAGTTACTATAAATGAAGTAATCAAGGGAAGAAGCTTAAATGCTATTTTACAGTTTGAAATGAGTAATATGCAAGAGAAACGTTTGAGAAAAGCTCCATGCTTTAAAAGCATGCATTGGAAAATTATTTCTTTAAACACAGGTATTGTGTGGAATCTTTTTATAACTAAAGGAAGACATTTTTAGATTTAAGCGAATGTTATACATTTAAATAAATTTATTATTTACGGACTTTATCGCGGATATGGTTTATTTTTACAATTAAAGGAAGTATACCTAAATAGCCAAGGTCCACTTAAATAATATCTGTAGAACCGGCTTAATCCGACACCTTCTGAATGTTGTTTCACAAAGTGTGGTGCATTAAATCGCAGAGGAGTCTAAACACATTGATTACTGAACTAAGCACTAGATAATAGATCAAAATGCGGTTTATTTTGGTGTTACTTAAGACGTTTAGATCTATGTGGGATTCAGGATTTTGATGTCAACCAAATTGTAAGCTGTTAACCTAAAAATAATTAGACTTTAGATGGGAGTCTACCGGAATAAAAAAATTGAGATTTTGAATATTTTATTCAAGTAGTGTCTTAATAACTAGATTTAACACAAACCAACTACTTCCTACTAATGAAAGGCAATAACATTTTGCTACCCGATATTCGAATGAAAATTTCTCTACATCCATTATAACACTAATGTACTGTAATTGTTTTTGATTAAACTGCTTGTTCAAACATTATACGACAATAATCAACCGAACAAATGCACTAGCTGAGAGAGAAAACAAAAGACTGTCAATGATTTACAAGTCACTTCATTCTCGAAAACTTGTTGAGTTAGCCTTGAATGTACTACGCATAGTAAGTACGTTACAGAATGTTAAATTAACAGAAGATTAGACTGATATACCATTAGATGGGTTCAAAAGTCTTATATGAAATTAATCTGACCTCGCAGTTACTACAACGTGTTGTAATGCGTCAAATAAGAAATGACACTATGAGAAGTGCAAAAAGAGAATAGTGAATTTAATCATTTGAAGTGTAACTAATTGTTTAATTAGTGGCCTCTACATAGGTATCGTCTTATTTTAGATTCAATTTCTATTCAATTTGGTCAAATATATTCAACTGCTTAATATTATTACCGACATAAAGCTTGATAAAAAAAACTGTAAACTATAGAGAAATTTAAGAGAAGTCCTGTAGTATATGAAGCCCGCGAATTAGCAGAACTTCAGAGTAATAGAAGCCTGAAGATACCTCGATTCTAAAAGAGCACCGCATCGATATAACGATTAAAATCCTATTCATGCCATAACCATTTTTGTACTAGTTATTATTTTAAGTCGATGTTGGAAAAATAATTCTCGTTTCTATTGTATTTTCATCCATTCTAAGTAATTTAGTTACAGAAGAAGTAAGTAGAGGTGACATATTAAACACGTAATATATTAATAGTAGACAGCATCGTTTCCTTCATGTCTTACAGCCACGACGACAATTAATGCAGCATCCTTGAGAAGACCACAATACGGATCATTGTACAGATTTCTATAGCTACTTCATCAATCTTCATAAAACTATAGTTAATTCATGGCGTGTTCTAGTATACAAAAGACTAGGAAGCAAAACTATCATTGACATTAAGGAACCAAGCAAGGGTTTTTAGGTAGATGGGACAGTGATTGATGTGTGTTAATTCTACAATAGCAATTCTATTGAATGTCTTAATAGATTGCACTTTAATTTAGATTAAAGGTCAGTCTTTATATTAATTAGCTATTTCGTCCCGGTTTTCCGGGGTATTTTGCGCCTGTATTACATATCGTTTTTATATTCACATGAGTAATTATCATGAGTAATTACCGACGAGAATGCATGAAAAGACTGATGAAAGTGGATGAAGCGAAAGTAATATGTCAGGATCGGGCAAAGTGGCGTTCTATAGTCTCTGCCTACCCCTATGGGATACAGGCGTGACGATTATGTATGTATGTATGAGTAATTATCAGGTTGATAATGCTTTGTTTTCTTAAGCTTTATATTTTATGTTGAGGTATAAGCTCTAAACTAGGTTTTCGATTTATTGTTGGATGAAAATACATTGCAGATGTTCTTTATGTTCCACAAAATTGGTATTGTACCAATGTAGGCCAAATAAGCTAAAACGTCTTATTTTAGAGACCAAAGTTTATGGTCAATTCGTTAGCTTATATAGTTAAATGCAGTTTGTTAACTTATACAAGACTTCAAATGCATACCATCTTCTTAAGGTATTGGAATGTTAGATCAGCTTCGCTAGAAACTGTGAGTGGTTATTCAACTGATGATGTTCAACTCTATTTTTAGTATGGCATAGAAAGCGATTCGTTCTATCAAGGACAGATTATCATAATTACTTAATAAATTAAATATGGATGAGATTTTGATGGTTGGATGGTTGTATTTTTATGGTAGGTAAAATTTGAGGAAGTCTGCAATTTTTTCTACAACAACAATAGAAAAGCAGTTTCAAACTACGTGATTTCGAACATGTCGCAAGACGGTGTGCAATTTCCGAGTTCTTCCGGTTTTGACGTGCTCTCTGAATCATCGTTGCGTATCTACTCTGGTTACGCACTAATGAGCTCGTCGTGATGACATTTACAATGGTCACCGTTCACTGCAAAGGCCGCTCGTAGGCGACATGCTAAGATCAAGGACCGCTTGTTTAGACTTGACTTACGCGCTTGCTAGAAAGCGAGTTGAAGTGCCGAGCCAGCCAGATCTAGTCCCGTTTGATTGACGTAGGTTACTTACGCAATTTGAAATGTTATGTATAATACGAGGAAACTTGTGCGTCTGTGTAATTACTACTGTGTCCTAATGAATTAGTGTCCTGACATCATTAAAATGTGAATTAATGGAATAAATTCTTATCCAATATGTTTACAGCGATTGAATGTCTTGTAAATGCTACGTTTCAAAAATCAGCGAGAATGATGTATCAATTACAATAGTGGCACAGAAGCTAACGTGTGTAATTTAAATTACATTGCTAGCTAATTGAAAAGATTATAATTGGGTGTGAAAATAACGAGTAAGTGGTGTTGTAAACTGGCGCATCAATCTTATTTCTAGACCTAGCAATGAAATCCTTACGACATGTGTGAGGTAACAAACACAATACGACCACGCGTAAGGTTTAGTACACGCTCAAACAATTAAGTTTCAGTATTCATTAGACATCTCGCACGCTTGTTAAACTTTGAGACAAGTAAATAGAATACCTAAACTTGTTATTGTTAGTGGCTTTCTAATAAGAGGTATCAGAAGTTAAAAAAATTAAAAAACTCCATTATGATTTCTCAATTTTTGTTTCAAGTTCCATCCATGAATGTAAGTTCTCTCTCTCGTATTTAAATTTTAAACTTAAAATTCTAAACAAAATATAAAACATTTATTTCGATTACTTACTAAATAGTGGTGATAGAATCTAATTGTTTGCATTGTAAGCTATTTAAATACAACAATGTCAATTCGTAGTTCTACATTATTTCTTTCTTATTATATGGTATGTCGTGGGTTCGTGACTAAGTAATAGAGATCCGAACTTGATCGTCTAATCTCCTAGTATATTAAGGCTGATTAAGGCCAAACTTTATACCGATCAGTTCGATCTTTAATTGTGCATCACAATACATTTAATTGCACCGCATATCGTGAGCTGAACGCGACCATGAAAGTAAACGACAAAGACTATGATCGAATTCGGTATTTTTGAGTAGATCACCTTGTAGATTTTTATTGTCTCTTAGTTTAAAAATAGCAGATTACAGTGCAGAGCACGTAATTTCTGGACGATTGAGAGTTCGATTCATGGCCGGTTTCTATAATATATCTATCTTTAACTAGAGATTTCACCAAATATTTATATGTACTTTATGTTTCAGAAAATTTAAAAAAATAGATATGGTGCATATTTATAGATATTCTATTTATAGATAGTTAGGCAAGAAATGTAGATGTCAATCTTTGTTTATTGAAACATAGAATTATATCGACATAGTAATGGTCTAACCTCTTGTTAAAGATAGATAGGATATAGAGACTGATTATTAGAGGGTTCAGGCCATAGTCTATGTTGTCCACTGTGGGTAGGCGGCCTCCAACTATCAAAGAAATTCTTGCGAGGTTCACTGATGTATGTTTAATTTTTCATTTTTTTCAATGCAAGGTTACTAGGTCAAAAAATAAATGTTAAATGAAAGTTACTCAAACATATCATTACGGACAGGGCGACCTTTTGACCGCAGGTTTTTTTGGCAAATAAAGGTTGCTTGTAACGCCATAAAAGAAAATATGCAATACTTTAATTGCATTTAAACGAGCCGCTCCACTGTAATTTTATAAATTTAGTTTTACAAGGTGTTTTAAATTGATATTCATTGGATAAGATTGGTTCTCTTCGAAGGGCAGCGTATGAAAATGCCACACCGATGGTAATTAACGTACTTATGATTTAAATAGTGTAAAAATGTACCTTCTTGCCAGATTGATGGAAATGTCGAGGACTAGTTCTCCTACGCTGGCGTAGTCTTCGGGTTTCCAGTCTCCTTTGGGTTGTGATACCACTACAACATAAAAAAGTTAGTCGAGTTAGTTTATATGAAATTTTACCAAGTTGTACTCGAAAGATTGGAATTATATAATGTTTTTAAATTATGCTTAGGTTGACTAAATTGAATATCAGAGCTGTTTAAAAAATAACTCTTAAAAGTTAGAACTGCAAATATTTGAATACATCAACGATAAGAACTTATATTGTATGTGGCTTTCAACTACATACGTTTGTTACCTATTACAACAAATAAAGTATTTATTGTGACATAAGTAATAATAACTGTTACATATTTTATCATGAGGAGTAAAAGTACATATAATAAGTATACAAAGTAGAAACTGACAATGTTTTGAATAAATTCAGCGTAAAATCGCACTAATGACCCGCGAATGACAGTTATGTAACAAAATGATGACATGTAAGAATGAAATGATGAATTGTGTTATAAAGATGATGAGATTTCTTCCATTTCACGCAATGACATGGCAAAATCATAATGCCGTCACCACATCATTCATGACGAGTTGTGAGATGACAGTGGACATCAAAATAACCAGTAGTCATGAGTTTCATGAAATATTATATCATTCTTTAGTAATTTCAGGTGCTTGAATAACTTATGTTCATTTTTAAAATCATTTAAACTTAAATGTTGTATTATTTAGGAAAATCTGGTGTACACACAGAATTATTTGCAAAAAGCAATTTTAACAAGATAGATTAGGGCAGTAATGTTTAAAATTAATAATTTTGTTCCTCCTAACACCAGTTATGAAAAATCTTCAACTATAAAGAATATATATATATATATATATATTTATTGCAATGAATGGCGAGACGAGCCTGTCGTTCGTCTGATGGTAAGTGATACGACCGCTCATGAACAGTAGCAAAACGAAACAACACCTTAAATAACGAAGCATTGCTTGGCATTCCACTGCGCTCGCTATCCTAAGACATAAGATGTTAAGTCTCAATATGTCCAGTAGTTACTCTGGGTACAATGCCCTTCAATCCGAAACACAACAGTGCATTTTCACAGCTGTTTGACGGGAATATACGTCTTTGCTATGTTTTATTTCTCCTAGCACAACATAATTTTGTATTTGTATAATTATTCATGCAAATAGACAATCATAATCTAGAAAAAAAAATATGATAGGCTTGTGACCATCCATCATCTTTTTGTTTCACCGTTTATGAATAATATTAATAGTTACGTTGATTACTTACGAATTCTGTTCCTGGCCTCCAAATATGCTTGATTAATTGCATCATAGGTGATGCAAGTGTGTTGTCCGTCATAACCGCTGTAACAAATGAAAGTCGCATTAGACACACTATTATAGGACTTATGAAATAGTTTCCTTTGCCTCCGAAGCAAGGTTGAAGAGATTAACATAGGAATTTTCTAGTTCGTGTGTGAAGTAATTTTTATGTGGAGATATTATGTCAACGAGCCATTTAGTTTGAGGTCAATGTTGTAGATGAAAATGCCGTGTCGTAAAGTTATGCTATATTTCGGTTAGTATGATATGAGTGGGTTTTAGAAATTAGTGACAGTCATATACGGTAGCGTTTTTCGTGTAATCTCGTTAAATAAATTACACACTTTTGATTTTTTGTTTAAGTCATTTTATTAATTCATTGCCATATAATTTTTTAAAGAGATCCAAATACTAATCATTTTTGTAATTTGTATATTTATTATAATCCATTTACATTTTTTTTTACTAATAAATAGATACATATGTTCAGTTTACAGCTCTTGCTTTTTTTGCAAGTTTTAAAATCTAAAGATATTGCGAAATATATTATGACTTAGCATTTTTATTTCGAGCAAAGGTCGATTTTAGTTCATAGACCCAGAACTTAAACGATTTAGTGCCATCTCATGTGTTAGTCACATCTCAGTGTTTATTAGATATGTTCGGATGTGGCACGTATAAAAATAAAGCCAATGAACTTTAGTCATTAACATGTGAAAATGATTTCCAGTTTGGCCGATGTTTATTAGTTTTTTTGGGGTTCCTTGTGTCATTATTAAAACTGTAGGTTTTTGTGTGAGGAAAATATGATACTATAATGATTCATAAGTACATTCCGCGATTTTTGTAAAACAGCTATTTTAGCACGATTATCATCTTCATCGCAGTATGTGCCTACTTATGTTTTTTCACATATGGGAATGAATTGCTTTTTTAACTAGGTGAATTTTAGTTCAAAATCTATACTTTAATAAATAACTCGGACTTAGTTTAGATTTTTTTATAACTCCGTGTCGGTTATAGAGGTTAAAAAATCAATGCAAATCCATTGGCTTCAGCTGCTCGTCATTTACATATTTACTGATGCAGATATTTAGACCATTAACCTATATGCAATTAAGTAATGTTTATTCATTTTATTCCCAGATGTTAATTGTTTTCGATTAAAAAAACCCAGGACGTAAGATAAACATATCTTTGGGAGACCATATTTTAAAATAAACTTAACTGGAGATTGCCCGAATTGGAAATTATTTAAAAGTAATTCGATGTGCGCCTTGAAATGATTCTAAAAGTAAATCTATTTTTAAATTATCAATTTATAGATTAACTGAGCTAAGTAAATATATTACATAATACGCCAACGATGATTCTACAGTGATAGAAATATGTGTACCGTTAACATTATGTCACGGAATCCAGACAGAATCCACTCACTAATTCATATTCGATATTCTTATAAATTATACATTCTATGAATATTTCCATTAAGTTCCGGTTTATCAGTCACATGACCGAATTAACATAAATAAGTAATAAAATAACATGTTTATAACGCGAATTTCGTTTTGTGTGTCATTGGGAAACTTTCATTGTATTTTTTGGTGATGATTTCTTTGTGATTTTCTTGTTTGTGTAATCAAAATTTTATTTTGTGATGAAATTTAAGATTACATTGTTGTTGATGATTCTTGTTGTAAGATTTTTGTATTTTATTTACTGAATATTTAGTAGAAGATTGACGTAAAGTATTGATCAATTTTCTGCATTTTCAGTTTACACATGTTAACATTAACGTTTTCCACAGTTATCAAATATATTGATTTTTTACGACCAATTGTTTTTAGTATTTTGTTGTTCGCGCTTTGTAAATCGCGGTCTCTACTTACGAATATATTCAATTAAATTCTGATTTTAAACTTTCTAGCACACTGTCATTATATTGCTTAGCAAATGATAATTAAGAATGAGTTTGAGTCTTTTTAGTAGGTCTATTTTTAGCGAATGATTTCCTGCGACTAAAATAAATAAAATATGTAGATAGCATGTTGGAGATTACTAAATGCTCATATTTACATTATTATAACATAACATTGCATTAATTAGTGCGAAATTTATTTATTTTCGCCTTTGAATTGCAAATAAATTTCGTACAACTTTGCATATCAGCGTTGACGCAATGTTATACAATACAAGCATTTCGATCATAATCTTCGTGTACCAACGTTACGTTTCGCATGGAGATGGTTTGTGTGATTTGATTTTGTTATGTTGTAAGTGCTCTAACAAATAATGCTCTCGATTGTCGAAACGTTTTGTTCCCACGTCGACAATTTAGCGAGTGTTTTTGAATCTCGGGTTTGTTTGGGAGATAAAGTTTGTAACTATTATTGAAATTGTTTTCTTTGAACTACATTTTCCTGCAACGAAGCTTTGTAATATTTTATGTTAAAAATATATTATCATCTTTTTCAGATTTCAACTGAAGGTGTAGGTTAAGATAAATAAGAAGATTCTGTGGAATTACCCATGCTTCCAAAGGTACCTCTAAAATATTGATTTTTTCGAAATTAAAGATGATATGGTCTCGTTCCCTATCATTTCTTGGGATAAGAATAAGCTCCACCCATTTTGACTCTTGTGGCAGTGGTGATACTGTCTATTCCTTCGGGTATAAGGGTTACATAGTGTGTAAATCATAAAATAAACATAAATGTCTAGTGTCTACCCAGGAGACTTGGATCAGGATGTCGAGGTCTTAAGTCAGAGTATATTTCCACTAGCCATTATTTATGTAATTCATTACGCCGTATGCTAAATAAAGAGAAGTAGACGTTAAATAAATAAATTATGTAAATCTATATTTATATAACAAAGAGGTTCGATGTTTTTCAATATATATATCTGTTAAATCGCAATAAACGTGAAAGTGGTAACTAAATTATCGCATAATTTATTGGCAATATTAACAAATTCACCCATTAGATCTAAAGGATGTTTAGACTAAATGTAGAAAGTTGTAAATACTTTCCGATCAATATCTTGTCATCTAGGATAGGAGAAATTGATTAACGTAAAAAGACATTTAAAGTTATCTCAATCGATTGAATATGTTAAAATGTATTTAAATAAAGAATGTATTTATTTAATTTGCATTTGAAAAAATAACATTTAAAATAAATTAGTACAAAGTCCTTAGAAACTATTTTATCAAATCTACTAGTAGTCTTAGTAGCTTACAATACAATGATAAAAAAGCTTTGTTTTATTTATTTAATATTTATTTATTTACATAGGAGTTCTACTGTGGAAGCCGTGTCCAATCAATTTTTCTGAAGGATATATTTTGCGCGGTACAGTTACGATAGTTTTGGTTCAAATTTGTTAAAATGTATTATGACTTATACCTTACCTTTTTAGGTATTTTTTAAATGCAAGGAAGATGCTTAGTTATTCTTTGAAGTAAATTGCATATTTATCATTCTCCCCCAACATACAAAATGCGACGGCAAAATTGTTATTGCACTTCACTCTTGCCATGCCTAGCAACGGCTTCAAGTGTGAAATTAAATTTAAATTGCATTCGCAATACACAAACAGTATTTCATATCGATGATGAAATGGCACTTCGATCTCATCATACAACATTCCATGTCGATTCTAAAGTAAAATGTACGCATCTGGAGTTTCACAAGTGTTTGTCATAGACAAACGACTTATGATGGCGTCTGTTAGTTTCTATGGAAAATAGCGTGCACCGTTATATGAACTGACCCACCCACTGCGGTCGCTCTTATTGCATTATGATGGCTGCCCACTATTTTTTCCAATAATATTAGTATTGATTTACCTAAAGATGTCAATTACTAATATGCAATATTCGTCAAGTGGTTTTCTAAAAGTAGCCCTGTTACTATTAAAACCTCATGTTGACCTAACCCTTCTCAATCGTACTTTTGGTTGTAGAGGAGGCCATTGCCCTGCAGTGGGACGTATGTGGGCTGATACAGATTGATCTACGCGTGTCTCTTTCAAGTTCATACTGAATTGAGAACGTCGGGTAGGAATAACCGTCTTACGTTGATAGAAAATCTTGGACTGCATTTGCCATCACTACAATACACATTTTATCGTGATAGTACTAATTGTTGAAATCAGACTAAATCCAGCAAGTTCCAGTAACTTTTGTAAGCTCGTCTGTATACACAGATATGTGCGTACGCTGCGCTTATCGGTACGTGGCCTAAATTCGAGAACTTTTAGATTCTTGACTTTTAGACTTTTTTTTACAAGACCAATGTATAAACGAAAGTACTGAGAGTGCACGTCGTTCCCACAACAAAAGTATCCTCAGAGACACTGGAATTAAGAGCAGTTTATGGAATTTCCTTTCAATATCACATGGTATAGAGGTATATTTTAGAACTTCCATAACATGGCTACTTTTGTACTCTTTTGTTCGATCTATCGTTGTCATTCGTGAAAATAACGTTTGCAAGGAACTCTGCATCTTGTGTGTTGTTGAAGGTATAGAATAAACGGGGGCATTAACGGTGCATAATGCTCAATATGTGATAATTTAATGTCAATAGAACTTGATAATTTAATATGTTATTAGAACTGCTTGGAGAATGGTGCTTATTCTATTACGAAGCTGGGTCTAATCAGTTTTGCACATTACTGCTATGTGTTGCTTACCTAAAATCTCAACATTTGTGTGTTGATTTTGTGAATCATTGATGATTTTATTGTTTCTTATTTTTTGTTATGAATATTTTTGATTTTTTGCTTGGGGTGTGAATATTATTTTTAGGTTATTGTTAGTCATTCAATTTGAAAGTTTTGACTACCAAGCTTATGCTTAGCGAGTAAAGTTTTTGTAAACGAAGAAAGACACCCACATGCAGTCATTCTAAATAATCCCTCTCATAATCTCCAGATCAAAATTAAGTAACAATAAAACTTCCGAATGCCTTTTAAATGGGTCCAAATTCCCAAAAACATAATAACAGTAAAGTGTGAATTGTCTCAGTATGTCAAGTTTGCGCCGTCAGTGACGCAAGAGTAAGTGGTGACAGTGCGAGATCTCGATCGCTCTCCCGCGCATGCCAATGCCCGTTGACATTGGGACAGCTGTCTAATGCGAGGCGAATGTGTAATAGCTTCATTGGATACCGTATTTTGTGGTTAGAAAGTCGAAGTTTAGACTGATGGTTGGGACCTTTTTGTGTTGTACTTTAATTCGAGTGGATATACAAATGTTTTTAGGAATAAGAAACAGCTTTATGAGCTTAGAGAGGAATACCATATTGCATCATCTACTTATGATTATTTTTTATATCACAATTTCAGTTTTTGTTTGGAGGTTTCCTATGCGCAATATCACCATGTTATGAGCCACTGAACGTAACATTAAACGTATCTTCATCTTCCCACGTTCATCTCTTCAATCGTTTCAAATCGTTAACATTATTCGGCATACCAATAGTGTCATTGACCCAAATCAATAAGAAATGCACACACATTGACCTTCATACCGCCAGAAAGTAGTCCTGTGCCTCCAGTTCAGCTGGTTCAGCTAGGTCATCTGCTAGCGACCTTATTAAGTAACCGATCGATCTAGAACAATACTTACAAGTTGCCCTTGAGTAGGTTGATGCTGTAGTCATAGGCGGAGCTGCGGCCCGGCCCGGAGAGGTAGAGGGCGCAGTCGCTGTCATCGCTGCCTACTGCGAGTGGCGACAATGCTGCCGCGCATGCGCATGCCAGCGCTAAGAATAGCGCCCTGGGGACAAAGGTTGAGGTTATTAAAGACAAGAACGTTTGTTTTAAGTTAAGTTTGTTAGTCTATACCAGCTCCAGCATACTCGTGCCAAATTTGATAAGCATATGTATATTTATATGTTTGTATGTTTATAAGTAGATGGGTAGAGTTTTCTGATTTGGATACGGTGTTATCTAATGACGGACAGATAAATTTTATGAGGTTATTTATGTGTATGTATACGTCGTTAATGTGTATCTTTATTATTTACATTGTCATCTTAATGGGCTGGTAGACGTAAATTTTTGTATAAGTGTATTGGGTCTTGGTTTAAACTATCTCTATTGGACACTCTTAACGAAGATAGAAACGATTTTTATTAAAATGTGTATGTTAGCAAGTTGAGAACGTTAAGAAATTCAAATAACTTTCTATTGTTTCATAATTCAATACTGCAATAGATCCTCCATAATGCAAATTCTAAATGTCATTGTCTATATTATTTTGCAATAACATATTGAAAGAATATGATTTAGCAAACTTCCGATATTTCAATAGCTCCGTATAAGGAAGGTTAATGATTTCCCATGAAGCAAAACATGGGAAATATTATGCATATCATTTTAAAATTAAAAGTCTCTAACGACAAGTAAAGGTTAGAAATTAAATTTAGCAAAATTATTACTTTCATAATACATGTTTATAAATATACGTTTGGTATGAAATTAGTCGTGTATAGAAATTATAATCGATTAGTTTATGATTTAGTTATGTGAATAATACGTAGCAGTAATCAGAAATAAAAATGATGTTAATATGCGGTCAAAATATTTACGATTTCGTGATTAGTAAATTTTAGGAGCTAATGAATATTTATTCTTTTTAGAATATTAATTATTTTATGCGCATGTCTACCTTAAATTATGGTTTTATAATAAGATTTCATTTAATTTTAATAAATTAAAATACAATTATTAATAAATCGCAATATATTTAAATGAATTCTTTGGCTCAGTTTCGTCTTGTGTATATCAAGTTATTTATACAAAATACAGTTTAATAAGTAAAATAGGTTTAACTTAAGGGCTGTACCTAATATCTATAATCATTACTTGAAAACAACGAGTTTTAAATTATATTCTAAACTTCAAGTCATTTTTGGTCCCGTAATAGATCTTATCAGCTTTATGAGTGACGTCTGACATTTCAGTGTTACCCTGGAGGTATAATCGCTGATAAATAGAGCATTGTTACAACAGAAACCGGAATTAATGTTTCGCAATATGATTGAACTTAATTCGAGGTGGCGGCCGCTACCGGTGCTCTTAGCGCTATGGTGATTACATAGAATTTGCGCACTTCACGCTTCTCAACCTATGGACCTAAATGTACAATTACGCATAGATCAATGATTTTCAACGCGATTAATTTATGCTAATTTCGGCTATTTGTAAATATGCGTTCAAAGAATTATTGTCTAGATTTTATGAAATTACATTTATGGTTTGGTTCTAAAAGTGTTTTGACTAATTTAATCATGAATTAATTCAAATTTAGTCTAAGGTAACATAAAGTTGCAATCTACAAAACCTTGTTTATTTGCGAAAACATACGGTTAACAGCGAATTATTCCTTACAACAAAAAATACTGAAAACACGCTCAGAAACTATAAGTGAAGGTAGTTAAGAAAAAAAAACAAACGAATTCCATTATTTAATACGATTTGCAGTCCGAACACGCCACAAACGGAATTCACACAAGTATTTAACCAAAATGAAATGCTAGTTAATTGCGAAACAGCACAGGGCTTTAGCGGATAATGAATACACCAGAGAAGGCAAGCAATTAATTTTTACATTAATACACATGTAGTATTTCACAATCGACACAAAATTAAATTGTTTTATTGCCCAACTACACAACAATTCTATACCTATTCTATTTCTAATTGTTTGCGAAAATCTTAAATTATTTATCATATCTGGGATGTGTTTGATTTCACTTGATTTAATTAAATTGATTAAATTAAGTTTAATTAAGGTTATTCCTGAACTTGCCGCAACCTACATATTTTAATTCTGTATCCTCAAAGGCAATTGAAACATCTTCGATTACTCAAATGATATTAATATTCACGGAATAGCATTTTATGTAATATGAGATGGTTGTGTTTGCCTGGCGTCTTAATGCTAAATAAGAGAAAATTATTGTATTTATAATCTGCTCGAAAGCTTTGACACTGGATAGTTGGCTAATCGTAAAATTATACTATGCAAATCTTTTTACGATTTGGCATAGTATCATGTTACTGCAATCAATGGGGAATAAAGTCATGCAGAAACATGGAGACTCCCGCCCTCATACCCACCACTGTAACTCCTGTAAGCCAGGATCAACAGTGGCACGCATTGTAATGACATCGAGCATTGATGATTGAGCACCACGATTGTTATAAACTACATGGTACGCCAGAGTTTAAATTATTATTTTAGCTAGCTAAAAGCTATGGATTTCCCACCCAAAACGCTTTGCGAAATTTTTGATTGCATTGTGTTTGATGTCACTAAAACTACCACCCAGCATCGTTTTTGGTAGCAGAGTATATTATACCCGGTATATTCGTTATCCCAGTTCAATGTACCCGGCGTGTCTGGCGTGGAGGGCGAAATCCGAAGACAGGTCTGTGATGTGAAAGGCGCGCTGTTTCCCGTCTTGTAAATAAACGAGGAAACTTCAATCAATGTCTGTTAGTTGTTATGCAATATATTATCAGATTTCCGCCTGCCCATATACGTAAAACGCTTGTGAAGACGCCATGTTACTTTTTATCAAGGGTATTTTTAAGGAAAATGCTTGTGGACTGGATCGGTCATTGTTTTTCAGAGACATTTGTTGATATTTACAGAACCAGTCCATAATTTTTTACTTATTTTGATTATTATCTTCATTTTAAAAATGCTGTAGAATTTAGGTTACATAAATTTAATCATAGCCACTTAATATAAATTATCTTAATTGATTAACAAGGTTTGCTTTAAAGTGTTGGCCTGTCGGTAATGGACCGGACTCGGGCACAACCTCTGACTTTTCAGAGTCACGTGTGTATTGACAATTACCACGTATTTTAAAAGCGAAAATAAAGATCGTGAGGAAACTTACATTACCATAGGGATTTTAACAAAATTATGTAAGGTATGTGAAGCTTACTAACGAAGACTTGGCGTGGCTAGCGTGATGGACTATGTTTTAGACTATCTTAGTGAGGCTACGCTAATAGGCTTAGGCTATCTGAGTCGAAGGCTCGGTTTTAGAGCAGTCTCATCCTCAACAATGCATGCAGAAGGAAACGATTATAATAATTAAAAATAGAATAAATCGGCGTTCATTTGGTGTTAAAGTGCAGTATAGTACATTATATAAGATCTGATGTTTTATATTACAAGTATAAAAGATATACTGGTTCTATATGACCAAAAATATATACATTTTAAAACGTATTTTGCATTGCAGTTGCGCTAGTGACGAAGGGTTCGACTTTACAACAGCTCTTTGATTATAAATATTGAGGAAAAGAGTTTAAACTTACTTTGGAATATGCAACTAACACATAGAAGAGCGATATTTAATATCTACTGTGGATAAAGATTCGTGATTTTTACTTACCAAGCCTGATCAGCTATTGGTAAACATCCAGTAATTAATTCGTTATGGTAAAATATTTTTTGATTGGCTTTTTACTTTCTATCCTTTACTTTCTACCTTATGGCTATTTATAGATTTCGTTTAACCTTTATAAGAAAAATGTTGTCGTGCTATAATTATTGAAGTGAAATTTTTACACGTGTTTTTGGCCTTTGCGAACTTTTTCGCGGCACAGAAAACTTGTTTTAAATGGCTTGAGATTGTTCTTATCGTCTTTATTGATATATTTGGGTTAAGTGTTTTGTTTTTAAAATACATATAACAATATTAAATGACGTGGATTGAACACGAACGACTGTTTACGTGTTAAATTTCGCGATTATTAAATTATTATTATTAAATTATATATATGTATATTATGTGTGTATATATAAATAAAACATATATATATTTTAAATTTGTATGTGTGTATGCATGTGTATGTATTTAAATGTGTGTGTGTGTATGTATACAGTTATATTTATTAATTGATTAAATATATTTATGTATTACATATTTTATGCGCCTACCGTGCTCTCTCTCTACACCACCTAAAGGTTGACTGGCAGAGAATGCCTCAGGCATTAAGTCCGCCTTTATACAGTTTATGTATATGAAGCATTAAATAAATAAATAAATAAATAAATTTCAAAACAATATTTCTGAAATTTTAATGAAGGACTTTGTCGCCAAGCGTTCACGACAACCTATAATGATTAAAGAACATGTATTTATATATATTTTAATTAAATTAATAATAAACAAAACAAAGATGTGTTCTGTGTACTTTTTAAGCCAATATATTTAAGCCTATACATACGTCTTTATCTATCTTGAATTAACACTTTGGCTCCTTTTGATGACGTTAAATATAAAAAACAGTTTAAAACGCCCGTTTGTATCGTCTTGTTTCTAAACACTATGGTTATTGTTCGCAAATAAAATTATAAATATTGAATAATGATATTGATTCTAAATACAGCGAAAAGATCCTCAGGATAGATAGAATTCTACATGAAATTGTCAATAATATTTTTTGCCATTCTCAATTTAGCAACTGTAACATTCCAGATAGGTTCTCGAAATATAAGGAAACATTAATTAATTGAATTGCCTCAGGTGAGTGATCACCATCAGTATGTCATTAGAGGCACGTTTCTATTTCAGCAATAGCTGCTAAATTTAGTCGAAGTTGCTCACTTGCAAGATTGATTATTTCTTGCGGTGGAACACCTACGCTTGCAATCATCAATGAAATAGTAATGAGTACTGAGTAACATTTGTCTTTCAATTAGCTCAATTTAAAATGGCTGGAAAGTAAATTGTCATGATGTTTTGTTTAATATTATCACAATGTCAGATAGCTGATAAATGATCATATAACATAAAATAAATATAGAGATAAACTTTTAAGTGCTTTTATAAGTTTTAGAACAAGGGCTGTTTAAGATTTTGATCCTTGTATGCTGATACGTAAATTTTCTGCCTCATCCCTAGATATGTATACCTTTTAATAAATTGTAAATTGAAAATGACTTTAAGCAAATTTAAGATGATTTACATTTTTTTTTATTATATCAGTTGGATTTGGGGTTTCCAAACATAATTGATACTTTAATGAGTAGCATTCACATGAAATTGACAAGATTTAACTGACATGATGAACTGATGATTTAAAAGACTTCATATTTCAATGCGAACGGTTGCATTTCTTGAATCCAAAGTCATGAGTTGTATGTATTTCGCAAATGAAGCAATAGTACAAAATCCTACTTATTTACCAGAAGCTGGCGTCAGTTGAGCACTCTTAATAAAGCAGTTAAAAATTAATAGTTTCCGTTAGAGCCGCGATTATTGCGCACTAGACGACCTCGCTTCGATATATAGCATCGTTTGAAGTGTTAATCCTCTCACCGATAGTCGACACAGTACACAAAATGTAAGGGCCAATCACTACCATATGTTCCGTTCGGGCAAAATTTATAATTGCAGTATCAACTTTGCTCTCATTACGATCGAAAATTGCTTGCGTTCCAGTATTTTTGCACCTGTCCTTAGTTTTTATCTGGTGTAACTAACACAGTTCCGTAAAAGTTATGAACTTAATTAAAGTCTGTCTTTGTGCAGTTTATCTCGGGTTTTTACTAAATAAAATATAAGTATCTATTTCCCACACTTTCATTTAAATGTTTATTTTCAAATTTTTCAAACATTGAGGCTTTCTATTTGCCTCCCAAATACACGTCCTGAATGTTAATTTCTTGAATTGCATAACATTTGCAGAAACAAATGCTTTTATTTTAACATTACATTGCAATTCTAATGTGTCAAGGTTAAAAATTACAACTGTAATGAATTATTGTCACTGGTCATTACATAAATTAACATTAATTTTTGCTACATGTGTGACCTCGTGTAATGTTGTGCATTTTTTACTGTAATTGTTTCTTGACGATGTTAAAGTGCTTGTTACTTGATTACGTGTTAATAGCTGTCCAACGATATCAATCTTATCGAGAGCTTAACAATCAACCTATAATATACGAACTGATTAAGTTTCCTGTTGTCAGATCTTGGGTTCAATTCTGAGGTCGCGTTTTCCAGTTTGTACGAGTTCAACAGTTTCAAAATCCCATGTGAGTCACATGTGCTTAAAAGTAATGCTTGGCATGGCGACAAGCTTATCACTTCCTGCGACGAAACTCGACGAAGTATTGGTGATACTAGTAGCAATTCCGTCTAATTCTTTGAGGAAGCAGACGTGCAATTTGCAACGATTCTTGGTATGTTCATTGCTATTGGTATGTGTTCGCTTAATGCCGTCCTTACAAGCATCGTATGACCATTAAACAAGTTTTGTTCTCCTGTTATTTGACTTTCACTGTACCTGTCTATTATCTAACATATTTTTTACGATTACTATCAAGTCTGAGGAAAAATATTAAATAAATTAGCTAGATATTAACATTTCTGGAAAAATAATTTGTTTACGTCACAATTGCAAACTTATCTCTCAAAGATTAGTACGGGTTTCCGCTTCGTTAAGTAAAAGTACTTTGATGCTGAGGCACCACGCTACGGTGTGCTATTATGTTTTGGAAAACGGAGAGACTTTATTACCATCTAAAATTTCTCTTTAAATCTTTTCTGGTTTTAATTGGTCAGACAATGTCAATGCAAAGCGACCCCATCCAAGATAACAGGCACGGTCTTAAGGTTTTTGCCACTGTTGGCATTCTCATCCTATCCTTATTTACAACATGAAAGTTTCTCATTACCTCAAAGGTCTTTAAAGCGACCGGTGTATCAGATAAATATCAATAAATGTAAAAAATTAAGAACGCTAGTAATCTTAATTTACGTAGCGTAACATCTTACGCGAAGTCTGATTAACCTCCATACTCACATCTCTTCCGGGATAAAGGATAAACAACAGTAAAGATATCAGTTGCATAACATTAATACGAATACCGCTTGTAAAAATGTTCTTTATGATTACGTAAGTGTAAAAGCAGTTGTATCATTTGGCCCAGTGACCGAGCAGCATCGCGTTGCCGACGTGCTCTAAACAATCACGATTAATTGCCGCAATCATGTGATGATTTTGTTTTTTATTCTCGGTAAAATACACTATCGAATTGCAATTATAGTGCTGTTGTATCAATGGTTTTTGAAGATTATTTTTCCTCGTATAGTACAGTTATGAAGGCATGTTAAATGCCTTAATTGTTTAATATTCATATTTGCTAGATTGGAGTATGTCTACGGTATTTTTAAAGTAATTTTGAGATTATTCTATCACGGAAGTTTATTAGAAGTTTGTTGAACCGAACTCTGGCTCTGTTGAATACTGGCTTTTGAATCCGCTTGTAGTTGGTGTAAAGTTGTTGTGTTAGAAATGACCAGATTTATTTAGTGTTGATATCTAGAAATGTTTTGACTATTGTTTTAATTGTAAATTATTGAAGAAAACTAAACGACGCTTCAGAAACAAGACTTTTAGTTTAAATGATTTTACTACTGACGCGAGGCTGAGCGTCATTTGCCACCATTATATTTTGTACACTACATAATAAGACAAAGGTCATATGCCTACTCATTTGTAATTACGTCACTAAGATAAGAAACGTGCAATTTAAAATGTACTTATTTTTAAGAACAGTTTAGTTATGCAAGCGGACAACACTTATATTAGCCAAAATTACATCACACTATTAAGTGATAGAGTAATGCCCTTTTGAACTATTCGTATATTACCACGAGAACGGACTGTCGAATAACCGCTTGCGTTTCAAATTCAAACAGAATTTAGAACGATGTATATAAATTTATTGAGAGCAACGAATCGTACTGACCTCTCTAGATAAGTTTGTAGATTTCGTAAGAACCCTTGTAGGCACCTGATTTTGATTAAACGTATGATGGCTATTTAATAGTAAACTGCGAAAAAATCAATTAATTTTCCCATATGGGAACGGTGATTTTTTGATGAACTTACTCATATCTGGTGAGATAAAAAAAGTGGTCAAAAATAGGAATATTATATTATAATGTATTAACGTATGTTGCCTAAAGTAAAGTTTATTTTACAGTGCCCTGTTGCTATATTTGAGAAACATTCACATCTTAATTTATTTAGTCATAGTTACTCACTAATAACATATAAAGCGACAAATTATGTGCAAGACTTAAGTCTTTCTCGTTAGCACTCTGACCTGTACGCCTTTTAAGCCTCATTCATAATTACAGGCTGGAGTCTTGCGACAAAAGTGACAACATATTGAACTGCATAGAATGTTAAAATACGACGAATAAAATACTTAAAGCATGCTAATCAGTATTGTCGAGTCAGATACATTAACTCCGAAGTTTATAATCGGAAATTTTGGCAGGAGCCCAACATTATAAAAACACTTTCTCAAAATGCACTACACATGTCGTTTACAAAATGCATCCATTGTTGCGACACTAATACCTTTAAAGCGTTCGCGTATATCATTTCGTAAATCTACGTTGATCACATAAACAAACATTTGGTAATGTTGAGCCAATATTTCTAACAGCCGTTCTCAATAATCTATATGTCTTTAACTAGGGATTTCATTAGATATTTCGATGCATTTTACGTTTTAGTTAACAAAGATACAAAAATATAGATATGGTGCATATGTTTATAGATACCTAGGCATGATAAATAAATATGTCTATCTTTGTTTAATAAATTGTAGCATTGAACCGACGTAATAATGGTAGCCAGTTTAACCTCTAGTTAAAGATAGATAGGATATAGAGAACGGCCGTAAGTTTGTTTGCGCTTGGGAATGGGCCTTAAATAAGACTCAAATGTGACCATCTGTGAAAATTGAACTTAATTGCTATACGCGAATTGGGACCGCTACTCCGTATGCAATTAAAGACGCGGTAAAACTGGATATTTGACCGGTTCAAATTTCTCCTTTCCAAACAGTGACAATGAGTTCAGTGGTTTCAAAAATATTCGAAAAGAATACTTAAAAAGTCATTCTAAAAAGGGTTGTGGTCTGTTCGTAAGGAACCATACTCGGTGGTCATATTGGAGTAATATGTCTATTGATAATCACCATGCATTATAACGGTGAAGGAAAATATCGTGAATAAGCCTGCATATTATGGCGACTTGTAAGAATTTCTATGGTATGTAAAGTCCGCCAACACGCACTAGGCAAGCGCGGTGGACTACATCACCTTACCCCTGTAAATTGTATTCTGGATTATAGAGGAGGCCCGTGTCCTGCAATGGGATGTATATGGGCTAATACAGGTACGGATACAGAAACAGAAAAGTATTCTATATTTTGATTCGTCAAACACTTTTCTAGTTTTCATCATCATCATTTAGTTTTAGTACAATAGTTTTAGACTAACCTTCAATTTAGATAGATTTGTGCGTAATATGTTATAATAAAAAAATAAGTAATCTAAGTTAATTGTTAACTCGACAGTAGCCCGTACCTATGTCATAAACTAACTCGAGTTAAAGTGTTGTAATGTAAGAACCTCGCCCGTTTTGTCAACGGCCTTGGGCCAAGTACCGTAACTAACTTTTAATGGAAAGAATGTCATCGCGTTGCATTCTTTTGTTTTTGGATATTTTATTGCGTAAAATAGTTTAAATGATTAGGTATATTAGTTTATTTAAACAACGTAAATGAAGGGTGATTTTAATTTATTTATTTGACAGACTCCGTGGTACAGTGCGATCCCCGCATCGAAACAAATATATTTGTCATCGACAGATATTTGTTTCGGGTTTGGGTGTTTGTAGGACGATAAAGTCTCGTAGTTTCTGATACCCACGTAACAAGATTCAATTTTTCTGTGGGGTCAGGATTATGTTTGTGACTGTTATATCCGTTAAATATATTAGTAAAACAGTTAAAGATTTCCATGCAAAAGTATCATTGGAATAACAGTATCAAAGATCAGACTTTCTTACTTTCCAAGAGAGTGGACTCAAAGTATTATTCATTGATAACTGATCTGAATAGAAAGCGAATATAATATATTGAATACAGATATACATGTATAAAAATATTCCACAAACTGGTTTAATGCGACAAATACCGAACATATTGTACGCAGATGTTTTGAACAATTTATTTTGCCGTCCAGTGTGCGCTTTCGCTTTCAATGGACTGGCGGTACGGACTCACTGCTCACGAGCGAGATGTTTTATATGGGCCGGTTGTAAAAATAAATGAAATCATGCTGCAATTTGATAAAAAACTGCAATAAAAATACATTGCACCAAAATTACGTGAAAGTGAAAAGAATGTGTTCAAGATGACGTAAAATGATGACTTTTTCAAATAATTGTATCAACTTTTTGATATACTTAACTTAAATTGAATGGCTGGAATGGAATCAAAATTGACAAGTACAAAATATGCGAGTTTGCGTAAAAAATTAAAACCATATTTCTGGGAATATTCACACTAGTGCGATTTACTACATAACTAGGTAGTTACTTAGCTTATGCTACACTAACCTACAAAGTCTCGTGAATCGATTTTCCGAGATAATTAAGATTACCATTGCAATGGAAGAGAAACCTTTTCAATCCTAGATTACTTTAACCATTAAATTACCTTATAAATTACAAATCAATTTTCTTAATAAACTCATAATTTAATCGTTTTTCCGTATTATAATTTTCCATAAATATATATAAAAATATGCCCTTAATACGAAGTAATAGTCAGTGTACACTATTAGAAATTATAGTGTTATATATAGTATGAACTTTGTTAATCACTTAATTTCATTTTTTTCAATATTATAAATTTCTATCAATAAATATAAAAATATGCCCTTAATACGAAGTAATAGTCAGTGTACACTGTCCGTAATTGTGTACTATATCATATGTTTAAGCTGTGGTCTCGAGATGCACCAGTTTCGCTAGAGTTTCTATATTTGGTCGCGGTTTGGCTCGTCTGGTTGCTGGTTACACAACGCCGGTCACCGCTTTAATGTTGCGTTACATTCTATTATAATGTATAAAATGTTGTTAAATTAATTATGGTAATGTATACGACCTATGACCCGCTTATGTAAATTATTTTTTGTCTAATGAGGAATATAATGTTTATTTATTTTACTGAAAGAATTAATTATGAATTAAATATTTTAATCCTGAGTTACTGACAGCTGTAGTGCAAAAATTAATTAACAATACAATATTAATAAATCAAACTAAGCGCCGTCGCCAAAATCTATACTAATATTATAAAGCTGCAGAGTTTGTTTGTTTGAACGCGCTAATCTCTGGAACTACTGGTCCGATTTGAATGATTCTTTCAGTATTGGGTAGTCCATTTATCGAAGAAGGCTATAGGCTATATATCATCACGCTATGACTTATAGGAGGAAAGCAGTAGTGATATTTCTAGCAAATACGAGGAAATTTTGTTTGTTTTTCGTGGTCCGATTGGTCGATATTCTAAACTGATAGTCAGAATTAAACATTTGGACCGCCATTTTAAAACGTGTATGCACCCGGGCGGAGCCGGGCCCGACCGCTAGTAGTTATATAATTAACAACTTGCATAATTTTATGTTTCATTTTGATTAATATAAAACCACCATTTTTAGACAAAATATTTTTATATCTCGAGTTTTTTCTTTAATCGTCTGGTTGACGGTCAAAAGTCGACATTCCTTTTTATTGCCCTTTAAAAATGTTTGTCGTTTTGATCTATAAAATACTGAAAAAATGTTAAGTCGTTTATGATAAGTTCGGTTTAATGGATGTGGTAGAAAATGTAAAAAAACCTTGTCCTAGCCACATTAATCCATTTCTTATAAGAGTTTTCTTACATCATTGTAGGTTAAGACCTATTTTATTTTTTCATTAAGTCAATCGTTTTATTAGCTCCTGTGGCTCAATAGGCGAGGAGCTGGCTAAGAGCAAAAGGTCACGTGATCAATCCTAATAACAAGATAAATATTTTTTCATTATTGCCTACTGGACGTAAAAGTCCCATCTAGAATTGGTACGCAGCAATTAAGAAAAACTATCCAAGTCGAACTATCATATATATATATATATATATATATATATATATATATATATAGCAAAAGGTCGCGTGTTCAATCCTAATAACAAGATAAATATTTTTTCATTATTGCCTACTGGACGTAAAAGTCCCATCTAGAATTGGTACGCAGCAATTAAGAAAAACTATCCAAGTCGAACTATCATATATATATATATATATATATATATATATATATATATATATATATAGCAAAAGGTCGCGTGTTCAATCCTAATAACAAGATAAATATTTTTTCATTATTGCCTACTGGACGTAAAAGTCCCATCTAGAATTGGTACGCAGCAATTAAGAAAAACTATCCAAGTCGAACTATCATATATATATATATATATATATATATATATATATATATAGCAAAAGGTCGCGTGTTCAATCCTAATAACAAGATAAATATTTTTTCATTATTGCCTACTGGACGTAAAAGTCCCATCTAGAATTGGTACGCAGCAATTAAGAAAAACTATCCAAGTCGAACTATCATATATATATATAAATATATATATATATATATATATATTTTTTTATTCTGATTTCAAAGTACTAAAAACATGCAGTGCATCTGCATACATTATGTTATAATTTTCTGGTATTAAGCCATCAGTATCATTGAATCATTGCCATGAAGGAATAACTAAATGATAATTTCTTATTAAAACTATAAAGTATGAATAAATCACGCGAGTATTGAACTATTTATTTTATACACGTTGGTATGCTATTGAAAAGTTACGACATATAAAAAAATTGTGTTGTTCAATTGTTGCAATCCTTTAAGAAAAATGCACTTATAATTTCTATTCACGATCCTTATAATTTTGTGACCCTATTTTCAATCAGCTTTTCTACGTATCTATTAAATCCAAGTTGCTCTTTAAAGAGTTCTAACTAAATCCAAAACATTCATAAAATCATTCAATTCTGAATATATTATCGAGAGAAAGTAAATTGAGGATTATGTTACTACCAATAAATCATTGCAGGTGATAACCATACGTAGTTAACTATCCAAATAAATAAAACAGACAATTATTCATATTTAAAGTCTATCTTAATATTCTAATTTAAATAATTATGCACAAATAAAATGTGTTCAATAAATTTTCTTTAAGCGATAGTTTCGAAAGTGTTGAGTGTTCACTAAATTCCAGATTATTGTCCCACGTGGTTGTACTGAAATTGTAATAGAATTGTATTGTATTCGTTTAATTAAGGAGCTTATTGTATTATAGAATACAATAGAATTAACTGGCGCTACGAAAGCTACCGTAGCCTGATCGCGTAGCATCTACGGTAACAGTACTGTACAAAAGACTTCAACGAGATACAATATTTAGCAATGTTATTGTTTTTTAGATAAACTATTCAAATAAATATTTCATTTGTTTTTTACAGAAAATATAACATAAATCACTAATACTATTTTAAAATGATTTGTTATTTATTTAAACTAATATGACTCAAACAAAAAAAATCAATCAATGTAATTTGAATAAAGATTCAAAAAATTCTAATTTACTTTGCAATTGGGTTAAAGATCTCATATCAGAAAGTCTAAATTTTAATTTACAAATTATAAAAATAGCTGAACTCACCTTATCATCATATCAGATACTCCTCACAACACAAGTTTAGTGCGAGCACTTGTACACAAATAGCATCGGGCACTAAGTTCACAGTTTCAGTCCGAGACAGCGTGCATACTCTGGTGATGGTGCGCGTGTTGCCGGAGGTGCGATGTGGCCAGCACTGAAGGTGGAAAGCGTCGCGGCCGCGTCGAAGCCTGCGCGATGAAAGTGCTGCTCGTTGCGAGACGCGCCCTCCGGAGCTCGATTGTCGCTGAATGGTGCTGAGTGTTGCTGAATGGTGCTGAGCGGTGCGGAATGTCGCTGAATAGTGTTGAGTGCGGCCGGCGCAAGGACGCAGCTAAAGAACCTTTCGACTATTTAGGGGCTATACAAAAATTGTATCAATTTGGTTGATCAATTGGTTTCCATTGAAAAGTATTGATTTAAAATATGTAGGTTGTATAATTTCAATTCTTATTTCTTTTGGTACGTTTATATTTATGTGAGTTAAATATTAATAAAATTAATTTCTTAAAAGATCTTTAAGCTATATTTGGTAATAATGAGGTAATGTTTTCATTAGTGAATGTTGCTCTATTATTGGCCGTCCTTTATTACCGAAGTTGGTTACAGAGTTCAATATTACCTTCTTTAGCCCACGTTTTATCATAACGCGTTAAATCGTAATACATGAACCTACAGAATTATATCCTAAAAAAATATCCTACGTTCTGCCATTAATGTTTCTAAAAAGTAATTAAAAAAAATGACATTCAATTCATTGTATAATGCGTTTATGAGTCGGATTTGTAAAAAAATATATGCGTAATATCCGGTACTCATCTTTAAAACTTTCCTACCTCTAGATAATACATTGTCTCTCAGTCACTTGTTAAAAAATAATTAAGCAGGATGTTACAATTTCAGTATAAGATATGTAGTTAGTATTGAGACTACGTCACTCATTACAATAATTGAAAGTCAACAGCATTTTGAACGCACAAGCATCCACGAGACATCACGTGCTCCTCGAAGGTTGTCCGCAAATATGTCTATTTAGGTCGTCTTAGTTAGTGTTTTGTGAAACTAAATAATATTCTGCCGTACACACGCATTGTGGTTTAGTGAATGATGGATTTGACAAATAAATTAAATCAGTTCAATTTTACTGCCTCGGTGGCGTAGTTGTACTATGGTACGCTTACAAAGCTGAGGTCTCGGGTTCGAATCCCGGGTTGGGCAAAGTGATATTGGATTTTTCTATTCATTATCAGCCCAGAGTCAGGAATTTGTGCCCGATATGGCGATAGGCTTGCCACCTATCACATTGTGGGACGGAACATACTGGCAAAATGTGGGTGCCCTGGCACCTCTGCCTACCCCTTCTGGGAAAAAGGCGTGAGTTTATGTATGTATGTATGTAGTTCAATTTTATTAAAGTAAGTTGGATGGTGGTTCAAGTGCGTGGTGACCTGTTGGTAAACGAATCAGACGCCGCTGCCAACCACATACATCACCAGTGATGACATACGGTACCGAAACGTAGGCCATGTTTTGGTACTCACTATGCGCCACATAAGGCGGCTAAAGTTTACTTAACGCGCTATAGAGATAGCTATGCTCGGTGTTTCCCTACGAGATCCAATCAGAAATGAGGAGGTCCGTAAGAGAACAAAGACTACCGATACAGATCATAAGATTAGTAAGTTGAAGTGGCCGGGCCGGGCACATAGCATGTAGAACTGTTGGCTGTTGTGGCCGAAAGGTTCTCAAGCAAACGCAATGTCGGACGCACGCCTATAAGGTGGGCGGGCGACCTGATTAAGGTCGCAGGAAGTTGCTGAACGCAGGCCGCTTCCAACAGGTCGCTCTTGGATATCATTGGGGGAGGCTTATGTACAACAGTGAACTTCCCTTGTCTGAAATGAATGAACGAACGGAAATTAGTAAGCATATTTTTTTTTGCTGTGGGATTTATTTCATTGGTTAATGGTAAATTTTGTGTTTATTATATTCACTAAGTTTAGTCATAAACCAGAAGAGGTATTTTTCATTAGAAAGAGTCGAGATAACCTCATCAGCTCTTTTTAGGATAATACGTCTTTTTTGTATATTTTTAATCTATATCAGCTAAATCAAATACTCCATTCTTAAAAAAAGATGGCAAGAAAACTATGTGCTGATTTATGTTATTGATTGTTGTTGCTATATAAACTAGTAAGTTGACTGCACTAGAATGAGTCAGCACTCCACATCTATCCAAAATGAGTAATAGTCACAAGACCAATAATTATTTTACCGTTTAATAGTTATCAAGTATGCGTTGAGTCATATTGAGGTAACGTTTAGTTTCAATCAAGATTTTAATATTCCACCTTATTGAAAATAATAGTTGTACGGCAAGTCGCAATTATCGCAGAGGATATTAGCTTTAATTAATAAAAGCAAGATTGTAAAAGTGATAGTGTTGTTGTAGCTAGTCTAGACTGTGCTAAGAATGAACCGGTTTAAACTGGGTGCTCCCACATTATCACTTAAACTCGCAATGCGGCAATTCAGAGAATTAAATTACAGGGATCTCAACAAATTCGTATTTACCTCTGATTCCTCTCAACAATTCCAGATTCCTCATCCCAATACATCCTACGGTTGACGATGAATCTAAGATTAAGATGTAAGATTAAGATGAATTAAGATTCTGCGATTTTTTTAAATATTAAACCCATCTTTATTCATATCACTCGGGTAAAAAGTGAGAGAAAAACTGAAAGAGTCTATATACCATTCTGTAATGACCCCAACAGCAGCCAATTTTCCAGCCATCATTTTTTCGTCCACCAGACAGATTGCATCCACCCTCCAATCTAAAGTAATCCTTTGTCAAATATTGATTTTCTGCCACATGCACGCCTGACTGAGCAGCTTGCATTCAAAATAATATCGGAGAGTTACGGGGCGTATCGACCGATTGTTTCCCAACTGCCGATTCATTTAGAACGAGATCGAAGCGCAACGGTTGTCGCAAGATGCAACTACGGAGATGCAACACGTTTTTATTCAAAGTGTATCCTGGACCATAGACGCAATAAATCAAGCAGCTCATCTGTGTCAGTTGCGAAAAGTAAAGCGGCCATCATGCCTCGTCTTGTTACGTACAAACAGTTTGGGTGAATTGCGTCCTTTCGACATGAGAGCAATGCTATGCTTCCTGTATTATTGATTATCATTTATTATGTATATGAGACACAAATAAATAAATTATATAATTAGTAAATATAATTTACAGCACTCATAAAAAGCTATCCAAATGTAAATATAGATTATAATCATTGCCGTCGTTGCGTGAACGCCAATTTTAAAAATTTATTAATGATGTGGCGCTAGACGCAATTCTTTGTCTTTAGTATTATATAAAAATAGAGGATACTTTTCTTTCTTTTTTGTTTAATTCGATACTCTAGAGTCTAGAATGAGGTGGTAGTGTGAAAATAAAGCGGTAAATATATTACTTCTTAAACCTTAAATATCCTTAATTCTAGTTTTACTCTGAATACACTCCAACAATATGGCTATTAACGACCATAAACCACATCCCAAAATTATAGCTTATAACTTACATCGTATTTTTAAAGATGAATATTAATATCATAAATTATATGAACACACCTATTTTAGTAAGTGCCATAAAATGTTTAAAATCGATTTCACCTTTGTTATGAGATGCCTTTCACGGACAAATCACGTGCTTGTACAGTCTGCCTCTCTAACATTTATGTAAGTAAAGATGAGTCGTGTATACCAGTGATTACTGTGTGTACTTTGTCACGGCTTTCAAAGCGTAACTGTAACGATGGACTATTTATTTGTTTATTTATTTATAACTTTATTATATAAGTAAGAATTTGAATACATAAACCTACAATATAAAAGGAAATAAAGACAGCCTTGAAATTAAACTATTATTTACAGATTTTATCGCGGATTAGATTTCATTTTTTTAAGGCTGACTGGTATGCACCGTGACCACGAAAGTTGTAAAGTAATCGAAACTTTGGGAAGTTAAGAATTGTATAAAATAATTCAAATCTGCGTACAAAATCCGTACATAATAGTTTATTTCAATGTGTATCATCCGCGTTAATCTAAGAAACCATTATGCAAAGACAGCCTTATTGATTTTGATTTGATTTAAGTGATTTAGTGATATCTTCCAAGCAACATTTAGATGGACAGAAATCTATACGCTTGCTGGAAATATTTTTCTTGTGTAACAATATCTATAGTATTATAATAAAACAATAAGAAGCTTATACGTACACATTGTTTGTTAATTTACCCTAGGCGCAACAACCTATTTTCGTCTAGCATGATGACACAGCAATAATAACAAACAAAAACTAGGCAGTTGATTTATCACAGACGCAATTTGTGACGTCATAATCTCTGAAGGTAGGTATTTCGTTAGTGATCATCCACATGATTCGATGACCGTCACCCGAGGTCCGAATGGTGACCATCAACTTCACAGAGTACAACCAAGAACCAACTTGCAAGTGTACTCTAAATGTCTTGCTATAATAGTGGATAGACGACCGAATAATCGTCGCAGAAAGTCGATGAACTTTTGAAATGAAACCATTAAAATGTTAATAATTGAACACACCGTAGTTCTATACTGAGCTGATATTCTGTGATTGTGGATGCTAATAAGCTAGCAGATGTCATAAGAATGTACTTTTTAACTTGCTTAAATATACTTTTTTGATTGATTATAAACCTACTTATTGTTCTAATATTATAAATGCGACCGTTTTACCTCTTCATGTTCAAATGGCAGAACAAATTTTGATGAAATTTGGTATGAAGGTATCAGATACCTTGGATTAATTTTCTGGGATAAATAGTAGCTTATGTGTACTTTATATCCCGGAAAATTTGCATGGGATAAGCAAGGAATTCTAATATGTGTATTTGCTACTCTTTTAAACTCAAAGGAAAAGTTTGGGATAGAATACAGGGCAAATTAAGTGGGATATCAGAGGACAGGATTACAAGGTTTAAGTCATGGATCAGATTGAGACGTGATAGGACGGAATGTAACGGGACGGGACCAGAGAAGCAGTATAAACGAAGGCAGTCACGTTGAATTTAAATAATAAATAAAAATAAAATAAAAAAGCCTTTTATTTCTTTCAGAAAATTGTAGTTTACAAAGATTGGTTTAAAGTATAGAAAATAAAAAAATAAATATAATTGGTTTAGTATTTTAGTTGTTAGTATTTAGTTTTACAAAAAAAATATTTAAGATGTGATTAGTATTAAAGTAGTTATTCTGCAAGAACCCCTCTGCGGGTAAAGGCCTCCTCCAAATCAAGCCAGTTTTTTCTGGATTTCGCTATTTGCATCCATTGTGGGCCTGCGGTTCGTTTGATTTCATCATCCCATCTGTTATAAGGTCTCCCTTTCTTTCTTTTGCCTACTGGTCCCCCCCATTCTGTCACTCTTTTTGTCCATCTTTGGTCTTGCAGGCGGGCTATATGCCCGGCCCATTTCCATTTTAATGCCAGAGCTTGTGTTAAGCCGTCTGTTGAATTTAAATATATAACAGTAAATATACGAAATAATATGTACCTTATGTGGACTGGACACAAGAAATGTCTGCACCCAGGCAAAGCCGGGCCGGACTGATAAATTATTCTAAATCAAGATTTCTTTCAGATCTAAAAATACATAATAAAAAGCTGTTACCGAATCGGATGACTGAATGATATCTCGTGATGATATATGGTACCGGAAGATGTTAGAATTACACGGCAAACCACTCGTACCGGTCTAGACGCTAGTTTAATGATTACCATCAAGGAATAGATAATCATCTTCCGAGTTGAGAAAATTATTCGAAAATTACAGAAAACTTATGTAGAGTAACATGTTTTTATATAACATTATTATTATATAAAAACATGTAACATTATCATTTTCTTGATAAAATAGCATTAGTTTGTACAAAACTTTTACCTATCACCTTTTATAGCAAATTAACAAAAATACCCAACAAGAAAACAAACAAATATACAAACAAACATACAAACAAACATACAAGTGAAGCTAATATAAAGCGTGTAAAAAGAGCCACTTTTCACTGGTTTAAATTAAATAGTTTGTTTATGTAAAATATAATTGTACATTTATTCAATATAATTTTACATTTATTGACGTAATTTGTGTGTGTTGTCTATGTAATTATGAAGATTATGAGTGAGGCTAAATATTCTCTTTAAAACTATTACATAAGGATTAATATTAGTATTCGTTTTCTGCGCTGAATGTTGCATATTCTCACGTACTACATACATTTTTATTACCTTGTACTTACATACTTTTATTTCGGGTTTTCACGATTATGCATATAAAATGTTGTTTATAAGCCCACCCACTGTGAACAAGAATACATTATACAATGAAAAAAATGTATTATACATTTGTAGCGCAATCCAGATAGACTTGTCTATTTCTCCCGCCAAACAGCAGTGTAAATACACTGTTGTGTTTCGGGTTGAAGGATAATTTAGACAGAGTAACTACTGGACGCATTGAGGCTGAACATAATATGTCTCAGGATGGCTAGCGCAGTGGAATGCCAAGCATTGCTTTGTAATTCAAGGTGTTGTTTGGTTTTGCTACTGTTGATGAGCTGTCGTATCGTATGAGGCGAACTGTCTAAGCGGCATATATGTAATAATGAGCATAAGTCAAGTAATGCTATTTTAGTATTTCCCTAATTAATAATATATGTGCATGTATCAATGTTAAATATTGGAAGGGGAACCCGTTGGGCCACTAGAATTCTAGAAAGGCGTACGCGCTATGGTCATACGTTGCATCTCGCAGGCTTGGCGATTACGAAATACTAAAGCCATAAACTCGTTGAACTATTGGCTTTCGCTTCATCTCGTTTAATAATAATAATAATAAATAATAAAATGTTTTATTAAAACTTTCCTTAACCTAGATAACAAACAAAATATTTTTTACTTATGCCAGAAGTGCTTAGGCTAAGATATAACATTAATGAGAAACGGCTGGTGCTTAAACTAGGACAGCCCTGTACAAATATTGGTCATGAGACTAAATCATAAATATTTGAATAATGCTGTACACTAATCATGATTGAATTCGATAATTAGTAAATTATATTATTTTTATATGTTCACCGTGGGAAATTATTGCTTACATTTTTTGCCTTCGTGACGTTTACGTTTGTAATTTTTGCTTAATAAAATGTAGGCTAGTGGTTGAGAAACATAAATTATTGGTTTAAATTCCGAGTGATTAGGTAAGCCCGAAAGTTTTGAAGAAAGTAAATCATGTCTAAATCGTTTCAAGAAATTATTTGCTTTAATAAGTTTGTTTGAAATCTCCTTGTATTGTATGCAACAAATCATATATCTTTTTGCGTCGATCACAGGCCTACGTGCGTAATCTATGATTCATTGTTAATGTTGTTACCCGCAGTAAGTTCACAGTTAAATATAGGTGTTTTTTTATAGCATCGGAACGACAAACAAACGACAAACAGGTCACCTGATCATAAGTGATTACTACCCATGAAAATCGACAACGTTTGGATCATAGATTCTTTGCCTGTCCGTCTAATCGGGAGAGGGAAGAAAAAAGGATCGGAAGAGGACAAATTAAATCAAATATTTAATTTACTATAGCCTCATAAAACTCGAGTACGTTTTATAGTATTTACCATTCACATCTACTTTAGTACGGAAGGAAATTGAACGCAAATATTTCTATTTTAACTTATTTATTTATCCTGTACGATTTCTTTCCGCTAGATTAAAGAAAAGGTTGAGTATATAGAGTTTCTCAAAGTCTCAACAGTATCATTCTCAGAGCTTAACACTATTGATTCTGACTGAACAAATTGCAGTACAAGGTAAGTAAGTGTGATAGTGTTTTATACTACAAACTAGCGGTCGGGCCCGGCTCCGCCCGGGTGCATACACGTTTTAAAATGGCGGTCAAAATGTTTAATTCTGACTATCAGATATTCTAATCGACCAATCGGACCACGAAAACGAACAAAATTTTCTCGTAATTGCTAGAAATATCACTACCGCTTTCCTCCTATAGGTCATAGCGTGATGATATATAGCCTATAGCTTTCCTCGATAAATGGACTACCCAACACTGAAAGAATCATTCAAATCGGACCAGTAGTTCCAGAGATTAGCGCGTTCAAACAAGCAAACAAACTCTGCAGCTTTATAATATTAGTATAGATAATAAACTGTACATACAATTGTATATTCGTATGCATATAAGGTTTGCATAAACATTTACGCACTCAGCTTATAAACCTATTTCAGTTATAGTATTTTTCGTCCCTTTCGAATGACTTTTAAATTCAGTTTGAGCGAGGAAGACAAAACATTCGATGGCTAAAATAGGTTTCTAAGAAAATCCAGACAGATTGCTTCAGAAACAACATCATGTAAATGTGTTACTCTGAAAAACCAAAGTTTTATTTTAGCATATGTTTACACAATCATTTTACAAATCACGCTGTCATTTTAATTAAACCTTATAACTTACATTAAGAAGTGCGTGGTGGCCTGTTGGTAGACGGACCGGATGCGGATGCCACTGTATCGCGGGTTCAAATCTCAGGGCACACCTCTGACTTTTCGGAGTCATGTGTATTGATAGTCAATCACCACGCACTAAAAACGGTGAAGGAAAACATCGTGAGGAAACCTGCATACCATAGCGATTTATAAGAATTTCTATGGTATGTAAGTCCGCCAACCCGCACTATGCCAGCGTGGTGGACTATATAGCCTAACCACTCTCAATCGTACTTTCAATTGTAGAGTAAGCCCGTGCCCTGCAGTAGGACGTATATGGGCTAATGAACTGTGTAATATTTTCGGTTTGAAAGCATTCTGCTGTTTTGCAATGCGTAATGGAATTGATGAAGGTATAAACATATAAAACGCATAGTTTCAAATACCAAAGTGATAGCTGGAGGCTGCAGAGGAATTAATGTTCTCTGCACTTTATTACTGCAGTCACTATTGCTTAAACTGTTTAAATTGGCAAATACGTCGGCACTCCCACGTATGGCAAAAAGTGCATGTTTTTTGTTAATGAATAAGAACTTTTTAACTTCTTCGAAATAAACATAATCAACGATGACGAAATATGAGCAAGAAAAACGATGAGCAATATGCAACAAGTAATTCGTACAATGCGTGCGTGCGTGCAATGCAATTTTATATTTTTCAACAAATAACTCAATCGCGAAATATTGTTATTAAGTTTTTCCAATATTATTAATTCCTTATCTACAAGTATTACCGTACCGGAATTACGCAAACATAACCATTTTTTTAAATAATGTAATTTATAGAATATATAGTTTTATTCGCAATTGCTCTCCCCTTAAAGATCCGGCATGCAGGCATATAATTGTCACCTTCGTCACAGATCAATAAAACAATAAAAATTACCCATTCACCATTACAGATCATTGAACCTAACATTTATATGCGCTTGAAGAAACAACCTATATTGAATTACTGAACATAACATTAATTAAATCTCAAAACTGGTTGATGCATCATTTCCCACGTTTAAATTTGCAATGCACGAATTGTAAGAGTTACGTGTCCGTGTGAAACAGACAATCTGATAGCATGGGACTGCCATCTGATGACAATCGATACTCTGCCTGGACGGCATTTGCGCTTACCATCAGGTGCAGTGTGAAAAAAAAATGTCAGGTGACTCGGCCATGTCCCCGGGCTTATCGTAATTTGTAGTGCAAAAAGTCTATGCATTCATGCATTGTAATCAACACTATTGTAAAATAATTAACAATGACTTTAATGCTGGTGTTGATTTGTGAATGCATGTCTACGAGTATACTGTGATAATTGTTGCATTATTTCTTATTTATGGTATTTTTTTAAACCACGAGTTCCGCCTTTCTCATCCCACGATGCGATATGGAGCGAGCCTATCGCTTATCGCACACAAATTTTTGACTCCAGCAGATAATGAATATTAACATCCAATTTTACTTTGTATCAATATTACCAAAGTAATTTACCTTTAAATATTAGATATCTTACGGAAATTATTCTATTTTTTCTAAGTAATCGTCATGATAATTTTAGCCTTAGGTTATCAACTGGTGTATACGAACCACGTGCAAGGATTTCTGCTAATTTCTAATATTAAAAAAAAAAACAATTTAGTGGCTGTTATTCGTTATGTAAATCTGTGGTAAGCAGCGGAACTAATAGTGAAATATAGATATATTTTTATATATTATGTATTTACGCATAGTACAAACACATGGAATGTGCTCCATTTACGAATAGGCATAGACAATTGTTAATAGCTTGTAATCTATGTTTGTGTCTGACATTTACTTGTGCCAGTATACACACTGTGCAGTTCATTGCACGTGCCAATTGTATTGTTTCATTAAATGCGGCGGAAAATGCCTGTAATTACCTAGCATTGTACGCTGTAGGTTTGTTTTAGGGGAGCTATGTATTTCCATTACAAATTTGAATACTACAATATGTAAAGATATTGTTCGATGATGTTAGAACAGTATTAGATAAGTATTAAGCATTAGGGAACCTAGGTTCACATCAAAAATAGGAAAACACCCGTTGGTGTTTAAGGAATGTTTTTTAATTAATCAAAGTCTGACAGTTTGTTTTCTCGAACATATTTCTTTAATGCCGTGCTTTCATAATATCAACACATCCAGACGCTCATTAATCATAAATCTTTTTTCACTTTCATTCCATATTCAATGTTTACATATGTTTTCTCAGATGTCGATTGAGTTTATATAAAGCACTTATTATTTTCCATCATGAAAGTTGCTCGTCTACACTAATATTATAAAGAGGAAAACTTTGTTTGTTTGTTTGTTTGTTTGGTTGTAATGAATAGGCTCAAAAACTACTGGACCGATTTTAAAAAATCTTTCACCATTCGAATGCTACATTATCCACGAGTAACATAGACTATATTTTATTTTGGAAAAAAATAGGGTTCCGTAAGATATTTGGATTTTTCGGACACAAACTTGAAAAAATCAACCAAAGAAGTTACTTATTTTGCGTACGCTGCCTAAACTACAAAAGATAGAACCATAAAATGTTATAATTAATTGTAGATCTTATAAATATCTACAAAAAAGTCCGCGACACACTATACCTATCTATGTCGAGTGAGGCACAACAACCACATTTTTATTTAAAAATATTGAATTTTTTTTTGGACTACATTTAAACGCGTTTATTTTACTCATGCTATTAATCCTTATCAAAATAAATTATTTCATCAATAAGTACAGTTTATGTTGATAATATTTGGTCTTTGAATGATTAAAATTGGACGTTTGGTTTTGAAGTTGTGGTGAAATTAAAATATTACGATTTCTGCTGCACGGCCCGTTGTATAAGATATATATGGATGTTTGTGGAGAGAAGGGACATAAAGTAAAATAGAATCGAAGGTACGGGAGAGGGCTGGGATAGATCACAGATTTGTTAGGACGAAATTTAAATGCACGTTATAAAACGGGATGGATAATAAAGAGAAGGGACGGGACGGATTGGGAAGAGACTGAACAGGCGGATGAGACGGGATTGAGCCGGACAGTAGGATAGCTACGTCAAGTTTAGGCATACGAGAGTTTATACGAAAAACAACATGTATTTGGTGTGGAGTGGAATCAAAAAATATATGCACCCAGGCGAAGCTGGGTCGGGCCGCTAGTTTGTTATAAACTTGCTGTTAATGCCCTGCATGTGGTATTAAAAATATCAGTTTTGAAATACATTCAATCTCTACCTATATTGCTTTACTTCTTGTTCTCACAACTACCGCAAAAGCGTTTGTGTCCTTGTTGAAATGTCAATTATTTGAATGATAACTGTTGTATATCCTGTTATTTGAGGGCACTTAATATATTTAAGTAATTATCTTCGGAAGCAATAAAGACTTATGATATAAATAGTCGTTTCTAAATTATATAATCGTATTTATTGATATTTTAAAAGTACCTGAGGTAAGACAGTCCGTTTCCTTATATACATAGATAAATTAAAGCATGTATAGAAAATGCTTTTGGCGGGGGTCACAATTCATCGAAGTTATATGCGTCCCTAGATATGATAGGGACGCATATCCCCATGCCATGCATCAGACTAAAAGAATTCATATAACATTTTTACTACCGAAAATCTGAATCCAACTTGAGTAACCACCAAAGGAAACTTGATGTTTGAATCCTAGATCTCAAGGCTCACAACCTTATTTAGAACCAATCCGATGAGGTGATTATCTAAAATGAAAGTTTAATTATAATAAATAATAAAAATAATAAATACACCATACAGTCACGTACATAGCCTTGACCCCACACTAAGAACGAGTCTTTTGTTATGGGTATCAGGAACCATGAATCCTTCACACAATTATCTGTTTCGATGCAGGGAAGGTGAGTGCAGGGTTTCACAGCCGGCGTCTAACCGACTGCGCCACGGAGGCTGACAATTATTAAATATATTTCATGTCCATCATTAGTTCTTAATCCTCTTCATTTCCAACCTTCTAATGTTAGCGGTACGAAAGTACAAACACGCGATCCTCTCACTTTTAGAGTCTCAGTTTTATTTTTTCATTGAAAAAATGCAATGATGTAATGCCATATATTTAGCTATACTTAATTGCGAACGAATCTCAAGTATCGTTACGTAATGCATTGTTTTACCGCGTTCATCTCGAAATATTTATTATTTATCTCTTTTTTACAAACAATAGGGTATAATTTGAAAGGAAAAATTATGCAAAAAGTCTTTCCAAAAATATTATTGTGTTTAAAAATGTTTTCGTGTAAAAGTAATAAATATTACGTCGTAATAATCTGAACTTCCTTAAAGTTTGGGAATAACATAATGCAGATGCATAATTCATTACGTAATAGAATACTATGTTTTGTTCTTTATAGTATACCTGAGTTATAATTTTACTTATTTTTCCTTTTTACTATGCAAGCCAGAGTTCAGGAATTTGTGCCCGAGATGGCGATAGGCTCGCCTCCTATCACATGGTGGGCCGGAAACACAAGCCAAATGTGGGTTACTTGCTTTCACCTCTTCCTACCCCTTCTGGGCAAAACGCCTGATGTTTAAGTAAATATGATGATATCCATCCGATTCTGAGTATGCTTGTACCTACAGGCTACATGCAATTGGATAACTTCAAATAACTGTTAATTTTCCGACGATGTTTCCGGACCATAATAGCCAATGAAAGTAAAACTAGCCTTATGTATGAAATTCATATATTTTTTTGCGAGTTTTATATGATGTACTTACACTAATTGTGTTTTACAAACCTTATTACATTATTGATAGGAGACCTAGTAGGTTGGGCATGTCAACTATGCGATATTGCGTTCAGTTCTCAGATCGAACCCCTCTGTACCGTGTGAGTTAAACGGGACTATTATCTCTGTCTGGTACATTCGAGTATAACGATAGTCTGGCATCTTATAACTAACTCTTCAGGACTGAAGTAAGCTGGACTACAACTCTTTCAGGAACAATAATGTAGACTTATGTACATACTCGTATAATATGTATGTTGGACAAAACGAGATACGTTGACACCTGTGAATGTGATTGCTGATTGGAATTTGTCGCCTGGCCTTGAGACGGTGACAATGAAAGAATTCAGATGTCTTCATTGCATCAAATGTGTGTTGCACGATGCATTTCAAACGGATGTGTCGTGTTGTGTTTTACAATTGCTATCTCTTTGTTGCTCTAAAGATTTATTAAAGAAAATAAATGGCATTTAAATTGTTTTTTTTTTGGCTACGCGACGGTAATTGTTACTAGTACTTTTGTGTTGACACTTTATTCCCCTCACCTTATTTGGGTTGGGTTGCACTTAGCCTTAAAATCCGTATACATTAATCTACATTTATTTACCTAACCTCATTTCAATGTGCACAGAATTCCAAACTAAATACTTACACGTTATAAATTACCAGTATTATATTACATTCGCGTTCAGCAAACACTTCAGCGTCACACCCCGTCACGATCTTCGTAATTATGAAGCATTAATGCTGATCATCTAAGTATTGAAAACACTCGGTTTTAAATAGCCCACACACGAAACTAACTAGATCGAGGCCGGCATAGCTACATAGATTTGTCTTGAGTGTTGCAAGCGCCCCGGGACAAATCTGAGCTAGCATTAATCAAAATGCTCAGAGTTCGATCAAACTAGCTAATAAATTGCAAATAGTAGCTCATGAAACGGTCTGTTAATTGGAATTGAATTTTTATTCTTTTATTTGGAAAACCAACAGCGTGAATATAAAAAAATGGATGACAACTTAGTAACTAAAAATAGCCAATTACAGGTTTTCACGGATATAGTAACAATATAAATCAACGATATGTTGTCAACACATTAAAATGATAAGTTCAAGATTATATATGCAAAAAATGAAAGGCTCAGCAACCGTCTTGCTTTGGTAATGCTTGTGGCATATGGGTCTATATCATAGTTCTTACAGATTTGATTCAAGTTATTGCTTGCTCGTACTATACATATATCAATTTAATTTGTATTTTTGGAAATTGCATGAATGTGATTATTGAACAATCCTCCTCCTCCTCGCGTCGTTTTCCTCATTGCTGAGGGTCGTGATCCCATGAAACCTGGAGTAATCTTTGACCGAATTATGCTGCGCCACCTTTTCCTATCCTTGGCATAGTGGAGCGCTTCGTGGAACTTGATGTTAAGGGTCGAGCTGACTAGGTCCGACCATCTGATGGGACATCTGCCTCTCGGACGTTTACCATCGACTTTGCCAGTAATGATCAGTTGTTCCAAGTTATCTCCGTCCTTCCTAGCTATATGGCCAAAGAACTCCAGTACTCGGCGCAAGCAGATGGTAGAGAGCCTGGTTTTGATGTGGAGATCGCGTAGAATGGATACGTTGGAGCGGAACGCAGTCCACGGTATCTGAAGCATTTTCCTCCAGCACCACATCTCGAAAGCATCTATGCGATCTCTGTCGGCTTTCTTCATGGTCCACGTTTCCGATCCATAGTTGAATATGGAATTCAACTAAGGATGGAATTGAACAATACTGTAATTCAATTCAGAGAATTACGAACTTATTCATAGTTTTAAAAACTATTTTACTTATAGAATTATTGTCCCTTTTGAAAGACTTTTGAATTTAGTTTGAGCGAAAAAGACAAAACATTCGAAAGCTTAAATAGGTTTTTAAATTGTATATGAATAAGTTGGAGTATATTATGTGTTAAATTTACAGGTATTGTGAATGCAAAATAATATATATTGGCAAGGCATTTCTATTTAGTGTTTACTGAAAGTTTGTACGTATATAACATTAATAAATTAAATTCAGTGGTGCATTCCAACATTGTGATGAGAAAACATACAAAATCAAAGACGATTTAAAACGTTGGAATCGATTGAAATTACGTCCACATGACGTCATAAGTCGGTATTACATTCCATGCTGAGTTAACGAAGGAGGAAATATCATAACCGGCGTCTAACTTATCAGTATAAAGACATCAATCAATTCAGTGATCTACTTTTTGCTACACGTAGCCCTTCCTACAAAATCACAAAGAGTTCGTGCGAGAAACAGAAATAATTACATTAAATCAGAAATATTCAGACATTTGTCATATTTATTGTTAGCGTTTGAAAGGTGAGCACTCTTTAACATGCATTTGAGATTGTATCTACGTTAATTAATTATTTATTAAATCGCTACAAAGACAGTTTATGTGCACTGTTTACTAGAAATTGTGTTTCAAAGAATAAATTATTTAGTTGGTTATTGCTATTTAAAAATAATCGGTATTTTATTAATTAGTTAGTTAATTATAATTAATACATAATTAGCTATGAACTATTAATTTAAAAACTAAGCATAGGCCCTTCAGTACATTTGGAGTTTCAAAAAGAAATATTGAATTTGCTTAATTGAATACATTTCGTCTAAACGGTGATTAAAAATAGTAACTTCATTTTAATTAAACTCTTACCACAATACAAGCAAGCATTATCAAAATCGTTGCAAGCGACGACTAATTTCAGTAACGCTCCACTAGGGATGTACAGGAGCGCGCGCACCACCTAAGTCGGAAAACTTTACGCGCTTTCCGCCCTGTCCATATATTTATGTCAATGCTAGTGACTAGGAACGTATAAAATAAGTTTTACCGGCTAATTTCTTAAATTTAAAAATAATTAGTCTTGTCACGTTATCGTATGTAGCCCTATTAAAACAAATTACACCTAAACTGTTTAAAGCAACCTTCACAGTGTACTGAGTGTAGAAAAAGGGCGCGGTTTCTATATACATTATTACCCAGTCAATTGGCATATTAATTTAGAATATCCGTTATAACTCTGTATACAGTCGTAAATGTAGAGGAAATCTATGTTAAAGGACAATGCTATAAATTTGGGTATAACTGTTGTAATTAGAATTATGGTCGTAATTAAAAGTAACTACGTTAGATACATCGATACCAGAGTTATTCGATTTTATTTCGATGATCGTTTGTTGTTGATTTAAAATTGATCACTATTAAGCCAGAGAATTAACTTCAATTAGTTATCGAGATTGAGAATAGTCTAAGCTTAATTATGATGTCAAGAGAGAATCTACTCTAAACTTATATTCGACATGCTTGTGTTATGAGATCAATAAAAGTTGGACATAACAATCAAATGCGTCATAATCGTAGCATTTGGTACTTAATATTACTCTTCTTCCCCAAAAACTTGACCTACAACATGAGATTGATTTATATAAAATTTATTTGCCATCACCTTATCTTTAACGAGCGGCCCGGCCTAGTTCCACCCGGATTCAGATACACGTTTTTGGGAATATTCTATCGTCTATGTTCATCAGGGATAATGTAGGTTTCAAATGGTGAAATAATTTTTCAAATCAATTCAGTAGTTTTAGAGCAATGCAACAAATTTTTATTTTTTATAATATAGGTTGAGACTAAAGAACATCTACAGTATGCTAGCACTATGTCATATGGACCTTCCCTAAGTATTGCGACAGCAAGTTGTTGAGACCGGCCTGCAACTAGCGGCATTATGCGACCAACAAGTACATCAAATTACATCGGCTTAAATAAATTTATTAACACCTCCATCTGTTTCAATTAAAAACCAGCTTATTAATCTGTAGGTGTGTACCAAACATTAAAATGGCGATTATTGAGATCAAGTGCGATGTTCAATGCCAGTGATTTCGTCGTACTTTTCACATTGAAGGTCGTATGTTGGATTCTTGTTACGTTTACTAAATATCTCTGTGTGATGAAACTATTTGGGATGATACCTGCGTATGTTTTTTATACCGGCGCAGCCGTGAATATACTATATCTGATAGTAGATATTGCCATACATGCATAAACCCAAGCCTTTTGTTCCAGTAAGGGTAGGCAGAGGTTCTCCTGCCAGCCAAGGCTCGGAAACCGGTTAAATTTCTAAACCGGTTTCGGTCATCGACCCTAATAAAACTCTATTTCGGTTAAAGGTTAACAATATACCGGTTAGTACGCAAAACCGGTTTTCACATATTTAGGTTTTGGGAGCGATAATTATCGTTCCCCAAAACCGTTCGTAACCGGTTAAATCCAAGTTCAGTAGCGAATACCTTCCGTCGCGTCTTTCCTTATTTTTGCGTTTGCTCAGCTGCGTTATATTTTATTGACCGACTTCCAAAGCGGAGGTAATCAATTCAACTGTTTTTTTTTGGTATGTTTGTTACGCGAGTTTTCCTGCAATTAGAAACCGATTTTGAAAATTTCTTTTTCGTCAGAAAGCACGGTATTCATGGTTGGTCCTATAAAAAATTGTTGATGACCTGGTGAATACCAGACCAGTACTCCTCAAAATTAAGCAGTCCAGTCTTAATTCTTTTTGTGTTAGATTAACTTTATATGTGATATTACAAAAGATGGTTGAAAACGGGAAATAGGTGGGGGTGGAGGGTAGAAATTAGGTACTTTTGTAAATATTCAATATCTCCAGTAGTACTTAATCGATTAATAAAATAACTTTTTTGTCAAAGAGTATTATATGTTAGGTAGGACCAAAAAAATTTCGTGAAGACCTGGTGATTATCTTCGGACCTGAAGGGCAGAACTCTTGAAAATTGAACAGTACAGCAATAATTCTTATTACATTAGGGTTTAGTATAAGTGTAAAGCAACGGGGAAAGTGAAAAACGGGCGGGGGGGGGGGGGGGAATAGAAATATAAATACTTCATATCTCAGACAGTATGTAGAACTGATAAAAAAATCTTTTCTTGGGAACGAATGATATAATAGTGGCACTTTAAAGTCGGTCTTTTAATTAAAATTATTATTCAGAAAGTTTTTAGTTTCCGTAGCTCACGCCGCATATCACACTTCCTAGTGCGGATATCCACCATTGAGAAAACTTTGCGTCTGGGAACCACGGTCTTGGAGGCGGGAATTAGCCGCAAAGATATTTGTCAGGAAGGCAGCCTTCTCTTGCGGCTTGTGAGCCAGCGAACCTTCCGGATACTTCAACGGTGGCAAAGCTGGACGGCAGAAGTTAGACTGAACGGCCCTGGCCAAACTCCAATAAACACGACTGCTAGTTGACTGATTGGCCAACGCAAGCCCTCATACGCGCTGGGCATCCGCTTTAACGTAGCCCTTCTTGCACGCCTTGGTTACTCTGTTGTAGGCTTCTATGAGGGAACTGAAATTGATCCTTCATGGGACGACCCCTGATCCAAGCGCGATATGCCGCCTTATTGTCGCCGATAGCATCGGCGCGGGCACGATTGAACCAGAAGCGTCCACGGCCCGTACTAGCTATATCAGAGGATGGAATGTAGTATTTCATTCCAAGCCTGATCTCGTTAGCAATAGCGTTGGCGCTCGCTGAAGGATCTTTACCCTCAAAGCAGAGCTGCCTCCAAGAAATGGATGAGAAATAATCTCGCATACCATCTCAATCTGCTGACTGCTGAGTAATGCCAGATCCTCCGCTTAAACTGCACGGGACGTGAAGGTGAAGCGAACGGTACTGACGATTCAACCAGGCAGTGATTGTAAATGCCCAGAGGCCAGAAGAACCAGCATGATCAGTTTTGAAGGAGCCCAGCCACAGTTTATGATGTGCATTGAAATCCCCCAAGACCACCATTTTGGCCGACGGGAACTGCACCCTCTCGTCTTGAGCTGCCTGGCTAAGATACCTGAATAGCCGAGTCGTCTCATCGACTCCGTTGTGAGACCAGTAAAAGCACACGTAGATGCGGCTCAGGGAACCAAGACCCACGAATTACGTTAGTCACAGCCGAAGGACTTAAAAATCCAAAAATTTTAATACTAATTTATTTAATACTAGTTACTTGTTCGATGCTAGATACAAGATTGATTCTATTTTACAATTACAACTTATAACCACGAATTTAGGTCGCGGAGTCAGCGTTTTTACGCGGCCTTGTGCCGGAGGACGTCAGCAATTTTGGTACACGCGTCGCATGTAACACACGTGTACACACAAAGCGGATAAGGAGGGGTCCTCCATGCAGCGCAAATGGCGACAGCAGATTTCCGACCGAATACACAAGCATACCCCGGCTTTAAGCTTGAAGTTGTCTTCAAGCGAATAACCGGAGTACAGCAGGTAGGAATTTTCGGCCGGACAACGAATCCGCGTATCCATCAAGAAAATCAAAGCAGGCCGGGCCGTCTCGAGATGGTGGTGGACGGCATAGAGGTTCGTATGGAGTCCGCAGATGTTGATGAACTCCATAGTGAACGCAGTGGTGGGGTTATGCACCGCTGAAGGATCTGCTCTGTTTAATTGCACTGTCACGAGGTTGTAGGTATGGGTTTGGCGATGGGCCGCCGGGACGCCACATCCGGTCATCAACCGGCACGACAGACCTATACAAGATTATACACGACATGGTGAGGCAGCCTCTCATGGTGGTTAGCCACGATTGGGCCCCTGTACTGTACCGTGGGCGGCCACTCCTCTCTTCGACAGCGACCAAAAATAGACGGTACAACCCCATGTCCGAGCTCCCCTCGAAAATCCGGAATAACACAGGCTGATTCCGGAAAACGAGGATCACAATGGTGGTCTTTACACCTCGCCCCGTGGACGGTGGTCGCTACTCGGACGGACACTTAAGTCCTACCACCACGAACTGTGTCACTCATTTGACATTTTTGGTCACGTGTAGTGAAACTAGAGTCAAAGCCTACGGACGCGAGTGACGTTAACCCTCAAAAATTAAGCTGCATACAAGTGAAGCTAATATAAAGCGTGTAAAATGCCTAACATGGTGGTAAAATAGCGTTCTCTCTCGAAGGCTTGAGCCTGGTTGCTACAAATGACGATTATGATAAAGATGAAAATATACGCAGGCGTGGGCGCCATTCTTCAGTTTTTGCCCCGCCTCAAAAAATATCAAGATCCGGCGCCTCGAAAGATATCAAGGAAAGCCAGCGTGCTTTCCAAATTCCATGTCATATCTTAAGAACGGATATATTCTATTTATTCTTTTTCTCCCCATCACAACAGGTAAGCAGCAACTAATTCACAACTTTAAATTGAACTATTTTAATTGCAGTCCGCACCGTGACCACGAAAGCTGTAAAGTAATCGAAACGTCGGGAAGTCAAAAAAGTTAAAAATTAAACCAAATTTCAATTTTAATTGACATTATTTGGGCCTCAAAACGGACTTGCGTTTTGCGCGTCCAGTTCTCTTGAATAATTCGAATACAATTATAGACGAGTAACGAGCCCGCACGCGGTATCTCGACATAAACACGTCTCAACACGAATCTACCCGAACCGCACAAGTTTGACCTTGGATCGTTCGTTGCAATAATATGCAACGGACGGTATTAACCGGTTAATTTGTTTTGGAATTAACCGTTTAATACCGGTACTAAACCGTTCATGCGTAAGTAACCGGTAACCTTTATCGTTTGGGTTAGTTAGAAACCGTTCATTATTTTAACCGGTAAACGTAGGAGCGATATAATTTACCGGTATTTTATCAGAATTAACCGCTCTCTTTAAACCGGTTCCGAGCCTTGCTGCCAGCAACCAGGATACCCACGTTCCGCCTCGTGTGTTCCGCCCCATGATGTGATAGGGAGCGAGCCTATCGCCAAACCGGGCACATATTCCTGAGCCCGGGCTGCTTTGCCGACCCGGGATTTGAACCCGAGATCTCAGCTGTGCAGTCATATTATGGTACGATTGCGCCACCGAGGTAGTCAGGTAGATATTATCGACTGCTTATGTAGGAGTATTTTTCCTTATTCAACCCAATTGCAGTGTCCAAAACTTTTTGTACTGTAATCTGTAACTGTGTAAGCAAGATATAAATGGTATATTTTCACAGCTCTACGTCATATTCTTTGAATCTGTAACCACATCAACGGTCTAAAATTAACTTGTATACATTCTGATTGATAAAATATAGTAGTTGTATTGACTACTGACTAACAAGTGTAGTAATTTGTAGTTAATTTAATTTCTATTTAGGCAGCTCCGCATTTCTTATAATATTGTCAGCTGTCACTATGCAGTAGCAAGTAGCAGGTTCACTGCATAATACACATACTAAATTCCAGCGAGTGGCAACACGGTATTGTAAATTGTTTAATACATACATTAGCTTCAAAATGACAAGACTGAAAATATAATTACAAATAAAACTAGGTCATTGATTTGTCTTATTTACATACAATAAAACAAGGCTGTCTGAACGAGATTTATGAGACCAAAATACGTTTTAGAGGTATCTAGCTGTGAGCTAAGTTGGTCAACTTCATTAAATTGAATATACTCTCTATGAAGTGTCGACGGGCGTGGCAGCAAGATTTTTTGCTGCAAACGTGTATACTGGACAAGCCATGTGCGACTCAACTTCGACAATGACCTTATTGGTAACGAATATGAAATTAAATCAATTAGTACCAGCTTCATTGAAATTGAATCGTTTATGAATATGTACATTGCATAAAGATATGATTCTGGATATGGTAGAGACTAGAGCCATGTATTAGTTAGTTAAGACTGAGTTATAAATAGATAAGCTTGACGAGAGTAAAACCACTTCTTTGACCATGAATCAGGGGGCTTACCAGGTATACAATCACCTTTTTTAATTCCTGCCTTTATCTTACACTTATATTGGGTCGGCGTTTTATAGTTTTTATCCATTTTTTTTTTTAATTATTGTAATGGAAAGCGAGACGAGCATCTATTCCTTTGATGGTAAATGATACGACGAAATAACACTATAAATTACAAAGCTGTGTTGCGAAATAATGTTCTTCTTTCAAGCATATGCAATATGGTCCACGATGCTTACCTAATACGAGTCGGCTATTGACTTTTTACAGGTTTCTTCGTGATGATTTTCTTCACTAGTAATATAGTGACAATTATTATGATTTTGGACATCAATGGCTGTATTAATTCGCTACTTTATTTGTCATTCAGTTGACCATTCTCTTAGGCCGCGAATTAATTTAAAGCGGTTCTGACCAATTATGAGTGGCGGTGATCATTTAGTCAAATAAAATCTACCATACACGGCACTTGGTAATGTCTTATAAACAATGCATTCAAATATGCTTTTATGGTACACAGCATTCCAAGGACTTGTAAATTACTTTCCCAATAAATACTTCAAAGGTATTTTAAATATTGCAAACTTTATTACTTTATTGTCATAATTGTCTGTGACTGTTCTGTGGTGACTGTTCCAAATTATTTTAATATTTCATATGTGTGTCATTTGTGTTTTACGATTATGATGTCGATTTTCTGCATTTAAATTATTTAGCTCAATCATATACCTCCAAGGCTGTTAATTGGTTAATGTGTAAGTAAGAAATTATTGATTATTATCACATTGGCTGTTTAAGCACCAAATCTGTAATTATTGCACTTATTGAACGCGTTTAAGATAGAAATTATGCATTAAGTGAACAAAATTTTGCACAACATGAAAAATTAAACAGCTTAATGTAGAAATGTTTTTTGATTGAGACATTAATTTTATTTGTATTTTAAGCGTATCTTTTTTAATTATGTATTGAAGAACTTCTGTAGGTGATACGTGGAAAGATTTGAATAGATTTAAAATTCGGCAAATAATCTTTTCCACATTATAGTTCAAATCTATATTAATATATTTAAATTGTTATTTTAATCCATTTATCTTGTTGTTTTTTAATCATATCGGGTCTTAAAAATAATCTCGGATGAGCGAGGTATTAACTTAAGCCCAAGGGTTTAGAATCAACCCCATTATTTTGAATAGTTAGGTATTAATGACTTTATTAATAAACACGGAAGTACTTCGGCCTGAAATGACAATCCTATTATTGCAGGCAACCTACTGATTGTATAAGTAAAAAGAATGAACAAAATAACGGAGTTTATTCTAAAGCCTCGGACTAAAGTTAATCCCTCGCTAATCCGAGTTTGTTAATAATGCCCATAATGCATTGCTAAGCTAGTTATAGGTTATATAATTTATTCTGGGCATATTGTGCATGGAATTGATAGCCGCTATAACCTAGAATATATATTTTTTTACACTGGCCTGGCATAATGACTGCACTGCGCCTGAGTGTAAGCGCAAATGTGGACTGCATTGCAGTCACATTTACGAATGGCATCAGACGGCATTCCCATTCCATTTGATACAATTATGCCGGCCGGCGAAAGGACCCGTGATCATAAGAAGGAGGGAACACGCGTGATGGCAAACAATTCCAAAGCTCGACGGTGCGGCACAAAAAAGAATTTACTAACCTTGTGGTTCGTGCCGAAATGGTTTGGACTATCAAGCTATGGCTTCTCGAGCCAGTACGCGTGGTTTTGTTTAGGAATGGAGGATGTATAAAATATACATAATATTAATGAGTTCTTAATCTTTTAATTTAAGCTCGGTAAAGAGACGGTACACTACATTGTAAAACACCTAGAGAATCAACTGGCTACAGACTGTTACTCAAGCTTTAAACACATACAATTACTTCTTCAAAACTTAAAAAAATGAAACCTTGACACAAATCAGTTAATTTGAAGGACCTACATATCGTAAACAAGTACATATTTTTACAGCACAAGCAAGTTAATAAAAATCTAAATTAATTACTCGAAGAAAATTTATGAGCGGGCGTATTAGACACTCCGCAATCGGTATGTAAGGCCGCGTCATATACATTGTAAAGCTGTACCATAAATACTGAATGGTTAATTTGTTTACGTGTATGTATTTGGGGCATCACACTGAAAGATTAAGTAACAAAAAGTTATATGGAAGAATAAGTTACGCTTTCATTTCTATGGTATATACAGGGTGATATTGACACATAGTACTTAATTTAACCCACATATTTCTCATCACCCCAGGTGACATTGTACATAATTTGAAAAACATATGAGAAGATTTTTAGGCAAAAATTGTAATTTTACGATTTTTGGGCATCCCATATAGATACGAGTCTTTTTTACCGCTAAACTGAACTTCAGTTAAGTTCGGGAACTTACTTGAGCCCTAAAAGACTCGGTATATATCTATATCGGGTTAATCAAAAGCCTTGAAACCTAGTTTTGGGCAGTTTTTGAACAGCTGATTTTTTTTCGTTTTCAGTGTCCCATAGTAAAAGCTGTTCATTATGATGAGTGTAGCAATTGTAGCATCCCTCTTTCGGCTTTATATGCCCTTTATAACTAACCTTGTATACTCCTTTCCATCTACCAAGTGACATTATAGTCTGTAGAGACTCTCCTACCCTCATCCTGATACTGCAGGTCCAGGCAGCCTCGATCAACAAAACATTCAAAGAATCGACACCAAGCACAATAGACACCCTACTACCCTCCGAGCACCGAATCTCGATGAGTCTCTTAAAAACACTGGCTTCTCTTCGAAGCAATTAATGAAAAAGAAAAAAATGTAGGCGATAGAAACGAATAATTGGTCGTTTAATATAGATTAACCTTTAGTTACTGCGGAAATAATTAAATATGAAGCTGTTATGTTGAAATCAATTAGCGATGGATTTGTACATGTAGTGTATGTATGTATTCTCCAATCAAACTTAGGTATTCAATATTGACATTCCAATTTATTAACAGCGTAATTAGTGCGTGTTCCTTTCCTTTCATAACTTAGTTTTTATCTAGTCCAGTCTATATATATTTAAATATTAAATAAAATAAAACTACATTGCTATTAATTTTAAACCAATTAAATAAAAACTATTTTATTCGCCTCCATATTATCATATCATACATCGTGGGATGGAACGTGACGAAACATGAATTTACTGGTTGCTACGAGCGTCTGTGCCTACCCCTTCTGGGAAAAGTAGTAGTATTTATTTTATTTGTGTTTTACATAACATTTAAAATTTCATACCATATGTAGTTTAATATTACATTATAACCTTGATTTTAATTAAATAATCCTATAACACATTATCTTGATATATTATATCAAAAATATAAAGGCCGCCTCATTAAGTACTGGTTAGAACGTGGCATTTAAATCAGTTTTCAGTGTCTAATCTAGATTCGATCAATTACTTACTAATCGATACGAGTATATTTATTACTTTACATTAACGCGCATACATTAAATACGATATGTGCGAGTAATTGAATCCTTTCATAATTTATTAGTTTATTCGATATTGTTAAACGGTAATTAATTTGTACTACACGATAGCTTTGTTCTCTATCGAATATTTGGGTGGAAATAAGCCAGACGAACTGTAGATGTACTCTGCGCACTAATAAAAATAAATACACTTAATAATCTCATACATAGTTCTGATGATTCACTAAAGTACAAGTGTTGTATCGTGGGTGTCAGAAACTACGAAGATTTTTTCTGTCTCACAAGTCACAATCACCCAGACCTGAGATCCGAAACGAATACTTGTGGCTCACACAATTTTTTTTTATTGGTTCGGAGATTGAACCCACAGCTTCTCATATCACAGCTGGCGTCTAACCAAATCTGCCAAGAAGGTTGTCATATAGGTGTATAAATTATATAAAGTAAATGACCACGGAGATTACAAACTCGTATATTGCCGGAGAAACAGAAAACTTTGCAACAATCGATCAATATACATTCCTCATTCGTTTCCCCCCATTCCCAATCCATTCTGTAATATCCGCCTATGCAAATGCATGCAGAATAAAGTGAAGTCGACTAAGATTAATGGGTATGTTTACGTCATATGTCTCAAACTCTCTAGACCGGTGTGGTGGAATATGGCCTTACCCTTCTCAATCGTACTCTGAATGGTAGAGGAGGCCCGTGCCCTGCAGTGGGACCTAGATACGCCATACTTGTTTATTTTCATGTCTTTTGTAGCTGATAATTACCAATTTAATCGATTATATTAGCCTAAACTTAATAATGTTAATCAATATAGGCACTGAAGTGTAAAGCAACAGCCCATAATCGCCCACTGCTGACACTTTTGCAGTAAAGAGTTCGATGGAGAGCTCTTAGCTCTTAGAGCATAGTCCACCACGATGACCTAGTGTAGGTTGGCGGACTTCACATACCATATACTCAATATACCTAAATAATAATTTGGAAATGCGCTTGTACTTTGACGAAATAATTTGGGTACGTACGCCACACTATAGCGCATCAGAGTACGGAAGAGTAACGTCCAATTAAATAATTCTTGTGTCGAACATAACAGCCGTCGAAGCCAAAAACGGATAGAAATTCATCATCATAAATTTCAAAAGAATAGACTTTAATTACAACATATCTCATTGATAAAAACGCTAAGCAAAGAGTATGTAGATACGCTTAAATTACTAACCACAAAATTCATGGAGGTACTCGTAAAATCCACGTAAACCAAACACCATTACAATTACAACACATTGCAATATTTTTCCGGTACGCATCTGTTTGTTGGTTCATTTTCCGCAATAGGTTTCGGTAACCATGTCCAATTGCGAAAGAGCGCAACTTGCAGTTATGCAAGATGATTTGTCGACAGATCTATTTTATCGTACTATCTGAATGGGAGCACGCGATGTTCGACTGTTTTGGCAAGATGGTGCAAACACATGTGACATGTCTTTTATGGAATCCTACTTAAAGGAAAGTATAAGTTACGTATGCGACAGTACTTATTATGTGGCAAAATGACTTTCATTTACATATGAATAGTATCGGTAAAAGCTTGTGAGGAAATGTGGCCAAGACAGACAATTTAAAAACCATATTGCGCATTTATTTAGCATGTTCTTTTTACGTTTTGACCACTATTGTGACGATGGCATCACAGAAATTAACTGATTACTAGACACACACAATGTATTTGTGCAGCATTATCTAGGTTTGATCATTCACTGGTGGTAGGTCTCTCATATATGAGAGTCCACCTGGATGGGTACCACCGCGATGTCTATTTCTCCCGCCAAACAGCAGTGTAAATGTACTGTTGTGTTTTGGTTTGAAGGAGATTGTAGCCAGAGTAACTTCTTACATATTGAGAGTTAACATTTTATGTCTCAGGATGGCGAGCGCAGTGGAGCGCCAAGCATTGCTTTGTAATTCAAGATTTTGTTCGGTTTTACTACCGCTGATGAGCAGTCATATCGCATACCATCAAGCGAACGGCTTGCTAGTCTCGCCATTCAAAGCAATAAAAAAAAACTGCCCAGATCGACTATTAATTTCAGATACGTAGTTCACCGCGAAGGAGTTTGTTATTACTTATTAATAATGTATTAATTTTTATTTTGCCTTAAACCGATTGGGCTCTTAGCGCAGCAAGCGCGCGAAGAATTTAATCAAGTTATTTATTGCACAAAAAACTGTCACTAGTTACCATGATACCTACATCCGTTCCCAAGATGTAGGATTTCAACCTTGGTGCTATCAGGTCAGTAAAGAGGTTGTATACGAATGTTTTATCACGGCCCACCGCGGATGTTACGCAAGTACTTCTATTTACAACTAACAACTAATTATTTGGCCCAGTTTCGACATGACGTTTGCATTGAACGATATTATCCAGTGCATTTACTTACCCTTTAAATACATTCATTAGTCGCTGAGACATCGTTTTGAAATAGAAAATGGTTTGCATACCTCCATACAAATTTGCATAATGGACTTCTAGTACACTAATCCTCTTTGAATAGCTGTGCATGTAAGTGATTGATATAATTTCGCAGCTCATTATTTAAACGCTGAATGGTTTTATGACTCAATGCAAATGTGACATGTTATCTCTTCAAGTAGATTTTTTATAAGAATGTGCGGATCGGCAAACTAGGAAATAGTAAATCGTCAACTTCGCCCATAAGCGCTAAAAACTCTGCCAAAATCTGAGGTGCATTAACAGTATATTTGGATATCAAGAAAGAAAGAAAAGAAGGCATCTGAATTTCATCATTGCACAATCTAAAGAATACAGTCAACGACTTTTTTTTACTATTGCAATAATTAGTAACTTAAATTGGATTTCATAATTATATTTTACACAAAACTAAAACATAGTCTAATTTCAGCAAACGCATTTCAAATTTCAAGGCCTATTCATTACAAAACAAACACAGATAACATCAGTGCATTTAATCTCGTTACTATGAATGTGTGTGGACAGACCATACATTACAGGCATTAACTCAATCTTAAAGCGCATAATTCAATACGAATTAAACAGCTACATTCGCTCATTACGTGATTATAAAAGCAATAAACTCCGCTATTGTTGATTTATTTACTTTGTTGTTCTATTTTACAACTACAGATTTTTATTGCATAGGGCTTGCAAGAAGCTAATGGATTTCTTAATGGTATGTTCTAAGTGACTATGGATGGTTTTACCTAAACTATTAATTCCGAAGAATATTGTAGTAAGTTTCAAATTCTAAATTGAGAAAGACTGTTTGTTCAACAGATTTGAATATGCACCAAGCCTAACATTTTAGTGTTGTTATTATTGCCGGAATCGTTGATATTCATGGGTAAATAAACCTATCCATAAATATATGACTTGAGAAAAAAACCATCGCAGCCATCGTTGGTTAAAATTCATACCTAGGAAATTGAACGGTTATTGTTATACTTACATTAAGGTAAAGTGGGCGGGACATTTCTAGTTGTTTGACTTGCAACTGTAAACTCGTTAGTTTACTAGCACACGATGTATTATGTCTAAATATAAATTATATCGCAGCCACAATATGATTATTTACATTATTTAAAGCATCGTGAGGAAACCTGCATACCATGGCGAGACGAGCATGCCATTCACCTGATAGTAAGCGGTACGACCGCTCATGAACAGTAGCAAAACCAAACAATACCTTGAATTACAAAGCATGGCTTGGTATTCCACGGCGCTCGCCATCCTGAGACATACGATGTTGAGTCTCAATAAGTCCAGTAGTTACTCTGGCTACAATATCCTTCACACTGAAACACGACAGTGCATTTACACTCCTGTTTGGCGGGAGAAATAGACATTGCGGTGGTACCTGCCCAGGCGGCCTCTCACATATGAGATACCACCAGTAAAATTTGTCGATTTAGTACATGTTTCTACTGCATGTAACTCTGCCAACTAGGCCTGTATGGTGGACTATATGACCTGACCCCTCTAAGTCGTTCTGTCGATTGTAGACACCCGTGCCCTGCATATATATATATGTATATATATGTATATGGGCTGATACGACCCCTAAACTTTCCATTTCATGTTTCTTCTAAAACAAAGTTAAATCGAACTATTTTCAATGATTGCTAAAATGTAATTCCTCTAAGCAACCTAGTACCTACCCTTTCGGGAATACGAGAATAATGTAAAAAAATGACATCTATTTCGCACTAACCAACATGCGTTTAACGCAAGTTTTTTTTATTCCGGCGCTTAATTGGCTATTTTCTTCGTATTCGCAATTAAGTTGTCACGATTCTTCTAGTTAAAAGGTTTGAAAATACATGTTGATATCAGTTGTACGTATATCGTATCAATATTTCATGACATATGGTCCAATCACGCTGGTAAAGTGGGCAGTAATTTAATCTGGTGACTGATACCATTATATAATTCAGTGTTGAAGTTTGTACCCACAGACTAAGAAGTAAATTTGAACCTAAGCACGTGGGTCATGGCTATTATTGTTCAGCACGCATTTAGAGCATAATACCTGTACGTTTTAAGAATTTTTAAAGCTCTTTATAATACCAGGTTAACAAGAAATTTGTGATTACACTATTTCAACATTAATATTATTTAGTAGTACGTATCTAGTGTATGAAGTTAGGTAAAGGCCCTTATGAGCATGAAACTACGTGTTAAGAATTTTTAATCCTATTTATAATAACAGGCCAGCCCGCATTTTGTGGTTAATGAATTATGAGAAACTATCGATTTCAAACTTAATATTAATTAAGAGTATTATTCTTTTGTTATTATCTCTGCAACTCAAATTAATACACAACTGTTCAGTATCGAAGTATTTCGGTATATTTGGTACATCGGATTTTTTTGTGTGCTGTTATATTTTCTGACCCAGCCAATTGCTTACAATTTTTTTTATTTTAATAAAAATAATAGCGTCCTTGTAAAATTCGGACAGTTGTAAAATAATAACCCAAAGCATTCTACAACATGACTGAAAATTCATTCTACACTGATTAAAAGGAAGTCTTAGATGATACAAGCAGACGAAGAATAGTTTTCAAAGTAATAATAAATATTAACAATAGGTATATATAGGTATAAAGATGTATTAACCCAACTCAGATCTAAGAATGTTGCTCAAAAATTATCAGAGCGGCACAAATGGATAGATACTCAGGACAAAATCAAATAACGATAATTTTGACAATCACTCAGGTAAACAGCGTAAAATGGAAAGCAAATCATTGGGCAAATCCACTTACAATGACATAATACTGCTAGCACTCACGAAATATTGCAAACTCAATGTTTTGACACTGCTTAATCAAAAGGTACCTCTCGAATTATGTATTTTTTATGTTTTTCCGGGCCCTACTTGATTAAACGTCGCTCTATGAAATAACATGGAAATAACTGATTTGTACTTGTGTGCTAAATGTCAATATGGTGTGTGATTGTGTCACAAAGTTGAACAACGTGTGCAAATATTTCTATAGGGGTTTTATACTGTGAGTGAAAAAAGGTAAATGTTCTTCCATATTTATTTGATTGACCTGAGAAATGTACTCGTATGAATGTACATACTTTACCTGTATTTAAGAGTAGACGTGAAGAGATAGAAAAAGTTACAGAACAAAAAGTTATAACAAATCAAATATAACAGAAGTTGATGTTGAGTTTTTATGCGACATCAGATCTAATTTTATTTTTATTAACTTGTTTGTGGTTTATATTTTGTAAAAAAATGGTTGCCTGTAAAGTCGGTTTTACGGGCGAAGATTTTACGTGACAACGTCTTTTTCTCGGTAGAATATTTATTGATATGAATATAATTAAATTAATCACTCAACTATAATTAGATCATAGTTGAGTGGGAGAGAGACGCAAGGCATTCGGCGGGCCTCTCTCTCGTTCGGTGACTCATCGTAACGTTACCGGGCGTTACACTTTTTCATAAGTGACTCCCAGCCGCAACCTAATTTAAGACGTTGTCACGTCAAAAAGACAGATTTTATAATTTACAAAAGAGATTTCATTCTCTAGCACGTTGCAGAAATGCAGTTAATAAATGGACTTGTGCAAAAATTATGCAATTCAGAAATGCAGTCATAATATTATCATATTTTAAAGATAAAATAATTTTTTTGACAGTTATTGCAGACACAAAAATACTTCCTAGTTTTAAGAATAAAATGAGACTGTAACACTGTTTTTTTATTGCATATGCTGGTCCGGTAAATGATCACGCGGTATGATAAACGGCCACTGGATGGTAAGTGATCATTGCCGCCCATGAACATCCACAACGCTGGGATCATATTCTATCACCTGCCCATCGTAACGGGAGGGGAGCAGAAAGGAAAAATGATGGGAAGAAGAGGGGTATTGGGCATCCGACAATCGCAATCACCAAACGATCAATTTCCGTCGATTTCATGTGACACAGTAGTACCACCCATACCGACTATTAATGCTGAGTCATAACTGGCAACAGCTTGGCTCTACCACTTGCTAATATTTAAGTATATGTTAATATTAACACTTAAGTTTTAGCTAGTTTCTAAGCTTGATCATTTCTGAACAATACAGCCCTATTGAAACAAAACAATATTATTTTATTCCAATTTTCATTACAGTTACTAAACAAGGTCCAAAATATATTTGAATATTTATTTAATTCTTAATTTCCATCCTAAAATAGTATAAATCATGCGATATTTAGCAGAGTAAACGATGCGTGAATTTATAGCTGTTACGAGTAGTTCCAATGACCTATGGACACCTGCACCACTCGAGGCGGTTTAATATTTGGTTCGCCACAGATAGATCGAATATTCGTAAACTAGAACTGAGATACGACATACATTTTGTCAATTTATTTTATAGCATATCATTATTTTTGTAATGCAAATAAATATGGTATATTATTAAGTGATTTTTTATTAGGGTCATGGCATTACGGCTTTCAATTATTTTATTTAGATATATTTTATAAGCAGATACTTACTACTGCACTGTACTGCAGCTTTGAATGTACTGCATGGACTAATCATTAATAATCCTCATAATTCATTCGCATAATTGCAAACATCATGTACTCGTATTTATTTTTTCATATAAGGAACTCATGTACATTACATTCAATGATATCTTTATAATAGTAATTTATTTTTATTAAGTGTAAACGGGGAAATATTTTAAATTCCGAATGAATTCATTAACAACTTTTCAAACACGTAAACGCAGGTATCTCCTTTCTAATAGTGATTTTGCTTTATATAGCCAGTGAAATGTTCCACAACCAGTCCGATCAATAGATGAGCCAACTTCCTTGTCCATTGATTGAGCGGTTAACTTCAACATTACGTGTTTGATTTCTCCTATCTAAATACCAGCACACCGACCGCAAAAACATTATTATTTTCTTCAATATTTTCATAATAAAAAAACAACAAAGCTTAATGAAATTCCGGCTGGTAATTGGTATCAAATGAGATAATATTTTGAGAATGTTCGCAACGCAAAGATTCCACGTAGAGATTAGAGCGTTCGTTGAAGGGCATTTTATACTTGCATTGCGTATGATCACGTAGCGCTTATGAAAAGTGGATCAATAGACGAATCATGTGACTGCGAAGGCCGTCGGCCGCAGAGGGGATGCCTTGCCGGCTAGTAAATACCATTCGCAAATTAAATGCATCTCGCTATTCGTTTCATTTAGACGCGCAACGTAATAATCAACTAACAATTTATTCGAGATCGTGCTGAAGCAATGGTTGCACAAACCTTTGTCTATAGAATTATGGACTTTATTACGTCACGAACTAGGGTTATTGTCAGCTAATAAAGGCGATTATTTTGAAGCGTTACAGTTTAATCGATTATTTTTTTGCAATCGATTGCGGGGCTTTTATTCGCAGTGAAACATTTCTGGTTACTGCATTTGCAAATTGAATATAACTGAGATGTTATAATAAAATTCAATATTACTATTAGCGAAAATATAATCGATAACTAAATGGTTAAAGTAGATATTGTAAAAACCGAATTATACTTATCATGCGTTTTATCTTAATTATGGTAGCCACTAGCCAGATTCCGCGTTGCCGATAAATGAATCTATTTTTTTTTATTTTAATTCTTTAATAAGCAGAAGATTTTTGTTTTGAAGGTTCCACGTTTCAAGAACGATAATAGATATCTAACTGCAACACATTTAGCTTTTAATTGATCCAAAAAATACTTTTGTATTTAAGGATGCTTATGTTGAATTGTTTCATGAATATTTCATAAATATGAAGCCATTAACAAGCGTTGATTTCTTTGTAATAATTTTCGATTCTTTTTTATCTTTCACAACCAGCAATTAGGATAAGATGAAATTACAACAGAACTTAAGAGAACTTCCGTCGGGTGGATGGGGCAATAAGTGTGCAAAGTAACAAGTACACGAATAGGCGTGAATGGAATGGATTGAAGATTACTATGGATTTTTAGCAAATAAAATAATATTCTTTTGATCATCACAAGAAAGAATAAAGATCCCTGGATATACATACATTAGCAAATGAAAAAAGAAGCAAAATGAAGTTTTTCAATGGCTGTCACTCTATAAGGCACTATAATTCAAAATTGTACTTCTTTATAGTTTCTAACACATTTTAAATAACTCATGTATATTTAACAGTGCTATATACAGAATCACCGATATCATTAGCCTTACACCAGCCAAAACACAAGTCAATGAATTCTTTTAATTGGTCGTATGCAAATGCTTATCCACACGTGTCACGTGCATTGCACAAGCAACGAAGGTGCGGTGGGCGGATTTGGTTTATTTTGTAAGTACAGGTCACGACAGTACAGAACTATACTGGACGTGACAAGCCCACAACGGGCTGACTAATTGTCTCATACCTGTATTAATGGCTGCAATCTGTATGAGAAATTGTCCTTATGTTTCAAACGATTAGAAGGTGTGCTTTGTTTATTATTTTTATCTTAATTGATATCAGCGTTTATGGATTGCTGTATGCGAATTTTATGACAAGGAATAAAATAGACACGTTTTAAGATTCTCAGAATGCGATTATCTGAATGAGTTATGCAGATATTTTGAATAGACAGATGTTGATTTCTGCCTACAAATATTTTAAATACGCTTTTTATGTCCAGCTCCAGTCATTAACTTTTTATAGCTAAAGATATATCTCCCTTAATAATATTGTATCTCAGTAATTAATATCTCTACGGTATAGTTGGTTAAGAAGCCAGCTGCGTAACAAGAAGCTCAGATCGATTTCCGCCCCGAGTGAGATACTTGTGTGATCTACAAAAGTTACAAAAGATTTTGGGATTAGCGAGACTACACAATACTTGTATCTTTATGAGAGGCGAGGACTGCGTATGTGATTCTTGGGCGTTTTTATTTATATAGAAGGAAGAAGGAACTCTCCCTATTTTTTTCACTAAGCGTAGTTGAATTTTAATCCAAAGCCTAAATAGCAAACTGCATCTCTCTAGTGCAATGGTACCTTGAAGTATTCCAGTGACTGTACTAGATAGTTACTATCTACAAGTTACGAAATCTGTATCTGAATCAGCCCATATACGTCCCACTGCAGGACACGGGCCTACTCTACAATCGACAGTACGATTAAGAGTGGTTAGGCCATATAGTCCACCACGCTGACCTAGGGCGGGTTGGCGGACTTACATACCATAGAAATTCTTATAAACCGCTATGGTATGCAGGTTTTCTCACGATGTTTTCCTTCACCGTTTTATTGGTGATTGATAGTCAATCACCACGCACTACAAGTTACGAGAAATGAAAAAATATTTCGAGACGCTACATTAATCTTCAAGTTATTAATACAATAAAGCTCCCATAACCATCCGTTAGGAACTGAATACTTCCTGACGAAGTTTTAATGATCACTATAAATATTATTTCCACCACTACGGCCTACTTTTCATTGCATGGTTTATGTATATTGAGTATGTAATTTGCAAATAAATTGCCCTTATCTACTCTTAAATCACGTTAATGAATGTAAATTATTGCATGTTGTTTATGACTTTTTGTTTCTATCACTCATTACCACACAAATTGTTTGTAATGATCACTATCTTTTGCTTTGCATTTAGTAGTTTAGTTACGCCTTTTTTATTTATTTGTACTTCATATACTTTATTTTGAATACATGGACTTAATGGCTATGGAATTTTCTAACAGTCGAACCTAAGGTAATGCAGAGATGAGAAGAGGTAGGTGCGTAAAAATTCATTAAAAATAAATGGACAATGAAGTTGAATAGCATAGACTAAGACAATTACAATGTAAACAGACATAAATAACATAATTTACATACATTTTAACATATATTTTTTTTTCTGTTTATAATTACTTCTTTTTTTTGACAGCCTCCGTGGCGCACTTGGTTAGACGCCGCCTGTGAAACGAGAGGTCGCGGGTTCGATCCCCGCACCGAGAGAAATGTTTGTGCGGCCCACAAATATTTCTTCCGGGTCTGGGTGTTTGTGAGACCGAAAAGTCTCTCGTAGCTCCTGATACCCACGACACAAGAGTCGATCTTAGTGTGGGGTCAGGACTATGTATGTGACTGTTGGGTGTTATTTATTTATTTGTTTATTTTATAAATGAGTCTAACCATATGGTTGATAAAACGCAAATGTGTATTTAAATTCTGGACACAATTTGAATGCAATGTATACAACGTGATTGCTCTTATAAAATTAACAGTATTATACTTGTTTCGTTTGTAGTGTCCCGTCTTATATTACTTTAAAGCTTTAATATACCTTTCACAGTATAATTCTTAGTTTATAAATTAAACTTCGAGATAAACATTAGCTTGTATCCGTTCACTACAGGATATAAGTCTTTTCAAGATTACGCTATTACACGGTAATCAAGAGAGATTATAGATCAAATATCTAATAAATAAATTTGTTCTTAACATAATGAACAACGTTCAGTACTTTAACAACAGTTAACTTAAAATCTGGATGTATATTTTTATTTGTTCACTGAACTACTTTTTTTGCCATTAATGTTGAGATGAGCATGCCATTTGCCTTGTTGTAAGTGGTACGATCGCTCCTGGACAGTAGCGATGCTTGGTATCCCACTGCGCTCGCCATCCTAAGACATAAGATGTTAAGTCTCAATATATCCAGTAGTTACTCTGGCTACAATGTCCTCCCAATTTGAATCAGTGCGTTTACACTGTTTTTGACGCGAGTAATAGACATCGTGGTGGTACTTACTCAGGCGGCCTCTCACATTTCAGAGACGTACAATCAGAAAGAATTTCAAGAGTTGCTGTTAAGAGCAAAAATGATTGAGTTTCTGAGATTTATTATTCCAATATGACTTATGATTTCTAATTCCTATACACATAAGATGATAGTGCAGCTCGGGATTGTAAGTAATTTGAATAATCTTGAAATCCGTTAATTCCAGTCTTAATTGATAAACCATTATGCAATAGGATTAGCCATTTATGACAAGAATTGCTGTAATTGTTACTGAGTGTTAAACAAATTAGATGACACGGTCTCTGTGCATATAGTGTGTTCTTGTACTTGTCTATAATATATTAACTGGTTGAAACCAGTTATTTTTAAAAATCGTCGTAAGAACGATACTGAAATTTACAATAACATTTTTTTAAATTAATTCATATCACCTTATTACTGCGTAAAGATCCATTCACAATTCGCTAACCAGAGCCATATAGGCTGTTTGAACTCACATTCCTAAAGCTATAGCCACAACGTAAAACGCGTACATTAATGTGGGGTCAAGAGTCAAGACTAAAGACTATGTGTGACTGTTACATGTACATTTATTATAATGATTTATAATATTTCACATAATACTGATCTCGAATTATCCTTCATACGTTGAAGGTACTGCTGAACTCAGAGGCATTTAACGTCAGTTAAATACATAATAGTCGTGCAAGCACACACTATTGGCAAATTCTTCGCTAAGCGCAAGGCATGTGGTCTAATTTATCCTTTGTATCATGACGGACCCACGATACAATCAGATCACGACTGACACATAATCACATCTGTCAAAATCTTGTCGATTCAGGGCCGTCGACTTTGAGGCAATCCATTGATTGAAAAAATCGCTTTCGGGCAACTAGCAGTTGAACAGGGATGGATTAGAATGTAAGATTTAAAACAAGCATGTTTATGCTGATTGTCGCAAAATTATCGTCTCTCTCCAGTCGACACTTTTTGAAGTTCTCACTTCACTGATTTAGATGAAATACGATGTAGTCACATAGTCGTGTCACGTGTAAATTGTGGTCAATTAGTAACATTTGCCGAATCCCAACCATCTTTACTTAGCTTTCTTCTCTAATCAAATCAAAGGTTCACAATGTTTTCCTTTTAACTCATCTATAGTTCCGAGGGTTTCGTTTCAATGGCGGCGTTGTTCTTTTTCTTGTTTTCTGGTTAAATTTTATCCGCAAAACAGCTATTAGAATTAGCTAGCAGAGAAATTATTCACGTTATGAAAAATATTACCCGCTTCAAATTTATCCCGATCCATGCCTGCTGTTAACATTAAAAGACTATTGTTTGTAGTTTCTTTCAAAAACATTAACCTTGCTTCGTTACCTTCTGAACTCACATAAATCATACTCTGTACCATAGGTTGATGGATTGACAAATACGTCACACGACCTAAAATTAAAATTCACCGACACTATCATTAATGAAGAACGAGATCTAATGTCTGTTGTTTAAAGATTTAAGTACGAGAATGCATTTAATAGTCACGCCTGTAAACAATTACTATAACAAAAGGGATTTTATAAGTACTAAGGCCATGCATACAGTCTAGATAAAATAAATGGGTCGGTATAACAAGGGAAGTTTTTTGTTCAATAAGTCCATCAAATTAGCAAACAGGTTACCTGATGGTAAGGTATCACTGCCGCCCATGAATATTCACAACGCTTGAATCATATATGTGTTGCCGGCCCATCAGATCGTAAGGGGAGTGGAAAGGAAAAAGGATAAGAAGAGGTAAGGGGTATTGGGAATCCGGAAATTTTGCTCATCGAACGAAATACGACAGCCAAGGTCACTTCACATCGATTTCCTGTGAGACACGGTACCGCCCTGGATAAGCCTGCCCATTCATGCTGCGTCATGACTGACAACAGCTTAGTTCTACCACTTCCAACTGTCTCCTAGAGAAACGACGTTGGATGTTAGATGGGCGATTAGATGGGCGCCGTGGTTAATCTATGTATCTATCTGAAGACAAATTATAAGGATCAATGTAACCATAAAACTAAATTAATTTAGATTATGTGTGAGACGTTGTTTTGCCTTTGTGAAACCAGGCACATTAATTTTGTCAAAATTATCTACAGTGTGGCTCTACCACAATATCTACACCGCAGATCAATGATTTTTCTCCTAGTAGTGGTTGGATTATCAATTTGTTTTTGCTTTTTTTCCGTGGAGCATTCTATAGTAAACTTGGGCTGATGACATAGATAATATATACATAGATAAAATATTAGAGGACAAATTGCGAACAAGCTTTCAAATTACTAGTTGATGGATTAGTAGCGATTACAATCGTTATTAATGATTATATTTAATCAAGATTTAAAATCTTATTGATATTGCGTTGTTGGGTGGTGGGTATTGCAACATAGAAGTTCTAGGTGGCAAATAATTGTTTTTCTGGACTTTATATGATATGTTTATTTTATTTATTTATCTTGAATACTTGATACTATATTTCATTTTATTGGACATATTAAACATTTACTTACGTATCAATTGCACGCAATTTTTACGTCAGCAAAATGTATTGTTAAAAATTGCAATTACGAAATGACAAAAGTAAATGTTATTTACGAAATAACTTATTTACATTACGAAGTAGTATCAAAACGATTGTGATATTTTGACATACTTCATTACAAACACAGAGAAATACCCGAAGCGAGTTATCTAAAATACAAAATAACGAAGTACCTCACGACTTCCAAACAGACCAATGAAGCATTGTAAGGTCATTTAATGCCAAATATTAATTTGACAACAATATTAAACCCAAAAAGAAATATAAATATAAAGTAATCACTGACAAAATATTTAAAAGGTTGTTACTTTACGTCACGGATGTCGTCATCTATATATATAAAAGAGGAGGGTGACTGACTGACTGACGTATCAACGCACAGCCGAAACTATTGGAGCTAGGAACGTGAAATTCTCCACAGGAGTCCCTATTGTGACGTAGGTGAGCACTAAGAAGGGATTTTTGGAAATTCAACCCCTAAAGGGGTGAAAAGGGTAAAAACCTGTTGTATGGAAAATCGAAACCGTTAGAGTTACAATTGTCAAACTTGGCACTTTAGTTAGTCATTTAAAAAGGAAACTAATTGCATTCTTTATTTGTCTAAAATTAGTGATAAAGGGGTTAAAATAAGGGTTGAAGTGTTACGAGTTTCGGGTGATTTAATGACTATCTAATCAACGCACAGCCGAAACTACTGGAGCTAGAAATGTGAAATTTTCCACAAGGTTTTCTATTGTGACGTAGGTGGGCACTAAGAAGTGATTATTGGAAATTCAATCCCTAGGGGGGTGAAAAGGGTAAAAAAACTGTTGTATGGAAAATCGAAACCGTTAAAGTTACAATTGTCAAACTTGGCACTTTAGTTAGTCATTTAAAAAGGAAACTAACTGCATACTTTGTTTGTCTAAAATTAGCCAGAAAGGGGTTGAAATGAGGGTTGAAGTGTTACGAGACTCGGATGAATTAATGACCATCTAATCAACGCACAGCCGAATCTACTGGAGCTAGAAACGTGAAATTTTCCACAAGGGTTCCTATTGTGACGTAGATGAGCACTAAGAAGGGATTTTTAGGAATTCCACCCCTGAGCAGGTGAAAAGGTTAAAAAACGGTTTTATTGAAAATTGAAACCGTTAAAGCTACAATTGTCAAATTTAGCACTTTAGTTAATCAATCAAATACAAAAATAACTGCATACTTAATTTTTCTGAAAATGACCCTAAAAGGGTTAAAATAAGGGTTGAAATTTTGTAGAACTGAACTGTCTAATCAACGGACAGCCGAAACTACTGAAGCTAGAAACGTGAAACTTTACACAAGGATTTATATTGTGACGTAGTGTAGCACTAAGAAGGGATTTTAGGATATTTCTCCCCCAAGGAGGTGAAAAGGGTAAAAAACGGTTGTATGGAAAATCGAAACCGTTAAAGCTTCAGTTGTCAAACTTTGCACTTTCGTAAATCAATCAACAACAAACATAGCTGCATACTTTATTTTTCTAAAATTAACCCTAAAGTGGTAAGGGTTGAAATTTTGTAGAACCGAACTGTCACATCAACGTACAGCTAAAACTACTGAAGTTAGGAACTTGAAATTGTACACGGGCCTTCCTATTATAATGAAGAGCAGCACTAATGAAGGATTTACCGAAATTCAATCCCTAAAGGAGTGAAAAGGGTGAAATCGTGTTGTATGGAAAAATGAACCGTGAAAGGTATAAATTTCAAACTTAGAAGTTTAGGTATTTAATTAAAAACAAAAACAACTTCTTACTTTTTTGTCTTAAATTAGCGTCAAAGGGCTTAAAATAAGGGTTGTAATTTTGTATGCAAATTCTAAACTGCTGTTATTGGTACGAAAATTCGTAGTTTAGCTACCTATTATAAACACAAGAAATTGGCGTGCACTAATTTTGGTAAAATGGTACGAAGGGGATGAAATTTTATAAAAAGTATTTAGGGTTCCGTGGATACAAAATAACCAAAAAAATTGAGTTTGATGGTATAATTCAAGAACTGGATAGGGAAAGCATTATTTTAATTTTTACTAATTTTATACGTTGTTCATGAGTGTAAGAGTTTCACATTTACGATCAGGGAACAGGAAGGAATGGATGGAAGGTTGTGTTGGAATATCGGGCATAAGCAACTTTCATTTTAAATATCCATTAATGGGTTTCGCACAAATAATACTCATAAGTAAAATTGTGCGTAGTTCCGGGGTTATAAATTTTAGAGGGAGGAATTTATTATGTTTAATAGTATTTACTTATTATAGATAAATAATGACCAATTGTAAGGTTTTGGTTTTTTATAAGTAGAGTTAAAGCGGGAAATCATTGTTGATAAAGTAAGTAATAACATGATTTGCCCAACAGGATGCTCACTAATAAATAGTGACGTCATTCGGAGTTTTAGAATTTTCTCAGTTTTAGGGGAGAAATGAGGACATTACGCCCTGTAATAATAAAACATATTGTAAATAAAGTTAATAACGCGGACGAAGTTGCGGGCAAAAGCTAGTCATTAATAAATTATAGATTTAAAAAATATATATAACAAGCAAGTCTACTGGCGCTTAACACACCAAAAGTCACGACCAAGCATTTCTCAACCATCATAATGTTATTGCAATAATTAATCACGAATAGATACAAGACTACATTAAAATTCAAATGGTTCCTTATTCACGTGACTCTGACGTATCCGGAGAGCTGATGTAACGAGCTTAGATAACCTCATCACAATAAAAACATCATTTACATAGATATTTTTATGTTTTTTCATACCGTGATATATTGTGACGTCTACTTTCTAGTGTGGATGTGTGAGTTTTTTTGCTTGTCCGTCTTAGTATTTGGGATCGATTGTGGAATTACAATGTTTATTGATACATCTTCTCCATTGTTAGCCTCAGGAAGTCTACGGTCTACAGTTAAGGAAGAACTATATTCATAGTTAATGCAAGATCCATTTACCAGTCTGCCATTTCAATCTGTTGTTCGAATAAATGAAACTCTTCCACATTTATGGTATACAATTTATTTGATTCAACATTATTATAACAGCTGCCTTTTTGAAGCGGTAGAGCCTTGTCGTGTATTGACAATCTACGCGCTATGACGGTGACGGAAAACATCGTGTGGAAACTTACATATCATAGCGATTTCTAAGTTTCTACGGTAGTCCGCCGACCCGCACTAGGCCAGCGTGGTGGACTATATGGTCGAACCACCCTTAATTTTAATTTTGATTGTAGAGAAGGCCCGTGACCTGTAGTGGGACGTTATGGGCTGATACAGAGTCTTGCTGTAATTTATTAAAACTACATCACATGTGAGTAGGCTCAACTTGTATCACCGACCCACAGAAAACCGAGTAACGGTAATCCGTCCATTAACAGCCGCTCTTTGTAATCAATCTCTTTGTAACAAGAGATTTCATTAGATCTTTCGATGCATTTTATGTTTCAGTCAACAAGATAGAGAGATACGGTGCATATTTACACATAGCTAGGTGAAATTAGATATAACTATGTGAAATGTAATGAAGCGTAGAATTGTAAATACATAGTAATGGTAGCTATTTTAACGTAGAGAACGGCCATAAGTGCAAACAATCAATATGACCAAGATAACTAACTGAAAATGGAATTATTAATACTATGTCTAAAACTCAATTTACTTATGTCGTATCTCGCAATACACTAAAGCTTGTAATAACAATAAAAGCCAAAACGTCATATCTTACAAGTCATCACGTTCATATTTCATGACTCATGAGTAATTCTAGTTAGACGTGTAATTTGTAACATTTTAGGAAACTGGCAACATACAGAGCACTAATATGGTATGCTCGCTCGTAATGAAAGGTAATATGAAGCTGTAAATTGAATTGTGCAACTTACCCAGAGGCTTACCACGACTTTGATCGATGGCTTTGCATACACTAAGCTCGGATATAAATGGCAGTTGTGGTAGACAAATTGGCACGTGCAAACTGCATTGTTTTACATGGCAATATACTGCAATTTGAGTTTATTGTGAGATTTTTAATATTACGTTGCTGATTAATGTTAGCAGCCTCCATTGCCTTCGTTGTCTTTCAGTTGATGAAACACTGGCTGTGAAACAATAGGCCGTAGGTTCTCTCCACAACGGGATAAATGCTTGTTTTACTCACAAATATTTGTTTTGGGTCTAGTAAGACCAAACAGTATCTCGAAGTTTTTTAACCCTACTTATGACTCAAGCCCAATTGATCTCTATGTGGGTCAGGACTATATATAATGTGCATACTTCTTAAATGTATCTATTTTAAAAACTTGGAAACCTTCGTCTACTAACTGCTGTCGAAAAGTATTCCAAAGATCTGAAGTCTTTCAGCTAGTAACATACCGGCTTGATGCAGTACCATACTTTACCTCTCCCCTCCAGTTTGACCTAATACTTATATGGGATTGTGACATCTATCGAATTGAACAGGTGCAATTTCAAACAGAGGAGATATTAATCATGTCATTGCAGAATACGTTGTAAAATATTGAAGTTATTAATCAATGACTGATCACCGGACACCCTCGTTTAGTGAAGCCTATTTTATTCGCCACGTAGTTACGTCAAATTACCGATAATCTAATCGATTATAAATCGGAGGTTGCAGTTGCGACATAATTTGACCGGATGCGTGTGAGCGTGTTGGCGCCTTGCAAATGTTTGTCTCGACCGTGCATTGTATAGAATCGATTTGAAATGGAAAGGAAACGAGTATCGATAATATGTTTTAGGCATGTGAATATAACATGCTTTAATGTGTTTTAAATAGGGATGTTTGGATACTTGAAAAGATTTTAGGAAGCAAATATAAGGTTTTTATTGTTAATCAGAGAAATGCGTTTTACTACAGTAAATGTAAAAGAGTAGATGAATTTTTTTAAACTCATAAGTTTTACGTGCTGTTTAAATTAAGCGAATACCACCTTGCAACAATTACAATGTATGTATGTATTTTGTGTTGTTTCCTTTTCAAACTTAACAGAGCTTTGCCTATAAGGGGGTTGAAAACAAAAATATGGTAAAATAAACAAACATATTGACCGTTCATGTTGAAGAAGCTTATATTTTCTCAAATATTAATATCTGTTAATGAACTGGCAATATTCTTGATGCCACGCTTGATTTTATTACATCACTGTTAGAAATTAGTCTACCAGAATCGAAATTATTAATTCTATAATAGCATTACAAATTCAACAACCTAGTTCCTTCATGTTAGAAGAAAGGAGAATATGAAGGTGAGCTTAGTGCTTTATTCTCGTTGCAATTTGTATCAGTTATATTAAAGAGCAATATAAACCTGAACGTAATTGGGTTAATTACAAATTGAATTGAATTTATATCCGATGGTCGTTTATCTTTTATTATTGAATAGTATAATTATTTCCGCAAAGGGATCTTTAATAGTAAATGTTTTAAATAATATTGTCTATAATACTTAGGTAGCCGCTTTTTATTGAACTACATACATACATAAACGTCACGCCTGTGTCCCACAGGAGTCGGCAGAGACTATGGATCTCCACTTTGCTCGATCCTGACATACCACTTTCGTTTCGTCCCCTTTTATTTATCTTTTCATAAATTCTAATGCTTGAAGAGATTAATAAATGAATGAATTCTCTTCCTACCTCTATTGGACATGGGTGTGACCATTATGTATGTATGTTATTTATCTCAGCTAAGTATTCATACAATGAACGAAGATCTGGTAAATAGAGAGAAAATATAAAAAATAGAGATTTTTTTATGAGTTGTACTTCAAACTAACTAAACAAGCAAACAATAACAATAATTGGGCGAGTCATCCATCATTTGAGTGGATGCGAGGCTGTGCTTTCCGATACCTGGCTTACAGTGCCTAAACATAATTTACAATAACAAATAGATAATTTGCCGTCTAAATGTAGACGTAACACTTTCTTAAAAGTCAATAAAAAAATAGTATGGGAAACAGAGTTAAGAAAGACATTTTGTAACACTATTATGGGGATAGTTTCGCACTCGGCTAATGCGAAACTAATACGAATTATTCACCGCAAAATGCAATGTTGATTGATCGAACTATTTATAAACTTTATTGTATACTAATGCTTTAAATAATGGTTTACGTAAAGCAGTGTAGGGGTGACACATTGTTCGTAGGATATTTGTGTTTGCTTGATTAGCGTATGAAATATGAATTCATCATGGTGACCCACGCACGTTATTCTTGTTTCCAATTCAGCCTATGTAATATGTATACAATTCCAAATTCGTCTGCATAATTGTAATGACCTGTGAGTAGTAAAGTCGTGGATGTCAAACAGCAGTGTAAACGCACTGTTGTGTTCCGGTTTGAAGGATATTGCAGCCAGAGTAACTACTGGAAATATTGAGACCTAACATGTCTTATGTCTCAGGTTGGCGAGCGCAATGGAATGCCAAGAATTGCTTTGTAATTCGTGTTGTTGTTCGGTTTTGCTACGGTCCATGAACGGTCGTATCACTTACCATCAGGCGACGAGATGCTATCCTGGCCATTCATTGTAATAAAAAAATACTAGCTTGAAGTGGCAATCGACTGACCACATATGTCGCAGAATAGATAACCGCTGGAGTAAACGTGATCTGGAGCGGAGACGGTGTTTTGGCAAAAGTAGCGTGTGACGCCTTCTAGTCAGTCTCCCAAGTTACGCTGCAGTGCTCAGTCTAAGTCTAAGTGTCGTCCCACTTTGTTCTGCTAGTATAAAAATTGTTCAAATGCCTGTCACTTATCATAAATTATACCTGAATGTAATATTGTATAGGTATAATATTTTCATTTAAAAACTGAACATACACCCTATTTGGATTGTCGAATGTGCCTAATGAGTGTTATTAAAGAAATCAGATCCTTTTAGGTACTGACCGTTGGTATTTCATACCGAGTTGTACTATTAGTTTTTCAGACTAAATACTTACAATCACATACGTGGGTCATTACATTAATTGAGTGCGTTCATTTTTGTGAGCTTTAATGTCTTAATTTATACATTTTTTACTATAATAAACCACACCCTGTTTAATCGCTGGAAGCATGTACTAGTAAATGGTAAGAGGTCTAATCATCTGCAGCCAATCGAAACTGTATTTGGACAACATTGCACTAACTATAGGGTGTGGTGCAATAACTTTACCGTGGCTAATTAGATAAAGCTGAGACAGGATATAACTCAAGTATGTGTAGTTGAAAGATTAAATGACTACAACATTAGTTTTATGTAATACAAATAGATATACCGAAGGAGATATACATATATATGATAGGTATATCTATGGCCGGCCGGCATAATTATGTCAAACTGTTGGAAATCTGGTATTCCATATGCTGAAACCAAAACGCGATGTAGTTGTGTTAGTTACTTATTTATTCTTCTTGTTTACTTCTATATGCTTTCCACTAACGTGTACTAAAGTTGCTATTACGAAGATCGATACAACTCGAATATCCTACAACTACCTGCATTATCTATTTAGAATGCAGATTTAAACACAATAAAAGTTAAACTTAATTAATTAATGAAAGTATCGCCAAGTCCCATTCGAAGAAACAGTCATAGGTAATTTATATGTGCATATAATTATATTACCAGAATTAAATGCTTGGAATAAGACCGCCTTGACTTACTTGATTGATTTACATAGTAATTAAAACAGTGCTGAATCACAATGTTATGATGCCCCAGGCACAATATCTTAGAGACCTTGTCCCTAAAAAATAATAATTTCATTAGAACCCAGCGGTTTGAATATGTTTTATTTTACATGGTTTTCTGTGTATGAACGTAGGTTTTATTCTGACTCTATGAGGGATAGGGCTTTATCCATTAGGTTAAACCGGGACGGCTCTATGAATGAATAAATTTAATTAACATTAAGATAGAAAGTGGGTACATACGAGGTAGCTTCGAGCCTCCTACATTTTCTTCTGATTTACCAATCAATGCCATAACAAAACTGTCAGTGTTTTTCACATTTCAATGCGAGTATTTTATAATTAAACGGGGTCATCTAAAAAAACCTTTGAGCCCAGAAAAAGTTAATAAAAAAGTTAATTATTAATTTACCTAAACTAAAACTTAACACTTTTGTTTGCCCAAATCGATCGACTTATTAAAATTATTGGTACCACGTCGAAATCACAAATATTGCGAATGAATATCCACGTAACATATTATGAATATGTTTTTATTTAATATCATTGTTATTCATAAAACGAAACCAAGCCAATGTGCATTCTGACACTGATTGTGATAGCAATCTCTATATTACAACACCAGCACATGTTCGTGGGTTTATCTAGATATAAATATCTGATACATAAAATGATAGCGTATGTTACTACAGCTGTGGTTGTTTATGATACCTATCCGTTTTAGGCAGTCTAGAAAATCAAGAGGTCATTAATGTATCTGTAATTCATGTTTCAAGTTCAAAACTGTTTTTATAGATCTATACAAATATTATAAAGAGGAAAGATTTGAATGTTTGCATTCAATGGGCTATGAAACTACTGGAACAACTCATAATTAACAAAACAACTTAACACAGTAAAAGTTAATAAAATTATCGGTAAAAAGTCAACAAGTTGTCGTAAGTGTCTCCAATACTGCCAATTATAAGGATTTGGGCCCCAGATCAATAGTGCTTTGTAAGTACTATGTATTGACTTGTTATAAGAGCTATATAATGAATGATTGACTATTTACAACCCGTAAATTCATATCACCACATAAACAATTAAGACTTATTTTTAAATACATATATTCAATTACATACATACATAAACTCATGCCCCCTACGCAGAAGGGGTAGGCAGAGGTGCAACCAGGACACCCGCGTTTCGCCTTGTACTCGTATTTTACGTCCCACGATGTGGTAGGTGGCGAACCTATCGCCATATCGGGCACGAATTCCTGCCTCAGGGCGGATAATGAATAGAAAAATCCAATATCGGTTTACTCGACCCGAGACTTCAGCTTTACAATCATACAGCACAACTAGTAGTGAAATATAAAATTTAAGGATTATAAATATTAAATTTAATTTAAATTTAAGGATTTAATTTAAAACATTCAGTTAGCATATCCGCCAGCATACGACATGAGAACATTCCAATGCACTTATTACCATATCTTACTTGAATTAATTAACAACCGTAATGTTTTCACGCCCGAGTTCTCTCACAAGGCGATAAATTCTCTCACTAGTGTGTATGATAAAAACTAGACCAGTTTCTTATATGGAGCTATTTAGAGAATGATCTGCGAGTGCTTGTATATCGAATTTGCGATTTAGGTCAGTGTGGAAACTTCCTTTTTGTATAGCTATTTATTTCACACTTAATGATGTTGGTGTTATTAGAACTGCATTTAAAGAGCTTTTAAGAGTATATTTTGTTGAGCATTAATAAAACTGAGTGTCCAGCACAACAAAATCGGTGCCGACCTTAAGGAGACTACTTTCTTTAAACTTCGTTTGAAAAAGAACAGGTCATAGCTCTCAGGAAACACCAAAGCAGGGAACTCGTTCCAGAGCTTGCACGTGCGGGGTAAGAAAGAATGCTGGAAACGTACCGTTCTCGGATTCGTTAAATTGTTATTTATTTAATATCCCGAGATCTAGACACCTTGATATGTAAAAGTCGTTTTGGTAGATGATGTAAGCAAAATATTGGTGTCTACGCTATAAAACACTACATGCTTCAAGTTCACTTTTTAGTAAATAAATTAATTATTTTCTACTTATATTAGATTTTTTAAACTGCAATGAATGGCGTGCGAGTATGGCGTTCGCCTGATAGTAAGCGAAACGACCGCTCAAGGACAGTAGCAAAACCATACAACACCTTGAATAATAAAGCAATGCTTAACATTCCACCACGCTCGCCATCCTGAGACATGAGATGTTAAGAGTCAATATGTCTAGTACAATCTCTGGTTACAATGTCCTTTGAACCGAAACCTAACAGTGCATTTATATTGCTGATTGGCGAGAGAAATAGACATTGCGGAGTCTCACATATGAGAGGTTTACATATTTTAGGTTAGAATATTGCATACAATAAAAATCTTTGCATTTGAGCCAAATGAGAATAAAACTCTCAAACTGGCTCAATAAACAAAATTCAGTTACCTAATTATGTGGCAGAAAATTGTGCTATTGACCGATTCGCCGCGACTTCGTAATGTTTTTGCAAGTTTGACCAACAAGATGTTACGAATCGTTTATAAATTTATCACTTACCTATTTATACAATTGACATATGTTGAAATTTTTCCACTACTATTAAGGTTGGTTTGTAGGGCAAATTAAGTAAGTTCTTAGGATACGGGCTCGTTAAGATATTTCCTTCAACCACAGATACCGCAGCCATTTCTAAACGAATGATTTGGTATCAAATGCTTAAAGGAGGCAATAAATTTTCGTTAAATGAAAACTATTTCTTGTAGAGCAGTCCGTAGGCTTTCAGTCTTTGACATTAATTTAATCAATAAATAAATCTTTAAAAGCCGTTTACAACAAATTATACCTAGATACTCGATAAAACCTTTCCTTATCAAATAATTCTTAGTTAATTATGCTTTATTATCTCTCACTATGGGACGCTTCCTAACATACATACATACATAAACGCATGCCTTTTTCCCGGAAGGGGTAGGCAGAGGCGTTTTCGCCTTGTATGTTCGGTCCCACGATGTGATAGGGGGCGAGCCTGTCGCCATATCGGGCAAAAATTCCTGACTCCGGGCTGATATAATTAATAGAAAAATCCAATATTACTATTCGAACCCGATACCTCGACTTTGCAAGGGTGCCGTAATACAACTACGCCACCGAGGCAGACGCTTCATAAATTATTATAGTAGTTATGAAATAGTTAGTTAACTCAACTTATCACATACTTACGTGGAGGTGTGTCTTGCTATCTTATTGTAAATACATACCTACCGAAGACTATAGTTCACCATGACCCGACAAAATATTTGATCGCCTTAAGGGTTTCATTTGATCTGGTTCTTACAAGGCGTGGTGTATAATTTGTTCAGTAAATATTGTAACACGACATTTTGATAAAACGATCTTGTTTAATCTCAATGCAACTACATCATTTTGAACGCTATCCTTTTATGGTAGATTGAATTTGCAAAATATGCTAATGCATCTTAGACATACGTTTAGAACCATTAGATTTCAATTTGTAAATATGTTTCATCATCATCTCAGCCACAGGAAGTCCACTGCTGAATATAGGCCTCCTCCAAGGATCTCCACATCGACCTGTTGGAAGCGGCCTGCATCCAGCGACTTCCTGCAACCTTAGGCAGGTCTGTCCGTCTACCTTATCGGCTGGCGTCCGACCATTAGCATGCCTGTACGAGGCCTCCACTCTAGAACCTTTCAGTCACAACGGCCATCGGTTCTACGAGCTATGTGCTAGGCCTACTGCCACTTCAACTTGCTAATCCTATGGGCTATGTCGGTAACCTTTGTTCTCCTACGGCACGAATATCGAGTATAGTTTATTTGTAGGATAAAATCGGCAAATGAATAAGGGACCCATGGGATTGTAAGTGAACATAGCTTTACTTTCATACCCACGACACTGGAGGTCATAGGTGAAAAGTTACCAGCATTTACAAAACAAGGTAGTCTGTGACTCTGATTTGTAAAACAATGGTGGCGACCTGGTCCAACGTTTTAATGGTGTAGTCTCAAGAAAATACGGCGGATTGCTAATATAAAATAACTTTGATACAACGACAAAATAGTAAATAAGTAGACAACTTAAGTCAAATTTGTTTTGAAAAAAATGAACAAGTTCGATCGAGACGATCAATAATTAAATGTTCTGCTTTCTAAACTTTTTTTATCTGAATCATCAATCACCAATTTGATTAAAAGATGAATATAAAACTTATTAGGACTAAAAAAGTATTCTATGAATACAAAGTTAATAAGTCTTCGTATAGTTTAGGAGAGGACTAGTATATTCGTTCCGAGTATGGAAGTAGTTTTAGCATGAGCTCCTAATTGAAATTTATAACATACTTAGGTATATCAAGATCTTAGGATTTTTAGTTACGTTATTGGAATATTTTTTGCTAACATTTTCTAAGACTTTATTTAATAAGTTTATTTAAGTAGTTTATCTAGGTATGTAATATATCTTATTATATTACCGGACAAATAAATCATTATTTATAAAAATAAACATAAATAAATCACAGTCAATATAAATGCGATACTTCATTCGTAAAACACCATCGATTCAATTAAATCCTCTAAACTCAAAATGCTTCACTTTTGCAGTGTCGGTGCAAAAGACATTAGATATTCCAACAACAGTAGGTTTATTAATTTAAATTGAATCTTTAGTTACACTTTCGTCTCTCATTCTCTAAATCATTAACTGTGACAGCCTAATGATACAGTTTTAGAACCTATTTTAAATATCGAATGAAAGCTAGTTTAGTCTCCTTCGCTCAAATTCAATTCAGAAGTCGTTCGAAAGGGACCGAACATTCGATACCTAAGTAAAATAGTTTTTAAACTGTCTATGAATAAAGGCGAATTAAACGCGTGACGGGAGCATTAAGCAACCGGCAATGATCCGTCGCCGTGAAATTGGATATTTCACTAGCTTATTACCGCACTCCCCTTTGTAAGTGATGTTTTAAAAAGCGATTCGAAAGAAGATTGATAAGTTTGCAACCTCTTTTAAATTGAATACTCGTCAATAACAATATTTAAATGAGATTCTATGCAAAGAGTAGAATAATACTATAAGAAATTCTATGGCTATTAGGACTACAGTCACCTATAAAAACCATAATATTATGAATCCGAAAGTCGGTTTGTGTATTTTTTTCTTTCACTACATGATCTGTCTTTATAAAATTTTTCATAAACGGTATCAGAAAATAGTTTATTAGTTTATCTTGTGCCATTTTTATTAGTCTATTTAATACGAGTTGAATCAGTTGCTGTAATTTGTTATCAATCACTATGCATAAACATTTAAGTATTTTCGTTTACTATAGACATCTAACGGTAAATACTTGAACTAAATAGCACCTATATTCGTAAAGCAAAAACCGTAATTATTTTATTAAAAATACGGCACTGATTTTTCAAAAACCTAAACCTAATAAGAACTAAGGTGCAGATAAGGTGCAGATCCAAAAAGTATTCGATAAATTGGCGGCGGTCAATACGGAGCAGTTACTCAATATAGATTGTCCTATTGAATTGTACGATGCATCATGCAATAATCAAAATATTTAATGATATATGTATATGAAAACAGTTATGTTTTAAAAATAGTAAATAATAATAGTAATAGAGGTAAGAATTTATGGGTAACACAAAATATATTAACATTAATTAAAGAGAGAGATAGACTATTTAATACATGGAGCAACGACCCTAGGAATATGTTAAAAAGATTAGAATATACTAAATACCGGAACAAATGTAATAAAGTGATAAATAAAAGTAAAAATGAATATGAAAAACAATGTATAGCAGATTGTCAAAAAGATATAAGGAAACTATGGAATAAATTAAATAAATTGTTGGGTAAGGACGTACAGTCATTAGATAGCTGTATATTGAGGAATATGACTGAATATAGTAATATTACAGATATATGTAACAAGTTTGCCTCGTCTTTTGAATATGAAATTGAACAGATTAGACACAAATGCAGTGAAAAATGGCTAGATAGATGCAGTTATGTAAAAAATATTAATAAACAGATGACATGGGATCCAATCAGTAATGATGATGTCGCCAAGGTAATACAAAACATGTCGAGTAGAAAGTCGCCAGGCGCAGATTTAATTCGTATGAGTGATATAAAATTAATCGCCGATAAAATAAGCCCAGTAATGACTCATCTAGTTAATCTTAGTGTATCCAAACAATTTTTTCCTGACAAACTTAAAAAAGCCATAGTAAGACCAATACATAAAAAGGGAGATAGACATAAATTTACCAATTATAGACCAATAGCTATTTTATCTAGTATAGATAAAATTGTAGAAAAATGTATTGTAAACAAAGTTAATACTTATTTGAGATCGAACGATGTTATAACTGAAAGTCAATATGGGTTTCAAAGTGGGAAAAGTACAACATCATTAATAGCCAAATTTACTAATGATATCAATGAACATTTAAACAATAAAAATGTGGTTATAGCCGTTTTCTTTGACTTTAAAAAGGCTTTCGACACCCTGGAGCACGAGACATTACTTAAAGCTATGGAAGAATGTGGCATCGGGTGGCCGCTAAACCAATGGTTCCGCGACTACTTGGCTCGACGCACTTACAGTGTTGGGGTCTGTGACAGGCTGAGCACACCGCACCGCGCTAACTGTGGGGTGCCACAGGGCTCTGGTTGTGGCCCTGTGTGTTACCTCATGCACGTTAACACTTTATGTAATGTTATAAAACACTGTACAACATATATGTTCGCAGACGATCTATGCGCAACCCTAGCAGGAACCAATCTAGAAGAGATGTGCAGTCTCGTGCAACAGGATGTCGATAGCATTGTTAAATGGTCTCACGACAATGGAATATCACTCAATGCCCAAAAGACAAAAATGTTAATAATAAGGTCACCTCACTGTAAAATCTCGAAGTCGTCATGTTCTATCATAACTCACACATTTGATTGTGTCCATAATCCAATAAACTGTAACTGTGAGATAATTGAAATTGTACCCTGTGTAACTTATTTGGGTGTAAAGGTGGATGAATTATTTTCTTGGTCCCATCATGTCAACTATGTTTGCAACAAATTAAGAATTTTATTAGGCAAATTTTATCATTTAAGACATAAAGTTCCTCTCAAAATACTCAAATGTATGTACATGTCATTAGTAGAATCAGTAGTATCATATGCTCTCGACAGCTATGGTTTAACATTCAAATCATACACAAACAAAATAGAATCATTACAAATCAGATTTTTAAAACTACTCGTAACCAATAAAACCAAAAATAAATGCAAAGAAAATTATTATAAGTTATTTAAAATATGTAACATACTACCTGCCAAATTAAAACACAGGCTTCTGTTGATTACGAATAACCATAGTTGTGGAGAGCTGTTGGTACCGCTGCAACACAATAAGTCAACCCGAGCGGTATCGGCAGGGAGATACGTTGTACCAAGGGTCCACAATTACTACGGAGACAGGACACTACGTAAGCGATTACCCTACTTGGTAAATGGTCTCCCCTCCGAAATCGCAGCACGAATTAATAAAAAAAAAACTAACATTAAAATTATCAAAAAGTATCTGCTATCAACATTATAATTAGGCACTAGCAACTAGCAATATATGTAAAACACCACTATGTACTCACAGACAAACCAAGAAATTGGTTTTGTGAGACTAATTGTATTTTTTTGTTATTACTCTTAAATATAATAATAAATGAAAAAAAAAAAATCGCAAATTAAATAGACTGCACACTTCATGCATTATCTTACAACGCTTAGTTTTCCTAAAACCAGCGGCATTTAATCTGTACCCTATACTAATAAATAAAGTTTGTTTGTTACCTTTAATATCAGAAACTACAGGTTCGAATTGAAAAAATATTTTTATGTTGGATAGGTCATTTATCGAGGAATGCTTTAGGCTATATATGATCACGCTATGACCTTTATGAGATAAGCAGTAGTGAAAAATCTATCAAATAGGAAGAAATTTTATTAGTTTTTCGTGGTTCGATATTCTAAATTAATAGACAGAAATGAATATTTTGGCCGCCATTTTGATAAGTGTATATGGACACGGGCTGAGCCGGTCCGGACTGCTAGTATACGATAAAATGAAGCAATGTCTTAAATATAACGCAGCCGACATTCGACGTCATACATTTAAGAGAAATGAATGCGATATAGATATGCAAAAGTTACGAAATTAGTTACCTTTTTAAAATTTTCATCGAAAATATGAAGTATATTTGACATACCTAGCTTGGATCACCTAACAGCATTACAAACGATCCTTCGCTAAATATAAAACTTTAGTAAATAATAGCTGTGCCCGCGACTTCGTCCGCGTGGAATTTAGTCTAAGTTACTCTTTACTATATCAGCTACCTGACAATAAAAGTCCCGTCAAAATCGATCCAGCCATTTCAGAGATTAGCCGGAACAAACAGACAGACAGACAGACAAAAACAATTTAAGGTCATATTCGTTATAGGTATCGTATATATAACGATATGTAGTTGACACTTCAATTTTATTTATATGTATAGATTATTTCAGAAGGTGGCTTTAATTTAAAAGCTACAGGGTATAATAACATAAAATAAATAAAACACCAATGTAAATGTAACATCCAGTGATTACAATTTTTATTATCTATAATAATTTTGATTAATACAATCAAAATAAATACAACAATTTCAAAACATAATATAATTCGGGTCCAAAATGGATATTATCTATGACTACGTGTTACTTAGCTTCTTTTATTCTATTATGCATAATTATCCATTACGAAATGCGTTCTTACATACTATTTTATAAATAGTAAAAGTAAAAAACAATAACAAAACAGTTAAAATTTACTCAAACTTAGCAACGTTAACGAACTTATGCAAATAACGGATAGGAACATAATGTACATGTAATGCTATATGTGTAGTTGACAGCCTCCGTAGCGCAGTTGGTTCGACTTCGGGTGTGAAACATGTGGCCGCGGGTTTGATCCCCGCACCGAGACAAATTTTGTGTAATCGACAGGTATTTGTTTCGGGTCTTGGTGTTTGTGAGACCGAAGTCTCTCGTAGTTTCTGATACCCACGACACAAAAATGGATCTTATAAGGGGTCAAGACTATGTTTACTAAAGTTGGTTTTTAAGTTATTGTTCGACATCCTGCCAACTGAATATAAATCTTATTAAAATGACTTAAGGGTTGAATTTTGTATGGCAACAAGTAATAATTGTAATATGTTTTTAAAGTCTGAATATTATATGGAGCTATGCTTACACAGTTACAACATTTATTACACCAAATATACTAGAATATTACTGACCATAATCACTACTTTGACAGATGCATTTGTGAGATGGTACAATGAAGAATTATTGTCTTTAGCATCTGCAGGCATCTTATTTTTATATCTATGTCTTAACATCCATACACAATTACTAGAAGGATTTTTTGTCACTAAGAGTTAGGGCTTTAGTTTAAAACATATAAAAAGAAATTAAAAAAAATATAAAATTCCTTTAGTAAAAATCGTAAAATATTTTTGTGATGCTAATATTTTGTTTACGAGTGACATATTTACAGTTGAGGCGTAAGACCTAAGTTTGACATGAAAATAACATATATACTTCTCATCAGAAAAATCTAAACACTTTGCAAGTTTATGTTTTGTAAGGATTATCAGAAACAATTGTATATATAATATGTCAAATGTCGTTTATTGGTGAATAATATGAGGTTTTCAAATCCTAATGTTGATGTTTTAGATTCAAATTAAATTTATACACATCTTTCTTATAAATAATCCTTGCGAAACATAAACGTGCAAGGCGTTTCGATTTTTCTGATGAGAAATATATTTTCGACGAGTTAAATACCAAGCTTTCGAAGTGACCCACACCTTACGCCGCATTCACAAACTGCTTCTATCTTTTTAAATTATTTGTCTACTCGTTTTTATTCTTAATATAGAGAATATATATATCGCGTATAGCTGTTAAAATTAAAATTAATTCAATCTAAATCACACATTCAAAAAACAATCGCGCATGCAAATGCACTTCACTACATATAATAAAAAAAAATGCAACGCCAGCATAAGATTCTCAAAGATATTATACAGAACTAAAATTATTGTAAAATCTTATTTATAGACAGTTTATAAAACTATTTTAATTATCAATTTTGCCTTTTGAACAAAATTGAATTCAGTTTAAGCAAAGTAGAAAATAAACATTCGATAATTAAAATAGGATTATGAATAAGGGTGTTATACTTTACATCTACATTAAAATCACATATATTGTGCTAACATTACTCGCCTAACACTTATGCCGATATGCGTTCGGTTCATGTATCTACGAAGCGTGATATTTCGATTAAAATCCATACTAATTAAATTAGAACGTGGAGATAAATATGGTACTATTGATTACACAGGCTACACATAAATGCAATTTAATATGTAATTATTACTAGTGTCTGTAAAGTGTGCAGTCGAAACCGATATTTCATACATAATTACTTTATTATATCTTGATGGAACAAATTGCTATGTGCTGGACAAAGGTGACAGTCATTCAACACTGCTTTAATGTTAAAATTCAAAGTCACGGTATAATTTACGTGCCATTAATAATCGACAAAATCGCATCATTTAGATATCTAAGCTTTTATAGTAACTGTGACTCACTCTAAACCTTGAGACGATAATCAAAATTTAATTTTGCTATATCATCTCCGTATCACAAGATTTACCAGGAATTTCTGATTGTAACACGGCTTTTATCGTTAAAATTATGACTCACTAGACTTTGAGATGGTCACCAAATATAGTTTTGCTATATCATCTCCATATCACAATATTTACCACCGATCCGATTTTTACTTACACAGCAATGACTAAGCACTTTTCAGACTTGATACAGTTTATATAGACTGACATAGCCTATACAAGTATAATTTTCTGTGATATGTAAAGTTACTAAACCGCAATAAGACAGCGTAGTTGACTGCAGCCTAACTCTTCTCAAAAATCGAAAATACAATTGAATGAGTTTAGGCCGTAGTCCATCACGCTAACCTAGAACGTATTGGCAGACTTTACATACCACAGATTTTTTTAAGAATCGCTATGGTAGGTTTCCTCAAGATGTTTTCTTTCAACATTCAAATGTTATACAGATTACATGTAGTATATACGCGCGACACACGACAAGTTACTGGGCGAGTATGTTGTCCGACGTGATGAGCGCGTATCGATATCGTCATACGTTGCAGATGGCCTGGTAGGCCTCGAGGTGGTCTCCGGCAGAGGGCGTGAGTGTGAGCTGGCGGCTGGCCTTGAGGAAGATCACCACGCCGGGCCTGGCCGTGATGGGTTCGGTGTCACACGCCGTGCCGCAGCCCGATGTGATCAGAATGAGGCTGGGACTGGGCCGGATCTGTGTGTTGTAGGGTTCGTCGTTCTCAACCTGTAGAGGAAAAATGTAAGAGTTTTCATAAGGATTTGTTATTTTCCAAAACATCTTACGCCCGAATACTAACGCCATTAAAATATTAAGTTGCTCTTCAGTGCCCTCGACCCACTTAGCCAGTATATTTAAGTGGGATTTGCGTAGTTAAGCGCAACACAATATTTAAGTATTAGGGCAGAAGAGTATTATCTGTCTTTCGCGACGCAAAACGAGTTGTATTATGTCAATTATGCATGCAGAAAAAAACTGTTATTATTGTATAACAAACCACATTTCTTTAACTGATAAAATCTAATACCATGTAAATTATACTTCCTGACAAAAATGTACTTGAACTCAGTATAACTTAGTCTTAGTCCACGTATATTTCCAAACGAAAATAATTTATTTACATATAGATAACGCGATAAAAATGTACTGACTGTTATCATCACAATTAAAAATATAGCAATGGGATTACAGATATTTAATATTTACTCCCGACAACAGTGGCAGTTGTTTGTTTATGTGAAGAGGCGGGGGGTTCAAAGGTATTTATAACGGCTTTAGATTTTTGAAAGACCGCAAATTTCTCGTGGTTTCTGACATACGCGATATAAGATGATATATATTGTGTGGTCACAACGATGAGTGTGATTGTTAGTGCGTTTATTAAACAGGTTCTTACAATAAATAAATAATAAATACACCCAACAGTCACATACATTACAATCACATAGTCCTTACCTCAGATTAAGATGAATAAGTCTTATGTTGTAGGCATCAAGAACTACGATGGACTTTTCGGTCTCACAAACATCCAGACCCAAGACAAGTACTTGTGAACCTAACAAACATTTGTGCGGTGCGGGAATCGAATCTCTCGTTTCACAGACGGCGTTAAACTAACTATGCGACGGAGGCTGTCAAATAGGAAGGAAGGAATAACACTATACATGTTTTTTGGCTGAGGAGAGAAGAACACACACACACACAAACACACATACACGCGCACACACGCACGCATGCACGCACGCACTCATACACACGTACACACAAACACACGCACACAGAGAAAATCACAAATTATACAAAAGTAAAGATAAGTACCCTGATCTTAATAACAGCGAAGTCAGGCACGGGCGGGCGCCAGATGCAACTGTGCGAGTCTTCCAGCTGCGGGTTGAACAACAACTGCGCCTTGGCGTAGCTGCTGTAGTCCAGCATCTCCACTAGCGTGGCCACGTCGATGTGTTTGGGAGTGAGGCCGGCGCGGACCACGTTGTCCGAACACGCCATGCACTCGATGCAATCTAGAAATTACATAAGTTATACATGAGTATTAGAATTTTTGTGAAATATTAATTTATTTAATCTAATTCGCGATAAAATCCATAAAAAATTGTTTTTATAAATGTGTAACATTCGCGTAAATCTAAGAAACCATAATAAAATATACAAAGCACAGGCTTAGCCCTTTTGGAAAAAAGCGTGAGTTTATGTATGTAATTATAACATTTTAAAGTGTAAGGAATTTGTGCTAAAGACGATAATAACAATGCAACGCTTCTAAAATAGTCACGAAAGTTAAAGTGACGACACAGTCTCGATTTAAAATCGTGTAGTACAACAAATATTAGAAAATCTTAGTGGTTCTGAACAAACTAGTTTTGAAAATATTTTCTTTATATAAAAATACTGTATATTTTATTACTTATATTACAACAAGGTTGTTTAAAAATAAAATAATTAATGACACCAATCTGTAAGAAATACAAAGCAAAGCTATCTTATCGTCAAGATAATCAGAAATGATGCAATGTTATTGAACTTGTTCATTTTAAAGGTTAATGATAATTATATTGATAAGAGGGAGTTTCCATGTTGAATTTAATTTCCCACTAATTATTCTAGCATTTTCAAAAAGAGTGCAGATATGTGTAACTAATAAGTTTTAAATTTTACAAGCCATATTTGAGACTGATTTGATCGCCATTAAATGATAATGATCAAACAATGCAGCATAGTGTTTATTGAAAGTTATAATTCTATTGAATGTAAATGATTTTACAACAGTAAACAATTATAAAAACAGTTCACAAACTCCCGAAATACATCCGGCAAAATAAAACACGGAGATATGCCCGGAAAGTAACTCATTGTGCAGTCACATTTCACTGCAGATAACAGTACAATGTTTCATATTATTATGTGAATATTATTTTAGTAGCACCCCCTACTGTTCTAATATTATATGTATATTAGATCTTAATATATGGCCAGTAACACTGCGTTCCATAACCAGAGTTAAGGATGTTGCTCAGAAATCGGCCTAACTAAAGTGGGCTTAGGCGGACCACGTCATCCGGATGCACCCAAAAAGGTTGGCAAAGATTAACACTCAATGGATGCCTAAGGATGGCAAGAAGGCGACGAGGCAGGACTTGGAAAAAGTGGCGTGACGAGCTCGACCAATTTAGAAGCATTTGGATGGTATCAGCAACTGATGTGATAAGTGAAAGGAGTTGAGGGAGACCTTTGCCCAACAGTGGGACAGACTAAGTTATACATATAAATAATATGTCCTGTTGCTATGTATGTACAGGCCTTTTCGACGATAGAGGTCAGGCATAAGATCAATAACTTATGCTTATGTGGACTAATGAATGAGAAGTTTTTTAAAAAAATGGCGTCACTAGTTTTTTACATATAACATTTTGTTGGTCATTGTTAAATTTCAATTGACATCTGTTCAAATACAATTCTGGCGAAATCGTGGCGAAATTTACATATTTTGCAAGTCATAATATAGTTTGTCGCTTCATTGATACATTGGCAGCGTATGTAGGCCGCAAAAGATGAGGTGTTTAGTTTTGCAGAACATTCAATTTAAATTATATTTATCGATTTTTTAAACTCATATGAATTGCGTTGGAGTAGAATTTGCGGCCGGCAAGGTACTTAAGACGGAAATAAATTCGACAAATTATACACACACGCACTGAAAATAATAAATTCAATATAATATTACCTCCACTCAGATAAGCGTGCGGCAAGTTAGGCTTGAGGAATATGGCCTGTCCGGGTTGCAACAGCATGTAGTTGAGGAAGTATGGCGCCCAACACCCCACGTCGCCAGGGAAGTCTTCATGCAGCTTCTTCAGAAGCTGGTAATGTAAGGCGGTCTGGGTGGCGGAATCTGTAATGTTGTAGTCGAGTGTTAACGTGAGGGTGACTACAAAGGTAGTTTACCCTAACTTAAAAAACCGGCCAAGAGCGAGTCCCGCACGACGGGTTCCGTACCATCAGCTATAAAAGAAGCCCTCAAAATCAGGTTGGTTCCTGTTTATCAAGATCGAGTTAAAAATTGATTAAAAAATTACGTTTGTTGTATTTTTGCTTTAATATTTACTTTATTTTTATTTAATTATTTTGTAAGGTAATATACAATTATTAAATATTCTGTGAAAATGTTAAGCGTCTACCTGTTACTGTAATTAATATTGAGCAAAAAAATACGACAAATACACGTTTACCTTTAATATTTTTATTCTTTTTATTTTTAGTATTTGTATTTGTGCGGCAACGGAAATACATAATTTGTGCAAATTTCAGCTTTCTAGCTATCACGCTTTATGAGGTACAGTCTGGTGATAGGCAGTAAGACAGCGGAGGCTAAGTAAAACTGTCCCGTTTTGACCTTTTAGGCACGGAACCCGAAAAAAATAATATGACTATAATAATTAAATTCATGTCCTTCGATCTCATTTATTTTCCGTCTCATTGTGAACCACTGGGTACTCTCGTAAAACCAGTTTTTATTGATAAGTTAATATTCATCAACAACCAAGAATGCCAAGAATGCCAACAAGAAGAATCGTTTACTCGTTCCCCGGTCACACAAAATAAATATTTTGGAGAAAAAATCGTAATAATTACTATTAAACAAGTTTAACGGGCATTTTTTCTGGCGTGTATCGTATAGATAATGGCTGCTTAAGATCAGATCGATACAGTGGACGGCGACAGACTGAGTATCTATATATAATTAGTTTATCCAATTATCCGTCCAAATTAGAGAACCCAACGGCCATAAATTCTATAATCTATCATATAAAATGAAAATCACCTATGACGGTATAAAATGATTACCGAAGTAAATGTCCTTACGATCTCAGAACTGCTAATGTTCAAGGAAAACGTAACTATTTTATGGTCTCTCGTTCATACACTGCGCCGGCCTGTATCGGTGCATAGAAAGAGTACAAACACGCCCTGATCGATAAGCTTGCATCGCGCATACACAACTTTGTACTGAATAACCAAACTAACAGCCATTTGAGAGCGCTAGAGGGAATCGATCGTCCTCCCAGAATACCTGTACGTAATATTCGTGTTGCAATTTGAATATCTACTATGCATCATTTGTATTAAAATATTTCACGGACATTGTTGAAAGAAAATATTCTCATGAATTCATTTTTAAACGTAGTTGAACGTAGTAATAATGTAGAATATACATTTCAGGGGATAACGTAGTGGAATAGGGAATATGCATGTCATTTTTTTATATTTTTAATCGATTCTGTATGCTATTACATTACCGGAAAAAAATATAAGGCTTTGAAAATATCAATCAAAAAAGTACAAAAAAATAATCAAAACTGCTATCAGTTTTCAAGCATTTAAACGCCATTTTGACGCGAACTCGCTGTGACGTCAGAGTACACTATATCGGCAATGTAGTATTTGGATTAAGTTTCTTTCATTAATTGCTACGGAACTGTATTTTGTCACAAAATAATCCATTTTTTTAAATAATATAAATAAAACAAAAAATAACTCTTAAACAAACGTAAAACAATACACCCAACAAGCTAAAACTTCATAAAATAGTGTACTTTGTCGTCACTTCCCTTTTCAAGCAATAGCCCCGCGTTTCAAAAAAATTGCGCGGCAAATTTGAAATGTCATTTTTTAAGTATTTATTTTACCGATTTAGAGTTGAGGAATTTAAAAAATATCTTTAAGGTACATTTCTATATCAATACAGGTTACAAAAAAAAAAAATTGACTTATTTTGGACTCTCGTGCATATTCCCTATTGTAAAATAGCCCCTAGTCCACATGGCACTCGCACAGCTTAGGCGGACACAGTCGTAGTATAAAAAGATTCGGATTCGGAATTGGATATGTGTATAATTATAATCAACGAATCGGAACAATTGTTTTTTTTTATCAAGCCCAATAAATTACAATTACTAATCGAACCGATTACACCTCCGCAGTATTTATTTTTATCACGTAATGTCTCCAAAGTGCAAATGTTTTGTTTACGCATGAATCATGACTGATAAAAAAATGCGAACAATTTGTCACACATGATGAATGATGATTTGACGAAATATTCGTATATCCTCGTATTTATTTGAATATAATAACTGTTAACGAAGTCCAAGACAAACGATTACTAAGACGAAGTTGTCATGACTATGCATTTGCTGCCAATGAGATCAAGCAACAAACGTAACGATTTATAATGATATAGTAATTAAGAAATGGAATTTACTTTAAAGAAGACATGGAAATTATGAATATGATGGAAATCATGTTTGATTTGTATTACTGAAAGTTATCATTTATGTAATTATTTATTCGTTTATCCTTCTTTAAACACTATTAAATCCAATAAAGAAAAAGGTGCGCATAGCTTATTCTTATCAAGATCTAAACAAAATATTATTAAGCAAATTTATTCAGTCTTAGGAGATATTTTGAATATTTGTGTGTGTTCAAAACGTGTTATTAACGTGAAGAAACAACGCTACGTGTGTGGCTCTGGACTCAAACCTTTCTAGAGAACAATATATTTACTAGTGGCAGTATATTTGTTGATAACCAGACAGCTGCCACTGTACAAATTAAGGGAGAACCCTTCATAGTTTAGACTATATAAAGGAAAAAGGAAGGAAGTGATATAAGCATATGTGTTGAATTTTGGGTTCACCTACAAATACACGATTTCGGCCAAACGTAATTCTGTCCATCGTCTAGAGACAAATGTGTTCATATTTATTAATTTAGAATTACTTTATTATACAACACACAAATTAATAGAAACAATAACACACAGCGCTTGTATATGTGTAACAAACGGCGATCTTATTGCTGTCGGCGATTTACTCATATTATATGATCATCATATGATTATGGATTCTCAATTTGAATATTTCTACACTTATCATAAGGTGCAATGTCACTTTGCCATCCGGATACAAAAAATGAGGTGCATTCTTACTTTTGCCATCCCAGCATACAAAATAGGATGGGGATAAAATAAAGAACATACGAATCAATTAGCAAACTATTTCTAAAAGCTTAAACCACACCTTTTGGTGGGCGGTCATGAGGTTCTAATTTGCCGTGGTAGCGAAGGCACCATTCACATGCATTTTGTTATCGACAGTGAATCAATAAGGTCAGTTTGCGGTTTTACAAATTGATATAAATGTAACTTTCAACCTTAAGGCGGTTATGCTAAAATGTATAGTGATAGCGCAATAATATGAACAAAACTATGACATGCATGATTAGCAATCTCAGTATGTATATAGCCAACGTTAGTAACTTGTCCGATGTGAACTTTTAACACATTGCTGTTCTAATAACAAAGTTTTGATTTCAGTGGGGCTCTCCTACAACCGCGTGTCAACTTCACTGTGGACTCTACTTTTGTGATTTATTTTGTTTCCTAGTTGCATCTGTATTCTACCAATATTTGCATTTTTAGTCGGATGCTTAGGCTTTACATGATATGACGGACCAAATATTCTATGCTTCTTAGAACTGAAAAAACTTTTTTATCCGGTAGTATCTCAAAAGCGTCTTATATCCATAACGACTTTATCGATTGCAGGTAGGTAGGTACTAGAGTATTTAAAATTAGATGTTATGTTTTTTTCAACACAATTGTATAAGCCTATTCATTTATCTCGATTGGCGGGAAGCAAGTTTAAAAGACAAATGTTCATGACGAGTAATGGCAAACTATTTTAAATGTCGATAGCTTTCCCATGCACATTCTTAGTACAATCAAAGTCTAAAGACGTGGTTGAAATTTCTGCCGGACTTAATTATGGAGATTCCACCATTCTGTGGAAGGTTCCTCCCCGGAATTTTTCCGGTTGAAAGAAAGTAAACATGTTAACAAAGGACGTAACTGACCAGAACACCAAGTTTACAACCAATACGATGGCTGTTTATCCATCTAATATTACGAGCAAACATATAATAATACTGGCTTGTGATGCAATTTCTTATTAATCATCTAATTAATCTTTTAAAGACCCCCAGGTCCTATAAATCCTATCATCATCATCATTTCATCTAAAGGAAGTCCATTACTCAACTCTTCTAGGCCTTAGGATCTCTACATCGAACTGTTGGAAGCGGCGTGCCTATCATAAATCCTGTAATAAAATTAAATACATTACCTTTCTTGGCGAGTTTTTTCAGCGTGTTCAGCAGACTGTTGGCAATGACATCCTTCTCGCAGGTCATCAGAGCTTGGAACACTGGCTTCAGGACCTTGGGGCTGTCACCTTGCTCCTCGTGAGACAGCAGAGCGTCCACTGTCTCCTTGGGCAGAATTTTATACAGCTCCGGTAGTTCTAGGGAGAACATGTGATTTAAATACTATAAATTATTTTATTTGTCTTAAACAAGAAATTAAAATTATTTTCAATCTTATGTTGAAGCCTTAGTCTTTTTCCAAGTCACATACTTAAATTTCGGGTATTTATTTTTAATTAGTTTTTTTACTAGTCTGCAATTTTCCGAAAGAGAAAAATAAAAAAGTCAGATGAAGATTACGTTGCTCTAAATGGGCAAGTCTAAGATGCAACACTGTAAAATGATTAGGCAATTTGAATAAAAACATGTGTTAATATATAGAATTAACACTTAATTAGCGGGCTCGCTCCTAGTCCTATAATATACTTAACGTGCAACTCATACAAACATTACGCAAATACGCAAAAATGATCGTCATTATATTGACGATGAATCCGTAATATACACACGCATGTACAATTCGCACCAGACAACAATGATTCGGTGCTTTAAAATTTAAGATATGAAACGCGTAAAAATATTATGAAATGTTATCAGGGCATTAAAATAGCCATGCTAGACAATAAAGAACGTGAGTTTAGGAATCTCTGTCCGTCTGTCGAATCTTAATACGGATATTATAATATAATATACTATCATTCTACTATGTATGCAGACTGCAGCTTCAAAAGATGATAAGTGCCTATGGAAGTCCGGGATAAACATATACCAGCTTCAAATAATTATAGATAGGCAAGGAATCGTCTTGTACTTCCGTCCCTCCCGGAATTACTTTATAACATGGGACCGTCCAAGATGCTAAAAGCGCAACCTTCTACCTGGCGTAAATCATTTTAAAATATGCAATCCCGATAAGATATTGTAAATTAATAAATCAATAATCTCGCGATTAATTATCAGTCTCAGTCTCCCAGAACCTTCATATTCATAGGAAATAAAACTATAAAAAATAAAATAAAAATACTACTTTTGTTTCCTTGTTAAAAAAAAATCATATCGCCTCTTTGCTTTAACAACGTGACATTCCAAAAAGTTGCTGTTTTTGAAATGTCACGTTGTTAAAGCAAAGAGGCGATATGCAACTATACTTTTTAATGGCATTAGTACTTACTTTTAATAAATTCTTTTATTTCAGACAATGGTCTGAATCCGCAAAGAGCCTCAAACGGTGTTAGTGCGATGGCAAGCTCCGGTTTGTGATTAGCATCTTTGTACAGATCCGGAAAGTTCTTGTGGAGCTCTTCAGCATGTTCCTGAAAAATATATTCTTTTACATATTTGCTACAGCGATCCACATACTTAATATTAGATGACTGCAGAAAGTCAGGCCCTAGCACTGGCTAAGACAACGCCGGTTGAACGAATGACAAAATGATCGGCAACTAATGGTTGGCACAGCGCCGTCCGCTGAAGAGCGTGGTGCCTTGTTGGTGAACGGACCAGACAAAAGTCCGCCAACCCGCATTAGGCCAACAAGGTGGACTATATGGCCTAACCACTCATAATCGTACTCTTGTTTATAGACGCCCGAGCCCTGCTGTGAGACGTATATGGGCTGATACAGACAGCGCCGTCCGGATAGACTGTACAGAATCGATTATGTTTCACCATCGACACAAATCACAACTTCATATTTTTTTAAAGTTGCAATAGTTGGAACACACTTAATATTTCTCTAAAATTCCATACAATAATATTTTTTATTTTTGAAATTGTATACCTTATAGCAAGCAGTATTTTCAACATAACGTGACGTTGTAAATCCTAACACTAAATTCGTCTACATAGACCAGTCTTTAGCTTTTCAAATACCAGAATACTAAGTCATCCTTGCGTCCCAGAAATCTTCACATCAATAAAGGCAAGACAGTTTCTTTTCAAGTAATATGCATTACGCCAACGTAAATTGATCAAATACTATCATAGTATTTAATGGAATCATAGTGCCCTATATCCTATGCTGCGAGGAACCGACATTAATCGAATTTTCTAGCGCGAGCTCTTTGATGGAGAGCAAATGCAATAACTCAAAACAGGCAGATTTTATTACTTCTCTACGTCATGCATTTTATATTAATGGGCGACTCTCACTGATGTAACTATGCATATTTTAAACTAATTACATTTTTTTACAGTAGTATTGTGTAGACGAGTAATTAATTTATTAAATCTTACAACGATACCAACCAGTTACTATCGATAAATAAAACAGTAATCGAACACACGAGAAATATATGACACTTAGGACTTTACATAATAAGTTTCGTTTGAAACTAGATTTTTTTAAAACGTTGACATGACCTACTGATACTTTCAAGGTTTCTTCCATGCATACTTACATATACTAGGGTAAAATTTAAGATTTTTTTAAACCTAACATAAAACTGTCTCATGTGATGAAATTAATGAATACATTATCTGGTGAACAGTAATATCTTTAGCATGTCACGATTACTGTACAGAATTCCCATCGCATATGAATTCTCATTCATTAGTCACACTGTGTGGATTTGATAACGAGGAGTTTCCCAAGTACAGATATACATGTCAGTTACATCTAGAGTATGCTTTTATTTACTTTACTGAAAACTGTATCTGTCTTTTTTGACAGTTTTTTTTTATCTGGCTAAGTCAATCTATTTTATACAAAACATAAAATATTTTAAATATTAGTATGGTCACTATATTAGTTATTACGTTAGCTAACCTTAAGTAGGGACTGCATTAATTAACCATTTTCTATTCGCGTATTACAAGGATCTCACTTTTTACGGTAGGAGAACTGAGTTGCGAGACAGGCTTTCATTTTTTCAAGTTTTGGTTTAGATTGGTAGATACTATCTCAACATGAATAGAAAACAATATGCATGGATTATACAGTTTATTCCATTAAGTACCTGTTTTTTTTTTTTGTAATCAGCAATGTAAAACTTACATTACACGTTCTTAAAATCAAATACCTTACGTTCCGGTCTGCATGTAATTTTTGGTGAAAGATTTTTTCGGGAAAGTAAGATATTTTAACTATGGTTTGTATATTTCATAGGTCCGGCATATAAGCAAACAGGTGACCTGATGGTTACTGATCACTGGGTCCTATGAACATCCACAACGCTGGATAATGGATGGATGTGTTGACGGCTCATCAAATTGGGAGGAAAGCGGAAAGGCAAAATAATTGATAGCAAAAAGGGGTATTGGCATCCGGCTATCTCACTTATGAACCAAGCTGTCGCCTCACGTCCATTTCTTGCGATACAGGTATACCACCCCGCACGAGCTGACCCCTTTTATGCTGAGAAATGAATGACAACAGCTTGGCTCTGCCGCTCTACACTAGCTAGCTAGCTCTTTAAACTAAATGTATCATACCAGAACAATGGCATCCAGACCGAATAGTCCCCGCACAATTTTATCCGGCACTGCATGACGCTATTTAAAAATGTATCTTAACTCTAAACGATGACTTATTATTTTCATGATTATTTTATTCATGCCTACATGCCTATCTGCCTTCACCAACGTAATATATTAACTAGTATAGCAATATTGTAACGTGTTACGTGACTTTACAAATCTTAAGTTACTAAAAAGCAAGTGGTATAGTTATCCTTACTTCATCAAAACCAATGCTGACATGTCATGTTAATTCTTAGGCAATCACAAAGGCAACTATCGGATGTACGCAATAAAAATCTATCCAAAGTGTAACAAAACATCATATAAAAGTTTCGGATCAAATACGTATTTGCCTTCTACATTTCCTAAATTATCTCATTTTTAAATCTAGGGGGCTAATACAAACAACGATATTCGATTTATCGTACGATTCTGCGTGTTTAACCCTATCACTCGTTTTTTCGTTATCACTCATATCGAGCGTTGAACGATTCAACCACAGGATTCAAACGTATTAACAAGTGTCGCATAGACAATATTCATCAATACTATAGTAACAAAGAAAATCGTAGTAAGAAAGAATAATCGCACGATGTATCGAATATATTTGTGTGTAGTAGCACCCGTAAATCTATCCGAAACGAGAGGATTATACTATATTTTCATGGATCGTCGCTACTGCTTAGTGCTTTCTATACTAAAGAAACTGCTTAAAAGGCTTGTACAGAGACAATAGATAATGAACAATCATTATGTGTGTTACGCTATCTCCCTTTGTACATTGAGCACATTATATCTTTTACTTGAATGTTGACTGACAAGTTTTTAATTGTACATCCACTTTTGAAAAACTCAAAGAAAAATATTTAACTCAGGCTATTTTGTCATGATTTTACTTCACATCTATATTAAAAATTATTTCTCTGCAATTACTTTTCTTTGCAATGTTTGGCAAGACGAAACATGCCATTTGCCTGATGGTAAGTGATATGACAGTTAATGGACAGTAGCAAAACTTCAAAAAACTAAAAATTACAAAGCAATGTGTAGTATTTCACTGCACTAGCCATCCTGTGACATAAGATGTTTAGTCTCAATATGTCCAGTAGTAAATGTATTAAAATAAGCCTGCAATATTATATGTATAAAAAAATATTTTAAATCCTATTTAAAAATTACAATATATAGCTGCTACTCTATTGGAGCACATATTTAATAATAAAAAAACATGATTACCTTCTCAGGATGAGCTTGGATGGACAAAGCCTTTCTTATAGACAAGACTTTGAAGAGAAACGGCACTGCAACACCAAACTTCTTCCTCACAGCTGGACCAATTGCATCAAGGTTGTCCTTAATATAATCGGACAACAAAACATTTCTCTCAACTATTAGTGAAGGACCATTAGGATGAGTGCCCATCCATAGCTCTGCGTATGGTTTTGCAGGATCTATAGTTGTGCTCGGATCAGCACATTGTAGTAGCTTGGCTATTGTGCTGTCATACCCCAACTTGCCCCATTCATAGTGCTGCACTTGGCACTTTAACTCCATGGTAACCTGAGAAAAATATATTGATGAAAACTTCTAATGTTTTAAGATAAGCATAAACATAGGTTACTTGTATTCCTCAATATAAACATTGCAAATACCTAAAGCAATTTTAATTCTTTTAATGGTAATGAAAAAACATTGATCAAATCATTGTTATATTTTATTAAAGAAGTATTTAACACAAAAATAACAATACTTTTTGTAGAAACCATCAGGCTGAGTATCTTTGGAAGATAATTAAATAATATGTGTTATGTTTGGTATTTATAACTAAAAATGGGAATTAAAAAAATATTGTTAGTAAACAGTATCAACCATAATTTAAATTAGTTTTATATCTTAGTAATAGTCATTTGTCTAGGTAGCTTTTGTTTTTCTTTAACCACATAATTTCAAGAAAATAATTTCTTTATCCACATAATGTCATGTTTTTTTTATATATAATATTTTTGTATTATAAGTTAGAAACTGGTGAATCAGTGTACAAAAGAGTAAAGAAATTAAATAATATGTATAAATTACAATTTAACATGCCACAAACTACAGTGGTTAAATAAACAATAAAACATTTTTATGCAATAAACTTCTCGTCCACTAGATTTAAACTAATTCTACCGAGTGCTGTTTCTATTAGATATAGTTCTCGATATAGTTTCAGCCACTGTTGCGACCTATTTAAATGACATTGTCCAACAAATCAAAGTGTATATAGTGATAGATCCATTCAGGTTAAACCAATTACAGAGAATATCGAGCGATAGTCGGCTTCCGTACACACCCGATCGACCACCCACAAACATAATCGAACGTTTTACTTTTATAAAATAAACATACAATATCGATAAAGTTTATTGCAACGAAATGAAAACATTAATCCTAACCACATTTTAAGTTATCACGAGATGCGAGACAGAAATAAAGGCAGCAATTTCAAATTACAAGCAATATCAGTAACTAAGTATAATTACCTGTTAATTGCTGCAATTTCACGATGTAAAATGTAATTTCACAAAATTAGAAACATGAAGAATTACTGTGAAGTTAAACGCATGTTATCACAACAAACAAGTTAAAGATAAACCACTAGGCACTTGGTAAAATTCTAACAGCAATCAACAATTAGCAAAATTGAGAAATTGCACTGGAAATCAATTGACGAACCACAGAGTACCACCACTAAACTATGAATGGGCAGCGCGAATCGCAGCGGAATGCACCAATCATGTTGCACGTAGCCAATAAATAGTACTACAAAGTACTATACTTACAGCGCAGCCATGCGGCTATTTCTCGTACTACTTAGTACGAACTGGAACTGTCAATCACTGCTACATGGGAGTTGCCATTGCTATTTTATCAGATTAAAACAAAATAATGAACGTATATGCTTTAAGTTAAAACATGTAGTTCCTGAAAGAATTTAATAATAACAGAATATTTGGCTATTAAAAATATACTAGTCCATATTACATTGTAAGTTTCCCTGTTGTAGTGTAGCTCATTTTCGGCTAGATGGCGTTAGATTGGCGTTGAGTGCGTTTTTAGTCGTCTGTGGTGGTAGCCTGTTCACGGTGGTCGTGGGTTTGAATCCCAATCCTTTGAATTCCAATCCTTTTCGAAGTCATGTGTGTTTTGATAGTCAATCACAACGAATTAAAACGGTGAAGGAAAACATCGTGAGGAAACCTGAATACTATGGCGATTTATAAGAATTTCTATGATATGTAAGTCCGTCAATCCGCATTAGGCCAGAGTGGTGGACTATATGGCCTAACCACTGTCAATCGTACTGTCGATTGTAGAGGAGGCCCGTACCTGCAGTAGGACGTATTTGGGCTGATACAGATAGATGGCGTTAACCGCTCGTAAACAGCACAACGACAGTAAGTACGTTTGCCAAGTATTTTGGATGAAAAGATACAATAATAATAATCTAATTTCTACTGAATACATCTTTAAACCTTCTTAGACTGTGTCTGTAATCCTTATAGTATTAGTAGTACACAAACACAAGTCTTGAACAGTAAAACAATACAGTGTATAACAAAGATGAACTCATGCCTATACTGTGAATTTTAAGGGGGTTTGGGGAAGTACCACACTTTTTATGTTCAAAAATTAAGCTACCCTTTCGGTAGGTACCCCAGGGGTGGCCGAAAGGGGTATGTCAGTGTGCCTGGCGTTCCAGCCCGGCACGTTACTGATTGTGGCCGGGCTGGGTCTCTAACAAAAACCTACACCAGCATACTGAGTAAGAACCCCTCGGTGACCGTTACGTGTATTGGCAGCACTGGATACCAGGGCGAGAAGCGCCCCGATTTACGTCCGCGTAAACGTTCGGCTTAAAATCATTCCTGGTCCTTCCATTGTGGGGGCCTGAATGTCCCACACTTAGGACTGTTTTTAAACGCCTGTTTGAGATGTTGTGTACGTCCATGCAAGCGACTAGTCCAAGCGCTCTATTGTTCATCTCGGAGTTTTTATAAGGCCCATAATACCACCATAGCCCCTTTATGTCACCTTTTATGACGGGCAGGGGATACCGTGGCAAAATTCTTGCACCCCTGAACCACAAGTCACAGGAAATGCCACACTGGCAACTAAGAGTCGTAAGATTAAGTTTTCAAATAGCCTATTCATGACTAGATACGTACTGCCGCTACAAGAAATGCATAAAACTGTAATTACATTACAATATACCTAATTTAGACTTGAAAGAGTAATAAATCGTTTACATAGAAATCGAGATATTTTTGATTAAATTAACTTGACTCTATGTAAAGATCGATCAAGTCAGTTGCCGTTGGTAACAAAACCTACTTGATACTCTAATTTCAGAACGCCCAAAAGCGAATCGAATTCTGGCACCCGCGGACTTTAGTTTATCAGCACCCTAATCAATTATATATTATTACGCATGTACAATACTGTCAAATCAAGGCCGATTAAAGAGAGGTGCATATGGTTTTGAATTTACATTTGTAATAACTAAGAACCCTTTTCATTACAGCCATAGCTAGATGAGAAAAACATTGTCTTACAAAAATTTTACGACAAGGATCACTCTCTATTAGACGTGGGATCGTATAATAATATAAGTTGTGATTCAAAACATTTATTGTATTTTCGCATCGTTATCTTGACAACTCGAAACATTTAAATGAGTAGATTTTCCGTCTACTGCAGATTAGTCAGTCAATTACAGGACTCTTATCTTCAAAGTTACTGATATCTTTTTGCAGACTTCGCATTAAGTTATGATTTGGAGATAATTTGGATATTTTTTTCGTTTCCATATTTTCATCGCTTTGTAAATTTGTGTTTAAATTCCATTTGAATTCTTCCTTATTCTCTGTTCTTGGTTTAACCGGTATGGAAAATCCAGATAGTCCTCTGTTATATATCTCTACATTAGGCCCTTCTTCAATTTGTTCACAAAGGCTAGGATCGTTATTAAAATTTGAACGCAACTCCAATTTCAACTGTCTCACGTTTTTTCCGAAAGAAGGACTGTACTTCAAGTCCAATTCTTTCAAGTCTAAATAAGGATATTTTTTCATAATCACTAGTTGTTCATATTGTCTTAGATTTTCTTCGCTCAATGTATTTTTGTTGGGAGCAAATTTTACTGGGTTCATGTGGCTGTAGATATTTTTACTAATATCCTGAGTGGAATCTTTAATTTTCTTCAATGCATTTTCAATATTCGTCGCCATCTTCTTAGTACGATCGACAATCGCGCGATGAGCGACTTTATGGCATAGTTTAGAATCTGAAAGACACGGAAGAATGAATTAACAATATTCCCAGTAACATTTGCAACTTTCAACTTATTGAAAGTGTAAGTTGCATTGATGTTATCTAAATATGCAAGGCAATGTGTAGGTAGTTTGTAGGTGGCCGCAGTCGCATTCGTTGGTGCCAAGAGAAAAAGTAGGTAAGGACCTATATTCAGCAGCTGGAATGCAAACCGATATAAATGAGAAAGAAATAACGTATATATTTACGTTTCGAAGATACACAGACTATAAAAATTATACAAAATAGATTTTTATGAGCTGTTAAACATATCTTATTGCTGAGAATCGAGCACTCTTGTACGTTTGAGAAGAATTTAGACCTCTACTTACTACTCTAGACTAGTGAGGGTTAATACATAGGTACTCTCGATATCCACTGCCTCTGTGGCGCAGTTGTACTACTGAATGAGTGCTGTGGTCTCGGGTTCGAACCCCTAGTCGACGACAGTGATATTATGCTTTGCTATTCATTATCAGCCTGAAATAATTTAAATCAGGTATTTTCCCGATATGGCGATATGCTAGCCTCCTATCACATCGTGGGATAGAAAATACACGGCGGAAATTGGGTGTTATGGTTTCACCTTTGCCTAACCCTTATGGGAAGAAGGTTGTGATTTTACCTACATATACACTGGATATCTCTTAGGTTAGCTCCCGGTATTTGTCTTCATCAGCTAAAACATCTTCATCGGCCTAATGATTTTTACATCGATCTTGTATTCCAGCTAATATATTTTCATCCACTGTTACAATATCCTAGTTTATTGGACTACTTCACAGAATATGTAAAAAACTTACGATTTGTAAAATACTCCTCAGCCAGGGGCCATTTCTTGCCTTGCCTATGTAAGGGAAATGTGTAATTGAATGTGAGACACAACAAAATGCACGCGACAGTCAATACGGCGGCATGTCTCGGCATAACTAAATTACTGACAAAATATTTATGCATCTGAATTTACAATTTTTATGTCAATTCTCCATATCGAGCATATATCGAATAGAACCTGTGACGTTTTATTATTGACACAGAAAAATATATGATATTTATCTAAAAAGATACTAAACATAGTTTTTAATAGAAAAAATAGTAAATAACAATAATTCACACAATAGTTAAACAACATAAATAAACCTCCAATTTAAACTAATACACCTGTTAAAAAAAGTTACCCCAAAGTTTTACTATTACCAAAACAATACAAAATAATATTTGTATCATTTCATTATTTTTCACATCATTTCCCAACTCCGCCTTTTAGCCCGCCTTAAAAGAGTCCCTATTGGCCGGAGCGCACCCTTTCCCCTGTTTTCTCGTCGGGATAAAACGGGAGCGACAAATAGGGGCGGAGCCATGTCCTCGGAGCCAACTTGCACCTGACGGGATGTCATTGCACGTGACTATTCAGTTTGGGAAGGTCGTTTATAAAGTTGACAAAATGAGTGATGAATTAGAAGCGGATAAATCTCAGACTGATCCTAATGTTGTTCACGCGCCTCGTCCGTCGTCTCCGCGTAAGTTCTTCGCTCGGTTGTACGGTCACCTGGAAGAGCCGAAGACTAATAGTGATGCTGTCGACACCGTCCACTTCGAGAGTGAGTCGTCTTCGGACGTTGAAGTAGAACATGAGATTGATGAAAGGGAAAATAGAACGACGAATCCTTTGTTGCCGAGGAGCGTCCCGATGTGGCATCCACCACCGGTTCCACTTTGTCCAAGACCCATGTTACTGCCCCACCAACAGTTGGCTTTCGGAGCTGGACTGGCAGCATTCCGTAAGTTACAGCTTAATATATTTTAATCCATAAATATTGATAAACCTATTCGAAAAAATTAGAAGCAATTTTTAAAGAAAATTATCTTAACGTAACTGATCTATTTATCGCTCCTAAGTAATTCTTTTTATCGAAAAGCTTTAAAAATCAAACAATCCATTCAGCTATTTAAGCATCACTTGAAAATTTTGAAAGTTTATTTATCTCTGATCTAAATAAAATACATAATATGTGTTGGACATGCATTGATTGTAGACACAATAACTTCTTGATTTCTATCCGTGCTTCAGAAAGCAGATTAAGCCGACGCGTTGTCGCTAATTACTCATTATATTGTAAGTTAACAATTGTTATATAAACATGTATACCTACATTAGATAGGTAGAGCCCCAAAATCAAATAATCTATCTATGAACTAGAATTCATAGATTCATTGCTGCCTCATCGGTAAGCGATTCATTGAGTGTAATCTTTACTGAGAAAAAAAGCTAAGTTTTATTGAGTATCTAGGTAAACATAATTGAACTGGTCGTTGTAGAATAATTGGGCACTTAAGGAAAATAATTAAAAGATACGATTTATAATATTATGTATGTACTATTATTTATTTTATTCTTTTTTGTACACCAAATAAATCTTAAACTAAACTAATATTTAACATAAGAGTACAAATGGCAGTCGCAGTAGTATCGCTCAAGGCAATCTCTTACCGACTACTTTGGGATGGACATAAGAGAAGGAAAATACTTTTAGTATAAAGCTTGAATGATAAAAATAAGATATATTGAAAAAAAAATAGCTTTTATTTTATTTATTATTTAACACTTTATTGCACACCAATTAAATTTTAACTCACTACATACGAGTAGTATAAAACAAAGTCGCTTCCCGCTGTCTGTCTGTCTCTATGTACTTATGCTTAGATAGTTAAAAATAGGAAACTTATTTTGATGCATTTTTTTAAATAGATAGAGTTATTCAAGAGGAAGGAATACATAGGATATATTAAGACTGCTACCGAAAACGAAGCCAGGTGATACTTTTAGTGACTACAAACACAATGCAACTAAAAAATTCGCAAAGAAACGCGACAATATTTTTAATGTTATTTTAAATATCATCGTGTTTGGGTAGTAAATATAGTTTTTGCTAATATAGTAATTTAAACCCTAGCATACCATAGCGTATTTAAAAATAAAATGGTATATATTATTATTTCAAAAATATTTATCTTCCACCCGATACCTATATAATGACGATCGGAAAAAAATCATCACTTTTTTAAATAAAATTATTAGTTGGGTTGTGTCTGAAGTCGCTAAAACTACCACCCAGCTTCGTTTTCGATAGCAGTCTTTATATACCCTGTATGTATACATGCATAATATAATTAAGAAATCTATTTGCACCTGGGCAAAACTGGACCAGGCCACTGGTAAACAATACAACAGAAAAAAAATGTACTTACTAGTGACGGTTTTATTACTCAAAGCAGACAACTATGAGATGAATTTACGAGAAAGAACGAAAGTTGCAACAGCTTCAGGTGTACGAATAATTTAATCTTGATAATTTAATAATCTATCCTTATAAGTTAATAATTAATCTTTATAATTCAACAATCTTATAAGATCATTTTCACGAAGATGTAATAAATAAGAAGTAATATTTAAGAAAAATTGTATCATCATTACTCTAAGGTACATAAATCGATATACGTACTATATTAAAGTGTTGCTTTAATTTATTTTTCAACTACAACGATCACCTAAGTAATACAATTATTTTAATATCAACAAACACAATATAACTTTTAAAACTATACACAAACATAGAGTAAATTCAAAGAAGGTACTGATACCATATTTTTAAAAGAAAAAATATAGGTACAATAGGGACTGTATTCTGTATCAGCCCATAAACATCCCAGTTTCGGGCACGGGCCTCGTCTATAATCGAGAGACCGATTTAGAAGGGGGTATAGTCTACCACGCTGGCCTTTACATATCAAAAAAATTCCTCGCGATGTTTTTTTCACCGTTATGGCGACCAGCCCTACATTATCTTATTTAATTAATCATTATAATAAGCTATATTTTATATAATGAGAGTATAAATGAGTCCGAACACTTCTGTTGGTTTCTATGACGTGTTTTACACCATTGCATCGGTTGGATATAAATATTATTTTACCATCTGTAAGTAAAAGCTTATTTAATTTAGGTGCTATAAACTAATATTTTCTTAATGTATCACAAATATACTTCGCATCAGAAAAATCGAAATACCTTGCAAGTTTATGTTTTGAAAGGATTATGAGAAAAATGTGTATTAATTTAATTAAGAACATCAACGTTAGGATTTGAAAACCTTATATTATTCACCATTAAACGATATACACATTTTTCCGATAATCCTTACAAAACATAAACTTGCAAGGTGTTTCGATTTTTCTGATGAGAAGTAAGTTATTTAGTAACACTGTCAAAAACTTCGGGTAGTGTTTCTTTTACGAAAAGGATGTTTCACTCAAGCGTCAATATTTTAGTCACGCCTTATTATTAAAGGAGAGTATTTATATATTGAGAATTAAGAGAGAGAGAGTAACTTTAATCCAAGGCTTTAGAAATTAGAATTGACTCTATAATTTTCAAAAGCAAGGTATTCACGACTTTATTAATAAACACGGATGTACTTCGCCTAACATGACAATCCTGTTGATTTCCACTGATCTACTGATTTTAAAAGTAAAAAGAATGACTAAATGAATGAAGCCTTGTTAATTTAATCCCTCGCTCATCCGAATTTATTAATAAGGCCCTATATATTAGGCACACTCGTAGAGACATGATAGAAACAAAGTCTTACAAACACCCAGACCAGATACAAATACCTGTGGTTCACACAAATATTTGTTTCGGTGCAAGGATCAAGCCCGCGCCTCTAGTTTCACAGCCTGCGTCTAACCTACTGCGCCACGGAATTTGTCAAATCCATCGAATACTTGTTATATTTAATGTACAGTCTTAGTCTACGGTTCCATAATATGTTGTTGTTCCATGTTTTTTAGTGTTTGTACCAACTACCAATGAAGTACGAACTGCTGAAAATATTCCGTTGTGTGCTTTTAATTTTAATCAACATTGTCCCATCTCCACTCAAGGGTTACCTTTCATACAACCTGTTTCTTTTCCAAATTGCGAGCTATAATTACGTGATTTACATATTGACTGATATTTCATTATATGCAGGTACCTACCTACCTACCTAGTAATTGCATAGTCCCTTTTTCTAAATAGACTTCCTAAGATACATTATTTTGTTACTTGAGTGTGTATGAAAATATTGATTATGAACTTTTATGCGACACCTAATTTAAACATTTTAAAATGTTTTTGGTCTACGTACGATATATTACTACGGTAACATAATTATCGTATTGTAGTTTATTAATATGGACACAAATATTATGTAGAGACCGATTGTTTGCGGGTATTGAGCTCTGAATGTTTTCACGCAGTAAATATTTTGTATAGGTATTACTTATTAGGACAATCGATTACCAATAACGTATGTAGTTAGGTACTCTTTTTATCCTAGCACAGCACAGTGACTGCAGTCGCGCGGTGACACCTGATCATAAGTTTAGTGAGGTCCTCAGACTAAATGTGAGGTCCAAATAGAGCAGGTATGGACCGGCAAGAATCTACAACTAGGTATCCTCCTAGTGTCACAAATATGACTATCCCAATCTATTTAAGTGCGATGTGTCCTGGGGCACACGGCACACCTATGACTTTTTGGTGTTATGTGTGTATTGATAATCAATCTTAACGCACTTAACGCTGAAAGAAAATATCGTGAGGAAAAGTGCTTACCATAGCGATTTGGAGGAATTTATATGGTATGTAAAATGCCACCAACCCACACTAAGTAGTTTATTACATACAGATTTATAACTGGATATATGTACATAGGTTTTATCCGAAACGTGACACGCTTAGGTGAGTCTTTTTTGCAGGCTTTATATCTATGCGCGGTGGTCGCTATCTCTAGGCGGATACTATTTTCCTACCATCAGCAAATTCATGTTCAAATTCGTGCAATATTTCAAGAGATCTATACTCGTAATCTCCTAAAAACTCCTAAAAACGGTGAACGAAAAGAAGAATTTACAAGAATTTCTATAGTATGTGAGTCTGCCAACCCGCACTAGGCCAGCGTGGTGGTCTAACCACTCTCAATCGTACTGTCGATTGCAGAGTAGGCCCGTGCCCTGCAGTGGGACGTATATGGGCTAATACAGATACTCGAAATAGGACTTTGAATATTTATTTATGTTCATTGCCCTGTAATTGATACATTGACGTTAGCATATTCAAAACGGTTTGGCCGCTGATTCGGAGGTGAAAGAATTCCGCCACGTTATCTCCTGCCCGTCGTAAGTGGTGACTTAAAGGGGTGATCGGGTCGTTGTGACCTTCTAGATGTACAACAGAGCACATAGGCGAGTCTCTGAAATGGACGCCCACGCGCGACGTCTCAAACGAGCGTCCAAAAACGTCCTGAGCTCTATGTCCTGTCCGTCTTCAAACGAGGCTTAAAGAGAGTCCTCTCCTTAAGATAGGCAGCGACTCTGTTGTGCTAGCCCTCTGGCATTGCAGAGGTCCATGAGCAGTAGTAGGCGCTTACCATCAGGGGAGCTGCTAGCTCGTCTGTCTATAAAGGGAATAAGAAAATGATAATGGTAATAAGCATGGGGCATTCAGGTCCCCCACAATGGAAGCCGGAAGCACCAGCAATGGTTTTATGCGGGCGGTTACGCGGACGTAAATCGGGACGCTTCTCGCCCTAAGATATCCGGTACCACCTATGATGCGTATGAGGGTCACCGAGGAGTGTTAAGTCAGTATGCGCGCATCGATTTTGTTGGCGACTCTGACCAGCCACAATCCGCAGCGTGCTGGGCTGGAAAGCCAGAGACACTGACATATCCTTTTCGGCCTCCTCCGGGGTACCAAAAGGGGCGCTTAATAGCTTTTACTCTTGGAGAAAAATAAGCCTATTCAAAATGTTGCATTTTTGCTGTTAGTCTAGGTAAACTAGATCTAATCTAATAATTTAATTTATTTAATATATAAAACAAGGCATTTCGTATGTTTAGTTCTCATCATCATCGTTTCATAGCAGACTCTAAATGGACATAGCCCTCTCCAGTCGCACGTCATGTAGTTGATCCACGAATTCTCTTTTTAGGTAATAACTGTGCTGAACTATTAAAAACCGAATTGAAATAGAATTGGCAACGGACTTAAGTGATGAGTAGGCCTTTAGTAATTTATACGAAAACTTTCGTATATCATTACTCAGATATATTCCCGAAGGATAATGAAACATTATTTTCAATTCTCTAATATAAACCGTCTATAATAATTAAGCTAATTAGTTGTTTAGACTTCAGATATCCTTTAAATCTTTGTATATCATTGAGAAAGTTAAATGAGTGGATCGTATCCATGGAATTGACAAGTAAATAAATAAAACCCAACAGTCACATACATAGTCCTGACCCCACACTAAGATCGAGCCTTGTGTCGTGGGCATCAGAAACTACGAGAGACTTTTCGGTCTCACAAACACCCAGACCCAAAAGAAATATTTGTGGACCGTACAAACATTTTTCTTGGTGCGGGGATCGATCGATCGATTCGCGGCCTTTAATTGCACAGGCGGCGTCTAACCGACTACGCCACGGAGGCTGTCAAAAATACTAAATACCTACTACTGTTTTACAGACACACGAGCGACGTATAGTAACAATTTCGTTGTTGCATTTCATTTAGTAACTGAGTTTTACCAAATGTTCAATAACCGGTAAGGATTATTTACCTTCCATTTTTTTACTACTTCCTCTTCCATTTGTGTTGCATTGTGTCTAAAGTCACTAAAACAACCATCCGGCTTTGTTTTCGGTAGCGGTCTTGATATATCCTGTATGATATGAGTAGTTAAACATGCTGCTGCTGTTATATTTCCAGAAAGTAAATAAATCCTAAAATGTATATCTTGTATATTATATATTCGCCCAATCATTAAATTAAATGGAATGTGAAAAGTATAAAAATTCTCAATATGATTTCTGAACAAGATAGGGTTTATTAAATCCTTTAAACATTTTATATTTATTTAATAAAAATAATTTGCAAACCCTTTTGAATAAAAGCACAGAGATCAAAGATATCATTTGATACCTTCGGATGCTTACCCGGCTACACTTTCAAATAAAATATCACTAGAAAAATATTTCAATATAATGGGAGGTATCGGCAAAGATAAGCTTTCGCGGAGGACAGACAGCCCTAATCCTTTCACTCATCTCTTTGCCGGACATCTCTTTGTGGCATCAATAAAAAACTGCGCAGAGATTTATATTTATTTGCATTTTTATATACACGTGTTTACAGCTTACATTCGCGCAATACAAATACAATTTGAATGATACAAACTTATTTTTTTGCGTAATTTTTTAAATTCATTATAGCTCCAAAGAAAACCGTTATTTCTTCTTTCTGAGTCAAAAGAAAAATAAACTATGTGGGCTCTCCCACGCATCTGTTTTCCTGTTAATTGTCGCTATTTTTAAATAACTCTTTAATCAGATGAGTGTATTGTTGGTGATCAATATTTCTCAGTCTTCCTCATGTTTTTACCCTGTGGTTTGGGGGTACAAGCCCTGCCCGTCGTAAGAGTCGACTTAAAGGGGTCATCGGAGTCATTGGGCACACGGCGGGGGCCGTGCGCCCTCGCGTATAACGACTCCGAGACGTACGGATGATGGAGCCTCGTCTCCGTCATGGACGCCCATAACAGCTTGGCGGGCGTCCGAAAGGAGGGTGTAAGTGGAGGTAATCTGGGCTTTCATAAGGCCCAGCAATGGTTTTGCGCGGGGTAGTTCGCGGACGTAAATCGGGGCGCCCTTCGCCCTGGGATGTCCGGTGCTGCCCACAATGCGTGTGAGGGCTATCGAGAGGTTTTTAGTCAGTATGCTGGCGTAGGTATTGCTAGGGACCCAGCTCGGCTACAATATCCGCGTTTGTACCGGGCTGGAAGGCCAGAGACACTGACATACCCCTTTCGGCCTCCCCCGGGGTACCGAAGGGGGAGCTTAATAGCTTTTCCTCTTGAAAACAAAAAAAAAAAAAAAAAGTCTTCCTCATGTTTAAAACACGACTCTACATTTGATTTTGCAAATAAACAATCAAACCACATAAATATATCAAACGAAACATATGTTTATTTCCATTTAATCTTTTTATTGTGGAAATCGTTTTGCGCGCCTTATAAATAGAATCATAATGGTTTGTCGCGTCGGTGAAAAAGCTTTCAGGGGTGTTTGGAGGCAAGCGTGGGCGGCGGGCGTTGCGACAGCTCGCTTAGCGTCGGCGGTGATGCGATTATACCACTACGTCTCGTCGCCTCTCAATTCAAACGAGCCAACAGCCATTGGAACTCATTCTCATGTGAAAATTGCCGGCAGTGTTCCGCTACACCGCTATAAAATCTGTCCATTGTTCAACTCTAATAACTATTAGTAAATAACAAACCATGAAACTCATTACGGTAATGTTTGCGTGGAAATGAGTTTCAGTTGTATTATATTCTAGAGTTTGTTCATTAGTGAATTTGCAACCGAAATTGTTTTGTTTTCAGCTGTTGAATTAAAATACCTAACATTCTAATGTTCTTTGGGCTTTCACATTTCGTAAATTTAGACTGCTGAGTCTAAATTAATAAGCCTCTGTCATTAATAAGTCTTATGAGATCTGGATTATGACGGTAAAATTATACAAGAACAATTTGTTGTTTTTGGTATCGTAAAAATCCATTCCTGGCTCTTGTCGTAATAGGATGAGGTTATAGGTATAGCACAGTAGCAGATTTGTCTGGAAGTAAGAGCCATAAGTGAGCCATTAGTGCGTGGTGGCCTGTTGGTAAACGGACCGGATGCGGCTGCCTACATGTTCACGGTGGTCGCGGGTTCAAATCCCAGGGCACACCTCTGACTTTTCGGCGTCATGTGTGTATTGATAGTCAATCACCACGCACTAAAAACGGTGAAGGAAAACATCGTGAGGAAACCTGCATACCATAGCGATTTATAAAAAATTCTATGGTATGTAAGTCCGCCAACCCGCACTAGGCCAGCGTGGTGGACTATATGGCCTAACCACTCTCAATCGTACGCTCGATTGTAGAGTAGGCCCGTGCACTGTAGTGGGACGTATCTGGGCTGATACAGAGAAGAGCCATAATGGGTTTTAGAAAAGATCACCGAACTGGAAGACATCAGAAAATTAATAGCCTGGGCTCATATATCTATATTTATTATCTATATATATTATTTGTTTCATACACAAACTATAATGGAAAAATCACTGACGATCAGAGCTCAGTGGCCAACTTAACTCTCGCCTAATTACACACCTAAACCTATAAATAATATATAAACCAATTGGCTCCAATGATCTTGTCTCTTAAAGCCCAAAAAAATTGTAATGACTCTTATATTGTAATTTTAATTAATGGTAGAGCTGATTTGACATAAGACGTGCCATCTTCATGTTCCCTTTATAAATGTACATAAAACATATAAATTGGTATACATCTGCAACCAACGTAAAGTCGTATCAGTTACACTACAATTAGATTATACTTGAATACGTAGCTTTAGCAATTTTTACACCGCTCGACTCTTGTGAGAGCGGACACGTGCGCAAATCCATCGTAACCACTCGGTTGGAAACGTAACATTTAAATTTATATTAGCTGTAATTTGTACCGTCCTTGTTTCCCATCACATTGGTTTGGAAATAATCTTTGTTAATAGCAGACGGGTTGGATAATTGAGCTCATTATAATTTCATAAAATATTTTTATAGACATGCTTTAAAAGGATGTAAGTTGACGCTGGTTGAACATTTGCAGTGTTTTAATGAGACTGAGTGTAATTTATATTTGAAATAAAAAACCGTTTATAAAAATAATATTAGGGCCGGTGTCACCAGTTCCTAATAAAGTTCCTGATAGCTATACGGCAGTTATCTATCAGATAAAATACAAAATTGGGTTTCATAAGTTTTGAATACTTGTTAGATGATAATGTCAATTTGATCATTAGAAGATTTTAGAAAATACGTACCAAACTAACTGAGTACCTACCAAAATGTATTTTTAAATTAGGTATAATTTGTAGTTATATCCGTGGAATTAAACTACATACCTCAGAAAGAAAATGGTTAGTGGGGTTATTATATTTTATTGTTCTATACAGCATACAATGTGTATCGTTCATAACTACGAGCCGTTGCTTAATCTTCGGAAAATAAATACAAAAAGTAAGTTGGTTCTCAACAATTTTCCTACGAGTCTATTGTGCTGAATTGGAATGCGGCGAAGCGTCCACTTCACGATATTATTATTTGTGTAAAAGCTATTGAAAACAATAAAAAAAGATATAGAACAAGTCAGGTGTGCTTTTTTCTCATCTCGTTGTGTAAATGGTCGAATGGAATCGTAATTAGGGGATCAGTAATGAATATTTAAGGGGCTGCCGACCCTAACCTTACCGTATTGTTAGCATTGTTGATTAATCTCAATCATCTTTGTAATCCCTAACAACAATGCGGATATTTTTTAGGGTAAATGACCGTCGGAAAGTTTGTGGGGATGAGTTTTATTAGAGACTGAACAAACTATCTAATCAGATATAGTTCATCCCCGTGCCGCACATTGAAGATTTCTTTTAATTTTAACTACGAATTGTAGTAATTCCATGTACTATAAGGAGTATAAAATCAGCCTGTTTCATGCGTCCAAAATACTTATCGACAGTTGACAGAAAATAACATTCCATTTCATTTTTGCTGTATCATTTCGGATAATACAGTTAACAATGTATTTTAACATTAAAATAATCCGCATTAATTAATGTCCACGAACATTTAATTTCGATTCGATTGAGCGCATGACAACTTAATGTGACAACACTCAGTCAGATAATATGGGCATTGTGGTCCAATTACATAAGTACTTATGCCCGGACAGAAGGGATTCTCGCAGCTGACGGATCTCACAACACCCCTTTCTGATTTCATTTTGAATTGATAAATTATAACTATATTGTTATTTTACAGCGTATGTTTTTATTTTAAAGTTAAACAAATTCTTTTTCATTTTCTACTGCATAAAATAAGTCTATCAGGTACTTGCTTAGTTAAATTAACTAGGTTACTACTCAATTTATTTCGTTGATTTTGCTCTCATGATACCTATACGGATCAAGTATTCGACATCGTTTCAAGTTTAATCTTGATATTAAGCTGTAGCTAATCGTTGTTAAAATAAATATATTTCGCAACTAAAGTACATAACTTATATCTTTTATTAAAGCGTTGCGTATTTCATGAGCATTTCTGTGAGTTTGATACCTAAACCTATATTTGTCTTAATAAATCATTTTTTTACGTCGTAATTTCTCTTTAAACATTATCGTGACATACAACAAGAAAAATCGACGTTGGAAACAAATAGGTACAAAGAACAATCGAGAACGTTCCGCACGCATCCGCCCGCTAACGATACACATCATGCGAACCATTAGGCCACCTCTATTATCTTCTTTATAAGTGCAATGCGTGATTGTTTAGCGAAAACTGTTTGAAATCATTTTACCAGTGCGTAAGCACTAATGACGGACCATGAGAAAAGTTTTTGTACATTCAGAGACATATATTGGGGGGAAGAGAAAGTATATTGCCTAATGATTAATTTATGAAACATAAAAAAATATTCGCTTATTTCGTCAATAACGATAATATGACAGCCAATGGCCTTATAGACCAAGAGCCCGTGGCTGTCAGACCTTCGTCATTTTATAAAAGCTGAAAGTTTGTCTGGGCCTGCCTCTGACATAGGCATCACACGATCAGCTATTATGAAGTTCCGATCGTGGTTGCTTTGGCTGTTTCAGTTTCCTTCAGCTTTTATAAAATGACTAAAGTCTGGCGGCCACGGGCTTTATTACTATACACAACTGAGGATTCCAAAGAACAAGCAATATGACAAATATTATATAGGAAAATGGACTCTAGCACAATTCAGGATTACGCTAGACTACCATTGCCATATAACTCGAAGAAATCATGAAGCACCATATTGCTGAACCAACTTCTGGAATTCTCTAAGTGTATCCATATTTTCCATTTTGCTAATCGCAGAGCTATTTTTATATCACTGCGATTTACGAATAGTTTTATTTCTGTAAGTACCTATACATTCATAAATTTAATTTGGTGTACCTATTAATGGTCAGATTTGAATAATAGAACATTATAGGCGACGCCAATACGAATAATGCCGTGATTTTACAGTGGCCTGGATATGAAAACTACTCATATGATAAAGTTTTACAACAATACAATTAACTTTATAGGTACTTTAAAAATATTTACATAAATATGATTTAAACACGACATTCGACCACCTAAATATCGTGTAAATCCCGGTGCTGCGTGTGAGTGCATCGTATCGTGAATCAATCACTAATTGGCCGGACGTCATTGTAACGAACACCGAAACACCAGATGTCGCCTGCATTGCGCTTCAATCTCTACCATGTCATGACCATGTCTTGTACGAACGATACACCGATTTTTTCTTATAGAAACAGTAGGTTGATAGTTCACTGTGTATTTGGTCATCAAGAATGTCAATTTATCTTAGATTTTGATTTCAACCTTTTTATATTCATTCCACAGCAACAACTTTAATCGCAAAGGTATTCATTTGCTAAATAATATAAATAATTAGATAATGTCGTTTTCTAAGGTTCCTAAAATTCCTAGGTTTTCTATTACATAATAAACAATTTTTAAGGACACCCAAATTCGATTATCATTATTAAGCGCGCCCGATATCGCAAATTAGTTATAAAAGGTGGACTTAATAAATCTCGAACGATTTTCATACCGCACGCAGGTAACCGATACCACTAAACACATTTTAAACCCAAACCGCTTCTAGCTAATGGTTCATTAAAACACGAGGGTTAAAATATTAATCATAAAAAATACCTATTGTATCAAATAGCGCATAAACGATTAAATTATCGTGATTCACAAGGGTCCGGTGCGCGGCAAGGTTTCACTTCCGGGACAATATGGTGCGGAATCACAGAGCTCTTACAAGCACACTTTTCTCATGGTTCAATCACTCACCGACGCTTAGTGCGTATAGGAATTACATTGAAACCTTAAAAATTCGTCTTAACGTCACGTCACGATAAAGGGTGTAAATTACATTCTGCGTAATGTGAAACATCTTCCGTTGGTGCTTTAAATATTTCTGATTTACGTTTTGTAAATATTACATCATACATTAGAGTTAATTTTTTTCGTTATTGTTTACTTTTTTATCAACTTGTTTGGAATTTGTGTATCTAGTAACTAATGCATTACGAGAAAACATTATTATTGTCTTAAGAACGCGATGTTAGAAAAATATCTAAGTACTACATACATAGTAGACGTCGTTCGCAAAATGTTCGCAATATAAGGAAAACAGAACTGATAAATTAATAATAGCAGGTGGATACCTAATACTTAGCGATAAAGGCAGCCTAATGACTAGTCTTCATTGTTCAGTTTGCTAATTTAAAAAACAAAAAATGGCTCGAAGGTCATAATTATGATGAGGGTCACACAGGACCAAAAAAAGGCGTGTTCGATAGGTCAGAGGAAGCCTCTTGCCAGGACGACATAGGCTTGAACTAAATAGCATATTAATCGATTCCTGGTATTATAATTATTTCTACAGTAATTACGACTATGCCTATGATTATATGATATGTCTTCAAGTCACGTAATCGATGGAAAATGCCTTCATAGTGTTATTCATTTGTTTAGTAGCTCGAAGAAGACGCAAAGAGAGTCGACCGCGGCGGCAGAGGACAACGTTTTCGGCACATCAAACACTTCGGCTCGAGCTAGAGTATGCAAGAGGCGAATATGTTGCTAGAACGAGGAGGTAAAAGACATTTTATGTAGGTAATAATATGTAAAATATACTTACTTTAATTGAGACCTACCTATATAAAGTCACCAGTAGCCTTCCAAGACTTCGCAGAAACGCCCACTGGGATATACAAGTTCGTGATTTCGATTAGGGAATCAGTGGGACAATAAATATTGTTAATTTTGATGCTCAAATACATTCCGGGTATTTCAATACATAGGTACTTCTCAACGTATGTGCAAAAGTTCCACATGATGTGTTATTCATAAAAAATATTCACTGTATTTATTATCATGCTGCATTAGGCAGTATTACCTACCCCTTCATAATAATTGTAATAGAGGCATGTCCCTTTATGTGTATAGTGAATATATTAATTACAGATAGCTGGGTGCATTTTCATATTTTATTTTTGTTTATTGAATTATAGAAATGTATCGACATAGTAATGATGGTTATTTTAACCTCTTATTAAAGATATAGAGAATATATTATAGAAACCGGCCGTAATTGTTGGCCTGTTACCGCAATAGCAAGTTTGTGGCCAAGGTAACAATAACAGGCCTGATTTTCCATCTAATAACATATAAGTATGTAGTCCTAAAGCCTATAGAATTTTATTCGGGGTGGGATTTCTCGTTTTGGATCAGCCATCAATGGCGGATCGAGGGGGGTGGTCATGGGGGTCATGACCCTCCCCACCCCGGGCTGGCTCCAGGTTGACAGAATGTATTTATTATTCTTGTTAAAATTTTTAAGTATAGATAAATGTCCATAAATAAAGTAAAAAGTGTCTGTGTGTTCACAAATCACGGCTGTAACAAACTTTAAAAAATCATTATTATCATCATAGTACCCAGTATTCTGAGAAGACCTATATGACCCCCCCCCCCCCTGGCTTGAAGCTGGATCCGCCCTCGTCAGCCATGGAATTACGTCCTTTCCATATTATTATTACTGTACTGTATCAGCCCATATACGTCCCACAGCAAGGCATGGGCCTACTCTACAATCGAGAGATCGATTGAGAGTGGTTAGGCCATATAGCCATATTATTTATTTTAGGAAATATTATAGATCTCATTAATTAATTTATGTTTACTTTACAGATGTGAATTAGCGTCAGCATTATCACTTAGCGAAACACAAGTGAAAATATGGTTTCAAAATAGAAGAGCCAAAGACAAAAGAATAGAGAAAGCCCACCTTGATCAACAATACAGGTATGTTTTTTATTTTCATACCATGATTCGTACGATGACAACGCTGAGCTTTCGGGTTCGAATCCCGAGTCGGGTAAAGTGATGCTTATTGGCTTTTTATATTAATTAAGCCTGGAGTCAGGAATGGCCTGATATGGCGATAGGCCCGCCCTCTATCAAATCATACCACCATTGTCCATAAATAAATAAAAACACCCAATAGTCACATACATAGTTCTGACCTCACATTATGATCAATTAAGTCTTGTGTCGTGGGTATTAGAAACTACGAGTGACTTTGCCGTCTCACAAACACCCAGACCCGACACATATTTATGGGCCACACAAGCATTTGTGTCGGTGCGGGGGTCGAACCCGCGACCGCTCGTTTCGCAGTCGTCGTCTTACCAGCAGCGCCACGGGGGCAATTTCTGCCGCCAAACAGCCAGTGTAAACGCACTGTTGAATTTCGGTTTGAAGGACATTGTAGCCAGAGTAATTCCTGGACATATTGCGACTTTAAAATCATTCCATTCAATTCCTGGTATTGTTTGGTTTTGCTACTGTCCATGAGCAGTCATATCGCTTGCCATAAGGCAATGGACAGGTCTCACCATTCATTGCACTGAAATAAACCTAACCTCTTCTATAACCAAAACTTTTCATTACAGACATTTAGCAGCGGCATCCGGTTTGTTCCCGACAGTCTTGGGTACTCCATATTGTCCAACAGCGCCTTGCCCATGTTTACCACCACAGCATCCCAGTACGCTCGACAAATAAACAACCTCTACTAAAGACGGTGTAAGTTTATTAGGCCAATTTTCTGAAGTGATCTGTATATTTTGAACCGAGTACCTAGATACAGTAATGTTATGGTTATGGCAAAGTCGAAGTTACCTTGTGTCTAATTTCAGAGTATTAGGTACTGTAATTATTAGGAAAAGTATTCTTACAATTCCTTCAAAATGATGGTTTATAAAATTTTATGAGTTATTATAACGCTGAACCATGAATTGTGAATGGCTGAGTATCCATGAGTCTAGTCACACAAAATGAATGATTATAAAATTAACAGCATGTAAAATGTCCACCAAATGTTCTAGAATAACGTGTTCTTCATGATTTTAGTAGTCAGACGTTTTTCACATTGCCATAAAGTTTCTTTCATTTGATTTATGTAGAGGATCCACTTTAACTAAATATAACCAAACCTATTATTTTAAGTAACATGTTGAATATAAACAAAAAAATTACTAAGTACTTAAAAATTACTAAACTACCTTTCTTTCAAATCATTCTGCATCAGCCCATATACGTCCCACTGCAGGGCACGGGCCTACTCTACAATCGACAGTACGATTGAGAGTGGTTAGGCCATATAGTCCACCACGCTGGCCTAGGGCGGGTTGACGGACTTACATACCATAGAAATTCTTATAAACCGCTATGGTATGCAGGTTTCCTCACGATGTTTTCCTTCACCGTTTTTAGTGCGTGGTGATTGACTATCAATACACACATGACTCCGAAAAGTCAGAGGTGTGCCCTGGGATTTGAACTCGCGACCACCGTGAACATGTTGGCAGCCGCGTCTGGGGCCCTACTATATTCATCCGAACGAACGAAGTTCGAAACTTCGGATAATCGCAGTTTATATACGATACGAAAGTACCTACATATACTTATGGTCGTAATTGACTTATGGTTACGATGTACGTTATACAACTTCGAACTTATACAGAGTAGATACATTCGTATCGTATATAAACTTCGATCGTCCGATGTTTCGAACTTCGTTCGTTCGTTCGGATGAATATAGTAGGGCCCAACTTCGTTCGTTCGTTCGTTCGGATGAATATAGTAGGGCCCCTGGTCCGTTTACCAACAGGCCACCACGCACTTCAAATCATTATTTAAGTAGAATTCTATAACAAAATCAGCATCAGGTCTTATGCCCTCTGCACATGCCATACAAGGGTTAATTTCGGATTATATTAAACTAAATTACATAATGGAATCTTGATATATGTGAAATTCGTCTGCCGATAAAATTTTAATGTATAGTTTGTAAATATAGATTAGCATGTGTCTCGAAAATGCGTTATTTATTTACAGTTAGAAATAGATGTAATAAAAGGAAATGTTGAAATAAAACAATGAATGCTTCGTTAAATAGTTTTATTTTGATAAAATCAACTTACCATGGCCTTTTCCACGGAGGAAAGCTCGCCACGTGTAGAAGAGTCCATGGAAAACAGTAGTTATACGCTTTAATATACACACAACATACAGGACAAAGTTTATATCTATGTTAAACACAGAAATAGAGAAATAAAGTATATCTTCTTATACAATAACTTAAAGAAATGCATCACATACAATAGTCATATTATAATTTCTATTTTTTAATCTTATTAATAGGTCTAAATATTCAAAATATAAAAACCTATACTTTTAAAGACGCAATTTAAATATGTTGTATCTTTATTTTAATATCAAAACATGTATATGGAATAAGTAATTATTAGCGTTATCACCTTTTTAATATACTATAACATATATATGTAAATATTTGAGTTTTTGCAAATATCATATGCCTATACCTCCCACATATAGAAAAAAAAAAAATGGAATGTAACACCCATGCGTATCTAATAAACGATAAAGTTGAAAAATAAAAATCCACCAACAAAATTAAAAAATAAACACAAACTAAATCCACTTACTAACTAAGAACGAAGAACTTTCCACAGCTTTTACAGTTATTAAAAAAAAAAATATCAATTATTATAAAAATGCCTGACTTAACACACCGCTGTGCTCATATTGTGTTGACAATTGAAATGTAAAAACTGTGACAAGAGTGCTATAATAGCTAATGATTAGAAAAGTGTTAACCAGTACCTACAGTACCTTATTATGAACAAACCTGAGTCGGTGAATAATAAATATGTAAAGTTCAGTCCGCTTGATCTTAAATTGAAATTCGGTTTTAAAGGAGAGCATTTATGACAGTTCCTACTCACCAAATTGAATATAAATAATCGCACTACGCATACATATATTTAAACTACAATAAACTTATATACGAAAGCAGAGATTGCTTTAATTATTGTTTCATATCCAACAAATAATATCATAAAGATTTATTTGATAAATGTCCTCAATAAACCTCATTGCACAATAGTATAAAGCTTTATAAACACAACAATAATAATTTTAATTTACACGCGAATAACTCCTAGCCAATTCAAAACAGTCTTTGGTCCCGCCTATTTTACATCTCACTATAAAATGGTGCATTGCAGACACCACAATTTTTCATAAGCGTTTTATAAAAAGCACCACGCGTCTAAGTTAATAGCATAAAGATCCTAAATTATATATTTATTATTAATTAATCCGAACTGCACTAAGATCAATCGAACTGAAGTATTGTGGTCGCTTCACTAAGTCCGCTTGTCCCTCACTAGCTAGCTGTCGCGTGTCCTACCTTCTGTCACTATAAAATTTTCTCCCTGCCTAGCTTCAACTAAGCACAACTTGAGACCTAAGCATTGAAAAATATCTTCGTAAGTACACAAGAAAATTACTTCATATCGTATACCATTGCATGAAGACAATGAAGACAATTAACAAAATTTAGTACAAAAATATATCAATTTTAAATATCAAGAATAATACAGGGTCTATACAAAAAGACTGCTACCGGAAACGAAGCTGTAATGCAACGAAAATTTTGCAAAAAATAAACGCGACATATTTTTTTGTTTTTTTTTCTGTCGTCTCATTTAGGTGGTAAATAAATAGTTTTCGCTAAAATAATAATGTACACCCTTTTATTATTAAAGACGCTATGTTGTGCAATGGTTACTATTTTATCGAAAGCCATCGATTTACCACCCAACACGATGATATTTAAAACATCACAAAAAAATTGTCGCGTTTTTTGCGAAAGCTTTAGTTGCATTATATCTGCAGTCACTAAAACTACCACCCAGCTTCGTTTTCGGTAGCAGTCTTGATATACCCTGTATATTTTTACTGAATTTTATGATCAAATAACAGTTTGTAATTAGTGTGTCAATAAAATTAGTAAATTAGTATGTCTTTGCAAAGAATTTGTTTAATGGTGTTACGATAGTTTTTGTTTTTGTTTCTGAACTCATACAAGGACATGTGAGTGTGAATAAGGGGTAATAGATGATTGATACTTACAAGAGGTCAGTGAAAGGTCTAATATCTGGGCTGGTTGGTGCCTCCGGTATTGGCCCCTACGCTGCTGTACCCAGTGTTGTTGCCCCCAGGTGGCCCGGTACCTGCATTGTTACTCCCACCGCCGTATGTACCACCTCCATTACCTTTTGAAACAATTTTTTATTGTATTACAAAAAGTTAATAATATTTTTTACTACGTATTTTGTTGTTTTACGTCCCTTATAATGACTTTAAAAGTATATTAAATTAATTTTAGATTTATTCTAGCATGTACAGTAACAAAAATAAGTTATAAGAAATGACATGCATGCATGTTGATTATTCTTAACACTTACCCACATGAAATGTTGATAAATGTGAACAATACACTACACGCTAAATAAAAAATAAGGCCTTATAAACGGAACAACCTTACCTGTATTATAAGGTTGAGATCTAGTGGAATTATAGTTGGAACGCATGGGCCCACCGCCAAAACCCTGTTGATAACCACCACCGAAGTTATTGTCAGAGCCCCAGCCCTGGTCTCCGTAACCTTGGTTGCCCCAGTTGCCACCAGAATTGTTGTCCCACGAGTTCTGATTCCAACCCTGACCATAGCCAGAATTGTAACCACCACCTGGAAAATTGATGATTGATGGATTTAATAAACCTTTCACATCAAGATTATCAGAAGTAATTTCTGAAAAACCTAGGTTTCTTATTATTTTTATGATTTAAACGAAAAACTACAAAAAAACAATATTTAATTTCACAAGGTGTAACATTAGTTCATGTTAAAAACTTGTTGGTAAATAATGCTGTCCAACAAATATAAGAATCGCAGTTGCGTAGTCGCTATTTAGTCCATTGAAATGTTACATTTTTAAACCTTAACGTGACTTTTTCAGAAGGTGCATTGTTTTATCTCAATGTATAGACAATTTAATTTTCTACAAATAACGAGGCTCGACACCGAAGTTGTAGACGAATAGGTATGTCTATTTAGGACAAGTGGTCAGTTTAGGCAGGTTCAACTTCGACAGAGAGGTCAATCGTCGAATCCAACTCGGTTGGAAAACGTTTGGGAAACTACGCGACGTATTCTTGTCCAAAATACATAATTGCCTTAAATGTAAAGTCTTCGATAGTTGTGTGTTGCCAGTGATGACATACGGCACCGAGATGTGGCCTGTCACTATGGGCCTTATCTGGCTCAGTCACTCAACGAGATCTGGATAGGGCTATGCTGGGGTTTTCACTACGAAATCGAATCTGGAATAAGGAGATGCGTAGGAGAACTAAAGTAACTGACATTGGCCAGCGGATTAGTAAGTTAAAGTGGCAATGGGCGGGGCACATAGCACGGAGAACTGATGGCCGGTGGAGCCAAAAAGTTTTTGAATGCAGGCCACGTAGCGGAAAGCGCAGCATAGAACGTCCACACACAAATTTGTCAGACGACCTGGTAAAGGTCGTGGGACGTCGGCGGCAGCCAGTATCCAGGCAAATTATAGAGGGAGGCCTATGTTCAACAGTGGACTTCCTTTGACTGATGGATTGGATTGTTTCGGATTGAAGTAACTACTGGACATATTGAGACTTTACATCTTATGTCTCAGGATGGCGAATGCAGTGGAATGCCTAGCATTGCTTTGTAATTCAGTGTTGTTTGGTTTTACTACTATTGATGAGCGGTCATATCGCTAACCATCAGGCGAACGGCATGCTCGTTTCGCCATTCATTGCAATAAAAAGAAAAAGTAGTACCTGAATTCCCCCAGTTGTCATTCCTGCCCCATGCTCCACCGCCGCCGCCGCCCCGGCCTCCACGGCGACCACCGCCGCCCTGACCACCCATACCTCCCCCAGTAGCCATCTCTGTCTTGGACAGGGCCTTCTTCACGTCCAAACGCTGGCCTTTTATCTTATGGTTTGCTTGCACTGGAAGTTACAAGTAAGAAAAAATATTAATTTTGAAAAATGCAAAATTTCAGATGTATTGTTAATTCGGAGAGGAAAGAAAATGGTTAAAAAAAGAACTGGAGCGCCATTTACTTTAGATAAAACAAAATGAGTATTAGTAAACACAATTTATTTTAAAAGCTGCTCATCACAGATAAACAAACACTGAAAAAAACTAAGAAGTAATTGTCCATTAATAACAATATTACTTACAGCATACTCTATCCACAGGATCATAATCATCAAATTCCACAAAGCCAAATCCTCTTTTCTTCCCTGTATCCTTTTCAGTAACTATGCTAACTGATATGATATTTCCAAATGAACTAAAATATTCTCTTAAATCCTCTTCCTCAACATCATGTTTCATACCACCTACAAATAATTTCTTTACAGTTGCACTGGCATCAGGTCTTTTAATCTCTTCCCTTGGTACAGCTCTTTTGGGTTCTACAATTCTGTAAAAATATTTTAAGTATTATTAGCACCTAGTTTTATGCCTGAATACTTAAACGCCATTTAAATATTAAGTTGTTAACTGCGTACGGCGCATTTAGCTAGTACATTTAAGCAGGTTTTGCGTAGTAAGTGCAATGTAATATTAAGTCACATTTGAGTATTTGGGTGTTAGTCCCTTATCTTTGAATATACAAGAATCAGGGATAGACGTGTACAGTAAGTTTGATCTACAGACATCATTGTAGCTACTGGAAGTCTGTAAACATACGCCTTGACCATCATGTCATGCTTATCAATTCTTATCTCGTCATGCTTAGCAGTTGGGTTGGTGAATACAAGAACTTTCTCACTCTGATGACATTACTGTTTTCCATCAGTCAATCATAACAACCTTATTTCTGTAAGAGTTATTCTAATAAGGTTCAATCGCCAGAGCTTAGTCTGTTGGATTGCAAGATACATCAGAAGCAGCATAAAGTTGGTTTAGACACATGACAATATTAAGATATATCTACACCTCATAGTTGTGTAATTAATATTCACAATACAATAAATTGTGCCTTATTTGGCGTTTAAATTAAGAATTGAAGATATTAAATCCTTTACCTTCCATCAATCTTATGGGGTCTATTGTTTTGAGCATCATCTACCATATGGGCCTTAGAGTATGTGATAAATCCAAAACCCCTTGACCTCTTAGTTTGGGGGTCTTTCATCACTACCACATCAACTATTTCACCCCATTGCTCATAAAACTCCTTTAATGACACATCATTGGTTCGATAGTCCAGTCCGCCAATAAATAGTTTCCTTAGATGCTCAGGCTCATCCTATAAAGATAAATTATAATTATTTATAAAAGTGATATTTATATGTTTCAATTAATGATATTTGAGTCTTTTAAATAACTAATCCCATTAAAGAAGAAAATCTCAACTCACGAATTAGTAGCATAATAATTAATACACAGATCAAGTTTCCTTTTCTACTTGGTGGCTATTAATGGCAAGATACCTCCAAAAGTTTTGACAAAAACTTCTAACTCAAAAAACATACAAAACTCAACTAGTCATCAGTCAGTCCCATAGACACGTTGGAAAAAAAATTACACATGCTTAACTAACAAAATAAAATACTGGCAATCATGATATTGGGTAGCTGTTATTTCTCAATACAAGTAAACAATGTAATAGGACAAATTATAAATTTCATATATTATTTTTATATTCCATTGATATTATAAGTGTTTGGTACTTGGTATGTGTCCTTTAAGACAATATGTCTTGTGAACCCCACAACCAATGATTTTGAATGATATATTAAATGCTGAAGACCAAGGGACTTAATCAACAGCAGTTTAAAACTTATTTAGTTATCAAATGTTTTGTATAATATACAAATTCTGAATTCAGTTTAAGCAAAGTAGACAAAACATTTGACAACTAAAATAATGATGGTTTATAAACTGTCCACGAATAAGGCTGCAAGGGTGAAACAGATTGAAGAGACACATGAAGCCTACGAGTTGGATAAGACATAAAAAGATCAACATTTATAAACATGAAAAAATGAGAAATATGTGTTTAATTTTTTCATAATAATTTTGCTGTGTTTCACCAGGTTATTAATACAGTGATGTTTGTAGTTTTTTTAACAGCATAAAAATAATTAAACCGGCGCATTAAAATTTAAAATATCTTAATAGACTACTATAAATAATTATTTAAAAAATAAAGCTACGTAACTTAAATTTAAATTAAACCTTTGAATATATCTATTTAAACATAAAAATCTATCTAAAATCCATTGAAACTGATAACATTATTTTATGGTTGACAAAAAATATAAAAACCAGAACTTCTTTACAATACATACATATTCGTCGCCGCCCCCAGTCGGCTTCATCTTTTACAAAACAAGATCACGGTTTTCTGTCTCAAAAGTGTGATAATTAATCCCGAAATAAAAACACAATTGACCATTCAAGTTTTTGGAAGGATATTTGCCAATTGCCGATGCAAACAAATTACAAAATAAACGTCACTTCATTTATGTTTCGTCCACAGACCTGCACAGACCCATTAGCCGTTTTAGCACAACGAAGTAAGATTTCTACCAAATTCTACCAAGTAGTAGGTACCATGGTACCACCTATATCAATGTACTGATAGCGCGCGAGTTGAATGCAGAGCTTAGGAATGCGGTAGTGCGGTGATCTAATTATTGATGGCCATAGTGGGTATATCGATAATTTTTAACACTGTTTTAAGTTTGTCACTTATCACTAGATAAACATAATTTAAAAAATAAACAAGATAGTAAATATCACACATTTTCAATAAGTAGGTAATTATTTTACACACCAAAATCAAATAAAACAAATTATTTATTCACAATTTTCGCTATTTCTCATGCTTGGTCACGAAAAAATACTCGTTATTTTTAACAATATTTGATGGACTATCAGTTATAATGAATTATTAAACAAACAAATAATAATATGGACTATAATATGTTAAGTATCGTAATAAGCGTACGATAGCTCGGGAAGCACTGCACTAAGCTACAGGCGCGGGAGGGGACACGTGCGGACGGCAGGGGGAGATGCTCCCGCTCTTTACCTCAGGCCCCGACTGCATTCAACTCGCGCGCTATCAGTAGTTTGTTAAGGCCCAGTTGCATCAACCAATCACATAGTACATTGATTCGACGGAATAGAAAAAAAATCTCTCTTCCGTTATTGTACATATTATATAATATGGAAATACAGTCAACTTATTGTTTACTGGTCTGTGGTACCAACAGTCAGTATATGGGCATTCGTACCCTCTGATGGTGTACGACGCGACGTTACAAAGAAAGAGGATTCCCCAATATCCAAATTATATTAATTTCAAATTGTATTCCTCCAGTAATTTCCAAAAGCTTTAGTGGCATCAGTAAGTTTGCATAGGTGTTAAAGCAAATAAAATAATAGTTAAGTGGTTGTTTTCCGAGTCAATGAACAGCAAATTATCTAAAAAAAAATCGGTAAAAAAAAAATATAAAAAAAATCGGTGTTCAGAGTTCAGTCGTATTAACATCGTGATAGCAAAGAATTCTAGGTCCAGGGCTAAAGCAAAGTTGTTGACAACAGAAAAAATCTCCTGCAATATGGAAAAAAATTCTGAATAGAAGAAAACAAATGCATGAACTGTTAAGCCACTGCAACCAATTTTAACAAGAACTTTATGTTTGAAAATGTCAATCTCAATTCCTATATATATGATAGTTGGCATCCCATATAAATGGCATTGACTTTTTCAGAGTTAAAATTATCGTAAAAGTAAGAAACATTATGGGTTGTAAATACTTTGGTTCAGGGATGAGATTTACTTGTAAAATTGTAAACCAAAGCTATGAGCACGTTAAATGCTACCTAAACCTTCTTATTCCAGAGTAAAAACCAGGTTTTAAATTACTTGAAAGTATTGTGTTATTATGAGTTTGCTACCAATGCCCTTCGCGTACTAGCCGCGGCGTCTACATTTGAAAATACTTGCATAGGAGTTCTACCTGTATCCGTTGATGAATATAAAGCAAAATGGTAAGTATATTCATAGTAGTGTTCCGAGCTCTTCGCGCATCGACATATGAGAATATCCTTCCTAGTATATAAATGCGAGAGTATAACGCTATCAATCGTTTGCCTTTTCACGCCTAAACAGATTTTGATAAAAGCCGGCCCACAGATAGATTATACCTTGGGAAGCGACATAGGCTACCTTTTATTGTAATCAGAAGGATTAAAAGTGATGAAAATCTAAACTGTTGAATTACAATCGTCAAACTTTGTACTTTAGTTACTAATTTAAAAACAATAACAAACAATAAGAACAGCGAACTGCGTTTTCTTAAATGTAGCCCTGATGGGGTTCAAAATAAGGGTTGAAATTGTATAGGGCAAATCAAAATCGCTGCAGCTATTTGTATGAAACTTTATATTTTCGTGAACAATTTCGGTAAAAATTACCGCTATTTTTAATTTCTTTTATTGATTCGATTGGTCTCAAAATCTATATCTGACGCATCCTTTATACGAATATTCTAAACTGAGAGTCAGACTTGACATTTTTGGCCGCCATTTTGAAGTTTTTGTTACTGATCCCATTGGTCTCCAAATCGATATCTTTCTTTTTATGTTATAAGGGGTAAAGGAGCATGAGTTCACCTGATGGTAAGTAATCACCGCCATCTATGAACATCTGTAACACCGTAGGGCATGGAGATGCGTTGCCGGCTTTTAAGGTGGGAATACACTCGTTTTTGGAAGGTAGCAAGTTCGTATCTGAGGCACCCTTTGTACGAATAAACTAAATTCAGAGTCACAATTGGAATTTGTGGCTGCCATTTTGTATTTTTTAGTAATTGGTCCGATTGGTCCCAAATTCGTTACCTGAGGGATCCCTTGCTTCGATATTCTAAATGTATAGTCAGAATTGAACATTTTCGCCGCCATTATAAAATCGCCGTTATAAAATCGATATCTGATCCTTTGCTCCAATATTCTTTATTTATAGTCGGAATTCTGATGCGGAATAAGTAAGACGGGAGAGAACGGGATAGGATAGGAAATGTAGTACATATAGAGGACGATAAAATAAAAAACAATTTTTTTCCCAAAACTATACACAAAAAACAATATCTAACGAATCATTGTTTCTAAAAAAATTCAAATGGGTGTATATTCTTCTCGATGTGAACCCAAGTTGGATTGGAAGTGTCACTTTAATACATTATGAGGAGTGAGGTGAAATACAACCGTAATAAGAGCATTAGTACAAAAAAATACACTTTAAAAACGGCACACGAAGTGACAAACTTCAAATATATTACAAATATACAAGGATAAAGCATTTTTGTCTTGGCGAGCTGTTGGTTTAAATGGTTGGTTGGCTAAAATTAAAGTGTACAAAAATCTTAAAAACAATTTCAATTGATTTTAAACCAAGTTTTTTGAAAATCTGTTTTAACATAATCATTTTGGAAGAAAATTGTGCCGTAAGCTGGTAACCCTGTTTAATTCGTTTGCTCATGCACGCATTGAATAAATTCGGCGACGTTGTCTTTCTTTTAGGCGTGGCGTCGTTAGCGAGTGGTTGTGTTGTGTGATAATTTTAACTGCTGCGTCTAAAAATTGTATTCTTGTAAGCGTTCTTCTAATCTTTGAAATTCTAGGAGCCCTTAGGGTTCCTTTCCCTTTAATAATTAACTATAGGAAGGGTTTCAACATGAGGCCGCAAAACGGAGACGATGGTTACGTGAGTACAATTTTGTTTAGTGTTTCTAAATTGATTTTTTCTATTGTTTCTCAATTTCATAGAATTGTCCTAAGACACATTTTTACTGTGGTCTATTGTTGTATATCTAATTATTTGGCGCATTGTATTTGACTTCGTCACATACCACGCCACGCCATCCGCCATTTTGTGAAACCGGCGTCCTACTTTTCAGGATGAGCCGGAGGTGCACCGCAAAATTTTCATCGGCGGTCTCAATTATAAAACAACTGACGAGTCACTAAAAGCACATTTTGAAAAATGGGGGGAGATTGTGGACGTCGTTGTCATGAAAGACCCAAAAACCAAGAGATCGCGTGGATTTGGTTTCATCACTTATTCCAAGGCGCAAATGGTGGACGATGCGCAGAATCACAGGCCGCACCGCATCGATGGACGGTGAGTTTTATTATTTTTTTCTATTACCGCAGCCCAGCTATGTGAAAGTTTATACACCGCTTTTACATCGTTTCAAGCTGCGCATATCGTAAGACCCTGCTTGGTGAATGTCGCATGTCCTGTACATGTGGCATTTTCTGTGGGGTCGACAAACATAGATGACATACTTGGCTCAAATTGCCATGTGTTCATTTATATGATTCTACTTCGTGTTAAAAATAACGTGGTGTTTTTTTTTTTCATTAGTGTGGTCGAAACAAAGCGGGCCGTCGCTAGACAAGATATCAAAAACCCGGAAGCGGGCGCCACCGTGAAGAAATTATTTATTGGTGGCATAAAGGACGACCATGACGAAGATCAACTTAGGGAATACTTCTCGAGCTACGGAAGCGTACAGAATGTCAGCATTGTCACAGATAAGAGCACGGGGAAGAAGCGCGGCTTCGGTTTCGTTGAGTTCGACGACTATGACCCAGTGGACAAAGTTTGTTGTAAGTGTTTAGTTATTAACATTTTCCAATCCACAATTTTGCCCCAGGGAGGAACCTTCAGTGTCCTAGTCTGGCTTCTCTAATTGTGGAGAGTAAAGTATTGCTTTTAGCTATACCTGACTAACTTTATAGTAGATCTGGTACGCAAGGCAACAAACATTCAATTCTTTAAATTAAATTGACTTCCTCTAAATAATGTGATACAAATTCGTATATTAAATGGATTTTTTCTATTAACAGTAAATGGACCTCACAAAATCAATGGAAAGCAACTTGATGTGAAAAAGGCGCTTCCTAAAGATGGTCCTGACCAGAGAGGAGGAAGACAAGGTGGACCAAGAGGAAATGACAGCTGGGGTAACTCAGGTATTGTATTGTGACACAAGCAACAAGCATAAGTCATTGTTTGGTTATTGACGCAAAACTTATATTTTATTACATTTATCTCAGGTGGCTACGGAAACAACCAAGGAGGTTGGGGCAATTCAAATCCTTGGGACAACAACCAAGGTGGTTGGGGAGGTAACCAGGGAGGAGGTGGTTACGGGGGTGGAAACGGCAGGGGGGGCTGGGGTAACCAGGACTTTGGAAATTATACCCAGCAAAGTTACGGTGGGGGTCCAACTAGGAATCAAGCTTATGGTAACAATAGGGCTACGCCTTACAACATGAACCAGGGTGGCGGCGGCGGCGGCGGTGGCGGTGGCAGCGGCGGTGGTTACGGCGGTGGCAACTATGGGGGTGGTCAGGGCCGAGGGGGAAGATTCTAAGTAATGTAAGTTAACTCACATAATTCATTCATCTCACTCATGAAATGATATTGCCAATTCATTCACTGTTACTGTTACAATACTGTTTGGTCTAGTAATATTCTACTGATATATTTACTTTGTGATTAAGCACTACATAGCATTAATTGAGCTTAGGCATATGTTAGACAGTGGATATGTTAAATACTTGATAGTGACATGATTAATGCTATGCAGGTAGCTGCAACTGTTAGTGTGTTTATCTGTACATGACTGATGAAAGGTTTTTTTAATCTCTAGGTTTCGTGCTAAGTACACTAGTAAAGCAGTGTTAACCGTGCTAGTGTAGGCAGTACGCTCCGGAGCACTAGATACACACCTCATGGTCTACATGCGAGACCACCTAGAAGCCCTCAGGATACCGATAGAAATGTAGCTGGAGCTCTTGGCTCGTTAAGTTATTAGAAGAATGAATAGAGAATAACTAATGTGAAATGAATTGTATGACGGTCTTCTATTTATTGTAGTACTTAGGTACTTTTCGTGACATACTTTTAAGGTTATAGATTGTAAAATGGAAATTAGTTACTTTTTTACGAATAATTAAGTACAATTTAGGATAATCTTGTATAACAAATCCGTTTAATAGACGCTAGGTGAACTTCAACAGAGTATAGTAGACATAGGTATATTTTGAATCATGATTATTTGAATTTTCTGACTTTACTCAGTATTAAGTTCTCAAATAGCTGTTATGTCGAAATATAGGCATAGAATATATGGACTGTAGGATAATTTTGATGTAAAAACAATAAATTTTAATAAAAATCAGTAGGGTTGTTTCCTTAGATCTGTAAATATTCCTTATTTTTATTTTTATTTGTCGGCATTGCAGAGTTCTACACTCTGCTGCTTCACAAAGATGTTTCTCATGTGAAGCTATTTACTGCTGACTTATTTATGTTGAATTTGTAATGTAAAATTATTTACATTTATTATATGGATAGTTCCCATAACTTGTCATATTGGAAATTGTCTTTGTTGTTCCTACTTACTTACTTAGACCATTCTCAACTGTAGTTTTATGGATAATTATGATGCAGGTGTTGTCTGTAATTTGTGTACGTCTACGATAAAATATTAAAGGATTATATTAGTCTTATTATATTCAGTGTTTAGCCCCTATTTGACCTTTTTCACCCAAAGTATGTTAATTGTGTGATTAACGGCACTTCAAACTGCCGTTAGTTTATTACTGTATATCAAACTAAACGGTATTCAGTGTAGATTTCTTGTAAGCCTTTCGAGATAATCGATCGACTTTGGTGGTACATTACAACAGGTACGAGATTGGGGTGGTAGGTTTTGCACGTTCAGTGTTCCTAGTGGATTAGCAGTCTTTTTTATGAGGGACTAATCTGAAAATCCATAACAGTACATAGTTTTTAAAAGTGGTTATGGGGAGAATACCTACTACTTTATAGGAAGGAAAGAAGAGACATGAATGTAGTAATGCGAGCTCGAAACAATACTCTCCCTTTAATCGATTATACAGAAATGTTAGTCTACATTCTCGCGCATGCGCGTATAGTACCGTACGCTGATAAACACTAGATACGAAGACGAATGAAATCGCTTGATAGTTATGTGCTGTTTTACGTAAATCTGTATGAATACTATTCAGGTTTTTGTTCCAAACCAGTATCTGTCAACAACTCCCATAAGGATTTTTGTTATTTTGCAAAATGAGGCTCGAAATGGACATCACAAAGTAAATCTGCGATCAAACTGGTGTTGGTATGCTGACAGGCCTCAATCTGTATCTATCGGTCACTTCCCACTGGAGAGCACGAGCCTCCTGTATGATTGAGAGGTCAATCAATTTTGATTTCGAGAAATGTTACAATCATTTGAGAAATTCTGTGGTTTTCGGAACAAACGCGGCTGATGTACCTTGGTGCCTGTAAATAAATAAATTCACCCAAGTCGCATACAAACCTGACCCCTCGTAAAGGTAAAGTCTTGTCGTGGGAATCGGAAACTAAGACTTCGGTCTCACTAACGCACAGACCTGAGACAAATACTTGTGTGCCTCACAAAGAATTGTCTTCGTGCGGGAATCTAATATCCGGCTATCTCGTTTCACAGCCGGCGTTTAACCAACTTCGCTTCGGTGGCTCTCTATGCAGTATTTTATTTATTACGTACGTTTTTCCTTTCCTTCAAGCAGCCCGAAAAAATATAAATTACGTATACGAGATGAGATCTACTTATGTTTTTAGTCAAGTAGCTAATTACGTTACAGACGATCAAGTTTGGAGTCTTGCTGTGTTGTCTGTCCAAGGGCTTACACTTATGGAATTGAAGTTACGCGTGTAATACTTATTGCTAGCATTACTGGCGAAAATAATAATCTGGAGGTACCTACATCAGAGTTTAGAATTTTGTATAAAAAGTGAGATTTCCCAACCTCTGTTTTATGCCGATAAAAATCGCTTATGCCGCGAGGAAATCACAAAGAGAATGAGGAAATCGTGGTTGAATCACAACACGTATCAATGGATTTACAGTAAATTGTATTAAATCCTACAATATCTAAAAGATAGTTTATAATTGTTGTTGCAAAGAGAGTTTCTGCTATAACGGTATGATAAAGTATATCCGTATATTATGCGACGTTGATGTCCGTCCCGCAGGAAAAAGTAATTTTCTTCTCAGTTGGTTTTAAAATTTAAACATGGTTTATCTATAAGTAGGTACAGCTTTCGATTGTAACGGCCCAGCTTTGGCTTTAGGTAATTCAGTTACTCTTATAAATGTTCATATCCTTTACACCTTCACTACTGTAATAGCACTCATTGTCTAGTTTACTCTTCGCGTTATTATTTTTTATCTTTTTTTAGTCTACTACGACGCGTAGTATCTTTAGAGGTCCTATATTAGAAACTAGTTTTCATAACCGCGTTTCTCTAGATCTATGTGAATATTCTACATCATTCAAGAAAGATAAACGTCTCCGTTTTTCCTTCATCACAAACGACATTTCCTCATTAAAAGCAGTATAAAGGGCTTTATAGTGAATCTGCTGTATTCAAATATGTAATATTACCTAGTTACCTACATTAGCTCCTCTTAAAAATCAATAATACGCTCATCAATTAATAATTTTCTCTTGTATAATATAATAAATAATAAATAAATAAATAATAAATAAATAATCAAACGCCAGGAAGGGCCAGGAAGCAGGAAGCGTTCTTGTAGGAACACTAACATCGTTGGCAATGCACAAATATTGCAATTTCATTTTACATACCTACACAATTAGCACTTTATGTGCTATCAAAACTAAATACAGGTTAGTTTTCTGTTAAGTCAACATTCAATGCGAATTTTCTTTTATTTTCCACGTTCAATTGTTTACTGTTAATAAATGTTCACCCTTATATTATCAGATAGAGCTTTGTAGTTAGTTTTATTTCCTTATTAGTTCGCTCTGTTGTCCCGGATAGTAGAATAGCAATTTTATATTCAGAATTCGGGTAATACGTGGTTATTTAGTTGTTGTTATCTGATCCCAAGTGAAATTGATATTAACAATTTAAGAGAAGCTATGAACCTCCGAACTAGTCCTCAGTTATTCATTACATTATTTTTAATTTCTAATATTTTATGTTTTATTTCCATGACAAACTCCGGAGTCGTCGGGCTCTAATCGTTCTGCAAAGTTCCTTTTCAGCTGCTAAGGTAAGTTGCGTGAGTTAAAATAATAATTGGTTTCATAGTTTTAAGAGTTTTTTAAAATAAATATTTTAAAATTATTAAGTCGTTTTTATTGTTTATTCCTTCACTTAGTTCCTATTTAGAGGTACATGCTCTTAGGAAACAAATTCCGCTTGATTGAAATCACTGGGAAAATGAATGTCTTCCAGACGGAATTTTAATCACATACATACATAAACTCACGGCTTTTTCCCAGAAGGGGTAGGCAGAGGTGCCTGGAGATGTGATAGGTGGCGAGCCTATCGCGATATCAGGCACCAATTCCTGACTCCGGGCTGATAATGAATAGAAGAATCCAATATCACTGCCCGACTCGGGATTCGAACCCGAGACCTCAGCTTTGCAAGCGTACCTTAGTATAACTACGCTACCGAGGCAGTCATTCGAGGAATTATAATCAGTGTTTATTAACCTTATTTTACTACACATCCACTTGATTTTGCACACTTCGACCCCTCCTAAGCTAATGTACCTACATTTCTGAGGCATGCGCACAAGTGGATGGTCAATTTTTATTGAACCCATGCTTCTCTCTTTATCAGTGGCGTATTTTATAATTCAGCCTAGGGCCATTAGTTTTGCCACCCCCTAAATTGAATTGAATATTTCTGATTTTCTATCAAAATCTGTAAATATCAATACTAATCAAAGTTTTATTATGAATATCTTTGGAACAATCGAAAAATTAATGTAATTTTTTGTCGAGCAATTATAATTAATTTTCTATAAAAAGTTGTATTGCCCATTTCATAATGCTTATTCGTATGAGTTATGAAATTCACGAAAAAATCATACTTAAAAAGTAAAAATAATTTATTGATAATGTGCTTTTAATTAGTAAATGGAGTCAATTACATTTATTTTACTAAAAAAAATTGTTCGGGCGGTTCCGGCCGTTGGGCCTCATAAACCCTCATAAAGCTTTTACGAATCACGATGATCAGAAGGGGCTGCTGGGGCCCAAATAGTTGGGCATGTAAATACTCATCGGCTTTAGTATTGGGCTTCTTCTCGATAGAGCATATTTTGCGGCATTAAACCTGAAATTGCTGGGGGTAACAGGTGCACTGTTGGTAAACGGACCAGACGCGGCTGCCAACATGTTCACGGTGGGCGCGGGTTCGAATCCCAAGGCACAGCTCTGACTTTTCGGAGTCGTGTGTATTGATGGTCAATCACCGCGCACTATAACGGGGTAAGGAAAATATCGTGAGGAAACCAGCATACCATAGCGATTTCTATGGTATGTAATGATACTATATGGCCTAACCACTCTAATTCGCGATTGTAGAGTAGGCCCATGCCCTGCAGTGGGACGTATATGGGCCGATACAGAAGAACAGGTGCACTACCCAGGCTGCTCTCTAATCTTGCCGAAATTTAAATATCTTTTAAATATAGTTGTGCGGTCCATAGCTTTGTATGGCTATTGGTTGCCCAGTGTGGGCTGAGTCCCTGTACGCCGTGTGGCTCTGGTACGCAAGTCTCAGTGTGTATGCTGGCGCAGCGGTTGGTCAGGGAATATTGCACTGTCCAATGAGACGGTTTGCGTTATGACAGGCACCCAGCACGGGGTTCCTGGGGCCAAATTCGCACATACCATTGGCGAAATGAGCCCATATGTCATGGTCCAATGCCGGTCCCGAAAGAAATCCTCTTTCCGTAGGGCCGCCCTGGGAGAATGGCAAACCAGGCTGGGAAATCCTATTGCTGGTGCTAGATTCGTCGAGCCAGTGCATCCTGTCCTCAACCAGTGGACAGATAAGCACCACGGCGCGCTGACTTTTCACTTGACGCAGGTGCTGTCTGGACATGGCTGCTTTGGAAATTATGACTAGCGAGTGGCGCAAAAACAGAAGATCGCCATGTAAATAAATAGATACACCCAACAGGCATATACAGAGTTCTGGCCCCACACTAAGATTGAGTCTTGTGTCGTGGCTATCAGGAACTACGAGAGACTTTGGTCTCACAAACACCCAGACCCGAAACATACCTGGGGTTCACACAAATATTAGTTCCGGTGCGGGGATTGAACCCGCGGCCTCTCTTTTCACAGCCGGCCTCCAACCAACTGCGCCACGGAGTCTGTCAAGTCTGTGTCACCACTGACAACTTCTTGGATCCGGATATCCGGCCTGAGAAAGAAGAGATGATCTTACACTCCTGGCTGATATTGTGACAATTGTCGGGAATCGAAGATCGTGGCAAGCGATGTTTTTTTTGTTAGACCACAAAAAGAGAGCGGTATCGCGACAGAACGAATTCCACGCGTGGGCAGAAATGTCAGAGATGAAATTGTCGGTTCAGTGATGACAATTAAACTTGGCGCCCTGCTCTGTGGTAAGGGCGGTGGACCGAAGTCAACGGATACGCCGCCGCCACTACTTGCTACGTTCCATGTCACAGTACTTTCTTGGCTGCATTATCTGTCTCTCCATTCATATCCGTCAGTTACGTGGACTCGATGTTTGATCCCTCTTCAGCAGGTCTGATATTTGAGTTTTATACGAACGGCTGGGACGTACTCGACCGACTCTACTACTCATTTTCACATAGTAAATGTCGTCTGTATCCTTGCATCCATCCTTTCAATGTAGTTCAGCCACTGAAGCATACTATTCTCCATCTTAGTCCCATTCTTTTTCAACACACATTTCTCCCTCATCACTTTGATTTTTAAATATGTTTAAGTTTCAGTAAATCGTTTTATTTTTTTGTTATATTGGTGAGTTTAAGCGGGTTAATCCCTTACATATTGTCAAAGCGTACCGCAAAAAATGAACCGCGTAGCCCACCCTGACACCTCATTGTAAATAAGCTTACTTCTATTCGATAGGGTTTTTTTATTGTGAGTTATAATTATTGTAATAAGAAGAGCAGTATAGAACGGTAACGCATCTCCATGACCTATGGTGTTACTTTACCATCAGGTGAAGCGTATGCTCCTTTGCCGCGTTAATAAAAGAAAAGAAAAACACGTCTCATTCGTAAAACGGAAATAGACGTAATATATACTAAAGTATGTTGATCTATCTTGATAATTGCTATCAAATAATTCTAAGGCGCACGTTCACATTACACTACACTATTTTATAGAAGAAATTTTGCTTTTCCTGTTAATTTACAATTGAAATAAATTATCTACTGCTGCTGCAATCAAATTATTATAAAGAAACATCGGAAAAAAATGTATAAAGACTATAGTAGGTACACACTATATGGCGGCTGTGGCGAGTAAGCTAAGTATTCATTACTCAGCAATAAAGTCTGAAAATCTGAACAAGGATCAAGAATGTAGTAGTTACCGCTCTGTCAGTCGTATGAGTGGTACGGAGCATTTGAGCTACATGGACCCTGAATGAATTTATAAGTACGTTTTGACTGCAGCAGACGGGATTTAGCTTCTACCAATTCTACCATTTGGGATAACTGGCCATATTTTGACTATTTAGTATCATACAGATTAACATTTAAGCATAAACTAGATCTTGACTTGTAAACTGACATGATCAATATTGTGTATTTCGGTAGGTACTGCAATATCCAATTAGGATTCTTGTGTATTCCTTAAATGAATATTATGTAAGTCCAACAATCACAACATGCACGGTGCTTCAGTAAACTAGAATATCGATATCCAATAATTATAGGTATCTACTGGGATTATAGTAGATAGACGTAGAGAGTGGGACTTATCATCATCCATAGGAAGTCCACCGTTGTAAAAAGGCCTGAGCCATTTTGTTCAGGTTTCGCCAATGCTCATGCTTTGCGGACAGGCTTCTGAGCGTAGGACCTACGATGCTGCACTTCATCAGTCTGTTATTTATGTACCAAATTTTGGTAGAATAGAAAGAATAAAAGATAGAAGAAGTAGAATAGATAAGAATCTCTTACATGATATCTAAGTTATACCTACACCTGACACTATGCTCTTAACATAGTGTTACAAAATCGTAAGGTACTTGTTAACTCCACTGGACGAAATTCGGTGTAATGTTTCAAGCTATAGGTAGTAACGCTACAATCTAGTGCCCTTGATTGTTTGCTAATTAGTTGTATAAACATGTCTGTTTTTTTTTGACAGAATGATATTTCCAGTCCAAAAAACAGTCTAGTCTATCTGCCAAGTGGGCAACCTGCCAGTGAAAGCTCTGTCAAATTCTGCTCACTTATTTGGTAAATCCTTGCAAGTGTATTACAAATTACAACTAATCAAATGACAAAAACATCCACGCAGTTTTGCAGATGACCATGCTTTTGGACATTTCATGCACTCTTTAAGTATTAATTTATTTAAAAGGCATTTCTAAAAACTAATGATTTATGATTTTTAGATACGTAGGCACCACAAGCGTACTACTTACATGCATCGTTCAATACATAATAATTATACCTATAGTAAGCCTATAGTTCGTGTTGAAAACTTATTTATTTATTTATTTTTATTGAACACTATATATTTAAATAGTACCTGCGGACTTAATGCCTAAGGGCATTTTCTCTCAGTCAACCTTAAGGTAGTGCAGACTGCAGAGACAGATACTTGTTAAAAATAAAGAATAAAATATAAATAATAACGAGCTTATATATTTATTTATAAATACTTAAATGTGCTACATATTTAATTATGTGTACATGAATAAATACTTAATATACATATATACATAAATAACTTAGTTAACTACAGGTGCACAGGATGCGGAAATGATTGAAAACTATCTTGCCTATGTCTAAATATAGGTATCACACGGAAATGAGATTACTATATACGGGACTTGACTCAAGAATTTAATAGTACTTGAAATGATACTTATGTACAATAATCCCGATACTAGATGAGATAAGGAAATAATATTTTTATGAATGAAACGGAAACGTAGAAAATAGGCTTCTGGTAGATAGATGGGGTCGTCTCACGATTACGTGTCTGTTGGTAGTCACGTAGAGCATGCTGCGGAAACGACAATGCGACGGCTGATTTCACTTTCATTTGCGTGGTAAGTAAAAACTCGTTATCAATAGTTTAATGTCTACTGATGTTGCGTACCTCAAATTCTTTATGGAATTGTTTTTGTTTATTGTATACTCCAAACATGAAATACTTTTAAAAAATAAACGTTTTATTAATTTTTCTATAGTTTTGAGTCTTTGTTTTTGAATATTTACTTATGTATCGCCTTGTTTTGTTTATACTTTGGTAGTGACTATATACTGACTACATGTGAATAAGAATAACAAACAAGGAATGGTGATAAAGTGTGTACGCGTGCGACGCCGCTGCACCACCGCCGGTGGTGTTGGTGGGGCAAGGCTGGATCTCGGTATTAACTTTTTGGCACGAGGAGAAAGTACGCTTGGTGGTGGACGAAGACCCCGGCGATGTCGGCGGCACTCGGTGGACTCCCCGCGTCCGCGGCCGACATTCGGCCTGCATTTTATACACGGTTTGCGAAATAATGCCATTGAATTGCTGACGCCGAATTCGCCACTAAACGCGCCGTGCGCGGATATGCCGCGCAAATAAATAGTGGTGCGCACAGATACCATCGTGCTTTTGTTCCCACGACAATGTGCCAATGGAGAATTGTGATAATTTACGTGGTCCTCGTTTTTAATTCCGATGCAAGGGAAATAAGTTCGCCGGACTCAGCTGTTCTCAACAACCATGTAAGTACGTTAGAGGCCGTTGGCTTATCATACATCGCCGCGTATCGAGCATTGTGTGTGCATAGGAGCAATGCCTTAGAGCGCGAGCGTGCACTTTTACTTTCATTGCGCGCATCTATCCGCGCTTGTTGCACTTCGCGTTTGTTGACAATGAGGAAAATTATATTGTTTTCTTATTATTATTTTATTTGTTTAATTTCCTTTTCATTATAACGTTCTTAAATTAAAAATTGCATCCATCTGAAATAATAAAGTATGTATTCTGTTTTCAAATAATTTCCACGATTGTCTCATTAAGTATATACACATATTTATTGTAACTATTAATAAATCAAATGGGACAATAATTAATTTAAGACACAACTGAATATGTAATTGATTGTTTTAAAAGGAACTGCATATATTAATACTCCTATTCATTGCAGTATCCTTGTAAAAAATGATTATTTTATTTAGCATTATTTTTGTCGATTATTAATGATGTCACTAATAATATTATTAATTAATGTTTTGTACATATATATGTAAAACTACACTAATAGGTGCTATTTAAGCTATTTAATGAATAAATTATTTGTCATGAACATTCTACTTGTTCAACGATAAGATGTATTGCATGTAATCGAATACGCTATGCATTTTTAATTTGAGTGGAATAATTAATGGCTTAATAACTTACGGAATATTCAAAGAGACAGTGAGAGTTGGACGAGTATAGGTGTGAGATTATCTTGAATTAGCAATTAAAAAAAATGTTCGTTAAATATTGCCGAAGCTGTATAGTATGTAGGTATGTTCTTATGGGCCTAAATTGTTACATTCATACTAATTAATTATTTATTCTTCTTTCCTGTTTATTAACTCTGTGGTTTGTTAACATAGTTATTGGGACACAGTAAATAAACAATAGTTCTAATAAAGAATATTTCTTTGGATTGTCATTTAACTTCATTTTAACTAACATAAAAATCGAAAATCCTTTTTAGTAGAACTATATGTATCCATTCTCGTATATCGTCATGGAAGAGCAATTTTTTTCTTCCATGTATATTTTATTTAAAACTTTATTGTACACCTGAGACTAACAATAAAGAAATAAGAGAAGAAAAAACATCGTACAAAAGGCGGTTTTATCGCTCGAGGCGATTTCTTACAGACAACCAACCATGGGATGGATAAGAGCGAACGACAGTACTGGGGTATCATGAGTTGCACGAAAGGTTAAATATACATATATCTATAAGTACTCGTATATATATTTAATTAATATATAAATAAATATATATACATAGACATATACACTGACATATTTTGGTAAATCTTTCAGAAATTAGATGTCGTAAACAACTAATTGATTGCTAGGTGCTTGGTTGTATAGGGTATAGCGGATAGCCCAATATTTTTATAGCATTTGGTACGCGTTTTAACCTGTTGTGGCTTGTATTTTTAAGTATTTACGTTCCGCTTGGTGCTAGAGTTCTTGCGCTTTCTTACGTTTGATAAACGACTGTACAAAAAACGAGATCACCACAACAATTACCTCGTGAAAGGCCCGGCACTTACACTTTTGAAAGTAGTTTACTTGTTGACCTTACGGATTCATGGGTATAATTAGTGTTGCCAGGTTTATTGGTTGAAAATTCGGGACAAGAGATTAAAATAAGCGGGATTTTTAGTTCCTCAGCGGGACGCCTATATTAGAATAGAGTAAATATTTTTTGTCATACATATCTTATTAGTACTCCTTCTCTTTCTAACAGCATATAAATTTCACATTAAAAAAAGTCGCCAGATACAATAACCATTTTTGTTTATTGTTAAAATAATGGAAGCACAGCTCAACCAGATCAAGTCCCATCGATGCGAATAAGTTATGGTCAGAAAGGGCAAGGTCTAGTGAGTACCCCCTGTATTCACAACCAGCACAGAACATATAGCATAGAACATCCCATTTAGCCTTCTCCCTAAGGTATTCACGGATTTTCCCAAATCTTTACCGTTTTCCAAGAAGTACCATTTACCTCTCTAGACTTCAATTCGTAAGGGTTTTTAGCTTGCCCGAAAACTTTTTAAAAAATTTGTTTCATGAACTCGCAACGATTTTGAATGTTCCTTTAGCGTATACGTATCTCTGATTTTAAGTATTTGGATTTACCATAGTGGTCATTATTTCTAAGAATGAAATAAAATAAATCATTATGAAATGAAATAAATCATTATTTCCTAGTGTCTAAACCAGTCTGTGCACTTACATAGATTCTGACAAATAATGCTGGCTATAATGCTCGATAAGAAATTAGTAAAGTTTAGATGCGTACTTATTTTAAATAAAATCTTCAGATACAAATCTTGTAATATGTAAATATACCCACAAATAATAAAAAAAATACGCCGTCCGAAACTTGAAATTGTCACGTAGGAAAGAAAAGTTCTATTCATTGGCTCAAATGGCTATCTTAGACTAAAGCTCACTAACAGTATTTACTTGCATACTTGCAAAATAAGAATCGTAAGTAAAGGAGCACGTGAAAAATACCTCGGGAACTTATTCAAAGTCCAATTTTATTTTTGTAATCAGCCTTTGGAAACCAGTTTAGAAGCGAATTAGATATATATGTAGGTAAATATTTGTAGGAAATCGGGAAACACAGTGATAAAAGTGTAATATTTAATTTTTATTCGTACTCTAGAGGGGTAGTCAAAAAGCGGGACATTTGGCGTCCCGCCGAAGGTTCAATCGGGACGCGTCACCGAAGCCCTGAAAAGCGGGACGTCCCGCGTAAAGCGGGACACCTGGCAACACTAGGTATAATACACAATAAAAAATAATTCGGTGAAAATAAATTGATTCAAGCGGAAAGTGTCATTTTGTTATGGGTTTTGTGTAGTTCCAAGTAGGCTGATAATGAGTGATGAACGAGTTTAGGGAAAATTGTATATATAAAACACAGGAATTGCATACATAGACTAATTATTTACGAGAGCTGATGTGTGTATAATGTGTCTAATACCTCCATTCGGAATTGGCCGTTTTGCCATTATTTCTTTGCATGCCAGTATTTATTTACAAGTTTTTGCCATCAAACCTAGGTATTTATTGGTTAATCAAGCTCAGCTCAATCTAGGTTTGGAAATGAACAACTCTTGTTTCACAGTATTTACATGCTGGCAAAGATTATAGGAAGCAATAGGTCTCTATAAATTTTGAACATTTTAATACCTGTCTAAAATAAAATGCATTGAGAACAGTTTGCTATCAGACATGTTATATTTTAAACAATTTAGTTTCATGACAAACCAACAAAATCATTTCTATAAAACGTAAAATAAGGAGGGGAATTCCATCCATTATTGCCATGATTTTTTGGATAAAACTTGCCTCAGGTGATTATACACAAGAATTGTTCTGGAAGTATAGTCATTATTTATGTCGTTCCCCAAAGTGTGAAATGTCTTCTAGTAACAAAAACACTCCAGGGCATGCTTACCAAAACTAAACTTCCGTGCACTTAAAGACGACGAGTCTGTAGAAGACATTTAAGTTACCAGGATTGGTCCTCCAAAATCATTGCTTACCTACATCTTGCTCTAGTGAAGCTTTTGAAACTTTGGTTAGTTGATTCATGGTAATTTTACTGTATCATCCGGTTTATATATGTTTTAGGTTTTCTTCTTCGTTTTTTACTACTATGTGGAAATTACTTATTATAAATAATTCGTGATGGCGTATTTCTTTTCTCTACAAGTTATTTCGGTTCACTGCATGTTGTAACATAATCTTGGGTTTTGCCAATGTCGGATATATTTTCCTCGTGAAATTACTTACGCAACAATAACAAATTCATGAATGCTGTTTGCCCATATTTTTTTATGTTTTTAAACTAAAAATTACCAAGAAATATTTCGTAATAAGTTTCGTTACAAAAGTTAAGGCTCAAACGTATGCCTTTTGCAAAACATTTTGACCCCAGTTCAAACTAAGTTGCCTTGACTTAAAGTAACAACAATACGTAGTTTCAATTGTCAACTGCACGCACGTATTAGGCAATTATGTGCTATTGTTTTGTTGTCAATCTGAACAAAGGCTCTTTGCCCATGGTGTTCTTGAACTTCACTTCGGTCAGTGCGATCATGATCCTATTCCGCCACGGCCGCTTACGAAACCTTTTTGCACTATCCAGGTCACGGAACAGTCTTTCAGGTCCAACATGTTCTTTGATTTCTAGATTTTGTCTATTATTTCAGTACCTTGACACTCATTACAATCGATTTCTTTCGATCGTGGCACTAATCTGTTTGTACCATTAATTTATTAGCGTTGTTTATGTGCCATGATTCTATTTTATTCGATACCATATTAAAACGTTATTGTTTGTTTTTTTTTAACCACTGGAGATAGCGTTGTAAATTTGCTTTGTTTGTTCATTTTGTTTGCTCTTACATAAACTTAAAGTTCCGAATGAAAAGTGGAAGTTAGGTAATAATGTTACCTACTTTTACGCGAAAGGAAAACGGATTAATTATGATTTAATTTAACTGAATACAAGTTTTATTGGTTTAGATTATGTAAAGTATTTGTTTTTGGAAGTGAGGCGGATATTCCATAAGGCCAAGTTTCGTGGGAAACCCACCGTCATAATCACAAAACATGGTATGTCCAATAGGAGCATTTGTTCCAAGTGTTGCTGTATTAATTATGCCGTAATATGCTACCCGCATCTTTATTTGCCACTCACGTTTGACCTATTGTACGTAAATGACAACCTTAGCCCCAATAGATTATGTCACAGAGCCATAACTGTTAGCTAACTTCGACGACAAAAATGCTTGGTGCGAGTTTCATCATGAGGTTACGTGTGTTGGTGAGAGAAAGTAAAAACGTGAACGTTTGTTGATACGCATTTGTTACACTTACACTAAGAGATCCGACTGCCTTATATGGAAAGGGAATGGCGAAATATATCTCCTTTTACGCCTCCTACAATTTAGGACCGTGTGATGAATTAATTTTAGGCGTGCTGATTATTGTGCCATAGTTTTTTTATTGTTATTAGGTTTATGGTAATTAGGTTCTACAAAGTTTATAAGGTAACTTTGATGTTTTCTATTTGGATGTACTTACCGCAAAGTTTTCATGCGACATTCATATTTTAAGTTATAGACAAGTTTAGTTTATAATGTAGTGACCGCCAGGCCATTATGTTACTTAAAAATTCGAGGAAACCTGCATAACATAAAAATCTGCTCAAGATTTTTTGGTGTATTAAGTTCGCCAACCTTACTAAGCCAGCAGAATGCACAAGGGCAAAAGTCTTTTCAATTGAATAATCGTTTGTAGGAGAGTTCGTTGCGCAATCATGAGTGAATTTCGGGCGAATATAATGGCGATGATGATGAAATGTCTAACTTTCCATTTTAGCTAGATAATAGGTTGTTATTAACTAAAAATTTGTTGGATGTCCATGCTAGTTCGTGACTGCTCCATAAAATTATAATTTGTCTGACGCAATCCGAGAAAGTACAATACGCTTTGAAATTAATCTAGTGCAAAAAAATAATAGCGTACCGGAACATGTTGTTTATTGTGAAAGCAACATTGACATTATTTGCCAATTGACTGGCGCTGTTGTGTAATGTGACGTTCGCGTCGCGTCGCGTAGCTACAAGCGCGTGCGCACCTGAAAAGTGAATCACGTTATTTCTCTCGGATGAATGTTTACTTGAATAAATGTTAACTCGAATGATTATTCACTTTAGTGACTTTTTCTATTCATTCTACTTTCATAAACTTAAAAGTACTTCTTCTTCTATTTGGCGTTATCCCGGCCGATGGGTCCGCCCAACATAAAATAACTTATTGTAAGAAAATGAACTCCAATAAGGGCATTTAGAATACATAAATATCTACAGCTTGTACAATACTCACTTAAACTTTGATATTTGTATGTGTTTTATTCGTCCTGTCAACGTTTCGACCACGATATCATTTGCTTCATATGAAATGGAATAGGTACTCGTAATACCATTGGTGGTTGTTGTGGTGATTTTGATATGAAGTGGAACTAAGATTTGGAATTTGGATTTCGAGAAATAACATCATTAGCATTAAATTATTACTATAACTCTTAAATCACAGTACAGATGGCTGCCGCATTCAAGATTACATATCCATCTAACATTATTTATCTACGTTATTTATCTTTTATAGTAAATGAACTCAAAATCTTTTCTTGCAACCTTTTCATTGACATCTTATGTCGTGAATATTAAACCTTTGAGAGAGTTTGATTTCACAACACCCAGATCCGAAAAAAACATTAGGGGGATATACAAACCTTTGTTTTTTTATGCGGAGATCGAACCCTCGAGCTTTTGTTCTATTATCGGCTCTCAATCAACTGCGTGATACATTGGAGTCTGTCCCGTCCTCAAACCCATCTTTGTGACTCTTGTAAGCGAGAATGAAAATTTACACGCAATGTAATGAAACCGAGCATTGAAGCTCGGCGCGTCTCCGGGAATGTCTAACTTGTCTTTAACCCGCTCTGAAATTATGTGAGTTGGTATACTTGATTCCAGGAATAGGTACGGCAAAAACGCCGGAAAGCTCGGAAGTTTTTCCTAGTACCTATAAGCTCCATGTAGTATACAACTCCAGATGATATTTGCATACTATCCAGCATGGTTTTACGCTCATTCTGCTAAAGACTACACTCCCAAATATAGTTGTCATAGATTACATAAAAAAATAATAACCAAATTAAATAAATAAATAACACCCAACAGTCACATACATAGTCCTGACCCCACACTAAGATCGAGTCTTGTGTCGTGGGTATCAGGAACTACGAGAAACTTTTCGGTCTCACAAACACCCAGACCCGGAAGAAATATTTGTGGGCCACACAAACATTTCTCTCGGTGCGAGGATCGAACCCGCGGCCTCTCGTTTCACAGGCGGCGTCTAACCAACTGCGCCACGGAGGCTGTCAAATTATATGGGACCTAGGTACTTACGGCACTTAACAGGTTTGACACGGCATGCATACTCTCTCACTTCAGCCACAGGAAGTCCACTGCTGAACAAAGGCCTTCCCCAAGCAACTCAACATCGACATGTTGACAGCAGCCTGCATACACTGCTTATAATTCTGCACGTTTAAATCAATACAAGAATCGTTCATAGATGTCGTTTATGATGTTCATAGATTTTTGTAATTAAGTATAGTTACGCTTGTACAATCACCACGAAAAGTAAAACAAAATAGCAATATCAGTGAACGTTCGCGCTTAGTAGTTATTTGCTAAATTTCTTCATTTTGAGGGCGAGTGAAACACCGGGATGTCTAAGCCACTTCTTACACCTCAACATTGCTGGATTGTTTTACTAATGATTCCATATGTAGCGCAACTTTTGATTATTGTATGCTTTAGATTATAATATTGTTATGTTTCAGGCGAAATATTCCGAATGAAAGGCTTGAAATCAATTAAAAGTGAACCGCCTGATATTCACTTTAGTCAAACCGTAAACAAAGCTTATATAAGGTGAATTTCCGACGGAACCATTAAATACCAGTTTCATTAGCATGTGACGCAACAAACCATCACATTCGTGATAAAAGTTATCGTTATATAACCGTCCACGTAGTTTTAGCACGTTTACCCACTTTCCATGCAGACATGCGAACATACGATTAGACATATTATAACTGCAATCATGATTGACGAGCGCAGTTTATAGTAATAGCACAATTATATAACTCGGCTAGAACATTTCACAGTCACTTGCATTGATATAGTAAAATGTATAAATCCCATTTCCGATTTCCGGGACAAAGTGTGAGTATTTCCTTAGCATGTGCGTGTCGTGATTATATTACGAGCGAACGTTACAAATGTTGCGCTGTTATTTTCAACATTTAAGTGGTGCTCGGCTTGTAGTAGAACGTTAGTGTTGCTCATGTTTTACAAAATAATTGTCTGCTTGAACAAGGCTTGAATTAAGTTCACTAGTGTCATACAATGTAGTATCACTAGATTATTACTTGTAGTTGTGAGTAATTAAATCTTACAACTTTTATTCTAGTTTATTGAGCTTAGTTTTGAAGTTGGTTGAAGTTATAGATTAAAAGCTATTTTGAAGGATATTCAGATTGCTTGAATGCTGTGAATTAATATTTTGTTATGTGTGTTTCAGGTATCAACGGGCAATAGAACACAGAGGTTCCTGTTCGACGCTATATTCGGCCTGGAAGTGCCGATCCTCGAAGAGCAGAGCGTGGAAGATGATGATGATGAAACCGTTATAAAAACGTGCTCGTGTGGTAAGTTATTCAATCTTATTTTTATGGTACTTATTATGATCAAATGACAGGACGCTCGAATTAGAAATAAAATGATATAGCATGATAAAAAAATATATTAATTTGGGCATGTAGAGAGGATGGATAAAAGGAGATACACAAAACAGATTCATGAGGTGAGTGTTAATGGAACAGCCGGTAGGGGTCGACCGTATTGGACCTACTTGAGATCGATGTCACCCTTCGCTACCCTGAAGCGAAGTGAATGCATGAGGGGATTTAATGAAAGTGGACGAAGCGACAATAGTATGTCAGGATCGAGCAAAGTGGAGATCCATAGTCTTTGCCTACCCCTATGGGATATATGCGTGACGTTTATGTATGCAATCATTAATCACAAGAGAATGCCCAAGGAATATGAAATACTCTCTTTGCTTCTATCTACTCTTATAGCACACAAGAGTGTGACCTGTGAATATCACCGTGCCTATCATGGCTGAAGGCTGTACGAAGATTCATGTATTTTCTCACTACAAAGGTCTTGCAATATGTGCATCTTGTTTAAAAGTAAATATTATATGTTGAGAATAGTATTTCCAGTATTAGAATAAAACAAAAAAATTATTATCACCGATCATTTTAGCAACACATGAAAATAAAGAATGCACTTATTATTTCTATTACTTTACCTTGTATACCTTCATCTTGCGAATTTTATCTATAATTGCGTATTAGACGTAAGACTAGATTTCATGCACAATTTACCTCAGTAGGCAAAGGTAACATTTTTATAATTTACTTTACAAATTCCAACATAGAATATTCTAGAATTTGTATATATATTATTTTTATAGTTTCTAATGTTTCACATTCACATTTTAGAGTGCGGAAGGGCAAACCCACTTCCTAGAAAGATGGGTAAGTTACTGTAGCGAGCACGAATTGTTATTTTTGTAGCACCTTATCCGTTATTTGTTGTAATTTAACTGTGTTTAAGTACCTATTAACTTAATACGCATTATGGAAGCATCAAGTACCTTTTACAATAACTTTAACTTTGACAATGTCAACTTCAGATGTCAAATGCAATGTATTTGACATTGGAAATGTATGAAGTTGAGATGGTTAAAGTCGCAGCTATGGTCAAGTTACTTGGTGTAACCGAGCTTTGTTGTTTTTTGTAGCACACCCTTACCTGTCATTTAATTTTAGACCCCTTTAATTTATGTCAAATTTGTGGGATATTCAACATTTTGTATACTGTTTTGTTTAAGTAGATATTTTTCGCTTTCAATAAGTGTCTGTAAGTAGTAGATCGAGATACTAAGTTTATTTTGATGTAGATAGTAGATATGTATATATAGAATGACTTAAAAAGTGATACAACGATAATTAATAGAATAACAAATAAATGATTTGATTTTATTGTTTTTTTTATTTGAATAATTCATCGAAAATAATACCTAATATTATAAATGGACGTTTTATGTTAATGGAAATATTTGAGCATAATAACGTTATATAATGTTACAAACGAATTCTGAAAGATGATAAAAATTTCACACGTAATTCTTGAACGGTATTTCCACCTCGTCATGTAATGGAAGTAAGAGTTTTTATATCGAACCAAATGTATAAGTAAAATATAATGTTATGTGAATAATTAGAAATGATCACAGAATTGATTCATAGTATTTGAGATCTTCCTAATTTCTCTAAATTAATCTATGAATTACAAACGTATATTTTTTGACAATATGGCAATTTAAAATTGTACTTAAATTACAAATTTCATATATTTTTTGGCAATTTAAAATTTTACAATATGTTGGAATACTATTATATAACAAATATTTTATGAACATTTATGAATATTTCAGTATATTCATCCTTATAAAATATCATTGTTAAAAAGGTTTTGTAAATACAGCATATATTAACGTTTTTCTCTAAACAGCTCTCGGAGCTAACGACAAGTTTCCCTATAATTCACTCGGAGTATTCCGAGAGAATCAATAAATAATTTGCATTCAATATACCTGCGCATACTTAGAAAATAACCGGAAAGCTCATAAAACCACCATTAGAGGTTCATACAGTTGCATTGTGCCATTGACTAGCCGGCGTTGTGCATTGAACCGTGGAAATGATAGTGAAAGTGTGAATGCACTGGATAAAACCGCACTGCTGACTTTACGACTACCTGATGTTAATCTGTACCTACAGCCATTATGAACGGCACAATCTCAATCGATTATTCGGAATTTCCGTCTTTCCTTAATGGTACAGTTGGTGAGATCGTGTAAATTGATTTCAATTAACGCGTCGAAAGTGAATGCAGATAAAATTAATTCAATCTGTATTACGTGACCTTTTAGTGACATTTTTATCTGTTTATTTTGGCACTTAAGTAGCGTTTCCTTTTTGTTCCCATACCTCTTAACTATATTTATTTGTTTTATAATATAACACATGTTGAAACAAACCATTCGTTCGGTTTCTTGGTTGTTTAGCACTCCGCTTGTACTCGTAGTTACCTCACTAAGTTTCAGTTGGATTTAGTCTAACCATACCTGTTTGTTGGCGGAAATCTAGCCGTGCTGGCGCAGGTCAATAAACTAACGTTCGCTTTCTCATCGACAGAGTGCGGTGGGTCCAACCAGGAGAACCGTATCGTGGGCGGCATGCCCGCTGGCGCCAACAGGTACCCGTGGATGGCTCGGATTGTATACGACGGACAGTTCCACTGTGGAGCCTCGCTTCTCACCAAAGAGTATGTTCTCACTGCAGCACATTGTGTCAGGAAGTAAGTTGCTTATACAGGAAATCGTTACTCATTCAACAGACACGTTAATCGAGATAAACCTGAACACCATGTTGGGCGCCAATACTTCCTCTATAACTACTTAATTACATGATGTGAAGTAAAACCAGTTTGTACACATAATAAATTATTTAAAGGTGCAGTGAATGTTTTCCGACTCGCGTTGACGCTGAAGTTAGATCTAACTAATTTCATTCATGTTTTATATACGACGCAACAAACTTGTTATAATAACCTGATGTTGGTCCGTTCAGGGTTTCAGATTAACCTAAATGAGATGCAGTGAATATAATAGTATTTAAAAATAAATACTGAATACAATGCGGTTTGTACTACGCAAAAAACAGCGTCTTCCCATTAAAAGTCACTATCGTCACGCAATATTGCTTTGCGCTAATAGACAGTAGGCCTGTTTACCATATACAAATGCAAACATAGCATTTTCCGGTTGTTTCTTCGCATATTCATTGTTTGGATAAATCAGAACATACCATTTATAGTAAGGAAACTGCTAGTAAAAATACCTGGTATTCTCAACCGGAAAAATGATTAATAGTTTTTCAAATGTTCCTAAAACGCTGAGTTCCGTTTAATTTAAATGTTGTAAAAATATTTTTTGATATAATGTGATAGGTTATTAACTATTGGGTAGCTGAAAAAAAAAATGCTTGTTATGTAATGTGGATTTTTTGACGATTCTTGGTAAATGCCACGTCGACTTTTACTGACATCAAATTATTTTGACTTTTTATTATTTGCAAGCTTTCGTTGTCCGAATTTGGATATCATATTCGGAGCACACCAATCGCCACCAGGTTAAATAGTTGTCTAAGACTAGGAAAGACTCCAAAGATAGCGAAACCCCTTGAAGTAGGTCGTGCGTAGACTAATTTGGATACAACATACAAATAAGAACTAAGACAGTTTGAGTAATTTGTCTCATTCACAAATGTTTTTATACGATATTTTTTTAAAATAAACTCCTTTCAATTCCAGACTCAAAAGGTCTAAAATTCGAGTGATCCTAGGCGACCATGACCAAACGATAACTACCGAGAGTGCAGCCATCATGCGGGCTGTCACTGCCATCGTCAGACATCGCAGCTTCGACGCCGACTCCTATAACAACGACATAGCACTCCTCAGGCTCAGGAAACCAGTCAACTTCTCCAGGATCATCAAACCCGTGTGCTTACCACCGCCCAGTGAGTCCTTGGTTTTTCTTTATCCTAGTAAAATAAGAGAACAATAGTCGACAAGAAGGTGTAACTGAAAGTGATATGAATAGGACATTTTTAAGGAATAGGAATAGCTATAAATTATTTAAATGCGATAGAGCCAAGCTGTTGTCAGTCATGACTCAGCATATCCATAAGCGTTTGGTTGTTCATGGACGGCAGTGATCACTTACTATCAGTAGACCTAATGGCTAGTTTGCCGGACTTATGCAATAAAAAAAAAGATAATTTGGAGAAGAAAGACCATTGCAGAAAATGATCCTTCGAGCTTTTTCCTTTCACGGAATATGTTAACACGTTTATAAATAACCGTTCATGACTCTATGATTTTGCATCATGCTAACATTAGTAGAGTATATCAAGCTTAAAAAGATATACTGCCTCAGTTAAGGATTGTCGTATTAATGCCTGCAAATAGTGTGCAGGTGGTATGATCACTGTGCGTTTCTGCGCAGTCAATTCTAAAGGCGCTCGCAGGAACACACCATTTAATATTGTGTATATTTATTTATTTAATAACGCTTTATAAACAAAGTATACAGGCTGACTTAATGCCTGTGGCATCCTGTCCCAGTCAACCTTTTAGTGCTTCAGAAATTCAGGCCCTTGAAATGTCTTAGTAAAACCTATATTTGTTGATTTTTTCAGGTACTGACCCTTCTGGTAAGGAGGGTGTGGTGGTTGGATGGGGCCGGACCTCAGAGGGAGGACAATTGCCAGCCATCGTGCAAGAAGTCCGCGTTCCCATACTCTCGCTTACACAATGTAGAAATATGAAATATAGAGCAACTAGGATTACTAGCAATATGGTAAATTTAAGTTTTTCTTTATTATGGTATTGTAAAATTTAACATTTTTATATAAGATACAATGTCCTCGTATTTTCTAGGTTTTTCACTTTGGTTCCCTCCTATATGTCATAGCGTAATGATATATGTATATGTAGAGTATTCCTCCATAAATGACCGTTCCAACAGAAAAATAATTTTTCAATTCGAACCAATACTTCCTGAGATTGGAGGCAACAAACAAATAAACAGCTTTATATTTATTAGTATAGAGTTAGACGAATATATTTGATCTTAATTCCACCAGTATACCAGAATCTCAATTTGTAAAAGGCTTATGCAAACGACGACTTGCAATTTCGTTCATTCCTTTAACTATATTTAGTCCTAGATATAAGTATTATTTAATATTTAATTGTGTGTTTCAGTTATGCGCGGGTCGGGCTTCCACAGATTCATGCCAAGGCGACAGTGGCGGTCCTTTGCTTTTACAGAAGGGAGATAAGTTTCAGATTGTAGGTAAGTTAAGGGCAGGGAAATATTTTAAATAATTTATACATTGATGGTTATGTCTAGCCGCCCTCAAGCTAGATTGAGCTATCGTTTCGTAGAATGACTTACAAGGAGTGAATGAGAAGAGACAAGAATATCTCTTGCTTCAGCATGCGATTGGAGTCAATCTCTTGTGTTATGGATCCTGCATGTAATTCCAACAATGCAATTGTTGAGATATTTTTTTGAGTGCAGTCGTTTTATTGTACCTTCTGCATGTGCAGTTTTATATTCAAACTTTCCTAGTCAACGTAATTAGAAACATTTTTTTGGAGATATTGAACGTAGTCATTTGTGAGAAGCCGCCTAAGAAGATACCACTGTAATATTTATTACTCCCGCCAAAGAGCAGTGTAAATGCATTGTTGTGTTCCGGTTTGAGGCACGTTGTAGCCAGAGAGAGCGGCTAGCGTAGTGGAAAGCCAAATATTGATTTATGTTAATAATTCACGGTGTTCTCTGGTTTTGCTACTGTCTAAAAGCTGTCATACATCCCACTATCGGGCGAATGGCATGCTCGTCGTGTCGCCATTAATCGCAATAAAAAAACCTTTTATCTTTCATCGTACGTGATCATTCGTGGTAGAGTTACTTTCATAATCGTTAGCTCTTGTTTGAGTTCCTCACATTACACTCTTTGTAATATATTTCTATAAGGAACCATTAAGTTGAAAATACTATACTACGTGTATGACAATACGATTGAATTCAATTTTTTTTATTCAATATTTTGGTTCGACATGCTCAGTATTCCGCCAACCTTGTTGCCAAGTAATTTATTTGTACCTGTATCAGCCCATATACGTCCCACTGCAGGCTACGGGCCTACTCTACAATCGACGGTACGATTGAGAGTGGTTAGGTTATATAGTCCACCACGCTGGCCTAGTGCGGGTTGGCGGACTTACATACCATAGAAATTCTTATAAATCGCTATAAATCAGTAATTTATACTTTAATAATAATATGATAAGTATTTTATACTTCACGAAAAAAATATGTAATAGCCACCTATCCTATATGACAAGTGTGTTAGTAAAATATATTTTTTTACAAGTCAACAGATATACTGGGTGGAATCGCTTATCGTCCGGAAAATTTAATAGTGTATTGTGTATGTGACATTAACGTTATATACGAGATTTATCATTAAAAACTACAAACTACCCCATAAACAACATCAGTACAAGATGTCCCCAAAACACATATTATCTAAATCACCCTACACTTAAAAGTGCAACGACTTGTCAATACTCAGGCGCGCGAGTGTATGGGTCACGCCACACAACAGCTGACTGTCGCGCATCGACCTTGAACTTACTTTGCGCCTATTTATCGGTATTATTACTCTAAATATTACCATATAACATTTTGATTTATTTAGAATTTTAGTGTGTTAGGATCATTTAAGTAAATGTAGTTGTTGCTAAGTTGTTAAGATTTACATTATTATTTTCATAACGTACCTACTACCTTAGAAAAAGCTGCATATGTTTTTATTTAAACGTTTTAATAAAGTCGAGAATGGACGACTTCGCTGTCGAAGGTCACGGATTCTTGCATGATTAGGAAGTCTGAACTTACCATTATCGAGTAGCCCCGGATAAGTCGTTAAAATAGTTCTTGTGCTGGGAACTCGTGGATTCATCATTCACGATACCATTCCTACGCAAAGACTGCAGATGTTCTGGATCTGCATACATCCTTCTTGCATGACCCAAGTTTTCATTGGATCGAACATCGACATGCTATGTCATTATTGTCACATAATCACTGTTCGTGTAATCACTCATTTTGACCGCAAGAAACTAACCAATAACCAAAATAATGTCATACAACGTCACTCGGTACCGAATTTCGCACAACTGTGGAAGTGGTAAGATCCCTGGAAGGTGTCGGCGGTGCGGGAGCGGGCGGCGCGGCGCGGCGGCACGCTTTGTACTTGCGCTTGCCGCGGCGCGGCGGTGAGGGCGGCGCGATCAAAGGATTTTATTACTTAGATTTAGAAGTTTCTACTCGAATTAATATTGTATAAAGTAGGGTAACAATAATGTGTATTTATGAAGATTTTTTTCATTTATGTCATGTTTCTCTAAACAACGTTGTTTTATGAATAACTTATTTTAAATTAGTAACTAGTAGTGGTAAATTAATTTTACACTACATAAACAAAAACATAAAAAAATTAAAATAAGTATGCCAAAGTGTTCTAAATCATGTACTTGCCATGCACAATTTTTTTCGTTACGATAAGCGATTCCACCCAGTATATATTAAATTTGATTAAAGTGACTTTTGGTAGGTAACAGCAAGTCTATATGGTCTATTTTAGATTTTATTTGATTGAAGCCATAATAGTAGGTATCTATAAAATGTAAATGACTACATTAATTTATGATAATTGCTAAATTGAAGATAACAATGTGTTTTAGATGTTAATTTTTCTCGTTTTAAAAGGTGTTCCATTTCAAAATAGGAGATACATTTGTCTAAAATAATTTATTTGTCACGATTAATTTTTACGGTGATAATTTCTAACCGTAAATTCTTAGTTTAATTTGAATTTTAGTAATGTGTTACCATTGTACATATATGGTTTGATATAAATTTAATGACATGTATTTTGGACATGTTTATTTATTTTTGGCATGAGCTAGTTTTAGTTTATGTTACTTGGGCTCACATGACATGAGAGACCTACCACCAAGGGCGTCGCCAGGAGGGAGCAGGTAGAGGCAGCAAGAGATTAAAAATATTGCCAAATGTAAAGCAACCAAATCAATTTCTTTTGCATATCGCCGTAGACGTAAAGCTCGTACTACAAGTGAAAAGCTTCATGTGCTCTTGACTTTAACTACAATTCATACTTTTCTCATTCTCCAAATTATTTGAACCCCCCATGGGCCATCGGCTGGCGGCGCCCCTGCCTACCACCAGTAATATCGTGTATTTTTTTTATATACTATACATTTTTCTTTCAGGTATAGTGTCCTGGGGTGTGGGTTGCGGCCGTCCAGGCTATCCCGGAGTTTATACCCGGATAACCCGCTACTTACCTTGGTTAAGGGCGAACTTAAGAGATTCTTGTCTTTGTGAAAATTAATGTAATACAAACGAGGAGTAAAAATATGGTAGGATTACAATATAACGAGTAAAAGTTTGTTCTTAAGTAGGTAGATATCATTTAGACGTAAATATTGAGTCACCTGCCAAATTGATTAGATTTTATTAGCTTCCAGATATTTATAGATTCTTTTGTTTTGCTGTTTTAAGGCCAGCACACACCGGGACGGCATGGCAAAACATTTAAATGCCTTTTGATGCCACGGCATACATTTAGTACATTGGATTTTATGTCGTATGCTGACCAGATAAGTTTGAATATCCTTTGGTAAAAAATTAAATCTCTTGCCATGCCGTCCTGGTGTGCGCTGGCCTTTATATTTACTATTTGTTAATATTGCTCAGGCGAGTTTGTTGTATAAAGACATAATACTAGGCTAGCGATACGATATTTAATATTTTATATCGTCGATATTGAACAATTCATAAAAAATACTCGTTTATTTTGTAAGATTTATGTGACAGTTTTGGTATTTCTGTAAATATTTTTTGTGTACAGAAAAATTATTATATTCTTTATACACTTAATACTTTTCTATAAGTTTTTAAAAACTTGCAACAGATCGGTGTTTTAGTTTCACAACAATTTACAAACGTAATTAAATATTAACTCATTAATATTTAAAAATTTGCGTAAAAACAGCAGCATGGGGAAATCTGTCATTTTTTGCTTTTTAACAGACTTCAAAAAAGGAGGAGATCCTCAATTTGTCCGCATCTTTTTTTATTTATGATCATTGAATTTAATTATTTTATTCACTCAATTATTGAGTGCCTAAAGTATTAATTGGATGTCAATTCGACACAGTTCTGTTGTGATATATTAAAAATCAGATGTTTATATGTTTAGGAGGAATAAATAATGTATTAAGCTGAAAACAAACTATCGTAATACGTTTTACGTATAGAGTAAAGAAGCGGCCATAGATACTAGACAAACGCGTCATAGACCGATCTGAACAATAGATCTTTTGTTATGTGCACATTATCAGTCGTAAGTATAAGTCGTGACCTTGTGTTCCATTGTCCTGATTGGCCACTTAGCCGCATCTAGTATCTATGGCCGCTTCTTTACTCTATGCGTAAGACGTACGTACGATAGTTTGTTTTCAGCTTTATGTTTGATTAATTAGTGTTCTTTTAAACTATTGTTATTTTCGCTTTAAGTATTTTAAGCTGATCTAATGACAGGCCGGTGGTGCAGATTACCATTAGAAATTAAGAGTTACTACTACCTAAGTGTTCAACGTGTTTGTACATAATTGTTAATTAATTATGGTTTTATAAAAAAAATATTTAACTAATTTATATTTTAATTGGTATAGTTGTAAAATTAAGTGTTGTCATCACAAAGAAAGGCTACAGCAATGTATCTAATTTATTTTGCTTTCTTAGTTACTTAATAACGGAATTAAAATATTCCGAATTTCTAAATCTTTTAAATCTGTTATTTTAATTGATAAATTAAAACTATATTAACCTCTAATTTCTGTCATTCAATTTATTCTCCAGTTATGTTTGTATTACTAATCCAGAAATTATTTTCGAGACATTGCTGCTGTCATCACAAATATATCATTTAATTACTTGATTAAAACATTTTAATGACCACGTTATATAAATTAAGTTTACTACTTTACTTTTGCCTAATCTTTGTTACGAATTACTTATTTGGATAGAAAGAAAAAAATATTTACCTTTGTTAACTTTATCTTTGTTATCACTTACTTTTTTAAATTCTATTTGTTAATATAAGTTTTAATTGGCGAGGTAAATATGTAATGCGCGGCTCTATCGGCTCAAAATGAAAGTTTTTTAAGACTAATATTTTATACTACACACTAGATTGAATACAAGAAAGCAATTTCATAAGTGCATACATTATTTTATACTATTTTACGTTTAGCGACAAATATAAAAAATATTATGTGCATTTTGTCATAAGAAGTTAAACTATAGCAAATACTCTATTTGAAATACAGACAACAGTTTTCTTACATCGTCCTATCATATATTTAAACCAAGAACTAAAACGATGCTCAGTGTGCTTAAATAACATTCAAATCGTGCCGTTTATTGGATGTCCATGGAAGAAATGAAAGAACTAAGGACTCGCTTACGTAGAAATAATGACAATTGTTTTAGACCTAAGTTAAAACGCTCTTTAGGCTACATCTGTGATCTTAATCACGATAAAATTGTTTAAATTTAATATCATTGGTTTTATCGTCACTAACTTATTGTTGATATTAAGTTTTATAATATTTTAATGATTGTAAATTTTATGAATCGCCGAGTTGATGTTAATAAATCTCTAATATCTCATTATGTGTAAGGTGTTGTTATTATTTTACTTAGGAATTTGTAGTGGAAAAAAGGTTATTTGGAAGTTTTTAAGATGTTTGTTGACGTCACGAGTGAATCACGTTTGTTTTGATATTGGCTTCCAAGAAAGTGTTATCTGGGTCCGATATTTATTGAATACATTTGTTTTTATAAGGAAAACCACAAACTATCTTTGCTGCATTAGGAAATGCGCGTTGATTTATAATTTGTTAGCATTTTAGGAAATCAACAACCATTTGAATGCTTTATGATGGCCGTTCCGAATTACCGTTCTATTTTCAAAATAACATCCAAAACAAAGCCAACATTAAATAATATTCCTATCGATTGTCAGATTTGGAATTTTCAATACTTACTTGCTTGTCAAGTATGTTGTGCCCAAGGTATAGTAGCAAGTAGATACGAAAGAATGGCACACATAGAAAATATGTTTAATTTAGAATATTTTTATAAGTACATGGTAAAGAGAAACAACATTGAGTTGAAGAAACGGTAGCCTCTCAAGCATAGTGACTCTTATATTTTTACAAAGGTGTATAAACGAAGAATGCGCGAACAGAAGGCAGTGTATTGTGGCCTGTCACGCGTATTGGAAAGTGACACTTTCGCTGACCAGTGAACCGGTTATGGCAAGCACCACTCATCTACCAAATTTTTCTTAATTTATCCATATTCTGGCGTAACGTATCGGTTTTGTATCACTCAGAATGTAAAGTAGTAGCGTTTGCAGTAAGTCGTTAGATGCCGGCTGTTTCCAACAGGTCGATGTAGATATCCTTAGGGGAGGCCTATGTTGAGCAGTGGATTTCCTGTTGCTGAAGGAGAATAGCGTATTTAACAAAAACTGTCTGTGTTCAATTATGTCTCAAAGCTGGGTATAGACCCTTCTCTTGAAAGGGTTTTGAGGCTTGTTTATCATGAGAACCAATTGTGCCTAATAATCAATTTATGTGGAACTTCGCATCAAGTTAATTGGTTTTCGACGAGGACTAACAGTTGCTCCTGCGTCAAATGACTGCATTCGGAATTAAATCCCCAATATTTTATCTAATATTTTAATTAATAACAATAATAAAACTAGATGTTATGTGTTCGTCACACGCGTCGAAAACAACGATGATGACTGATTTAACTGTTATTTATTGCTAAGCATAAGCTTCTACAGATTTACTCCTGTAACCCACTACTAATGAATACGAAAAAAAACTAACAAAAAGTGAGTTTCACTTTTATCTTATGCCTTATTCGGTTCACAGACTGATTTTTATTTTCGGTTGCTTATTAAAAAATGAATTATTTTTGTATTTTGAAAAGCATTAGTGGGTATAATTGGGTATATTTTTTAAATTTTACCCTAGCTAGACACACTGCTAATGTATTACCCAGTTTGATAGGATTTTTAAATCTTATCCTATTTAAAGCTCTGACGTATAAGTAATTTATAGACGTCTCCTACAGAATGTTAATACGCAATTATTTTGCGACTAATTTCTTCAACGAGGTTTAAAACGAATACAATGTAAGAAGGTAAACAATGACAATACATGTAATTTAACATATAGTTCTTTAATATATTTCATTAATATATTTTTTTAGTTTGTTTAATATATTTTACTAAAAATAATGCATTCACTTTGAATATTTGGCAATCTATCTATGAGCCCGTGTCAACCAACCGCAGGGTACATTCAAGTTATGTTTCGTAATTTTATCGGTATTTGGTGTAAGAGATTTTAATACCCCTGATTTCCAGTAGTAACTGCTTCTTTGCGGTAGTCGCCAAGTAAAATGATTACCACTTTGCAGTGTATTACAGCTGTGATGAAGAAAAAACGCTAAAACTTTACTCGGCAACTGCGCGAACTGGCATTTTTCTTTATTTAAGAATTACTAAGTCAGTATTTTCACTGTTAATACACGCATACCGTTAGTTACTCAGACTCCATTTATTTGTCACTGTTACTTTACTTCAAGTACGGAATATTAATTAGCGTTCGATTTTGCCATTCTTATGGCGACATGCTGAAAGCCGGCGAATGAGATTTATGCTGTATCGGAATTCTGTACAATGTTTATTTAATGTGTAGCGAAAACTAGAATCGAATAGATTTAATTAATGAATGTTTTTCGAAGTCAGTTCACTGGTGGTAGGTCTCTCATATGTGAGAGATCATCTGGGTGGGTACCACCGCAGTGTCTATTTCTCTCGTCAAACAGCAGTGTAAACGCACTGTTCTGTTTCGGGGTGAAGGGCATTGTAGCCAGAGTAACTACTGGACATATTGAGACTTAACATCTTATGTCTCAGGATGGCGAGCGCAGTGGAATGCCAAGCATTGCTTTGTAATTCAAGGTGTTGTTTGGTTTTGCTACTGTTCATGAGCGGTCGTATCGCTTACTATCAGGCGAACGGCATGCTTATCTCGCCATTCATAGCAATAAAAAAAAAGTTCGCTTATTGCGCTTGAGACTGTGGATTTGACCCCGTTATCGTAAATAGTATTTACGATAATAAATCCTGGATAGAGGAAACATCGTTAAAAATCAAGAAAATAGAAATAGTATATGATTTACTGAATAAATGCACCCAACAGTCGCGCACAATCCAGACGCCACATGAAGATGTTAATGTGTCCTCATATTTATCAGATACCATGTAATTACTCTTCGATGCCATATCACTCACACCCTGAACAAATACTTGTGAATGAGACAAACTTTCGCTGTGGTGCTGAATCTGCGGCTTCCTTCCACTGGCGGCTTTTAAGTCAAATGCGCCAAGGAGGCTGTTTTATACATATTACACCCACCTGAAGCCCTGTAGGCTATATAACAAATACTACTTAGTTATATCCACTATCACCATTCTTATTTTTAAGATAAGAAGGCGCGCGGTTGTTTGATCTTGTTTGCTCGCTTTTACATAGTGACATCTTGCGTCGCTTGCTTGAAGCATATTCCCTTTATGTTGATGCCTGAAAAGCAATATTGAAATATTCCGTAGTGAGCTTAAGAATAAATATATTATATTATTCATTTGTTTTCCATTAATATTATAAAGTACGTCAGTAGACCTGCCTTTGTCCTTTTTAATTTGTCTTTCTTGCTAAAATGGTTTTGTGGCAGGTATCGAACCATTAGAAAACCTGTATTAGTAGATAGTTTTTTATTGTATCACATAAGGATTGGAGAAAATGCAAACAGCATAATTTATTTTATAAACAAAACCTTTAGTTAGCATATTGCTAGGCAAATCCAGAGAATACTAATTCTTACAAGAAAACACTCTTATTTTCATAACTAATTAGGCACTGATCTAACTAATTTGATTGAATTAAGAAATAATGCCCTGTTAAGAATTTTAAAATAATTTCTTTTTATAATTTTTACAAAAGAAAACATTTCTGATCCTGGTAATAGGGCTGATTTAACTTATTCAGTATTGCTAAGCGAGGCTTTACCTTCAGAGCATACTTCCCACATAACAAAAGGAAATAATAATATTGACAATATATTTACCGTCCATCTGTGATAACTGTATTAAATCGATTAACATAAATTTGCGTAAACGAGATAGGCGTAGGCGTGGAAGCGAACCTGCGCGAACCCATCAATTACTCCGACATTGCACCTGATTTATACTCTAACGGCCGAGAATACAGATTCGACATTCGACATTCGACAACGACTAGTGGGGTGGACCGTTGGCGTCCAAAACACGTCGGTTTAGACATCGAGCGAGGCGCATCTCAGTATGTGTTGACCATCGTGCGGTACACGTTGAAGAATGCGACAGCTATCTGCCAAAATCTAATTATCGTTTTAATTCCTGTTTATCGTTATCGACATCATGTGGAAGTGTGTCTTTATTTTGGTGGTTGTGAGTTTGACTTTCACTTGCTCCGAGGTTCGTATTTTTTGTTTAATTTAATCAAATAAGCTGTAATAATGCGGCGGTGTAAAAATGTTTACATAATTAATAATGAAAATAAAATAAATTTATTCTAAATAAAATATGTATAAATCGGAAGTGGAAAGTTGAAGCTGCATCGCATCCCTAATGCTTGCGCGAGTTGAATGTTAAATAATGTTATCTCCTGCATTTTCCTTTTGTATTCTAAGTATGTAGACATGACAATTTATGTAGCAATTTTATATTTCAATATTAATAAAATAATACGATTTAGTTTTAAAACATAGATAAGACTGCGAAATAATATACAAGTAATTATTCTTTTTTTTTTGTTTTCTTCAAACTTTCGGTTGTGTAGTATCTATTTTTTTAAAGATGAAGCCAGTTCCTCTCCTCAAATTTTGGCTCGCTAATAACGAGGTAGACTATGCAGTACAGTTTGGGTACTAGTAATATCTTGACGTGATTTCCCGCCCATTTGATGCTCAACTTGAATAAATTGATATCACTCTAAATATTGTGTGAATGACGCTTAAGGTACAAAACATTTTCCAAACCTGAAGTTTTTAATGAAACCTGAGTCAATTCAATAAATATTTTAACACAATTTTTTTCATATAATTATCTTTTGTATCTTAATTTATGTTTTATAAAAGTATGCTGTATTACCATGGTAATAAGATTTGTGTTTCTTTGCTACCACATTTGTCCCAGGATAATGGAAGCCGTGAATCTCGAGGGGCGTTTACGAAGAATTTCTTCGGCGGTGTGTGGGGTAACAGACCGCCGCTCCTGGAGTCCAGCATGACGAGGTCCACGTGTACTTGCAGTTAGTATTGATTTTTTAATATGTACTTGTTGATTATTCGCAATTAGGCCGATTTGTGTAGACATTATCTAGGTCTCGAACTGCCTAAAAAGAATGTATAAGAAATTAGGCAACAAACATTAGCTAATTTTATTCAAATGACTAGTAACTAAATTTTACCACTTAGATTATTTCTGAAATCCGACTTATATAATTAGGTACAGGAATCAGTGTTTTCTTATATAAATTCTGCACTCGCTTCAAATTTTGACGCATTTTTTATCCACCAATATGAATCCAATTTCATAGGGATTCGGTTTTTTTAATTCTACGTACACACTCATTAGTAGGTATTTACCTCTCACTAAATGTTTATTTGAGTAGTGAAAGGGAACCATAATATACGAGGAAAAAGTTATTTAATTAAATTGCGCGCGAAAATTTATAAGAATATCATGACCGGTTATTGGGTTTACCAGGATATGTTGTACAAAATTCGACATCCACTTCTTGATCTATTGGTTTTTCGTTATGAAATAATCTATACTAAGATATAAAATTAAAGACTTTGTACTGGTTGGAATTGATAATTTGTTTTTATGTCGGTTAACCCATTTACCGAAGAAGGCTATGAGATGGAGACTGTTCCACCCTCACAACCACCCCTGCAACTCTTGTAAGGATTAACAGTGACACCGAGCATTGAAGTTCGGCGAGTCTCCGGAAATGTCTAACTTGTCTTTAACCCGCAAAAAATCAATCAGAAAGTTAAATTAATAGAGTTGGAAATAAATTATTGTCCACTTCTCTGCGTGACAAAGCGGGTGACAAAACAATGAAATAAAGAGGTATTTAACCTCGCAAAAAAACTTTTACAGCCTGAGAAGCAAGCCAGAAAGCTATGGGCTATATAATGTCAAAGTAAGGTAAAATCCAAAACTTAAGTGTAAAATCCAAAACTTAAGTGTAAAATCCAATAGGAACGAAGTATCAAAGAAAAAGTTTGCAAAAAGGTTTAGAATTATTCTTTTACAAAAATCCTGTTGATTAAAGTTTAATTGACCTATTTTTTTCTTACTTACTAACTTTTAAACTACTCAGCTTTTATTTCTTAAGAATGCTAGATCAGCAACTAAAATTAATACAGTTACCAATATAATAAGACCCCCAATTGTACTTTTTTCTTCTGTGAATTGTTTACTTTTGTTTTATTTATAGTGTACAATAAAACTTAAATAAATGATCGATCAGAGCTCATGATCTCAAGATTTTTCATTTACATAGCTCAATAGTAAGAGAGATAAGCTGAAACAATAGCCGAATTAGATCCATGTTTTTACGTACACGATGGTCACTACATATCACCCGATGCTCGAAACCTCACGGAGGTTGAATCTGAAGTGCGTGCTTCATTATTATGGATTCTTCATTACTGTTTACGATAGTCGTATTAGCGGAAACTAATATCTTGTCACCAACAAAACGAAATCTCCCCTTCGACACCAATATTTTAGACGCTTTAAGCCCCATTTATTCAGCGCGTTATATCCAGTGGTAAAGTTGAGCCCGCTGAGTTTGTTTCGCTGGGTCTTCTCAATCAGGGCCGCGTTTAATCGATGGGACCTGAAACAAGTCCACTGAGTTTTATTCGCTGAATGTACTCAAAACTGGGTCGCGCCGCGTAGTTTCAGTGGTAATGTAAGCCCACTGACTTTATTTCGCCTGGCTGCTCATGCAGGGCTGCGTTGGATCCATAACCATCCAGTGGTAACATTAAATCTCTACGCATAATAATACTGTACTAAAATTTTGATTAACGTAAGTAATGTATTTCCTTGAATAGCATTTTTACTTACTATAAATAGTTATCATTAATAAATAAATAAATAAATAACACCCAACAGTCACGTACATAGTCCTGACCCCACATTAAGATCGAGTCTTGTGTCGTGGGTATCACGAACGACGAGAGACTTTTTCGGTCTCACAAACACCCAGGCCCGGAAGAAATATTTGTGGGCCGCACAAACATTTCTCTCGGTGCGGGTATCGAACCCGCGGCCTCTCGTTTCACAGGCGGTGTCTAACCAACTGTTCCATGGAGGCTGTCGATGAAATAAGAAGACTATCAAAAAAAATACATTTAATAAAATACATTAAATTTATATAATAATAATATGATCAATTATTTCGTACATATAGATTAAGTACTATGTATTGACTTGTCATAAGAGCTATATAATAGCTTACATGATCCGTAAACCAATTTAATTTAATTTCATATACACGGAGAGAGTTTCTCGCCGCAAAGATATGATTATCGTTATGGTATACTCGTTAAACACGAGAATCTATGGCAGTTCTGTCACGTGATAATGGCATACGAATCTCGCCGTGTAAGTGTTAAAACAGCTGAAGACAAGGCAAACATAATTCCTTTCTCTTGTTCCGGCTCAGCAAATTTATTTCTTTCTATTGGTTCTGATAATAATTAGAGAACAAGATAATTAATCATGTTTTTTTTTCACGGAGCTAGACTGAATACTTAGCTCATAATGCAGGAATCTCATGACAGCCTCCGTGGCACAGGCGGTTAGACGCCGCCTTTGAAACGAGAGGCCGCGGGTTCGATCCCCGCACCGAGAGAAATGTTTGTGCGGCCCACAAATATTTCTTTCGGGTCTGGGTGTTTGTGAGACCAAAAAGTCTTTCGTAGTTCCTTATACCCACAACACAAGACTCGATCTTAGTGTGGGGTCAGGACTATGTATGTGACTGTTGGGTGCTATTTATTTTAATTTAATATGAGCATTTTCTTCTGGCGTTTATGCAGCGACGAACTGGCTAAGAATTATATATCCTGATGGATTTCAATAGATTTTTGTAACATCTTTGCAATAAGATTTGCATGGTCAACAGTGTTTATCCTGTGATTGATGTTTTTGTTTTCAGTAGTTCAGACTTCATTTGCATGTAAATCTTGATCAACGGACGCATTCTGATTATGATATATTTTTCCGTCTTAAATTGTCGCAACTTCATATTTGTTGTTTCAAATACTTGATGAATCATACGTATAAGGCACACGTTGCATTTTGCGGTTGTTTTATGTTGACATAAATATACAATATAAGCTTAAAAGGGAAGCCTTTGTGAAGCGCACTTAAATTCATAACACAACGTAGGTTTTAAACATCAAAAATCCAGTTTGAAAGCCTTTTGTTTATCTGATGTCAATTTGAGTGCGCGTGTCCCGCCAAAATTATTTTGATGTTTTTTACCTTGTTGCATTTTATGTAGAATTTTTAGGGCTGAAAATATAAGAATATTATATTCCTTCGTGATTTTTTTTCTTAATTTTCTAAAAGGTTTTTTATTCTTTCAAATCATAAGTGTTGTAGTGTTCTATGAGGGTATCTGACAGTCAGAAACATGGGCTCTTTTATGCGTTAAGTCTTCAGTATGTATAGCCAATATTTACAGTATAATACTAGAGCTAATTACCTGCACAATCGATATAGTTGCAGAGTTAGAACGCATGTTGTTGTCTACGTATTTTCAAAACAATGTGTTTCTCGAATTTACAAAGCATATTAACCAGGCTTGGTCATGAATTAATTATTTTATTCTCAAACAAAGAGAAATAGAAAGCATCTTGGATGGCTGGAGTCTAGGCTGTGCCTTTGGCATAGTAAATATCCACGAACGATAATATTAGTATAAGTATCGTCAGATTCAGCATTACTCGTAGTTCGTTATTAGTATTCTTTATCAATACATGAACTTGTTCATTTTCAACTAGATTGATTATGAAGACTGAAATAAAAAACGACTAAATTGTTGATTGTGCAGAAAGGCGGAGATTTTAATTTAGCTTTTTTTAAATAGCTGATCATTAAAATTTAAAAGTATACTGCAAATTATGTCCTAAGTGAAAGTTTGGTCCAGCAATCATTATACGAAAAAACTTAATAGCCCAAAATGCAACCATCGAAACGGAATTGTTGCTATCGGTTACGATGTGTCTGAAACATTAGAAAATTAAGAGAATGAAATAATATGTTTACAATATTATAATGTTGAAGCTACCTTTACTAAAAGTTTAAAAACCAATATTCAGAATATCTACAAAAATGACAATCCATGTTCTAAGAGTATTTAGTGATAAAACTAGCATTTCACGCTAATAATATGCAACATTTTTAAAATTTCAGAATGTGGCGAGAGGAATGAAAAGTCCCGTATTGTTGGTGGATACGAAGCTGGTCTTAACGAGTTTCCCTGGATGGCCAAGCTGATATACTTCAAGAGATTCTATTGCGGAGGCATGCTGATCAACGATAAATACGTGCTTACAGCTGCACATTGTGTTAAAGGGTGGGTGTGATTATTATTTAGTTTAAGCAAATGTTTTTAATGATTTTTTAATTCTGTTTTGACAACATGAGTAAAATGCCGATTGCACGAGTAATAACAATTCAAATAGTAGGTGCAAAAGCGAGAAATGATTCGATCAGTTGTTTCACAGTATTGGTCTTTAAGTTGTTAGTTTAGCTCTCAAAATGGTCTTAGTTGTGGGGGTAATGGAGCAGTTCCCTTTTATCAACATCAATTACTCTTAAAATGATATAGATGGATGGAGTAAAATTAGGAAGCCTGGATATAAAAGTTAAGAAACTGTGATCCATAACAGGATCCCATTTAGTATATACAATGCATTTTCATAATACTGTTAGAACATTTTGGATTTTTTTATTTGTACTAAATGCAAGCACAAAAAAACCACGAAGAAATGGGAACATTGTAGTTTTATGGTCTATACATATTCTGATAGTCGCAGTAATACTGAAAAAAAGATGCTTATAAAGGGTTGGAATAAGTATCCAATATTCTAGATTATTTAATTTCCACTTAGTTTGACTTGTTTATTTTTATGATAATGAACAATGAGCATAGGTATAATTTTGTTCTTTGACCTTCCTCTGTTTAGGTCACATGACTTTATTTTGAAGCAATAAAACAACCATAAATGTAGTCGCAAATTAAACTTGGAGCTTGATTGCAAGTTATGGATGTTCAAATTAGTGTTATTTCGAAAGTCTTCGATGTGCCGAAGCATATTATACCGAAATAAAATTTTGGAAATTGCACTTGGTAAAAAAAAATAGGTTTTAGAAAGACTCTGATAAATTGAGATCAAAGTCAAGACGTAAATAAAAAAGTTGATGTTGCGTTAAGCAGCAACTATGAACCAAAATTAAGTTGTTCGTAAAATATAACACACAATTCATATTAGGAAATATTTATGGTGCTAACCTGCTTTCACAAATGTAATACACTACAAACGTTATTGTCTCTCTGTTCTAAATTTACCAAGTTTAGAAATCTGTTAAGGTCTTAATGACCTGTTCTCCAATTCTCTTCTATTGTAGCATTAAGTACGTGATGCTATAGATAAGTAAATGTCTATTTGGTCAGTACACGAGCGTGAAGTCGGCAGTCAGGCTCCAAGTGTTTAACTAAGCTCTTTAAAGGATATTGACTTGGCACATACCAACCATTTGCGGATACACAACAAATTTCGCTTATGTGAAAAATTACGGCTACCAGCCTATGATACTAAATTTGTGCTGTATATATTTGTTGCCTGATTCTTTTGTTCCATCCAAAATTATCTTATATTTTCTTTCTTAGATCTTTCGAGATGGCTCTAAAACGTGTTGTATTGTAGAATAATATGATTAAAAACTTGTTTCTATTTTATGTTTATCTTGCTATAATCAAATTGAGAAGAAAAAATATAATGTTTACATTAGATTGTATATATAATATCTAAACATGAACACAATGATGTTTACAAACAAATACAAGTATTAATTATTTATTCAATTTAATTAGTAATTCTAAAATTGTATAATTAAGGCTAATTGAATTGATGTGATGAAACTAATATAAAACAATTGAATTATTTACTGGCTATTGACTCAATTCTTTAGTAGGTTAATGACAACGAGCAAGGAATACAAAGTTAGAAATTTTGATATATATGTCGATTGCTGCTTCATACCTACGAGTATATGACTTTGTTGTTGTACAATTTATTTAAAATTATTATGGTAATGAAAACGTGACTAAGTTTAATTGCGTCCTATCATTTTTATGAGTAATTTGTTCGTTCGACGAACGCAAAGACCCCTTCGGACTGCAGGTGAAACCGTAAATCATTAGGATACGAGTCCGATAACCTATGATTCGGCAAACAAGTCCAAAATTAAATCGGTGTCCGAATTTGTGAATTCCAATCAGTATCGATAAGTGCGTTCACCTTCAAACCGGCCCAGGAGCAGGCTTCGAACTTCAAAGTTCGTTATCCTCGACAAATGACCATTTTGAGCGCCTTTATGTGTCGATTTTTTGTTTAGGTTCATGGCTTCATATCAGACGGTGTTTTTCTTCGCTTGTGCTACTGCGCAGTTTACTTGCACGTAAAGAAAAAAGTATTTTTGTTGAAAACAAATTACGCTAAGTGAAAGCGTATGTATGAACCAACATTAGTGGTATTCATGACCCTGGAGTGCCAAAACACAGCGTCACTTTCGCTCAATGTCGACGCAAACTTGACTTGGTTATCGTACCATTGTACAACCGACAACAAAACTAAACGATCAGTTACACAATAGTTGGAGCGAAATGGAACTGTCGCGCCTCCGGTTCTCTGCTTTCCAATCATGGCCGCACAAACGTGTCGCTATTAACACATTCGAATATAAATCGACTATCATTAAGAATTGCTATAAAACCTGTAGGTATTTCGCTTATGTCTTAAAATCATTTCGCACAAGCTAAATTGTAAAAGTGACAATGGATTGACAGTACAAGAATGTTTTGAGAAGGAGGCAAAACTAACTGTTCTTGTATGTCCATAAATATAAACATGTAAACAATATTAAATGGTACTAAAAGAGACTATAAAAGGGTCGATATATTGATATAATTTTAGATCGTCAATAAGCTATCATATGTCACCAAAAAATACGCTTTAAAAAGCGACAAAATTTATGTGTTTGTTTATGCGAATCTTGAATCTAGTTTGGTGTTTTCTTGTTTTCCAGATTCATGTGGTTCATGATAAAGGTCACGTTCGGGGACCACAACAGGTGTAATGCCACCGTCAGGCCTGAGACCAGGTTTGTCTTGAGAGCCATCGCAAATAAGTTCAGTCTTCAGAATTTCGACAACGATATTGCCCTGCTGCGGCTGAATGAGCGTGTCCCCATCTCTCAAGCGATCAAACCTATCTGTCTGCCGAAGACTGACAGTGAGTTGTTTTGTCAATTTATGGTCGTGCTTAGTGCTTGTATTACTTCGAGATTTATATTTTACCTAACATCTATAAAGTAGAATCAAAACAATTGAAAAGGAATGTATAACACTAAATTACAATATAAACCAAAAAAGTAAATTAATAACTATGTGAATGTTTGGGCGTAAACGTGATTTTGGGTAACGGTACATACGATTTGGGGAAGAGGGAGTACAAGTGGAAAAGGAGTTTATTTATTTATTTATTTATTTATTATATTATACAAGAATAGTCAGCTTACAGTGTACCCAAAGCGCTAACTATTACTTACAAATTATGACTTAAAAATAGTTTTATGCAACTTAATATTTTTGCTAAATTATCATAAAATATGTCGACATGCTGAAACTCATGTGTTAATTTGTTGAGCCAATCAATTGCCCGTAGTGTGGATGCGTGTCTCGCGCGGCGCGTACGCGGTGTTCAACTTACGAATACGGATATAGTTATCGGGGACGTACATGTTAATTGATGACAATACAGCAGAAAACAATACAAATAACAATACAAATTATTAAATTGTTTTTTGCCTGCATTGTCAATTAAACTCTTAAAATACACCAGCCAAAGGTGTTCACATTGTGTCGAGCGTAACTAAACGACTCACATAGTTGTATTGCTCAAAATACTCTGAAACTATTAACTCTGAAAAATTGCATATACTTAGTTAAAATATGATTGGCCAAATACCGACTGTCATCCTGTTTTTCCATCCCTCAGCCTCTTCTACCTTTTATCGAGCTGCTGTGGGTTATAACGTCAGTTGCGATCACATTGGGTAGGCCGCTTGCAAATTTGGCGCTATTGTACCTACTCTGATAAATTGTTTGTCATTTGAGTGTTTACATTCCATTATAAAGAGCACTGGGTGTAATAAACTTAGTATTTGCTTGTTTACATTCATATTTGCACATATTAGTGTGCCCATAGTACATTAATGATGTTGTGATAAGTGATGACTCATATAAGTGGATTTTAACAGCCTCCGTGGCCAGTTGGTTAGACGCTGAAAAATGAGAGGCCGCGGGTTCGACCTCTGTACCGAAACAAATATTTATGTGAACCACAGCAATTTTTTCCGGGGCTAGGTGTTTGTGAGGCCGAAAAGTCGAAAAGTTTCTGATGCCCACGACACAAGATTCGATCTTAGTGTATGGTCAAGAGTTCAAGACTATATATGACTGTTGTGTCTGTATTGTATTTATTCATTATTATTACATGTTTATTTATATATTTTTTGTTTTGTTTTGCTTGTAGGCAGCTAATTAGATTAGTACTCTGGAAATAATGCAATTACTGGTGGTAGGTTTCTCATATTATGTGAGAAGCCGCCTGAATAGGTACCACCGCAATGACTGTTTCTCCCGCCAAATAGCTGTGTAAATGCACTATTGTGTACCAGTTTGAAGGACACTGACAAGCCAGATTAACTACTGGACATATTGCGACTTAATATCATAGGTGTCAACGGAGATGTAGGAGAGCAATGGAATGCCAATGCTTTGTAATTGATGGTGTTGTTTGGTTTTGCTTCTATAGTGGAACCTGTTGTACCTAGGCCGGTTTTTCAGAAATATATTTTTTATTTTGATTTGACGTGCAGCACACAAATCATATTTGCATATTTTGAAATGTCAATTATTTGGGTACTCACCAAAAAAATTTCAGAAATGTATATTTAATACTTACATAATATTTTTAAATTTAAAAAAAAAATGGGAAATGAGGCCAAGGTACAACATACCCTATGTACCTAGGCCAGTAGTACGTTGTACCTAGGACACATTGAAATTTGGGGGTAATTTAAGCAAATTATCAAGTTTTCTTAACTAAAATCATTTTATTCGGTTTATTACAGTACACAGTATTATTACAGTATACAGTATTTAACAAAACATTTTAGAAATTCTCAAATGATCAAAATTTAGAAATGATCAAAATTAAAATAATATTCATAAGCTTTTTTTATGCTTTTCAAACAAAATATTTAAACAAAAACAACTAACTTTGGCCACCGTTTCGTTACATCACATCGCTGCGCCTGCCAAACTCCATATGTGTATTTTGATGTTAAAAAAAAATGAATCTTGTGTCCCAAATAAAAAAAAAACACGTTTTCCAAAATCTCACAAAAGACACACGTGGAACTTGGCAGGCGCAGCGACGATATCACATAATTTAATATAGCAAATCAATATACCTATATAGCATAGCAAATGGAAAACAAAATATTGAAACAATTATCTTTATATATAAATTATTATTTCTCTCTTAAATTTTAATCAGTCATTTGGAATAGCTATTATAAAAACACTATCAATAATGTAGATATATTATTCAGCCTTAAGCATTTAGTAGAAATCCCAGTACTTCTGTATCTCTGGAACATAATAAATTTCTCTGTTCTTATTAACTTTTTGCGGGGTTTTAATTTTTTCTACAATGTCACTCATCGGGTACTCCTTAATCATTTTACTGGCATTTGTCAGATCATCCATATTAATAGATGTCCTTTTCTTCTTCTCTTTACTTCTCGGCATGATTTCTGAAATAATAAAGATATTTGATTAGGAATATTATTACGTAAATGTGAAATAATTTAATAAAATATTCTCCTGGCCAAAGTACAACATCCAGGTTGTACCTTGGCCACTGGCCAAGGTACAGCTGATCGACAGTGACCGAGGTACAACACTACTCCAACTTCACTAAAACAGTGGATTTTATATAGTTTAGAGGTTAAGTATCTCGTAAGTTTTTTATTGTGTTGAGACTTGTTAAATCAAAGAACCGATAGCATATAACAGTTAAGTGACTATTAGAAAATGTTTAAAACTATTAGACTTCAAAATATATTAGAAATACTTACTTTTTCACACAAAAAAAGTTTCAGCGTCGATAACACCAAACACCGGCTTAATGGCGGTATGCGACTAACTTCACATTGAATAATCTGTAGTGACGTATCGAATACCATAAACAGTAGAATTTAGTATCGAGCGAATATTTGAAAACGAGCCCAGTGGCCTAGGTACACATAGTGCCAAGGTACAACAGGTTCCCCTACATGAGCGGTCGAAACGCTTACTATTAGGGGAATGCATGCTTGTATCGCCATATATTGCTATGAAAAAAAAAATACAAGTAGATATAATTTAGGAGCTCCCAGAAAGTAGGCTAAATGTAAACTACTTTTATAAAGGTAAAGGATTTCTTCGATTTTGGTATGACTTCCGATCTATAGAGCCTTGCAATGAAGCTGACCTCTTCTCTTCTAATTAAGATCCTTAAAAAATTTTGTATTTATGTGCAAGAGTGATAATTTACCATCTGGTAATGCGTTCACTGGTTTGTTTTACTAAATGAAGCATACTGAACAAAGTGAGAGAATGTAATCAGGCACACTAAGCGTTAATAATGTGAAATGTAATATTGGCTTGTATGATCGTAATACTGGCACAATACAGTGACTATATTACCTATGCTTGAAGGTATGTAAGTGCAGTGCAACCCAAATTAAATATTCACTAGAATGTCCCACCCTGACACCCACCTCTGCAACTCCAGTAAGCCAGGATCAATGATGGCATGTATTGTAATATGGAACTAAAATATTCACTAGTAAAATGGGAATAAAAAGAATTAGCGATGATTGAATTAGTTAATATTGTATCAACTTTGAAAATGGTAAGATTAAAACACAAAATCAAAATATTCTTTATTCAAATAGTCTTTCACAAGATCTTTTGAATCGTTCATTTCTGCTACCACCGCTTCGGAACGTGTTGTAGCTGTGAAGAAGAAGCGGCGCAAGAAACTCCCTCACGCAACGCAACACGAACTGTCTTCTTTTTTCTTTCTTTTTCTTTTTTTTTTATATCGCCATTTACAATTACAATGGTTCATGTCACAAATCACAATAATAGCAGTTTTAAAATGTCAATGAATACAATCCGATACAAAAAATGACACCTGCTAGTTATTACATACACATAATAACTAGTAATGGCTATAGGCTCGCCCTGTGTGATATTGTGGGACGGAACAAGCAAAGGGAAATGTGGGTGTCCTGGTAGCACCTTTGCTTATACCTTTTGGAAAAAACAGCGGGAGTTTATATATGTATCTTTGCAATTCCTAAGTAAGGTTGATGCCTGCGTCTTGGAAAGGGGTATCATAGCTTATTTTCGTTCTAAGAAGTGAGAGTGGGTGAAGTTATAGTCCAACTTAGCACAAATTTATGGTCAATTACATGATTTTTCTAAAAAACGTATAGGGACACACTATTTGGGGACCGAATATAGGACTTATGATAAGCAATAAAGGAATGAGGTAATTTTATTTAACCCAAGGTTCATAAAAATATGTATGGCTGATATTTCTTTTTATAATAGTTTTGAGAAGTCTGGAAAAACACAAGAACAGTTTATAAAAAATGTAAATTAGGAAAAAATCCAAAGAGTTCCAAACTATATTTTTTTATTTAACCTCGATATATAGATATATTACACTAAATAACTAGTTATTTGATTTATATAAATACATCTAACAGTCGCATACATAGTCCTGACACCACACTAAAATCGAATCTTGTGTCGCGGGTATCAAAAACTACGAGAGACTTTGCGGTCTCACAAACATCCATTCACAAACATTTGTGTCGCTGCTTCGGGCATTGAACCTGCGGCCTTTCATTTCACAGCCAGCTTCTATCCAACTGCACCATGGAGGATGTCAAAATGGCTGTCTGTTTATTTCATAATTTTACGAATAAGATATTAAAATTCCCTTAAATAAAATTTAGTATTCGTAAATAAATTAATTGCTTGTAGACTGCCTCGGTGGCGTAGTTGTACTAAGGTACGCTTGCAAAGCTGAGGTCTCGGGTTCGAATCCCTAGTCGGGCAAAGTGATATTGGATTTTTCTATTCATTATCAGCCCGGAGTCAGGAATTTGTGCCCGATATGGCGATAGACCCGCCACCTATCACATCGTGGGACGGAACATACTGTTGAAATGTGGGTGTCCAGGTACCTTTGCCTACCATTTCTGGGAAAAAGGCGTCAGTTTATGTATATATGTATGTATGTGTGCTTGTAGAGTCTCACTGTTGCGTATAAACTTCACTCATAGTAGATAATTATGCTTCTTTTGTTGATCTTTAACTAATCGCGTCAAACTTCGAACTGCATTCTTGACATCGACCTTGCTTGACCCTAAGGGCTATGAATGATTATAAAACAAGGATCATATTTTTTTAATACAAAAGATCAGCTAAGTAAGAAAATGTGACCTATCACCTACATGACGTTCAGTGGTCACTGCCGCCAATGATTATCCACGACTCTTGGATTATAGATGTGTTTGCCGCCCACCAAATTGTGAGGGCAGCTGGAATGAAAAAGAATGGAAAGTGATATCTGGCACCTGGCAAACGCAGTTACAAAACAAAGCGCGAAACCAAAACTGCCACTTTATGTTGATCTCTCTTGAAACAGTTGTACCGCCCTGGACGAGCCTGTCTATTCATGCTGAGTCATGACTATCAACAGCTTGGCTCTATCACTTTTTAAATAACAAATATGATACCAATAAATTATGTCACCAGGTGATTTATACGTGGGAGTGCTGGCCGTGGCAGCTGGATGGGGCACACTCAGCGAAGAAGGCAAGGTTTCATGCACGTTGCAGGAAGTTGAAGTACCTGTAATGAGCAATGCAGATTGTCGCAAGACTAAATATACCCCAGCTATGATCACTGACAACATGATGTGCGCGGGCTATCCGAAAACTGGACAGAAGGATTCTTGCCAGGTGAGACGAAACTTTATGCTATTAGTAGTTAGATGTTCGATGATTTATTGAATGTTGATTATTTAAAATGTTTTTTTTAATCATGAAATAAAACTAACTCCCCTGGCTCAGCGACCCAAAGTGGGTCGGTCCTGGTCTCCGAAAAGAGAATTCTCTAGTTATTTCTGTTCAGAAATTGGTGAGATGTAGCGGAAAATAGAGATTTAAAAATTATTAGTTACAATTAATTAATGCTCTACTGCTGTGCCGGGAAGAAGCAAATTAATAGGTATAATTAGGTATTTGCTGGAAGCAAATAATTCTGTCGCTAATAGAGAGTATATATGAAAAGTAACACCATGGCACGTACTATTGACTTATAGGCGCAATGGACTAAATTAGTTGAGCTGAAATAAACAAAACCTAGGGAGGGAGAACGCTAAAGAAGAAAGGTAAAGTGAATAGCTGGCACTTTTTATTTCCTCCACAAAATAAAGACTCCGATAATCCTACTCGCCTAATTGAGTGCAATACCAAAGCTCTTACTTTATTTCGGTTTTCTGTAACATAATGATATGTAATGTAACTTATATGTCTCCTACCGACTGTGCCGGCTGGTGTTTGAACCGCTGGGAAAGCTGCATAAACGAGCTGCTAGGTTGCACAGACACCGGCGGCTTCTTGCCTAAGTGACATTTGGCTGCACCCAAAATTTCCTTCTTCTTTTAACAAGAATCAATCAATCCTAATTATGATAACCGTCGCCATGCAAAGTATACAGCTTCATCGTACATCATAAGTAATCAGAAATGCAAATTTACTAGCTTTCTACACGACTGGCAAAACAATCATGATGCTGAGAAGCAAAAGCTGCCAGCCTGGTATTGCTGCCGGCATACTCGCGCAGCACAAAGCCACCGTCATGTCTGTACCGCTGGCATAGTGTGTAAAACATTTTAGGCAGGAATTTTATAGCCTTTACCAAGACTCTGCCGCTTTAAATGTATATTGTATTATTAATAACATGTTTATTGCCTTGACTGCCTTGGTGGCGTAGTTATACTACGGTACGCTTACAAAGCTGAGGTCTCGGGTTCGAATCCCGGGTTGGGCAAAGGGATATTAGATTTTTCAATTCATTATCAGCCCAGAGTCAGGAATTTGTGCCCGATATGGCGATAGGCTCGCCACCTATCACATTGTGGGACGGAACATGCAAGGCGAAATGTGGGTGCCCTGGCACCTCTGCCTACCCCTTCTGGCAAAAAGGCGTGAGTTTATGTATGTATGTAATAACATGTTTATTGCATGTTTCAGGGTGACAGCGGTGGACCTCTTATTGCAGAGAGAAAACACGACAATCGATACGAATTGATAGGTATTTATTTTGTCATTGATTAACCTATATTTTTTTGTCCATTAATCTTCTTAAGCCTGCAATTATCCCACATTTGGCTGTCGAAAGATGGTCTGAATCATCATCATTCTCAAAACATCCATGTAGATGATATATTATGGTTGTAGATTTCTTATACCGTTGTGATCCTTGTGGAGATTGATAGGCTTGTGGGTTTCGTCCAAAATAAGTGAAATTTAACAAATATGAAACCATTGAATGTAACGAAAACGATAATGAAAGTTTAAAACTTTTAATTTATCTGATCCATTTATTTGAGGTATCATGTATTATTTAATATATTCTGCAGAAATTTGGTTTTAATTTATGTTGTTGTTATGTTAGATTATTTTGTTATATAATTAATTTCTTAATTTAATTTTAATATGAATGTTGTTTCGCACCAGTAAACTAGTTCTTCAATGGTACACGTTTAAATATGCATGTGTAGTCTATTAATATAGTCCATAACTTTGGAAATGTTAATCCCATACATTAACAATGTAATTGCAAATTATGAATCAAATGTATGGCGATGACATTTTTAAAATTGAAGTTATCGTCAAAAATAGTTTAAGCGAGGCCATAGGTATAGGTAAATAAAACACAAAATAGTCATATGAATTTTGATTTTAAAAATTGATGAGCATTATAGTAAGTCAAATAGTTTTTGTGGCCTAGGTAGAGTTTGAACAGAAACCATAGGCTAAGTATAAAGTAGTGGGTTGGATAATGGGTCTTTGGACCTAATTAAGACAGCCTCCGTGGCGCAGTTGGTTAGACGCCGACTGTGAAACGAGAGGTCGCGGGTTCGATCCCCGCACCGAGAGAAATGTTTGTGCGGCCCACAAATATTTCTTTCGGGTCTGGGTGTTTGTGAGACCGAAAAGAGTCTCGTAGTTCCTGATATCCACGACACATACTCGATCTCAGTGTTGGGTCAGGACTATGTATGTGACTGTTTTATTTATTTAATTATCTCAGTTACATGTCGTAGTTAGTAGGCCAAGTTGTGTGAGACATTCGCACTAAATGCACCAAGCTTAGTAATATTATTAAGAAATACACGTAAATATAAATAAGTTGAAGTTCTATTGAATTTAGTTGTTACATTTTTATGTACATTAAAATACTGACATGTTTCGAGAAGACAATACACCCGCATATAAACAACGAGTGAACTAGTTGTTGCAACCCACACTTTTGTAATTCAAATGAACTGTATCTCTAGATAAAAAATATAAAACGCATTACAAATTCAATCGTACTCTCGATTGTAGAGGAGGTCCATGCCCTGTAGTGGGACTTACGAGTATATGGGCTGATACAGCAATAGAGTATCGTGTCCGACTTCGCACACCAAAATTAATAAAAAGAAAATATGGCCACCATTATCCTTTTGATATCTTTTACGCAATATCTGGTTTCCTTCTCCTCCTTAATTAAACGTCTATTAATTTTGATGTGACATTTTACTGTATAATTTTTAAGTAATTTCGTTGACTCGTAGTAATCGTGTTGTAGTTTAGTGTCGTCATATCGTCACCTGTCCTGTCAATGTATCTGTTGCGTTCCTGTTTGAAGGACAATGTATCCAGAGTAACTACTGGATATATTGAAACGAGAAGCCGCGGGTTCGATTCCTGCACCGATATAAATGTTTGTGCTGCCCACAAATATTTCATTCGGGTCTGGTTTGTTTGACAGAAAAGTCTCTTGTAGTAGTAGTAGTACGGATACCCATGACACAGGACTCAATCTTAGTGTGGGGTCAGGACTATGTATGTGATTGTTGGGTGTTATTTATTTATTTTTATTTAGACTCAACATCCTATGTCTTAGGATGGCAATAACAATCATTGCTATATCATGGTCTTATTTAGCTTTGCTACTGTCCATGAGCGGTCCTATTACTTACCATCAGGGTAATGGCATGCTCGTCTCGCCATTTATTGCATTAAAAATGTTGATGTTTTTTTCTTTCTTTAGGTGTCGTGTCATGGGGCAACGGATGCGCCCGGGTTGGCTATCCTGGTGTATACACAAGGGTTACCAACTACTTAGACTGGATCCTGGAGAACACAAAGGATGGTTGTTTCTGCAGCGATTAAAATTCGCATGAAGTGGGAAGTTCCAGTTTAATTGGCAACCCTACTATATTTTATCTCAACAATTACCATCATAATTTAAGAATAGCGGCATAAGCATAATATGCGAATTAAAATATAAATAAAGTAACTTTTAATGTTATTTATAACGTTAATGTCATAGGTCAAGTATAAAGCATTTGACTCTCAGATCTCTAAATATTTAATTTGGAAGGTATAACTTGGCAGAAAAGTGTACGATGCGGTGACAAATGTCATTGTGTTCGTTGAATAATTTGTACAATTCTGGATTATTTTTGATTCAAAATAAACAAAGAAACTATTAACAACAATAAATAAAAATAACAAGTATCTTAACATTTTGCCATGTTAGTTTGTCATTTGTTGACATGTCAATACTAACTTCGATGTTAGCACCCCCAGTAAAAACAGACTATTTTTTGCCAAGCTATAACCACATTTTATTAGTGTTGCCAGGATAAAGAATCTCTACCCATATCTGTGTATATAGTGGTGCAAATTCTGAGTACCTTCTTTTCTACAATTGGATGGTTTTAGGACTACGTTACTACCAAGCACGGGTTGACATACTTCGCATGTCTTTTAAACTCTTGCAGCCTTATTCAAAGACAGGTTATAAACCTATTTTAGTAACTAAATGTTTTGTCCCTTTTGAACGACTTTTAAATTTAGTTTGAGTGAAGAAGACAAACCATTCGATATCTGAAATAGGTTTCTAAACTATCTTTAAGGTCTAATTTTAAAGCCGTTGAAGATAAATATCAGCTAAGGTCAAAGATATGTGTCCTAGGTTCGAACATCTACATGGGTAGTCTTGTAAGTAGTTATTGCTTATCTAACCTACCACCCAGCAAATTGCGAGATTATTCGTTTTGGTATAATATACGAGAGGTCTATCAGGGTCGATTAATATTAGCTTATGGTCGAAGCGCAGTGAAAATGCAATCTAAAAGTTGTGACAGTGATTTCTTCCTTATCTTCACGATATTAAGACACATATTTCTATGAAAATGAAACAAAAAACTCGCAAATTAGCGCGCGTATTGCGGAAAATGCGTCTGCTGATGACGACTGTTTTTTGTGCCGGTAGAAGTATGTGCGTTATAATGTTACAATAAGGGTGAATTTGCCATGACAACTTTTAGTTTCGACCATTAGCAAAGTACCTAAATATACTGATCTATTCTATATTTTAATTACTAGTAGGAATTTGATACAGTGGAGCATATTATGACATTTCATTACAAGTAAATTATTTTTAACAATAATTGTTTTTTGTTCTGTTTTGAAGTTTATATTTTTCGATAAATATATGTATATAATGTGCCAAAATATTGTTTTAGATTTACGCTTGTAATTTTATTTTGGTGTGATAAGTATTTATCTAAATTATTTTATTAAAATATTAATGTTAATAATAATATACGTAAATGCCATACGAATTATTTAAGATAATTAAGTACTTTTTGCGTAATGTTGTACTAAATAAATACGTAATGTGACCAATAAAGTACCTCAACATTTTTCTGTTTTTTTTTTTGTTTTATACCTTATTTTCATTAGATAATGTTTATAATAATACCTACTTAATTAATGATTGAAAATGTACAAAATAAAATATATATATAAAATAAATTGCATTAATTATTAATTGATATATAATTTTATAAATTAAGACTAAATTTAGAATATATATAATATTGCACATAAACGTCCAAATTTTTTATGTTTTCTCTGAAATAAGTTCCCTTTTTATTACACTAATTTAAAATTAGCAACGTTTATGCCTCATTAGGCAGATATTAAAAAAGGTTTTAACGATTTTTATTACATGTATAATTTTCTATTTTTTTTTATTCACCAAGGGTATCCAATAAAACATAAAAAAGGCAAAGATGCTGTCATATTTTAAACTTATTCCAGTTAGTCTTTGATTCCGCCGCTATAATGAAATATATAATCACAAGCTATAAATATCGGTGCGGAGTGCATCCCTAAATTTATAATACTTTATCGCGACGCGGACATTTTATAAATTTGCCCTTATTGTTTAGTCAATAAGGTTCAAAATAATTACGGGCTAGCTGTCAGCGGCTGTCGGGGTGAACGTTCTAAGAGGTCATTGCCAAATAACACACCTTCTTTTGAGCAGCCTTCGCGGGCTACTAAAATCGCGCATCATCTCTACATTGTAAACTGTGTATCTATAATTATTTTACAATTAGAAAAGTTGTGTAAAAAAATATAATTTTTATCATCATGATTAAAAGTCTAGTTAATTATCATATAGGTAAAAAATAGCTATTTGTCCTATCAGAGCTTTATAATTTATAATTATTCGTTGAGAATTCATAGCATAGTTCTAAAGTAGAGTATTAATTGTTTTAAATTATAATATTATTTTAAACGGGTTTATCCACACTAATATTCATCAACATACTTGTCAGAATTGGAAATTAAGTAGGCCGATATAATTGAGTTGAGTGGCTAGAGATAATGACCTGTTGTCAGTTTACAGCCTTCCGGAAGGTGTCGCACATACTATTAGTTGCGGTGGATTTATCGAGCTAGTACAAAAAGCTAATCTTTGGAGGCGCATGGTGAGCCACCGTCGACTTCATTAAATCGAATGAGAGCTTATTCGCGGACGTGTGTGGGTTACCATTAGCATTAATATTTATTCGCCAGCCCAAAGAATATTTGGGTTACTCAACAGTCAGTGTCCACGCGCGAAGGTTTACTCGTGTTTATTTTTATTTTGCGTCAACCAAATGTTACATTTTAGAGATCCTGTAACCATAAAGTGCGTGGATATTGGAGACATGAGTTAGTGTATCAAAAACACCGGGACAAGCGTTTGAACTTTCTATAGGGGCTGTTGGATTTGCTTCGGTTTAATTTGTGTTTAAGTGATAATATAATGTTTTGGTTAATTGTGTGTTGTTTTTTATGCTCCGTCGAGGGTTGGTCGTTTAATAAGGTAAAATACTATATTTTTTAATTGGTAAATTTTCATTGATATATCATTGTTAATATTCTGATTTTTGTCATTAATTTATTATGCAGTACTTATTAATATTAAAAAACTAAAAAAATATTTTTGACTTTTAGGTATCCTCGTTAACTATAAACCAAGGATCGTATGGAGCAAGAACGGGCCCTGGTTTCTATGGACCTCATCATGTACCACCATGTCAGAAATGCAGTAAGTAGTTAACTTATCCTAAAAATATTCACTTTGTATTATTTTTTTATTAATTTAGCGTTAATAAACTACGTATTATTGATCTAATTTTACATATAATTTAATCTTATATATCATTTTTGCTCTAGATTGTTTTATAAATAAACAAAACACAACAAGTCATAACTCCTTTCTACCTCTTAAAATATAATAGTTTTGAATTCTTAATACAAGTCTAGGTATACTTACGGAAAGGAAAATATTTTATGGGTTTAAGATGCATCTGCAACTTCGAAGAAAAGCTTTATTGGCGATAATAAACAAACTAAACATCTCTATGGTTGTTTACTTGGGTGTTGTTAATGACTTGCAAATGGCTTCTGCCTTTACAAATTGCAATACTCATATCTACTGCGTAAAATCTAGATACATAATATTATGCCTGTAGATTAGTCGTGTGGAGTTATCTAAATAGATCTCAGTTTGTTGTGGGTAACAGTTCTTTATCTTTATTTTTTAAGTTAAAGTTAAAATCTTCGATGACATTATTAATTCAGAATTTTAAATTTTGAAAAATTAGAGCAACGTTAGACAATATTCATCTGCTAACCAAATGTAACGGTCACAGTTGAATGTTGATGATTTTAAAAAATAATACTACACATTAAAGACCAATGATGTGATATTGATAGTATAGTTATAATTAAGCAGAAAACATTAGATTCGAACTAGAGATCGCGGGTTAATTCCTGCTACAGAACAATTAATGAACGTGATCAAGAAGTATTTGTTTCTAGTGTATTTGTAAGACTTAAAAGTCTTCTAGGTGTTTATTTATTAGAGTTTTCTTCAAATAAATACAAAATGCACTTACTCTTATATCCCATCAGAGATTATCTATTAAAGGAAGAGGACTACCTTTGCCTCGTCATAATTTCTTCTATTTATCCCCTTTTTATAATAGATCTTAAATTCTACAAACTTGATCTCCTGACTTTTCATATACATACATAAATCAAGACAGGTACCGAAAACGAAACCGAGTGGTAGTTTAACCGACTTCAGACATAATGCAACTGAAAATGATGCAAAAAAAAGCGACGATTTTTTTAAAATTGTTTTCCTATGGTCGTGTTTGGATGGTAAATACATTATTTTCCTCAAATAATAGTGTACTACCCTTTTATTTATAAATAAAGACTCTCAAGGTATAAAAGCGTTCCAATTATGAATTATGAATTTACCACCCAAAAATGGTGATATTTAAAAAAAAATGCGTTTCTTTGCGAAATTTTTAGTTGCATTGTGTTTGTAGTCACTCAAACTACCACCCGGCTTCGTTTTAATATACCCTGTATATTCGCTGGTTAATATTTGGAAACATATCGTACATTAGTACAATAGTACATTATGGAAATATATCGTATTTGTTACAATACATACACATTACACATACTTCTGAGCAAATTTGATGTTAATCCGGATTATTGCAAATAGTACAATTTCAATTTCAATACTTCCATCGTCTGATCTTACAGTGGCCTATAAAACTGTTTTCAAAGAACATCGGCCATAATGGACCATGAAGGGACCAGTTATGAATGGTACATCAAAAAATAGTACGATTTATTAGAATAAAAATGCATATTTCCATATATTTTTAAATAGCCGGATAAAAAAGAAAATCATGAAGTGTTTTAATAATATTGAACGCGTATGAGCGCGTTCCATCACTCATACTTTGTTTCAAAATAAGGTTTTATCTACAGTGTTGAAGGTAGTCAGTGCTGAATTAACAATAAAGTGTAGGTATTTTCTATTACACATATGACTTCTGAGCGCTGTCATTTGCTTTAATGTGATTTCCAATTTGCGCCTACTGTTATTTCTCTGTTTATATTTATGACTTGGCTTTGATATTTGATAACGGGCTCCGATAGACCCTTGCATTTCTGAAGACCTTGTACGATTGACCATTGGATAATGATATCGCTTTGCAATTTCGTTAAAAGTGCGAAGTATTCTCATATTTCCAACATGAACCCGGAGCGTCAGTCTATCCTTCAAAGTGTTTTTTGCATTGTGTTTATATAATTCAGCATAGTGTTTCAAAATTATGTTCTTGTTTTATGTTGTTGTTTTTGACAATGACATTATAATGTGCTATTTTTTATACGTGTAATCCTAACCTAAAAAGTTACAAATATATGAAATATTTTAATAAATCCGGCTTTTTTAAAACCTGCATCTAATTGGACATAATTCCTTAAGCACTATGCAACAAAATAAACTATATCTCAGCTGTGTACAATATATTTTTTTGCCAGGTCCCAATATGTATGGACGTGACCGATGTTCTTTCTGGGTTAAGAGCTTCTTCTGGTATGGTGCCAAGACCTGTTGTTCTTGCTTGTTGACATTATTTTGCCGGCACTTCTTACCTCTTACTTGGTGCTGTTTGCTATACTTTTACTTTTTAAAACAAGTAAGAGATCGTACCAGCGACCATTAACAGCTTTTTGGAGAAGCTTCACAGAATACTAAAATTAAAACTAAAACACTCCTGGTTTGGCACAAGTGTCACCAGTGCCACACCTACTTCAACGAGGAAAAGAATCGTCGGGGTTATTTAATTGCACCGTATTTACAATCTATTACATTGCAGACAGTCATACCAAATTAAAAAAGGCATATTTTCCACATAAAGTGATTAGGAACACCCTAGTTACAATAAGGTGTAATTTAATATCAATAAATTAGTAGAGGCTCGCTGGACGAAGCCGCATCCTCCAGACTCCTATGAAAATCCTTGGAAGATACGTATATTCAGCTTTACAAAATCTTTACACTATTGGACCCTTGTAATTGTTTATCCCGTTGTGCTTAACACCTGGCTTCTCCATTATTATATATCTTTATATTGGAGGATAATACCTCTTAGCTCAATATTTTGCAATGCTTACTGCGGAGGGAAATGGACAATGATTTGTTTTTAATTCCTTCTATTTGTTCTCTCTTCTAATTAATTTGATGCTGGTTAAAGTCTAGTGTCCCTAAGAGACTTGGCGAGCTCCGGAGCTCGGTGTCAATTCTTTGCGTACTGATCTGCTTGTTGATCCTAGCTCACAGGAGTTGCAATGGTGGTTATGTGGACGGGAAAGTCTCTTTGTTTGGAAGAAGACTTCTATAGTCTGAAAATAGAGAGAGGGAGAGGAGAGGTAGAGCTTGATCTATCCTTCATCAGAAAAGATAGTGTCTCTATCTCTATGACAAATAGGCTACTTTTTGAAATTTTTTCATTGTGTGAAGTAGCTGTTGAAGTCAGTATTGATGATCCTTTATATAGGCGTGGGTGTAATTATATATTATTTGGCAGGTTGTGGCGAGCGAAACGAAGAAGGCCGCGTCGTGGGTGGTTCTGAGGTAAACGCGTACCCCTGGCTGGCCCGTCTAATATACCACAAATCGTTTGGCTGTGGAGCATCACTCATCAATGATAAGTTTGTTATCTCCGCTGCACATTGTGTAAAAGGGTAAGTATTTTGATTTCTATGTATATTTTTATTTATTTCATTATCTTCTTTAAAAGTGTATTTATTCTTCTTGGTTTTAAAGGATTCCATAATTTAATCTTCCTTCTACCTCTTTCTGATAAGCTTTATACCACGCTGAGGTTTAGCACAAAATGACGTTTCACGTGTAGGCTATGCGGATTTCTTAATTGTTGGATAAAAGTTATTCATTAATTAAAGTATAGCCCGATTGAACATGAAAATATTCTAGACACAATTGGACAATATTATTAATGAAGTTTAAAATCCTTGGACCCTTTTTTATTTCATTGAAAACATGCCCAATATTAAATTAATTTATGAGTCTGTAAAGATACATAGCTATCGTCAATATCTTAATCTAACGGAATACAATAATGGCGTCAGCAGCGAGGTATGCACGTCTGTTATGTCCGTTACTCCTCGAGTATTAACAAGTGTAGTGAGAGTAGGAGTAATAAATTATAGCCTTTTCCTTTTAGAATGCCAATCGAAACGGTAAATGACATAAATAGCGAAATTTGCATTAAATGTGTAACATAAGATAATAATTATAAATCATGTCGAGACAGAAATGATCTAAAAGGAAACATATTTATTTCATATGGATGCAAAATTAGATCATTAACTGTTGAAATTATTAGTATAAAATACTGTATTTACGTTGAAATCAATCTATACCAAAACCAAAAGGCAAAATGGTTTTATGATTCTGATAAAAGACTTAGTGCAAAGGATGCTTCGACAGCTCCAAATTGTAGGTATCCTTAAAGGCTTCAAACAATTATAAATCGGCGTTGGACTTTAGTCAGTTTAGTTATACGTTTCTTTTTGTGAGATACCATATTATTAGTCTGGTTACAAGAACATTTCTTTGGTAATTTAATCAGCTCAACAACTCACTTGGTAAGAAGGTTAACAAATAATTAGATTTTAAATGTCGTTGAAACATTTAAGTTCAACACACGTGCACCGTCTTGTGTTGGCATCGAAAGTAAATGCAGTTTACTGTAAAATGGAACGTTACCTAAATATTCATTATCTGCGGTAACGTACTTTAGTCCTCATGAATCAGCGTGGATTACTAAGTTCGTTGTTTTGCCCATGAATAAAATGAGGTTTCCAACGACACAGCTTCTAACCAAAAAAAATCTTTGTTGAATAATATTGTCCACTCTCAATCGTACTTTCGGTTGTATAGGAGGCCCGTGCCTTGCAGTGAGACGTATACAGGCAGTACAGTACAGAATAATATAATATTATGCCAAGTAAAATTCCATTATCTTAAATATCCTTCAACATACTCACGTTTGATGCTGACAGTTATAAACATCTTAATATCTAATGAATTATAAGCAAGAATTGTAATAATGTAAAAAATTTACTGGTGGTAGGTCTCTTATATGTGAGAGGCCATCTGGGTGGGTACCACCGCAGTGTCTATTTCTCCCGTCAAACAGCAGTGTAAACGCACTGTTGTGTTTTGGGGTTGAAGGGCATTGTAGCCAGAGTGACTACTGGACATATTGAGACTTAACATCTTATGGCTCAGGGTGGCGAGCGCAGTGGAGTGCCAAGCATTGCTTTGTAATTCAAGGTGTTGTTTGGTTTTGCTACTGTTTATGAGCGGTCGTATCGCTTACCATCAGGCGAACGGCATGCTCGTCTCGCCATTCATAGCAATAAAAAAAAATAATGATTGTTCTTTTGTAGTATCCAAAATAAAAGCAAAGGTTTATGATTATATAGCGATCGTTCTTATTCCTCCTTTTTAATGATAATACGAGTATTTTGAGTTTCTGATTCTTTGTGTTCAATCTTTGCTGAGACGATTGATGTGTATAATGATTTAGTTAATTATTACATGTAATAGGTACAAACAATTACAATACATACATGATTAAGGCACTCACGAAGACTCTTCGTTTTTACTGCACTTATATTAGTAAAAAATATTGACATTTTGCGAGCAAACAAATAAGTTTATTCGTTCTTCATCAGGTGCATGGTATTTGATCCTTTCATATTTTATTTATATGAATGGCGATCATATTTCGCCATTTATATATTAAGAGAGAGAGCATGCCATTCATCTGATGGTAAGCGATATGACCACTCGTGGACATTAACAAAACTATTCCCTGTTGTTTCTAATAAATCGGCACTGGCTATGGATTTTCTTAGAGTAGAACTGCATGCAAAATTCACCTCCACCGACTGAACATGATGTTGATAATGATATCAACAATTCTTCCAGGTTCATGTGGTTCATGTTCCGAGTGAAGTTTGGCGAGTATGACAGGTGTGATCGCAACGAAACCGGCGAGAGTCGGTACGTGGTGAAGATGATTGTGCACAACTTCACACTGACTGACCTAAGCGACGACATCGCCTTGTTGCTGCTCAACCGGCCTGTCACATACTCTCACACGGTGAGGCCTGTGTGCCTGCCAACTAATCCAGGTAGGGTTGTACCGTTTTACTTTGATATTCAGCAGGGAACTGTTCTTTGAAAAGGCTTTGCCATTGCTCATACGGTAAAGGTTTTAATACTGGTATGAGAATTATGAAAGTTACGCTGAAGAAAGTATAGATAAAGGTGTCTTAAACGCACCTAATGGTAACGGCCGATGCCAATAAACAACAGAAAAAATTACATTGAAGTCAATCTGGATTGTTTTCTACTTTTCGATTGGTCTCTTACCATGTTGCCATAGTTTCTTTACTACTGAGATTGATTATTGGCAATATAGTATCAGAAAAAAGATTGAGCTGTCAATCTCAAACGGCAAATTTTGGATTGGGATTGTTAATTGGCAGCGGCTGTTAAAGTGTAGTGAAATCCAAAACTTACAGTAAGATATGAGATGTAGTTATATCACGTCGGTAGACGACATTATACTGGTCTCTTAAAAATTAGATATTTTATTAAGTCTGAACTCCAAACGTGATATTCCATTATCGGTTTTACACTATTTTGCAAGGTGGTTGCTACTTTGTTATTGCTTTCATTTTTTGTACGGTTTCCAAAAGTTATGTGATTGTAGATTTGGAATTCTTTTCACGCCATTAATGATTTGAGAATTTAATACAAAATACAGGAGCTAAAGTAGGAATAGAAAATTTATTGCTTATCTAATGTCCTTGAAGGGATCCTGTAAATTTATCACGACCTGGTGCAACATAAAAACATGCCACAGGCTAAAACAGTAATTTATTGGTCGTTTCAATAATTTGCATTCGGTCAAATTGGAAACATAAATAATCTTCACCGCCATATATTTTATTTGAATAATTTATACTCAGCAAGACATCGGTCAAGTGTCTAATTTTTTGTTCAAACTTTACCATACTTGAATATGAAATCATTTGTCGTCGATACGGTGGTAACAAAAAACTGAGTGGTGTTTGCTTATTCCTAAGAATCGGTGTAACGGTATATCGGAACGTCATTATATATTCGTAATACATCGTTTTGCTTAGTTGCTTTTTAATCTATTTCATTGATATTATATTTATTTGTTTTTGTTGCTTGTAAAAAAGAAGAGGTAATAAATAACGTTATTTGTCAATTGTTGGTTAGGAACATCTAAATTATGGTATGCAGTATGCACGAAATACAATGAGTTTAAAAACCTCCTAGATTTTTTCGAACTTATGTGAGAGGTTTTGCAGATAAAGTATTATCAACCAGGACGATCCAAATTAACAGTGAATTAAAAAATAATACTGACAATTTAAAGTGTATGCGTTTATGGTAATGGCAACAAGCAACCTCTAGTACGGGTATATCAAAACAATATTATAATGTTAATTAAACCAATCATCGTGTTTTTGATATCCGTCCCTAATCGTTCGTATGCTAAATATTATTTTATTCATTCGAATTTCAATATTTTATACAAATGACAATTGGTTTTCCTCACAATCATATATTTTGCAAAAGTTAAAAAAGCCATCAAATGTATCGTAAATTATCTCTGTAATGACATATTTTTGTGGGTTGATGCGTTTCGGTTTGGTTCGCTAAAATGTTTTTATTCCCATGTTGTATGCAAATTATACGACCAGGTTTTATTTTAGATGGATATCTTTCCTTATTTTGTCGACTACTGCACTTGTCTCGGGATACGAAGTGTAACATGCAAGTTTGGGTTTATCAAAATATATGATAATCGAGATAGTAAGGTGTGTTTTGCTTGCACACGGAGCAAACCTTTTCTCGGTGTCCTTAATAAATCTCGGTCGACCGATTTAAGGTTTTTATGCCATACATTTATTGTGATTGGGAACCCGATGTTGTCCTTAAAATGTTTATGGTTTTATCATATAATAAAATTTGGAAGCTCTAAATTAATTTTATGTTATAATTTCTAAACCTTATACCATAAGTCTTTTATGGCTCTTTTAACTCAGAATTTTGGGATCACTTTATTTATGTTGCATATTCTTTTTAGCATTAGACTATGCAACTTTAGGTATTATAAAAGAAAGTACCATAATAGCTTTCTATAAGTAGCCTTCTTAAAATATGTTAACATAGGTCCTTCTAAAAATATTACTTTTCTTTGTAGGTATAAGTAAAAATCTTAGAGGAAACAGAACAGGGCAGAGTAGGTATTCTACTTCTTCGAATACATTTTTTGCCATATGATTTCATTCTGTACTAGGTCATTCAACTTATCCGTATGACGAAGTATATGGTATTTTTAAATTAGTTCAGCCAATAACAATTCTTGATTTCTAATAAGATAATTAGACATACAAAGACAACAAGACATAAACTCACGCCTTTTTACACGCTTTATATTAGCTTCACTTGTATGTTTGTTTGTATGTTAGTTTGTATGTTTGTAATTTCCAAAAGGGGTAGGCAAAGGTACTACCAGGATAACCACTTTTCCTCTTGTATGTTCCGTCCCACGACATTATAGGAGACGAGCCTATCGCCATATCGGGCACAAATTCCTGACTCCGGGCTGATACCTCATGAATAGACAAATCCAACATCACTTTGCCCGATGCAGGCTTCGAACCCGAGACCTCAGCTTTGTAACTACCATGCCACCGAGGTAGTCAAGATAATTAGAGTATAGCTAAAAGTATTATGTTGATTCACCAGATAGGTGTCTGGACAACCTAAAACGATTTTGATGTACCTGATCAAGAGAGATAGATAGTTTCTTGGAAATCTCAGATCAATGCATCACCTTAAACGTTTTTCCCAAAATGTATTTAAAAACCACAACATTATTTTCGGCTACTGCCTTCTCGACACATTCATGTTTAAATAACAATTATTTTAAGGAAACTTTATCTTATATGGATTTGAAACTGAATCAACTTGACCTTATTCATATACATTTTGTAAACCTATTTTAGTTATCGAATGTTTTGTCCCTTTCGAGCAACTATTGAATTTATTTTATTTAAATACACAATTTTATTTTAATATAATCTTTATTTGTTTACGTAGGAACGTATTTTTGACATTAGGAGTACTTCTTAAGTGAGAATCTTGATGAAAATAATATTTAAAGATCAATCGACGGTCCACCGGCCGGGATAAACTATAGTTTGAGTGAAGAAAACGTAACGTTCAATAAGGCCGTTATTGGTACCTACTCTTTTATAAGCTGGAATAACAAGACCTGCAGGTCGCTCATTTGAATGCGTCATGCTTGCTCATAAACGAGAATGACAAAACTCAAAATCTATAATTATTAGCCACCATAATTATGCCATTTCCTTGTATGATGTGTCTTGTTATTCAGTTATTTCACTGGCTAGAAACGCAGTGATTCCTTAGCCTAAATATAGACAAAGAAGTGATATTACATCTGCTTAGGCGGTCTCTATAGAAAAAGATGCTTGTACTAGTATTAATGTATCAATTTGAATACTATCATCATTTCCTAAGTGAACTTGGTTGATGGGGAAACAAGCTTGCCTTAAATTTACTATTTTGTTTTAACGAAAATTTTCCTCACAATATTCGATTTTAAAGAAGACGCAATTTGTGTCAGGTCATTGACGTAATTAATAAGCATATTAAGTTGCTATTTGAATCACATTAAAATGTTTACGTAGGAACGTATTTTTGCGATTAGGAATATTTCTTAATTGAGTATCTGGATGTAAACAGTTTCTAAAACCAGCCATGTTACTGGGCCTGTAGACTATTATTTCAAAGGCTTGAACCTTTTCAGTCGCATTATGTTTAGTTAGAGATATAGCGAGTGTCCCATCTCTGCGTTGCGTCCTTTCCTATTTAATACTAGCTTGGCCGAGGATATATGTATGCTAAAAAAATAAAGTTACATCAAATAATAACAGTATTATAAGGACTTCATTATGATCCCTCAGTAAAATCTAAGATTTGTGTTGTAGTATCAGAAATTACGATAGACTTTTTATCACACAAACACCACTATTCGAAGCAAATATTCTTGGATCATCCGCTTATCTCGGAGAGAGTTCAATCCCATGAGCCTAGTTTCATAATATATAACTGCATCATCAGTGACATGAAACACAGAAGGTGTAAACAATCTTATTGCATTTCAGGCAAACTCTACACAGATACCCTAGCAACAGTGGCGGGGTGGGGAGCGAAGAGTGAATCAGGGAATTGGTCCTGCACAGTTTTGGAAGCAGAACTTCCAGTCCTCAGCAACGAGCAATGTAAAAACACGAAATACAATGCCTCGAAGATTAAAGATGTGATGATGTGTGCAGGTTATCCCGCTACGGCTCATAAAGATGCTTGCACGGTAAGTGGTTGAGGGATTTCGTATTAATGTTCTTTTAATTACCATATAAAATAATCGTTAAATTATTTTAATAAAATGATTTGGTAATTTCCTAAGGTTGATATCGCAGGTATATTGGTATGGAACAGGATTGAGACGAATATTTGTAAAATTAAAGATCCCTTTACACAATAGTTGTGTTGTGTATTGTGAATAATTTTGGAAGAGGATGGCTGGTGCTAAACTACATTAAAGCTTTTGTAGTACACAGTCATTTGTATAGTATATTATTGATTACTAGCTGTACCCGCGACTTCGTCCGCGTGGAATTTAACAAAATCTATATTTTTCTAAAATAAAATATTTTTTCTAAAATAAATGTAGCCTAAGTTACTCCTTATTATATCAGCTACCTGACAATAAAAGTCCCGTCAAAATCGGTCCAGCCATTTCAGAGATTAGCCGGAACAAACAGGCAGACAGACAGATGGACAGACAGACAGACAAAAAAAAATCTAAGGTCATTTTCGTTATAGTTATCGTGTATATAACAATATGTAGTTGGACATTTTTTTTTATTTTCACATTACAAACAGACACTTCAATTTTATTTATATGTATATGTTATGGGCCAAGTGATTAATGCGAGCAGTATTCATAATGCCCGGGCAGTATGAATAATGCCAAGCCATATCGGGCCAAGTGATTAATTACAATTTAAACTCGCCTTTTTATCACATTGCTCGGGCATTATGAACATGGCTACATGATGATCGGGCAATGTGATTAATAGGTAAATTTTTACGTGGTGCGCTGCCGCATTGTCGCATCTGCGTTAGACCCATAAATTAGAAAGGTGGAATTGATCTGCTTATGTTTAGTTGTTTTTTAACGTCCGAAAAATTATCTTCAGAAGAAAATTAGTGTACCCACTTTATGGATCAGTTAGGTCGGCTGTGCCCCAAAACCGACTCGGGACCCCTACTTCACGTAGTCTTTTGGCTGCCGACCCTAGAGTGTATATAAAAAGCCGGAGGCGCGGAGGGAGAGCAGCCCCCGCCCGCTGTAACGAAGGATAGGCAACCGTGCGAGCCGTAGCGGCTGAGGCTGGTCGCCAGAGGCGACCAGAAAGCCGAAGCTGCGGAGGTGAGCATGGGTGCCTATCTTTTGTTACGCAAGGGCGAAGGGGCTGAACTTCCCGTAGCGCCGGAGACGTTGCAGAAGCAAATTTGTATTGACAACAATTGTTTTGAAGTTAGGTTACTATAATTGATATTTCTCAGGAATGGTGCGTTATCTTTTCATGGGAGTAGTACCAAATGAGGTGCGTGACCTTGCAATAGCCGCACGATGCCACTTCGGCTCATTGTTTTGATTTCGATTCGCTTTACATGACTGTGCCCAATAGGCACTGAGCGTTATTCATAATGCCCGGGCAATGTGATAAATTTATTGTTGATAATCACATTGCCCGCTCGTATTGGGCATTATTCATATTGCCCGGGCATTATGAATAACGTCAAATTAATCACTTGGCCCATAGCATATAGATTATTTATAGTTATTTTAAAAAACAGATGCAGATTATTTATATTAATTATATCATATCATTTTAATAGGAAATATTATGTATACAACTAACACTATTTAATAAATTTTATATCATTCTAGGGCGACAGCGGTGGTCCACTGGTGGCAGAAAATCAAGATCACGCGTATGAATTAATAGGTATATTTTATAATTATTATATTTTTTTCTGAGTTTAGGACGATGTACCAAGGCAATGCACACCTGAAAGTTATAAAAAATATTTTTTTAAGTCGCTCTCTTTAGGATTCAATTTGTACAGTTATGCGATTAATAACATACAATAAATAACTCAATAGAAGTTCAAAAGTTTGAAAATAATTAATTTATGCATCTCGTTTTAGGTGTTGTCTCCTGGGGTTATGGCTGTGCAAGAATAGGATTTCCCGGAGTATACACAAGAGTTACAAAGTATTTGGATTGGATCAGGGACAACACACAGGAAGGCTGTTACTGCCAAGGAGACTGATATATTCTTGAACAAATCTTGGTGTTAAGTGTTAAAGGACTTCTAAAGAAACTGTAATTTTATTTTATTTTATTTTTATTTTATTTACAAGGGACAATAAACTGTAATAATAACAATGATAAAAGAAGACTCAAGATTTTGCTCACAAGAGATTTTGGAAAATAGTTTACTAACTTTGAATTATGTTTTCGTTTTAAGTAATTTAATATAGATAGGTATAGTTTCATGTACCTTATATTACAAGTCGTAGATTACATTCTGTTCACGTTTTAAGTAATCATCATCAAATATGAAGTTTATTGTAAACCTCGCTCTCTCAAATAAAATATTAAATCAAATGCTGTCTCAATTCGAAATATGTATGTTTATTATACACTCAATAACAATAAAGATATCATCTATATACAGCATGCTTATAAAATTCTCATAACTGTAGATTTTCTTCGAAATATTTTTTTTATGGTTTGCAATATGGTTAGAAAACTCATAATAAAATGTTAAAGGATTGTATCTGATACAGATACACTGACCATATTTTGCATGTTGTAGTTCTTAAATTTCCATTAACCCTTTCAAAATAATTATTCAAGAATATACATATATATTTAAAGGTTCAATAATCCAATATTAACTTTTTTTAGAGTACTGTTTTATAAGTCCATCTCGTCTTTAGAACAAAGATGAAGGACTTTTGACTCTATTTAAGTTATTATTGCTTGAAATTATGAAGTAATAATAATGAGGCATTGTGCAAAACTATATAGATGTGATCTCTAATACCTACATTACAATTAAGTCCGATGGTTATCCAATGCAATTTGTTTAAACTTGGGAATAATGACAACTATTTTTCCACGAAATTCTAGAAACCCTTTCCTCCAAATAATTATTTCATGCGTTTATTAAATAAGGAAAAGATGATCTATAAAATATACGCGTTGCAATTCCGCGGCAAAATGCTCCTTCTCTATCTAACAAGTACAATGTTTCAAGAATACAGGATCTAAGGGTGTATAATGTAATAGTTATAGGCCAACATCGAGATGCGAGTGCAACGTCCTCATTGCGAGCACAGCTTCCCGTTTTCTTAGTGCATTTAGTCGTCTGCTAACTGAAGGTGATTCTTGATTCGCGTGTTCCTACTGTGAAGGATGTGGAAAATTATATTTGCTATTTTAATCGGTGTTTGTGTTACCTTGGTGAGTTTAATTTCTTTATTATTTTGACCGTTAGCACATCTTATATTTCGAATAAATAAAAATTGTTAGTCATGTTACTCTAAAAAGTTAGTGCTTGATTGGTATTTTTGAAATACTTCAAATAAAGGATATTATCAATTCGATGCGTATGCATGTAATTTTTTGTATACTTTATTCGTATGTATTGGTAGATAATAAAAATTATAATATTATTGAAAATCATTAATGCGTGTGTAAAACAAGGCTTATTTCTTTCCATTTGTAGTTTCTTTTTAAACTCAGTTAATGTTTTAAATTAGGTAAAAGGTGACGACCAACCCGAACCGGTGATTGAAGAAGACTATGGGCGGAAGTGCGATTGTCGTGAGTATTACCTACAAGATTTCCTTATTCTGATTTGTTTTATTTTTAACTAATAACCAAAGTAAATATAGAAAACCGGAGATCTATTCAAACTATGTTTTAAATTAAAATTACATTCGGTATAATTTCTATAAAGATGCTTGTTGATTTTTCATGATTTTGCCTTGTTTCAAATGAAAGTCAATCGTATCAAGTGCAGTTTAGACATTTTCACCATCAGAAAAAAAAAAATTAAGATTTTTTCTGGCCAGGTTGTGGCGTGCGCAACGAAGCCTCTCGCATAGTAGGCGGAAAAGTGACAGAATTCAGCGAGTTCCCGTGGGTCACTCGCCTGTCCCTCTTCAACAAGTTCTACTGCGGCGGAACCCTACTCAACGAGAGATACATACTCACCGCCGCTCATTGTGTTAAAGGGTTCGTATATTTTATACCTTTCCATTGAGATTACAGTACGCTGGTGATAGGTCCTAGAATACGAGGCGCGAAAGCCGTAATGTGACCCACGCAAGAATATCGCATTCCGGAATCCACGTGTATGGTTTTGAAGAGTGTGAAGTCGTTGTGTCCGATTGTGTAGAGATATTTATAAATGTATAACGTTTTTTTTCGATATGCTGTTTGAATAGCACTGCACTTCATCATCATCATATCAGCCACAGGAAGTCCACTGCTGAACATAGGCCTCCCCCAAGGATCTCCACAATGACCTGTTGGAAGCACTGCAATTATAATTAGATATTAATGCTGCTATTGGAATTTAAAAAAATGGCTCAAGCAGGGTGACATAGTTGAATTAAAATTCTTTTTTATTAAATAATTCCAGCAAACAGCAGCTGATAGTAAGCGGTCACTGCCGTCCATTAATATCCAAAATATTTGTGTCATAGTTTTATTGCAGGCCCATAGAATGGGGACCTTTCCCAAGCGGGAACGAAAAGGATGAGAAGAGAGCTCAATACCCCTTGGGCATCCGGCAATCTCACTCCCCGAAGGCAACGCAACAGCAAAGCTGTTACATCACGTCGACCTGTTAGAAGAAACGTTAGAGATAATCTAATAGATTGTACCTGTTACACTTAACTGTGTTGTATTAACTTTATCATGCTTGCTAAAAAACTTACTTCATATCTTCAGGTTCATGTGGTTCATGATAAAAGTGAACCTGGGCGAGCACAACCGTTGCAACAAGACGCATCGGCCTCTCACCAGATATGTGGTGCAACGCGTGGCTCATAACTTCACCTACACCAACTTCCAACACGACATTGCAGTGCTCAAGATGAACGATAGAGTAGTGATCAATGTTACGCTGATGCCTATCTGCTTGCCGCCGAATGACTGTGAGTAAAATTAAATGTTTTTATTTTCAACGTGGGCATTTTTCTAAACTGGATATTACAGACTTGATGCTATGAGTTCGAAATTTCAAAATAGCTAGCTTAAACAAGAAGGAATTACATGCAAACGTAGTGGTTTTCACTGTTGAAATAATTGAAATACAGGGGTATACCAATCCAGGATATATCAAGACTGCTACCGAAAACGAAGTCGGGTGGTAGTTTAAGCGACTTCAGCCACAATGCAACAGAAAATGTTAAAAAAAAGCAAACATTTTTTTTTTGTTTCTTTTTTTTATCATCGTATTTGGGTGGTGAATACATTTTTTTCCTAAAATAATAGTGTACAGCCTTTTATTTATAAAGACTCTAAGGTATAAAAGAGTTTAAATTATTATTTGAGCAAAATCTTTGGATTTACCACCCAAAAACGACGATATTTAAAAAAAAAAGTCGCGTTGCTTTGCAAATTTTTTAATTGCATTGTGTTTGAAGTCACTAAAACTACCACCCGGCTTCGTTTTCGGGAGCAGTCTTGATATACCCGGTATACTAGGTGAATTCATAATCAATCTTCATGGATGATGCGGTGCAAAACATTCTCAGAATTTGTATCGGTCTGACGACTTCAGCCCAGCAGTTGGTTGTATATTTGTCCTATAACTTGAAAGTATGTAATATAATGTTAAGTTTTACCACGCATGGTTAAACAATATATTATCGCAATGTGTTAAAATTAATAATAATCGTACGCAAGGTTGTAATTTGTAATGGCTGTATATTGTAATGGAAATTGTTCACACTCATTAAAGTACATAGTAAAACGATTTCGTTAAAGGTGTTTTCGGTGTGAATATATTTTAAGAGCCACTAGGCACACACACGCACTAGCGCACTAGGCCAGCGTGGTGGACTATATGGCCTAACCACTCTCAATCGTACTGTCGATTGTAGAGTAGGCCCGAACCTGCAGTAGGACGTATATGGGCTGATACAGATACAGATATTTTAAGAAAATGTAACAAAGCCTCGCCGATTTCATTTCGTGCATGTAAATATCCTTCCGTACACACTTCCTGCTATTGTCTTTGGAAAATCATTACGTTGGTTTATTTTCCACATACAGGTTGATGAGTCTCGCATTTTAAAAATATTTTTTTGCTTCAGATTTCTATCACAATACCCGGAATTACTTCTTCTTCCTTTTTAATTCATAAAGTCTATATTTGCAGATAGCACCTACGCAGGGGTGAATGCCATAGCAGCTGGCTGGGGCTCCACAGCAGAACAAAAGACACATTCCTGCGAGCTACAGGAGGTAGAATTACCAATACTTACAAATGAACAATGCAAGAAGACGAAGTACGAACAACATATGATAACTGACGGCATGCTCTGCGCAGGGTACCCAGAGACGGGCGCTAAGGATACTTGTCAGGTAAAGTATTTTAGAAAATTCTGCATAATAGAGTATTTGACTATGGTCGTTTTTTTGTATTATTTTACATACAAGAAACACCATTAATATAAAGCATTTATGTCAGAACAGTATTCAAGTAGCTTGTAACATGATGAAATTATTACTATAGTATTTTGAATTGAAAAGTGGGAGTGTAGTGGGGACATCTCACCGTCCTTTTCATATTATCAAGTGACGTCACTGGTTTTATTTTGCATCCCTTTTTATTTACAACCACTACAAGATATAAAAACGTTTATAACAAGTTTAATTCTGAACGGATTTTAAATTGTTTGTTAGGTTTTTTATGAATAAAATACCCTGTGAGAAATACAATAATAAAATGGAGTCAAATACCCTATTGTGACGTCATGTTGGACTCATCATAACTTAGAAAGGAAAATATAATCCTTAGGTATAATTAAAGATATCAATAAATTTTGGCCTCCATAAAAGTTCCTTTTATATAAATTGTTTTTTTTTTAATTACCTTCGTTCTGACAAAGAAATAGGTAGCTAATATTTATTTTTATAATCATATCTACATGTAATAATTACATTATCATAAATAGTTAAGTCGCGCATTATTTTAAAGTTGTCCATTAAAATATGAAGCAAAAAGACAGCAAAGTATTAACATACCTAAGACAGAGTAGCTAATTTCATATTCTGCATTCCATACTTTGTATGCATTCTTTGTGCCTAAGGTAAATAATTAATTAATTCGTATTGCACAGGGCGACAGTGGTGGCGCCTTGACTGGTGAAAGAAGAGATAAACGCTACGAGCTATTAGGTTTGTACTCGAAATTAATTGATCACCTATACCTGTACAATTGATCAACTTGATCCCCTCCTCTCTATTCCTAACCAGTACCACGCGTGCTGGCTTGCAAAGCCATACCTAGCCAAACCATCTCGGCACGAACCAAGTTCGTAAATACTTTTTTGTGCCGCACCATCAGGCTGTGGAATTGTTTGCCGTCACGCATATTCCCTCCTTCCTATAATCCTGGAGTCTTCCACCGTAGTGTGAAGAGGCATCTTAGCAGGCTGGCAAAATTATATAGATCGGCATGGGACTACTGTCTGATGCCAATCGATACTCTGCCTGGACGGCATTTGCGCTTACCATCAGGTGCAGTGTGGTCACTATGCCGGGCCAGAATGCAAAAATATTAATACCCTATATTTTTTTCTATTATATCGATAATACAAGTAATGATAATTACACTCAGCTTCTTTTTTAATGTTTTGCAGGAGTCGTGTCGTGGGGTATTGGATGCGGTAGAGTAGGATATCCAGGCGTTTACACTCGGGTCACCAAATATTTGTCATGGATCAAGGAAAACAGTCGTATACCCTGTTCCTGTGTCGATTAATTTACGTAATGAAATTATATAATATTAACCTATAACAAAATATATTATTTTTGTAGCAATATTCATAATATAGTTAGTGATTTAGTATTTACAGCAATCTTCCACTCATTTAGTTTATGTTCGGTGACTTAAAAGGGTCTTCGTGATTTTTGATCTCTTTAAGTATTTTACTCAATTAATATGCATTTTCTAGGATAAGTGGTGTATTATTGGGGTATATTATAGTATTTTTAACACATTGTGAAATGTAAAAATATTTATATTTTTAATAAAAAACAACATAAGTATTGTTTCTTTTAATTGTCTTTCTAGAATAACTTTTTGGAACTTAACAAATCATTTTTCAAAAAAATATATGCTACTTGATGTCCTTAGCAAGAAGAAAGCAAAGATTATGAAAATCTTAATGATTTAAATTATTAAAATAATAATAGACAATTATAAAAAAATATATTTACTAAAAATACTAAATTAGTTCATCTCGGTTAATCAAATGTCTTTTGGTTTATTTATTTATTTATAAGGTTAGTTAATTTAATTGTTGTCATCATATTTACTATACAATGTAATACTATATTACGCATTATCGACTTTTCTATTTTCTCTATTGTCATCAATGCAATAATCATTCTCGTGGAACAAAGGCAGTCCTTTTGGGTTGAGTGTTGCATCAGGGGATTTCAACGTGGTGGTGTATGACGGGTTGAAAGGGTGTAGTGGCCCTATTGCTGTTACTGCCGACTTCGCCTCCTCATTACCCAATAGGTAATGACTACCATCGCCGGTACGGACGATCCTGTTTTTGACCTAGAAACCAGAATTCAGGGCATTTTATATGTAGGATGGATGCTTTCAGCTTTTTTAAAATGTTGATGCAATTAAACGTTACTATATATATATAAATAGCCCATAGCCGTGATCATTTCAAATACATAAATAAACCCAACAGCCACAAACATAGTCCTGACCCCACACTAAGATTGAGAAGCGCGTATCAGAAACTTCAAAAAACTTTTCAGCCTCATAAACACCTTGACTTGAAAGAAATGCTTGAGGTTCACACAAACATTTATCTTGATATGGGGATCGAACTCGATGCAACTCGTTTTACAGCCGGCGTCTAACCAAATGTGCCATGGAGGATGTCAACTCTCAACCGATGTACGCCCACGACTTCTCTATGCTTTAAGCCTAAGGTACTGGTTTACGAACTTTTTATACGATTGACGATTTAATTACGATCTCTAAGGAATGCAGATTTCGTTTAAATATTTTGTTAAATCGTTCATGGTGGTCATTCTATGTTGTATAAATTAAACATCCTCTAAAAAGCATTTGTACACCACTTATAAAATTTTAGCTGTTATTTATTTACTTAATCGATTTATCGGTTCATCGAATTGCTTTATTGAGAGACCACGCAATAGGTTCCATCGAGTTTTTTTATAACTAAGAATGATGAGATGAGTAGGTCACTCGCGTCATTAAACGTCAGCCTCCTTCATCGCTTACGTTAAGGTGTTAACGATTGTAGAAAGATAATAGATTGGACGCGCTTGTAACTTAGAGGGCTCGCTTACTCATAAATACGAGCAACTACGTTGCGCAGTTCCATTAGGCAAGTTACAAATTCCATCCAACGTAAAAAAACGTGGATACAAGCTACAGTTTTCATGTGGGTAGTTTGAACTTGTACATTTTTATTTGCAAGTTTGCGGCATTTGAGTGCACAGGTAAGTTGCAGGATTTCGTCTTCCACCCATGATTTTCTACTCAGTTTTGCCTGTATTCAAGTCAAAAGTTCTTGAAAACATATTTCCAATGTAAACAACTCGCGTAATGTAATCGCTCTTTAATGGGAAGAGCACGATGCGCCATTCAAATAAGCAACAGAACCCCGTTATTCAACATAATCATGCCGGCTGAAGGATCCAGGGTTATAGGAATATTTAATCCTATAAGAGGTATTATAACTTACAACTTCTGGTGAAGCGGTCTTTAAATCATACGCCAATCCTGTCCATTCGAAGAATTCGATGATAGTAGCTGTGATATTAAAGAGCTTTGAGAATTCCGCAGCCTTGTAGTCCCATGGGAACGTGTGGTGATAGTTGTGCCAACCTTCACCAAGACTCCAGAATGACACAAACCACGACTCCACTGGCTGTAGGTTTCTGAAATGAGTCGTACATTTGAATAACGTGAGCAATTTACGACCAGGCAAAGATATTGTAAGTGTAGGCGGCTTCCAAGTTGTCGCTACTTTTGGAAATACTGAAACGTTGAAGATTGATTTCTTATAACCACGCAAGTTGTTACTTTGTAAATAGCCTAAGGAGTATCTGCACTTGGTAGCAATGTCAAAAGAGATACGTTAAAAGGACTTATTTAACTTCAGCCCTCAATAATTTACATAGGGATGAAAATATGAATTAGTCTCGAAAAAATGCTATCCGAGAATTTATCATATTAATTTGCATGATAAGAAATTTTGTTTCTTATTTTAATGCAGAAAATTATAATTTTAATGGATGGGGATTTGTTATAGTATTTCGTTTCATCGTTAATGATTAATTGATATTGCAAGACCTAATGAAATGTAATCTAATCTAATCTTGATTAATTGATCTTCGTGTGAACTTACTTGTCGTATGGTCTAGTACCATAAAGATGAGCAGCGCTGTTTACAAGCCAAGTTCCGTTCAATTGATATATATACCGGAAAAAATAAGCTACCAGAACAGATTTCCACCAAGGCTCGTCAAAGAAATATATCGGAACCATTACAGGGAATACGATCGCAAGCAACACGTAGAGATGAAAGTAATATCTGAAAAGAGAAAAGGAAATAGAAGATTATTAATATATCATAATATCTTTATGATTAACTCAGCATTGACCTCACAAATCAATTAAAATGGCAATACAAACTGCAGCAAAGCTAGAAGTAGTAGCGGTAGTTGTTGGCTGTAGAAATTAATGTAAATGCTATAAGTAAATACAACCAAAGTAATTGATGGGACAACATGTTGATTTTTGACTTCATGTGTATGATCTAGGCATGGAAATCAAGTACTGTGATTACACTTCAAACTATTTTTTGATTCGTCGTTGTTGCTTTATATAAAACTCCAAAGAATAAGAAGGAAAAATTACTTCTTTTGAAACATGACCATCCAGTCAGCTTCCAAGTCACTCATATCAATTTTCTTCCCAAGTTTTATAACGTATGGGTGTTTTTTCATCATCAGCCATCCCATGTGGCTGAAGAAGAACCCTCGCTTTGAGTTGTGAGGGTCGCCGTCAGTGTCGGAATATCGGTGATGCAGCCGATGGTCTCGGGTCCAGGTAAACACTGAATTCTAAAATGTCATAAGTCCACTAATCAATCTTCTGTAATTGTACCTTCAATATTTATCTTACTACCTTTTTGAACTTACCTGTCCTGCAATTGTTTGCATTAATATAAGAGCGCATCTGAGGGCAGGTTTAGCTTTAAATGATTTGTGAGTGTATAGTCTATGGGCACCCATTGTGATACCTTCGGATGTGAAGTACGCCATGAACATTGCTGAAATGTATGAAAATTGTTACAGTTAGCGGGTAACACGATTACCCAATTGAGTATAGGATTCTACTTATTGCCAAAAATTTAGACGCAACAATTCTAGGTAATGATGAATAAACTTATGTTTAATTAGTATTATTTAGGTTTAAGTAATTCTTTATTTGTTACACTGCCCTCTCTCTCTCTCTCTCTTTCATTTAAATCCATCCCATGGTTGTCTGTAAGATATTGCTGTCGAGCGATAACACCGCCATTTGTACTCTTTGTTATTATTATTTCTGTATAGCTATGTTTTTTTTTTTATTGCTATGAATGGCGAGACGGAGCATGCTGTTTGCCTGATGGTAAGCGATACGACCGCTCATGAACAGTAGCAAAACCAAACAACACCTTGAATTACAAAGCAATGCTTGGCATTCCACTGCGCTCGCCATCCTGAGACATAAGATGTTAAGTCTCAATATGTCCAGTAGTCACTCTGGCTCCAATGCCCTTCAACCCGAAACACAACAGTGCGTTTACACTGCCGTTTTACGGGAGAAATAGACACCGCGGTGGTACCCACCCAGATGGCCTCCTACATATGAGAGACCTACCACCAGTAAAGTGTTGTTGTAAAGTTTGTGTACAATAAAGATTTAAACAAAATAAATAAACTTTTACGATAATAGATAAAGGGCTAGTTTACCCATTCGTAATATAATAATTGAATTTTATGAATGAAAATGTATAAGCAACACAAACTCCAATGTAAGATAGGTTTTGAAATTAGCATACATAATTTTATTGACTGTCAATCAAGTATTAACTACTTAAATTCCAGGTCGATAAAACCTTTAACCTAGATTTTGTTCCAACATATAACTACTTAAATAGGAATATTAATTGTATTCAATATAAAATGTAAATGGAACACGATTTAAATATTAAATAGGTACTCACCCCACAAAAATGTTTTGAGTCCAACATGTCCTATAACACATAACAATAATCCAACAATTCCTAAAATGTGTAATATCAAGAAACCAATAGCATTTCTCCACACCCACTCATGTTTGTACGAGTAATCTGTCCCTATAATTTTTGGTACATCTTTATTTTCCTCTGTTTTCAAAACTATATCTTTATATCTCGATGCCTGATTATTTACAGGCTGTGGTTGATATTCAATGTACGTCATTTTTGGCCAAGCGAGTATACAGATCTGATGATTTGATAATACTGACATTTGAAATGAGAAGTTTATTTTTATTATGATGAGCCTATCATATTTGTTGCTCAAATTTAATTTTGCACGCGATTGGGTTTTGCAAGATGAAAGAAATGTTTGATTTATGACAATAAAATGTTTTTATTGCGCGTATAAGTGCGTCATGATATTAATGGGCGTGTCACGAATTTCGAGATGGTGGTTACAGGTTCAAATATTAGCACACATCTGATCTTTCGGATTTTGTATTGATAGTCAGTGTAAGTAAAGAATTTTTGAGCTTCAATGGCTTCCATTAGAACAACGTGGTGAACTTAGCCTAAGCCCTACCAATCAAACTATCCTATAGAGGAGACCCATGCTCACCAGTGAGCTTTTGTGGACTAATATAAATTATGTTATAACTATTAATTAAAATTATAGTTTGTTACTTATTTTGTATTTATTTAATATATTTAATGATATGTGTTTCGTATTACGAATCCAATCTACATTAAAGTTAGAATATCTGTCATACAGTCGTTCGTTCTTTAGTTCTACTGATGTCTCTGAATAAGCTTAAGTCTCCTAATATATCAAGACTGATATCGAAAACGAAGTCAAGTGGTAGTTTTAGTGACTTCAGACAAAATGCAAGTACATTATATTTAAAAAGACGCTATAGTACGCAAGGGTTTAAATTATTATTTTAATCAAAAACTATTGATTTACCACCTAAATACGTTCATAAAACACCATACAAATACGCACCAATTTTTGAAAAAAATATGCATTGTGTGTGTACTGTGTAGGCCTTCGATCAAATATACACTAGATACACAGTCCCCTGTAAAAAGCCTGTTAAAAAGTGGCACCGATGCATGACATGAAAAAGATTAAACAAAAAGATCACATATTCCAAATATATTAACACAAATTCCACCTTATTCCTGGAGCTTAAAGTAGCTTTTCACATAATATTGTCTAAAGTTCTGCGACGTTTTGGATGCAACGGTCGGTGCGTGACTGAAGGCGAAAGAGTGCTTAAAGCACTCTTTTTTGGTGCCATTTTCTAAGCGTTCATGTTGTATCTAGTGTATATTTGATCGAAGGTGTAGGCACTAAAACTACGCTGTATATTCTATACCCTATATGAAACTTGCATAAAGCTTTAAACCTAAGAAGAGTTAGTGAAAACCCATATTAGTTTGCAGGATTATCATTAACATGTGACCTTATTCATAGACAGTTTATAAACCTATTTTAGTTATCGAAGGTTTGTCCCTTTCGAACGCCTTTTGATTTTTCAGAATTCAGTTTTAGCGAAGAAGACGAACCATTCGATAGTTAAAACTGTATGAATAACAGACGGACAACACTGCGAGCGGATTATTTTATACAATATTTTAATTGATGCTCACTAACAAGTATTACCTAATTTTTGCGAGGCGTTTGATTTGTGAAATTATGACGTTGGGTGTTGAACATTGCAAAAGACTGTTTCACTATGCATATTTATAACTAGCTGTACCCTCGACTTCGTCCGCGTGGAATTTAACAAAAACTTTATTATTCTAAAATAAAATATTTTTTCTAAAATAAATGTCGCCTAAGTTACTCCTTATTATATCAGCTAGTTGACAATAAAAGTCCCATCAAAATCGGTCCAGCCATTTCAGAGATTAGCTGGAACAAACAGACAGACAGACAAAAAACATTCTAAGGACATTTTCGTTATAGGTATCGTGTATATAATAACGATATGTAGTTGGTTTTTTTTTTTCACTTTACAAACAGATACTTTAATTTTATTTATATGTATAGATGAAAAATGCCAGAAGTTATAAACGTTTATAGAATGTTAAATGGAAGGTGGATATGTGTGGATGGTGGCTTGAAAGCTAATGAAATACGGCAAATTGCATTGACGTATAATATGACCGTGACCTACAGTTCAGATGGAGTACGTGACTTTCAAATAGGAATTCGTAGGTTCAAATCCAGGGCACACACTTTTGAATTTACGAAATACACGTATATATTTAGCTAAGTAACTGATATTTAGTTAATGTTAAGCTTCGACAGTAATATATTTCAAGAAAACCTATATTTAGTTACTTATGTTTTCTATATAGCGGCATCATAGAGTGCTATGTACTTTCGTACAAACTCCATGCCACAGATTTAATTTAAGCTGATTTTGTTTAAGCGCGTTGTCAAATTAATTCAATTTATTTATTTATTTAGTGTAAAATAAATTAAAATAAATCCAAAATCAATTCTCGCTACTAGTCTGTGAAATAAATTATAAACAATCTAACTTTGATACAAACTCAGAATTTTAACTAAAAAACCATGTATTTACATTTTAATTTGCCGAAGAAATCACGAAGAATGATGTTGATGATGCAAAATCCCTTTTGCATTTACGAGTTCCTAATAAGTACATCCATGAAATGAGGCAGGCATGGTTCGTACTGTACTTAGGTTTTAGTTTGGTGAGTAAACGTACTAATTAAACTGACACTCCAAGACACACCTTTGACACGCATATACACCGAAATAGACGTATATAGCTTAGTAACTGATATTTAGTTCTTGTCAAGCTTCGACGGTAATGTACCTTGAGAAAACCTACATTTAGTTACTTATGTTTTCTATATAGCGGCATCATAGAGTGTTATGTACTTTCGTACAAACTCCATGCCCCAGCATTGGGTACACTGGCTGATTTTATTTAAGCTATTTATCGACAGATTTTTGAATGTTAATTGTAAAAGTATTTGTACGCCATTTAAGGCCAAACATTATTGGTATATTTTTTATATCTGAACACCTTGTTTTGTATGAATACTGTTTGACAAAGAATATGAATTTCATTTGGATCAATCTGCAACATGGCTGTGTCTACTGTCAGGTATTTCATATTGTTAAAGGTGTAAAGTTATTTATTTCTTTTTCAATGGAAATGACATCGACATAAAAAAATCCTAATTTTATATTAAGCAGTACTGATATTTAGTTAAATTGAATTGTATTGATAGTAAAATAGGATGGTGGATTTCTATCTATTAATCCCGCAGTCCGAGTTAACGCAACACCTCACAATATAATAAAAAGCCTGAGCTTAGCAAATTCATTAATATGAGAATAAATATGAGTTACTTACTCCACAAAAAAGTCTTCAATCCAACTTGTCCCGTGAAAACTAAGAAGAAGCCAATGATTCCCAGAATATGCAATATTGAAAATGCAATAACGTTTTTCCACACCCAAACGTGCTTGTATGAGTAATCCGTTCCAATCATCTTCGGCGTGTTTGAATTTTCTATGGTTTTGGGAGCCATCGCTTCCTTTTCGTTTTGTTTGGTGTTCTCATTTTCCATTGATTGTTTATGGAAGACAATATTAGACATTTCGGGAGTTACAAATATTAGTATGAACTGGAGTGACGATACTGACGCTTAAGATTTAACGCAAACATTTATATCAAAGTACTCTTCTATTGTTGTCTATGCACTAAAATGCAGTATAATATTCGATCGAAGTTGTGCAAGGAACGAGGGCGACGGTTATTTTGACTGATTGACGTCTCAATATTACTTATTACGCTAATTTATTCAAACTATCGGCTCAGTTCGAGTATAATGAATGCATTTATGCATCGCTACTGGGAACTTAGATCACAAGAGGTCAACGTAATGTGATTTTCATAACTTTTATTATAATTAAATATTATTTTCTTTCAGTTTAATGTGATTTGTATAACATAAATTTTTATTTTTACTATTTTTTCGAAATAAGAGCTCATATATATTGCAATTACTGTTTCGCCTTTATAAAATATAATTAGGTTATTACAATTACTCTATGGTTTCCCAAGAAGGCGTACCATTAGAACGAGTAAATAAAAACAATAGTTTTACAACTTAGGACGCCCAAGCGGCGAATAGTCTTAGGGACGCTTGAACATTGAATGCCACGCAATGAGATCTAGCTTTAATAGAATGGCGATTTATAGATAGCTAACGGGGCACAAGTTCAGGTAGCATTTATTGAGTATCGATACCGAGAACAAAATATTCAGCATTAAGCTAGGCGAGCCTAATACATTTGTATAAAAAGGGTAAATAAATAAATAGGTAATGCAAATACGTAAAGAGTAAAAAAAGAAGTTTATACAAAGAGACAGAATCTATTACTGGTCTCGATAAAACTAATAAGAAGAATAATGTAAAGAAATAATCCCGCATTTTATTTTGGGTCGTTACATAATTCTTGAAACAAACGTGTTGACACGTCGATATCAATGTTAGACATAAGTCAATGTGTTGATACAAAAACGTTTTTCGTTACCTCTTAAATAATTTCTAGAACAAGACATGTTTAAATTAATTTGAAAAATATTAACTTAAAATTCATTAAACTATAATTTATTGGTTTTATCTAATAGACCAAGAGCCCTTGCTCTATAAGTTTATATTATTGTACAGGGCATATCAAGACTGCTACTGAAAACGAAGCGGAGTGGTAGTTTAAGTGACTACAACACAATGCAACTGCAATTTTCGCAAAAAACGCGTTAATTATTTTTTAAATATCATCGTGTTTGGGTGGTAAATCCATAATTTTTATTAAATTTTAAATTTAAAGCCCTGTGTACCATAGCATCTTGAAATCAAATAAATCATGATGAATTTGTCACGTTTAAAATATAATCAATTGTTTAATTTCGTTATTAATGTTACAATCTTCTCTGCTTACACCCGGTCGGGCTTGAGCGCGAGGCGCTTTTTCTTTTTTTTTGGTCAAGAGGAAAAGCTATGAAGCTCCCCTTTCGGTACCCCGGGGGAGGCCGAAAGGGGATATGTCAGTGTCTCTGGCCTTCCAGTCCGGTACAAACGCGGATATTGTGGCCGAGCTGGGTCCCTAGCAATACCTACGCCAGTATACTGACTAAAAACCTCTCGATAGCCGTCACACGCATTGTGGGCAGCATTGGACATCCCAGGGCGAAGGGACGAGGCTCCATCATGAGCCTGAGGCCCTATCGACAATTCACTTGTTCACAATTGTGATAACTTCAAAGATACTGGAATTATACGTACTATTATTAAGCATCAATAATACTCATTTTAAACTGGCACGTTAAAAACAAGAAAATTATAAGAACTATTTAAATGATAACATCCAAAATATTCATTGTTACTTCTTTATTTAAAATTATAAATTAACTTACAATTACACACATAGATAACATTAACTTTATTCTATAATGTGATTCGAGGCACTAATGCAACTTTTCAAACACATAATAATTAATTTACTACTATTATTTTGTTCAAATCTACTATTATAATATTTACAAGAATACTTAATTTTATATTAAGCAGTACTGGTTTTTCTGTTAATGACACTGTTTCCATTGAAGAAATCTTTCTCGTGGAACAATGGAAGTCCTTCCGGCTTGAGTATTCCGTCAGGTGCTTTTAATGTTGTGGTATAAGATGGGTTGAGAGGATGTAGTGGTCCTATTGCGGTCACTGCTGACTTCGCCTCTTCATTACCGAGTTTGAAATGGGTGCCGTCGCCAGTACGGGTGATCCTGTTCTTTACCTGATGAAGTGAAATGAGATTTTTTTAAAGTGAGTGTGGTAATGTTCAACATTAACATTGCAATTATCAAAAGCAAGAGCTATTGAATAAAGGTCTCCTCCAAATAATTTCAGATATGCTTCGAAAGTACTTGGTTCAGAGACTTTTTGCAATCATTGTGAAGTCAACTGTTTATGCTATGCATTAAACTTATGCGATAGTACTCAAAGTAATTGTAAATAATTCGTCCTAAATGATTATCCAACGTTTCAGAAAGTAAAAAGAATAACGTAATAAGGTTATTACCATTTCTGGTGAAGCTGTCTTCAAATCGTACGTCATTCCCACTTTTTCAAGGAATTCAATGATCCTCGCTGTGAAATTGAAGAGCTCTGAGAGTTCTGCAGCCTTGTAGTCCCATGGGAACGCGTGGTGGTAGTTATGCCAACCTTCTCCAGAACTTATTAACGATACAAACCACGACTCAACTGCCTGAAGATTTCTGGAATAAAACAATATAATAATCAATCCAAGTTTAAAGAAGTATATTGAATGATTCAATTGAATAATTGCTTTATATTATTATTGATAATATTGATTTCTGATCATTGCTAATTGTTATTAAAACTTAAGATATAAAGTTTACCGGACCTGTTGATGAGACAAAAATAAAAATAATCAATCAAGGTACTAAATAATAAATTACCGATTTTGCATATTACGAGTATCTTACTTGCACAGCCTAGTTGTAAACGCCCACGGGTATTGAAAGATAAAAGTATACATTAATCTTACTTGTCATAAGGCCTGGTACCATAAAGATGGGCAGCACTATTCACAAGCCATGTCCCGTTCAACTGGAACGCGTAGCGGAAGAAGTACGCCACCAGAACGGATTTCCACCACGGTTCGTCGAAGTAATAAATTGGAACCATAATTGGAATTATGACTGCGATAATTGCGTACAGCGGATAGTAGTATCTGAAAACGAAATTAAGAATACATTTCAAAACGTTGCAGGGTACTTTGGCCGGCCTGCAACCGTTAAGGGCACCCAAAGCAAAGAAGCAAAGAAACGTCTGAACAAAGGCATCATGCGGGTCCCCTTTCAGATTCAACTAAACGAGATCATTCCCGGAGACTCGCCGAGCTTCAATGCTCGGTGTCATTAAAATGAGTGCCACTGTTGATCCTGGCTTACAGGAGTTGTAGTGGCAGGTGTGAGGGCGGGCAGTCTCCTAGACAAGATCATGTATATCGGAAGAGTGAATGGGGAATAATACCAAGTAAAGTAAGCAGGCATCAAGATAACATTAAAATACTTAGGCTGAATTGCACAAACTAACTTTGCCAATACCTTTGACCTTGAAATTGTCAATCCTATACATTGGCAATGTCAAATGCGTCTCGAATGTATGGGATTGATATTTTCTAAGTCAAAGGAAAAGTAAGTTTGTGCAATTCAGCCTTAAAGATTTAGCCGCGTAAAACTTTATGTTTGATATGCCACCGTCGGCATATAATAAATAATCAACACTTTAAACCATATTACTGAGTTACAATATAGTATTATAAATCATAGATGTTTTATAAACAAAATCCAAACCTACTTCTTTTGGAACATGACCATCCAGTCGGCTTGGAAGTCACTCATGTCTATTCTTCTGCCAAGTTCTATTACATACGGATGTTTCTTCATCATGAGCCATCCCATATGGCAGAAGAAGAAGCCTCTCTTCGAGTTGTGAGGGTCGCCGTCGGTGTCCGAATATCTGTGGTGGAGCCGGTGGTCACGCGCCCAGATAAACGTGGAATTCTAAAATATTGGTGATTACGTAAGTCGGTAAATAAATGATGATAAAATAGTTTGTAAAAAACTTAAAATAGTTTGAACTGAGAAAAGAATTATTGATCTGACGGTTTCAGTAGGCTTTTTTTATTAACTACTAGCGGTCCGGCCCGGCACCGCTCAAATGCAGATAAACTTTTCAAAATGACGGCCAAAATGTTCAATTGCGACTATCAATTTAAAATATTGACCAATCGGACGACGAAAACCGAATAAAATTTCGTCTATTTTGCTAGATTTTTCATTACTGCTTCCTTCCTAAAGCATTCCTGGATAAATGACCTATTAATGACCTAAAACTTAATTATTGCATTTTAATATTACGTACCTGGCCAGCAAGAGTCTGCATCAACAATAAAATTACTTTGAGAGTTGGTGTCGCTTTAAACGATTTATGCGTGTAATATCTGTGTGCACCAATTGTGACCCCTTCAGATGCCACATAGGCCAAGAATATCGCTAAAAACCACAATATTGATTAAATTAATGTGTCAAATGTTACTACAATACATTTGGTTTGGAGATGAGGTAGTTATAAATAATGCTCATTTATTGGATCCTTATTGACTAAGTTTTTTCTAGTTTGTTATGGCTTATAGCAATCCTCATAATCAACATACAAGTGAGAAAAACAATATGGTACGTGATTGTGCAACCAGCTAACTGGGGTGTGTGTGACAACTCAATGGAGTGGAGAGAATGAATAAGTTTTTTAGAGTTTGACATCTAAGAGGTCTTTACAAGAATGTAAAAAAAAATTATGGATAGTAAAACTAATGGTATGGTGGAGTGGACAAACAAAAAATATGAGAACAAATATGATTTACTTACTCCACAAAAAAGTCTTCAATCCAACTTGTCCCGTCAAAACTAAGAAAAATCCAATGATTCCCAGAATATGCAATATTGAAAATGCAATAACGTTTTTCCACACCCAAACGTGCTTGTATGAGTAATCCGTTCCAATCATCTTCGGTATGTTTAAATTTTCTATGGTTTTGGAAGCCTTCACTTCCATTTCATTTTGTTTGGTCTTCTCATTTTCCATTAATTGGTTTTGGAAGTCAATATTAGACATTTTGGGAGTGACAAGTATTTGGGTGAACTGGAGTGACGATACTGACGCTTGAGATTCAACACAAACATTTATATCAAAGTACTCGTCTATTGTTTTCTATACACTGAATTGTATTCGATCGAAGTTGTGCAAGGAACGAGGGCCACGGTTATTTTGGCTAATTGATTTGTCCATATTACTCATTACGCTAATTTATTCAAACTAGCGGCTCAGTTCGAGTGAATGCGTCTATGCATCGCTACAGAGAACAAGAATCCCAACAGGCTAATTTACTTAAGGAAAATGTAGCTACGTTCCTTACATTTAAACATCAAGGCCCAATTGCACTGTTGGGTAAAGTGCGTGGCCTGTTGGAAACGGACCAGACGTGGCTGCCAATGTGGTCACGTTGTTGCGGGTACAAATGATGAGAGATGATGAGATGAGATCTAGCTTTAATAGAATGGCAATTTATGAGTAGCTAACGAGGCTCAAGTTCTCGTAGCATTTATTGAGTATCGATTATGGAGAACACTGTTTTTTCTATCTGAAAATACCTTCAGCATTGAACTTGCCTTTACACAATTTTTATAAAAAATGGTAAATATAATAAATAGGTAATACAAATACTGTGTTCAAATAAGTAACGACTGAAAAAAAAGAAGTTTAAACAAAGTGAAAGAATGTATTACTGGTCTCGATAAAAATAATAAAACTAATAGTGAAAATGTGAAAGTAAAAATAAAGAAACATGTCAATAAATGCATGCGATCCGATCCGCATTTTATGTTGTGTTGTTACAACATTCTTGAAACAAACGTGTTGACACAGAAATTAAATTCAAAGCAGTAATAAAATCCGATAAAAAATCCACGCACAATCTAACTTTGATACAAACTCGGAATTTTAATTAAAAAACCATGTATTTACATTTTAATTTGCCGAAGAAATCACGAAGAATGATGTTGATGATGCAAAATCCCTTATGCATTTACGAGTTCCTAATAAGTACATCCATGAAATGAGGCAGGCATGGTTCGTACTGTACTTAGGTTTTAGTTTGGTGAGTAAATGTACCTACTAATTAAACTGATTAGTCATACATATATGTGTTCATAAATTAAAACTCCCATTGTAACTTCTACAGGTAGACGGGCAGAGAATTAACGCTTCTTGTGGTAAGCATGTTTGTCTGTTCAACGTAGCCTACATTCGTAACCAGATAAACATCCCTATGATAAAGATGTATCTGTTTCATACAAAATCAATACGTATTTTTTTTTAATCTATTATATTTAGGGACTTTTATACTAACATACGGTACATGACAGTCCCATCGTACCTTATAAATAAATATCTACACAACAAATTAAGAGAATTAAAATTAAAACAATTTTTCAACAACCAATTATACTAAAACAAACTAAAATACTAAAGAAAACAAAAATGTAATATCGAAAAAATTATAATTGTAACATTGTAACTTAGCTATTCCTCCATATGAATCATCCCTATCTTTACGAAATACATATATTATAATCATTAACCTTAAATCTCAACTCTGGTGCAAACCATGTTTCAGTGCATTCCACACAAAAGATTCAATGTTATTTTTCCTGACCACTACCCATTATATAAACAGGCAAAAAGACTATTAATAATATCACCCTCTTTAAAATATGTTACAACAAAACGAATACACTCTTCAAATATAAAAATACTTCATATCAACTTAATCTTAACATTCAACTCCGAATTCGATGTACAAATTTCCTTAAATCTATCCATATTGATTTTCAAACGACTAAATTTATTCCTTTTTCCAATATCTTCCGTGTTCTTTCTTGTCGTTTCAGACGTATAAGCGATTGACTCCTGCTTGTCTATATAAACTGACTGTATTTTTGAATTTCTATTTTCCGCCCGTGTAAATGATTTTTCACCTAAAATTGGCGAATTCCTGATATACTGTTCCTTCACACATTCTTTATTTTTGCTCACATTGCATGATATATTATTCTTAACACGAGCACCACCCACCAACACATTATTGTATGATGTTTCCTTATCATACTGAGGTTTATTAGCTAGCTGCGCGCATTGACTTTCCAGATTGTCGAGTCTTTCACATATGGCCTTTTTATTCAGAAACATCGACAAAGCTTTTCTATAAGGGCAGTTTTCTACACTCATAATCTTTCTTATAGCCTTTTCTTTTAAAAACATAGGGCACGATTTATTCAGGGCCATGTGCGCACCTTTACCATTTAAACATTTAAAATTAGTGGTGTCACAGTTACTATATGACCTTCGCCACATTTTGGGCACAAAATCTTTTTTGTTGGACATGATCTCAATAGATGCCCATACCTCCAACACCCAGAACATTGGATAACAGGAAAAGTGTATGGTTCAACTTTTATCCTACAGCCATATATATAAACATACGGAGGTAAGGTCGGACTTTTAAAACCAAGGCGTACACTCTCACTGTTTACCCATTCTCCATTATTAGTTAGCCGTTCCAATCTCCTTAGTGTAACTACTTCCTTTTCACACTCCAAACTACTTAAAATTTCCTCATCATTCGTCTCCAAATCAATTTGTTTTATTACTCCATATGATAAATAAACTTCATTCGCATACTGACATCTATAACCCATGGTTTTAAATATGCTTAAATTAATGAGTTTTTCCACATTTATTTTGTCTTCAAAGTACACAAGAACCCTGTACGGACTTTTATAATTAATCTTTAATATTTTGTTAACATCCTCCTTTTTCAACAACTTTGCCATACCAAACTGTTTCAATCGAACCTCCTTTGCCGTAGTGCTTACTATTAATTGATCATCATATTGTACTATTGACGAGTTATGATTGACATTTGACATATAATTTTCTGAATTATCATTTTTCTTGGACAAAATTCTAGCAAATCGTTTATTTTTCCTACTGATCATTGTAAAAACATCATCATCACCTACTGTGTCCTCACTGCCCTCCCGGACTCTCTTCTTCTGCGTCCTCTGAATCTCCATGGCATCACTATTATTGTCACCATCTCTCTCTACTCTGCCTTCATAATAAATTTGTTGCTCGCAATCCAATAATCTCTCTTCTTCCATAATATCACTTCCACTGGAGTCATCAAAAAGCTTTATTATTATTACCTATGTCACTCATAAATATGCAATTTGAGAAATTAAATTCGATTGACGTACATATTATTTTGAAACTAATGTATAATGTCAATCAGTTGTTTTTGAAAATGGAGTCGGTAGCATTTGCAACAGGTCAATAAGGTCACACTTGAATAACGAACGATCCAATTTGGGTGTCCTTTTTGAAATGTTTTAGAATGCGGAATTGCGGGGAAGAATCGTCGCATTGTCGGCGGCACGACAGTCCAGCCACACCAGTACCCATGGCTGGTGGCGTTGATGCTCGGCCCCAAATTACACTGCGGTGGTGCCATCATCACAGACTTGCATATTCTAACCGCTGGCCATTGCATCACTTTTGGGTTTGGCATTTTCAAGTTTCACTATAATTTTGTGTATATCTGATTAATGCTTATTGGAGAAGTCATTATTTCTAATTTCAATTTCAACAAAACAGTTCTGATTTCAGTACTCTTTTCTTTCAGGGTTCATTTTAAGGACCTGGCCGTGTATATAGGAATGCATGACCGACTTGAGTCGTCATACGTCGTGTTGCATGTAGTAAATGGAGTAAAACATCCAAAATTTACCTCCAATGCCGTAAGAGACATCAATGACATTGCAGTACTAACTCTTGATAAAAGAATCAAGTTCTCCGATAAGGTTCGGCCAATATGCTTGCCGAAAGAAGGTTGGTGACTTTTGAATGATATACAAAACATTTATTTAATTTACTAGCAGGGTACTCAACATTTTCATTAATAAATGCCTCAAATATTGATGAACCAAGATCCATTTCGGATTTTTCGATGTATTTGAGTAAAGGGAGGGAAAGGGGTCAAGGCCAGTGATTTTTGGGTCATCGGCAATTTGATTGAATGAATTCATCGCCTACTTTCTATTAATGAGCTGATTAATTTACATTATTTTGTTTAAATTAATTGTTTTTTCCGTAATGTATGTCAAGTGTAGTAGTTGAAAATTTCTTCAATCTTTTTCAGACCTGCATTTTAAGTCAATGCCTTTAACTGTTGCGGGTTGGGGTAAAACTAGGCAAGGAGCGTTGACGTCATCAAGATATTTATTAGAAACCAAAGTGCAAATTATAGAACCCGATAAATGCCAGAAATCGTCAATATATAAAGACAACCTTGTTGCTGACACTATGATGTGTGCATACAACCGAGGGAAAGATGCCTGTCAGGTAGTTATAAGATTTTTATTACTTTTGCATTCACATTTCACACATTATTTTTTAATATATGACACTCATCATAGATTACCTTTGCGTATTTTAAAGTATAGAAAATTATAATATATAAAAAATATATCCTTCACTATCTTAAATTTATTGCAGTTATTGAATGTATTTATAAATGGTATGTTTATATTTTTAGGGCGATAGTGGTGGCCCCTTATTCGCAACACATCCGCAGACACGTAACAAGAAATGGTATCAAGTTGGTATGTGTTAATCATCGGTAAAATCTATTTGGTAAAAGAATTTCGTTTGCTTTGCGGTTAATGACATCGTTTAATTGATTAATTAAATGTTGTTCAATTATTTTTAGGTATTGTCTCTTGGGGTATAGATTGCGCAAAACCTGATTATCCAGGTAAATGTACGACAATTTTGTATTGCTTTTCTGAAAAGGGATATCCAACTTATTATTGTTTTTCTTTGCAGGAGTATACACTGTGGTGTCTAAATACATTTCCTGGATAAAGCAACAGGCCAGAGAAGGAATGTACTGCATGTAGGGCTTGCATATTTTATAGTCGAAGAATAAAAAATAAATGTGAAATATATTTTTTATTATTGCATATTTTATTAATTTATCTCAATAATTACTCAAATATTTCCATGAGATTTATAAACATTCTTGTAAAGTTAATGAATTCGATAAGGAAATACGCAGGCAATTTTTGTTTAAGCATCAGAAAATTCTTATCACAAAATTTTAACACACTTTTCAGTCATTTGATACATTTCGTTCCGCTGTACTCGATAAATTTCGCGGAAGACGGTTAACTACTAATGAGTATTAATTGTTTTCATGGCACCTTAAGATGACAGATAAGAATTATTGTTCTAATGTTCATGATAAAAGTTATAACTACCAGTGTGGTAAATTTACAAGGACGTTATAGCGTGGATAATTTCTCCGTTTTAAATCCGTTTGGAACGTAAATAAGCGAGCTTCGCAGGCGAAAACAGTGTTGTGAATGTGGTTATGTGTGCTCCAGTGTACTTTATTGATTAAAATGTTTTATACATACATTATTGTTTATTTGCTCGCCGGTGTTCATGAGGTTTGTTGCTTTGACATTTAATTTTGTTTTCGAACAAACACTTTGTACTCAAAGAAAATATGTTTTAGGTTTTCCCGAAGTGGGCGCCACAATGCGGTAAGTAATATCTTAACGTTTATTGACGTATTGAATTGGAATACTAAATCATTTTAGTTCATAAAAACTTCATGCATAAATTATGTAACTATAAATACGATGTGACTTTAATGTAATGTTATTATTTAATTTATCGTGTCGTAATGGAATAGTATTCTAAACTTTGACATCTAAAAACATGAAATAATTTTTTTAATGTAAAACTATTTTTTAATTTAAATCTCTTATTAATATCTTGATGTCACTTATTGTGGTAGAAATTGTTTTGTTTTTTACTGTTATTGTTTGAATATAGAATGCGGCAAGCCGTCGGATGCTGTAGTATCCATGAGGATAGTCGGCGGTCGCAGAGCAGAGCCTCATTCTTTTCCATGGACAATAGCCATATTGAAGAATGATAGAATGCACTGTGGAGGTGCAGTCATCACCACGAAACATATATTAAGCGCTGGACATTGTTTTAAATGGTGTGTAGATTTTATTTTGTAATATATATTGCGACTCACCTCTTTTTATAAAAATAAGAGTAGAGAGTAGTAGAGTTATTCTTCTAGGAAACCAACTTTAGATAAAAATATTTTAATATCTATAGACTATGTGGTATTTTTTGGTGCAACAGCAAGCATACACTGTTAACAATTATAATTGTCAATTGTTGTAATATAAAGTCCTTAATTATGGACTTGGCTGGTGACGCCTTTCGCATAAAGCTGAGAACATGTTCTTAATCGATGTTAATAAATTTTATGTTACTTACAGGGATGACTTTAAAACGATGAAAGTACTAATAGGTCTCGACAATCTTGACGATTTATCACATGTTGAAAAGCGAACGATATCAAGCGTGGTTATTCATGAAGATTTTACGTCTACAGCGGTCAGAGACGAAAACGATATCGCGATAGCCACGCTAAATAAGCCGGTCACGTTTAGTGATACCATTGTGCCGATATGCTTACCGCAACCAGGCGAGTACCTTTATTACTGAAAATATAATTATTACATTTTACAAATGGAAGGATATTAATATCTAATAAGTTTAGTTCAAGATGAGACTTCCACCACCCAGTAGAATGGTAAAGCGCACTAGTCAGAAGATTCAAATAATAAGGGCTCTTAAACTTTATTTTGCGATATTATTTCTAAATAAAACAAATAAAACACATTACACACGGGAGTTTTAAACCTACAATGCATTCGTTACGAAATACTTAAATCATTTCGGTGTATTGGCATGGAATCAAAATAGAAAACAAGTCTATTACGAACTTTCCCTAAAACTATTTTTTTTTCCTCGGAATATTCTGGCTATTCTTTGTTACTATTGATTTGGTAGACATCCTTAAGGTTCTAACGTACGAAAACACAACTTGAACTGAATTCTCGAGTTTGGAAGATTTGCTAATTTTTGGACACCATCCCGCGCTCACACTCACCACTGCAACTCGTGTAAGCCAGGATCAACAGAATCACGCATTTAAATGACACCGAGCATTGAAGCTTGGTGAGTCTCCGTGAATGTCTAACTTGTCTTTAAATGGCAACGATAAAAATAATTTATTCTAAATAAAGTTAAATTAATAACAGGCGTTGGAAATAGCATTTGACGACTTATTACCCATGCTAATACTCGGCTGATTCCGCGATCACCCGGAGCAAAACTCCTGTTTTTTTTATCCATTTCCATTCAATAGCTCTAAGAGAACCTTCGTTCCATATGGTTTGTTGGTTTTTTATTTCCCCGAAAAACTAATTATATGAGACCTAATGTAATATTCAGAGTTACGAATAAGAAACCTATGGGGAACAAATTCTGATTTCATCTTAGGATTGTGCTGCGGCAAATCCTACACTTGTGACCTAACCATGTCTTTTTTCCCGAATGGCGATGAGCATTTTCATTACGTAAATTTTAATATATTGGTGTCATTTACGCGCATGATACATATTGAAATAATACTATTTTTTACGGATTTTATCACGGATTTAGTTTATTTGTTTATATTTTAACCTTCCAGGCGTTTGATTACTTTACAGCTTACGTGGTCTCGACCAATTTTTTAAATCTAAGTAAACGTAATCAGGTAATCAAATTCCTTGTATGAATAATTTTATATTGTTTTTATAGGTGAAGTATTTGAGGATAGTGTAGGCACAATAGCGGGTTGGGGCCGGATGGGCGTCGAGAAATCCTCCTCAAGGGTCCTTTTAAAGGCCTCTTTACGGATACTCTCGGATGACAAGTGCATGCAGTCGCAGCTGGCACAACATCTCAAGCCTACCATGATGTGCGCTTTCTCTAAAGGAAAGGATGGTTGCCAGGTAACCTGATAAGAATTTGAAGTAGCTAATACATGGCGCATCCTGTCGTAGGGTTTGCACAGCATTTTAATCGCTCCTGCTAATTGGTTCGATGCCTTTATTACATCTTCATTTGAATTGCAATGAAATAGGTATGATAAAAAATTATCAGTCTCATTTATAACGAGTGTTGTTTGAGAATTGCTATTAATTTCTTATTGCCAATGTGATACTTATTATCTTATTTAAATGTATTTTTTATTTAATATATATTTACTTATTAAATTAAATTGTATTTTTACAGGGTGATAGTGGAGGTCCCTTAATAGTTTTTCAAACAAATGGAAGATATGTGCAAGCAGGTAAATTAAAGGGTCACGTAAACATATTTTTCTTCGGTGCCGAGATCAAACCCGGGCCCTGGCCGCCCATTTCATACTTGTCATTCATGTCAATTTATTTTATTATTAGAGGTCGGGGCCGGCTTGGCCCGTATGCATATCGTTATTGAGTCTAGTCGACATCAACAATATATTATTTCCCATGCTAATTGTTTTATACTCACTCTCAATGAGATCGCCGTTGACTATATACTATTATTTTTGCCGTTCCATTATATCCCGTTCTGTCCTATCTCATGCTTACTCATGACGAAAAACATGCAATCCTGTCGTATCCTGTCCTGTGCCCTTCGAATATGAATGTATCAGTATTTGTATTCCTGACTCACCCCACAGGAACACTATATTTTTTAAAAGTAACCTATGACCACCTTCATGAGAAAGATGAGAAATATGGGACATATCTATGAATTAAATTCCATCAAAATCGGTTTAGCCGTTTTAGCGTAAAAACTAAACATACCTACATACATACATATACACTTTCGTATTTTCAATATGAGTAGGGACTTACCTAAATAATACTTTTTCAGGAATTGTATCTTGGGGAATTGGATGTGCAGATCCAAGATATCCAGGTAATGTATTTAGAATCTCTTAAGATTATTTTTATTCCCAGAATTATGAAATATCATATTATTCTATAATGTACGTGTTGATTTCAGGCGTATATACAAAAGTGAGCAATTACATCGATTGGATTCATCGGCATATTAGCGACGGGGACATGTGTGATTGATATCAGAATTTGTCAGGCGTCACAAATTATTAATAATATAAACCTTTAGTTTAATATTTATTATGACAAGGAAATATACAATTTTGAACTAAATACCTAATGTCTTTCGATTGTTTTATTTATTCACTATTGTCTTCTATTAAATATTATTTCACTTAATACTATTAACGCAGTTGATTGACGAAGCTAGCCTGAAAACCCAACACGTTAAAATTGCTTATTTATATAAAGATCTACACAAGAAATACATTAAATAAAGTTTTATGGCTTAATGTGGCAAGTGGGTACCTGTAAGGTAATTAAACTTTAAAGATTTTTTTTTCAGAATTCCAATTCTAAACAGATTTCTGAACGTATTATAATGCTAAAAAATAAAATAAAGGTGTATGCTACCTTGTAGTTTTTCTCTCTCTCTCTCTCTATCTGCACGGTTTTCTGTAGAGTTAAAGGGAGAGCAAGTATACATCACATTTATGACGTATTTTTTAATATGGCAGCATTGCTCTTTCCTTTCTTTTGTTTGACGGTCGTTCACTCGTCTGTTTTTCGTTGATTTGGCTGTTCCTGGCCTAGTTTTGCTGAGTTTAGTTCTCAATTTATATCAAATGTAGTATTTTTATTTTATTTATTTATAATTTCTTGACATGATCAAGTGATAAATACAAAAATGCCGGGAATAAGAAAATATCGGCGTGATACGAGCGAAGTCAGCTGTTGTTTAAAATATGTAATATTTGGAGTTAATGTTTTGTTCTGGGTAAGGCCGATTTTTATTAGCTTTTATATTATATTCAACGGCGATGATTTAAAATAAAGATATTTAATGAAATCATTAAATACTTTGCAACTGAGGCCAATTCACTAGAATTAGTTATGTATACTTTTTATAAGTAATTGAAACAATATATTAACATACAAGTAACACGACGCCCCAATATCAATCTCGTTCACAAACTTGAGAGCATTCATATGATCCTCACTTATAAAACTTATTAATATCATACTTTCTATCAATTGGGGTCACTGAATCCATCATTACTCATATAAATAGAGTTATAACAGTACTCCGTCGCTGTATCTTAAACTAATAAGATCGAGAACTTGCGAACAGTTTCGAGTGTGGCCTTCAGCCACGCAAAAAAAAAATATACCAGAAATGATTCTATGATTCTTAATTTAAAATTCTATGTAATAAACACATAACACTTGACATTACTTACTGATAGAAAACAACAGAATTGTTAGTGTTTTGTTTTGTTATAGGGCTTGCATGAAAACTTAAGTATTTGCAATAGTAGATATTGCAAGATTGCATTCTAGATTGCAATAATTGACAGATATTCAGATATTAAAGCATTGTTTCAAGTTATATTTAGGCCACAATTCCACTTATATGTTTGCAAAAATATTTGATTACATGCAAGAAATAAGTTCTGTCTTTTGTGCAGCCACATTCCTGAGTAGTATTATAAATTATTAAATCTATAAACTTTTTCTTTATTCTATATACTATGCAATCAAAAATAATCTCAATTTCCACATCAATTTGAACTAAGGAACTTCAAGAAAACAGCATACTCTCATTAAATCATTCAAATTATGACACCTTAAGATTTGTAAGTGTTTAAGGGCTATATTTATCCCTAGGTGGCTTATTCTCTCACTTTCTTTATATTCAATCAAAACAAAGAAACATTTATCCCACAAAAAAAAATCATCTATTTGGGTTGCCATCAGTTACAGTTTAGGATTTAAATAAACTAATTAAAGTGTGTGTAGTAGCTTTGTTGCATGAATCTGAAGTATTAGCTTGAGTATATTGAGCATTGAGTATGTTATTATATACTTTTAAATATTGTTTCTCTAGCATTTCAAAAATGTAATTATTATATTTTATAGATATTACACAACTTTTCTTTATGAGTCAAAATAAGGCTTTGAATAAAGTACAAATACATTCCCAATATATTTTCAATTCTTTTAAACATCATTTTGCTGATTCACATAAGTTTATTGATATAATAGGATGACGCATAGATAATGTTTGGTGAAAGGATTCCATCAAGGTTATGCAGCATTAAGATAATATTAATATGATATTTCCTTTATTTCCAGTTTCTCGGTTTGATGGTATTGGCTGTGGGCGTTTGGGCATGGACTGAAAAGGACACCTTTAACAATTTATCCCAACTGACCAATTTAGCTTTAGACCCAGCGTTCATTTTAATATGTGTTGGTAAGTGTTCTACATAGTTGCTATTTAATTAAGTATGGGAATACCAAATACCAACATTTTTTCCTCTCTCAAACCATATCTTTATTATACTAGTTATACTATTTTATCCACATACTTCCTTAAACTGATGGGGATACTATAACTTTATATGCATATTGTAATTATACATAAATATTTTACATACAAGTATTTTTTTAATCAATATTTTTTTTGCATTACTAATTATCATAATTGAGTTAATTAGGTAAAATGTATATATTACAGATTGGTATGAAATGTCGAAATCTGTGTATTTATTTTTAGAGTACTTGGATTAGTCAAGCCATATATAAAAAATATATTGAAAAATTTACATTCCGGTATATAATTATATAAATATTGTTGCTCCCTCAGGGGCAGTGTAAATAAAAACAAAAAAATATTATTACTAATAATCTAACCAATTATTTCCAGCTAGATTTAAGTTACCAATAAATCGAAACAATATTTCGTAGAAGCTTTTCGTTGAAGGAAACTTCAGTATTTGGAAATAAAATGATTATTGATTGAAAGATGTAACGATTTTACGAATAAAAAAAATCATTGATTAATGATATTTATTTTGCTAAAGCTATTTGATATATTTTTTGTAAAGTGTATCAGAAAAACGCACAAAAAATCATCACATGCAATAATAATTATACAGTATATATATTATGGAGTTGATGTAAGAAACATTGTTTTAATTTGCAGGCACAATAACGTTTATAATCGGGTTCACGGGCTGCGTGGGCGCTCTGCGTGAGAACACGTGTTTACTGGCTTGCGTGAGTATTTTTGTTTCTTTAGGCCACTGTTTATTAGCTCGTGTTCACTCATTAGTTTTTAATGCTTGTTGCACATGCGCACATAATACATATGTAATGAATTATGCGTTACAATTGGGCCTCATCGACATTGACTTATAAAAGAGCTAGGATTTTTTTTGTTTTGTTACTGCCAACTCCATTCTTGTATGTTGCTCATAGAATATCACTTGAATTATTTTACTGTCTCAGTAATTGGGATACCTGCAAAATATTTAGTAACTGAAATGTTTATTTTGATCCGTTTTATTTTCAGTATGCTGTGTTCCTGGCGTTGTTATTATTGGCTGAAATGACAACAGGCATTTTGTTCTTTGTTTTCAAAGACTGGGTAAGTATTTCAAATTTTAGATATTTTTTTTAGTAAAACACAGATTCAGTCCAGTTTACAGTGACTGGTAGTATTTGGGTGACCCATACTATATTTCCTATTAAAGAAATGTGTAACTTTTTTCCTAAAGAGCAACTGCCTTACCGCTGAATTTTAGTTACTGTGTAAAAATTGCCCTTATTAATGTAACAATTGTCATCTTTTCTCTTTAATCAGCCTGCGTAATTTAATTTCCATGAATGTTTGCAGTTAAAAGTACGAGTGACAACCGGATTCCAAAATTACATCACACACTATAGAGAAGATGCCGATCAGCAAAACTTAATCGATTGGATTCAAGAAGATTGGGTAAGTTGTCTTTTATGTGTTGTGATTGTTATTCTAATAATAAAATATAGTTTTTAATCAGTTTCTTTAACATAACTATAACTTAACACCTAACAACCAACCTACGCCAAACATTTCGTTCAAGATTAGCAATTTTTTACCTATAGTCGGGTTTGGATATATTTTTTCCTAAAAAAAATATGTACACCCTTTTATTTTTAAAGATGCAAGGGTTTAAATTACTATTTTAGCAAGAATAAAAAGACGTAATTAAAAAATTAGATACTCTGCCTAAACAGCATTTGCGTTTATCATCAGGTGCAGTGCAAAAATCATGCCGAGCTAGAACAAAAATAAAACAAATATTTCAAAATTGACTGCCTTGGTGGCGTAGTTGTACTAAGGTATGGTTATAAAGCTGAGGAATATTGGATTTTTCTCAGGAGTCAGGAATTTGTGCCCAAGATGGTAAGAGGCTCACCCCCTATCATTTCGTGAGACAGAGCATACATAAAATGTGGGTGTCTTGGTACCTCTGCCTTCTGGTAAACAGACGTGTTATCTATGTAAAAAATCGTCGCTCTTGCTTAGGTATTTTTTAGTTGCTAAAACTACCACCATCTGGCTTCGTTCCGATAGCAGTCTGGATATACATGTATGATAGGTCATGTCGTGATTATAATAACGTCCAACACTTGTCCACCAGCTGCAATGTTGCGGCGTGGAAGGGCCGCGCGACTGGGACCGCAACGCGTACTTCAACTGCTCGAGCGGCGCGGTGGGGTCGCGCGAGGCGTGCGGCGTGCCCTTCAGCTGCTGCCGGAGCAAGCCGCAGGACATCATACGGAACAAACAGTGCGGCTATGACGTCAGGAAACCTACTTTTGTGTGTTTCATTTTATTTAGTGTATACTGTACATTACATTTATATTTTTGTTCTATTTGTGGTCGATAAATTCTGTATGGAGGTTCCACTGTTGTCCTGTATACACTGTGTAGTGTATAGGGATGGGTTATTGAATAGGGGAAGGCCGGGCAAAGTGGATACCTTAAGGTATTTAAGGTTATAGCAGAAAAGGTATATAATACAAAATCAAAATAATTATCAGAAAGCAGTCTTTATTTATTGCTCGTACAAATACGGACATCAGTTACCATTAATATTTAAGAAATAATCAACTACAATTAGAATTTAAAAAAGTACGAAAGTATTCGTTTTGCCCGGTACCCCGAGTAAAGCGGATACAGTACTTGGGCCAAGTGAATACCCATATTCAATCTCTGAAAACATAAAAATAAATTTGATAAACTGAAAAAATAAATACATTACCTATACAAGGTTCGCCTATACAAGGTCGCATAAGCCAAACCATACTTTTTAGCTGTGCTTTTTATTGATTCTCCAACTCTGCACAAATCAATAGCCGTTTGCATAACATTTTCATCCCACGTCCCTTGCTTAGATTTTTCTTTATATTTATTCACCATCTGATACAAATAAAATACATGTTTAGATAATAAGTCACCAATGAGAAATGGCAGTCAAAGTAAATAGAGCAAAATGAACCGTATCCACTTTGCCCTATTCACTTTGCCCGACTAGGTAAGTTTTGAGGTTAACATTATTTATACAGAAACTAATAATTCTGCCTTTCTGTTAAATATACCATAAAAAACTACTTTGATATGCTACCAAATTAAGCCATTCCTATAAATCAAAAACTAGTAATACAGGAGAATTGATCAATGTACTTACCGCGTAAAATCAATCTTTTATTTACGAAAACACAAATCTCCACTCCGCCGATGGGACGCGATGCGGGCCCTCGCTTCTATGTTTGCCGCGTATTAAACCAAGATGGCCAAACGTAACAGTGGTGGCGTGTTGAATGAAAAAATAAAAATTTAGGAATAGTGGGGAGTATTCGCTTTGCCTGGGGTATTCACTTTACCCGGCCTTCCCCTATATCTCCGTTTAGAATTAGTGTATTGAGTTAACTAGATGAGGGAGGGGGTGTTTGGGAGTTATAATATATTAGGTGTAGAAAGGGTTGTTGAATACCACTTCTTTCAGAAATGTGAATTTGTTGTAAAATATAATAAATAAGTTGTAATATATTTTGCAGCAGGGATTTTCATACATAGTTCGTAATGAAGCATTTTCAAAATTTTCATTACAACAGTGGAACCACAATAAAGAATTTATCGACAGCAAATAGTACAAAAATATAAATATAAAAATAATAGATATGTTATTTTCATAATTTACTGTGTGTGGGCTTGTGTTCAACTGTAATGTTGGTTACCAAAAGATAAGTTGATTCATATACAGCCTTGAGTAGATTATAGATTACGGTATGTAAGCAATAATCCACTGCACTGACCTAGGTTATAGAGCTTTGGTTATTTCACAAAATGGAATGCCATAGCAATTCTTGTAAAGTCCTTAGGTATGGATTTTTTCATCTGTATTATTCTTCCAATCCAAGTGGGAGTGGTCTTTGGATCCAACAAACGAGCGAGCAGCTCATTTATTGAAATGTCATTTCCTTCACCCCAAGTGCAAAGAAACTTATGCTAAGCATACTAGGCCGGTCTGTTGTGATTGCAATATCTTGGCGGATTTTTTTATTAAGGGGTCTAACGGCGCACCGTGATCACCACCCATGAACACATTTTTTTTTCTTTTATTTAAGTTGCTTAACAAAATATACAATAATTGTTAGTAAATAGCATAAGAAACCACTAAGGTTTATATAGATACATACAGCAGCCTGAGGTATCGTCGCTACGTTGCCGGCTATTTAGTCAACTTCTGTGGTTAATTCGGTTGAGAACTAAGAGGTGTGGTGTGTAGCAAATGAGCGAGCGCGTGATCCACGGTCGCGGCTGCGTGTCTGCGGGCGAGGAGTGGGCGCAGCGCCACGCGCCCGCGCTCGCCGCCGCGATACTCGCGCCCGCCGCGCTCAAGGTCACCACAGGACACTGTACAAATTACAATATACATAGCGCACCGGCTTACTGTTGTTTGTAATTAGTGTTAGGGAATTCACGATAACATATTAGTGACACATCAAAATTGCCTATGTACTAAAATGGCCTTGTACTATTAAATATACTTTTTAACCGAATTAAAAAAAAGAGGTTTTCAATTCGTCTGTATGTTCTTTTTTAGGTTTGTTACTTCGTTTATAAATAAAATTGAAGTGCCTGTTTGTAAAGTGAAAATTAAAAAAAATCCAACTATATATTGTTATATACACGATACCTATAACGAAAATGACTTTAGATTTTTTTTGTCTGTCTGTCTGTTTGTTCCGGCTAATCTCTAAAATGGCTGGCCCGATTTTGACGGGACTTTTATTGTCAGGTAGCTGTTATAATAAGGAGTAACTTAGGCTACATTTATTTCTGAAAAAATCTTTTATTTCACAAAAATAAAGTTTTTGTGAAATTCCACGCGGACGAAGTCCAGAAGTACAGCTAGTTTATAAATATGTATATAGATTTAGTAGGGTATTTGACTTCATTTATTAAATATATTTTGAAGAAATACTGATTTTATGTTGAAATTATTTTTATTTTAATATATTTTCGTGAATAAAAGTAATCACACATATATGGGTTAGTAAATACAGAGCTTTTAGCAATATTTTTATGTCGTTAATTGTAAGTAATAATCTGTGGCCAATGTTTACCTGAACAGCACAGAATTTACTTTAAGGTTATTTTACCCTATATTTGTGGTTACTGAGCACCTTCGTAGTTAGCGCGAAGCAAGCATTATTTATGCATTACATTGAATGTTTTCGTTTCTTTTTGTTCTAGAATAATGATGTTGCTAAGATAATATATGACAGGGGATGTATAGAGGCGGCCGAAGAGTGGCTCGACCGAAACCTGTTGACAGTAGCTACATCCGCTGTTTGTACTGCTTTTGCACAAGTAAGTTATCATTTTGTAGTGGCACTGTAGTCTATTTTTATTTTGTACATGATATAAAAAAAATTGTTAGTGATTGTATATTGCGTCATATTTTTGAATTTTAATTAGGTTACACATTAATTTGTATAGCGTCCTAGATATCGCACAATCACATCCTGTTTTTCGGCATTTTCCTGAATTTATACGTTTCTTTAGTACTTAATGCTTATCAGTAGTGCTACGTTAGTCGTTTCATAGGAAAATATAATTGTATATATTGTTAATTAGATTTGAAACGATTGATAATAATAATTGTGCGATAGTTAATGTTTTTGAGTATAACTTAAGAATATTTTACTGTTGAAATAGTCACATCAAAAGGCAGTTAGCCTACATTACTTAAATCTATAAAAACTAGTAAATTTTGTGATTGTAAGAAAAGTAAGCACCTTTAACTTCGTATAACATGCGAGGAACATTTTTTTTATATACACACACATTTTTAACACCCCATTTTTCATTCGATATGATTTTTTTTTCAAATAATATAATGTCCATTTTCACAATACCAGATCCTGGGCATATGCTTCGCTCAAAACCTGCGCGCCGACATATTCGCGCAGAAGGCCAAGTGGCACTGACAATCAGCGTCTCCTGCCGCCGTGTGACGTCACCGGCGACGCCGCACACACCCCTACCGAGCGCTCCTACCCCACACCAACACTATATACACTACATACACTACACGCAACCACAAGGACACAACACTACAAGGCTCTTAGACTACAAGGCTCTTACACTACGAAGTTTCATACAGACCGGTCCCAACATCGGACTCTTAGACTATGAAGATGATTTGTAGTGAACGGTTCCCTGAAATGTAAGTAGAAATTTGTAGGTGCTTAGAAATCAATTTGCATTGTTATTCACATTCAAAAACTCCAACGATACTGAAACCTTATCTGTGTTATAATAAGTGTTTTTTATAGACCTAAATGTTGATTGTAAAAGGAAGGATATTGTTACAGTGACGTCATTCGACTACAATCCAACGTCAGTAAAAGTTAGATTTTATCCAATGTGGAGTTTTTGAATATATTTACACATTCACCGCTACATAAAGATTAGAATAATTGCGTTTTAAAATTTTATGCGTGTTAGCGTGTTTTCACTCACCAATCTCTTACTATCCCCACGGCTATCAAACTTTACATTCGACTTTCCTACTTGTACATCTTCGACTATCCTACCCTCACTTTCAAGAAGAAATTTATGAAATGTTATTAAATTGTTAAGAATGTCCAGTTTCTAATATCGATGTAGGTGCAGTCAGTTTTGAAGTGTATGTACCAGTTATATTGAATACAAATGGTTCAGCTCATCTCACGTAAAAGTTACTGATAAAAATATTTCAAAGCATGCTAAATCATATAGAAGGAATAGAAAAAAAAAAGATTTTTAAACTGGAGTATCCTAATAAAAATACTCAACGTAACGAAAAATCACAAACAAGTATTTCTTTAAAACTGACTGCATTCTATAGTGATGTGTTCAAAAAAATCGCCAATATTAGCCTTAATGGGAGCTGTGAGATGAATTTAGAAGTATTGTGAAAATTATAAACAGCTGTTAGTATTTAGGATTGTTACGCAGTTTATATTAAAATTCAATAGAAATAAATGGGAAAATGAAGGAAATAATTGTCCACGTAAGCTTAATATAGGGAAGGATCCATGCATATTTTTCGAGTGATTTAAATAATGTGAAAGTCCAAAACCGTTTTTGTCCTTTGAAGGACCACAATAATAATAATAAATTTAGTTTACATTAAGCTTGGAAATGCGCAGTAATCATTCATATTAAAATCATTTATCGATTAAATAGTGACTAATATTACACCCACTATTTTTATCGATGATTAAATATTTCTCGTACTTTTTTACGTACCTTTACGTACACCATTTCATCGATACCTAAAAAGATGTTATCGATATTATGATCGATATATTGAGTGTAATCACTTCGCAATTGAAAATATCGATAATTTTTGTTTGAAACAGTGACAATCCTAGTGTCCGTAGATTTAGGTAGATATTTATAACTGCCTGTTAAAATATACAATGCTCGAATAGGGGTCGTGTGAGCAGCAGGAGAATAATGGTTGACAATATAATAAGTTACAATTTATTATAGTTAAGAAAGTATATTTTAATATCATAATAAGTAATACTCATTACTTCTGAAGGCGTGAAGGGATGAATCTCATAATCAAATCTCAACAATTTTACTTTACGTTAGTCAATAAACGGTATTTTTTTGCGTGTTCTTCTCCAATTTATTCTTTACGAGGCCTTAGCTTGTCTTAGTCTTGAGTATTTAAGCTCGCAAGAATATTGTAGGTAACCTAGCAGGGCTTCTTACAATTAGAATCAAAATTGAATGGCATGAAAAACTCAGTTCGATGGTTTTACGTGATGTATTGTGCTGTAAATTGTCTTACTCATATCACCTTTGTTCAATTTGGAAAGAAACTAAGATGTTCGGGATACCTCGTTTATCGACTAAGAGTAGAATTAGATATGGGGCGATTTGAGTCGAAAAACTCCGTATTAAATAACCGCCCGGAATTTTCTGTCCCATATGACGATACATTGCCAGATTTTACTTAATATTAAAAAACAAACTATTTATAAGAAATTTGAGCCGTGAATTGATTTTTCTCATACATTTTGAATTGCACAAATTAGTATTAGCGTAGTTTTAGTTATCGTTTATGTATCCGACGTTTGTCGTATTCATGTTGTACCCAAAATCTCTAATTGAATCATCAATATTTTAACATTCCTTTATTGTGTTCGCTTTACTTACTAATACGTGTTTTGCTTGTAATATTTTTGTGTAGTTCTGTGCTTGTCTAAAAGTAATGTAGTTTAAATACTTTTTTTAAGGACTTAATAAATCCTAAAAATGCCGATAACTCATAGATTTATTTTCTCTCATTAATGACAAGTTTACACGCAATATATTGCAGTTTATTAAATAAAAAAGTGAAGAAGAATTACTAATATGCAGAATATGTCCTCATTTATAAATGCAGATAGTATTGAATTGTATTTTATATTTATTAAAGTTTTGTCGAATTTATTTATGCTTAGGCTGGTTAGTTATTTGATAAGAACACTCATGTACTCCGGCGTCGCATTGTTATAAGATATGGTAGGATATTAGCACTTTTTGGTATTTATATATCATAATCATGTTAATGTATAATGACAGCTTTTCTCAGAAGTACTAATATTCCACCAATCCTATTTTTAGCCAAATATTTGATACAAATGGAATTGATAAGCGCGCAAACTTTAGTATTGGAAGTTGTATTACCAATTTTGGCTCCAATAGATGCAAAATGTTATTAATATGTGAAATTTGCTGATTGTACATCAATATATATTTTAATTCATAAATTTGGGAAATTGGAATTTGGAGAAATTTTTACTCAATTTACTAGACAGCTTTCAAATGGTATTTTTTGTGTAATTTTATTTTAAGACAATTTTGAATTTTGTGACAAGATTTTTCGGAGAGAAAACGAAAAGGAATCTTTATTTCATAAATTAAGATAAGGAACAGTGCAGTATTCGTTTTTACAAAAAAGTATTAAAGTTAATAAAATTAAATATTTTAGGAACGTTTTGAAAATGTAAATATTTCGATGTGTTTTATTTTGACAACAATCAGCAACTTTTGCTACCGACTGTGCCTTTATTTGCTGTTGTAAAATATACATATTTAAATTATTGTGAATCAATGAAAATTTATGATTATTTTTCTGATATTAAACGTATTTTGTAATTCTATATTGTTAGTTTCGCTTTTACTAGGCATTAGACACGACATACTAGTAAAACTGATTTATGTATCTAACTAGGGTAGAAATTTATATTATTTCTTTATAAATGACTTAATATTTTATATACAATAAAAAAAATGCAAATTTATCGTTTATTGTTTCACTTTTGCAACCCTTTTTTGATAACATAGAAAATAAGTATGAAAGAATTCAAATATTCAAATAATTAAGTAAAAAATCACTTCATTTCAAAGTTCGATAATATCAGTTACAAATTCACAAGTCAGAATAGACAATTTCGTATAATCACAATAGAGGGTAAAATTAGAAATTGTTCACATTTAATTCATTACTACTTTTTATAATAAATTGTGTTGACGCAGAGAAATAAAATACCTGTTATTAGAAAAACAGGTAAGAACTACTAATTTTTCTATTATGGCTTAAGAATCTTTTAGAAACAGTCGTAAGGCGTACAATACGAGTTTAAAAACTATTCTTAAATAACTATGCTCACGTACCGAAGTACCTATGTAGTTAGTACTATCTTTAATCTATCTCATCCCACTGCTGGGCATAGGTCTCACCCCTCTCCAAAGTTCGCGCTCTAAAGAGATTCCAATCCACATGGGCTCTAAAGCATCCGGGTCTCGCCAGCGTTTCTTAGGTCTGCTGCGGTGTCGTCGACCATCAGATACCCATTAGGTGACAATATTTGCCTAACGATCTAGATGCATTATTAGTAGTTACCAATTACTTATTAATTATTATGTATTTCGTGTGCGTGTGTGTACAAGTGCTTGGAGGTCTGTGGTAATTGGTAACGAACAGCAAGTGGCTACAGACTCTGTGGACATTTTGGTGTTTAATGTGGTATAAATAGTTCTAGTTCGTAGGATATTTTGTTTTGCAGTGAAATGGAATATTATTATTCATACATCAAAGAGTATTTATATACATATTACCTACCTATGTTCACGTCTCTATCGTTGAAGGGAACATAAAATTGCCATTAGGAAGATGTAGGTACCTACTCATGTTTCGAACAAATTAATTCTACCCAAGATAAGACCTATGCTCCGAAATATTTAATGTCCTCTCTACACGATGTGACATCGCGATGGCCCATCGTGTATGCCTTATGTGGTGCGTGCGATGGTCTTGAAATGGCGCCGGCGTCGGTTTTTTCGGCGCACATCAAAGTTGGTGAATGATTATAACATCGTGTAGTTGCGTTTCCATCATTCACATGGCCATTGATGGCCAACTCCATGGTGTAGAGGGGACATTAGGTATTGCATTTACAATTCCCATCGTATAATACTCGAATCAGTATTCAGACTAACGTACCAATAAGAAAGCGTAAACGCGCACATCGCACATCCATTAATAACATTAGCCGGGAATCGGGATAACCTAAAGTGATGTACTGAGTCACGGCAATATGGTCCCAGTAATATATGTGCGTAGGAAACTGCACTACACAATGTTGTTAGTTTGTTCGACACGTGAGGCACGTAGGACGCGTAAACAGTAATAAGTGTAGACAGAAATGGTGCATTCCTTTTAGTTAGACCAAATGGACTCGGACGCACCGAATTGTGACTTAGCTCGGCAGTTGGGTCACGGGGTTTGAAACTATTTGGCTAGGGCGATATATCGCTACTTTTGTCTTTGTAATTCAATTAATTTGGATTGGATTAACTTAAAGTTATTTGTAACAAAATCAATTATTGGAGAAAATATGGACATTTCGTCTCTAGGCACGCACAAGTAAAAACATCCTCAAATATAGTTACTGGCGTTTTTAGTCGCTATTCAATTGTACGGAAAGAATTGATAGGTTGTCGGGATATGGGTAAATATTATCGAGAACAGGCAATGCTGTTTTCGAATACCTACAAAGAATATTTTTTTAATGGACGAAACTATGGTAACTTTTACTAGGTATATATGGTACTTTTTACTGGTGGTAGGTCTCTCATATGTGAGAGGCCATCTGGGTGGGTACCACCGCAGTGTCTATTTCTCCCGTCAAACAGCAGTGTAAACGCACTGTTGTGTTTCGGGTTGAAGGGCATTGTAGCCAGAGTAACTACTGGACATATTGAGACTTAACATCTGATGTCTCAGGATGGCGAGCACAGTGGAATGCCGAGCATTGCTTTGTAATTCAAGGTGTTGTTTGGTTTTGCTACTGTTCATGAGCGGTCGTATCGCTTACCATCAGGCGAACGGCATGCTCGTCTCGCCATTCATAGCAATAAAAAAAAAACTATTTTTTTCGATTTTATGATGAAAAAATACCCTATAAACCATTTTATAAATACCAATGCGTGTTTTCCAATTTAATTTATATTTAGAAACGATAGATTATCTCGCAAAGTTAATGGGTACTTAATTATTTTCCACAGCCGCAGAAACACGATTAATGTGGAGTCAGTCACGTGTTATATCGTTGATTACAATTTCGAACAAACATTGAGTTATTACTTGAAATATTTGAACGTTTAAAAAAATTAAGGGTTATTATTGTTATTGTGGACCAATGACGTTTTACAAATAGACGCGTCATACACTAACATAATGGCACAAAAAAATGGCGCGATGCGATGAAACGCGATGAATAGACATCGCTAGTTACGTAACGATAAGTGCCGCACTGTTATTGGCTAAAGCGTGTGTGACGTAGCACCAAGCATCAAGTACGGGATGACGTGGCGAGAGTTGTCAAACGTCGCCATGAGAGCGAATTTAATAATTTTATTTCATAAAAAAATAAAATGTGTGTACTTGCGCACTAAATAAAATATTTATTTTGTTTCACAGTTTCAGAATAATTTGTACGTTATTTTAAATCAGTCTAATCTATTTTTCCGCAATTGGTTTTGAGAATACAAATAGTCAGAGAAACGAGTATCCGCGCCACTGGTTGAAGCGTGACTGATTGCACGTGAGGGAGGCAATTACCTTCCAAACGTCTTGTCATTATAAAGCTCGGACAACGCATCTATGCTTTATAAACATCTTAGTTGTGGACCAATTTGTTTTAAATATTAAAATGATTACCGGTACCTAAATACATTCAAGAACCCGTGTTAAAAACATAATAAATAAATACACCCAACAGTCACATACATAGTCCTGACCCCACACCAAGATCGAGTCGTGTGTCGTGGGTATCAGGAACTACGAGAGACTTTTCGGTTTCACCAACACCCAGACCCGAAACACACGTGTGGGTCACACAAATATTTGTCTCGGTGCGGGGACCGAACCTACGGCCTCGCGTTATATTTAATACTAAATTACGAATACTGTATGAAATTGCAAAATTGCTATAAAATTTAGTCTAAAATTTATTGACATAATCAAAGCATAAATAAAAGTCATCTGTCACTCCAGATTCGATTAGTGGCTTGTCCCGTCACATTGGCACGTGATGCAGATGTCAGCGTGTTGCCACATGACGCGTGACGTTACGTCACGTCACGTCATTAGTAAGCACAGGGCTTTGCAGACCCGTAATTTAGTCATGTGGGATATTATATTAAGTTAATTGGGCGATTATGGAATTAATTCTGTGCTTTTGTATTGTGGATCATTAATAGGTATATTAGAAAGGTCAATTGGGTGATTAAAAGTTGTTTTATGAGTGAATTGAATAATATACCACTAACTTCTTAGCTTCTTTTCATGACTTTTATTTGCGGTGAATTTTATTGATATATAACAAACGAAATTCAAAATAACATTTATTTTGCTCTCGCTTAATCTTCAAATGTTCGTCTCAATTCTCCTTTGTTTTTGTATTTATATCTATAGCTGCCTTATACATCCCAGTGCAAGGCACGGACCTCCTCTACAATCGAGAGTACGATTGAGAGGGGTTAGGCCATATAGTCCATAGATTTTTCGATTCACGATGTTTACCTTCGCCATTATAGAGCGTGGAGATTGATAACTAATACATACATAACTCCGAAAAGTCAGAGGTGTGTCCTAGGATTAAAACCCGCGACCAACATGAACATATTAGTAGTCGCGTCTAGTCTGTTTACCAACAGGTCACCACGCACTTAGGTTCTACCGATAACAAACTACTTACAATTGAACACCTAATACAACCCTGCAAACAGCCATGACCGATATTAAATTTCAACAAATAAATTGGATAGGTTTTTGATACATATTTTAAAATAAATAATAATGAAGTATGAATATCACGAATCACAGATTTTTAATCGACGTAATATAAATAACGTTTTATTCACCTTTGGCATTTATATGGGAACGTGTATGGTAGCCTTTATAAGGAACCTGTTTCAGATTGTATTAGCTACTAATGGGATTCCCATGTTAGCTGAGTCCAGGTACGTATTACTCTATATTGGTTGTATGCGTAGGCTTTTAGTGATACGAGCTCACTAAGATATATGGCTTTGAACTGTATTTACTATTTACTTACCTGTTCTGCTTATTTTCCATTCAAATTGTTATTATCCAAACATGAAACATTTTTCATGGAAATATATTTATTAGTACTTATAACATTACTGACAATATTTTCTTTGTAGACCAATTCTAAGAAATTTTACTTTTTATGAGTTGTAATCATAGGATTCCTCGACATTGGAACCTTGTGATTATTCGTAGAATTTATGATATAAATAACATGTACTTATCTTACATGTAAATATAAGGCTTTATTTCTAAATGTCACTTCAAAGCTTATTTCTTCAGTTTAGAGGTTTCAGTCAATGAACCTGTAACTGAGGACGATGTAGATCTGCGAAATGGTGAAGACAAAGGTTCTGTCACTTTTCGGGTTAACGCCAGGTACAAAAAAAATAGAAAGTTTTTGTTTTATGAGTTGATTCATCAGTAGAGCCAGTTAATTTATCTATGCCAATAACTTTTATTTCGTATAAATAATGTCTGCTCTGTATCAATGATAAATAATTTGATTCCATTTATATTATATTATTTATCGTGCAAATAATTATCTGAAATCGTCAGCTTTAATTTTACTAAGAAACATAGAAATTACGAGTAAATATAAACAGAGACGAGTCAATCGTGATTAAAATTAATAAACTATACATAGAAATTCCATGCAATGTGGTACCTACTAAGAGTGGAATAGAATTATCTTACTGGTGGTAGGGTAGGTCTCTCATATGTATGAGGCCGCCTGGGTCTACCACAGCAATGTTTATTTATCCCGCCAAACAGTATTGTAAATGCACTGTTGTGTTTCGGTTCGAAGGATATTGAACCTGGAGTACCTACTGGACATATTGAGACTTAATATCTTATGTCCCAGGATGGCGAACGCAGTGGAGTGCCAAGCATTGCCAAGCAAATTACCTTCGAAAATGATACAAAAGCTTTTGTATACAAAAGTATTCACAGGTAAAAAGTGTAATCCCAGAGTACCTACAATAATATAATTCGCCTCTATAATGTTTAATCCGTCACTTCGACTACCGACAACCATGACCGGTATGGGTACGTATAGCCATTGTATTTGTATTGTGAGCACTGAAGCTCGGCCAGTCTCTAAAACGCAATTCATCAGTAGGAAGAATTGGATATCTTAACATGTTCTTACTTTATATACAACTAGGCGCTACAACATAAACATTGTACTAGCTACAATGTTTATGTTGTAGCTTATTGTACAGGGCTGTCCTAGTATAAGCACCAGCCGTTTCTAATTAATGTCATATCTTTGCTTAGGCACTTCTGATTTCTGATCTTTTGTTTGTTACCTAGGTTAGTTTAGTATTTTGTGCCTAGGTTAAGGAAAGAGTTATAAACTATTATCATTATTATTTTTGTGCTATTTTTTTAGAAATTTGTCGTGTAATGTAATGGAGTTGTTATTTATTATTAAAGTGTTTACTCCTATTTCTTTTAATAGAAAATGCCTTTCCGGTTTGTTTATAGAACCCATTTAAAATTTGTATCCCGAAACAAAGTAAGGTATTCTATTGTGAATTAATAAATAACAGGCCCAAAAAATAATTTTGGTGAAGTGAACTGAACAACAATAAATAGCATTTTGTAGGTTTGTAACGTAAAATCGAGTAAACTTAAAGTAAGTACCTGAAAGTAGATTAAGGTTAAAAATAATGTTAGAATTAATCTGTTTGTTTAAAGATGAGTGATTTGTTCTAGATAAAAATAAAGCTAGTATCTCAATATTTAGCCGATAAAGTAATTCAAAAAGTGAAAACGCAAAGAGATTTTTAAAATTGGATATTTATGTATTAAATACCCAAGAAGAAATGTGTTTAAGGTGTTCATAATTCATAAATTTGATTGTCATAAAAAGTTATATTTAAAAATTTTTGGAGTTGTGACCTACCTACATTATGCTAATTAAACTTAACTGACAATAGGAGGGGTCGTAATCACTTTCCATTTTATCATCGTGGTGTTTGTTCAGCCTGTTCTGTATTGGATATAATACATATTTGGGGCTGCCGTACAATCTCGCCGTTACGTAGTGCGAGCGATCCGCGGGATAAAGCTAGTAAATGATGGAGATGGTATAGTGCGTATACAATATTCAGTAGATTTAAACTATCTCGTGTGAATCCAGATTGCAACAGTAAACGAAGCCAGGTTGTAGTTTTAGTTGACTATTGGTTAAAATAATTTATTGGTAAAAATAAAGATTTAACCCTTGCGTACGCGTGTTTTGATATAGAGGTTGTACATTATTGTTATTACAACTATTTTTTGTGAAAAAACATCGTTTTTTTTCGTATCTTTTATTTGCATTGTGCCTTGAAGTCTGTTAAACTACCAGCTTCGGCTTCGTTTTCGGTCGCAGTCTGGATGCACATGCTAAAATGTATGGAGATGTGTGTAATATATGCTTGTAGATGTAGAGTGGTTGGGTGCACCGCCGTGATGCTGCCGAAGAAGGGGCTTCTTCGGCCTTCTGATCTGATACATCGCGCAAGTGTATACATTTAATGTGGAACAGGAAGCTTACTTTACTTTAACGATGTTTTATTTACTCTCGACGTAAAAAGAGTGTTGTAAGTTTGCCGTGTCTGTTCGTCTATTTGTACCATTGTAGCTCCTAAACGAATTATTATGCATTTTGTATTGTTTGAAAGCTGTCGTGAACGAGATCATCAGCTCTTTTTATTAGCTGCGGAAGTTTATATTCGATGCTTAGATGTTTATTTTACCCATAATTAGTTTATAGTTAATCTATTAACAAACAAAAAATAAAGGTTACCGACATAGCCTATAGGATTGGTAAGTTGAAGTGGCAGTGGGCCGGGCACATAGCTCGTAGAATCGATGGCCGTTGGGGCTGAAAGGTTCTAGAGTGGAGGCCACGGACAGGCAAGCGAAATGTCGGACGCCCGCCTACAAGGTGGACGGACGATCTGGCTAAGGTTGCAGGAAGTCGCTGGATGCAGGCCGCTTCCAACAGGTCATTGTGGAGATCCTTGGGGGAGGCATATGTTCAGCAGTGGACCTCCTGTGGCTGAGATCATCACTAAATCATTGTTGTATCACCACAGTAAGTAGCAATAAATTGATGCATTGTTTTCATACATTTGATGGGACTCGTGTCGTCTATTTTGATTCTTATAGTTGATTTACCACAATATTTGAAAAAAAATTGAAACACAAGCTTATTTACCTTGTGTATGTGTTGGAAGTGAAAATGTTGCGTATTGGTTTATTTTAAGGGTTTTATGGATATTCGATTTTTGTAGCGTTAATATGAATACTAAAGTACTGTAAAGGATTTTTTTAAGGCAATATTTGAACAATGTGTTTTTTTTCCAAAAAGACTGTTAGAAGTTCCCAATATTTTGTGATTCTTAGAACGAATATAATATTACCATCATACACTTTCTTTGTCTTTCCATAATAAATTAAGGATCTCTATTTGTCCTTTTCTAATATCCATCCCACGGTTGTCTGAAACACTTTTTATTTATTGTGATTGTCTTTGTGCCATAAAGTGAATGTAAATAAATAAACGAATACGCCTTTGATACACTTTATTCAATTAAGATTTTAGAAATGTTTGTGTGGGTGTAAGTTTTTAATAAAAGTAATTTTCTGCGTGAGAATACTTTGTTTATTACAAAGTTTCGGTGAAATTAGTAGTATCAGCTATATTTGAGAATGATATTTTGTCCACCATGTTGGTCTACTGCGGTTGGAGGACTTTGATATACCTTCGAAAATCTTGTGCAAAACTCAGTTTGGAGGTCCTCTAAGTTTTCTTTTAATCATTTTCTATTTTTATTTGTTATGTACCAAATGAAATGAAATAAAACTAATTCTGTCGACAAGTACTGTATAATGCGTTTCAAATAAGAATAGGAACGTCAATGACATCTAGCTGTCAAATATCACACGAAAAGTATGGATAGCAACAAAAAAATATTTACGCATCAATAAATTTTTTTTTCACATAGTCCTTCCATTCCTAAACATAAATTAGGTAAATAAATTGAAACAATTACAATGTTATATGGAAAAATAAACAAGAATGTTTAGTTATAAATAGTTTAAAAAAATACATCTTTTTAATTTTTTATTTATTTCATGGAAAATAATTCGGCAGAAAGTAATTATAGGACGACATTTATCATTATATTTTTTATGAAATATTAAATATTAAAAATATTATTTTTATTCAACAAAAATATTATTTTAAAAAATCTTGTTTTGCTCACCCTACAGAAATTGTGCGATTTGACAGCTATAATGAACCAATATGGCGCCAGGTCAGTCCTATTCTTATTGAACCGCATTATAACTTGATAATTATTTGAATGAGACTGTCTTAATATTTGTCTTTTTGTGTGTGTGTGTAATAAACGTAATAAAATATACATGTTTTTTATTTACAAATATGATAAATATTTTATTGTGTTCCTTTGTTGTGGAATTACATGTTATTTAGGAGTGACTGTCTTTATATTTGTTTATCTGTGTGTGTAATAAAATTTACGCAATATACATTGTTTTTTATTTACAAACATGTTTTTAGCGTGGTGGACTATATGGCCTAACCACTCTCAATCGTACTGTCGATTGTAGAGTAGGCCCGTGCCCTGCAGTGGGACATATATGGGCTAATATAGAAAATGTTTTACCTACTACTTATAAACTATGGTTTTTAAGGCCAACCGACACTGACGCACAAGTGAAGTACTGCTGGCGGTATACCGACGAGGTTTTGTCTTCAGAATTAAGAATAATAAAAATTTAATCCCTTATAAATAGCTGCCTAAAACTGAATGGTAGAAATAAAACTAGCACGAGGACAGCCGAAAAAAAACTTTAAAAATTAACGAGGGTAGGGAAAACAAAAAAATGTTAAGTGCATAAGCTCCTTTCCATTTATGTTTGCCTGGTACATTTCAAGTTACAACAAGAATTTATTTTCTTTGGCGAAAAATATAATGTAGGTAGAAACGAAAAATAGACGCAAAAAGTACTAGGACACCAGAAAACGGAAGAAGGTTTTGTTGAACCTATGTCATCAATATAAAAATTACTTCTCAGAGCACAAAAAGTACTAGGGCGACAGAAATGGGAAGGAGGTTTTTATGAAACCTATGTCATCAATATTAGAATCACTTCTCAGAGCACAAAAAGTACTAGGGCGACAGAAACGGGAAGGAGGTTTTTATTAAACCTATGTCATCAATATTAGAATTATTACTTTTCAAAGCACAAAAAGTACTAGGGCGACGGAGAAAGAAAGGAAGTTTCCTTAAACCTATGCTATCAAAATATAATTCTCAGAAGTAACCTCCTTCGTTTCTCTGTGGTCCTAGTACTTTTTGGGCTCTGAGAAGCATTTCTAATATTGATGACACAGGTTTAATGAAACCTCCTTCCCGTTTCTGTTGCCCTAGTACATTTTGTGCTCTGTGAAGTAATTTTTATATTGATGACATAGGTTCAACGATACCTCTTTCCGTTCTCTGATGTCCTAGTACTTTTTGCGTCTCATTTTCGTTTCTACCTACATTATATTTTTCTCCGATGAAAATAAATTCTTGTTGCGACTTGAAAAGTACCAGGCAAGCATAAATTGGAAGGAGCTTATGTACTTCATATTTTATGTTTTTTTTCCTACCCTCGTTCATTTTTAAAGTATATATTTTTTTAACATAAGCCTCGTAGGTATACCGCCAGCAGTACATGACTTGTGCGTCAGTGTCGGTTGGTCTTAAAAACCATAGTTTATAAGTAGTACGTTGAACATGTTTAAAATAAAAAACATAATGTATATTTTACAAAGTTTATTATACACACGGATAAACAAATATAAAGACAGTCAGTCCTAAATCATTATGTAATAACATGTTATTCCACAACAAAGGAAAGCAAAAAAATATTTTCCCTCGCAATTTAAAGGTATCGCCAGAATGGCGTTAAAATCTCTATTATGTATGAGGTACCTTTAAATAAAATAGATTTAATGAAACATTGTGTGGAACACATATTCATACATACATACATACTTAAACTCACGTCTTTTTCGCAGATGGGGTAGGCTGAGGTTTCCCTGGTAGCAACCAGGATACCCACATAGACATATTTAAATATAGTTTACAAAGTAAAATACTGTAATGACGAACTTTTATTACCGAAATAATATAGCTTTTATACGTCTTCTTATATAACTTAGACGGTTTAGACCACGCTGGCCTAGTAATTATAGAAGGCACCGCCTGCTGTAAAACGCGCCGTAGTAGTACTCGTAGTATAGCACCTTGCCGGGAACCGAACCCACGTAGTTGTACTCCCAGATGAGCTCGGTGCCGACGCAGATGTGTCTTGACCCGAAGACCACCAACACATTGGGGGTTCTCGACTGCTACATAGACAGAAACAACAACACATTAGTTAAATGGAAATAAAAATAATAATTTTTGAGTAAATCAGTCAATACAAACCTTTTTTTCTTTTTTTTCGAACTCCTATTAATTTAACTTTCTGATTAATTTCGTTGCGGGTTAAAGACAAGTTAGACATTCCCGGAGACTCGCCGAGCTTTAATGCTCGGTGTCATTTCATTGCGTGCCACTGTTGATCCTGACTTACAGGGGTTGCAGTGGTGGATGTGAGGGCGGGACAGTCTCCTAAAAGACAAACTTTTAGAGACTGGAAAATCTTAACGAATAAAAACATCCTTTATCACTACTCTATCCTGACCACAGAAATATATCGGTCCTGACATACCACTTTCCTGTCCTGTGTCGCGTACCATAAAATTCGGGAGACATGTCGGTCCCACGAAACTCAGACCTGAAACAAATACTTGGGTGACATAAGACGAGTCTATATGCGCGATTGCGGCAGCTTCTGAACCAAAGCCGTCAACCAACGCACAGGGCCTGTCAAATAAAAATATTCTATGGGGGTAGTTTAATGGTGGTAGGCACAGAGTACATGACTAGGTGGGAGGTCTCTCGTGTGTGACAGGCCGCTTGAGTAGGTACCATCGCAATGTCTATTTCTTTCGCCAAATAGCAATGTAAATGCACTGTTGTGTCTCGGTTTAAAGGACATTGAAGATAGAGTAACTACTGGACATATTGAGACTAACATCTTATGTCTCAAATGAACGCAGTGGAATACCAAGCATAGCTTTGTGATTATTGGTGATGTTTTGTGTTGCTACTGTCCATGTATTACTTACCAGGGGAATGGCGTGCATTGTGTCGCCATTCATTGCTGTATAAAAAGATACTGTCCTCGTTTTCGCCACTGCCACTCTTGCGTCGGAAAATTATTTATCAGCATTATATAACACCGAGCTATAAAGCTCAGCGGATCTCCAGGAGTGTCTTACTATGTTTAATTATAACAGTTTTATAGAATACTCACATTTAAATATCTTCTAATGATGCCCTGAACTTTGGCGTCCATGAAATTGCATGGTCTGTCCTTGAACTACGAAGGAATCGATCTGAAAATAAAAACATTGAGGTAATAAACTAGAGCGGTATCATATAGCGGAACTTCCCTCTTTTGCCGGTTAAGCCACCCCAGATACAAACCCAACAGAGACACATACGATAACCCCTACAAAACAAAAGACAGGGGAAAAACAATGGAGCTGACATTTAATACTTTATATTAAAATTGAAACTTAATAGAAACGTCTTTATAAACTAGGTGAATAACAACGAAACTGTGATGTGATTCACAATGAAATATAATTGAAGGTAAATTGTAAATCATATTGTGTGGAAGAAATATGATATGACACTTTAAACCTAAAATAAAATGACAAATTCAGGCTCTATTCATATAGTTAGAAAGTGTCTCATGTAGATATTTAAATAGTAAACATATTTGTTACTATTAAAATTTAGAAGATAACATATTTTCGTTGACCGCTAGAGTACAGTTAAAACCAACGAAATAACATAATATTATGTGCACTATGCGACTGACAACCTCGGTGGCGAAGATGTTACACGGTACGATTATAAAGCTGAGAGCAACGGTTCGAATCCCGTATCGGGCAAAAATAGGATTTTCCTATTCATTATCAGCCCGATGTCAGGAATTTGTACCCAATATGGCGATAGGGTCGCTCGCTATCACATTGTGGGTCGGAAAGCACATGGCGAAACGTGCGTGTCGTGGTAGCACCTCTGCCTACCCCTTCTGGGAATATACGCGTGAGTATATATGTATGCACTATGTAACATATACACAATGTTATAAGGTTTACACTTAAGCATAACTAGGCCTAGCCTGTGTTGTAGACGCAAGTCTTCCACTGACACATTTTAAATAACTATTGCGCGCGTTATGAAGTGCCCACGTGTAGAGCCACATTTTTCTGTCGACTACCGTCGTCTTTATAATATTGAAATATCAACATAAAGCTGCGAACATAAGCAATTTTGGTAAGGTACTTGAAGCCTTTTTTATATTTTCTCACGTAAAATATTAAACACTATAATTACGAGTGATATATTCTAATGTCATAAAATAAAACAATAATAAGATATCAATTTGTTTCAGTATACTCGTTTAAAGTTTTATTTCCTTATTTTATTTATTTCTACATTCTATATTGACTACCACATAATCAATAATAACACAAAAATAAGACAACTGGATTTGGTAACTTAAGGTTATTAACTCAACTACGCGTTTAAATTTTATTACACATTAACCCTACAATTATCCTATTCATGAAATATTTATCTAGTTATCTTGAAGTCAATTGAATGTTTCCTTTCTGTTATGTGTGTACCGCACACACGTTTTCCCTATAAATATTTTTAAAATATCCTAGAAAATTTGTTCTAAGTTTCATTTTTTTGTTTTCTTAGTTTGGGCGCGTTTGCTTATTTGGTATATTGTCAAAACGAACCAGCACCCGGGCGAATCCGGGCTGGGCCGCTAATGTTTAATAAGTTTTCAAACTTTTCCTAGTCAAGAGCACTTTCTTCTGTTCAGTTCGGCAGCGCTTAATGGAATTATTTGATTGAGATAAAAAATAATATCGTTGAATAAAATTATATAATCCTTTGTCTGAGTCTTAAAGCCGTTGGCTTTTAGAGTTTTCGTTTTATTTTTAACCCCTTTTAGTCATTTTAATTACATTTAACAGAGATTATTAGATATATTAAGAAATTAATTACGGCAATACCAATCTATACTCGTATCAGGGTTTTGAAAGAAAATGTATTGATGCAATATCTATTTCTTCAACCAAACACCAGTACAAATGCACTGTTGTGTTCCGGTTTGAAGAACATTGTAGCTGGAGTAGCTACTGGACACAATGCGACGTAACATCTCATGTCTCAGGAAGGTGAGCGCAATGGAGTATCAAGTATTGCTTTGTAATTCAAGGTGTTTGGTTTTGCTACTGTTCATGAGCGGTCGTATCGCTTACTATCAGGCGAACGGCATGTTCGTCTCGCCATTTATTGCAATAAAGAATAAACTGAAGTTTTCGTAATTCTGGTATTCTTACCTACCAAGTCAAATAAAATAAACTTCAATACGGCATAACAAAGCTTTTACTTTAAATCAGTTAACCCAACTATTACACTTGCATGTTAAACCCATTCCACTGTGTTGTTTAAAAGATCTACTGCATACCAATTTTCTATTCTAGCCATACAAGAATGTAGCCAAAAAATCAACGACACAACCCTACATTCACGTCAAAGGGGAGAAAGAAGATGGAATGTCGCGTCAGGGCATAAATCATTCTGCCGGCCGGCCGACACCCGCGACTAACGACCTATTAACGGGACAGATTTTGCGATACAATTAATTCGTTGTTTACGGCACAACAATTAACAACTCTTGTGTTTATGTTGACGGATTTGTTCAACGGCTCCTTCAACAAGTTAAAAGTTTTGACGAAATCAGATGTGAATAGAAATAATTTCTACGTTATTGATGGTTATGATGCTAGTTCAAACCTTACAATTTTATTAATTTTATTTTTATAGATCTATAGAAAAAGGCAGAAATAGTAGATTTCATTGTAAGTATTTTTGTTTTATGACGTGATTGGAGTAACACTTAGATATATACTCATATCCAGTATATACTCATATCGTCAGTGAAATCAGAATAAATTTCATATTCAGTCCATCTAATGGCTGTCTGGCAGAAATCGCGGTAAGTGATAAGACCTCCATTTGTCACCTTTGTTTAAACGAGTTGTCTTCTCTTTTTTGTCTTATTATTGTATGTGGTGTTCAATAAAGAATTTATAATACATAAATTTGCCAACGACATTACAAGACTTTTACTACAAAATTAACTTTAATTTATTTCTTTGTTTTACATAAGAACTCCACAAATCCGGGCGGAACACGAGCGGTGAAAACAAAACAGAAGTATGAAACCGAAAAGCTAATTTTTCTTTTTAAGTGCAGTTTAACAGCTGCGAGACTCACAATAGTGGACGGTCGGTACAGTCCAACCTTCCCGCAAACTTGGGACTCCAGTGTATCTTTTTATGTTACTTCACTGACAAATGCTTTCAGTTTTACAGAGCTCCGTTTCTTGGTTGTTCATATTTATAATAACTGCTTTCCAGGATATGATTTATGTTTTGGCTATTTTTTATTGCAAGAATGGCGAGACAAGTATGCTATTTGCCTGATGAAAAGCTATACGACCACTCATGGATACCAAACCAAAAAACAGCATGAATTACAAATCAATGCTTGGGATTCCATTGCGCTCGCTATTCTGAGACATATGATGTTAAGTCTCAGTATGTCCAGTAGCTTCCCTGGCTCCAATGTCTTTTAAACCGGAACGCAACACTGCAATTAAACTGCTGTTTGGCAGGAGTAATAGACAGCGCCGGATCTAGGTATTTTTCGAGGCGGGGCAAAAACTGAAAAATGCCGCCCCCCCCCCCTTGCCTATATTTTTATCTTAATCATCATCATCATTTTTAGCAACCAGACACCGCGCCCACTCAACTCAGGCCTTCGGGAAAGAACGTCATTTTACCACCATGTTAAACATTTTTACACGCTTTATATTAGCGTCACTTTTGAGGGTTAACGTCACACACGTCTGTAGGCTTTGACTCTAGTTTTCCTACACGTGACCCCTGAGTAGTACCAAATGAGTGACACAGTTCGTGGTGGTAGGACTTGAGTGTCCGTCTGGGTAGCGGTCACCGTCCACGGGGCGTAAAGACCGTCATAGTGATCTGATAGTGATTTTGTACGTATTTTTGATCGCTGTCGAAGGGAGAAGTATTAACCCGCCGGCCTAAGAGACAGTACAGTACAAGAGCCCAATCGTGGCTCACCACCACGAGGGGCTGCCTCACCATGTCGCACATAATCTTGGGTGAGTACGTCGTGCCGGTTGGTGGCCGGATGTGGCCGACCTTTAGCGACATGCCGACCCTTTCATGCCGGTGCCCATTCAGCCTACCACCTTTGGCTTCTCGATGTGTCTTCACCAAACCCATCCCATCAACTTCATGACAGCGCAATTAAACAAAGCAGGTCTTTCACCTATCACCATCCTCTATCACCATCGCGTTCACTATGGAGTTCACCAACATCTGCGAACTCTAAACGACCTTAATGCCGTCTACCACCATCTCGAGACGGCCTAGTCTGTTTTGCTCTTCTTGATGGAGACGCGGATTCGTTGTCCGGCCGAAAATTCCTACCTGCTGTACCCCGGATATTCGCTTGAAGAAAGCTTCAAGCCTAAATCCGGGGTATGCTTGTATGTATATTCGGTTGGACATCTACTGTCACCGTTTAAGCTGCATGGAGGACCCCTCCTTCTCCGCCTTGTGTTTGCACGTGAATCTTGGTTGCCTGAGCCGCATCGACGTGTGCCTTTACAGGTCTCACAACGGGGACGATGAGACGACTCGGCTGTTCAGGTATCTCAGCCATGTGGCTGATGACGGGCGGACGTAGTTCCCGTCGGCTAAAATGGTCTTGGGGAATTTCAATGCACATCACAAACCGTCGCTAAGCTCCTCCAAGACTGGTTCAGTCGTACATTTATCCTGGGCTGTTAAAAAAAACAATGGTGGTTGTATCATTGAGATAAAACGACGTATGGCGATGGCTAGAGGGGCAATGAAGAAGCTCAGAAAAATATGGAGGAATCGTACTACTACAAAGGCTACTAAAGATCAAGCTTGTCCGAGCACTTTCTCGTAATTCTGTACGCCGCTGAAACATGGACATTACGGGAGAAGAAAAATGTAGATTCTCTAGAGATGAGTTGTTGGAATGCTTGGAATATCAGGTCCGAATTCCACACAAACGTTTCAAGAACTCAGCATCAAGTAGCGTCTTTCCAAGATAGTATGGCCCCGTATACTTCGAATATTCGGTCATTTCTCACGACGAATTAACGACTCCGTAGAACGTCTTATGGTTAATAGGGCAGAAGTAGACTGAAATAGACCTCGTGGTAGGACACCATACACATACATTTATATACATTATTCATACGTACAGCGGCACAGATATTATAAGGATAGCCTTCTCAGGGCTCAAAACTTCCAGGTCCGATTCAAACTCAATTTCCTCAAAACAGGGTGACTAAAATACCTTTTTTTTAAAATCGATATCTACGAGGGGATCATAAGGTGCATGTCGGTGTCTTCAGCCTTTCAATCTGGCGCACGGGGACAATTATTGTCCGTACCGCATAGATTTTGCAGCCAGACTGGATCGCTGAAAAAATCTAAGACGCCCTAACCGTGGGCGTCCGCTATGAAGCCACGAGTTCTGCCGCACATTTAAGAGTTGGCCAGCGCCTCCAATGACCCCTATTAATCGCCTCTTACGACAGGCAAAGGAAGCCGTGGAGGAATTTTGCCACCCCTTGACCACTGGGTGCATGAAAACAATAAATGACCAATAAAAAAAAAACAATATTCATAGCAAGGAACTCTAAAGACTAAAATCAATGTTAATTGGTGTTTTTTCACATTTAATCAAGATTTTTTTATAATTTTTGTATTATTGGAATATTTTATAATATCCAAGTATAGATATTTAATAAAGTGTTTATTATTAAACATTTATTGTCAACGAGGAGACGTCGGAACATATAACTGAAATATTTTAACTATTCTTAATTTTCAAACCCCATTTTTTCAGTGTGTAAAATTTTACCTTTTATTATTTCAGTAAATCAAAACAAAAAAAAAAATTGGCCCAGATTTGCCGCCCCTTAAAATCTGCCGCCGTAGGCTACAGCCTACTCAGCATACTAGTAAATTCGCCACTGCCTGTACCACATAAAATACGTTCGTTCTTCGTTCGGTTAATCAACTAAAACTAACTAGTAAACACAAATTGGATATTCGAAACTAAACGTAATTGTTGAGACGGATAAATTACATTCCAAATATTTCGTTTTCATCTCTTTTTCACGCTCCCGTATCGCATAATCACTAATTCGCGCACGACGAAAAAAAAAGTGTAAGTGTTGTTACGTTATTGTTGAGTTTTGCAGTTGTCTCCCAACATTCAATATGCCGCCCCCTGAACTTGCCGCCCGGGGCACAGACCCCGACTTGCCCCCCCCCCCCCCCCTAGATCCGGGCCTGGTAATAGACATTACGGTGGTACTTACCTACCCAGGCGACCTCTTACATATGAGAGACCTACCACGTACTATAAATACTTATGTATGTTCAGTTTACACATGCAAGTTAGTAAAACTTATTCTCTAAAATGTATTTACGAGTATTCGGCAAACACAAAGTTTCTAGGCTTAGGTGTATTCTAAACTACTTAGAGTTTGCTTAGTTTGTGATTTTCCATGCGCGTATAGAATATAGGTATTCCAGTGGTACTCTACAAGTATATTATGCAGAAACAAATTAAATATCAGGTAGTAATTTTCTGTTTTCAAAAAAACTTCACCAAACTAATCACATTCCTTTGAAAGTCATAATTAGTCACTGCTTAAAGTGCAACACGACAACATAAATAGGCGCCAAGATTACGAAATAACTGCCTTTTGCAGAAATGTGCAACGGAGCTCGGGGATTTTACGTCACCGTCTAATTTAAATAGGTCCGTGGCCTTAGTTTATCCATTGTTGTTTGTTGGGGAGAGGTGGGAACCTCAGGGGTCACGCTTACCTGGCCGGTGAGGACCTGAGGACGCGAGAAGGGTCCCTTTGTCCGCGTCGCGTGGAGCTGCGGAGGCCGTCGCTCATTTGCTGAAAGCCCCGGTTGAAGTGTCGTCAGAAATCCGGCCATTTTCGTTTCATTTCTGCATTTAAAAACGAGTTGCTTTGAATATGAGTATTCGTAGTCATTGCACCATTATGCTATTATCTGTTAATTTTCTTTCTTGCAGTTTAGACTTTTGATTTAAGCTTTTTTTGCATGCCCCATTGATCTGTGTCTAATATTTATAAGCAAGATTGGTAATATTTAATATAGAACGTTAATAAATGGAGGTAATTGCAATATCGGGTGTTAAAATAATTCTAAATGTTTATTTCATTTTCAACGAAAATGTGTTCATAGCAATAGAGTATGGAAGCAAAGGTTTCCCTGTGGACAGTATAATTATTCCGGATCCTGTAATTGATTTCAAATGCAGGGTGGAACTGGCAACATTTATGCAAAAATAAATATATCTGCTTAGCGTATTTCGTTTATTTTGACGTCCGGAGTGCCAATATTTTCTAGGCTGCATACTATGTGATTTTGGGTTTGATTTGTCCGTTAATCTTTTTTTCTGTTCTGTATATTTCATCTTAATTGGTAAAAGCTACAACGTGTGAACATATTGCGATTAAGTAGCTCGGAAAATATATTTTTTGGATGCTTATGTATGCAACATAATATTTAAATTCATATCGATCATAGCTATAAGGAGGATTTTTTTTTTAAGTTTATAAATAAAACCAATTCAATACAAACAGTACACGCACAGACAGCCTTCATAATTAAACAGAAAAGCCCGACGCACAACTGCTAACAACAATCCTGTCATTCGCAACAACCCATTTAGAATTGCAACGACAATCTCGAAAACGCTGTAAAAATAAGGTTTGCCTTTCTCGTTATTTCCATAAGATTGCGTCGGTGGGTGCGACGCTGTCGTTTGCACGACTGTCGAGTGGACCTTTTACACTCCAACGCTGGTTTTATACTTATCTGTGTCTGTAAGCTGGTAGCTTCACTTTTATATTGAGATTAGTGACGACTTTAATTTGTTGTAAATTGTGGTTTATACTTGTGTGATTTTGGTATGCAGGAAGATGTAGAATGTGGCTAGGATGATTAAATCATGGAAAAACTAACAAAATGCATTTTTTTTATTGCAATGAATGATAAGACGAGCATGGTGTTCGCCTGATGGTAATCGATACAACAGCTCATGGGCAGTAGCAAAACCAAACAACACCTTGAATTAAGCAATGCTTGGTATTCCACTGCGCTCGCCATCCTGAGTAAAACGTAAAATGTTAAGTCTCAATATGTCCAGTAGTTACTCTGGCTACAGTGTCCTTCAAACCGAAATACAACAGCGCATTTACACTGCTGTTTGCGAGAGAAATAGACATTGCGGTGGTACCTATCCAGATGGCCTTTCACATATGAGTGACCTACCACCAGTGACCCAGATGGACTTTCTCATATGAGAGAGTCCTTACCTCCTACCACCAGTCCTTACTATAAATTCATTCAACTGTACACGACATAACTATTTGATCCTGATATTTACTCAAATAATATGATACAAAGTACTGGCAAGATAGTTATGTAACTACTTGTGTTCTCGGTATAAGAAACGATGAGAATAATTGCGCTCATAATCACTGTATGAATATTTTTGCATCTTGTAATTTGTTCTCTGTGTAAGGATGAAATACGTTGCACATCTGACTGACATAGTAATTCATACAAGAAATATTCTTTTATCTGATAAGTTCATAGCATGAATATGGTATGCTACTGTTAAATTGTGGTTCTTTAACAGTTAGAAAAATAACAACGCATTTCAAAACAAAATAATCGTAGCATACAAACGAACCTGCTCCGTCCTCAGCCGTCATCCGCAGAACATAATTCTCCATTCATTCGTCATTATAAAAAGAGAAAATTGCGGTGGAGCCTTCAGTACAGTTCTCACCGGCTCACCGGCAATAAATCCCGATCCCATGTCCAGTTTCTAACTCATTACTCTTAATAAAGAAGCAAAAATGCGTGAGGTATTTATATCAATTGTAATACTGGCTATCTTCGCGCAGTCGAAATGCTCCGACATAAGCAAGGACGGGTTCAACTTTTACAAAGGTAATTCTTTTGTGTAAAATTCTTAGGGTATAGAAATATTTTTAGAGATATTTTGAAGCAGGTCTATGGTTATTGCCGCACATGAATTTGTGGGTATGTGTTATTTAAGGTTTCAATGTTTAGTGTCAAGCTTAACCTTGACTTGGGCTGGGTGTGAAATCCAGTTTTTGTTTATTGATGCGGAAATTATAATAGGTTTGGGTTTTACCTAATATATGAAAAACACACCTCGTTTGGCGTGAACTAATAAAAATAGGAAGACTGGGTTGTGTCGACTTACCCATTACTTAAAGAAGATCGAGGCATAATATTGTAGTAGTTTAATTGATCGTTTCCCTTTAATAATGTTATATAATATAAAATTAACGCCACACATTGGGAGGGTGGAAAATGTAATAAGAGACTATGGGTTACATTTCATTGCCGAAATAAATTGTTATCTATTATGATATATCTTATATAGCTCGCAGAACCGATGGCCGTTGGGGCCGAAAGGTTATAGAGTGAAGGCCACGTACAGGCAAGCGAAATGTCGGACGCCCGCTTACAAGGTGGACGGACGACCTGGCTAAGTTTGCAGGAAGTCGCTGGATGCAGGCCGCTTCCAACAGGTCGATGTGGAGATCGTTGGGTGAGGCCTATGTTCAGCAGTGGACTTCCCATGGCTGAGATGATGATATATATTAGGCACCATACATATAATTAATGTAACTGAGAAATTCATAATACTATCGTGTAGGTACGTATAATTGATTTAAATAACAATAAAATACAATTATAGAAGCCCTCATTGATCTATTTCAACTTTTCCATACTTTGAAGTTGACACGTGTTCAACATTTTTCAAATATTTATATTCAAAAGTTCCAAACATAATGTCACTATATTTCCAAACGACCGCGTAGGTGGCTGGAGTGAGATTCAAGAAGGAAAATAAAATAAAACGAGGGTCCATGATGGGCTATCGGTTCGGTGATTTGGTCGGCAAATATGCTATCTCCACCAAATACCTCGATCAATGGCCCTCAATACTTTTTTATGCATAAAATGATAGCTATAATATTTACTGTCGAATCCGTGGCTGGTTCAATTACTGGCGCTATTATTTTGAAGTTAGGGTCAATGTTCTCGCGTTTGATAGTTCTTTTACGATGGTTATTTGTGAATTATATTACCATTTGTTTACCATTACCATACCATTTTGTTGTCGTTGAAACATCTTATTGTGAACAAATGAGGCGTATGAAGCATCAAACTATTTGGTATTTTATCTATCTACAATCATTATTATGTATTATAGTTTAAACATACTATTTTTATTGCAATGAATGGCGAGACGAGCATGCCTTTCGCCTGATGGTAAGCGATACGACTTATAATTCCTCAAAACTAAACAACACCTTGAATTACAAAGCAATGCTAGGCATTCCTGTGCGCTCGGCGCCCTGAGACATAAGATGTTAGGTCTCGATATGTCCAGTAGATATTCTAGCTACAATGTCTTTCAAATTTGAACACAACAATGATTTACACTGCTCTTTGGCGACGAGAAATAGATATTGCGATGGCAGGTTAATTTAATCCCTAATTTATTTTCCCCTTTAAATCATCGGTATTTATATATTATACATACTAGGTATATGAGTAAGCATTCAGCAGTTGTATCATTAATGTCACCCTCAACTCGCGGAGCTTATTTCATTCCCATATTGTAATAAAGGAACAGCATATCGGTGTAACGGATATAAAACAAAGTCCCAAGAAACCCATGTTAGATTTTTCAAATTGAAAGATACAAAAAGTGGACTTGTCGACTGTTGTTTTGTTGGACGAAAGGAAAGCTTTATATCTCCTCTTTCGGTACCCTGGGGAGTGAATAGGTTGATCTGGGAATTGAATCTAGGGTCTCTGGTTTTTAGTTCAAATAATAGTCCAAGTCACTAGACCAGTGGTTCTTAACTGGTGGTCCCTGGAAGCATAAGGCCATCCTAAAATATTTTTTGCCAGCGTTATTTATAGATAGGTAGAAATACCCTTTATTTATTAATATTTCGTTACTGAATTAGTAAACAACCAAGCCAGTCAATCAATAGCTAGATTTGTTTTGGTCGAATGGCCCCTCGTGTCTAAAAGATTATGAACTACTGCACTAGACCAATAAAATGTGTCTCCTCTTCATCTAATTCATGCCTCTGTTGTATACCTAGCAACCGTAATAGGGAATATGCATGTTATTTTTTTATTATTTTTAATCGATTCTGTATGTTATTACATACATACATGAAAAATAGAAGTCTTTGAAAATATGAAAATCAAAACTGCTATCAGTGTCGAAACATTTAAACGCCATTTTGGCGCGAACTCTCTGTGACGTCAGCGTACTCGATATGAACAATGAATTGTTTGCATTAAGTTTCTTTCATTCATTGCAACAGAACTGTATTTCTTCACAAAATAATACATGTTTTTAATAACATAATGAGAATACAAAATAACTAAAAACAATAACCCAACAAGCTAAAACTTCATAAGATCGTGTATGCTGTCGTCACGTTTCTTTTCAAGCGACAGCCCCGCATTTCGAAGAAATTTGAAATGTCATATTTAAGTATTTATTTTACCAATTGAGAATTAATCAATTTAAAAAATATCTATAACTTATATTTCTATATCATTAAAGATTTAAAAGAAATGTTACTTATTTTGGAGCCTCATGCATATTTCCTATCGTTAAAACAAGACCAAGAAGAAGTAATTTAGTGAACTTATATTTAACATTTTGCAAAGAAATTCTCTGTTAAATGCCAAGTCATTTCCAAAGTATGAATAATAATTAATTAGTAAAAGATACAAAACACACTTAATTAATGTAATTTAAACATTTGAAGAACTGTTAATGTTTGAACCTTTTGTAATTTAATTTTAATTAGGAATCCGCCTCGTTGCTCCCGACTACTATCGTTTCTCTGAAAAATAAAAGATGGACGCCTTTATTATGTTTTCAAAGAAAGCCTTTTAACACGCAATATAATACGGAATCAAAGAAACATATATTTATGATTCTTTGAATCTTTATTTATGAGAACAAGAATTGAAAAATTGAGTAGAATTTTATAAGTATCAGTAGTTCGTAGAATACATAATTAATTAAATGTACATTTTATAACGATGGGCTCGTCCCTTATCACATCGTGGAACGGAACATGCAAGGCGAAATGTGGGTGTCCTGGTGTCACCTCTGTGTAGCCCTTCTTGGAAAAAAGGCCTACATAATTTCGGCCATAGGAAGACCACTGCTGGACTTAGGCCTCCATCAAGGATCTCCACATAGACCAGTTGGAAGTGGCCAGCATCCATCCTTCCGGATCTTTTTGTAAAATTCATAATTATTGTTATTTCACTGATTTGTTAATAATAATATTATGGGCAAGGTGGAAGGGAAGGCACGCGCTAGACGAAGGAAAAATTGTGGCGGGAAAATATCCGGGATTGTACTGGTAACAGCACGGTTTAACAACTGTTTAACCTGGGTGAAGACAAAGAAGAAAACAAGAAGTCGACGACCTTCAAGACAGAAGAGGCACTTAAGCCAAAGGAAATTCACTGCTGAACATAAGCCTCCTTCAAGGATCCAAAGCGAACTGTTGGAAGCGGCCGGCATTGTTCATCAATAATTATATTTCTTTGCGACTATCTAGTATGAAAAACATTAAGACCCTCATATTTGTAGCAAAAAATTGCCATAAAATATAGTAGTGTAATATTTTATTACCAATTTCAGATTATTTAAGAGGGCGTTCGGACGGGTTGCCCGAGGATCCCGTACCTGGCGAGAGAACGCTTTGTAAGTATATTATGATTATTTGACTAAATTTCTAATAGGAGTTTCAGATTTATCACATATTAACTTATGTTTAATAGAAACAATAAAGATGGCCTTTTAAATTAATATAATAATAAAATATATTATGTATTTATTAAAAACACAGAGTTGATATTATATTCAACCAACAGTCACATTCTACCCCTCCCCCTTATTTTCATTTTATTCATTTTACTTACATCTAAGCATGGGTTCCAATATTTTTGAATTTTTTATATCAGAAAACAGAAGAGACTTTTTCTGCTTACGGCTTACATCATATACAAGTATATTGAAATCCAAGTATTTTTTTATACCTTATACTCCACGTTTGCAGTAAAGAAATAATGAAACGTACGTAACAAACTTAATTGTACAAGAAAACTCATATACCCACACCTCAGTACGAGTAATTGGAAAAAGCGTTTAAAAGGTTTTTATACCTCGGCTATTTGTTGGCTAGGTGTTGTGCAGAAGCCTATAAAAATAAAGTAAACTTAATGGAGGGAGGTACTTATTCCATGATTACGTGGACCTAACGACCTTTAAATACCCTTGTGTAACAATGAACCATATTTATAATTAATGAGACCATTCATTACTATATGATTATCGTCATTGCCAAAATATAATGTACGGGTATTAGATAACAAATTGTAAACAAACTATTAATGATATATAATATTAGTATAATATCTCTGTTGTTCTATTTAATTTAATTTAATAAATGAATAATTTAATGAAGTTATATTATTTAAATTAAACCCAATGATAGCTGTAGGTATTACATAATTTAATCGATTTCGTCTAAACGGTGATAAAAAATATTAACTACGTTATTATTTAACTTTCTATTATAATACAAGCAAGCATTTTCAAAATCTTTGCGAATGTAAAGTAATTTCAGCAGCTTTCCACTAGAGATGTAGTGGAGCGCACGCACCACTTACGTCGGAACACTTTACGTACTTTCCGCCCTGTTTACAAATTTATGTCAATGTATAATGGTGGATTTATATGTTGGCTGAGGCTGGGCCAACGTCTACCAACTCCAAGCCATTAACTATGAAAAACTTAAGGCCAGCCGAGCCAAACTCACCGTTTACACGCTGGCGTTGGTGGAGGCTGGCTGAAGTTGGCCAAGCGTGTAAATGTAGAATAAGACCTTATAAACGCACACATCGCGACGGTGTGCCTACCTCGGTGGCGCAGGTGTACTACGATACGACTGTAACGTTGAGGTATCGGGTTAAGCAGTCATATTGGATTTTTTTCTATTATTCATCATTCCGGAGTCAGGAATTTGTGTCTGATATGGAGATCGGCTCGCCCCCTAACACATCGAAACGTGTGACCTGGTGGTGCACCTCTGCCTACCCTTTCGGGGAAAATGGCGTGAGTTTGCACAAACAAACACACAACACATAAACATTAAATGTAGATTCATTTTTCCATGGTTAAACATTTGGTTGTATTTAATATATGTTAAATAAATCGTGTATGTATTTAAGTAGACACAGGGGATTTTATTACCGCCCCTCGTAATTATGTTTGATGTGTTAATAAATCATAATGGGGCCACGTGAGTATTATCAACTTGTGTGCAAACAGTATATTTTCCGTTTGAAGGGAATATTAAATATTGTTCTCGATTTTTCACATCGCCGAGCGCGTTTGTTATCCATTTCCGTAATATCTAATGCTTTTTGCTGGAAAGACATTGATATATATTTAAAGGAATGGGTTTTATTAAAGTTTATATATACTTTATCTGCCATCTACTTAGTTTTATGTTTTAGAAAGCAATCCTAAAAGAACAGTGTTAATTATAAACAATAAGAATAAATAACACCCAATAGTCACATACATAGTCCTGGTACCCACACTAAGATCGAGTCTTGTGTCGTGTGTACCAGGAACTACGAGAGACTTTTTGTTCTCACAACACCCAGGCTCGATAGAAATATTTGTGGGCCGCACAAACATTATAAATTAAATACGGGAAATGTTATGTGTTAATTCTCTGTATCAGCCCATATACGTCCCACTGCACGGCACGGGCCTCGTCTACAATCGAGAGTACGATTGAGAGTGGTTAGGCCATATAGTCTACCACGCTGGCCTAGTGCGGGTTGGCAATGGGTTATTATGTGTTAATTAGATATAGGTAATAATAAAAATAAATACTGCAAGTATACATACATCGAATAGTAGTCCTGAACACATATTAATGTACAAGTCTTGTCTCTGTTGTAGATTTCTATCGCACTCCGCTCCAGCTGTACCCCGGCTTGCTACCAGCTCTGGAACTAGAATACAAGAAGAGAACAGGCAATGCATTCAAAAGTACGTACTCGTCTAACTCATATTCGGCTATTAAGAAGAATGCCCATTTTACTATGAACCTTAGTATCGGTGCGAAGATTCTTGTCCATCGGTGAAACCCACTTTTTTTGTAGAGAAAAATATATATTTTCAATAAATATAAACATAATTGCGACCCAGGCCCAGAGTTCTTGGAGAAATTATCTTGAAGTCCAAGTGTTCGGCTTTGTGAACAAAATGTAAAATGTGATTATAATTATTTTATAAAAAATTGTCGCCCGGGATAAAACAGGAAAACATTTAAGGACAAACCATAAAAATATTATAATAAATTTTAAGCAGTATCGGGATCTATAATACTTTTACCGAAACTATGAATGGGCATTCTCCTTTAATTAGTGACCCATGTGTGCTATTTTGTGAAGTCATAGTTTTCTGGCGACCACCATCACCGAACGAATGATGAGATATTTTTATATTCTTAATTCTATTTCGAAACCCTAACATATTTTGTCTCTTTAATAAATTTCATCACAATTGGTTCGGTAGTTAAGGTCTGAAAAAGTACCTAATGGATACATTGGAATAATACTAATTTTTACGAAAGCTGTAAAGTAATCGAAACGTCGGGAAGTAAAAAAAATTAACCAAATCCGCTATAAAACACGTATAATTTGTTTTATTTCTATGTGTAACATTCGCGCAAATCTAAGAAACCATTAGACAAAAACACTTTCGCATTTATAATATCAGGCTAGATCATAAATTTAATAATATGTGTGGTATACATATATTTAAATATGCATTAATTTACACGATGCATCGGATTAATAGGAAACAAAATTCAACATTCCGGTTTTCTATGTACCTCTTTGACACTTAGTACTTGTTTCCTGACGTTAAAAATACATTATAGGAAAAAATCATCCTTTACTGAGCAATTATTTTCATGTTGAATAATTTAAAAAAGCTACTTACTGTTTTTTTTGCTATGAATAGCGAGACGAGCATGCCATTCGCTTGATGGTAAGCGATATGACCGCTCATGGACAGTAGCAAAACCAAGCAACATAAAGAATTACAAAGCAACGATTGGCATTCCACTGCGCCCGTCATCCTGAGACATAAGATGTTAATTAACTAATTTAAGTCTCAATATGTCCAGTAGTTACTCTGGTTACAATGTCTTTCAAATCGGAACACAACAGTTCATTTTAACTGCTGTTTGGCGAGAGAAATAGACATTCGGTGGTAGATTAATTTAATCCCTCATTTTTTCATCCTCTTCCTATACTTTGGGATTTTCAGTTTCAGTAAAGCATTCGGCGTATATTCCATTTTATGTGGCGGAACCACACTTCATGCATCATTGGCCCGGTTAATACCTTTATGGAAGAAATATTATGGTATCCAATAAAGGAAGGAAGTGGGCGGAAAAGATAGACTACGTGTCCTAGAAGAGATTTCAGCCACTTAAGTACATCGTATATCAGACTTTGTATTATAGATTGGCTGCTTCATTGGTCCAGTGATGTATGGGCTGTGAATTGTGCCGTCCTGAGTTCGAATGCCAAGTAGAGTATTTTTTTATGAGAGTTAGCCAGGTCTGAAATTCGTGCCTAATAATTTGTTGTGGAAGCCTTTGGTGAATACCTATGACATAAAGAAGATTTCCTTTAGCTGAGAGTAGTGATAATGATGGTGGTAGATACGCCCCATAATTTTTTTCTGTAATTTATTTGGATTGGCTCTGTAGCGTTTTAATTAGGTTTTTTACGTCAATTGGTTCGTACAAATATATAAGCATGACAAATAGAAAATTTACGCCTTTATTACTCAAAAATATGTTTAGAAAATCACTATCAAATTGTTTTAAAATAATCACTATGACATGTTTCTATATTATCTGAGTAATTAGAAAATATATACAAATTATTTTTGTTGCTTTAAATATGAAACTATTCCATTTTCATCCAGCACATCTGGTGTAATTCAGACGTCACTTATCATAATAGTAATATTTCTAAGAAAATTTGTATGCGTCATCTAAAGCTAAATAATCATATCATTTTTTATATCAATAATATATGTGTGTGATAGTGCTAAGTATTTTAGACTTCAGATTAACTCACAGGACAAACCGAACTTACTACATAATACGTTTTGATTTTCAGATCACATGTTAAATAAAGATCAATGGACCGAGGAAGAAACGCCGAGAAAAAGAAGTTCTAAAACCGGCCTCGCGCTTCTCATGCAGAGCAAACAACCTTATTATATGTAAGATATGTTTTTAATTTATATAGTAAATTATGCCATTTAGATATAGAATGTATCTATGATATTAACCTGAAAGAATATGACGAACTAAATAATGATTTTAAAGAAAACAGTAGTACGTGAACTGTTGTATATTTCTGTCTTTATCTGTCATACATATTTATACTATCTTGCCTCTTGTTCTTCCACTCCACCTGATGGTAAGTGATATCGCCCATGAACATGCACCACGTTTAGATCATGGATGTTTTGCTGACCCATCAAATCGGGAGGAGAGCGGGAAGGAAAAAGGACGGGAAGAAGGGAAGTGGAAAGGGTTATTGGTCGCTTCACGACAGCGAGCCCAATACCCCAAGAGATAGTGGTACCGCCCTGGACTAGCCTACACATACATGCTGAGTCATTACAGACAACAGCGTGGCTCTACTAGTTTAAAAAGTTGCTCGCATGTCCGTTTAATATGTATGTTTATGAGCAATAAGCATTAATTAATTTTGATTGTAATGCCTTATAATACCTGAATAAGTAGATATATCTATCCCTTTCTATCAATTCCCACTTCGGCTTTGTGTGGGAGCAGCCAAACTGTGTCACAAGAACAATGATCATTATTTCATCACAGGATCTTATTACATGAAAGGAAAATTACAAAGAGCGTCTAGACTGATTTCAGCGAACGAGACAAAATATAAAGACATTAAAGGATTGTTTCAAATTATACATATTCAAATTAGTTTATTTAGAAAATTCGAGGAATCTTATTTTATTTATGAATGTTAGTTTAGTTGAAGTGCGTAGTGGCCTGTTGTTAAACGGATCAGATTCACCTGCCAACGTGTTCACGGTGGTCGCAGGTTCGAATCCCATGGCATACTTCTGACTTTATAGAGTTGAATCCGAGTGTCGCTTGATTGTTATTTTTAAAAGACAAATCTTAAGATTCTATCTTATATACTAAAGAGTTTAATACAAGAATTTCAAAGTAAGCTGAAGTTTACCGAATTAGGCCGGTATGTGGTTGACTAAGGTCTTTACCTCTAAACAAATACGAAGTAACTGCTCAAGCTTGTTGTATGGATTCCACATCGTCTTCAAAACAATTCTGCTTTATTATTTTCATTATTATTTGTATTTTTGCTTAAGAAACATTAATATATTTCAGGGACATAAGTCATTACTGCCTGTTCGGCTAATAGGAGCCGTGCTGTAGGTAATATTTAGATCTATTAGGTTTATTTCAGGCTACTGCTACACCTGTCTCGAATCATTAATTTACAACATTATTACGAAACGCAGATAATAATAATATAATAATAAAACATTTAATAATTTTCGTCTTTAACCTTTGACTTTATCATATGTATTTAGGCTAGGTGTGAAGACATAAAATGTTAATTGACCTATAACGACCAATATTAATGAACTGAATGAATCTTAATCCCTCTCTAAATATTAATGCCTAATTCAAACCAATGTCGATTAATTAAATTGTCGATAAATATTAGGCCCGATTGGTATATTTTTGGATCAAATTTTAAGTAGGGAATAAGATTGTTAATTAATATAGGTTTAAGGTTATACCTATCGTGGCCGATTTTTTGGCACATCAAAGGGTTTTAGCAGTGGAAGAAAAAAATCTCATTAATTTCCACCCGTTAATAGTTAGTTCCTAACGGTGTAATTATGTGGCATTTACACTTGACGTAACATTTTATGCCAGTCGCAGGTGTAGTAGTAGCTATAATTAATTTAATTAATTAATAATATTTTTTGTTTCAGCGTGGAAAGGCCTCCAGGAAGTGTCGAAGTATCTTTAGATTAGACGTGTTACATAGCTTTCAATTTTGTTGACTTCATAGAAACTTTTATGAATTATGTATACCTCATTTATATTTATAGATTCATAGTTAATAACCGACTGGCTATGTTTGATTGTATTGTTATCATGTAAAATAAATAAAATATATTAAAATTTGGTTTTGATGTTTTTAACCGGCTTCAAAAATAATAAATAAATAACACCCAACAGCCCCATACATAGTCCTGACCCCACACTAAGATCGAGTCTTGTGTCGTGGGTATCAGGAACTATGAGACTTTTCGGAAAAAGAGGAGGAGGTTCTCATTCGACTGATATTTTTGAATGGGTTGGTAATATGTAATAGGTGACCTGATTTTTAATATTTCTTCTTTTTAATTAAGCAACTGATATTGGAGAATAGGTATTATAGAGACAATCTTACACTTTTAAGGATGCAAATAAATGTACCTAACTAAAACCACAATTTTACGTACCTTGAGAAAAACTTAGGCCAATGTAATTGAAAGAAATATAATTAAAATGATTTTTGCTAGATTGAGATAATTATACAAATCTTTAATAACCTTTTACTTTAGTTCTGAATGTAATCAGATAGATACAGACAAGTCGTAAAAAATGACCTTCTTTTATTTCTTAATGCGGTTGAAAAGTTAAATCCTCTGTAAATCTTATAATTACTAGGTTTGTTATTGTCTCGTTATTCATAGACAATATTAAACCTATTTTAGCTATAGAATTTGAATTAAAAAATCCGAAAAGCCCAAAACATTGGATTACTAAAATAGTTTTTAAAATTGCTTTTGAATAAGACTTTTTGTATGCAAACCTGACGTTAAGTGGTAGCTGACCACTTTACCATTCTGTCTTCTGGTATGGTTTTATTCTGGTACCCATAACACAACTTTAACCTTACTTTGTGTTCCAGTGTTCAATAACACTATTTTAAAGTTTTGAATTTTATTAATGTATGTTATTTGTAAGTGTATGTGAAATATTTTTGTCTAATAAATAAATATAAAAGAATATATAAAATGACTGCCTCGGTGGCGTAGTTGTTCTACGATACGCTTACAAAGTTGAGGTCTCGGGTTCGAATCCCGGGTTGGGCAAAGTGATATTGGATTTTTATATTCATTATCAGCCCAGAGTCAGGAATTTGTGCCCGATATGGCGATAGGCTCGCCACCTATCACATTGTGGGACGGAACATGCGTGCGAAATGTGGGTGCCCTGGCACCTCTGCCTACCCTTTCTGGGAAAAAGGCGTGAGTTTATGTATGTATGTATAAAATAACAATCTTACAAACCAACTTCATGCGAGGTAGTCTGTTACACTGCTTCGGTGGCGCAGTTATATTACAGTAGGATTACAATGGTGAGCAAAATTACATTGGATTTTCTATCCATTATCTGCCCGGGGTTAGGCTCGTTATCACATCATGGGACGGAACACACAAGGTGAAATGTAGCGTCTCTGCCTATCCCTTTTGGGAAAAAGGCGTGAGTTTATGTATGTAGTTTGTTAACAATAACTTAAACATGTACCCGGATAAAGCCTACGCTGGTTTATTTAGGAAAACATTTTGGCGACAATTACGAAGTGTGGGAAATACCATAAAAAATTTAATACATTCTGTGACTAATTAGTTCTATTAATATTATGGACATCGGTATATGAAGACAATAGTCTCCAATTATCCTAACCATAACTATTTAAAATACAGAAAAATATCTAAATAACGTACCGGTATGTGGAGACAATACTGTTCAATAATCCTAACTGTAGCTATTTAAAAAAAACACTAAATAAGGTAAACAAGCGTCGTATCCACAGAAGTACACTGAGCCATAAAAGCAAATTATGTTTAGTACACAGCTATTCGGCGCTGCTCGCTTATGCATTCAGACTCTAGGACAATGTTGTAAAGTTTAGAGAGCTCGTTGAGTAGTTTCTTCGAGTTAAGCGGAATGAAGCGAACACTATTTGATTTCAATTGGGATTGAAAATTTTCATCGCGAGTGTACTTTCGCGGGCTGTTTTGCATTACATTATTGCAAATGTATGGTATTGCTTGTATTTATGTGCTGTACGATAATGTAACTTTATGAGTGTTAATTAGCTGACAAAGGATATGACAAAGTATAATTGAAAATAACGACAGTTGCATTAAAAATCCAATTAATGAGAATTAACTAAATATTTTGTAAAATCATGCGACAATTTACGAGTTTTTTGTTGTCTTTATATGATTACTAAGATGTCACGGATAGAAGCAGGTAATAAAACTGAGGAAAGTATTCTTATTGAATCGTTTTTTACTGTACTGTATTGTATCAGCCCTTATATGTCCCACTGCAGGACACGGTTCTCCTATACAATCGAGAGTACGATTGAGAGTGGCCATTAAATATTGCCAGTAGTTATTAAAATAGAGTTACATACTTTTTATCAGGGGTCCCCAAACTAAGCTGGGCTTTAATCTTGGGGTACCAATGCAAACTTTAAGCATACAGATTTCGAAGCTACCATAAAAAATCCAAAAGTAAAAAATTAAACAAGGAGAGAGCAATCTGAACATGAGCACTTATTGCTATTACAATTGTGTATAATAAAAAGAGTAAACAAAATTATAAAAACTATGCCCTTCCATAATATGTGATAAAAAAAATAAACTCGTCCTCTAATAATAGTTCTTAGCGGTTCTCGCCGCGAAAAACTCTCACCATGTAAATGGGGCATAAGGAACAATTTTATTGACATTAAACGTCTCCGAATGCGGCCGTAAGACCCTAATTCAATATGTAGTTCAGCAAAAGAAAGATAAATTACCGATATGCATCGTCGAGTCGTGGAAAAAATGAAAAGTGTAAGCAAGTCGTGAGGCGGCGCGCCTAATCAGTTCGGATGGCGCAATATTCTGAGTGCTCCCGCGCCCGGTTACCAGATATCTGTAATTCTATCCCGGGAGATCTTTCCCAGGCCCCGTCAAGATCTATTTATTCTGATATTTACTTATTAGTTCGGATTTCGGGGTCTAATCGGCATAATTGAAGATTTTGTTGATTGCTTTATAAGAGAACTAGTGGTCCGGCGCGGATTCGCTCGGGTGCAGATGCTTTAAGAGTCCCTTCCACTTTAGAAACATAGGAAATAATTGACATAACAACTGCTTTAAATATATAAACTCAAGTTTACTGCCGTACTTTAAACATCCCATCCCGTTACTCTATCTAATATATTTCAATTCATTACACATCCCACGGGAACTCTAATTTTATTCAGAATTAAAAGTAGCCTATGTGTTAATCCAGGGTGTTAGCCATCTCTTTATCATATTTCATCAAAATTAGTCAAGCTGTTTGAACGTGAAGAAGTAACAAACATACAAACTTTCGAATTTATAATATCAGGATACATAAATAAGATTTTGTAAGAAACGAGGTGATCTTACTGTCTGATATAGTGTATTGATGTTGATTTCGTAGTGAAAACCTATAAAACAATCATTTTGGCCATAGAATGACCATAAGTTTCGGCTATGACGTCATGGTGATGCTGTTCATTTTACGGTCTGCGAAATTATTCATGTCCATCCAACTTGTCTTTGTCATAAATCTAACGTTGAAATTTCTGATACCATTAGCATTTAATACAAAAAATATAGCTCAAAGCAATATACAGAACCATACCCAAAAACAAGTTTCTTCTATCAGCAATAATTTGAAAGAGAAAAGAAATAATATAATTTCTTGCAAATTGCTTGCGTGGTTTCTTTCGAATCTCGATCAGCTTTGCGTAACTAATGTTATTATTGATCCAAACATTTTGCTGTGGTGTTCGTAAGCTTTATTGGATGTGAATGGAAATATTAAATTGGTTTTCATAAAATAAACACGGTGTATGTATATGTTCAAAATAATTTGAAAGCACCAGTAGAACAAAAGAAAATATATGCGGAAGATTTTATATAACTATTTCATCAAAATGATAAAGTATACCAAAATTATATGTCGTCTCTTTTCTCTTAAAAACATCTACATCAACATTATTTTATTAACACTATGTATTATATTCTTTTTCCATTAATAAAACATTCTTAATAAACGTGTGTCCTATTCATTGCGATGACATTAATTTTAACAATTACAGCAATCACATATATGTTTTATTTTAATTTAATTTAATATTATTTATATCAGTACAACAGGTAAAGTAAATCTGGCATACAAATACGTATCCGACAGTTAATATCCCGCATTTAAATCTATTTCTGTGCAAATTAATAAAGTACGTGAGTGGCGGGAAAACTTCGACCGACATGACGAGTTCCAAACGCGGCCGGCTGTTCGCAAATTTATTATATCCAATTAATTATTGCGGTTAAATGTAACGCAGATGGTAACTTGGAACTCTGAATTAGTATTTCTTTTCAATTCAAATGAAATAATTATACTTCAATAAGTCACGAATTGATACGAAGTTACTTGGAGTTGAGTAAATAGGCCTGCGTCCAGCTGTATTGAGGGAGCGTAAAAGTGACATTCGAACACCCAGCTCACGTTCTTAGTATTAATTTTGGGTTTATTGAATAATACGTGACTCACATAAGCAATCTGTATCACTACTCGTGACGGCAGATCCGAATGGCGTCCACTTAAGTAAATTGGGTCAGTTATTGCAAATAAAAGGTGTTCTAACGTGTATTTTCTTAGTCTGTGATTATGACTGGATATTGCTACTGTTTATTGAAGTGGCATTAATGACTGTCAGCGTCTTAATGTAGGACTTAAACTTGGGACTATACTTAGTCCATAATTTCCATATTATCCTTATTTCATTTTAATATTGAGTTCAGACAATATATCGCTTACAATTTTGTCTGGGTTAGATACGAAATGTACGTTCTCATGACTCAGTCGTGTATATTTCATTAGCCAAATAATGTATGGTTCTAGTTATTCAAAATATACTCCATCTATGCGACTTTGTCCTTTCTTTGACTTATTCAATAAGTATAACTTAAATTCATATCATGACCAATTCCAAAGACTGTCAGAGGCAACTAAAGCACATAAATAGGTTTACGACATCGATGTGTGTTTTCTAGAAGTTAACACACTGCCTTAAGGAAATTGTTTTAACAAGTATGCCACGGTGATAAAAGACGCTTTATAAATTTTGTGTAACATTTTGACGGTTCTGCATAATGACGCAAACAACCCTTTAACGCAGACGGGGTTAAAAGCATGTTTTATGATCGCGTCGAATAACAAGAGCCCTCGATGAGAGATGAAAAAGTAAGTTATAAAGAGCATGTTTATTAGAAATCTCTTGAAAACATATTACAAACAAGATGAAGTTTTAACTATCTCACCTATCGAGACGTTCTTATAAATTTCTTTTTACTTTCGGCGTACGAATACTAGAATACAACGTAAAAAGCAAAAGCTGGAAAATGTTACTTTAGAACATTATAAATTAAAGATTCCGGGAATCGTGATTGTTGTCTGCGTCAAAGTTGCAAAACAGTGAAAATTGAAAATATTGAAGATTACAAAAAAAAAAAAAAAAAATGCCCGTGCACTTTTTTGAAAACCTTCTATCGCCTACATTCATCAGGGATAATGTATATTCTAATGGTGAAATATTTTTTCAAATCGGTCCAGTAGCTTCAGGGCCTATTCAATGCAAGCAATATAATCTTTCCTCTTTCTAATATTAGTTTAGATAAGTTTTGTTACGATAAAGTTAGATAAGTTACAGTAGATGGTGGCATTTGGTATAAAATCTATTTATTTTATTTATTTAATTGGTTATTAATTAATAATAAGACTTTTTCTGCTAAATATTTTTTAAAATTAATCATTGCTTGTACGCTTTGAAGGGGTTCCCTTTGTAAGAACCAAAGGTTGAATTGATTAAACACGGTATTATTTACTGCCTCATCACAACAAAATAGTATGTCAATTCAACATTTCAAATTCAAACTGCTATCGAAGTTTTTTAGTTCTTTGTACATCGAATCGAAAAGCTCGCACGTCTAAAAACGTCTGAAAAGCTTCTCTTGTCTCTACAATCCCATAATTTACACCGAACCCCAACATTATTCCAACAACACACCTCAAAACATTTGCAGTCAATCAAACAATAAACGTTAATCAAAGAGCAACGCAAGGTCAGAACTCAGAAGTCAGGCCAAAACGGCAACTTTATCACTTTCCCCATATACGAGCCACTTTGGCCATTTGTAGGGAACCCAAAATGAGCGTCATCGAATTGAGTGGATCACGTACACTGTATCAATTTGTAGAGACGTGCCTGAGGTGGCAATGACTTAGTGTACACCAAATTAGCCCTTATTCTTCATGCGGCAATGATCGTCTCTTAATTAAATCTAATGATGTATTTGTTAGGCTTTATTAATTTAGATTGTGAGAGTGAGAAATAAGTTTTGCCAAGGAAAATGTGGTGGTAAATGAAATATTTTCGATAGGGACAGGAACGTGTGGTTACTTGACAAATTAGGAGCGAGAGCCTAAAATTCATATTGAAGTAAATGACATCACTATCATTTTTATTCTTTCTAATTTTCAATTCAATTTATTGTTTTGGATAGTGAGTGCAATTGGAGTAGATTTTGTATTGTGGAAGATTATGGTGACGGTTAGAAATACCTATGTATATATAGAAATTGTCATCAGATGAACAAAATTCAATTCACAAAAACCACCCATAGTACTTATAATTCATAATATGACACAAATTTAAACTAAATACATTATCATTAAGTGGCAAAGATATCTTAGCCAATATAAAGCATGAATTCGACAGAAGCGACACCAGTTTCATACTGAACATCTGTGTGAAGCAACAGTTTTAATGTTTCACGATACTACAATTCCGCTTACGTACCTTTATCTCTACCAAAATAACAATTAAAACAAAATTTCTAACAACCGGCTGGTACAAAGTTGGCGAGTTTTATTCGCAGCACGGCATACCGTTTGTACAGCACGCCGCAATCTGTAGCCGAGCAGCGCTTAGTCATGCATATTTGAATCCAAACATGTTTCACACAACGCGGTAATTGCATTTGAGATCGCGTTTTGCAAGGGTAAATCCGCTCCCATGAGGTGTCAGGGCGGGATCCGCTTGCAGGCATTTTGTATTGTTTAAATTTATAATGTTTTTGGGGATTTTCGTTTGTTGTTCAGTCAACTGTTTGCCGAAGGTGCGGTACAATGCATGATTAATCTGAATGACCTACATGTAGTTCTTGTTGACGGTATGAATAAATAGATACAACAAGTCCTTACTACTTAGTATGTCCTGTTAGGCACAGAAAGGCTTGAGATTTGTACTATCACAGGAACTCGGTTCCCATAAAGGATTTGAATCAACGTATAACCACAGAATACTAACAGAAGTCAAGCTTGTGTATGTACTTCACTTTTGTTGCCACACTCACACTACGCTCGGCGTTCGCGCAAGGGTTGTTAACTCTGGCTTATGCGAAAACACGTATCGTGTTAATAGCACTCGTATCGTTTGATTGAATTTTTAAAATGAAAATATACAGCACACAGTAATACAATAAATAAATTTTAATTTTATTTATGAACTCGCTGAGAATGTTTATGTCATTATTCTAAGTTTTTTTAAATTGTATTTGTATAATATACGTTTCTTTTTATGAAATTTATATTCAATTATTATAATCTGGTGTTTTATATACAAGTGTAATAACTTTTATTCATTTGCTCCATCTTTGCACAAAACATCTCACTATTTGCGTGTCCGAAGCGGGTGACACTCGCGCTCGCAGTGGTCTCGACTGGTTTGAAATATCGTGTCGGTGAACGCTTTCAATGTGTGCGTTGATTTAGCGCGCTTTGTATGGAGCTTGACTTCTGTTAGTTTAGTATTCTGTGGTATAACTGCAAATGTTGTAGTATCTGCACTCAGAGCCTTTAGATTTATTGTAAAGATAATTCTAATCTTTTGACACAAATCATACAGATTTCAGTTGTATTTAGGGTTGTCAACAACAATAAAATTTTCAGAAGTGTTATACGCTTGAGCGTAAGCCTAAACTCACCAAATATATTGCGTGTACACTTAAACAAGAACGTAACTTCGAGATAACGTTATTTGCAGTTCACGGCACAATGGTTCGCACTCAACAAGATATTTAAAAGCTGGCCATTAGGAACGTACTCGTGAAATTTATTCATAAACTTTATGGAACATTGAACAAAGCGAAATTTACTACAGCCGAGTTGAGGTGAGTCCTTGATCAAAATAATCTTGAGCTTCCGAACCTGAGAACAAACGACTTAAAATCTTCTGTAGATAAGAAAGTTAGCCTGACGTAAAGTTTAAAGGGCATGATTCAGACGGTAGACTGAAAGACGTTCTAAGCAGGAACCTAGAGATTAAAGTCGTGAATTTTGTACAGCTAGGTGAGAGATTAATTGTTTTAAAATATTATCTTGTTGGGGATAATGGAATTTGTTTTGCATGAGAGAGCATAGCTTGTGATTTATCAGTTCCTTTGTCCTTCTTTGCCAAAAAACTAATGATTTAAGAGATTGAAGCATTCTAAATAAGCAACTGAATAAAGAAATAATGGCTCAAGATTTAAATTATTAATTTATAAAGCTTTTAAAAATAGTGATTAATTATTAAAATGGTGCAAAGAAATTAACTAATTAATTAAACAAAGAAGTTTTAGGAGAAATTATAATTTAATATAAAATTTATTACAAATGAGCCATGTTTAGTAAATCATTTTGCAAATGCATATAACCGAATGGTATAACGCAGCTTTATACGATTTCGGCAGTAGGTATGTTTACATTAATCAACAAGCAGTTATATGCTGTGTAGACTGTAGAAGTTTTGAATATTAAATGTACTAATTAAAGTGAGGTGCTGCATCTAACACATAAACGTGTGCTCTTGTATCGCTATTAATATTATTTTCTGACATTATTCGCATTAATTTATCCGAACAATACAGGACTGGCGTTTTGAATAAATGGGCAGAGATGTTCCCGAAATTCAGAATTTATCGTCGGTACATCGAGACAAGAATGGTGCTATCTGTATGAGGGACTACGTATTATATATTTAGGTCCATTCATGTTTTGAACAATTTTGACTACAATTTAATAGCGTGTACGGCCGTAAACTTTGCTGTTCACATGCTCAAGTACAGCATATTAAAAATGTAATGGTGGTAGGACTTTCATATGCAAGAGGCCGCCTGGGTAGTGTGTCATCATAATGTGTTTTGTCTCGCCAAACAGCATTGTAAATGCACTTTTGTGTTCTGGTTTAAGGGAAATTGTAGCCAGAATAATTACTGGACATATTGAGACGTAACATCTTGAGTCTCGGGATGGAGAGTGTAGAGGAATGCCAAGCATTGATTTATAATTCGCGGTGATGTTTTGCTACTGTCCATAAGCTGTCGCTTACCATCAGGTGAATGGCGTGCTCGTCTCGCTATTAACCCCAATAAAAAAATTCATGTCTTATTCTCGCCTTTTGTAAGTTTCTCTGAAAGTCGAATAAATGCGCGAAGTTTGCTTACGTGTGTCCACTGTTCACAGAAAATTGCCTTTTGTTAAAAGTTGTGTTGAACTAAATAACTGCGGTAAGTCTTATGTATTAAATATAGTGAGAATACAAGTTTGAATTAATAATTGTTGTGGCTAAATTTCAATGTAAGTTTGCAATAAGAACACATTTGCTTACTCAAAATTCAAAGATTTATGTAAAGTTCTTGCAACTGTTGAGTATTAAATTGTCAAAACTGGCATTAGAGTTGTTATCAATTTCATGCAGCGTCTTATTCTAGGATTCAATAAATCTTTAATTTATATATTTCCAATGAGATACTAATAAATTATGAAGCAAGAAAATTAATAATAAATAAGATGGATTTTTGTATTAAATCATTTTCATTTTTCATAGCTATTTGCTACGGTATATTGATGCTGTGTTGAAATAGAAAAATATTTTTAAAAAGAAAGACGATAGGAATCGAATTGTATCGTTCTTTCCATAGCAGCCGACTGTAAAAGGCTTCAAAACTTGCAATACTAATAACAATTTTTCCCATGAACTGGTGTCACTCAAACTATCTTTAGCACAGCGTTATATTTGAATTAGTAAATGTTTTACCAATTCGCTTCATCATCATCATTATCATCATATCAGCCACAGGAAGTCCACTGCTGAACATATGCCTCCCCCAATGATCTCCTCAATGACCTGTTGGAAGCGGCCTGCATCCAGCGACTTCCTGCGACCTTAGTCAGATCGTCCGTCCACCTTGTAGGCGGGCGTCCGACACTTCGCTTGCCTGTACGTGGCCTCCACTCGAGAACCTTTCGGCCCCAACGGCCATCGGTTCTACGAGCTATGTGCCCGGCCCACTGCCACTTCAACTTGCCAATCCTATGGGCTATGTCGGTAACCTTGGTTCTCCTACGGATCTCCTCATTCCTGATTCGATCTCGTAGGGAAACACCGAGCATAGCCCGCTCCATGGCTCGTTGAGTGACTTTGAGCCTTTTAATGAGGCCCACAGTGAGAGGCCACGTCTCGGTGCCGTATGTCATCACTGGTAACACACAACTATCGAAGACTTTCGATTTTAGGCACTGAGGTATTTTGGACGAGAAGACGTCGCGAAGTTTCCCGAACGCTGCCCAACCGAGTTGGATTCGCCGATTGACCTCTCTCTCGAAGTTGGACCTGCCTAACCGGAACACTTGTCCTAAATAGACATATTCGTCTACAACTTCGAGAGTCGAGCCCCCAACTCCAATGGGGGTGGGCACAACATGGATATTCGACATGATCTTCGTTTTATCCATGTTAATTTTAAGACCCACCTGTTGGGAAACTCGATTAAGGTCTCCGAGCATAGTGCTAAGGTCTTCCAGCGATTCTGCCAAGACTACAATATCGTCGGCAAACCGAAGGTGAGTGATATACTCGCCGTTGATGTTGATGCCGAATCCTTTCCACTGCAAGAGCTTGAAGGCATTTTCCAGCGCGGCAGTGAACAGTCTCGGAGATATGACATCTCCCTGTCTCACGCCTCTCTGTAGTGGAATAGCCTTCGTGCTCTGATCCTGTACTCGGACCGACATGGTGGCGTTGTTGTATATACACCTCAACACTTCGATGTACCGATAGTCTATGTGGCACCGCTGAAGAGACTGTAGCACAGCCCAGGTCTCGATCGAATCAAAGGCTTTCTCATAGTCCACAAACGCTAAACAAAGCGGCAAGTTATACTCCTCGGTTTTTTGTATAACCTGCCGTAGCGTATGAATATGGTCTATGGTACTAAAGCCTTTTCGGAAACCGGCTTGTTCGGGAGGCTGGAAGTCATCAAACCTGCGTTCGAGACGATTTGTGATGACCCTTGAAAACAACTTATAGACATGGCTCAGGAGCGAGATGGGCCTGTAGTTCTTCAGCAAAGTGTTATCACCTTTTTTGAAGAACAGTACCACCACGCTCCTGCTCCATGCCTCCGGCGTTGAGCCCTCGAGGAGAACGGAATTGAAGAGCCTCTGAAGGACTTTCAGTACCGGCGTTCCGCCCGCTTTCAGAAGCTCTGAAGTGATTCCGTCCTCACCCGGCGCCTTGTTGTTTTTAAGTTGTTTGAGGGCCATCTCAATCTCAAACAGGCTGATGTCCGGGATATCATCGCTAAAGTGTCGGATTAACTCGGCTCTCGGGTCTTCGGCCGAGCTAACAGTAGGTTCGGCAACCGAGGTGTAGAACCTCTCGATCTCTCTTAATACCTCTGCCCTAGTCGATACCACGCGGCCATCATCCGTTTTCAGCCTAGACAACTGGCTTTGCCCAATAGACAAGTCTCTTGCAAACACTTTGGAGCCTCCGTTCCGCTCAATTGTCTCCTTAATGCTCACAGTATTGTGAGCACGGACATCGTGTCGCAAGGACTTCCAGATCCGTCTATTGAGCCGCCGATATGCTTCGGCGTCAACGGAAGACTGCAGCGTCAAAGATCGACGTTCGGCCATGAGGTCAAGAGTCTGGATCGAGAGTTTTTGTGGTCTATCTCTACGGCGAGGTCTAAAATACTTAGATCCCACCGTATGGACAGCTTCTACCAAACCGCTGTTTAACTCGTCCACTGCAAGGTTTTCTTTTAGACAATCAAAGCGGTTTGTCAACTCGAGTTGAAAGCTCTCGGGGTTTTGGATATGGGCGCGAGTAGGTCGGAGCGTAGACTTCATCAAGCGGCGCCTTTCTAATTGGACGTTGATATTCAATGTGCCCCTAACCATTCGGTGATCACTACCGGTTTTCACCCTGTTGATCACAGAGACATCACTGAACATCCGTCTATTCGTCGTCAAGATGAAATCTATCTCATTTCTCGTAGAACCGTCAGGACTCAACCAGGTCCATTTCCTGTGAGGCGGCTTCTGGAAAAAAGAGTTCATCGCGAAGAGTCCCTCTTTTTCCAGAAAGTCGGCCAGCCTCTGACCCCTGAGGTTCCGTTGCCCATGTCCAAATTGCCCCACTTTCAACTCTTCATCGCTTCTCTTGCCCAACTTTGCGTTGAAGTCCCCCATAACAACATTGAAGTAGGTTTTGGAAGTATGTATGGCCCGACTTATGTCCTCATACATCTCCTCTACTTCTTCATCTGGGTGTGTCGAGGTCGGCGCGTATACCTGTATGACCTTCAACGAATATCTTTTAGATATTCTGAGTATAAGGTATACTACCCTGCTCGACACACTTTCGATGGATACGATGTTGTTGATGAGAGACCTGTGGACGAGAAATCCGACACCTCCTCGGGACTGTTGGTCGTCCCCCCGGTAGAAGAGCAGGTTACCAGACTTCAGGGTTATCGTATCCTCCCCGATTCTTCAGACTTCCGATAACCCCAGAATATCCCAGTGTAACCCGCTCAATTCTTCTTCCAGTTCGACAATCTTCTCGTCTGTCCTCAAAGTGCGTATGTTGTGTGTTACCAGGGCCAGTCGTCGTCGGGGGTGGTAGCCGGGGCCAACCCGGGGATTCTTAGCACCCCCTGCCCCACCGTAACCATGGCTGCTACCATCGCCAGGAATAGTGGGGCTGCCGGGGACTGGGGGCCTGGTCCATTTTTGTGTCGCCATTGAGGGGTAATTTGCCAGTACTCGCCACGCTTGGCAGGCGGGTTGGCGAGCGCAGGAGGGGACTCGCGCTGACGACGCTGCTGCCCATCATCAGCGGGGGAAAGGAAATAGGGTTAGTGAGTAGAGGATATAATGGGAAAGGAGAGTATGGCCTGTAGGAGTGGATACTGCAGTCATGGAAGGGAATGTTTGTAGTGACTGCAGTAGCTCGGGGGGGCCGAGGTCGCGTACTCGTAGCACCTATTCTAGGACAGGCCATGACCACTAGATAGGAGCACCCCTGACCGAGATAGGAGCACCCCTGACCAATTCGCTTCAATATAATTTATTGAATGCAAGTAGGGCTTTGTCAATTTCGTTTCAATGTTCTGATAGATAGTGCAGAAATGAACACGAACATTCAATCTAATTATATTCTGGTCTGTTTGTGTTATTATTATGTAACTAAATATAATTGGATCCATAATGTTATGTGAGAATTTGTAGGGATTAAAATAATATCGTTATTATTCCTTACATTTACACAAGCAACGAGCGATATTGATTTGAGGTGTCGTGTGAAAGCCAAATACTTTTATAAAGAATACAATCAGATAAAGTCTATAGCGCAACTCACTCTAATTAAAGTAATACATTGGTATTTGATAACGTATATTAGAATAATATTATTCAGCGTAGGTTTATATACCAGAGGCTAAAAATATTTTCGATCCTATATCAGTAATTGCGAATTTTTATTCGCTGTAAAAAGACATCGAATTGTAAAAAACCTAGCCGTATCGCAATAATTTTATTTTGATATTCTAGGACGTTATTGCCTATACGTATCAGTTACGTTCTGTTAACTTTCATTTCAGTGTATCTGAATTTACGAAGCGATCGTTTTTTGTTAACGATTTCCAAATTACATTTGTGCTGTACACGTAAATTTATTGGATTGTGAGTTACTTTTGTAAATACAGCATTCGTATTGCTGCTCGTCCATAACGAACGAATTTAGTATGTACAAAGCTGTAAAACTGTTTTTGTGTGACACGCAGGCGGCGGAATTTAGAGCGGCTGTGTGAACGTTTCGATTTGTTTGTTTACAGCCATTGTTAATGTTATAAACGTATCACGTTGATGAAAACTGACCGACTATGCACTTTTCTAGAGAAAGAAAAATATATTTGAATTTCGAACAGTCTTTTGTTTGGCGAGTTTTAAATTAAAAAAGAGGTTGCGGTCATAGAGTTTTAAATCGTTAATGTTAAAACGAGGTTGTTAACTATGAATTGTGTAATTTTCAAACACATATTATTACGTTAAAGTAGGTACCCTTATGAGCGATTTGCTTTGAAGATAGAACATACCTATACAAGTAAATATCTTGCTTATAGATAGCCATAATATAATGGAAACCAATTAAAACATTCTTATTTTATTGTATTTAATACAAGTCGTTTACATTTCGAGTAAAATCTGGTTTAGGCTTAACATTTATAATCTAGCCCAGGAGTGTTGGAGTCTAGCCATTTAACAATAGTAGTAAGAACATGCTTATTAGGGTTTTGGCGCTCGACCAAAACATCTTGGAACCTATGTGTTGAGTTTGATATTTAGCCACACTCATACTGGAAATAAGTTGGCTTACGTTAAAATAAAAAGAAATTTCAGCGGTTGCTTTCTCGCTTGAACATGTCTTGAAATTATGGTAATATACTGTAATTTTACTGAGATTTGTATATATTTTATATATGAGAAGATCTTTTGGTCTAGAAAGATCACAAGAAGTTTTTTGGAAGAAACGACATGTTAGAAGCTAACAGTCCTTTTTGGAAAATAATATTACTAGATTTACAACAGTGTAAGTCTTATGATGAAGAGCTGCTTATAGTCTTGACGAAAAATTATATAACCTTCTTTAATTTTGCAGTCTCTCCTTATTCGTATCATTATAGATACCGAATATACATTTTTACTTTCAGAGCTTGAATCCCACACTGCAGTCAATGAAATTTTCGACGTCGCAGTTTCCCTTAGTGGCGTACAAAGGCGAACTACGTTCGTGAATGGAGGCAAAATCAACGTTCCTATTTTAATGAGCTGAGGTCTGAGGGCAGCCATTTTCGGGAATTAATTAAAAACAACGGCTTTGAGTTGCAGTTTTAGAAGCGGAGCTATTGAAATTGGCTGCGAGGTTTTTGGTTTGTGTTCGAATGCTAAAATATTTTCAATAACTTATTTGTTATATTCAATACAAACTAAATCAATTTCACAGAATTAAATAAAATAATTTATTTGATTAATTAGAACAAATAGCTTTTCGATCCTGAAATAATAATGAATTCAATGACAAATATTGATGCTGACCGTTTGGTTTTACTTTTGGTTGTAAGTGTATAAAGGTTCATACAAACACAGACCTCATTACTTTCATATATTTTCACATCGAATACTGGTAAAATTACCTATGTTGTATTACAATATTCTACCTCTGTTTCTGATATTTTTTTCAGCATTTACTTTCTATTATTTCTATATATTCGTGGCATAGTTTTTATTACAGAAATGTGTATAATTTATATGCAATGCTTGGCATTCCATTCTGTGACATAAGATATCAAGTCTCAATACGTCCAGTAGTTACTCTGGCTACAGAGTCCTTCAAATAGTATCCAGTCTAATCTAGTTTAATACAAATATACCCCGTTCCTTGACATATTCCATCGTCTCCGATACCAAAGGCGGTGTAATCTGTCCATTTAACATGTATACACTACGTGAATTGCCTTTTCCAGGCCTATGTAAATTGGTGTTCCGCCAATCTCATTCGTTAGTCGGCAGGTGCGTTCTATGTACGTAGCTTTGACCCGCAATTCTTTGGGCGGAATATGATACGAACCCTGGATACCGGGATGGACAAGTTTGTTTTTTTCTATGGCTTTTTAACAAAGAAAGATATACACATTCCTATTCAGCTTTCGAGTGGAAGTATTGCTTGCAATGCAAACATACATTATGACTCTTCGGGATATTTGGTAGCACAATGGTTTTAGTTTTTAAAGAGATTTGTCGATTTTGTAAGCGTATAACGCATTCCGAGCTCAGCGTCAAATGACTTGAAGTGTCCCAATTTATTAAACAAACACATATTTTGATTCAATGTTTTGAAAAGAAAATGTTAAGGATTGCACTCTGTCTCTCACTATCATCTCTGTATTCCCATCCTTAATCTATTGGATACAATTTATTGATAACGCTGAGGCTATTCATAAAAATAAAGCGTAGGTACTCATCAAACAGCTCATCTACAATATTCCTATCTAGTACACGGGAAAGCTACAGCAAACGAAATCAAGGAATGTAAATGCTCGGCGGCGTGTGTTCGACAAAGATATGCGAGTAAACAAATTTAGACTGCAGTTACAGTGAGTGAAGCCCAGGGGAAATTTGTACAGATACGATTACCTAACTGGCCGCGTATGTCTGCGTTCCCGCGTAGCTCGGATACACTGAAAGATGGACCGTTGCGGTTCATTTCATTCGCCTGTTTAGTGCTTTAACAGGAATTATTTCGCATTTTGTTGAAGTTTTTTTTTAAATATAAAATTGGTGGACAACACACATTGTACATACAATATACTGTATAGCAGCAAACACATCAATAGCATTCGGATATATAGGACACGAAAAAAAAATGTATGCCATTAAAGACGTATCATGAAATTTAACAAATCGACACTACACTTAGTGATTTTGGAAACAAAAAATAACGATTGTGAATGATTGATTGATAGCTGTTTAGTTATTATTGTCTTGAGATTAGGTCGTCAGTACTCTGAAATTATTCAGTAAAAAATGGCAGATACGAGTACTATATGAAATAAAATAAATAAAATAAAATAAAATGGCAGGGAATAGAATTGCCTTTTGTTTTTCATTCGGTTGCCTGCGTGATGTTCGTTAAATAAGAATTGAGCCTTAACCATTGAAGTATTATACTAGGGCAGACAGCGGGAACAAAATCTCTCGCATTGTGGTGGTACAGGATTGTGCATGCACACGGGAACCCAAGGAAGAGAGAGCGAAAATGATTACTGCGTAGGCGCGACAGAGGCAGAAATAGAAGGAGCGGCACGATACCACTCATGTTTGTTACAAACATTTTGTTTGTTAATATCATAATTAATTAATATCTAGTATTATATCTCAATGGCCATAAGAAAGAAATTTAGCCGTAGACAATTTTGCTGGCTCAAGACGAGTGGGCGTGCTTTACCTGACTTATAGTTCTGTGTTAAAGAATATACAGGTCTCTACTATCAAAATTTTCGTAGTCTAAGACTCCGGAATTCAAAGAAAACTTGCTCTTCTATTGAAGACTATATTAATCAGAGATGATTGGTATAAAACGAACACAAACACACCGGTTAATCAAAATCCGCACCCATTTATCACTCGATAAATAGAAATTAATGAAAATATATCAACGAAACGAAAATGGATCACTTTCCGATAATATTTGTCACTGGACGCCGATATAAATTAATTCCCGATGGCGGTACGATTGATGACCAGTGTTCCGTTTCCATTTTGATATAAAGTATGTGACCCATGAGCCACGTATCAAATATGAGAGCCATTTGTCCTTGTATAGGAATTAGAAGCTAATTTATGTGAAATTTTGCCGTGTAATTTGTAATATTGACTAATTTTCAGTTATTAAAAAGCTTATTCTATTAGGCGATTAGTAATTAATTAATAGCCTGGTTTAATTTTTAAATGTTTTGTAACGTAATTAGGCTTGTAAAAAAATCTTGCAAAAGAGGCCACTAGAAGCAGAGAGGCGGTCATAAATTGAGATTGAAACGATTATTAGTTTATGGATTAGATTTTTTTTGCGATTTCAAGTTTAGCCTCATAATAAAAGTTGTTTATTATGATTAGTGTCGCATCACCCTTTCGGCTTTATGTACCTTGTAGTTTCTGATGCCTGGAATAAATTGATTTTACAATGAGGTTGGGGCTCAAACACGTACGCTTAGGAAGTGCTATGCTTAATAATATTAAAAGAGTTATTTCTATACATACATCGGCGTAGACATATTTACTGAGTATTTCCAACACTGAATCGAGACAATAGATCCTTGCAATAAAGCCTTCAACACTTTACTTTTATACGTCACTTTAAAAGTAAATAAAACGTCTTGATGTGAATTACTTGAAACTCCGTCGGCATAATAGACACTTGGCGCATAAAGTTATTCCAGCTTCACCTGTCTTCGCATATCTTACATTTGAATGTCTCAGAGCATCGTCAGACTTGGTGGATTTTCGTACAATTCACACGCTGTTTCAATTACTGCTTTTAATGAAGCGTAATTGCAAGGTTAGAACAATTTTGCACGAACTTCTCTGACTTTAAATCCAAATAAGTGTCTTTGGAATTGTGTGCATTAAGGTTGAGGGATGGTGCGCATTTTAAAGGGATTAACATGTACGTAAGGCTGTTTAAATATATCATCCACACATCCACATTCATTATTCAATGGAGGCCACATCTCGGCTACCATAGAGTTGGAAGTTTATCTAGAAGGTGGACAGAAGAAAAAGGCAGATATCGCAGGGTTGCAGAATATAGTCACCGACAAGTCAATTTGTAATTCTAATGAAGAGACCTATATTAAACATGTTGCTTAACAATTTCTGATTGGTGAAGCAAGTTAACGTAAGTTATTTAAAAACAAAAACATCAATACAACTTTTATTTTTTATTAATTATTTAACGATAGAGTCTAGACAGATTGGAAGATTAAATATCCAAGTAGTGAGTACCAAATTTACTTTGTTGTAATTTGCCTAATACGGGCTAAACTTAAAAGGCATTTTAATTTTGATAATCTAATTAGATTAAAAAAGGAATTTAGAAGTTCTTTTTGGATTACACAATTGAGGCTAAAGCGCTTTTTATGGGCGTTATAGTTTAACATTGGAGGCTGATTGTTCAATTAAATTTTTAGTTCAACAAATCAATCATCAATATTTTAAGGTAACTTTTTTTTGCTAGTGTTGTAAACATAATTAGGGTTTATACCTTATGATTGTAATATGTGCATGCTGTTTTCACTACTTGAGTATTTTTATACTGTAATATGTAGGGTTTATTTAAGGCTAATATGTATGTTTTAAGGAACATTCAGTTTGTGAATCAAATAAATAAACAAAAAATCTTTTACCTCTTCATATCATATTCTTCATTAGTGAAAATAAATAGGCGAGTTTGTCCATTTGTCCACTGTATAATTATAGGAGTGGCATCACTTAAAACTTTTTGTTATGTTTATACTACTCAGAAATGTTCGGTGCTAACGTTCTATAAGGCTCAGCAATACTCGTATAGAAAGAGACTACTAGTCAAACATATGTAAGAGATACGTGTTGTGTATCGTAAATATAATCATAACTTTATGTATAAAATCCAAAATAACCCGCAGGCTTATACATTTTCTCGCGCTCTTTCCTTAAGTCGTAATTAAATGACAAATTTAATATTTTGCGCCTTTTTCCTGTATCTATGTCTCTTTTTAAATTATCTCGTCTCTAGAGAGTCGCCTATAACGGTCTTAATAAATTTCTTTGTTCTCGCAATACAGACCGAGGCGACACGTCACGCGCCACGGTCCAAATAGTGAAGAGATAAATAAAGCCGGCTTAATTTAAAAGCTGTTAATCTCGGATATTAAAAAAGCCTGGTAAATAAGGTTATTCTAGGTTTGTTTTAAGATTTATTTATAGCGTGCTTGTGGGTTGGTTGTTGGATGGAACAAAGCCTTAATAGACCAATATAATTTATAGTAGAAATCGGCTGCTAATACTTTGAGAGCACGTTGTTTGTGTTAGAGAATTTGAGCACTTGGTAAAACCTACATACGGGTTCTTGAGAGTATAATTGATTCTATCTAGATTTGCAGCGCTGTGGTACTGTTTATGTTGTATTGCAGTAATAAGCTGAATGTGGGTTCCTGTTGTTGGCACAAATAGTAAGAGAGAATATTATTGTCTTTTATTATCTTTATATCATTTTTTTGTTTTATGTACCCTACTTTATATTTACTATTTTCTCGAGTTGCAGTGTTTTTATTTTTTCATTGTTTTGCTATTTGTATTGTATTTGTACCAATAATAAACGTTTCTTTCCTTCTTTAAGATATCTATGGGATTATGTCTCTTAGGTATATTTATGTGACGGGTACTTGTTATATGTGTGTGAATACAATACTTATACAAATTCTTATAAAATAATAGCAAAGAGGGCGGTACATAATAAGCATTTTAAACAAACGTAATATGCAACTTGGCAACCATTTAATACGAAAGATTAAAGACGAGATACTTACTAATACACGTTTTAAAATTCTTCAGTCTTCTTTAATCTAGAAGGCAAGCGCAAATAAGTAATGTAATACAAGTATTTGTCTCTCTTTGTATTTTTATATAATTACGACTCAAATGGAATTGTTAAACAAAGTGCACTTCACCAGGTACGGCTCAGACGCTCTTGAAAATAAACGGAAGGCTTTTCCATTTAATCAAGACAATAATATTAACTCTCATTTTAAATCCTTTCATTTTTAACCAAAGATTTTTCTTTATGGACAAAGAAAACAAGCTGGTTATTAGAGTGTTATGATGACAGTAATATCTTTTTCATGTAAATTGTTTATACTTATTACAAATACTTATTTATGACCTCATTTTCTTGGCGTGTTTTCGGTATTTTAAATCATAAATTTCGACGCAATTGTTTTTTTTCTTAAAATAAATTAGGTTTAAACGGAAGACGCAGTTATTTCAAGGTGTTCGGATTTAAATTTTATTTTCATTTAAATGCGTCTATTTTTAAGTGGTACAAGGTAACTTTTTCGTTTCAATTCAGAGAGATATTTGTGCCAGTCCGACATTTTTTTTGTCATAAGAAACTTCAAACGTCACCTGGAAGACGTGGCTTTCACAATTTTTTCATAATTTCGTCGACAAGATCTATGGGGATCTTGGGGAAGATCTAATGGGGGCAAAGTATTACTAAAAAGCCACTAAAAGTATTTCCACGCAGGCAAAGACGGACCAGGTCGCTAGTGATTTAGAAGGAGGTCTATGTTTAAGTCTAGTACAGCGATTCTCAACCATTTTTTTGTTGCGGCACATATTTAACGATTTCAAAATTTGGCGGCACACAAAGAAAAAGATAAAAATTATTTACTTACTACAACACACTGCATAAATAGTTTATGACAAAAATTTTAAATATTTGAAATAAACTTATATATACTACAATAATAACTAAACGTTTATTAAGGGATTAATTACAACCTAAATTGGCGGCACACTTTTGAAATTTGGCGGCACACAAAAGGGCCGCGGCGCAGTGGTTGAGAATCACTGGTCTAGTATGATGTAGATGAAACAGTATTGCAACAAGAAATGCATCGCAAAACTGACTGCATCATACATAACTTTGTCATTCCGGCATCTGTTTTGTTTACAAATCTGTATTTTTTCCTTGTTATATGGAAATGTTACTTCATATCGGTAACGTGCGGCGTTGCAAGCCCGTGTCAGCTGTCACGTCGTGTACGCATTAATGAAGATGGCATTTATGTTTACATTTCAGTTTGCATTTTATAAACATTTTGAGACAGTTTTGGAAATTGTATAAGAAATTTACCGTTTTATTAACGACTATTGGAGTTTAAGTGGAATATTGGTTGTATGATCCAGACTTAATTTACGTCTTTTAATCATTTTTGTGAAGAATGGAATACAGACAATTATAATGTATGACCTGCACTGTTACTCTACGGCCTATTGCGGCGGGAAGAATAAATATACTTTCAATAATATTGCATAGAATTTTCAAGTAGTTTTACATACGATAGCCATGTTCAAACTGAAGACTTTTACTACAAACTATTACTGGTGGTAGGTCTCTCATATGTGAAGCTACCTGGGTAGGTATTGCAATGTTTATGCAGCAGCAATGTTTAGGTGTTCTAAAATTAAATTTTCCGGCACATGTAATAAAAATCTCCGCGCGAGATGGATTTCGCGAGGATCCTGTTTCGCGGCCCGCGTTCCGGCTTTATGAAATTCATTTAGTAAAACATGGTACATACCTACGTTTGAAGTCAGTTATTTCAACTTTTTTTTACTAGCGAAATAGCGATACTAGCGAAAATCATGACGAGCAGAGTATGGATCACGCCTGGTGAACTATAAAGAAGAGCAACATAACATGCACTTTTTTATCATTAAGCTTGGTGTAAAATGGCCCAAATCCTTAGCCGGGACAAATATAGCACTAAAATATCTGCCGACTATACTATACACTCTTAATCAGGAGACGCAGGACGATTCAAAGATAATGTTATTAATGTCTAATGATCTTGAAGGACATTGAACAATTAATTTTTCGTTTGTACATTTTAATACAGCTTCTACAAATAATTAAACAGACATAAACAAACGCTATTATAAAAAAGAAACATTGTGATTGAACAATTTATATTTTACTAATGACGAATTGGGCCAATTATAAAAACGAACCTCCAATATCAGATGCAACACGGTCCTTTTGCCGTTGAAAAAAAAACGATTCCTCAAACCAATTAAAGAGAGATATTTCCCGAAATCCCCGCGGACCTTTTCCTATTTTATAAGCGAATAAGTTTTACTATCTCGCAATAATATATTCTTCCTCATTTATTTCGCCGAGATTTCGTGAGGCATTAAATTGGGTTTTGCAGATGGCCTCAGATGTCTTCGGGAGTTTCTCGAGCCGGTCCGGCGGAAGCATACGCTAAACTTGGGATTTGAATTGGTCTACGCCCTCTATTTTCTTGTATCTGAATTTATTTTGCGTAGGTTTAGATGTATTGTATAGTTGTCGAGGTTCAAGACATTGTGTAGCGTAGGTTGTAATAAAATTAGCAGAAAATGCTGTTCGGGATTTAAAAAATTTAAAGTCAATAAAGACAAAATATATCAGCATATACATACTTATGTATTGTGAAATTTCAGACGTTGGTTTATGAAAACGACAAGTTTCATATTTCATTATATTATTATTTTAAGTGGCCAATTCCCAGTTGCCTTGGTGGCGTTGTTGTACTACGGTACGGTTACAAAGCTGAGGTCTCAGGTTCGAAACCCTGGTCGGGCAAAGTGATATTGGATTTTTCATTATCAGCCCGGAGTCAGGAATTTGTGCCCCATATAGCGATAAGCTCGCCCGCTATCACATCGTGGGACGGAACATTCAAGGCAAAATGTGGGTGTCCTGGCCCCTTCGGGGAAAAAGGCGTGAGTTAATGTATGTCTTATGTATGTAATTTCCATTTAATTGGCATTTCGGTCAGATTTCAGCGGGTCAGGCGCTTATAGGTAATTCTGTTATTTGTCTTCGACTATACTTATTATATTGGATATTAACCCTTAGATCAGATTTTTTTGTTGTAAATGTGTTTATTTCACCCATTACACGTTGAATTCGATGATAATACGGCTCATCGACACCACTTATTTCCTCCACAAAAGAGAACTACCACAAGTAGCCTTTTCTACGAATATCCACGAAAAAAGCCTCGCTTACATTTGTCAAACTCATGTCGTAGCTTCGAAAATGAGCCCTATGCCTATAGTAATAAGAATGTGCTATCCAGCAGACCTTACATTTCCGACCGGCGATGCCCTGGGACGGCTTTTATATACTTATGAAGGCAATTTTATGATATACGCCGGTTGATACGCACAAAGAAAGATACAGCGGTATTTGGTGACCCTGCGCAGAAGGGTTAATCGAATTCTCTTTGCCATCCCGTTATTGCTTGTGTTTGCGATTTATTTCGGACTAGGCATTCATTTTGCGGTCATATTTTTTAGTTGGAATCCTCGCATGGACAGATATATTCCAATGCCAGTTTTCGACCATATTTTGGGGGCTTAACATTTAAATAATGTAGTCGAAAAAAAATATTTTCAGTGAATTTCCACATACCTAATAAACTTTGCTTCTGATGAGCTTTACTCCTACTTTTAAATATTTGTAACTTGTTTATTGCAATATGATAATTTATAACGTAACCCTTAAATATAAACAATAATAACAATTGATGACACTATAGCCTATTGATTTCCTTTCATACTACTATAGTGAGTTATATAAAAAAAATAGTTTTGTTTTTCATTAATATATTTCCTATGAAATTTTCAATTTCTGAGTAGAATGAGTGTAAGCAGATGCTTTGTGAAACAATATTTAGACGTAAAGTGGACCCCTCAACATGAATAGTAATAAAATGAAACATAAGTCTGTATTAGCCCAGCTACGTCCCACTGCTTCTTTACAATCGACGGTACGATTGAGAGTGGTTAGGCCATATAGTCCACCACGCTGGCCTAATGCAGTTTGACGGACTTACATACCATAGAAATTCTTATAAACCGCTATAGCATGCAGGTTTCCTCATGATTTTTTCCTTCACCGTTTAACTGCGTGGTGACTATCATTAAACATATGAGTCCGAAAAGTCAGAGATATGCCCATAGATTCGTAGCAAAATAAAATAAATGACATCGTAAAAAAAAGATTTTTTGTATAAAAAGAAAATAATAGTATCAATACTCACCATTGACAGCGACACCAGAGACAGCGTCTTGTCCTTGCGCCTGGCATTGCGGATGTCCATGAGCAGCAGGGGCCGTTTTTAACCAGGGGCGGGCGGCGAACCGCTGCATAGTGGCCTACACAGGCGATAAAAAATATATTAAAAGTATGTCTGCGATTTACATCATAATACAATATCCAGAGGAATTATTTTAACTAACATTTAAAAATATAAAGAAAACATAGTGTTGGCGTGGACGATAAAAAACAAAGTATGAGTAGAGTAATTGATTTATTCACATTATACAATATATGTTTTTATTCAGTAAAATTTAAGGGACTTGTATACTAATAGAAAAAAAATGGCAGTCGCATCATACCTTACAAATAAATATTTACATAATAAATTAAGAGAAATGAAGAACATAAGAAGCAAAACACAAATCTATCATTTGTCAACAACCAATTAAACTAAGATATTAAAGAATAGAAATAGAGAATATTGAAAATTAAAAAATCACATCACATCACTCATACAATCATATCCGCTTGCGTGTCCAAGTCAATAAATTGTTGACCGTTTCCAAATCGTACCTTGGACTCGTCATGTTTTTGTTGACGTGACTTTGGACATTACTTTGAGCTTGTCAACAATTTGATTACACGCGTTTTGTACCTTAAATTGAATGTGTCAACAAAAAGTTGAAAAGGCATTCGCTTTCGAATTACTCGAAATAAAGCCGTTTCGTGTGCTGTAAGAACAAAACGTATTGTCTGTCTCGCTTCTCAGTTAATTTATAATTCGAAATATACCAACAATCGTACCCGAATCAAGACGGATCTTAATAAAAAAACGTTTGACAGTTCACTGTGTTCGCGTCGTCAAGTTTCGTCACAGTTGAATATTTGAAATCAAAGAGCTATAAATAAATATTTTTGTATGGACATGTGCATGTTTTTATTCCTCATCTTATTGTTTATTATATATGTAACGTAATTTAAAAATAAAAACCCTATGTCATCGCTTTTATTTTTGAGGTATGATCCTTTAAATGCAAGACGCGCAAAAATCACGCCCACTCAAAGTTCAACGCAACATAACTCTATACCAGTGTCATTATCTGACAAACAAAAAATACCATTGTTTAGCTTAACTTGTATTCAACATAAAAAATATTACACTTGATAGTCATACAAAGCACTTTAGTTCTCAGAAACGATTGTTTGAAATAAGACGCGCGCGGCGACGCGCGGTCGCGGAGCATAAAACGGCGGCGCAAGATAGGGGTATTTACATTATTGCCAGCGAGTATTTGAGTAGCAAACGCGGGAAGGGTCAGTCATTTCGCGGGGTCGTAAAAAATCGCGCGGGCACGCAAGGGGATAATGAAACTTACAAATAACAGGTTCGCGGCACTTTCTCCCCAGCAACACCAACACTCTAACACCACATTATAAACTTGATGCTGGCACTTCACATGGCTGTTTGTATTTGCTATTGGATGTTTGTTGTATTTGGCAAAATAAATGACGTTAAAAGCAAACATGCAAATAGAGGCAAATATGACCATCTATACTTACGTATTTGTTATTGGCCTTATTTGTCAAATAGACACCTTAGCAGGCCGTCATAATTGTTTCCATTGGCATGGGACTGCCGTCCGATACCAATGGATACTCTGCCTGGGCGGCATTGGCACTTTCCATCAGGTGCAATGCCGCCACTATGCCAGGCCAGTTTAAAAAAAAAAAGGCAAATAAGGCCACACTTTCTCAATTAAACTGATCACACATGGTAATTGTTTGCCAAGTACACAAATACAAATAGCCATGTGAAGTGCCAGCACACTTTGACTCCATCCACACATAAAACAAATTAGTTTTATATAAAAATTATAAGATTACCTACAAAATTGTGATTTTACAAATTATATCTAATTTAACTTCCTCCGACAATAATTATCTACATTAAATATCACAGTAACTTCTTACTTTTATACAAAATGCAGATTAGACGGTTGCTGCTTAACGGGCGGCTAATTCTTTCTCCTTCAGTTAATTATTTCGTGTTGCTAAGTAAGACAAATGTTACTCGGGCTTCCTGCATCGTGTTTACGCTTTTGTAACACATTTTCAGTTCGCCAGTTTGTTCGTGTAAAAAAATCTGTGGTATTTTTTTGACCCAAAAATGTCATGCGTTCAAACTGTTGCGGGTGTTTGTTGTAAAAAACAAATACGAAACGGTACATATGTTTTTAGCCGAGTACGTGGCGAAAAAAGAATGCGAAGGAAAAAACGGTGTTTTCAGTACAATAAAATAAGATTTTGTTGGAGTAAATGGCTACGTGTTTTTCGCTGTGGAATTTTCTTTGGTAAAGATATATTATATAAATATAAATTATTTTTTTTATTAAATAGTTGCAGCAAATGACCAAACTTGCCACCTGATGGTGAGTGGTCATTGCTGCCGATATGATGAATCATGATATGAAATGAGCCGAGAGCATTTCCCATCACAGCGTTCATCACTATGCGGCGGTCTACATAGTGATAGCCGTAGCAGGAGTTGTAGCTGGATTCATCGCGTACTAACGGGATGTATCAGAATAATAGTGCAGTGTAGTTGCGCGAATATTGAGTTACAAAACCAGAGCATAGTGCCGGGTACAAATATCAGTAAAGTTAAATCTTAAGTGCATGTAGTGCGCGACAATATTATAGGCATACGTAGATCTAGTGTTAACAGAGGCAGTTCAGTGTACTTTTCGGATACAGGCCATGAATCATTTTAATCGTGTTTGGAATCCTATTTTATAAATTATGCCGCGGTGCAAATAGTTTTAAGCATGCTTGTCTATCGCCTTCACAATCGCCTTGTTATTCATAGTTCATATTATATCGTATTACAGGCCCCAAGATGTTCTCGTACAATCGCCATATTCGCTGCGAAAGTTTACGCTAATATTGCTTATCAAGTTTAAGTTTGCAAAAACAATCGACGGTGTTAGGTCGTGCGTAATAATTATATTATCCATCATTCTACAATTTAGTACAGCCTCCGTGGCGCAGTTGGCTAGACGCCGCCTGTGAAACCAGAGGCCGCGGGTTCGATTCCCGCACCGAGAGAAATGTTTGTGCGGCCCACAAATATTTCTTCCGGGTCTGGGTGTTTGTGAGACCGAAAAGTCTCTCGTAGTTCCTGATACCCACGACACAAGACTCGATCTTAGTGTGGGGTCAGGACTATGTATGTGACTGTTGGGTGTTATTTATTATTATTATTTATTATTTAGTTTTCTATAATATATACTAGTAAATATTATCTATAATGGCATGTATGCAACAATGTAGGAGGGCTAGCAGTAGCCCGTACACATTAACATTTACAACGCTTGGATAATGGATGTGTCTGGAGTGAAGAAGAGTGAAGGAAGAGTGGGAAGGAAAATAATGGGAATAGGAAGGTGTATTGAGAACCCGGCAATCTCACTCATTGAACGAAATGTGACACCAAAGCTGTCGTTTCACGTCTATTTCCTTTGAGACAGTGGTGCCGCCCGGGGCGAGCCTGCCCATTCATGCTGACTCATGACTGACAAAAGCGTGGCTTACCAGTTTCAACGTATCAATTCCTGTCAACATATCAACTTATATTCAAGAACTGAAATGAAGCTACAGGAGTTAAGTGAACGTAGTAATAGACGATCACAAAGGACCACACGAAATTTTAATCCTAGGGATGACATCCAAACGTAGATAAAATTGTTATGTTTTCCAACAATTTAAACACCTGTATTATTGACCCCTTGTATAAAAGAATGCGAAATGTAAAAGGGCTTTTGGGTGGGTTTCACCACTTTATCCTTTATTCAAGTATTAGTACCAAGTATCTGTAAGTAAGTACGAGCACAATCCTATGAAGTGCTTACAACTCAGTACATTTACATTGATTAGTGAACTATTAGACTTCGACTCTTGGCCATTTATAAAGTCCGAAACCAGTTCAAATACTACCAGAAACACATTAAAACATTGATTTGACTGTCGCAACAATTCGGCAAGTTGAGTTCAATGTAATGAGGCGGTGGCCGCGCGGAATCGTTGCTTTGTCCGGTACAGTCGGACTGCCCGGAGTTTCACATTACTTACAGACTTGATTTATAGAACTACCGGCCCGGTTAATTTGCTATCGGGTAAATGATTGCGTTGTTTTAAACGTTAATAGGTTAGTTTAGAGTTTAAAGGGTTCATTTTTAAATGCCTTGTATTGAAGTGATGGGCTTGTTGGGCTTCAGTGCTCTGTTGTACAAGACAATTAATGTCACTTTTCTGTTGGCATGAAATCCTTTGGAAATATAAAAATGTATGGAAATTACGTTAGGTAAAAGAAGTCACGTCACTGTCAAATATCATTTCCATACATTTTGATCTTTCTGCAGGCGTTCACGCCAACAGAAAAGTGACATTTGTCTAAGCCCCCTGTTCTCTTGGGTGCTCTGAGTGAATTTCATGCGTGCCCTCTTCGAACTTGGCTATCATAAGAAGTAGTGACAGGTGTGAGGAAGTGGTAGTCGAATAGAGGATTGCTTAATGGGAAATTATTAGTGCTGCCTCATAAAACGAATAGAACTTTAGGTGCTGTTGGCTTTTTTGGCGATTATTAAGTAAAGCGTTAAAATGGAGATTAAGTAGAGAGAAAAGCGGGAAAGATGATTAAAATAAATACATCCTACAGGCACATACATAGTGATCGTAATTTGGGGTCAGCCCACATTAAGATCAAAGCCTTGTGTCTTGGGTATCAGGAACTACGAGAGACTTTTTGGTATTACAAACACCCAGACCCGAAACAAATAATTGTGGGCTTCACAAACATTTATTTCGGTGCGGGGATCGAATCTACCGCCTTGAATCTCGATCGAACCTCGTTTCACAGTCGGTGCTGCGTTTAACCAACTGCGCCACGGAGGCTGAGTACGAACATATATGAAATACGAGTAAAATCACTCATAATAATATATTTATATTTATAAAATAATCAAACCACGTTTATATAAGTTTAAAAAGTTCATTTTGGAGATTTGCATTTTAAATTACGATTACCTATAACACAATAATAATAATAATAAATTTATTTATTTCAATTCTGTGTGATTTTACATTCCAGGGTAAGAAATCTCCTTTTAAGCAAACATTTGCTTGTGTTAGGAAATTTCACACAATGAAATCAAAGCATCAAACATTTTATTTTCGCAAAAGAAGAAAATCTAGAACAAATACACCTTAATATCTATAGCCTTGTGTATAGTTATACTCTTACTAGTGACAGACCTTAGCTTTACTAGCCGAGTTAGAATGAGTGAAATCAAAGTAAACAGCTTCCTGTTCCCAGGTGCGTTCAAACGAGGTACGCTTTCCACTGCACTTGAAAATACAGAATGTTTTACACAAGCTATATTTACTTATCGGTTATTGTGGTCCGCGTATGTACGAATTTTATTTCAATTGTTTATTCTGCAGTAAATCCTTGATGTTTGATCGATATTTTCATATCAAATATGCGACACTAACTTCAGCTCTCATACTAGCTGTAGCTAACCCAGTATGAGTGAAATCAAAGCGAACAGCATCCTTCCCATCCATGCCATCAAACGAGGGACGAGTTGTATTGCATTTGCACAACACCGGGATGTTTTACACAAGCTGTCTTTACTTATCGGTTATTGTAGCCCATGTACGAATTCTATGTTAAATCATCATATTTTGCTGTAAATTCTTAATATTTAATTAACATTTTCATTACAAATATGCATCACAAGGTATGTTTTGATGCTATACATCTATAGAGGGATATCCCTCACTAGCTTAGCCAGTACAAGTGAAATGAAAGCAAACAGCATCCTTCCCAGGTGCCATCGAACGAGGGACGCCGTCCATTGCATTTGAACAACACCGGGATGTTTTACACAAGCTGTGTTTATTTATAAGTTATTGTAGCCCACGTAGGAATTATCTGTTAAATGATTAAAACCAGTTTATTAACCATTAAATCTTTGATATTTTATCAATATATTTTCCTATAATATACAGATCACATATGGGTCGCAAGGCATAGCTCTCTAACTAACTATAGTCCCCACAAGCTAAACCAGTATGAGTGAAATCAAAGCAAACAGCATCCTATTCCCTGATGCCATCAAACGAGGAAACATTCTACGGCACTTGAACGACATCCGGAATGTTTTACACTTTATTGTTCTTTGAATTATAGGTGCCATGATTAAAATCAAGAAAATTTCAAATTACGGAATCTGGTATTTTGACAATTATATTTTCTTCCTGTTAGAATTTACAACCAAAAGCACCAACAGTCACGTCCAAAACTGCAACAGAAACTCAATAAGAAATTATCTCAGCGTTTCTCCGACAAAATGGCGCACGTATAGCAGAATCAATACAGTCGCCGACGCGTGATTCCCCATTATTAACGTACATTCTTGGGATATTGTCACTGTAGCGTTGCGAATGGCCTATTCCCGTTCTCTCGACAACAATATCTGTGTACGTTATGGCTCTCGCTAGCTATAGTGCTAAAGTTACGCGCCTGGGGGTCGATCACGAAACCGCGCGAAATTTCCGCCCGTAGAGAAATAAAGCGTAAAGGGTTGCGATAGTTTGAATAGCTAGCCTAGCTACCAACGCGGCTTTGCTTGCGTTCAGTTAATACTATACTATTCATTTAAATAATTTCATGACGGTCGATTAGACGGTGCCAAAGTTACGTATATAAAATAATATACGGACATCCACTTTGATCTAGTATGTTGAAAATATTGTAAGCCCCGTAAAAATAATTGAAAAGCAGAGTGAGTCAGGTTTTCTTGATTCTATGTCTATGTAATTTTAGACCAATATTGAAACAAAGAATAGGCTTTATTTTGTCGTAAGACTATCTAATACAAATTAAAATGTTAAAACAAAACTTAAATTCTTTTAGTGTTATCTATTTTTTCTTGACGGTGACAACAATGATTATCTTTTTTTTACTTAACTTACAGTCTTAATAAAAGCAGGTATATTCCAAATCACGCGAGCGACGACTTATTTTAGTACACGACCACCGTCATGTCCATATATTTATGTCAATGGTAGTAGGTATTTTATTCTATCACGAAAGCTTTACGCAATTAGCTTATATTACTTCACATAATTCTTGAGCATAATTTTCAAGTACGCAGATCTCTCTATCACGTTTTCACAAAGCATTACAACTAGTTGAAACTAATTAGCCTACAATTTCCCTACGACGCGGCACTCGGCGCCCGCGAAGTGAAAATTTTACGCTCACTGAATAAAAATTGGCAATTTATTCGTCAGGAATGATTCTCCAGACGGCTTATAAGGTCGTAAGATTAGGTAAGATCGCGATTTGTTTGATGTCACGTCATTATGGATTTTATTACCCAAATTTTGCGACAGTTAAGACCCCACCGGATAAGTTATGTCTGCTGTCACGGTTATAAAACTGCTGTCGTTAAATTGAACGTCTGGTTTGTAATGATGCAATTCCATTTAGTCGTGTAACTGAGTTCACTGATTTAGTCTCTTCGGGATAAATATGGTGCTAATGTGAGACACTTTGGCTTAAACGCGCGGTAAATATAGGCTTTAAAATATATTTTTTATTGCTATGAATGGCGAGACGAGCATGCCGTTCTCTTGGTAAGCAATATGACCGCTCATGGACAGTAACAAAATAAAATAACACTATGACTTACAAAGCAATGCTTGGCATTCCAATACGCTTCCCATAATGAGATATAAGATTTCAAGTCTCAATATGCTCCTTTGCTTCAATGTCCTTCAAACCGGAATACTACAGTGCATTAACGCTGCTGTTTGGCGAGAAAATAGACATTGCGGTGGTACCTACCCAAGCGACCTCTCACATATGAGAGATCTACTATCAGTAAAATAGTGTAATTTTATTATCTGTTTTAAAGTAGTAAGATTCTATGTAAATCCAAATTAACAATATTAACCACTTTAGGCTTGGACTGATACGTTACGTTAGAAGTCATTATGAAATAAAAAACGCTGCAAAAAATTAAATTTGTTATAGTTCTTTGATGACTTCGTATCGTATATATAATAATAATAATAAACTTTTATTTACCAAAATATTACAATAAAACGGTGTCACAATACATTCATATAGCTAATAATTTTTACATAAACATTTCACTGCGGTACTGCACTAGGCTCTTGGCCTGTAACGCAGATGCCAAAAATAATTATCATAATATTCTTGTTTTTGTTATGGTAACTGGTTAGGTTTACATCGATATGCAAAATAACGAATGTAATCAATAATAAAAAAATAATGTATATGTATGTATATGTATGTGGAGAAGTGCGTGGTGGCCTGTGAAGTGCGTGGTGGCCTGTTGGTAAACGGACCAGACGCGGCTGCCAACATGTTCACGGTGGTCGCGGGTTCAAATCCCAGGGCACACCTCTGACTTTTCGGTGTCATGTGTGTATTGATAGTCAATCACCACGCACTAAAACGGTGAAGGAAAACATCGTGAGGAAACCTGCATACCATAGCGGTTCATAAGAATTTCTATGGTATGTAAGTCCGCCAACCCGCACTAGGCCAGCGTGGTGGACTATATGGCCTAACCACTCTCAATCGTACTTTCGATTGTAGAGTAGGCCCGTGCCCTGCAGTGGGACGTATATGGGCTGATACAGATACAGATGTATGTGGAGACGATATGTATATGTATATGTATATGTATATGGAGACTGTGCCGCCCTTACAGCCACCACTGCAACTCCTGTAAGCCAGGATCAACAGTGGCACGCATTGTAATGACACCGAACATTGAAATTCGGCGAGTCTTCGGGAATGTTTAGCTTGTCTTTAACCCGCAACGCAATCAATCAGAAAGTGAAATTAATAGGAGGAGTTAGAAATAAATTATTGTCCACTTCCCTCCGGGCAAAGCGGGAGTACTTTGTATTATATATTGCAAATAATAAACATGAGGTAACGTTACATATCAATTTGTACACCGTCAGTACGACACACCACTACGGTTATTCTATATGTACATGTATCCAAAACTATGCTTTGGTAATACTAGATTGCAGTGGCGAACAATTTGGCGCCCCACGTAGGCACTGATCTCATCGGATAACCGAATTATTTATGCTGTAACGTTCAGATGTTTAACAGTGTGAAATTTAACATAACGGTGTTTTTACACCTGCGGGAAACGTCGTCCGATAACCGCAGAGGACCGATGAGATAAAAAATGATTTAACATTTAATTGTTTCTACAGAGAGTAGTTCGAGAACCGCAAATGTTATCCCTGTGTCATTTTTTCCTCAGAATTTTGCTTAATTGAAGATGTTAATTACTTACATTCAAATGAAGTGGTAATTTTATGCTATAAATTACGATTCATTAATACTATATCGTTAGATTCTCGTATATCATTACCATCGATGTATATTTATCACAATATAATGACGTCCCTTTTTACATATTAACTAGCACTTGAACCCCTTCACAACCGTAATTCGAACTGCAAATGCACTGGGGATCGTTAAGAAACGGTAAGCATTCGGGCTTAATACGGTCCCAATCTTGAGAGCGGTTGTCGAGCGTTTGTCGAGCGGTTCGGCACGCAAGCGTGTACCCACCTTAACTTCATGACAGCTTTGTACTACGGTACTTGTGTGCAATAATGCGGGCGTATTTTAATTGAGGCCGAATTATGTTTGGCTGGCTTTGTGCTTTTGTTGGCGAGGAAAGTCACCGCCCAGACAATGGGGAGAAGCGGGCCGTGTCATTGTGCCGACGGATTTGAATGCCATTTTCATAGTGATCGCTTTAATATTGTCTATTTTTGCGGCGTTGAAATGTTAATTTACGCGCTTTTTGTTTTCGCCTCTTTTGCTTGGATAATAGGGGGCTATGACATTGCCTGAAGTTTAATGGAGGTATTGGGCGGTAACATTATTGCAGTCAATTAGTAGAGTGTTTTGAAGACACGGGAGACACATCACAGCTTTTCTAAAATTTTCCTTCCTGGCTGCAAAAATATTATGTGGCTTGTTGGGTATCTTCGTTTTGATATATTCTGATCGTTAGCATCCCAATCGCATTAAGTTTATGAACGCAGAAATGATTAAATGAGTTTATCATGTACATACGAGTAAAAAAGAAACATATTAGACGTTTTCAGTGAATTCGGTTCAAATTTTTCTGTATGCCTAATGCCCCTATTATTTGGCTAAATCTTATAAACCATATATTATGTCAACTTCAGTGCATTATTAAACTACTCTGTCATGAAGGTTTGTAAGCTTTTTTATTTTTTGTAAAACTCGCTTTTAAGTAGATTTATGACAGACCGTTTTCATGTTCGAAATTTGATTTTTTATAATAATATAAAATAATATAAAAAGACTTTTTAAGGTAAAGTTTATTTACATGAAAAAGTTTTTTGAAAATCGAATTCTTTCAACAGTTAATTACCAAACAGCTTAGCCAAAAAGAGACTGGAACCTATCAACCTTTGACGAGGTCTAAAGGCGTTGACATATTGTGTCAGTTCTCTAAAAGGGGTTAGATAAGTAGGTCGTCTTAAACTTCAATAACCTGGGGTAATGTGTCATTTTGAATTAACTTGCATAGAAGTTCTTGTGCATACTACATAGCTGTGTGTTTAATGCTTGGAGTCGGTGCAGTGGAACTAGGTACCTACTAAGAACAAAATTAATTATGCAAGGGGTCTTATCTGGAATAGTGATAATGAATACAAAGTTTTTGTACATTAAGTTTAGTCATTATATTTGAAAAAAGTTTGTTGCATTTGGACATAAAACTCATGGTAAACTCATGGTTATGAAAAAAACTAAACATGAAATTTTCCACTATCCTGTAAAGATTTTGAATATTTTACAAAGTTATACTTGATTTTTTTTGTAATTATTTTTATTTAGTAGAAAGTAAAAAGTATCTGGCTTGGGTAGTAAAACTCATCAGAAATAACAGCGAGAAAAATCAAAATATAAAACTCAAAAGGAAATCTTAATGTCCATTAGCTCAAATTAGCCATTACCCAACACCGTAAAGACGCTTTTATTTTAAAATTTAATATACCACAAAATACCGGTTAGGCGGGAAGCGAGTGGGTAAGTACTTAGTTTCATTCCATTATCTTGCGGTTGCAGTGTGGTAACGACGTATGCCGGTAAACTTCCCCATCCTGCCACATTGTCTGCGAAGATTCTAGATAAAACATGTTGCTACACATTGTTTGTTGTACATCTTTACAAGCTTTCTCTTTAGAAAATTTCATGGACTGTATTTTTAAAACGACGTGCTTCTGTTTATTGTACGTCTACGTGGATTGGAATACAAAGCAAACTTGCGCCAACTTATTGAATGTAGCAGAATTTTGAATGAGTACCGGTATGGAATAGGCTAGCTTAGACCAAGGTTTTATTTTATACCTAGTGTGTGTGTCATATTTTTTTCATCGGCGGCATGATGATATCATGGACAGTGCTAGGCAGAGCAAAATAATTAAATACATACATTATCTCACGCCTTTTTTGCCTTTTTCCCAGAAGGCAGGGGTGCCAGGACACCCACATTTCGCCTTGTATGTTCCGTCCCATGATGTGATAGGGGGCGAGCCTATCGCCATATCGGGCACAAATTCCTGACTCCAGGTTGATAATGAATAGAAAAATCCAATATCACTTTGCCCGACCTGGGATTCGAACCCGAGACCTCAGCTTTGTAAGCGTACCGTAGTACAACTACGCCACCGAGGCAGTCGAGCGAGGTTGTTAAATTAAAAAATAGAAAATATACATTACACATAAAAAATAAAGTAAAATTGCGTGGGTATTAAAACTGCGAGAGACTTTCTAATTTTACAGATTTTCGTCTCGGGTCGGAAATTCAATCCACGACCTCTCGTTTCGAAACCGGCATCTTGCCTATAGTACCACGTAGGCTGGCAACTTCAATAAATAATCAAAAATCAATAAACATAATTCTCAAATATTTACTTCAGCTAAATATTTTTATGTCTGGAGGTCAAAGTGGACGTGTAAGCCTTACTTCGCTGTAATTGCTAAACAAAATAATTATACCAAAATATTAGCGTATCGCATTTCTTTAATAGAATTACGAGGAATTGTTTATCTCCTAAAATAATACTTACACTTGTTCTAGGAATAATATTCGACTACAAGTTAAATAAATTGGTAGAAGTATTAAAAGCTTGTAATATATAATTTTATTTTCACAAATTCATCGTGAAATACGAGCAGATTGATTTGAAAGAGAGAAAATAATTATGATGTCGTATTGAATAGTATGGTGAAAAATCTCTTAGATTTGCGCGCTGCGCCTGTGTATATACGGTCGATGGCAATAATCAATCGAAAAAATTAGATTGAAGTCAATCTGGATTGTTTTCTACTTTTCGATTGGTCTCTTACCATGTTGCCATAGTTTTTTCACTACTAAGATTGATTATTGGCAATATAGTATCAGAAAAAAAAATTGAGCTGTCGATCTAAATCGGCAAATTTTGGATTGGGATTGTTTATTGGCAGCGGCTGATAGTGTATCTGTATCTGTATCGGCCCATATACGTCCCACTGCAGGGTACGGGCCTACTCTACAATCGAGAAAACGGTTGAGAGTGGTTAGGCCATATAGTCCACAACGCTGGCCTAGTGCGGGTTGGCGGACTTACATACCATAGAAATTCTTATAAATCACTATGGTATGCAGGTTTCCTCACAATGTTTTCATTCACCGTTTTTAGTGCGTGGTGATTGACTATCAATACACACATGACTCTGAAAAGTCAGATGTCTGCCCTGGGATTCGAACCCGCGACCACCGCGAACATGTTGGCAGCACGCACTTCTGATAGTGTATAGCAAGCTAAAATTATCTTGATCAGTTTATATGTAACAATCTATTGCCGATAGATATTCCATTGGTACTGTGCTGAGGTTTATTTTGTTCTAGTTATTTTTATCGATGTGATTGTTTAGCTTATGCTCATTCTTGTTTAAAGGCATATTGTGCTGATATTAGGATTTTTTATTGCAATAAATGGCGATACGAGATTGCTGTTCGCCTGATGATAAGCGATAAAACCCAACAAGTCCTTGAATTACAAAGCAATGCTTGGCATTCCACTGCGCCCGCCATCCTGAGGCAGAAGATGTTAAGTTTCAATATGTCCAGTAGTTATTCTAATAGTAGATAATCGGCACTGTGACTCAATTTGTTCCGCCAACGATCGTTTATTACTTATAAAAAAAATCAAACTTGAAGTGAGGGTTAATATGTGAATTTTATATACATTTATTTAGTTTTGCCCTGGTAAATTTACGGGACGGAAAATTTGACAAATAGAATTAGGTTTAGGGCGGAAGGAAGAGGGTTGGTAATGAAATATTTTACCCCTAAATTTTATAAGTTAATACCATCCAATTTTGAATGGGTTTCTGTCCCTAAAAACCTTGTGTAATCTTTATATTTGTGGCTTTTATAGTGACCGTGTTTTCATTCGCTGTTTTTGAATAAACATAATATTTTTTAGTGATTAAGGCAATGAGTTTGATCCCTGCAACAAAACAATTAACTTTGTATTTCTTAAATATTTATTTCGAATTTTCAGTTTGGTTAGATGCATCTTAAACAAATAGTTTTTGATACCTGTACGACTTATGTGGCCTACAATAAAATGTATAGCATTGTACAATTAGATTGAAAGACACTAGGATACAAATGTTGTATCATAGCCCAATCTTCAATTTTGCTGTCGAGCGATAAGACCGACGTTTGTACTTATTTAGATTATTTCTGTATAGTTATATTGTTGTTAAGAATAAAGATTTAAATAAATAAATCTTCAATATTATCTCTACACAGCTCTTAATATTGCACAATTACAATACGTATCTTACATTAAGAATTACATTGATTGTTGTAATATGTATTTTTCTACTAAGTCATACAAAACATTAATTTGAAACATTAAAACGTTGACAAAATAACTTGGAACAATACTGGAATACTTTTCTTTGTAAATATTTTCGTGACATTTTATTTGTTTCGTAAGAGGAAAGCACTCAGAAATCTGCCAATGGGGCGGACGGATAAATATTTTAATTTCGTTAAGCTCTCGCTTTACCTCCATCCTCCTTTGACGTCAATAACAGATTATTAAAATACCTATTTTCAATTGTTTTGACACGATTAAATATATTTCGGCTTAGATTTAGGCTTTAAGTTATAGAAATATTCTAAAGACGAGAGTCTTTATATTATTTCATTAAAATCTTCAAACAGACAATACACTCATGACTCCATGAAGTCAGAGGTATGCCCTGGGTATTAAACCTGCGACGACGGTGAACATTCCGGCAGCCGGCATTAAATAGTGGACAATAACGTGGTGTAGTGAGAGCTTTGTTAATTTAAACACCAATTAGTTTGTGAGAATTTGATAAGCCACAGTGAGACGAGATCTGTTAAATAATTCATTCATTAAGACAAGCACTAGAACTATAAATCTGTGGTGAGAATTTGATGTGGACTGTAATTAGCATTGATCACATTTCAATTGGCTGTATAACTTTCCTTTGCGTAGGTACTTAAAAAAAAGCAAAAATCGTATTGCGTTCTGCCTTAGCTCAAAAGAGTTCGTATACCACATAATCTATGCTCAGCTTACTAGATTTCACCGATAATAAAACGCAAGACCCTCCACTATCATCAACCTCAAGGATAGGTTTCTATTACATCTAATTAAACTTTTATCCATCGTCGTTTCGCGCTCTTTGTTCCTCAATTTTGAATAAGTTTACGACATAAAACAGGATTCTTACCCTTTGTGTGTCAAGGCGTTAATTCGAGACCTAGTTTCATAGACATTAAGCTGCGAAATTGGCTATGGTTAACGAGTGCGAAAATAAGTGTTTATAATTATTAAGTTAGCGTTGAATTTATTAGATTAAAATGATAAAGTTGCGATATATTGTGTCTTTAATTGTTAATATTGTGCTTTATTTAACTAAACACATTTATTTTGTAACTGTTTTATCGTTTAAGGGCGTCGATAGCCGTATTAAGAGTAACTTCCACTCTCACTAATATTCCAGCCTAGTGTACATATATTCGCTTTTAGAAGTACTTAAGTATTTATAGATTGCTCTCGTTAATGCTAAAATAATACTTGTGTACTGAAAGCAAATGTAATGAAATATTATTTTTGGATTCTATACATTTATGGCTGTTGCCACGAAATTGATTTAAATAGTATACTTGATACAGCGTGGTGGACTATATGACCTAACCACTCTCAATCGTACTGTCGATTGTAGAGTAGGCCCGTGCCCTGCAGTGGGACGTATATGGGCTGTTGCCTGTTACAGATACAGTATACTCGATACCTTATATTATTTTCGGACTTTGTAATCAAAGAATAAAAAAACTAGAAAAATTAATTCAAAAAGCAAGCATACATATTTAAATACTTATGATTTATAAACATTTTAAAACTGTAACTTACTCGTACACAGTTTTAAAACTCATTTTAATTATAGAATGTTTTGTATTTTTTACTCAAATTAAATTCAAAAGTCGTTCAAAAACGACAAAAATATTGATAACTATCCTCCGGTCCTGAAATCTTAGCAATAATTTCCATGTGTTCTAATTTATCGCAACATCTTTAACCTACTTTCAATGTTGATGTTATAAAACAGAGCCATTCGACAGAAATGACTCAATTTCAATAAGTCGTAACCGTTACTTTTACACGCAACATAACACCCTTTAAATTTACAACCTATAAAACATTAATATCTTTGAAACACTCTACCTGCGATGAAGTTTAAATAGATTTTTTACTAGACAGTGATTGTAGATGGAGAAGATTTGAAAATAACTACAACTTTCAATATATTTAGTTTACTGGTGGTAGGTCTCTCATATGTGAGAGGCCATCTGGGTGGGTACCACCGTAGTGTGTATTTCTCCCGTCAAACAGTAGTGTAAACGCACTATTGTGTTTCGGGTTGAAGGGCATTGTAGCCAGAGTAACTACTGGACATATTGAGACTTAATATCTTATGTCTCAGGATGGCGAGCGCAGTGGAGTGCCAAGCATTGCTTTGTAATTCAAGGTGTTGTTTGGTTTTGCTACTGTTCATGAGCGGTCGTATCGCTTACCATTAGGTGAACGGCATGCTCGTCTCACCATTCATAGCAATAAAAAATAAATAAAAAATTTATGAAACTTAACATATCACCTTGAACGTTATCACGTTAAGCGCCAGTTGTGAATCATGAGGCCGCGGGTTCTATCCCTTTATCGAGACAAATATTTATGTGATCCACAGGTATTTGTTTCGGGTTGGTAACTTCTGATACCTATAATACAAGACTCGGTCTTAGTGTAGGGTCAGGCCTATGTATGTCACTGTGGGGTGTTATAATTTGTTATTTATCTATTCACTTAATGGAAAGTTTACATTAAGTAGATAAATAAATAACAAATTTATTTAATATAACAAATTTATTAAATATAATTAAATATGCAATGAAAAGTTGCATATTTAAACCTCTATAAGACACATTGTAAAAGTATATTTTAAGTCAATCACATAATAATAAAGACTGACAAAGCAGGAGACCGGGCTCCATGGCGTACCTTGGGAGAGGCCTATGTCCAGCAGTGGACTGCAACGGACCGATGCTGATGAAATAATAATAAGATTGAATCTGATCACACTACTAATAATCTAATTTATGTCTTTCTAGAGTACGGGTCTATTCTATAATTTAGAATTCTAAATTAAATAAAAAGTATTCAAGCCATTATTTCAACACTTACTTTACAAAAGAATACCAAATTACGAATATTTTGTAGAAAATTAGTTGTGCTTTCACGCTGCCAATTACTATGAGACTAGACGAATAAAGTCGTATGTGTACTTAGGACAGACATTAAGAGACCCTTTATTGCTGAATATATTTTCGTATACGAGTATAGAACGGAGGCTTACCTCAAAGACTGAATGAATCCAATGAAATGTCTTTTTATTAATGTTTTGAGAGATAAAATTAACTCATTTTAAATGTGTATTAGTTTTTGTGAACAAATTGTGATATTTATTCTATTAAGATTATCATTTTAATAGTTTTTACTATAAATATTAGGCAGTCTTATGTAATAGTATATGAGTACTGTTTAAAAAAACATACATACATACTATTTAAAAAAATGTCGCAAACTGTGTAATCTATACGGATATCGACTAAACTTACTTAAAAATCAAGTGTTTTTTGAAATGTCCTCTACATTGCAAAAAAATTATCAGTGCGCATGGTACAGGCACACGGGATATCTATGGAGTGCGAGGGAAGATGAAGGAAAACGGGATTGTGGTGCGATACCGCTGTTTTATATTGCAAATATTTTGTAACATCATAACTAAAAGAGACGTCGAGTCGAAGTGATAAAATTCTTATTAAATTTCTCATGGATTTTTCTAATATTCATCTTGAAAATTGCAATAGATAGTCAACTAGAGCAGTATCTGTCTGTATCAGCCCATATACGTCCCACTGCAGGGCACGGGCCTACTCTACAATCGACAGTACGATTGAGAGTGGTTAGGCCATATAGTCCACCACGCTGGCCTAGTGGTAGAGCAGTATACAATATGTTGAAATAAACATTAATAAGTAAATTACAGTATAATGAAACCTACCATCCAAAGCTTTGAATACGTGTTTCAATATAAAAATAAACATAAGCGATAATACTTTCATTGTATGTAAGTGACTTTAACGTTGGAACCAAGTAGCATTTTAATCTCTCCCCGGGGTGTCTGACGAGGGTCCAGTATCGACAGGCTATTTTGCAGTCCACACGAGCTCTCGACGTCGTTAAGGTGAGACACGTTTTATATGAGTACGTCTTAATATGTTACAAGCGCGCTTAATGTTGCTTGAAACAATTTATTTAGAGTGACGCTTCAACAAAGGATTGTAAAGATATATTAGGTACTTAATTTAATTTTTTTATTGCCATTTATTTTTAAGTTTATTTATAGTCGTATATTATATATCGTTGTATGCATTAATGGTATTAACTCTCTCAAATTTAATTAATTAACCACGCTGTAAATTTTTGTTTATAATAGCTCTATCCATTTAATCCGTGTTTGGCATCTTTTGCTGTTTGGCTGTATTTATGTATTTATAATACATGCTCGAAACCTAATTTACATAGACAAATCTCAAAAAGGAATATACCTATTTGGAGTAGTATGACAAGTTTCCATTGTATGCCACGGAGTCTCTCAAACACCTCACAACTATCTATCAGGTATCTATCTCTATCAAGTAAAAGTAAAATTAATTGTGAACCGTAAGGTCACAATATTATATGGTGAACTATACATTTAGGAAGGGGTGTCGAATATTTCCAATAAGTGTGGCGTTACGTAGTGTGCACGAAGTGTCCTTTGCTTTCAGACGCCGGACGTAGCTTGATGTATCGACAGACCCGTGTTTATATACTCGTGACCGAGCTTCTTGTAACGCGAGCCTTTTGTGGCGTCAACTGATGTATGTACATATATGTGACGTGAACGTTTTAATAGTATTTGAACCTTGTGCTGAAATCTTTATTGTTGTGGACCAAGCGTTTGCGATAACAGTGTTTTGAGGTTTAAAGTTTGAGTAAAATATAAAATATACGCGTTGAGTGATTTTTGGTATGGGCAAATTTATTTATCAAACAGCCAAATTAAAGTGGGCAAATTATGTCTGTCGTATGTCAGGCGAGCTACAGGTTAGGATTGCTACTGAATCGGTTCTCCAAAATATGGAAAGGTGGTACAGTCATGGTAGACCGCGCAGAAGGTGGATAGATGACTTGGACCATTTTGATAACAACTGGCGGATAAAAGATTTGCATAGAGGGTTGAGTAAGGAGAGGGAGGTTTTTGCATGGGGCTGGTAAAGGCTAGGAAAAAATATATATTGGTGCACGTTATGCTACTTTGAAAATTAAAGTTGGGTTTAATTTACATTTCTTAAAGTGAAAATTTGTTATTGTGTATTTGCTATCAATTTTTTAATAGTATACTAGTAAGTATTGGTGGTCTAACAATCCAGGAGTCCTGTCCTATGTGAATTATTTGATTAAACATTGTTATTTCACAGTTTTTATTTCTATTGCTACCTTTAGTCTTCATGATAACTTTTTTAAAGTCTTTTTCGAATAAATATACCAAATGAATTGTTTTTGTCTCTTGATCTTAGAATAAAATCGTTGTAATTAAATTCAGTTATTTAAACATCAAGCTATTAAAATGGGGTAAGCAATTATTTTTATGAAATGCATGGCTTCTCATATAGGTCACGAGAAGCCTTTAAACTCTTCCTTAAAATCTTACAGACTTTATTATTAATTAACATTTCTAAAAATACTTACTACTTGTCACTCAAGGTGACCACTGAAAACCAGCGTTGTGCTGTGGCTCGCGCCGCAGTACAACATTAAGCTGAGTGGTCACCTACGTGTCACTTTTTTGCGACGTACAAACTTTTTATTTTATTTTATTTTATTAATTTATGAATGGTGTATGTAAATTTGTGTTATATGAGTGTGTGCGTTGTAATAAGTGACAAATAAATGTGTTTTCTTTCTTTCTTTCTTTCTTTCTTACTAACCTGACTAAAGTGGGTACTCAATCAGCTGATTTTATGTTGTTATATTTACATATATACATACATAAACTCACGTCTTTTTTCTCAGAAGGGTAGGCAGGTACAAATTGCTAACTTCGGACTGATAGTGAATAGAAAAAATTAATATCACTTTGCTCGTCTCGTGATTCGATCCCGTGACCTCAACTTTGCAATCATACTGTAGCACAACTGCACCACCAAGTCTTATTTATCTAATAACTAATTAATATTTATAATCTTATTTAAGATGTACAATAAAGAGTAAACATAAATAAACAAATAGCCGCTATAGCTACGTATCCTCGACCGATCCCAATCCAGTAAGAACCAACAAAAAACCTTTCACACTGTTTCACGAGCGCGTTTACCGTCCCAATTCTCTATTTACGCTCAACACAAAACTGTGCAATAAAAAGGAGCACTTACAATAAATAACATTAGCCGTAGCGATTTTATTTAGAACGTAGTTCCGTCTGTACCGTCCTCACATATGCAATTACCACTCGGCGACGCGTTTTATTTGTACTACGTAAGAGATCTTTGATGTTTCTGTAGGAGTGTGTTTGTTTTGGAGAAGTTTGGTTTTTATTTTTTTTATATATAGCCGTTTTATTAGAAAGGCATTCATACAAATAATGTAATAGAAGATACAAATTATTCACGGAGTTATACATACCGATTGCAGATCATTTGTTATTTTCACATGCTAAAGAGAAACCGACAGGAATCTAGTTACCGAGTTATTAACGTTAATTATTTATTTACTTGAAAAATATTACTATAAAATGGTAATAATCATCAGAATATACTATTATGAATCGATTAAAAACAATACCATAACACATATTTTGTAAATGGAGATATTGTGTTATGTGCAATAACTTGTCATAAGATATATTTAATAGCCTAAATATGCGACAAAAAAATATGTTCAGCCTTATTAAAGTATAGCAGTGGGCAGCATCGGAACTGATGATAGATTTCCATCACCAATACGACTAGTCAGCGTGTGTGAGTTTAAGATTTTTTTAGATAATGTACGCACAATGTCCTGAACTTCATAAGGCTGCATGGCAGACATTAGGAACTACGAATGTTGTTTTGACCTTGCAATTAAACATTGGATATAACGAAATGTAAGATTTTTATTATGTAAAAAATTTGGCAAAATACCATACTTTCGCTACCCAATATTTATATTTATAATACATAACTGTTATTGATTAAAATTGGAACTGACGCATATATGTATGCTCTTTAAAAATATTATGCTAAAATTGCACTATATTTGTTTTTGAACGAGCAATCTTTGTAGATTTATGTTGTAGTGTTATTGATAGCAAAGGGTTTATGTTTTTATATTTTCTCCCCGGGGCACACCTCATTTTCTCAGGATAAAAACTACACGCGTGCATATATTGTTTTCGCTGTTGTGAAGCAATGAGGTAATAAAAACAAGCTCATTTCTAAGATTTATACTATCGGTGAAGAAGTATGGCTGCATTTTCTTGATTTATTTTTTATATTCTGAATGTTCAAAGTTATTTTACAAGCTTTGGTGTGGAGTACTGAAAATGTTTATGAATAAAAACTGTTCTATAACTTTAGTAAATTAAGTAAAATATACAAAAATTGTAAAAAAATATGTGTGCGAGAAATAGCTTCCGAATATTGCATTGTTCTTATTTTACGTTGAGACCTCTCTCGAATAATATTGGTCGAATAACCGGCGATAATGAATATAAACTGGTATGTAAAATTTCAGTAGAATGAAGATATCACAAAAATATGTTTAGAAATAAATGATGTGAGCGGGAAATTGCCTCTGAACATGTGACATTGCATTGCTCTTATTTTACGTAGAGGTCTCTTACCACTAATTGGTCGAATAAACGGAGATTAGAAATAAATGTACCTCTTTAAATTCATAATGCATTTATTTATTTATTTAATCTTTATTGTACACAAACAAAATAACGTAAAAATATAAAGAAATAACATCTATTAAAAGTACAAAGGGCGGTCTTATCGCTAATAAAGGATCTCTACCAGACAACCTTTGGAGGGATATAAGAGAAGGAGAAAGAAGGGGCAGTGTAAAAAAAAGATAAGGAAAGCTCCAATAGATATACATTATTAAATAGATATATTTACAGTCCTGGTAACCTTTAAATCCCTCATGCATCTGGTACTTATCCGCAGTATCAAGCGCAAACGATCTGAGCATACAGTACTAAAACAATTATGTGGTTGGGAGTCAAAATTCGTGCAAGTCGTTATGTGGACAACATGTATTGCTCTGCGAGTCCCGACTTTATAGCCGTCATAAACGGACCATACATAAAAGTTTAGGTTTACGCCATTCGCTCCGGTTAACAAGTTGTATGTAATCGGGCTGTATACGCTGAAATTTTCGTGCTTTACTTTTGTACTGTGTCGTGTTCAAGAAATATAGCTTCGTTTTCTTAAGATAAGAAGGGTAAATGAGGAAGCAGTCCGTGGATGTATTGAACATAATGAGGCAAGGAAGATAATTAATACTATCTATAATATTTTTAAGGAGGGAACAGCAATGGACGTCCACTCACAAGGTGGCCAGATTTTGAACTTCCTAAGGCTGACGAAAGTTGATGGAATTTTTATTTCAAAATTCACCATACTATTTTTTTTTCTGGATGATATACCTTTTTCTAATAAATAAAGGCAGATTCATGAATAATATAATTCAAACAAATATACGAAATCGAAAGTTCTACCTCAGCCAATATACCTTCAACATCTGGAGCCCGATGGAATAAAAAAACGAAACAAATAAGCGAGTTATCGTAAGACGCAAAAAACAAATGTGCACATCTAAAGAAATTGAATTTCATTGAAAAGATCCGGACAAAGATTTGGCGGAATCCCCGGGGTGGGATTTAGAGAAATACTTAAAGTGGCTTACAGTCCGCGATTGCGTGCGATAGGCAAATCCCACGTTCGTCTTTGGGGCAATATAAAATGGCCCTAATACGGACAGTTTGGGTGCGGACAGCTTGATGAGCGACCAGCGATCTGGACCTATAAACAAAAATTCGGTTAAGTGCGTACTTGCCAAGAAAAGAATCAAAACTACAGGATATTCAGGTGGATTCCGAGTCTCTAAGCTTGGGTAGAAAAGGGTCAAAAGTGGGAAGGTAGATGTGAAGAATTGGCATTGTTGGATATTTTTATGCACAAGACTGCTCTTTTCGTATTTACGGGAAAATTATATATTAAGATGAATAACGTCCTATTTTTAGGACTTACTTCTCATTACCATTTTTGCAATGGCTGATTGAATAATAAGTAATTTTACATTTGGCATATGCAAAAATACATGACGTTTATTTGGAGACGGAATATGGAATTTCATTTAATTTTTGATGCACCGTAACCCAATATCGAGAATGTACTATATATTTATTATTTCTTCCAATATAGATTTAAATATATAAAAAAATAAATAAATAAAAAACAATTTATATTTAGCCCCTCTTTTCTCACTATACCCACACCGTGACATTGACATACGTAAAACTAATTTCCATACGCCTTATGTTTCGAAAATACGTATTTGATACCGGTTTACGTACGTACTTATTCTTGTTGAATCCATTCTGATATTTATTACTACTTTAGTTAATGCAAGGGAGTAGTAATTTTGTTCGCTATTGAGGGTGGTTGGTATTTTACAAGCCAAATCTTTTTAATGGAACAATTATATTATATTTCATAGATAATATAGCACATGGGTGTTAATTGAATTAGAGTATAGAGGATATAACCATCAAATTTAAGAACTGAGAAAAAAAAAAGAAAGATTCCGAAGATTTTCGGCATATCTGACTAAAATCAGATAGACGATTAGATTGAAAAACGTTTATTCTTATATTACTTGATATTTACCAACACATGGTTTTGATGCATCCAGTATACTTTGCGGAATTAGTGATTAGGACAAGGTACGAAAAATTTATGACCGAAGACGCCCATAGCTTCACGGGTGAAGACTAGGCGTTAATTCGCGAATCTATTGGCTTGGCAGGTGCAGCCTCGGATGCCCACCCTCAAAGTGGACGAATGTCCTAATAAAGATTGTATTGCAATACGATCTGCATTTTATTTTAACAATTATTAAATTGTATTTATCTCTCGTTAATTTCACATTTGCTAAACCTTTCAATATTTTATATTGTTAAGTCAGGTCATCGGCCTGGCTTCAACCCACATTAATACCTTCAGGCCAAAGACATGATAATCTATCATCTATAATTAATCAAAATTCCACCCTCTAGGAATCAGAAACGCCTTATCATTCTACAGAATTGGACTAAAATTACTGAACGTTAGAAGTTAAAATTTCGCACAAAGTCTTCATTATGATCTTAAAGGAAGAATTTGTGGGAAACTCAATTGTTCGTCGGATTCAGACTTGTTAAAACTTAGTCAAGCGTTAATGTTATTATGAATTATGCCTTTTTTGCTGACTTTGTATTTAGACGGCTAGTATTTTAATCAAAAGCGGCTGTCTTAAATTATTCCGGTGCTAAGTTAATAACTTTCTATTAACCTTTTTTTCTTTTTACCATTTCTAAAAATATATTTTTATGTAATGTGAGAGAGAACTACTTACAAACTTCTGTTTGCTAATTTTAAATATTCAGTGGTCTCGATTTTCTTGTAAAAATCTATTATAGTTATCGTTCTTGGTAATGTAACTTATGATAATCTTGAATATATTTTTCAGATACATAGAATATCCTAAGAACTATTTTTATCATCTCAGTCTCATAAATACTATCGCAATATGAAAAAGGCTTAAAACTTAAAACTTAAAACACACAGTACAAACAAAAGGGTCAAAGCCGTGTACAATTATTTTACAGAAAAACAACTGGACTCAATTAGAAAAAATAAAGGAGTTTTTTACTCCAATTATACCAGAGAAAAAAGTCAGGAAAGGCGACACAATTACATCGCAGAATATTAATTTCGGGGCTCCATACAGCATTCTTTTCACATGAGCCGGGTACGGTGTGGACTGTGGAGAATAACACAAGCATTCCTTAGCATAATGGCAGTTCTGCGAAATAATTAAACGAGTTATGAGAGCCATTAATCGTGAAACGTTGCTTCGTGAAGGCATTGTGTTTTAAAGAATTTTTTGGAAGTAAATTTTAAGGTGCAACTCAATTGTGCAGTTTGAATTAAAGCATAAATATTTTTTATTCCTGCAGGTATTGTCTCGCTAACTGAAAAATGTTTACACGACTTTTGTCAATTAATCATAAAAGTGTATTTATGGTTTAAAATTATTCTATTCTTTTTTAACTTGCCTCAGGTATCTATAAAGGTTAAGTAACATACACAATGCTTTATATCTCATTATTCTAATTAAATAATCTATATAAATATATATCTATATCTTCTATATAATTTCATTATTATAATTAAATTACCTGTATTTTCTGGCGTACGCTATAAATACATTATTCATGTTTTATTATTAGGCTACGGCCAGCGTGGTGTACTATACAGCCTCTGTCATACTTTCACTGTTAAGAAGGCCCATGGGTTGAAACAGCAACACAGAAATATTTTTATATCTAAATTTTACAATATAAACGCATAATACCTTATGCAGCCAAAATGCCCTTTAAAATTCAGTTTAAGGGAATAAGCAATAGCAAAGGCACTCGGAACGTTTAGTCACGTCTCTGCAAAGCGTTCTTCATTCGTCCAATAAAACACCTGTTAAACTACAGCGCTCGCTTGACTATTTCCACGAACCTAGTGTTTAACTCGCAGCCTTTTGTGAGAAAACTTATATTATACTTTCATACATTTATATCGTTTAATCGCTTAGGAAATGTTCTTAGATATGAGCGTTTGCAGTGTATTTTGTTGATTTCTATTCAGAGTATCGGATATCTAATAAAATAAGCTAAGTTGTCTGAACTAAAACTTAAGAAATGGTACACCTTCGTCTCGCATTTAGCTGCCTTAGCAGATAATTTTTCAATGGTTTTTAAGCGTGCACCTTTGCTGTAATATGGAACTCTGCTGTACATTTTCACAATGCTATGCTTATGGTTTAGGCTGTGATATGTTGCAATAAGTTTGTATTTTTTTTAAACATTCACTTAAAATTGGACACGAAGTGCAGGTGTGTTTATGTACGTATATAATTATTTTTAGTAGACAAATTATTAAAATTTTCTGAAATTGTCAAGATCAATGCGACAATTAATTGTGCGTTTTAATATGTGTATGTTTTTTAACTGTTTTTTTAATCTATGGAGCAAATGGATAACTAAATCAAATATACAAACAATTGATAAATTTCGGCTCAAAAGCAAGTCTGCGCAACAGTTAGTCTCACAAAAAAGACGTTATATTAATGAAGTTTCACAGTTGGACACAGTACTAAACTCCGAGTAACAAGTTTCTTGTTAGCTGCACTAGTTATTGAATACGCTGTCTGAGACGAGCCTTCGAAATGAGTTCTATCTCAAAAGCCGTGATTAAAATTTCGATGAATAACTGTCACGGCACAACTCGATGCGACGACTTTGTCAACTAATTTGTCTACAAACAAATGAGATTGGTGGAGACGGTGTTTAAATTAATTTTCAATTTCAAATCTTTTGTGAGTGATGTAATGACCTCTCAATATGGACGTCTGTATAATAAAACAAACAAATATTGTAATTAGAATTTCGACGTAAATATTTTTAGTTCTAATGTCTGGGGAATAGGCAAATTAAAATCATGTTTAGTGCTTGTATTTTATTTCATGTTTGTAAATATTAATTAAAATTTTAAGCCCGGTATTTGGGTTTCTCTTTGTTTTTACGCGCGTAGTAGGTGAATAATATATTAAAGCAAATAAAACAAAATTTCAAATTATTTTGGTAAGAACAACAAGGCGAATTGTAGTGTGAAATTAATTAATTTTATGAAATACCTCACCTCATTTATAATACTATTTAATATATGTATTTTCTAATTCATGGACTACATTACGTAAAGCTAACGAGTTTATTGTTTATTTAAATAAATGTTACATTTTGCGCTGCAACGAAACAAGCATTATATTTAAATACTCTCATTTGTGCTAATTGCAATTTAAAATAATTGTGGAATTGGCTTCAGAAACAAATACCTCTTGAGAACATAATTACGCTGTTCAAAGTTAACTTGACACCACGAGGCCAGAGCGATATTAACCGAGTTGTTTAGTATTTCAAATTAATGCTACATTTCTACATTTAAGGTATAAAATTGAATAAAGATTGTATTTTATAAACTGCCTCCGTGGCGTAGTTTTACTACCGGATCGGGCAAAGTGATATTAGAGCTTTCTATTTATTGTCAGCCAGGAATCAGAAGTTTATGCCTGATATGTCGATAGGCTCGCCCTCTATCATATAGTGGGAAGGAATATAGAAGGCGAAATGTGGTCCTGGTTCCACCTCTGCCTACCCTCTCAGAAAAAGGCGTGAGTTTACATTTACGTATGTATTTAATAAACCTGTTATTATTCAGTGAGTATTAAGTGGGTACCTTTTATATTAAATACTTTTAATGAGCCTAAGTAATACTTAACATCATTAAAATTCTCATTCTCAATTTAATACTCGTAAAACTATAAAGCATCACTAATGCCTTTATGGTATTTATAAAATATATGCAAAGAAATACGCAAGCAAAAGCTAAATGTACAAAGATCGCTGACATTTTTCAATTTATCTCTTTTAATATAGCAATGAAAAGGTTCAATTCAAATGTTTGGGGGCGAAATAGGATTGTCTATTGTATGAAACTGAATTTTAATATTAAATTAAAATATAAAGTGAAAGCAGAATAAATTAGATTTCAATATTTTCGGAGGTCACAGGACAGGTTTTTTTGCGTATATTTTCTTGATTCAGCAATTGCAAGTTCAGTCTGAAAGACGAACTTTTATCTGATGTATTCATAACATCCATTCATAGTTGGGATAAAAATATGTGTTCACAGAATATGAATTATAAATGTAAGAGTATAGATTGTCTAAGATCTTTTGGCGTCCGAATACGTTGTTGCCATGCTGTTGTCAAAATATTAAGAACAGTTTTTCTCTCTTCTCATTTTATCATATTTATAATTTATAAATTACGAGTATAAATGCATGTTGTTTATATTATGAACCATGTCTCAAATATATATTTTTATTTTGTTTATTTTAGTTCCAAATTTCACCACACGTCAATAGAATGTAGTTGAATTATAAATAATTCTATTATGAATTTAAATAACACATATTTTTCCATGTAAGAGTTCTGTGAACATTGTAATAGAAACATGGAGCTTTAAGACATAATCTACAATTGTTTTTATTTTTCTTTTAGTATATGCACAATAAAGATATAAATAAAATAATAACCTCTGTGGAAATCTATTAAGAACAATTTTAATAAACCATCGTATCTTATACCGCATAATACCCTTCCTAACAAACCGATTGTGTGTTATATTACAAAAAACATGAATCAATATTTGTCTATTATTATCTGCTCTTATAGTTCTTAAAATAATAATTTATATATAATAATTTATTTATATACGCAGAATACCGCAAAATTAACATTGCTTATTACGTTTTGACCGCTTCATTCTATGCGCCAAAATTTCATGAGTTGGTGTAATATTCTAAATACAGTATAGAAATAGAATACCAGGGTTCTATTTTAACTAGGCGGGAAAGCATGCAAGCTTGAGCAGTACAACCGGCTGCGTTTATTTTAGTGAATTTACATTTATATTACCTGAGTTAGTCGGGAAACGTACTGCGCGACGAAACAACCATCTAAACGTGAGAATTTTCCGCTTCCTCAACTCTAATCGGAATTGTACTTGAAATTGACGGAAACAAGTCGTTTGTACAAGTCTAAATGCATGTGAGAATCGACATCGAAATAAAATTATAGCTAGGTAATAGGTTTTTTATACAATAGGTCCTGCAAAAAAGCAAACAGGTCACCTGATGGTTCGTGATCGCTGTCGCCCATGAACATCCACAACGCTTGGGTCATATGAGTTGCCGGTCCATCATATTGAGAGCGGAGTAGCAAGGCATAAGACTGGGCAGAGAGCAATCTCACTCCTCACACGAAATGCGACAGCAAAGTCAAGTGACAGAATGATGCCGCCCCGGACGAGTCTGTCATACTGAGTCATTACTGACAAAAGCGTGACTCTACCACTTTAAAATTATATATATGTTTCTTGTATTATATATATGTTTCTTCACGTTTCTATAATGGTTTCTAGCTTCTCTTGATAAATTCAAGTCAAAGACTTGAATGTTTTGTTGTAACAAATTATAGCGACATTTTTTTTAATTGTAATTACCAAAAGACAAATGAACACGTAATAGATGTATCATAAAATAGGAAAAAAAATCGGTACATCTACAATCATCATCCATCAACCGCAGTGTTTACAAAACAAAGTTGTTAGCATATAAAATCGTTATTACAGTAAAAAATTAAAAATAAATTTTGATATGCCATAGAGGCGGTCAGACGACGTACTAAAGGTCGCTGGATGCAGGCTGCCTCCAACAAGTCACTGTGGAAATCATTGAGGAAGGCCTATGTTCAGCAGTGGACTTGGCATGGCTGCTGGATGGACGGATAGATGGATATTAGCAAAATATATTGTATTTCTAATATGTATAAGAAAAATCTTTTTTACATGCCTCATGTTGCGTCGGCTTATTAAGAGTTTAAAATTAACTTATAATCCTATTGATTATACGTTAAATTCCAGTTTGAGAATAAAGGAAATATTAAAAAGCTGATACATATAAATGCGTGTTTTATTGAGCGGGATCAAAGAAATACATTTCTGATACAAAATTAATTGTATCCGGTGAAGATCAAGAAATCTACACCAAGTAACAGACGGAACTGCCTTTAAACAAGGCGCCCTAGTGAATAATGCAAACCTATCCGTAATAGTAGTACATCGGTCTTGCTTTTTTGTGTGAGATAGAGACATTTTAGCATCTGTGAACAGCGCGGGATCGGAGATACCCTTGCATTATTCATTTACCGCTCTCATAACTTTGCTAACAATTGCGAACATTCTATCTTACACAATGCTGGAAAAATACGTTTCATCCCAACGAACAATATAATTATTATTTAATTTGCTTCTTTTTATTCTGTTATCCCGGCCCGGATACGAAGTTACCGGCAGTTTATTTTTTTGTTTCGATCAAAGAATTACATTTTTTCCAGCCGGGTTTTCCGTCAAAATGCTCCTTTCTTCTTGAATGAGAAATAAGGATGAAATTAAACATTTTTTTATTGAGAAATTTAGTTACTTTACAAAATGTAAATTGTACTTTTGTTGGACTTCCAATGCGATGCTTTATGTAAAATATGAACGTTGTTACTAGATGAAGTAAGTGCTGGAACGAACTTTCTCGTGTATTGTACAGATGCTGGCAGAATAAAATTTACAAATATAAGAAAAAATAAAAATATATTCAAAGATGGAACGTTTGCCGTAGGCCGGTTTCATAAGTTGGTGCCATAGTTGGAGCATCGATTACCAGTCGGTTTCAAGTGGCGACGGAGATTGGTCGGAAAGGCGTAGGGAAAATGGAGATATTCCTAAAATTATGCATACATTTTATAGAGTAAAGAGATCCCACACAATATGCATGTTATGAATAAATTTAGAAGCGCTTGTATACATTAAAGTAAGTGAAGTAATTTAAGTAAGTGTTAATATTAGGGCATAATTCTCTATTTTAATGGATAACTTCTTTAACTAAATAATAAAAAACTAATTTTTGTGACGTCTTAGTGTGTGATTAGGATGTGGTGAAAGACTGTAATCGTATTTCGTTGTTGTATTATAGTAATACTGCTTCGGTGGTGTAGTCAGATTTCGGTACGGTTACAAAGCTGATGTCTCGGGATCGAATCCCGGGTCGGGCAAAATGATACTGGATTTTTCTATTCATTTTTAACCAGGAGTCAAAAATTTATGCCTGATACGGCGATAGGCTTTCCCTCTATCACATCGTGGGACGGAACATACAAGGTGAAATGTGACTTTCCAGGCACCTCTGCCTACTCCTTTTGGAAAATGGGTATGAATTTATGTATGTATGCTATGAGCCAATAATTGGTATGAAATGTTGAAGGCTTCAAAACGGTGCCAAGCAATTTAAGAACGGTAGTAGCCTGTCAAATTCTAAAAGGTATCTTTGTGACGAGGTAATTGAAAAAGGGATCGGCTGTCGGCTATCACCTGTCGTTCTGATTGAGGCGTGGGGTTTGACGGCATCCAATCGATCACGGGTGACGCCTCGGTTCCGTATCACTTATACTGTGAAATGCGCGAGCAGGATTTTTCATTGCTTGTATGTTATTGAGCAATGTTAATACATGTACGGGGTAGAATGGGATAGAGTTCGAATTTATTAATAGATAACGTTCTTTTTTAAATTTTAGTTCCGGCAAACAAGTGATTGCCCTACGAGTGATTGTTTACGATTGTCTATGAACATTTACATTTGGCTCACGTCGACTTTAAGTTCTTCGAATAATATAATTATAAATGTAATTGAAGACTGACTCTCCTATATACGACATGAAACACATTTTAATATGGTTTCAGGTCTATCTATCTGTGATTGTAGATTGTATGTATTGAGGAATGAAGGTAATGTAAGTAAAGCGTCATTTCTACGGGTTAAATTTCTCGCGGCGAGAATCGTATGGCATTATCCATCGCACGACATAAACGCCGTACATTATTCTTATTATAATCGCATATTCGAGGAGAGAACCTCTCCGTGTAAATGGGGCTCAAGCAAAAAACTTGATACTGTGCCCACGGCACATCGACACCAGCACGAATAATGGTCACAAAGTATTGTGTTGTGTTATAGTGCTGAACATTTAAAACCGACTAAAATCGCATGGACTTGGACATAGTTATTTTTTGAATAAGTTATATGTTTATTTTTTAAACATAGTGTAACAATTTAGAGTGTTGCGAATGTTTCGTGAACCCTTATAAAAAGGGGGCTACTACTGTACTATATCTACGGCACATCAGTATAGTCCAAATCCTTATATCGAATAGACGTGTTACGGAAAATTTGTGTTTTATTACAATATCCAATTAGAGCACACATATAAGGCACACTACTAACTGGCCTTATTACATAGCTGTTAAAGAACCATTCGCCTATTTTTCTTAAGAATCTTCACAGACGGATATACAATATACCTGAGTAGTGAGTAGAACGTCCGTGAATAGCCTTTAGAATCGACAGTGTATCGTCCATTCAACAGCTGACAATGTGCACCCAAGATCTTATGATTGAATACACATTCAGACCGATAGAAAAGCGAAACGTCTGATGTTTAAAATTCTTTTATGGATTTAGATGGATAAAAATATATTAGAGGTATTTTTTATCTTTTATTTTTACAAAGTTATTCATTTTTTTCGTACTGTCGATTGTAGAGTAGGCACGTGCCCTGCAGTGGGACGTATATGGGCTGATACAGATACAAATTCATTTTTATCTAAAATATTATTATAAAGTTATGATTAACGAGAAACAGAATTGTTTTGGTTAAATATAATTCCCTGTTTTAAAAAGAAATTAATACATTGGTAGGTCTCTTATATGTGAGAGGGTGCCTGAGTATGTTATGCCAAGTATTGCGTTGTTTAGTTTTGCTACTGTACATGAGCGGTCGCGTCGCTTACCAACCGGCAAGTGGAATGCTGTCGCCATTCATTGCAATAAAGAACATCAATAACATTATTGACAAATGTTAGACACCCCGTTTGGTGCTTTTACAAAACCGATATTTAACCCCATCACCCAAAAAGCGCACGAGCTAAGCACTAAAAACAACATCGTTTTTCCATTCCAAACACAATGTCCTCGGAGCAGGCAATAAAAACAAACACGAAACGTAAAAATCACATGTTAGCGTGAACTAATTCAATTGATTTATTTCGCTGCAAGTAATCCCTTTAAAAGCTTCGCGATTCGTTAGCTTAAAAGCAAAGTGTGCTAACAAAACATTGGAAAAGGCTATGGAACGGTTATTTAGAAACAATTAGGGCGGCGGCGTAACGACCGATTTGGGGACACCTCGTCGAACAAAAGGGTCCCTCGGTGGCTTAGTTGTGCTAATTGATTAGAGACTTCCAGTGTGTATTGTGTCTGGGGACTGTGTAGTGATTGTGATACACATGATTGGGAGTTAAATACGCAGTTGCTTTGTAAACATGGCCTGCATCCTCGTGACGTAAATGGACTAAACCCACTGTTTACTGAAGTTATTTTCGGCCACAGTAAAAGCTTATTGCTGTCAGGTATGATTATTTATATCGTCTATTAAATTTTAAATGTAACAAAAGAGCTTTAATAAAAGTGGTGTGAAAAGTAGAATTGTGTGTTTATTAAATACATACACAAATTCATACCTTTTTTCCAGAAGAGGTAGGCAGAGGTGCAACCAGTCTACTCAAAGTTCGCATGATGGAGGCAAGCCTATCGCCATATCGGGCACACATTTCTGACTCCAGCTTATAGTAAATAGAAAAATATCACCTTACTCGACCCGGGATTCGAACCGGAGACTTCAGCTTCGCAGTCATACCGTAGCTGCGCCACCGGGGACTGCCTTGATGTGTTTATTACTAATAATATATTTAAGTTTTTTAAGGTCCACCCATCCACATTAGCTCAGAGTGGTGAACTATGGGTCTAAAATCAATTCATGGCAGAGAAACTCCGAGCCTAATAAGACGTTTATAAACTGATTTGTCAATTGTGATACAAACCACTTAAAATATTCCGCTATATCGAAATTTTTTGCTCTAAAATATTTTTAATCAGATACAATTTAATGCTTTGCTATTTTGTTATCAAATGCTACCATAAAAGACAACATTGTGTGATTTTACAACTTCGGATATGGGTTTCTGAAATACGTGTTTCGATCGTAAAACGTCCCCTCCGATAACTTCGTACAACGTCGCATTTTAGAAAGAAGTAAATACTCGTAATTGTGTTGTTATCATTGTCTCCTATCTTTGTTCTCAAAAAAATTGTGGAAACTGCAACGGGTTTTTAAAAAGCAATACAAAGTTATTATCTTATCTTGCTTGATTAACACTTAATGACATAATCTGCTCTTACTCGTGGTAGGTCGCTCATATGTGCTCATATGTGCCTGAGTATGTACCATCGCAATGTCTATTTCTCCTGCCAAGAAGCAGTGTAAATGGATTGTTGTGTTTCGGTTTGACGGAAATTGTAGCCAGAATGGACATATTGAGACTTAACATTTTGTCCCAGGATAGCGAGTGCAGTGGAATGCCAAGCATTGCTTTGTAATTTAAGCACTTCGTTTAGTTTTGCTTCTGTTCATGAGCGGTTGTATCAGAAGGCTCAGTCTGCTTGGTGATAGTCGTTTTCTCTCTTCTTATTATTTGTTTGTTTTTATTTCATTTAATAAGTATTTATACAGAGTGGGTCCCTAATGTAGTAGTTTTGACTTTCTTATTATTTTCCAACTGGATGTCTTCTATCACATCAGTCGAAACAATAAAAAAAAAGTTAGAATATTATTTAATATATTTCCATAATACAACAGAGATTGAATTTAGTTTTGTATACAATTATTAATGAAAAGAGTGCACAAATGCAGGTCAGTATCACAATAAAAATGTAATCCGTAAAATGGACACAGTATAAAATAAACAAAAGCTTTTGAAAAGGCAACAACCATTCTACCCATTCATAAGTTTCATAATGGGAAAGAAATGCGTATAATAGCAAAGCCTATGAAAGGCCATATTATTTGTATACAAAAGAATAAAAGTAGGTAGTGCATAGCAATTTGGGAAGAGTAGTTATGCCATGAAATATGAAAACGGCCCGGTGCAAATGAATAAGTTTGTTGCATGCGGCGGACGCGCGATGAGCAAAATGTTATTGTTTATGAAAACAGACTGTTCTTGTACTAGACTTTATGACTTATGTATATTTATGTGCATTCTTAATAACAATTACTTCTTTATAAGGCAAAAGATAAGGCGTGATAAAAGATAGTGTCTTTATTAATGATTGCCTATTTAAATATGACGCTTACGGGAAATTCATGGGATACGAGTTTTCATATTTAAAAAGTGACAATAGTTTCTACCTCAGAATCGATTTCAAGACCTAAAGTAGCTTGCCATGTAATCTATTAATCGACTTTTAAGAGAAAAATAAATGAAATTAACAATCATATCGATTGTTCGAATTGGTGCAAGGACTTTGGTTAATAAGTTTCATAATTCTGTTGCTAAAGAAGAAAATAGGTACTATTTTCTTTCAATTTTGTAAAAACAAGGCTTACAGTTTTATCGACAGCACAATTGATTATTACATAGACGTTTGCTTAAAACGCGGCCAAAACAATCAACCGTATGTACAAATTACAACATACATTATTGTAGGTGTTGGAGAGTGACATAGCAAATCTCGTATGGGAGGCGTTCGCATGGTGGCACAAATGCCACGTCCCCCGAGCCTCGGAAATCATATTACGCTGTCTGTTCCGCTTGTTGTCAAATGACATAAAATTACGTTAGATCGTGGCTCTCGGGTGACGGAAGCGAATGCGTTTCTCGTCAATCTCACGTTTATTTTATGGATATTAAAATCATGCCAATCTGGGAAAGAATATATTACTTTACACATTTCAGTTCGTTTACTTATTAAGCGATTAATATTGCAAGTATAAAGTTGGGATATTTTATAATTGTCATGTCTAAGTAATCTGAATTTGAATACTTAAATATACATTATTTTCAACGCTCTGCATGATAAGACACTAAATTTTCGACACTTTTTAAAAATCCAATCTTAGTTTAATACTAAGAATCTTTTAAATTACTTTTATATTCCTATATTTTATAGCTTCAACTTCATAAGTATGGAACGTGATTATATTAAATCCCGATTGGCGATAGTTCTTATTTAAAAATCTTGTCTAAGCGGTACTGTGCGATGTTTTATATACAAAATAACTTGTAGATAAGCGGCGTGTGGTAATTTATGAATAGATTTACCGAGCGGACCCGTTGCGCATAGAACATGCCATTTCATCCAACTCTGCTTTGCCAATTTACATTTTTATTATCCAAGCCGAGCTGTTTGCTCTGTCACTGAAAACATTTTGCGGCGCTCCTTGTAACTTCAATTTTCGATATTAATGTACGTGGAAATACTGTGCATGACGTTGACAATTTCAAAAGATTATCTCGCCTTTTTCTGGATATTTCGGTATAAATGGAATATGGATGATATAGTATTGTAAGTAATTTATGCGAGCTTTTACGCTCATACTATACACATTTCTTAAAAAGTTATTAGACTATACGTAGATAAAAGCATATTTTGAGTAACAGACCAATTGATTCCACTGACAGACTAATTAATATCAAAGTCTACACAAAAGACCAGGAACATACTGGTTTTTTAAATCTTAAAACGTAAATAAAGTATTCCTATCCTAAAGACACCAACAGCAAACCATCGAAGTCCAATTTAACGCAAATAAAAATTCTAAATGCTACACAATCCTTTGTTGTTCAAACCCTCTAAACGGACCTTACATCCACTAATACGTATAAAAATCACAAATGCTTAGCTAGTAGCTGTTTACGTCGAATTAAAAAAGAAAATCACGGGAATAGTTCAATTTTTTCTTTTGTTTTGCATCGGGACTGATTAACGAGCTCACGTCGCCCTCTCGGGTGCAGTGACGGTTTAAATGCCACGCGCTTCGCATGCGGGGAATAACCATAGAGGTTTTATTCTACTCTAGTTGCTTTTTGTTTAGATGCTTCCGAAGGTTGATTTGTTGTTGTGTTGTTGGTACGTAGACACCGATTTGTGAAATGACTTAAATACATTTATTTCCTTAGTTATGACTCCTGCCTAGAATATAAAATTTAATATGAAAGTCGGGCGAAATGGAGAAGAATTTGCCGGAAGGCGGACCCTGGCACCGGCCGGGATCACGCCAAGTAGAATAAGAAGAAGAAGTTATGGTTCCTGCCAAGATCTTATGATTTTTTTTTATATAGCAGAACGTATACATACACATACTTTCTACGTGTGTGTCAAGCTTTTTTTATTAGGTGCGTGACAGATTATGGTATAAACTAGTATAATTCAAGTAAATTCTATTGGCGTTTGGAGAATTTGGGAACTACAAATAAAATTTAAAAAATATCCATTTACACGTTATCCACAACATACAACATACAACGTTATCCACGTTGTTTTAGATACGTGAAATATACAACTAGCATTTAATATTTATACTCGTGACCTAATAATATTAACATGTCCAATGAATAGAATAGAATATTAGGAGAGGAATACTGTTCCTTATATTTTGACAATAGCATGACAATAACGCATTCGGACGCCAAAAGATCCCAGATGTTAATATGTTACATTATTAAAAATGTCTGTCAGATATGTAAATAAATAAATAAATAACACCCAACAGTCACATACATAGTCCTGACCCCACACTAAGATCGAGTCTTGTGTCGTGGGTATCAGGAACTACGAGAGACTTTTCGGTCTCACAAACACCCAGACCCGGAAGAAATATTTGTGGGCCGCACAAACATTTCTCTCGGTGCGGGGATCGAACCCGCGGCCTCTCGTTTCACAGGCGGCGTCTAACCAACTGCGCCACGGAGGCTGCATGTAGATATGGTCTCATAAGAGGGCATTCTTTCTGCTATTAGATGATAGATATTGTGTCAAATACTAGCATCTTCATTCGATTGTAAATTGTTGGAAATGTTGCAAGCAGTAATATTCTATTCTCTATAATTAAATTGCTCAGACCCATGGGGCCTGATGGCGCAGTTGGTTAGGCTATGAATTGAAAGACTGCGGGTTCGGTCTCCATACCAAAACAAATATTTGTGTTATCCACAGGTATTTATTTCGGGTCTGGGTGTTTGTGAGACCGAAAAGTTTCTCGTAGGTTCTGCTACCCACGTCATAAGACTCGATATTAGTGTGCTATATGTGACTGTTGGTGGTATGAATTTAAACATTTTCCGTGTAATACGATTTTTTTAACATAACCAAAAATAAATCGTACGAAAATGTATCTTCATCAAGCCACAAAAAGTACTGAAGCATAAAATTGAAACGCACACAAATAAGCAATTATTATGAATGTCGTGCTTCATTGGACGTGACAAATGGTACTATGGGAAGCCACGGTCGCGTGCAAAAATTGGTTATTGCACAGTTTGACTGCCAGATTATGGATTTGTAATAAATAATACATGAATAACACCCAACAGTCACATACATAGTCCTGACCCCACACTAAGATCGAGTCTTGTGTCGTGGGTATCAAGAACTACGAGAGACTTTTCGGTCTCACAAACACCCAGACCCGAAAGAAACATTTGTGGGCCGCACATTTCTCTCGGTGCGGGGATCGAACCCGCGGCCTCTCGTTTAACTTCTCGATTATTTCGATTATCGATTACTGTTGGCAATAATTGATTTTTATGCATTCTTTCATAGGCAGAAAATTAAGTTTACAAGTTTCACAATTATTATTTCAACATCAACGAAAAGTTTAGTATTGAATTCGAATTATTAATTATATTCAAAAACTTAACCGAGCACCACTCAGAAGTTCATCAGAAATTCCCCGGTCAATAATTTAAAATACATTAGGCCTTGCGAAAAATATTCAATTTTCACCTAAATTAATATCTATTTCGTTTCAATCTTATATACTAATTATCTTGATCTGTAAAACTGCAATTTATTTAATCGGATTGCGAGCGGGTAAGAAAAGAACGTACGGAGAAGATTTAACTATCACTCAGTATAGCTGGAGATAATCTTCATTGCCAATTAAATTTGTATTGAGTCAATTTATCTAGGTGTTCTTTTGTGGCTCCATTCTGTCTTATTTTTCTCGTCGAAATTGCATCCAACACAATTATGACATAGAAATTAGTTTTGTTCTGTAATCTATTGCTAGTGATATGACTCAAGGGGGTTGATGTTCCGAAACGAAGTTTAAAAGTTCGGGTGTTCAAGTAAGGTAAAAGTTTATAATCATATTGGTATGTCGCATATTCTACTTGTATGTTTTGTGTTACTTGTTTATATGTATAATATATTAATGTGTGTTGGGAGTATCCATTAATTTACATTTTTATGATTATTTTATTTTATTTTTATAATTTTAAATTAATTTTTTTCTTTAGTCAAGCTCTATTCTACTTGGTACACTATTGACTGCCGTCTCTTTTTTCCATCTCTTATTGTCCATCCCAAGGTAGTCGGTAAGAGATTGACTCGAGCGATACGACCACTTTTTGTACTGCTATGTATTGTAATGTTCTGTTATTAAGTTTATTTAGTGTGCAATAAAGGATATAAATAAATAAATAAAATAAAAATAAGTTTTCCATTACTAAAAATCAATACAATATGATGCCTATCATTTTCTCCGAACTATGTCTATAGTTACGACGTGACAGACGATAGAAGATTCGAACATTTTATGGTGTATCTAGTCACATTTGTTCAGTAGTACGTATGACTTCCGAACATTCGATCTTCACTTAGGATCATAGAGTAACTCCCCAGGGTTCGATTACCTGGTTAGGTATGGTGACCTTTGTCCAATATATGGTAAATTTTAAACAGCTTGTATATAATTATAAAGGGTGTAGTTGTTTTTGTAATAACAATACATATTATAAAAGCATATGCTTCGTCAATTTTTCTGTAAAAAAAATATTGTCATATACAATACATAGTTAATTTTTTGTGGCTCACTAATAATAAAAACAACGCACAAAACTGTTGTTTATGCAAATATTACTTATTGAATTAGTCGCACAAAGGGAAAACATATTGGAAATTTAGCATTTATACCTATATTAGTCCTCCCACCAATACCAAGATTACAGGAATTTGTTCCATAGTCCCCGAAACTTTCATTCTTAAATTAGATTACCTTGATATTCCTTCAAGGCATTTCAATATCGTATTAGCAATTTTCTTTCTGAAAAGGAATCTTATGAAAGTTGCTAGCTAATCAGGATTTTGATGATTGAAGACAGTTACAGCAACTCTCTTGGTAATAAAAGACGAATAGGATTATATTCCAGAGTAAAGAAACTGCAAAATCTATTATAAAACTGAAGAATGAATTGTTTGAGCATAGTAATCTCAGGAATCCCACACCGAGAGAAATGTTTGTGCGGCCCACAAATATTTCTTCCGGGTCTGGGTGTTTGTGAGACCGAAAAGTCTCTCGTAGTTCCTGATATCCACGACACAAGACTCGATCTTAGTGTGGCGTCAGGACTATGTATGTGACTGTTGGGTGTTATTTATTTATTATTTATTTATAATTTCCATGTCGATGAAAAACGTAGTCAATTGACTAATACTATACGTAGCCTTTTCTCGAAAACTTTTGCTACATGTCTCTATCTCTCTCTGTGTTTTTCATCCTCAGGAAGCTATAGACCTCCTGCAAGGAAGTCCACTTCAACCTACAGGGCTAAGGAACCAAAAATTATTACGAATAACCTAAGTTACTCCCTTATAAAGCTTTCGATCCGAGTAATACTTTATACTCTGTACATAGAGCATAAATAAATAATATATAGTTTTTACATAATTACTGCACTGCACCTGATACGCAAATGCCGTCCAGGCAGGGTATAGAATGGCATCAGACGGTAGTCCCATGCCATTCGATACAATTATGACGGCCTGCTAAGATGCTTCTTCACACTACAGCGGAAGGACCCAGGTTTATAGAAAGAAGGGAACACGAAATAATATTCTTGGCACAATATTTGAACTATATACGAAGATAAATATTAGTGTTAAATATGTTTCTCTTAAATCAACTCGTCAGATTAATCTTAGATCTAATATTCATGAACCAGTAAGCTTAGGAATGAAGGTTTATAAGTAGGAAATTGAGTTATGCTCATAAAATTGTAAATTATTTGCGTTTAATTAAAGTAAGTCATCTTATTGTTAGCGTAGCGATAAAAGGACAAGAATATCTAAAGACATCAAAAGGCACTTCCTAAGATTGACTTTCCTTGTACTTTTAGTATACTGATTTACAAGTTTGTTCGACATTTATACCTATATTGTGTATTTATACGTGAAGTTTTGAAGTAAGTTAATGATTAAGTGCTATTTTTAACAATCACAATATTAAGGTTAAAGGTAACGAACGACGTAGAAAATAAATTGAGACATGTATTTTGAAAATTTTATGCTCAATTAATTTAGCATTATCCAAGATTAAGCTCGCCGATATCACATCGTGGGAGGGAACACACATGACGCAATGTGGGTGTCTTGGTAGAACTTGTGCCTATCCCTTCTGGGAAAAAGGCGTGAGTCTAAGTTATATGTTACGTTAGCCAAGATTAATTGAAGAATTTGATTAATTTAATCTAAAATAAAATATTATAATATTAATAATATATTAATAATAATATATTATAACATTAATATGGATTGCCTATTTAATAGTGTTAGGATAATGTCGCTTTTAATTTATTGGACGTTTCTGGAGATTAAATTTATGTTAGATCACTTTTATTTTAGGTACTGTACGATGATTTATATTTTATTACTGGAATTGATTGATTATAAGATTGTACGGTCCAACCGTACAATATTGCACTCTCAGCATTTTACACGATTAAAGCTGATACCGGTAATCGCTCCAGTTCGCGTACAGCTGAGCAACCGGTCGCGCGTGCTCCATCAATAAATCAATCATTAATCAATCAAATAATCATCAAGAAATCAAGCATTTATCAGTCGTATTCAAATCATCCTCATTTAGTGTGTTAAGTAAATAGTTGGACAATAAATAGTTAGACGTTACATGTGTTATCCTTTATCATCATAAAACTGACCTATAAGGTGTGTGGTGCTGAACCTAGACCGTACAAAGAGAAACTAACTGTGAGTGATAAGAACGTAGGTTCACTTCCCACACTTACACTTATGTTTGTGGTTTTCTTCTGTATCTGTATCAGCCCATATACGTCCTACTACAGGGCACGGGCCTACTCTACAATCGAAAGTACGATTGAGAGTGGTTGGGCCATATAGTCCACCACGCTGGTCTAGTGCGGGTTGGCGAAATTACATATCATAGAAATTCTGATAAACCGCTATGGTATGCAGGTTTCCTCACGATGTTTTCCTTCACCGTTTTAGTGCGTGGTGATTGACTATCAATACACACATGACTCCGAAAAGTCAGAGGTGTGCCCTGGGATTTGAACCCGCGACCACCGTGAACAGTAGCAGCCGCATCCGGTCCGTTTATCAACAGGCCACCACGCACTTTTTTTGTGGTTTTCTTAGAAGTTCAATATTTTCTCTAAAGGCGATAGTGTATCGTTTCTAAATCTGTAGTTGTAATTTGATGTCCGATATATTTCACCATAGACAGCCTCCGTGGCATAGTTGTTTAGAGGCCGGCTGTGAAGCGTGTGGCCGCGGGTTCGATCCTCGCACCGAGATATGTATTTGTGTGAGCCACAGGTATTTGTTTCCGGGTCTGTGTGTTTGTGGAACCAAAAAGTGTCTTGAAGTTTCTGATACCCACGACACAAGACTCAATGTCGTGGGTCAGGGCTGTGAGACTTTGGGTGTATTTATTATTTGTTTATACAGTACTTTTTTCATAATTCCATGATTTATTAACAAAATATCATTCACCGAGGTTCGAAAATTCATTTCTTCACCTCTTCCAGACATATTTAAATGCTAGGGATTGAGGCACAAGCATTATAGGTTCTCAGCGCATATCTCTATTGTTATTCGTGTATTTTTGTAATAAAATATTACCCATAAGCCTCATATAAATTGCCCCTCATAAGGAATGTTAGATCGTGGCACTACAACCACTGGATGTGACGTTTAAATAAAACTTGAACCATATTTTCAAGTATAGTCTCTCACGAATGGTAATTCAAGCGGGAGTAAATGGCACAAGTTCACAACTTGCCCCGGGGCTGTATTAAATAGGAAAAGTTTGTGTTAATATGACATATTTTTATATAGCCGTCTGTCGCTAGGGTATTTGAATATAGTCGGGAGAAAATCGACAACATCTATCATCTGGAGCTGGGCTAGTGATAAGAAAGCTGGAAATTATCTTAGGTCGGTTTTTGGAGGCAGAATGATCATTACTATGACAAATATTTTTGTATTCAAGTATTTCGCGGAAATATTAGTCGCGGTAGGTAGACGATAACCACTTGTATAGCTATGCTACTTTAAGATGATTTATTGGGTCTCAGGTGTTTTTTGTGACACGATCAGACTAATGATTGTTATTAAATTTCTGTGAAAGAGTTACAACATCCCAGTCAGGCTGATCTATTAACACCACAGGAAAAAAATGTGAATAACCCCTGTCACTTGATGAAAAATAATTCTTTATGTATCAATTGAAAATATGCTGTATGTAATAATATATGTATGTCACTTGTACCAATATTTATGTTGTGTAATTTCTAAATTGTCTCATCTCTCTAAGTCTCTAATCTCTGTATAGTGCAAAAAAGGATTAACTAAATAAATAAAAATGTGGCTTGATCACACTACAAAATCCCTACTCCGTAATTAAACCTAAATCTTGCAATAAAAATGTACAAACACATACTAATAAAATTGTATACAGCACTAGTATCACCCCAACTCCCAGCAGAGATTAAAACTAATATCCCCAGAGCTTGTAACGATAAACCGAATGTGTTTCAAGAAGCTGTAGCAAATTATGAGCGTCTGGTTTCCCTTTGGCCGTTTAAATAATCTCGGCGGGCAATAAAAGCTGGCCAAGCTATATATTCCGAGCACACGGAGCCCATTAGAGGGTAGTGCAAACATACCAGTAGACTAATGGTCTGCGCCTGGGTCGATGACATCGCGAGAATGCACTTAAAAGTGTTACATTGAACTGCAGTGGTAGCGAAATGTGAGAGGTTAAACTGGTTGTATGAAATAAATATATAGTTGTTAATAGAGATTAGACTGCCTCGGTGGTGTAGTCGTACAATTGCAACGCTAAGGTCTGGGGTTCGAATTCCAGGTAGGGCAAAGTTATATTGATATTGGATGTCGATATCGGAGTCAGAAATTTGCGCCCAATAATACGATAGACTCGCTCCCTATCATGTAACGTGGGCATCCTGGTAGCACATCTCCATTCATCTCCTGGAAAAAGGCGTGAGTTTATGTATAATATGTTATTTTAGTGTAATCAAATATATTTTAAGTCTAGAAAAAGCTTTTTTAATATTAAATGTGATATTAAAGAAAAGCGTTACTAAGACAAAACTTATTTCAGTGAAAGTTTGAGTTAAGAAAATGGCATGCTCATGCTGTTTTTTAAACTTCATATCTTATGCAATTACTTTAAAAAACAAACAACAGAAAATAACACACCAACAGGTACAGTAAAGTTCATTGCCACTTTAAATAGTTGCTGAGAATGCAAGTAAACACGCGGTAAATGTTTGTATAGCCATTCATTTAGCTCAAACGCGTTGGCCTGTGCCACTTTGACTGCGTATTTCTAGTGTAAATGGTCTGAGTGGGCTTATCTAGGCACCGTTGTGCATCGCATTTAAATAGTACAAGTGGCGCCCTCTTGGCAAAAGTTATTTGCTGTGTAAATATGATGTGAGTTTTAATTGTGAATACGGTTGATTTTATGGACTTGCATTTTTAAATTAAATTTAATTATTGTTTGCCTACTAATACTATTTATTTTTTAATCATTTTTTTGTAGACCAAGAAAGAATTCAAATGATATGCACCTAAATACACATTTATGGGAAGGACAAATGAATGGCGGTTTTAATGCACTTGGTAACTTCTTACAGGCAAGCTTGTGATCAGGGATGGATATAACGGAAAGGAGAGAGAAAAAGGCCAAACAATAAATAAATAAATTACACCCCACAGTTACATACATAGTCCTGACCCCATATTAAGAGACTTTTCACCTTGACAGAGACACCTAGACTCGAGACAAAAAAATCTATATCTATTTTCTTTTATAACAGGATAAGTCAGTTAATGCTTGTTTGCCTTTCTACAGCGTCAGTTACATTTTAAATCTTGTTTCCTAATATGCCGAAATCTAAAGGTTGTCTGGAAGAGATCGCAGTAACCGAAAAGACCGCCATTTTACTTTTTCTTTTAGTTTTTTGTTTATAATTATTTTTTATGAATTAAGTTACAATAAAGAGTGTTAAATAAATAAATAGTTAACAATCTTCAGGTAATGTAATGTCTGAACATGATTTAAAGAATATCCATGACATTAAATTATTACCACTAGTTACTGGTGGCGCTGAATTTAAATAGAATATTGCAGGGACAGCGCTCTAAGTTGACAAAACTTATTTGCAACGTAAATATGGGGTGACGAAGTTTTAATTAGAAAAACAAGTCCTTGTTACTAGTGTTTGCTAAGTAACAATATATTTCTTTGTTTACGTTATGAGACGGAGCTGGAATAGGTATTACTGTTCCCTATTTTATGGTAACCCTTGTAACAAAGGTTTTGGTGTAGCTTCTTCTTATTTAGGGTTGGTTTTCGTAACCTACTTTTGGGATAGATACGGAAATTTTATTTTGTATTAAAAATTATATGTATTATATTAATGTAAACATTTACACACTACTACAGCAAAGTTTCAGAATATTGTAATACCGATGAGCTTCCGAACTAACCAATTAAAAAAAAAACCTCCAGGATATTCAATACCAACGCTAAAATATTTATTCCGGTGCGTTTTTCAAACATTGCAATTGTATCATTAATGTGTTCTAAAACCACACGAATACACAACACCTAGAATTTAAACAAACATGTTACATACGAACAATATCAGAAAATAAAGCACTACAGATTGAAAATCACATACCTGAATACCGCAACCGACGCAGGTTGCCAACTAATGAACACATTATTAACCCTCACTCTATGAATACATCATAACTCTTCAACTTGCGAAGTGCAATTTCATACAAAATTCACTTACGAATCGAAACTTGCGATCCCGCGTGAATGTATAAGCGTTTTACTGAATTGCAACAGAATACGTAATTGTTTGTTGGCCGGGGTGAAGCAAGCCAAGTATCTTAGTAAATATTTATCCGGCGCAGGCAGAGTTTAATGATCGCTCCCGCTATGTATTGTAATGGATCGCTGATGATATGCGCATTTATATTGTGAGTTTCTGTTAACTTAGCTGTATATTTTGAAGGTTAAGATCAAATATTAAATATTAATTAAATATAAAGATGCAGATACTTTTTGAGTCCAGTCCACTGTAGTAACATAGAGACTATTTCACGTGATAACTGTTTAAAAAGATTAATAATATTTTATGTATACTCATCTTTACTACCATACTCTGAACTTCCCATCTAATTCCTTTGAGTATCGAGTATATTTTAATTGCGTGCACATCCAACGGGAACATCATATTTTTGCAGGATATAAAAGTAACCTATGTGTTAATCTGAGGTGTCAGCTACCTCCATATCAAACTTTCGCATTTATAATATTAGTAGGATGTGAGAGGCTACTTGGGTAGGTACCACCTTAATGTCTATTTCTCCTGCCAAATAGTGTAAACACACTGTTGTGTTCCGGTTTGAAGGACATCAGGCGAACGGCACGCTAGTCTCGTCGTTCATAGAAACAAAAAAAATAATAATAAAAAACTAAATAATTTTGAATAATAAGGCACTTGTTAAATCTGTTTACACGTGTTTTAATGTTGGACTAGAGTTCTTCCTTGCGTGAATCAATAGTTTGAACTTTCTTCCACACAAACTTAAATAATGTAAGAAACAAATCCAATTAGAAATAAACTAAATGGACGTATTCAAGTAATTATTCAAGTATAAACTACCAAAGGTTGTAACAAAGTTTTGAACCTTGATTGCGGTTATAATTTGTATCTTACTATGTGCTCAATAAAGTAAGTTTGCCCCGAGTATTTGAAATTCATAATTACCCAAATTGACTTTGGCTTGAACACGTTAAAACATTGAGCGTGGTAAATGGACCTAATGGATCTGACATTTAGGTTATACAGAAAAAATATTTATGTTTAACTATATTTTTATGCAGTTGTTTTAAATCACATAGATAAGCTCACGCGTGTTTCCTCAGAAGGGTGGGTAGATTAATGCAAACTACAGTTCGCCGAGACGCACTATATAAAATACGATCACCAATATATACGATTTACATTTCATATACCAACTACCTTAAGAAAATTGTGGCTAGAAATTGATCACTGAGTATCACAGTTCCTAACAGGACATGGCAACTTTAAGAGCAAAGTATTCACTTTTAAGCTGGTTGAATCGCCAGCGTGTCAATGCTCTACACCTGATTGTGAGTACGAACAAACTGCACATCATATACTTCGGGAGTGTGATCGCTGGTCTGATGAACGCGGAATAATTTTGAAGAATATGCAAATAACATCTGGTGTTGCATACTATACGGACCTCGTGGAATCTAGGAGGAACTTCCGTGCTTTCCAGTGCTTTTGCCATACCTATTATTGGACCCAAATTTAGCAGCTCAAACTATAGGACCCATGTAATTTGTTTATCCCGTGGTGCTTAATATATCTGGCTTCTCCAGTTGTATATCTTTATATACATACCTCTCGACTCAATATTTTTTGTCACCCGCTTTGCTGCGAAGGGAAGTGGACAACTATTTGTTACCAACTCCTCCTTTTGTTTTTCTTTCTGATTAATTTCGATGCAGGTTAAAGACAAGCTAGTGTCTCTGAGAGACACGCCGAGCTCCGGAGCTCGGTGTCAAATCTTTGTGTGCCACTGTTGATCCTGGCTGACAGGAGTTGCAGTAGCGGGTGTGAGGGCAGGGAAGTCTCTACAAAAAAAAAATACCAACTACCTTAGAAAATATACCATTAGGTTAAGATAGTATTCTTAGAATTTGATAAAAGCGTAGGCAAACACTGATTCGATAATATATTTAACACAATACATAAAATCACTCCTTTTTCCCAGGAGTAGGCTGAGGTTCTAGGTATCAGAAAAACTTTTCGCTTTGTGTATTCCGTCTCACGAAGTGATAGGGGACGAGATTATCACCTTATTTGGCACAAATTTCTTACTCTGGGCTGATAATAAATAGATAAATCCAAAATCACTGTGCCCGATCCGGGATTCGAACCCACGACCTCAGCTTTATAATCATACCGTAATTCAACTACGTTCTACTGAGGCAGTCGACGAGGCAGGTAAAGAAAAATCAACAAAGATATTATGTAATACCGGTTTTCAAACATTCGTGAACCTCAAACGATTTGGACTAGTACGTGTGCCGCAGTGAATATTCCTTACCTGCTTCTCTTACGGTTGAACACTCCTTAAGATATTTGGGCCAGACAGGTTATATGGTGTTATTGGGTTCTACGCGGTACATATTTTTTCATGAAAAAACTTTTACAGCTCCTGTAAATTAGTGTTGTATTTTTCCAGCGTAATTTATTTCGCAGGGCGCCTAAATTGCTATCTTACTTGTCGTGTATTTTGTTGCCAGTCTTCTTTCTTATAATTAGGACCTTAGAAATAGTTAAAAGAAACAACTTTTGATGTAGTTTTTATATAATACTGTAATTAATTAAAAACTGTACCTTTTTCTTCAGTTTTGACGAGAGCACAAGAGGCTTAACACAGTCGCTATCATATTTTTCCAGAAGTAATAAGAAAGGGCAGATAATTGCTATAGCGATATATTCAATCACTTGGGTTGTGAAATGAACAGACATACTTAATTTTTAACATCCCACACTTTTATTCTGCGTCGTCGTAAAAATACGACGAACTGGTGACCTTTATGCATCGTTTCTTCTTCGTGACGACGTTCACTATCTTTGGGCTTAATACTATGTATTTTTAATGTACAAAAGGCCATACAACTTAACATATTGTTGTACTATGTTAAATGTGCCATTATCATAATGTTAACAAAATGTCCTTCAGTTTTGTCAAGTTGGTAAATATCTCAGTGTGACACGGGTCCAATTGCTCCAATGGGACTAATATTTGTTTGTCTATCTTCGAGTAGAAATGGGACGTTTTGTGCCATCACGTCTTCGTCCCCAAAGGTTGGCTGTTCATTGCGACCGATATTAGTTTGCCCTACTAATTTACTTTCGATTATATGCTCAGTGGTAGTTAAATAAATATAGAGAATAACGATTTCGATCAATAGTTACTTGTGCAGTATTTGTATATCAGTATTTGTATTTTTTGAAATTTGCCGACCTTATTTCTGACGCATGACATGACAGGGGTGAACCTATCATCAAAGGTATACATTCTAGTCACGGGTAAATCTATGAATTTTCTAAACCACAAACGTACACAAAGTGCAGTACTGATTTATAAATCCAAGAAAATATTTAGTGAGACATTTTAAATCCATCAAACTTCTAAATTTGTATATTCTTTCCTTATTCTCCGACAATTAAATTCGTGAAGATAATACAAACAAAACCCACATCAAATAAACAAATGAAATCCGAAGTATAAATCACTCGGTTACATCCACATAGTAATACCATCGAATAGCGTTAGGATGATAATCGCTGCATTGTCGCCGGCCCGGCTATGATCTCAGATTACCAAGGCAATTTCCACAAAGACGGCAACATCCAGAGGATCAACCGATGAAGCTTGTAACCCGTACCATGTGAATTGATGCCGCCTTGTTAATCTGGTAAGCTGATTGTGAACCAGATCAGGATAATATTGGACATTTAATGTTTAATGAGGAAATGGGAAGCGGGTAAATGTTGGTGAAAATTCCAGTATTTATCGCTTCGAGATTGATTGCTATGGCTGGGATAAAATTGCTTGTTCGGATTTATAATTGGTCGGGCTCCGCATTTTCGATGTATCGGATGGAAAGCGAGCGATGTATGAACAATGGGTGTGTTCGACTATTCTTATTATTGGTGGTCCATTTTTATGGCTGATGGGTTTTGTTCAACTAGAATCATGATTGTGATTTTTACGGCCGAATTGTGATGTTCTATTAACTATTTTGAGGTGGCAAAATGCACGAATAGATAAGAATAGAAGAATACAAAAAAGGAATTTAAGAGATTCGATCTGTATGTTATAACATCATCATCTTAAGTTAGCATGTGGCAAAATCTAGAACTATAAATAAAATTAATAATATCTGTTTGTTTGACATATGCTCTCATAATATAAACAAAAAGCAATTATACTCAAATTAGAATTGTTTTGACATGTCCTACGTATTGAAATGTGTAGACAAAAAAACCCATTGTGATTACTTTGCAAAAGAGCGTTTTCGGCGCCAGTAGATATATTATCTCTACCAGTAAATGGCTTATTTTGTTTTTCTCAATTGTCGACTTTACAAAAACGCATCATTACCATATCCAATATACAGACGAAATACAATTCGAAGAAGATATTTTTACAACGTATCCGACAGCTTATGAGATAAAGTCACCAGACGAATGAAATGTAAATACACTGGTAAAGGTACAAAATAAGAGAAAATTTCTCAAAGGGCGTATTGAACATATGTATCGGTCTAGACGGGAAACGATACGATAAAACGTATGCAGCCATAAATAGCAGCTCAGACGTCATCCTTTACTGTGGACAAAATGCTTGTTTTACTGTTATGTATTGTACATAACCAGAAAATACAACATCTGTATTATAATCGAAGTATGCAAGAAATACAAAATACAGAAATATTATTATTTTTTTTTTTTTTATTGCTATGAATGGCGAGACGAGCATACCGTTCGCCTGATGGTAAGCGATACGAACGCTCATGAATAGTAGCAAAACCAAACAACACCTTTAATTACAAAGCAATGCTTGGCATTCCACTGCGCTCGCCATCCTGAGAAATAAGATGTTAAGTCTCAATATGTCCAGTAGTTATCTGGCTACAATGCCCTTCAACCCACACACAACAGTGCGTTTACACTTCTGTTTGACGGGAGAAATAGACACTGCGGTGGTACCCACCCAGATGGCCTCTCACATATGAGAGACCTACCACCAGTAAGTATTACCAGTATTACCGAATAATATCACCGGATCTTGGTATAACTACCGGGTATCTCAAGACTGCTACCGAAAACGAAGTCGGGTGGTAGTTTTAGTGACTACAAATACAATGCATGCAATTTTCTGTTGCACTATGTTTGAAGTCGCTTAAACTACCACCCGACTTCGTTTTCGGTAGTAGTCTTGATATACCCTGTATAATGTACTATATCATTATAAGTACATAGTGATTAGGAACCCATCATAGTGAAGCAACAACCACACGTACGTGCCGTGTTTCTGGTTCACTTGTGTGTATCCGAATATAGTAAGTGTAAATGAGGGTTATCAAGACTGCCCATAATCATGGTAGGACCAGTAATGGTTTTGCGCAGGACGGTTACGCGGACGTAAACCGGGGCGCCCTTCGCCCTAAGATGTCCGATGCCACCCACAATGCGTATAATGGCCATCGAGGGGTTTTTAGTAAGTATACTGGCGTAGGTATTGCTAGGACCCATCTCGGCCACAATATCCACGTTTGTACCGGGCTGGAAGGCCAGAGACACTGACATTCCCCTTTCGGCCTCACCCGGGGTATCGAAAGAAAAGATTAATAGCTTTTCCTCTTGAATAAAAAAAAAGGGCGCATATTGGTCAGGTATAAGCATATTCAGGTAAAAAATCCTAGTAAGTATACGATTTTTTTATACAATATGTTCGGCAAACGAGCGACCAGGTCACCTGATGGTAAATTATCACTGCCGCGCATGAACATCCATAACGCTCGGATCATAGATATGTTGCCGACTTCTCAAATAACGTACAAATCATTCAATTTGATTCTACAAACTAAACATTTATCCGTCAATATTGTAAATCAAATCTATCAACATTCAATCAGGTGTTACAATTCTATCAATACTTGATCGTGCTTCAGCATCAATGTACTAGTATTTATTATTTTATAAAATCATATATTTTGTCCATTAACCCCTTATGATAAATGTAAGATAGGTTTATAATATGTATATGTATATCATTCATTATAATATAATATTATTTCATATAGACCTTAGCCTAGACCTCTCATTTTCCTATTTATGTATCCATACAAAGGTTGCCTGGAAGAAATTGCCTGGTGCGATAAGGCTGTCTTATTGGTCTGTGGATAAGGCCAAAGAGGCGGCCTATGCTATTATTTTAATCTTTATTATGTTGTAAATTAGTTTAATTGGTATGATCGTACTAATTTAATAAATACATTTAATTATTATTATTACGTCATTTCTCTACTGTGATGGTTTCTTTACAGTGCAAAAAGGATTAAATAAATAAATATCAATAGTATTTGTTTTGTTGCATTGAGCCACTAAAACTACCATCATGGTTCGTTTTCGGTCGCAGTCTAGATATACCTTGTATGTATAATCTTCTTAATTTTCGGCAACATATTATGTCATAAATATTTAAAAGTCGCACTGTATTTCATAGTAGTAAGCAGCTTACCTTAAAACATAGTATGAACGCCGTACATAAACGCACAAAAGTCTAGATTTCGTCTCAGAGTTGCTGTTTTTTATTATGCGAGCTAGGCCGAGCTTTAAGAGGAGACTTTTCAATAAAAATATATTTGCCGCTTCTACCAATCTATTTATAAGTAAGAACCCAATTATTGAAGATTGGAATTATTAGAATTGTTGGCCTACCCTGCTTACCTATATTTAGATTAGAAGCGAATCAATTTGTCCAAAATAACGAAGGAGTCGACGGCCGAATTAATCTAATATCATACATTTTATTATTTTCACCGAAAACTAGGAATTAAATGTCAATTTATTTAATTCACATAATGTTCATAAAGTTAGTACCCACAATTTCTTTGCCGTCTTCAACAAATCTCTTAAGACTTGTTTCTTATAAGATAACACTTTTTATTCGGTGTTAAACAGACAAATCGGATTTAGAATGGATTAGCTTGTCGCCATAAATCTTATTACGGCCTCCTAAAGCTTATTTGCATTCTTTAAATTTTTTATGCGCAGAGAAATGAGAGGGCATTTCCTATAACTCACGATATCAGTGCTTCGTGTTCCAATTTCAAAGATTTGTAAACAGCTGTATCTATAATATACGTCTCACTGCAAGGCAGCGGCCTCCTCTACAATGGAGGGAACTATTTTTTTACGATTGAGTGCGGTTAGGCCGTACAGTCCACAACCCTGGCCTAGTGCGAGTTGTAAACGGGTATTACATGTTGATTCACGGTCCTTTATTTCCGTATTATCATTACAACCCAGTTTCATATAGAGCAAAGTTTCCAAATTAATACTGAATTATTATATTAATGGAGAAAATTTAGTAAAAAGTGTCAATAATATTAGCCAAATTGTCTTGCACCTTATTTTCGTCTCATCAATGATGAAGAAATTAGATGGCATAGTACTAACAGTAGAATTTATAAACCAATTCATTGAAACTCTAGTTAAGTAAGTCCTATTAGAATTCGTTTTTGGTACAGTAGTATGCACTTGATAATCATCGTCAAATAAGTCATCGTGGTCATGAAAATCAAATAATGAGCGTCGAAATTATATAATACAAAAATCTACTTAAAGAAAATATTTATTTCGGTATTTTAAAGTATTCTTCTTGTGTGTGTGGTTGGTTCCATGTACTACGTCACAACAGTTTTTGCAGCAGGGCATACGCGGACTTCCGAGCCTGCAAAAATAATCAGATAATTATGTACTTATAGCTTATCTAGATTTATTTATAAATCTTGAATTGAATACCGCTCTTATCAATCCTGAATTGTATACCGGACAGTGGAAAATAAGTGTATTCATTATCGATTGTCTTCTTGCTGTCAGCGATTTATTTCAGATAATGTTAAGATGGACTGGAGTGACTTAAAATACGGAAGAAATTGTAATCTTTATAGATTGTTTATGACACTTTTATATATTTCATGTAATTTTAACGGCAGACAGAAAAATATCTCGATTCCATTAAAACCATTAAACATTGACAAAACTAAAAAAATAATCAGAAAAATATTAATTTAAAACCACAGCAGTCTTTATCAGGGAATAAAAGACTATACGAGTCAACTCGACCGTCGAGTCAGCTTTGTGAAGATATTGTTTTAAAATAGTGAATTTTTAAAAACATAATAGTGAAACTGGAGCGGGGTTGAACAAAACAACATGTAATTGACGGCGTCACGACGATAAGCCGGGGCCTTATTACCGAGCCTCCACTACGGTATCGAGAACACATCGATTTTATTAGTAAAGTTTAAATTCTCAACTATTTTTCAAAGGAGACTGTCCCACCCTTACACCCGCCACTGCAACTCCTGCAAGCCAGGACCAACAGTCCTCATTTTCATTCAGCGGGACTTTTATTTAAATATACATACGTTTGTTTATTAAACTGAATAATATCGTTGCATTTTGTTCATATTATGGTATTATGAACAGACCGTATTGGTCTGATTTAATTTTATAACATGTTGGAAGATCAAATATCTGAATCATATTAGAGCCATTTGTTTAATCAAAAATGAGATTTTGAATATTTTATAATCCAATTTGTTTTGGATATCTAAAGTTATCGTCTGTATGTATTAGGTACAATTTTTATTTCCTGCATATTTAAATGATTTTGCGCAGTATCTTTTATTAAAAAAAAAGCTAAACTTCAGAGTGATTCCGTACTCAAAATCATTGGCTAATACGTTTTTATTTTCAAACTATTTTAAGGAAATGAAGGGGTCATTTCGTTCAGCATTTTCAACATTTATATAAAACCAGCGACACAAATTCCAGAATAGGAGTGTGCGCGCGATCGGCGTTAGTCAGGGCGGACGGGCCGATTCATCCCCTCACGTCAGGGTGAAATCCAGTCGGCACGGCGTCGCCGTCCGACGTTACATTCACTATTTTTCATGAAAAACTCTCGCTATGAAATACAGGATATTTTTATACACTTTCAAGTCAGAACGGTGGAGTTGCAACGCTGAAATGATTAGTTCCGAGAATTCTAAATAGTGGATATTTGGAATGGGTTGTCTTATGAGTTTTAGATGACAAAAATATCATAATGAGAAAGTTCTCTAACGTCTCTGTTCCATACAATAATTCAGAAAGTACGTGGAGTAACCCGTAAAGATCAGTTTGGTAGACAAAGACCTAACGGCTGTTTCGAAAATCAAGGAATCTGACATCAAGCATCTCAAAAATTATACGAGAAATTACCTTCAACATATCATTTTCTGAGCATCATCTATCGTCGACTTTGTGTCATAAAACAAGCACCACTCACGGCAGATTATCAGCGATCCAAGAGCAGTAGCAACTCATCTTCATGCCGACAGCGACGTGTTCGCCGTCGCTCTCCGCGCCGCCCACCGTGACAGCTACTAACTGACCGTTCCTTACTGCCGGCGCGCCTGAATCTGCCTGTCTTACACACGCTCAATATTAATAATCCTCTTTATTATACTCCGGCACCATAGCGCAGATGGTTAGACGCTGGCTATGAAACGAGAGGCAGCTTTTTTTTATTGCTATGAATGGCCAGACGAGCATGCCGTTCGCCTGATGGTAAGCGATACGACCGCTCATGAACAGTAGTAAAACCAAACAACGCCTTGAATTACAAAGCAATGCTTGGCATTCCATTGTTTGATCCCCGAGGCAAATGTACAAGTACAACAAGTAGGTGTTTAGAGTCTGAGTGTTTAAGAGTCCGGAAAGTCTCTCGCAGTTTCTGACATCCAAGATACGAGACTTGTTCTTAGTGTGGTTGCTTAACTATGTAGGTATGTAACTTTTGGGAGTAAACTTACCTATTATGCTAGATCGGACTATGGACTATAGCCTAACCCGAAAAAAACAAATTTGGGTCCGAAAGAGACTCGCCGAGCTATGGATCGCGGTTTCAATTATAAAAAGTAAAACATTATCACATATTTGTTGTTTGATAACAGCCATTGAGTTTTGAAATTTGAAAAAGAAAACATGATCTCTATTAAACAAATATGTAATAATTCAGTATTAATTACTATATTATGTTAATGCCTATGTACACATGCGTGCCAATTTACTTAATTTGTACCTTACTTAATTTATAGACCTTCTCTTGACCCACGATTTCATTTAGTTCTATTAATTGGCGCCGCAGTCAAGTTAATTAATGATTAATTACGTGTTAATGTCCCGAATGTAATAGTAATATACCAAAATGATAGTTTTTGCGATCGTAATTCCAATATGAAATCATATTGTGTCAATAGATACTAGACCAGCATATTGAAGAAAATCATGAAACTCAGGGTCTCTGTATAAAACAACTAACCTAACCTAAAATGTACTCGATATTAGGTTGTGGCAACAGTTTGTTCTAGTTCGTGAATAAGGGCTTAGATTGGTCTCTACAGTAGTAGAACTGTAGACACTTTTTTAAAAACAAGTAATCACCCTTTTTTATTAATTTGATATAATAGTGAAACATATGTACATAGTTACATAAAGATAGGTGAATATAGTTGAGGTATTACATAAATTAAATTAAATAGTAAATAATTACGTAGTGGCCTGTTGGCAAACGGACTAGACGCGGCGGCCAACATGTGCACGGTGGTCGCGGCTTCGAATCTCAGGGCACTCCTCTGACTTTTCGGAGTCATGTGTGTATTGATAGTCAATCATCACGCACTAAAACGGCGAAGGAAAACATCGTGAGGAAACCTGCATACCGTAGCGATTTGTAGGAATTTCTATGGTATGTAAGTCCGCTAACCCGCATTAGGCCAGCGTGGTGGACTATATGGCCTAACCACTCTCAATCGTACTCTAGATTGTAGAGTAGGCCCATGCCCTGCAGTGGGACGTATATGGGCTGATACAGAATATAGAATAAATAATTACATATCTTGTTCATTTTATAACTTGTTTCTTAAAAGTATAAGAATTAAAAGAGCTTCTTTCATAAAAATGTACCGTTATTTCTAAAATTAGACATGAGAAATGTACAGAACATTTGTGAAATTGCTTGGCGTATTTTCGAATTTAAATCCTTTCTCGTACCATTCGAGACAATGATTTATTCATTAGCCTACTTAAGAACGAAATAAGAGCCGCCGATAAAAAAGAATAGTTTCTTTCCACTTAATTGGAGGAAATTGAGTGTTGTCGCTTCAATTTAGACTGAAAGAGATGCAGAAAATTGTACTCAGTTATATTGGCTTCTTATAAAAGGTTTGCTAGGAACTAAAGAATTTAATTTTTACAATAAAGTATTTTCAATAATAGTTAGGTACTGATATATTGTTGTACTAAGGTATGATTGCAAAGCTGTGGTCTCAGGTTCGAATTCCGGGTTGGGCAGTGATGTTGGATTTTTCTATTCATTATCAGCTCAAAGTAAGGAATAAGTGACCGATATGGCGATAGGCTCGCCCCCTATCCAAAGTGGGACGGAGAATATAAGGGGAAATGTCGGTGCCGTGGCTACACCTCTGCTTACCCCTTCTAGGAAAAAGGCATGTGTTTATGTATACATGTACGTATGATAATATAATATACTAGCTGTGCCCGCGACTTCATCCGCGTGGAATTTAACAAAAACTTTATTTTTCTAAAATAAAAGTTTTTTTCTAAAATAAATGTAGCCTAAGTGCTTACTACCTGACATTTTTAGAATATTTTTAGACCAAATAAATCAAAGAAACATAATGAGCTCATCCACCCACGTTTCATAATACCACCATATTTAAAAAACAACCTTAAATTGAAGGGTTTATTTTTTTCTGCGGAACCCTAATTTGTTTTTCAAAATTAAAGTAGCCTATGTTACTCCCGCAAAAAATAGCTATCTTTCAGTGAAAGTCCCGTCAAAATCGGTCCAGTAATTTCAGAGATTAGCCGGAACAAACAGACAGACAGACAGACAGACAGACAAAAAATTTTTAAAGATCATTTTCGGCACAGGTATCGTGTATATAATGATATGTAGTTGGACATTTTTTTTAATTTTCACTTTTAAAACAGACACTTCAATTTTATTTATATGTATAAATTGAACGATTTGGTGTATTAGTGTGACACATTAGATTAGTTACTATTGCAATTAGAGTATTACTAATAGACATTTGGGATAATTATGTCAACCACCTCAATTAATTCTTCACGGTACGCTCAAAGCATCCAAATATTTAAACGTTCATATTCAAGCATCCATGAGGCGTAGCGGCGTAATTAAAGGTGATTACTGTAATTCATATCGCAAACTCGGCTTTGAAATCAAGTAAACAAGACAGGCTTTCATTCCTTTGAGACAAACCTTTAAATATTATTTCTCAAAAACGTCTCACTTACAGATGTTATTAAGTGATCGTCGCTCGCGTAGCACACGATGTCATTCACGGATTCTGAAAGGAGTAAAAGGTTAGTACCAAGTCTAAAATCGCCAACTAGGGATCTAGTTGAAGCGTACTTATCGTGTAAATATCCGGCATCGCCTTCTCGACGACTTTCCTGCACGTCTGCATGTTAACGAAGCCAAAAACTTCAACGGTTAGCTTGTTTTGCTGGAAATTGAAGACGAAGGGTTTGATGGCTGCACCGCGAGTTGCAGATTGTTTGAAATAACCAAAATTCTCACTTTAAATTACAAAGGAGCTGCTGTTAGCTTCCTCGGTGTTTAAAAGCAAGGATTTATTGCTACCGTTTTTATCTTCTAGCTTTTATTTCACATAAATGTTTTTGAATTACATAGAAGCTTGAAATAAAGTGTTAAATTAAAACTAATATTCCAAAGGAAAAGCTGGATTGTTTGTTTCTATTGAATAGGCTGAATATGAAATAACTGGACCGATTTGAACAATTCTTTGACCATTAGAATGTAAGGTACATTACCTCCGATAAACATAGGCAATAGAATATTTTCCAAAAACTTTACTCTTATAGCGGATTTACTAATAATAACTTTACAAATATGAGAACAACGTCGCATTGATTCTGCATACCAGAATAATAAGTTTTTTAAATTCAATACAGCATGTTATTTTATCAAATCTGAAGTTTATCTCAGTGCTCCGCAATCTGTACAGTACGGTTGATAGCCACAACACGCTCGAAAGATCGCTTATATTCAATTCATATTGAAAATTGAACGGAAACTATGTTTGTATTGTGGCTTCCAAGATCGCCTCCTGGCTTCGAACTACAAATTGCTAAATCAGTGAATTTGAACGACATGTCTTGTCTATACTCTATACTAGATGCTTCAAGTCCGCATCTTTAAGATCATTTACCTGAGGACCAATTGCTCGTCGCCAGTTATTGTATGTCATCTTCATGTTTTGTATTTCCTTTTTGGCTTTTTCTGCAAATATCTAAAGATTTATTAAAATATTAGAAGTTGTTTGTTTCATACTATAGAGCTGGTAAACAAAATAGTATGTTATAAAAAAAGCGAATGTTGCAAATTATTTCAATTCTAACAAATACAAATTAGTAGAACAATAGTCTTAGGAGGAGTACATTTAATCACAAGGTACCGATTTACAAAATCATCGAATAAAACAAATCAAAGGGATTGTCAATAAAAAGTAGACAGACAAGTTCGAAAATATACGAAAGACATTTGAAATTTAAAAACACGTCGACCGCTTCAGGGTACGAAATAATTGCTGAAATCATTCTCGACGAATAAAAATTCCGAGTCTATACTTTTTTTCCTAACAGAATGCAAAAGAGAAACAAAATAATGAGCAGTGAATATTTGTGATAACCACGTAACGTGAACAAATGAATGATCCAATTAGTACTTTGTTACGACCGGGAATTCATCGGTTAGTTACCGGCAAATATATTTTTATGAGGACGAAAACTGACTGAAATAAATCAATTGTAATGTGTATTTCACTCCGAATCACAATATGTAGTTTATCAAGGCAAGATATAATATAAATATGTCAGCAACACGAACTAGTTGTTATTTTTCTGAAGCATTGGCTGACTTCATAATCATTAAATAATTTGTTTAATTCATAGAAGGTATTTTAAACTATTATAATGTGTACTTTACTGCTAATATTACAAAAGGCACTACGTACGATAATATCAGAAAAACAAAACAAAACCTAGATAGAGTAGACTAACCCAATGGCAACTTATTTCTAAATAGCATTGACATAAATATACGGACAGGGCGGAAAGCACGTAAAGTGTACCGACGTGAGTGGTGCGCGCGCTCCAGTGCATCTCTAGTGGAGCGTTACTGAAATGGGTCGTCGCTGTCAAAGATATTGAAAATGATTGCTTGTATTATAACAGAAAGTTAAATAAAAATAAAGATAATAATTTATTAACACCGTTCAGACGAAAACGACTAAATTGAGTTAGAGATTTATTTTATAGCGATTTGCCCGGTGATCTTTTTGAAACACCAAAATTACTGAAGGGCGTATTCATAGTTTCTAAATCAATGTTAAATAGACAAGAATTGTATTTAAGTTTTTTTTATGGTTTAAGAAATTTTATTCTCAAACAGACAAAGTAAGTCACTTACATGAGAATAACAAAGAAAGCTTAAGTAAAATTTAATTCATAGTACAGTAGTCGCCGTGCACTCATTTAACATATTTTAATTTATAAATATTAAGTATTATAGTTGCAGCGAGCAATATATTATGTTAATATTTCGTACATACATTACGAGTAGCGTCTATTTTAACATCAGCTGTCGTTGTCATTGCACTTATAAGGTCATAATCATTTTGGCTGTCATCTTCAGCAAGTTTCTGAGTCTGAAAGAAATGATATTTTTTTATTAAAAATACTCATAAACAAGCCTACTAAAGACTGGTGGTCTTTGCTTTTATTTTTATTTTATTTACTTTTGACATCCTCCGTGACGCTTGGTTAGACGCCGGCTGTGAAACGAGTGGCCACGGGTTCGATCCCCGCAGGTATTTGTTTCGGGTCTGGGTGTTTGTGAGACCGAAAAGTCTCTCGTAGTTTCTGATACCCACGACACAAGACTCGATCTTAGTTTGGGGTGTGGACTATATAATTATGTGACTGATAGGTGTATTTATTTATTTTATTCATTCATGCTATTTTTTTCAAGCTCGAATGCTAATGATCTGAGTTGTAGACCGAATCGTAGTTAATTTGTGTGCCATCTTATTCTACCTGATTCAGTAGTTAACAAAATGTAATTGTGATTATCTATTTGTTAATTATAGGCTTACTACCGAAGGATTAAATGTGAGGTAGGATTCCGAAAGTAAAGATATTGGACAAATCTGCAATATAGCTGAAATGCCAAAACGGTGATCCCATTTAAGTGCAAGCCGACAATACGCTTAGAGAGAAGAGGAAGAAATTAATTTGAGTTTCTTATTGAACGGTCATTTCATATTGGGTGCTGCTGGTCATTAGCTGTATACTTATTTATTATACTTATTTATAAATGCTTTATTGTACACCACATTTACACAATTAACAGAAATAATAACACTGAGCGCTTATATATGCGTAACAAACGGCGGTTTTATCGCTGTCAACCATTTCTTCCAGACAACCTTAAGATGGATAGAATGAACGGAAACCCGGAAGAAATGGGTGGTCAAAATATTGGGAAAAACAATACAAAGAAACAAAAAAAATTGATTAGGAGACATTAGGAGACTGATAAGGAGACATTTTTTAATAAACACAAATAGACTACATAAAATACTAATACTTACATGGTTACTTATTTCTCTTGAGTTTAGATATCGGCTTAAAAAGTACCCAGGCTTATAATCCTCCAGTTCAATCTGGCGGTGCTGTTGATGAGACTGCTTTACGGTCCTGAATCTTGTTTTATAAGTTTTGGTTGTTGTTCGTCTATTTTTTGTCGTTGTATGTTTCTTCGACGGTTGCTGAAAAATTTGAGGTCACATTAGTCTTATTAACAGAAATTACAGCTTCATTAAGAAAAATATGATCTGGAAGCATTTTTCTTATTTTACTGTTGGCGATATAATTTTTTTCTATATTTTGTGCTTCCTCTATAATGGCGAGAACGATTGAGAGTCGTTAGGCCATGTAGTCCACCACGCTGATCTAGTGCGTAATATATATATATTTTATTTGAAAGTCTTTTTTTATGTAAACATTATAATCAATTGACTTGTAAGAAAATGTAGTATCAGAAGCGCATGAATTTAAAAAAAATAATATGAGAGTGATTACGATTTCCTCTTGTATATATTCTTCTTCATTGTTGCTTGGGAATCCAGCACGCACTGCTCTTGTTTGAGTTTCGTGGGGGTGATGGACCTAAAAAATATTACATAAGGTACTAAAGGAATAATATCATATTATAAAAAAAGAACGATGTGATGATATTTTGTTAATCAAATAGATAGTTGCAATATATGCAATATAATAAACAATTATACTTACATGTTCTGATGAGTCGGATTCCGAACATTGAGAAGAGACCTTCTTTGGAACAGTATTGTATTGATGGCCATTCATTCCCTAAAAGATTTGAGATTAGTCTTAGTCTTCTTCAAAATAATAATCCAGAGAGTAAACACCAACGTGATCACACCAGTGAAAATTAAATCAATATTTTGGAAAAAATTAAAAGCTCAAATATCTGGTAAAACCGGCATGTATTAGTAATTAATTGCGATACTTATCGAGGAACATAAAAAGATCAATAGAACTAAAATCCAGAAGCCCATCAATAATTCTGATATTAATCTGCCACTACATAGAATAAAATGAGTATTAAACTTACAACTTCATCTCTCGTATGTCCCCAACTCAACACAGTAACATTAGAATCTACCGGAGTGGCAGTTCTGTCACCTGCAAGAGATATGACCGTCCCAGGCTTGTCTGACGTCATGCCAGCAAAGGTGTAGATTAAAGCTAGATCTGCGGTCCATCCCTTGAACTTTGGGTGTGTTAGCACTCGTTCAATAGGCAAGTACTGTTCGTATCCCGTCTCAAACATCTTCTTAGTACCGATGACTACGAACGATGTTGTCAGTTCTGGTTTCGCTTTTTTGGTTTTCTCTTGTACGCTTAAAATTAATTTAATTAGTTGGTAGATTCAAAATATTTTTTCAAAGAAACCTACCTATATAAGATAGAGTGAGGGAATGTGTAAGGTAGATACATATATCTTAAGTATTATAGACAACATAAAAGGAAAGTATATTTTATTGCTGCGTTTTGCCTGTTCGGAAATCTTAGTAAATTTTCACGTTTACTCTCGTGATTTTTAAAGCCCGGTAATACACCCACAATTCCTTTGTTTCGGTATTTGTTTAAGGAAAGCGATTAGGTGACTCGTCCGTTCGTATTATACAAAGGAAAATATTTTTTTCAGTCAATCTTAAGGTTTCACAACGGCTTAGGATTTGATGCGTTTGAAAATGATATTACAAAAATATCTTCATGACATTTAAGATGAGTGGGAGTACTAAATCGGGTACCCACGTTTTTCACAACTATGTCCTAATATAGCCCAGGACCCAGCAAAAAGAAATGGACATTACGTTCGTTTATTTTAGTTCAAAGGAACAAAATAAATATTTGATTTGAGGACGCCGTGTGTTTTTCTTTATAGTTTGCTGTTGCTTGCGGCTTTGTGTATGATTACTGAGAACTGTTACATTTATAATGTAGCAAATTAACTTTGTTTCCATAAAAGGATAAAAAATGTGTTATGGTTTTTTCATAGAGATGTTGAAATATTGTAGGGTAAATATTATTATAATAAATTACCAGGAAGCAATGTATACTTACAAGCAATGTGCGGCAGTAATGACGACATTGTCGTGAATTATGGCACCCGTGCATGTCTTTTTGGAGTTGTCCGTGAACACGATACTGAAAAAATATTGATTGAAACGTACTTTGCTCAAAAATGGACGAATATGTGTCTAAAGACTAGTGGCACAATAATTAATGCAGAAATAATGTAAACAAATTAAAAGCTAATTATGGGTAGCAGTGTCTTCAGTGAAAGGAACTGCCTACTGTGCTCGTAAAGTCGCTTTTAAAACTAGGTTGGCTTATATAATACCGCCCCTTTCACGCATGAAGAAAATTAAGCAAAACAAGTAACATATTTTTGCTATGAAATACGTGTAGTCCCTGAGTACTATCAATTTTACAATAACAGCGATCATTGTTGAATGATTCAGACATTCCTGAAGTGATCTCTCAACCCTAGTTGAGTGGTAAATGTAAATTAAATGCCTAGATGACGGGCTTAGAGTTGGTATACGAGTATATACTTATAGAATAAATATGTACAGTTTTATATTACTCGATAAGAGCGATGAATGTATGATGATCCACTGGTGGTCCTATTGTGTTATCTTCAGCTTGAAAATACGGAAAAATACATTATTTATTATATCATAATCAAGGCGGAAGATTTAGCAATTACAAAAAAAATCGGTATGAAATCGGCATGAAAAAAATATATTTTCTTTCAATTTGAAATGATTGTTTATAAAGCAAATTTATGTTGTATATTTTGTCTAGCCTATAACCTTAATATACGTACTATCTGTATACTCGCTTCCGACTAATCTTATATTAAAAGTCGAACAAAAAACCACTACAAACACTTTGCACATGAAAACAGACGTTTTTATCTCCATTTCAGTCAAAGGCAATGGAAATGAATGAATGCTGAATTTTTACTTTTAATTAAATCGATAAGGCACCGGCCACGTACGTAAATGAAATGAATAAGATATTGCATTGTATACACAACAGCAATCAATTTATGACATGAATATGGAGCTAACGTTCTTTGTTGCAATTTTTATTGCTGACGTCACGGAAATTTTTGTGACGTTGCAAAAAACGTGAAATATTTTTTTCGTTTATTAGGTACATAGATATGATTTTAGTGTTATTTAAATTTTCAGTAATGGATGCTTTTACTTTTATGTATATAACTTTTTTTCGTTTTTTTATAAGCTGACGTCACAAAAAAAATTGACGTTGCAAAAAATCTGAAAATAAATTTTCGTTAATCAGGTAAATGGGTATGGTTTTAATATTATTTAAATACACCAGTAATGTACGCATTAAACTTTTATCATAATAAATTAAAATAGCGCATTGAAGTATTTTAATTAATCATAACACAAGAATAAATTACAATTATCTTACTTTGGGCATTTCCATTAATGTTAGTTTTGGAATGCGTTGGGCCTACACATATTTTGTTTATTTATTGCTATGAATAGCGAGACGAGCAAGCCATTCGCCTGATGGTAAGCGATAAGACAACTAATGGACAGTAGCAAACCTTAACAACACCATGAATTCCATAGCAATGCTTGGCATTCTACTCCATCCTGAGTCATAAGATGTTAAGTCCCATTGCGTCTAGTACTTACTCTGGCTACAATGTCCTTCAAACCGGAACAACTGTGCATGTACATTGGTGTTTGGCGGGAGAAACAGATGTTGCGGTGGTGCCTAACCAGAAAACGTCTCACATATCAGAGATCTACCACCATCTTGGCGCATCATCGTGGCGCAGTTGGTTAGACGCTGCCTGTGAAACGAGAGGCCGCGGGTTCGATACCCGCACCGAGAGAAATGTTTGTGCGGTCCACAAATATTTCTTCCGGGTCTGGGTGTTTGTGAGACCGAAAAGTCTCTCGTAGTTCCTGATACCCACGACACAAGACTCGATCTTAGTGTGGGGTCAGGACTATGTATGTGACTGTTGGGTGTTATTTATTTATTTATTTATTTATCTTATAACATGTTTTAACACATTGCTCACGTTTGTAGTTTTATCTTTATGTTAAGTGTTATTAAGTTTTATATCCATTCTCTATGTTAGTACTCAGATCTAGTTTTATTACTTCTTCAAGATGTGTTCTTGAGTAAGTAAGCGTCTACAGTCTACACAACAAGCTTAAAATATTGAAAAAATAATATCTTGCATTTCATTTATATTCTAGACTAAACACTACTTACAAACATATATAAACTCACGCCTATATCCTATTGGGGTAGGCAGAGACTATTGAGCGCCAAGTGCTACGGTCCACACATATCTCTTTCGCTTCTTCAACTGTCATCAATCTTTTCATACACGCTTATCAGCTTTATCCATATTACTCCGTATTTTACAAATCAGTGTACCTGTTATATTAAAATAATAATATGTTACATTTCATTTAAATTCATATACAAAACAATATTAAAGCCCAGAGCTCGTAATTTAAATATATTAAACTCCACTCTATCAGCCAGTATTCAAATAAAATTTACCAGCACTCATAGATCATGAAAGCCATATACAATGCTGAACAAATTGTCTAACAAGACAAGTTTTGGAGCCCAATCGTAAAGTTTCCGAAGACCTGCGCACAATGCACTCTCGATATCAAGTTGGAAAGTTTTGAGTACCGTTTGAAGTGGCCTAGGGATATAAGTTATTTCATAAATGGACGAAGAATATCTGCATGTTATTTATACAGACTCCATGTAATTAGACGACGGCTGTGTGACGGGCGGCCGACAGTTCCATCCCCGCATGAGACAAATATTTGTGTGATCTGTAGGCTTTGATCGAATATACTACTAGATTCAACTTTGAATACAAACTACCCAAAAAAAATTAAGTTAGAATTTACTATACTACAAGTACTGTAAAACGGAAACTGATAAATACTTACCGAAAGAAAGAGAAAGAAAGAATTCTTTGTAAAATTTTACTGTTCCGGTGGTTATTTTCACAGTTTTTAAAAGCACACCGACGCTTCAAAACTTCCGCTCGCTGGACATGGTTGGACCATATAAAATCAAATAAGTCCACACGCTTATTCGTGCTCTTATTTCTCTTGTCTTTTTTGTAGGCCGTTACTTATAATCTAGTGTATATTTGATCGAAGTCCGTAGCTATTTTTTCGGGTCTGGGTGTTTATGAGACTGAAAAGTCTCTTGTAGTTTCTGATACCTACAAAACAAGACTCGATCTTAGTGTGGAGTAAGGACTATGACTGCTGGGTGTAGTCATTGATTTATTTCACGAATATTTACATATATTAGAAATCATATTGCTAGATAAAGATACATAAGCAAGTTTAGGGCAGTGGGCTTGATCCCCGTACTAAGACAAGTTGTTGAGCGTAATTTTTTTATCAGGTTTTTTTTTAAATATTCTTATACATCCGGTATGTTTTTAGGATTTTGTTATATGGATATATTTTAATAATGAATAAGTAAACTAACGCCTTTTTACTAGAAGGGGTAGACAGAAGGTACCAAGACACCCACGTTTTACTTTATGTGTGCCGTCCCACAATATAATAGACTGCGAGCGGGACCTCAGCGTCTTAATTGTACCGTTGTAGGTACAATTAAGCCATCGAGGCAGTAAATTTCATATTCTGAGCTTTATGACATACGTAACGATACCCTTCGAGATAGGGTTACCGTCATCATCATCTCAGCCACAGGAAGTCCACTGCTGAACATAGGCCTTCCCCAAGGATCTCCACATCGACCTGTTGGAAGCGACCTGCCTCTAGTGACTTCCTGCAACTTTAGCCAGCTCGTCCATCCGCCTTGTAGGCGGGCATCCGACATTTCGCTAGCCTTTACGTGGCTTCCACTCTAGAACCTTTCGGCCCCAACGGCCATCGGTTCTACACACCATGTGAATCAGAAATGAAATGAGGATATCCGTAGAAGAACAAAGGTTACCGACATAGCCCATTGGATTAGCAATTTGAATTAGTAGCGTACCGGGCATATACGTCGTAGAACCGATGATAGGGTATTACACTATTATATTATGTACCCACTGTGAAACCTTTTCTTAATGAACATCAAATACAATTTAAAACAATGAGAGATAAAATATGGGTCAGCGGGGCCCTAACCCCATGATTTTGGTATAACACCATAACAATGGCGTGAAACTTTTTAAAACCCGTATTTAAAATGAAATTCAAAATAAAGGTGCATTGCAGGTAAAGTGTCCTTTGTTTTCTGCTTGATAGCATTAAAAATACATTACCGAATGTAATAATTTTGCTTCCTGGAATATTTTCGGGTTAAATTAAATTTTGCATCTGTTTATTTTATACGGGTAATATTTATTATTGGAATTTAACGTTATGCCACATTTTATTTATTTTTAATTCAGTCATTGTTAAATTAGTTCACATTATTAAATTCTGTTGGTGCATACAAATGTTAAATATGATAGAAATGTAAAACTTTTCTTTTATGGAATCTGGACTAATCTGTATTGAAATAATATTATAGCAACGCATATCTTGTTCGGTACTTAAGCTCCTATAGATTGTGTAAAATATATAAATAATAAGTAATCAAAATAACAAATTCCTATCGAATTTAAGTTCGTTGTCGGAAAAAAACAAGTTTCCTCAAAAAATATGGGTTAGGGAAATATCAGAATTTTTAGGTTGTTTTTATTGCTATGAATGGTGATACGATCATGCTATTCGCCTGATGGTAAGCGATACGACTGCTCATGAACAGTAGCAAAACCAAATAGCACCTTGAATACCAGAGCAATGCTTGAAATTCCACTGCGCTCGCTATCCTGAGGCATGAGATATTAAGTCGCAATATGTCCAGTAGTTACTCTGACTATAATATCGTTCAAATCGAAACAAAACGGTGCATTTACACTACTGTTTGGAGGGAGAAATAGACATTGCGGTGGTACCTAACCAAGCCGCCTCTCACATATGAGAGACCTACCACTAATATGTTATTTTCCTAGGGCATTATTAATTCTCTCACTTTAATTATTGTATTTTGGTATTTCTCTACTTTATTATTTATCCAGGCTGAAAAAAGCTACAATGGTGGGTTTATGAGCTAAAAAGTCTAATAGTGTATGGCCAATTTGTCATATTATAGAAGTTTCGGTACTAGGCTCCAGCTCGCAAGTGATGAATTATTTTACATACATATAAACTCACGCCGTTTTACCAGAAGGAATAGGCAGAGGTGGTACCAAGACACTCATATTTCACCTAGTGATTTACGTCCCAAGATGTGATGATCATAAATAGAAACATCCAATAGTAGCACAACGCCAGCGCGTCGTAGAGCCACCGAGGCAATTGGTGGAACAACCAAGTTGTTTTATTTTCAGCTATTTTACCGTAAACACTCGTAGCCTCTATTTAAACAAAGGAAAAACACCGGAATAATATGAAATCCATACGGTCGATGGCCTCGGTAATGTACGTTTTTCTCGCCATTAACAAGGCCACTGGGAAAGAATTGGCCATAGAATCAACCATTACGGTAAGGTAGAAATGTATCCGTAATCCCAACGAAGAGTTCTGCTTGGTATAGCTCTTAAATATTTATTACATTGTCCCTTACTTGGCGTCTAAATAGTCGAGTTAAAAGCCTCTGCAAACTTCATACGTTACTTAGGAATAATGCATGTGTAAAATTGTTTGGTTAAAATTGATCGTTCTCTCTCTCTCTTTCCAGCCACCGGAAGTCCAATGCTGAACATAGGCCTTCCCCGAGGATCTCCACATTGTCCCGTTGGAAGCGGCCTAAATCCAGCGACTTAGTCCAAATAAAATAATTTCTTAAAATTGAACGTGATTCAGGAATTGTTGCAGTATTTAGTAGTTAATGACCTATTAAATTATATTACCTACTGTACCGTACTATATCTGCCCTTTTACATCCCAGTGCAAGGCACGGGCTTCTTCTAAAATCGAGAGTAACATTGAGAAAATGCAAAAAATGATTAAAATTAAATTGTGTTCAAATACCTGCAAATGAAATAAAATCCTTATTAAATCCTTATCAAATAATTCTGAAATACAAGTCGTCATAACAACTTATAGTAAAATCTTTAAAGAGAAGTACCTCGCATAATTTAATTTTATAGCTTATCATTATCATTTTACTCATTTACCATATTTAAAAAAATAAAAAGGGCATAAAATACTACGAGAAATAACAGCCTTATTAAACATTTACATAAATAACCTCTCCGTACATCCAGTTCATAGTCCATAAAGCACGGCATTTAACTAAAATAATTTGTAGAAAATAAGCATAAAATTTATTGCCCCAAGGACTCTCTGGAATTAAATTTATTGTACGCAGAGCAATCGCGGAATTTTAAACAGCGCGTCGTGCGCTGCAGAAAACGGAACTTTGAAGCCACTTTAGCGCAGTGAATATATTTTAACCAGGATATCGTAAATCTGACATGCTTATTTAGTTTTAAATTATTTATTGGGCATGATATGACGACTTGACTAAGGGGCGTCGTGGAGAAAAGTTGTATGAAGAAGACAGAGGACCGTCAAGGTTGGCATAATCTTGAAAATTAATGTGCATAGGTACCTCATACTTACAAGCTGACATATAGAAGGTATTAAAAAGAACATTATTGTATCGTATCAGCCCATATACGTCCCACTACAGGGCATTTTCAATCGAGAGTACTATTGAGAGTGGTTAAGCCATAATATAGTCCATCACGCTGGCCGAGTGCGGATTGTTGGACTTTACATACTAGAAAATTGCGTTTCGGCCTGATGGTAAATGGACTAGACGCGATTGCCAATATGATCTCGGTGGTCGTGGGTTCGAATACTAAGGTACCCCTCTGACTTTTGGGAGGCATGTGTGTATAGATAGTCAATCACTACGCACTACGACGGTGAAGGAAAATATCGTGAGGCAAACTGCACACCATAGCGATTTGAAAATTATTAAAACATATAATATAATATCTACATAATTTCATAAACGCTCCACTGCTAGCCTCTTGACTGCTATTGAGAGGTAAGGTCTTAGTGCACCACGCTCGCCTAGAAGGTATGGGCTTCACAAGCCTTTGAAATCCTTTGGAGAACTCTTATGTATACAGGTCTTCGCGCGATATTTTCCTTTACAAACAAAATGTGCGATAATTAACTAGAAACAGACTCACTATGAAAGTCAGAGGTGTATGCACTGAGCCAGGCGGTGCTCCCGACTAAGCCCCCGCTCATTATTGCGGGTATATAAAATATAATGATCTTGGGAGAAATGTTATTAAAATAAATATTCCGAATAATGATGCTAAGGTGAAATGAACCTATAAGAGAACTGGACTAGGTAGGTATATTTTAAGAAGCACTCGTTAATGTAATAGACTGTCTGACATAAATTATTTTCGGTAATAAATACATCGCTATTCACAAATTCTTATGATTATATTTGGATTTATTTTTGTTGAAATACAAAGAGTACATTATTGATATAAGTCTATTATGTTTTATATAAGAAAAAAAATCCTATATAAAACTTAATAACAATTCCAAGATAACAATTAATTTATCTTAATTTTTTTACACGGATGGGAATTGAATTGAATATTGTAAATCGAATATACGATAATTTTCTGGCAGAGGCCTGGACGGAATTTGCGCTTACCATCAGGTGCAGTGTGGTCACTATGCCAGCCAGAATAAAAAAATAAAAAATAAACGACAAGCTTTTATACTCATAATTTAATAGTATTAACATTTCCAATTTATTAAAGTGTGAATATATAAAAAAACTATTCAAGGCATTAGAACTCATATTACATTACTCGACACGTCACGAGCGTCCGTAAAAACTTTAAATAAACATTCAAGTTCTTAAAAATGTTCATCAGAGCGCCATTCATGACGTCATTAAATAAAGTGCCGTTTTTCCTCGCCCGACGACGATCCATCCTGCTGAGTAACTACATGCACCATCTTCTAATCTTATTGCCTCAAAATGTTTGAATTTACCCAGCGCATCGGCTACGAGCTATTCTGTTATGAAAATGTAGGGCGAAGTTGCATTTTCGTAAAATGCGGCCACCTTTGCCGTGCATATGAGTTTTATGATGGTGCAAACATTTTACTAATTTGTTTTGTAAAGTTTGTAAAACAAAGGTGATTTTGTGATGATAAATATTGTTGGAGCAAGATTTTTTTTTTATTCACCTAGCTTCTTTTCTGCTTTCCTTTTTCATATTCACGTTTTAGAACTTCTACGATATTATCTAATATAAGATCAAGAGATTTCTTTTCTTTTTTGGACAAATTCTTGAGCAACCCTAACCCAGCCATATCGAGCTATTTTCTTTATCTTCTAGAGTCTCAGTCTAGAAACTAGTCAAGTAAGAAAGCCATGGATATAAATTTAATTTTATATCTATTGTTGAGTAATATTTTATCCATAATACATCTAGTTAATCTATCTAAGCCATTGCCTAAGGGATTTAGCTAGATAGATAGCAAGTGTGGACTTATACTAAATCACGAAGATATAATATCGAAGTTGGGCTCAATGTCAATATATTGTTGTAGTAAAACGTAAATTGTCAGCTTTTCTGATCGATACCTAAGTCAGTCTATTTTTGTTTTTTTTTTCGTATCGTTCCGTTCGAGATAATACAATTGCTTTGAATCGGATTTGCAACAGCCTTAATAATGAATTCCAATCCTTTCAGAGACAGGTGTGGAAAATAATAATATGTGCATACGTTGCACCTGCTAATAAAATTTCGAATATATCACAATAGAACGTTGCCAAACAAAAATTTCTTCTATAAATCACAAGTATTGAAATTCCAGTTTACTTTAATTTTCCACCGACGCCCCGAGGTGTTAGTTCCAATTAAATTCACGTAAATTCCGACGAAACCGCAAAACATAAATATAACTAAAACAAGGGCTTAGCTAATGCAACAAAAGTCCACAATTTGCCTTTTCGGATTGTGGTAAGGCTGAAATTATTCATTTAATTTATAGTACAAACAAATAGTCCTTAGCTTCATGTGCACTGCGGCAGGAAGTAATATTGGGTTTCCGCCGGCTTATATAAGAAGGCCACAGACTCGTAATGTTATGGAAAATAATTCACCCGCCTTACAAATGAGGCGCCTGCTTATTGCTCTTGCTTTAATGTTTATTTTAAATGGAACTTTAGTCTGCCTTAATTTTTTCCGAGTGTCTGGATTTTAATAGAAGACAGATTTTCATAAGACGATACGGCTTCTCGCACAGAACTAATAAGAACTATGAATGAAAATAATGAAATGAGATTTGTAGTCGATGATTATAAAATATATTTAGAGATATGAAATAAACTTAAAGCATAGCACTTGGCGTTATATAATCTGTGTTAATTTTAATACAAGATACGAATAGGTGTTGGTATGTAAAATGTTACATAATTATTTACCAGTAAATACGGTCCGCTGAAAGCTTACGTGTATTTTTTTTTTACCAAAATAGAAGTATTTAAATTACGAATAAAACGTTTTTGTCACAATGCCTAAATATTACATAAAACAACATAAGTCACACAAAATATCGCTAGATAAATCCACACCATTGTGTTTTACTCATGTACAAAGCATATCATAATATGTCGCCATTGTCTACGCGGTCTATAGATATCATGATTCTCTCCCTCACTCCATAACGCGCCGAATGTTTATAGCCAACAATTTATCTGTTATCTGCCTTATGGTGCCTGTAGACGAAGCTGACGATTTGTGTCTTATAGCTACATTGGGAACAGCAGGCACGCTGTAGGAAATATTCGTATCATATTATAAACGCATTTTCGAAAATTGTATTTAATTTAATTAACCTCGAAATATTACATTGTCTGGAAATAAATAAATCTTTGTTTTTAATTACCATGCTGTTTCTTGATGAATATTGCTGCAAGATTAGATTAACGAAAGATTTTACGACCTAATTTTAAGATTTGACGTCATTTTTTTCGGAAATTGTAACGAGCTATTAATACTTTCTGGCCAAAAAAGTTAGGAAAGGAAAAATTGTAGCCCAATATCCATATATTTGAATCTATTTCAAGGTAAAAAAATAAATAAATTTGGTTCAGACATCATTCCGATACGCAAAATATTTCTACAACAACCCTTCTGTTGTTATTTCACTGCGCCAATACTAACGTTAGGGTCTCAGCTCTGAGTTATGGCACGTAATGAACTAATGAGGCAGCCTTGGCCCATGGACGCCATATTCCTTTGTAATGGCTTTTAAAATACGGGATAAGGTCCAAAGATATATGAAAACGGTTATGAGTTAAATCTTAAATACTGCAATTGAAAATAATGAGTTGAGGCTTAAAATAATGTAGAGGTATAAAAATTTATGTGCATATTATGACTTGAAAAATAAAAATGAGCAATTGAAAATACTGATTTAAATTTTATAAAAATTCTGCAGTTATAGTATGGAAATTTTATTTTAGCTCTAATGTTATCTTACACGAACAGAAAATAAAAGCGAAAATGAATTCAATTTTGCTGCTTTTATAAAACTGAAAAGTTAGTTTAATTGCGGTAATCTCATGAGTTTACACTAGATTATAATTAATCTAATTAAATTAATTAAATAGAATCAGGTAGCCTGTTTGTTTTGGATGATGATAGTAATATTATGGGTTGTACCACAGAACAGTTGAATATGGTTAGAAAGGTAATAGCCGTCAAATTGTAAGAAAACCAGCGTCGTCGTTTTGGGAACACAAAAACTCAACAAATCCAAAACATAAAGCTTGCAATAGTCGATTTAAAGTTTCGATAAAATTACGGAAATATGTGTTTGTTTTATAACATATTCTTATTATATTCTTATTATAATATATTCCGGTCTTATGACCGGAATATATTTTATCGATATGCTTATTCGTTTTTTCTGATTCAGTTATTTAATTAGTATTATGTCAATAGAAGGAAAATAAATGAGACTAGTAATGAAAATGCATTTTAATTTGTATACATTTTATATATCTATATGTACAGGATTTTTAAGATTCTTAGCTGTGTGTGAGGTATTCACATTTTTATTATTGGAAAGGCACATATAAGCAATTATTATAACCAAATTACGATTTTTTTACGTCAATAAATTTATTGGTTTTGATTTTTCATACAATATTTAATTATTTCACCGCCATGATACAGTTTTCCATAAGCGTTGCACGTAATTATTGTTGGTTTGTATATTACTTATGATCCAGATTTTTTATTGTCCTCCATTTCACGAAAATGAACACTTAGAACAAATCGTACCGGATTTTGTAGGAATCCAGTTGTCTCTACCTATTGCCTTTATCGACTCACTCTTGGAAACGTATAAATGAATAAGTTAGTATATTATAAAGTATATTCATATGTTGTTCCCAAGTTGGCAGAGATTTGAAATTAGAACATAAGGATAGGTCGTCAACGTTATCAAACGTTACTACTATTTAAAATTACTAAAAACTGATTTACGAGTATACGAAATCTATAACTACATCGATATAGTTACTATGTACAAGACTACAACACTACGTGACATGTGCCAATTTTCGCTGTTGACATAACAAAAATGAGTCGTATGCATTGCTTAGGAACTTGGCATTCGCGAGCATTGTATGTATGCGTAATCAGCAATGTATATTTTTGATTTATCGTCTACAATATAATCGAATTTTTCAAAATGTCGTAATTAATAACCGCAATTTTTGAAAATAAAGGTGATTATCAATAAAATCGGGTTGAATATTGGTATAAAATTCCTTCTCTATTGATATTTGATGCTTTAGTTTTGGAACGGCAAGATAAAATAGAACAAATCTGCATTTTTACTATATTTTGCCGGAGCACCTCTCTCCAAGGCATTTCGATATTGATAATCTTTATGCACCACCTTGCGACGCGTCAAATGCTTTTATTTCCCTTCTAACTAAATTCATCTGTTCTGTGGGTTGTACCATGATGAAATCAACAGGAAAAATGGCTGTCATATATTGATTTTGATATTGATTGACTGCCTCGTTCATATTGCCCACCACGCTAATCGAGTGCGGTTAGTCTGACTTTACACACCATTGCAATTACCCAAAACCCTACCTTGCAATACTACTTGCATGTGTCATTATTCGAAGGTATTATACGTATTTAGCTTTAACTTCGGGTGTATTATGTCTTTCAGGGACTATTCAATTGGAAATAACTCAGCATTTAACATACTGCCTAGGTGGCGCAGTTGTACTACAATATGATTACGAAGCTGAGATCTCGGGTTTGAATCCCGAGTTGGGCAAAGTGATATTGGATTTTTCTATTCATTATCAGCCCGGAGTCAGGAGTTTGTGCCCAATATGGCGATAGGCTCGCCCCTTATTACATCGTGGAAACGAAAATGCGAGGCGAAACATGGGTGCCCCGGTTGCACCTTTGCCTTCTCCTTCGGGGAAAAAGGCGGGAGTTTAAGTTTGTATATTGATTCAACAAAATGACAATATCGCATCTGATCGTAAATACAGTGATGTGCAGATATTATCGACTACATTTAACATAAAGGACGATTTTAATGCAGAAAAAGTTACCAATACAGCCAAAGAGAAACATCAACTCAAAGAAAATTCATTAATTTAATGAATACCGAAATTACTATGAGCGAATCAATATCCATCAGACGGTAACAATGTAATTCGACACCCGTTTAAATCGTGACGCTGTTCAGTGAAACTTAATTATCCCGCAATCGTATTAACAAAGATGTTTTAAACGGGTTCCGTAACAGCCGTTCTCAATAATCTATTTATCTTTAACAAGAGATTTTTAGATATTTAGATGCATTTTATGCTTCAGTTAACAAAGATAGAGAGGTAAAGATATGGTGCATATATTTGTATATAGCTAGGTAAGATAAATGTGTATGTATATCTTTGTTTAATGAAGCGTATAATTGTATCAACATAGTAATCGTAGCTATTTTAACCTCTTGTTAAAGATAGATAGGATATAGAGAACGGCCGTAAGTCTACTCTGAGTGTACTTTATATCTGGCTTTTGTATTTGGCTAGAATAGCTGAGTGTTTAATTCAAATCTCGGAGTTAATCATTTGTCTACTTCTTATAAAGCTTATTAAAGTGAATAAAATAGGGCTGTATAGAAGATTTACTAGATAGGTCTCTCATATGTGAGAGGCCGCCTGGGTAGGTACCAGCGCCATTTCTATTTCTCCTGCCAAACAGCAGTGTTAATGCATTGTTGTTTTGCTGGTTGAAGGACATTGTAGTCAGATTGACTACTGGACATATTTTGGCTTACATATCTCAAGATGGCGAGTGCAGTGCAATGCTAAGCATTGTGTTGTAATTCATATTGTTCGGTTTTGCTGTTAGCGGTCTTATCGCTTACCATCAGGCGAAAGGCAAGCTCGTTTTACTAATCGTCGCATTCCGGTCCCCACACCAAGAAAAATGGTTGGGAAATTGTTTAGTGAGGGGTCAGCACTATATAGGTACGTATGTCAGTTGGGTGTATTTATTTATAAAAGTGCTATTGCTAGTCCGGATCCTGCTCCTATGTCATAAGAATATATTTTGCGAAAGGCCTGTACTTATATGATACTGCTGGGGCCCTACTATATTCATCCGAACGAACGAACGAAGTTGGGCCCTACTATATTCATCCGAACAAACGAAGTTCGAAACTTCGGATAATCGCAGTTTATATACGATACGATTGTACCTACATATACTTATGGTCGTAATTGACTTATGGTTACGATGTACGTTATACAACTTCGAACTTTTACAGAGTAGATACATTCGTATGTCGATCGTCCGAAGTATCGAACTTTTTTCGTTCGTTCATTCGGATGAATATAGTAGGGCCCAACTTCGTTCGTTCGTTCGGATGAATATAGTAGGGCCCCTGGTATCTAACGACATATAGTTACAGTTAAATACGGTGTCTAGTGTAGTGTTTATGTTATGTCACACGAGTCTTAGGATTAGCCCTATTGTTGAAACGTTGTGGTTTCAGACGTTAAACATAGGCTCAATTTTACGGCTCGGCTTAAGTCGTGTAACTGTGTTTACTGCCTTCTTCTATAATCTTAATCCTGGCAAATTTGTCTTCATCGCTAGAACGTTTTTATACATGCATAAATTCACACCTTGTTTTCAGAATGGTAGGCAGAGATGCAAACAGAACACCCAAGTTTTGCCTTGTATTTTACATCTCACGATATAATAGGTGATGAGCCTATCGCCATATCGGGCACAAATTTCTGACTCCGGTCATATAATGAAAAAAAAATTTGTATCACTTTGCTCGACCTGGGATTCGAACCCGAGACCCACAGCTTTGAAATCATAACACTTGCACCACCGAGACAGTTAAAGATCTTTTTGAAATTATTTATTTAATATTATAAATAAGTGTTATTAACCTGTGGAGATCGTTGAATTTAAGTTAATGATTTTTTTTTTATTTGCAATGAATGACGAGGCAAGTATGCCGTTCGCCTGATGGTAAGCAATACAACCGCTTATGAACAGTAGCAAAATCAAACAATACCTTGAATAACAAAGCAATGCTTAATATTCCAGTTCGCTCGCCGTCCTGAGACATAAGATGTAAGCTCTCGATATGTCCAGTAGTAACAATATCCTTCAATCTGAAAAACAACAGTGCATTTAAACTGCAGTTTTGCTGGAGAAATAGACATTGCAGTGGTTCCCACTTAGGCCGCCTCTCACATATGAGAAACCTACCAACTGTAAAATTTTAAATCATGACATATTTAAATCATCTGCCTTGCTTCACCAAGCTATCATCGAACAATTTATCTATCCAAGAAACACAGCGTTCACAACTCACAAATTCTGATTCCACTAACGTATTAAGATATGAACACACCGACGCACTTTTTACGTTATTTTGCTCACAAAACGTGATATTCCGGAAACGCGATCAGCATAAACCAAAATAAATAGTCGTGGGGCGGACTAACATGAATATTTCGAAGGCTCCCGAATATGAAAACTGTTTCTTCACGTATCTACGGGCCGCAGTATTTACCTTACGTAGACAAAAGAGCCTTCGCTTCGGGCATTTGTGATTTCAGCACTTAGTGTTATGTAAAAATACATTTTAGCGACTGCAAGGAAAATATTTGGTTTTCAATGTGGGGAAATTTCTTTGCTATTGCAATTTTAAGACCTACTTGTGTAATATTTAAGATGCTACTTCAGATGCTATATGGCCTAACCACTCTCAATCGTACTGTCGATTGTAGAGTAGGCCCGTGCCCTGCAGTGGGACGTATATGGGCTGATACAGATACAGATACTTAAGATGCTACCATCTATTTGTTCTGCTGTTTATAAGTAGACCACTTTACAAAATTTCTACTGAAATTTAGGCTTATAAGGCTATTAGTTTGACAGCCTCAGTGGTGCAATTGGTTAGACGCCAACTGTGAAATGAGAGGCTGCGGGTTCAATTAGTTCAAGGCATAAAGTAAGAATAAAAATCCAGAAATATGTCTACATTTAACGTCTATCTACGAAAAGTATTAATGAGTCTTGGACCTGAATTACATCTAACAGCATCAATTTGGATGATGTCTATTTGATAAAATTATTTAGTTACGAATTATTCTATATAGAAATGCGATCATAATACGTATGCATCTCATAAAAAATAAAAGTTTTAAAATCGCTAATCAATAATGCTAGAAGTAATTCAGCGCCAATATTATCGGCGTAAAATATAATCTGCCTAAATGGAGAAACCCGTAAAACCAAACGATTTTTTCGCCCTCTGGTGTTAAGTGAGTCAAACCGATTATTATAATTCGCCTTCGTTTTGTTCTAAGTTCAACCACCGTGCCCTTAATCATGATTCTACAGACTATATTCTACTGCTTGGCACAATATCCAGTGTACAGCTTGTACTTATGCTGCCTTCGTTAACCCGTCATTGAAACAAGCTGTTACATCTCGGGAATTGTGAAAGGTTAGTACTGTAATTAAAAATCTAGGCCATGAGAGCGAATGGACACGCTTTGTCCTGGATCAATCAGTAACAGACCCTGCTTTGTCAAGTTTATCAAACGCATTGGGGTCACTCGAACAAAAGGTTATATCGGGATTTGTATCGGCGCACGTTCTACGAGCTATGGAAACAGATGACAGAAAATAGGTTATTAAATATGTTGAGTTGGTAATGTTAACACATATTATGTCTGTATCTGTATGAGCCCATATACGTTCCACTGCAGGGCACGGGCCTACTCTATAATCGAAAGTACGATTGAGAGTGGTTAGGCCATATAGTCCACCACTCTGGCCTAATGCGGGTTGGCGGACTTTACATACCATAGACATCGCTATGGTATGCAGGTTTCCTCACGATGTTTTCCTTCACCGTTATAGTGCGTGGTGATTGACTATCAATATACACATGACTCCGAAAAGTCAGAGGTGTGCTCTGGGATTCGAACCCGCGACCACCGTGAACATGTTGGCAGCCGCGTCTGGTCCGTTTATCAACAGGCCATCACGCACTTGGTATACATAGCACATATGGCTGATACAGATGTAAACCGCCAGCCAGGCTAGCGTTGTGGACTATATGGCCTATCCAGGTGGGTTGATCTATAAACGATACGAAATTTGAATGTTCGGATGTTTGACTTCCGAAGAAAGATATAAGTTTTCCACCTCTAAAAATCAATACTATTCGTTTTTTTTTATTGCAGTGAATGGCAAGACAAACATGCCGTTCACTTGACGGTAAGCGATACGACCGTTCATAAACAGTAGCAAAACCAAACAACACCTTGAATTACAAAGCAATGCTTGGCATTCCACTGCGCCCGCCATCCTGAGACATAAGATGTTAAGTCTCAATATGTCCAGTAGTTACTCTGGCTACAATGCCCTTCAATCCGAAACACAACAGTGCATTTGCACTGCTTCTTCTCTATTATACTTTTCATTTTCTCCGAACTTAGTCTATGGTTGCGACGTGCGATAGAGGATTCCAACATTTTGTGGAGTATCTAGGCACATTAGTGAAGTTTTACGTACGGCGTCCAAAAATTCGAAGTTCTTATCGTTTCATAGAGTTCCCCAATTACCAATTGCAATTGAACTATTGATTATTGAGGAGGCTCGTGCCCTGCAGTGGGCCTTATATGAGCTGACACAGTACATACAGTACAGTTTTGGATAAAAATATTATGCATATAATGATTTTTTCTTCAACTTAAATCCAATTGAACGCGATAAAACACACGTGTTCATACCATTATGTTTAAGCAACATAAGAGGGAGTTTTTGTAAACTTACCTCTTTCCAAAATTGTTTACCCGATATAAAATTGTTTGAGATGTCGAAACTTTGCAATTTAGACGCTTAAATACTTTATCAAGTCGCTTAACAGAAGGTATAAATTAAAGAAACCGACCTTAAAAGCTTTTGATATCCGAAAGTGGTAAATGTGATTAAATATTCTTTGCTCCGAATAACTTTGTCTTATTAAGTAGGCCAAATGTTATTAAGCTAAGAAATAATTGGTTTAAGATACCAATGTTCATGAATAACTCCTGAATGTTAAGGTTTTGTAGGAGACTTGTCTTAATATACCGTTACATAAAATGTAACCAATAATTCCGAAATTGTTAATCATTACACTTCTCGAGCCAACACTATTATGAAATATCATAGATTTGGTATAATTAACGTTTTTCATGTAAATTAGTATCCTTTAAGAATTTTCATAGTGACCAGTAGGGTAGCAGCTTTCATCCACCTCCTAGTTCCTTCAACTTTAATATATTTTTAAGCATTTTATCGCTGATTTTGTTTAATTTACATTACTCTCTTTTAAGAATTTTCAAAGTGACCATTTCTTTCATCCTTTATTTGGTCAACTGTCTAATATATAGGTAGACACACAAACTGAATTAATTAAACGAAACCAAACTTCCTAGCTTCCGTTTATAACTCATACATTTTCCGTTGATAAATTATGACGCAGATAAAAGTCCTTGAAAGTTTACGCAAGGAAAGTTAGCAGAGGTAGTGAGGTTATTAAGAATCTCAAACGAAAAGTTCAAAGGCTCGTAACCTAAATGTTAAATCAACTTCCTGAAGCCGCGGCCTGTTTCTTTCAAAAGGTAAAGCCAATGGTTTTAAAACAAAATTTATTTAAAGGAGCGCCTGGAAATTCTTCAAACATCATTTTATGATGGCTTTTTAGATTTGATGACAGCTTAGATGCGAATTTCAGTTTAACTGCAAACACGCAGATTCGAGCTGAATTGTGATTTAATTTGTGTATCCGTAGCAATGAGAGCACTTTGAATTTATGAGACAACGTAATTAGAATGCATATCTAAATTTCAGAGGAGTTTTGTTTCAGTTTACTACGGCTACTTAGCGCTGTATGCTATATCTATAAGCCATATACATTTAAAATTATTTATAAATAATTATACATAATTATCATAAATTTCAAAATTATGCGACTTGTGGACATACAGCGCTAAGTATCAATATAATATAATATAATATAATATTAGACTAAAACAAAACACCTCTGAAATCTAAGAGGAGAGCCACGCCCATGTATCTCAATGCCATTCGAAATCACTATACATTTAAAAGTTACCCGAATAAATGAGCAAACTAAAAAGAACTACACAAAGAATCTTAACTATTCCAAAATTTGCCGAGCAAACGCAAATGATGCATCGAAAACCCATAATCCATATTAAAGTAAAAATGTACGAGGCAAAAGGTAGCTTGAAATTTGTCGAAGTCACGTTACTACGTAAGCAACGCCGACCCGCATTCGAGTATTGCTTAAAACTCAAAGTAATATAAATGTAAATTCGGTGAAACAAAGCGCTGGGCTCGTCGGATCAACTGGCAACTTCTGCTGTTATTAGGCACGCGAGACTTTGGTAGACCTAAGAGTAAGGGTTTGTTTGTAGTGGGGATTTTATTTATTTTGATATTTTTTACATATGCGTAAACTTACGCCGTTTTTCCTAGAAGGTCAGTAGAGGTGCTTCCAGAAGACCCTCGTTTTGTCTTGTGTATTCCGTCAGTATATATTTTTTATGTTTCTACAAAATATATATATTTTTTTTTTTTTTTTTTTTGTGGGTAGTTGTTTAGACCAGTGGAAAAATTTTTGCTCTGTTATTTTTATTGATTTTAAAATATATACAATAGTTTATTATTCACTTTTAATGTACAATATTATCTTTTAAACTGTCTACCTGCCGGTGTTAGTGTTAAATCCTTGACTTTTCTCCGTCATCTGTCACACCACTTCACCTGTTTGCACCACAACACCTGTTTGCTTCTTCACTGCACTATCACATTATGGAGTCAGGACTTAAAGCATCCATCGAAGAACTGAAGACTGAATTCCACCAAAGGATGGCAGCCTTTGAATCTGACCTCAATAAATCTTCACGGAATGCATCAGTAACAAGCTCCACAGATTTGGCTGCCGAGTTTACTACCTTTAGAGCTTTCATTACTCAGGCTCTCAGTCTCATCCAGCAGCAAGTAGAAACTCTATCGTACACCGTGGATACTATTGAAATGCAGAGACGTCGAAAGATCTTACTGTTTCACGGAGTTGCTGAAGTGGAAAATGAAGATTCTTCACAGATTGTGGTGGATGTAGTGAAGCAACGCTTGGGAATCACCGACTTCGCTGTTGGCGACATACAACGAAGCCACAGAATGGGCCGTTCTTCATCCTCTAAAAAACCTCGCCCCATGCTTGTCAAGCTACAGGATGCAGCGATGCGGGACAAGCTATGGTTTGGCAAGACAAAGTTGAAGGGCTCTGGTATTACCTTTTCTGAGTTCCTCACCAAATCCAGGCACGACATATTTATGGCGGCGCGTGAAAAATTTGGTGTGAATAATTCTTGGACGCGGGATGGTAATGTCTTCGTCATCAGTTCGGGCGTCCGGCATCGCGTGGTGTCGCTCACTCTGCTTGGCCAGATTGCTGTGGACACCCCTGCAAAGCCCAGCCCAGCAAAAAAAGCCATAGCCATGCCCAAAACACGACGGGCTGTTGCTTCCAGGAAGTGAAGTGTGGGTTTTTATTTTATTTTATTCTATATTGCTTGACCAGTCCAGGTAACATGTCTTTTTTAGTTATAACTCTTTTGTGTTGTTATTTTCTGTTAGTACTAAAAATCTTATTAAAGTCACCCTCATAATATCTTTAACAAGTTTGTTGTTGATTGTCATAACATCAAAACATAACCTAATATGACATATGTCACTTCTTGACAGCGTTTAGTTATTCCTAATTTTTGTTTAACCCCTCAACCGTCGGCGAACCGTATTGCGGGTCGCCGAAAAAACATGACAGGTGCCGCAAATCGTCGCGAACCGCAATGCGGTATCCTGTGTATAAACAAATACCCTATTTAAATAAAATAAACCCTATTTCAATGATGGTAGGTTGCTTTTTGCTTGAAGCCGAGGAGACTCTTACGACATTTCGCAACTAGCGAACCGCGAACCGATTCCTGTCACATAAACCAATACCCTGTTTAAATAAAAATAAACCCTATTTCAATGACAGTAGGTTGCTTTTTGCTTGAAGAGCGAGGAGACTTACGACGGTCCGCGACCCTTCCGACAGTTCGCTGACATGACAGTTTTTTGACAGAAAGTCAATCGACGGTCGAGGGGTTAATTCACATGTGGTAACTTTGTACTTGTAATTATTTGCCTGGACTGGAAGTGTTTATCTTTTTGATTCAACTTTTTAAATGTAATTCTGTTTTTATGTATATCTTTTCTTTTAGATTAATTTTGTAACTCACATTGTTCTTAGTTGTACTTATTAATTATTCATGTTTACTTATATCTAAATAATGACAGTGTTTTGTTAACATAACCGGCAGATGGATGATTTTTATTGTTTTATTATTATTATTTTTTGTGTCATTTCGTCAGATTATACTTTTGCAATTTCTCAAATTTATTATATTATAGTTATAACTTTATTTTTAGTTTAGGATTTTACTTATACCTATTATTATTATATTTCTGTAGTTACCTATTGCGATGTCTTTGCAATCTGATAGTAGTGACAGTGAGTACTACTCAGTGTGCAGTGATGACAGTTTCGTCAGTGTTCCATCACTTAGTGATAATCTAATGTCTCAGTTCTCCGATGTCCCTAGGAACTTTAATGTAGTACATCTCAATGCTCAGAGTATTCCGGCTCATTTCCCAGATATGCTGGCTAGTTTTGACTGTACTCATATCCATGCTATCTTAGTGTCTGAATCTTGGTTGAAACCATGCCTTTCCTCTTCTGCTTACTCACTTCCGGGGTTCCACCTCATCAGAAATGATCGCACATCGCGTAGTGGAGGCGGAGTTGCTATCTATTTAAGAACTCAATTCCGATATACGATAGTTAGCGTATCTCCCCAACCCCCACCATCTGATGCTGGTGAGCATCTTTTTCTGGAGGTGGAATTCTCCCTAAAAAAAGTTCTACTCGGTGTATATTATTGTCCCTCGCTCCACATTGACTTCTTCTCTTCTATTGAAATTATCCTTGAAAATCTTGTTCCTATGTACAGTCAAACCATAATCATGGGTGATTTTAATACCTGTCTCCTTAAAAATGACCGTCGTTCTAATTCCCTTCTTAATACTATTAAATCCTGTAATCTTTCCATTCTTCCACTCTCAGCGACCCATCACTCTCCTAACTGTTCTCCTTCTCTCCTAGACCTAATCTTTGTTTCCTCTTTAAATCATGTGTCTAAGCATGGACAATATCCTGCTGATGCTTTTTCTTTCCATGACCTAATATTCCTGTCTTATCGTCTCCGTCCTCCTAAAGCCCTACCCAAAATCCTCCTGCAAAGAAATTTTCGGGGCATGAATATTGTGGATCTTCGCAATGATGCCGGCAGCATTGACTGGAGTTCCCTTCTTCTTGCTAATACTGTTGAAGACAAAGTTGATATTTTCAACAGTAAAATTATTGACCTTTTTAACAAGCACGCACCAATCCGGCCTGTAAAACTCAAACATCTACCGGCTCCTTGGCTAACACCTGATATTAAAGAACTGCTATCTAAAAAAGCGTTGGCCAAGTCCCGGTACAACCGTAGACCTAATGAGTTGAATTGGCAAAAGTACGTCTCCATTAGAAATCATTGCAGTAAGGTGTGTAGGAATGCCCAACGCCGACATATTCACAACTCTATTGAAAACGGAGATCCAGCTACGGTTTGGAAATTTCTGAAAACACTGGGAGTGGGGAAGCCTCGACAAGAGTCCTTTTGTAAGTCAATTGACTTAAATTCCTTAAACAATCATTTTTGTACATCGCCTTTCTTTGATAAGGCGATGAAAGATAACACTATAAAGTTCCTTTCGACCCTCAAGACTCCCGCATGTTCTGCTTTTGTCATTAAACAATTTGCTGATTGTGATGTTAAAAAGACCATTATGCTCATTTCATCTAATGCGACGGGAAGCGACTGTGTCAGCCGCAATATGATTCTCCCTATCCTGGACGACATCCTTCCTATCATCTCCCATATCCTTAATGATTCTATTTCCTCTGGTATCTTTCCTGCTGCTTGGAAAAAAGCACATATTATCCCAACTCCTAAAAAACCCAATGCATCCAAACTTGCAGATTTCCGTCCTATATCCATTCTTCCTTTTCTATCCAAAGTCCTTGAACGTCTAATCCATACCCAGCTGAATGAATTCCTCTCGAAACACAATCTCCTTAATCCTCTCCAATCAGGGTTTCGTCCTGGGCATAGCACAATTACCACTCTAACTCATATTGCGGATGGCATTAGGTTGGGCATGGAGGAGGGCAAGCTGACAGTCTTAGCATTGCTAGACTTCAGTAATGCCTTCAACACCGTCGATTTTGATGTCTTACTTGGCATAATGCGTTCTCTTAACATATCTCCAACAGCAGTTGATTGGTTTCGTAGTTACCTGTATGGTCGCCAGCAACGCATCTGCTTTGAGGAATGCTTTTCCTCTTGGTGCTCTGTATCTGCTGGTGTACCTCAGGGCGGCGTTTTATCTCCTTTACTCTTCGCTGTCTTTATTAATTCTATTACCAATAATCTTCGCTCCTCCTACCACCTTTATGCAGACGATCTGCAAATTTATACTCGGGCATCCTTGGACAAGATAACTGATGCGATTGCAGCCATCAATTCTGACATCCAATATATATGTTCATGGAGTAAAGATTACGGACTGAAGGTCAATCCATCAAAAACTCAGGTCATTGTTGTCGGCAGCCCTAGGATGATATCGAAAATAGATCAGGACCAACTTCCATCTGTTTCCTGTGATGGTATCATTGTTCCATACAGCGATACAGTCAAAAATCTTGGTTTATATATAGACAAATGTTTCACCTGGCCTCAGCTTCGGGAAGTTAGCCGAAAGGTTTTTGCCTCAGCTAGGTCTTTGTGTAGGTTACGCAATTTTCTCCCCATTGCCACGAAAATTTCCCTTGCACAAACTCTCCTACTCCCCATCCTTGATTATGCCGACGTCAGCTATCTCGATCTCACCGAGGACCAACTTAATAAACTTGAGCGTCTTCAAAATTTCTGTATTAGATTTATATTTGGTCTGCGCAAATATGATCATGTCTCTGAGTTTCGTACTAAGCTCAAGTGGTTACCCATACGACTTCGTCGGAATGCTCATATTCTTAACCTTCTTTACAATATTTTGTTCAATCCTCTCACTCCATCATATCTCAAAGAACGATTTCTATTTCTCCATGAGTCTCATTCAAGGTCCTTGAGGTCGTCGGAGAATCTGAAACTGAGAATGCCTATGCATACCACAACGTTCATGGATAGGTCCTATACAGTGCAAGCCGTTCGACTGTGGAATGCATTACCAGTTGTCATAAGGCAAGCTCAAACATTGACATCCTTCAAAAAAATGCTTAAAGACTATTATCTTTCTCTCTAAGTAGCTGCATTACGAAGTTTTTATTTTCTCTTTTTGTCTCAATAGGTAAGTTATAATTTATATTTAGTATGTATATTTATGTCTATGTTTATCTAAAGAAATATTTATATATGTATGTATATTAAATGTATTATATAATTATGTATTATATATCATGTATATATTCACTATAAATAATTTGTTTACCTATTCCTTATAAGAGCATGTTTTTTAGTTTTCTTTAAATTCTATACTGCCCTCTCTTCTTATCCTTTTCTTATATCCATCCAAAGGTTGTCTGTAAGAAATCGCCTAGGGCGATAAGACCGCCAACTGTACTCTTTAATTTAATATGTAAAATATTGTATACTTTTTCATTTTTGTGTGCAGTAAAGAATGAATAAATAAATAAATAAATATGCGATTCCACGAATTAGTCAACATGTGTATTAAAAAAACGTGTTGACAAAGTGCCGGGGGCAACGAGGTTCTAATTTCATAAGTACCGCATGATGTAGTCGCTTAAAAGACAGTGCGCCCAATGCATGTTTCTCATGTAGTTTGTACGAAAGTAGTTTTTACCTCCTTGATGCTACAATGTTTGTAAAACATGTCAATGTCTCAGGTTGTAGCATGGTTTGTAGTAAACATTCTATCACATCGTATGCTTTAGGATCTTATAAAGTTTTATACCTCGTGTGAACGCAGACTTGCCCCACCTCGTCAATGTGATTCCTATAGCGACATCGCTCGCCGAGTTTTCTCATTACTCGTCCTCACTTTATTTACTTTCGTATTTATTAACCTAAATAAATACTTTTTTGACCGAGTCAACAGACGCGGGGTTTATAATTAACCTATACAAATACGTCGTAAACGTGTGAAGAATACATGAGTGACTGAAGTCATTTTATTTACATTTTATTTGTTTATTTAACGTGTTTGCTTTTACTTCCCTACTGATTTAAAAAAATTAACGGAATTCAGCTGTCGGTAATTACACAGCCTGGTCAGGGAATAAAAATCATATTTTTGAATAAATTTTACAATAAACGCCGAGCCGATGAGGTTATTAAATAAATTAAAGGCTGGTGAAAGGATATAGGTACCTACTTATACATATAGCGACCACAGTACATGATTTTTAATTTAAACCCATTATAGTGGCCAGTACTACCAATGACGTTTGCTTTATAAACATCTTAGATTACTACCCAATAAGAAGCACTCTCAATCGTACTCCGGATTGTTGAGGAGGGCCGTGCCCTGCAGTATATGGGCTGATACAGTAAGAATCATTCAACTATACTTAATGCTTTTTAAAATAAAACATATTATGGACAAACAATCTAAAGGTACACCACGAAATAAAATTTATTGGCGCCACTTTGACATAAACACGTGTTCGACAGAAGACGTCAATCGTGATTTTTGACAGGAAAATAAAGTTATTTTCTTTATTTCCGCAATTGGGAAAGCATTTCTACTGTTGGTCATGTTATTTTTGAGATTATTTTGATATCGTGCCGACCCGTCAAAATTATTCAGTTTGAATTTATTAAAAATACTAATAACAATATTAAAATGCGGTCTACACTTCACCTTACATTATGACATTAAAATCATAAGCAAAAGAAAAGCCATATTAAAAAAATATGTTTGCACTTGCCATATACCAATAGAATAAACTTAATCTAGAAAGTACAATTATTTAGCTTCAAGCGATTCAATGCAGCCGTTTAAATGAACGCGGAACGTAGTCGCTTGCGTTAAAACTGAATTAAACAGATATTCATTATTTCTATTTAAATGAAACCTCATTACAATTTTGTAAGGGAAATTCTTGTCAATGAAGTATGATAAAAAGGAGGTTATACAGCATAATTATATCTACGCAAATGAGTTGCTGGCTGGAATTATGAATATAAAAGTCATTATTGCTATGTAAAGAAACAAATGAACAAACTACATTCAGTTCCAAAAAGGTTTCATAGGCAAGTAGGTTGCAGTTAGATGTTTTTAAAATTCGAGTTTGGAATATTTACATAATGTATTTAAATTCCAGAGTCCCTCTTTATATCTTCATGAGTAAATACGTGGAGTTGTTGGTTTTAGCCGACATTTTTTCTGTAGAAACCGAAGCCGGAGATCGTATCGCTACCCCGGTGCAACACCGTCACTAATGCAAACATTAATTCAAAGGTTAATTATAATCTATTGGTATATTTTTTACAATATTATGTTGTATATATTTTTTAACAGTAAGTTAAAAGGTTGATATTGTAATATAAGCGATTCATGTTGTCTATGTCTTGAAATATCATAATATAATACGATGTCAAAGTTTCAAATGCTTCTCCTGAAAGTTGCATTTTTGCATAAGTGACAGTGGCGCACCGGGGGTGCTATACTCATACTGTTAAAATACTGATGAAAAATATACATGTTTTTAGCGATTCACGTGATATTTCGAATGAAATTGAGCAGTATATTTTTGTGAAAGTAAAATTAAGGATAAGCTTGTAGATATTCATTATTACTAATAACATACATATACACGAACGCATACACAGTGTTAATAATTACTTACGTCTAATAAGTAGCAATAGACTGCGATGCATTCATTGTACTATAATAATACGTATCAGTTGCACAATACTACACGTAATCCTATTGTTTGTATCCATTGAATCATTCATGTTTAAGATTATAGATGTTTAACGTCCATAATTGGGTTTATTACACAATTGAGAACTTGTAAAGTAAGTTACTATTGTTGTGAATTGAGTTAGAATACATTGAGGTTACTTTAGAATTCTAAATTCAAATCTGCCTGAGCGGGAAATAAAAAAGAATTGTCTATCCTAAGATTCATAAAGGTATTATTGTTCTCTAAAACCTAATTTTCTGTACTCTAAAATATGAGAACAAGGCATAGCTTTGAAAGACGTGTCTCAAGGAATTAGATATTTCTCTTTCTTTAGTGCCTTTTCCATTGAAACCGTCGAGTACATTTTAAATCGTGAATTCTGTCATCAAAAATAAATTATACTGCCAAAAGGCCTTCAAAACGCGCTTTTGAGTCTGATATCCAAATAAAATTCAAAATATTCCACAAACATCTCAAAAACACTTATACCCATCGCAAAAACATAAAAGGAGCAAATTCCTTTAACAAAAAAGTCATTTACACGTTTTAGTTTTAATAAGGCCAGATATTTGAGGCTTTGATATAATTGCCGGGAAGAAAAATGTCTTAATACCCAAGGGGTCGTTTAGGCGGTCCCTAAGGGCACTGAAGTTACGGTCCTGTCACTCAGACGTCCGTACCAGACCGCCCTTCTGTATTAGCATGCAAATTGACAGCCACACGATTTATAGGCTATTTAGCGTTGTATTTAATAGTTAATTTGAGGTCACCGAAGAAGCGGAGGTAAATTATTTTTCTAAGGCTTGTTTTATAGACAGTGAAAAATGTTTAGGGTATATTGGCGGCCGCTCAATTTATGAGTTTTGGTTGATAATTTATATCGGATTGCCCGTTTCCATTAGCGGTACATATCTTTGATCTATGAGGTCTCTGAGGATCTTAAGTTCTTTTTTGTTGTTTTCGAATGAGTTCCAAATTTGAAAAACAATAAAAATATATGCAAGATTTTTTTGCGCTGATTGATCTGAAATTACGTATGTCTAGCTGCATACGCCACTGGCCTGATAACGTTGTATACTTTACATACCTTCGAAGTTCAAATGTATCACATAATATATTTTCTTTTTAGAATATTTATACTCACTCTACATTATAAATACTCTAAGATTTCCTCCCGCTATTTTTAGCTTTCTCGGCTTAAATGGGCTGTATATTACGTGAGACTTACCTAAATGTTTAGTAGAGCCTAAATAATGATCATTAATAGACAGCCTACTTCAAGCAGTACTTGGAATATCTATTTTGATAATGATATATTGCCGTTTATGTGTTTATGTTGTTCTGCCATTAATATAAATATATGTTCAGGGCGGACAGCCCGTAAAGTGTTTCGACGTAAGTGATGCGCGCGCTTCAGTGCATCTCTATTGAAGCGTTATTGCAATCAGTCGTAGCTCTTGGTCGTAGCTCTCAAAAAATTTGTAAATGTTTGTGTGTATTATGACAGAAGGCTGTAAAAAATAAATATAATAATTTTTAATGCGGTTTAGACGAAATCTATTAAGGTAATATAACTTCTAAGTAAATTTTACAATATATATATTTTAGTGCGGTTTGCACCGTCGCTTTTTAGAAACTCAGAATGTATATGGCCTACCCTTAGTTTTTCTATCAATGAGTTCTACTCAATATATTGAGACGTTATATCTTATGTGTTAGGATGGCGAGCGCACTGGAATGCCAAGCTTTGCTTTGCGTTTTGTGGTGTTGTTTGGTTTTGCTAATGACCATGGGCGGTCGTATCGCTTACCACCAGGCGAATGCCATGCTCGTCTCGCCACTCAAAAAAATATATACCGGGTATCTCAAGACTGCTACCGAAAACGAAGCCGGGTGGTAGTTTTAGTGACTACAAACACAATGTAACTAAACATTTCGCAAAGAAACGCGACAATTATTTTTTATGATTTTTTAAATATCGTCATTTTAACCTACTACCTTTTTAACCTAAACCATTTCAACCTAAACTACCACCCGGCTTCGTTTTCGGTAGCAGTCTTGATATACCCTGTATAATAATTACTTAAGCAATAACCAAATTATACGTTTTATTATTATTAGAGAACAATTTTTGGTTCAAAGATCACCTCTAACAATTAAATTATATAATTATTGAAAAATATTGCACGCCTTGATGTATTTTTTCCCTAATAGTAATTAAGCAATTGTTTGTAAGTGAGTAATGTTGGTTTTCTGTTATATCCTCTCGATCAAGAGCAATATTCATTGATAGTAAAATGAGCAATAGCGTGCTGTGAATTGCGAGACGAACATGCCGTTTACGTGTTGTTAAGCGATATGCCCGCAGATAGACAGTAGCAATGATTACCATTCTACTGCGCTCGCCGTGCTAACACATAAGATGTTAAGTCTCAATATATCAAGTAGTTACATTGGCTACAATGTCCTTCAAATTGGAACACAATAATGCATTTACAACGCTGATTGGCGGGAGAAACAGACAATGCGGTCGTACCTACCCAGGCGGTCTTTCACATATGAGATAACTCCCACCAGTATATTTTATAGCTTCTTTCATAAGTTGATTGTTTTGAATATAATTCCAAATAAGTTTTTGTATGAGTTTAATAACCCTTAACGGGCATTGCGCACTCAAACATTAAAACCCATAATTCTGTGTTTGCAGACTTATGAAATTTTAATATAACACTCTGTCATTTCGAGAGACAATTATGTTTTAAGGGTAAAAAGTCATTACTTTCTTTGTGTTTCAGTGTTATTCACCTCTCGTAAAAGTGATTAGGTTCATGTTTAATAACTAATTTAGTTGTAAAACAATAGATTAGAAATTTTGAATATGTAAACTGAATTTTGCTTTGTAAAATTGTTTGAGTTAATCAAAATTGCGTTATTGAACTAGTTTGATTAACCATCATGTTTATGTTGAATTTTCTGTGTTTTCAATGTATTTGCATAATTTATTTGGAATTTTCAAAAACGAGTTATTTTGAATTATGGAAGCGGGAAATGAGCGTTGACTTACTTAATTAAATTCTGTTGCCCAATTTTTTTTACATTCCCAAATTTACATACATTTTGAACAACCATAGTATTTCAGGGAATTGGAGATGGTGGCGTTCTTAGATCAAATAATTACTAGATACAGGGTCCGGAACAAATTCACACGCCTAAAGTGGCCGATCCTACTAATTATAATTTTGTATATTTTGAATTTCGAACTATGAGGCGTAACAAAAAGTCTTACATTATAATTAACTTCAGGTACGAATAAACCTTATCCCTTTAAATTAAGATTTATTATGTTTTTGGACCATACTAAAATCAAATAATATACGATTATTTGTGGTCTTATTTCTCTTGCAGTTTTTTAAGGCCGTTACTTATAATCCAGTGTATATTTGATCGAACGTTGCTTTGAGAGGTTTTGCAATTAAAAAGGGAAATGATAGACAAATGTTTTAAATATATTATAAAACCTGGTATTTATATTTTTTGAATGGGGACATGAATATACTTTTACAATAATATACATAAAGTAAACAAAAACACTTTACTACACAAAAGTTTAAAGAATTCAAATCAAATATCCTACTGGTGGTAAGTCTCTCATATTTAAGAGGCTGCCTGCCTGTTTAGGTATCACCGCAATGTCTGTTTCTCCCGCCAAACAGCAACAATAGTGATTCGGTTTGAAGGATACTGTAGCCAGAGTAACTACTGGCTATATTGAGACTTAACATCTTATGTCTCTGGGTGGCGAGCGCAGTGTAATGCCAAGCATTGCTTTGTACTTCAAGATGTTGTTTGGTTTTGCTGCTGTTCATGAGCAGTCGTAACGCTTACCATCAGGTGAACGGCATGCTCGTCTCGCCATTCAGGCAATAAAAAAAGCAATATTATCTGAAGCGTTAAAAATGACAAATATTCTGTCCAACACGATGGAATATAAATGTATGTAATTGTGAAGTTCTGTTTGGGTGTCACTCCTGTGTAGCCACCCCGAATCATCCCTAAAAGGGTTTAAGTGTTCCCGCCCAAAGTATTTTAGCTTTCGAGTAATGTGTGAGGTCGTGCGATATTTATGAATTTCTTTGTATTGTCTATGTGATATGTTGGCTAAATTGTTTTATTTCGTAATAATCGATAGTACAATTAAGAGCGGTTAGGCTATTTTCTTCACCACGCTAGTGCCTAGTGCGGGTTGACGGACTTTACAAACCATATAAATTAATACAAATTGCTATAGTGTGTAGGATTTCTCACGATGTTTTCCTTGATCGTTATAGTAGCACCTGGTGATTGATTATAATGACACATATTGTGACTCCAAAAAGTCAGAGATGAAAGTCAGGGATTTTAAACCCGCGACCAGATATTGACACATGAACACAACATGACAGCCTCCGTGGCGCAGTTGATTAGACGCCGCCTGTGAAACGAGAGGTCGCGGGTTCGATCCCCGCACCGAGAGAAATGTTTGTGCGGCCCACAAATATTTCTTCCGGGTCTGGGTGTTTGTGAGACCGAAAAGTCTCTCGTAGTTCCTGATACCCACAACACAAGACTCGATCTTAGTGTGGGGTCAGGACTATATATGTGACTGTTGGGTGTTATTTATTTATTTATAATATTGGCAGCTGAGTTTCGTTCGCTACCAGTAGGCCACTACGCACTGGGATGGGATATATATGAGCTGGTATAGATACAGATTTAATAACATTTTCTAATTTTTTTTTTATTAAGGATTTTTCGGATAAAGTGAACACAAAGTCGTAACCGAAAATCCAATTTATATAATGTTACATTTTCAAGTATTTGAAGTCGTTTCGGCTGTACAATAATTATTTTTTTATTCTTGTTTTAATTGTAGGTAAATTAAAGCATTGCCTTATTTTCTTTTCATAGTGGTAGTCACAATTTCCAGCGAAATTAATTCATTCAACAATTTATTATTCAAAAAAAGATTTATTTATATATTACCTCTTTATATACAAAGTATACAGGCGGACTTAATGTCGGACGCATTATTTTCCAGCCAACCTTTGGGTGGTGTAGAGAAATCAAGGTAAATGAAATAGTTAATCAGGTATTTAGATGAAATTAAAATAAAAAATACCAAAAACGAGGAGGATGTTGGAGAATGGAGGCGCCGGGCATCGATCCCGGTACCTCTCGCATGCTAAGCGAGCGCTCTACCATCTGAGCTACGCCCCCGGTGATACAACCACCAAAATTACTGATAGCTTGCACTTGTCAGCATGTTTGTATAAGTGGACACAATATAACATTTTGTAATATTTATTAGGTCAATCAAAGCTTAGGCCAACAATACAGTTGTTACTTCTAGAAAATTGACAATTGATTGAAGATGATAGTATTTGACACAATGTCTGTCTTCTAATAGCAGAAGGAACGTCCCTCTTATGGGGACAAAACTGCATTTCTGACAGGCATTTTTAATAATGTAACGTATAGAAAGTCTACAATCTTTTGGCGTCCAAATGCGTATTGTCATGCTTTTGTAAAAATATAAGGAACAATATTCCTCTCTTAACGTTCTATTATATTGGACATGTTAATACTACTAGATCGCGAGAATAAATGCTTATTGTTTATATTAAGTAAACATATCTGAAACAATTCGTAAATAGATAGTTTTTAAATTTTGTTTGTAGTTACAAATTTCTCCACAAGCCAATACAATTTCAATGAATTTATAATCTGGTATAGATCATACCATAAGTCACGCACCTGCATCTACTGTATATAAAGAAGCTTGGCGAATATTGAGAGCGCCACTCCAACATGAGTTAATGTATCTCTTATGTATCAAATAATTATAACTAAAAAAAACTTTTTTTTTAATAACCTATTTCATCCCACTGCTGGACAAAGGTCTTCCCCCTGTCTCGCCACAATTCGCGTTCTAAAGAAAGTTCAGGCTACATGGGCTCGAAAGCATCCAGGTCATCTCGCCAGCGTTTCATAGGTCTCTCGCGGCGTCGTGGACCATCAGGTATCCATTGGGTGATTATATTTGCCCAGCGATCCGCCCAGTTCCATGCTATGACTGAGCTATCGAGCGTAAAATACTGGCAATAAGGCTGAGTGATACAGTGCGAAACACAAAAATTCGCTTGAAAATCGGCGTAGCAGACGGGTGGTAAATCAGCATTACTTAAACAAATATTTATTTCATTAATTCACAAATTGCTGTCTAGACACAGATTACTAAATATAACGCGACCTTACAACCTAGCCCTAAGTATTTCATTCCACAATATTTACCAAGGGCGTAAAAACAAAATAATAAGTTTATTATAAATAATGATATATCCTCATGCCATTTCAAATTATTATCTGCTTTCTGCTGTCAGCTAAATAAAATTGAAAAATATTCTTAGTATATTTATTAAGCGCCTAAAAAAACAATAATCATAATTGTCATAATATTTTTCGAAACTTAAGTAGTAAAACCCATTAGACAAAGTTAGGTAAAAAAGGTTTTTTCAAGGAAATAAACAAAGCGGCTGGGACTGGAAATAAACTTGAATAAGTAATCTACTTAAAATAATACCTTTTCTTGTGAAACGTTAGTAAATTGGACATTTGGTTTGGGTCTTTTAGACATCTATTATTTAGTCATTTAAGAGACATACAACGTTTATATTAAAAATAAATTGAGTACGCTCTTGCTAACGCCAAACTACTTAACGCACAAATTGTTTTACGGTAAATATAACTATTTGAAGATATTTTAAAAGGTCAGTCTAAATGTACGAGTATATATAGTATCTTAAAATATTAATGCTACATATTTTATTCATTAAATATTAAAGTAACAAGTAATAAATAGAGTAACAAGTAAATAGATTAGCCAATTGTTGGCACAATAATGGGACAAAAAAAATATTGAACCCATAAAATGTCATTATACCGGAGCCGTAGCTTAGTTGAATTTAGAGCAGTTTCTGTAATCTAATTTAATAGATAAATGTAATGAATTTAGTTATTACATATAAGTTATGCCAATAATATAAGCTGAGTATTATATAAAACTTAACATAACCATATCCAGTGGCGTGCACAGGATTATGATACTGGGTATGCGGCGAAGTACTCGGCACAAAAACTTTTCTTTTATAGATGTTTAGCATAGCCACAGCCACGCGACGGATCTCTAAGTCGGAAACCATGCCAACAGAACAAGTCTTAGATGTACTACTATTCATATACATCTACGGAACGCAGAAAAACCAGCGATCGATTGTCGTGGCCGAAGAAAGTCTAATAAGTAAATGATTAATAAACTAAAATATTATAACTACTCACCGAGTCAGCTTCAATTTTCACATATTCAAGGTTCCGGTTAATTGAGATTACTATAGCCCGATGTAAATAAACGACCACCTCAAATATCTTATCCAAGTGAGTGATGGTTATAGAACACGTCCCTTGCAAGATATCCGATGTGGCCTTTAAAAAGACCGATTTTCATGTGATTCGCAAAATATATAAATAAACTTAATAATAAAATTACGGGTTAGTAAAAAAAAACTACTCATTCATTTATAGATTAAATCTATGCGCCTATCCTTTTTTAAATATGATTTTAGGATATCGTCATAGAAAGTTGGATTGCGTTTTAATTCTATCATTAATGCCTTTTCTATAGAAATCATGGAAAGCTCTGTGAGTCGTTGTTGATTTTGTGTGTTTCTCAAATATGTGTGGATACGTTTTAAACACGAAAATGAACGCTCTGCCGATGCGCTGCTTGCTGGGATAGTCACAATGAATTTCGCTAATCGTAACACTTCAGAAAAAACTTTATTTAAATTGTCCTTATACAAATTTTGAATAATACTAAATACACAACTATTTGCAAATTGAGGTGATCTATAAATACAGCGCAATTCATTTTTCAATTTATCAAAATTAAAATGTGCCTGATAATTATTGGTGAACTCTCTGATTTCATTTTCAGGGAAACGTTCACTATATTTTTTAAAATTCTCACAAGAAAGTAGCTCAATAAACTTTAAATCTTTAATGTTTTTATAACGATTTCTTAATTCACTGACTACATTATCAATTATTTCAACAAAAATTCGCCGATAATGTATTTTTACATCATCGACATTGCGCTTTCTTTTAGGTGGTCCGGTAATGTGAACGGCGGCATCATAATAGATCTCGAACTTCTCTCTAAAACGTTCTAAAAATGACTCTAACTCTTTTATCTTTGTTACACAATACGCGATGTCACTAGTTTTTTTTTGCAAAATATCGTACAGAATATCCGTTTCTGCAAAAATATCAGCGAAAAATTTTAAAAGAAAATTAAATTCAAATTCTTTCATAATATATAAAAATGAACTGACTTGTGTCAGTGTTTCACCATCCCAGTCTTGTGTATTTTCGTTCATATTTTCAAACAATTCTAGGAGGTGGGTGGACGCATTATTAATAATATTAACCGTGCGCGAATGATATGTCCACCTTGTTTCCGCGACACGAGGCAGCTTTTTCATATCGGCAAAGTTGTTGTAATGGGCCATTCGCTTTGTACTGGTGTGAAAAAAAGCCGCGATTGATTTTATAATACTAAAAAAGCGTTTTGTTTCAGCAACTCGTTCGAACGATTTCGATAAAACTAAATTTAATATATGTGCTGAACACCAAACGTACATAGCTTGTGGACATTTTTGTCTCACCAAAGCCTGCACGCCATTAATTTGTGAGGATAAAACTGCTGCCCCGTCGTAAGTTTGTGCAACTAATTTGGATACACAATCGAACTCTTCTAAAATTTCCAAAATAATAGAACTCAAGGTTACAGCGGTCCGATCCGCGCTGACATCAACATATTTGATAAATCGATCTACTACTTCAAAATCACGAAAATATCTCAAAACTAATACTAATTGTTCACGGCCGCTAACATCAGGAGTCTCATCTACCATGACGGCGACAAAATCGGACTGTTTAATTTCGGCTTTAACGCGATCGATCATCACAGATGCAACGCTCGAGATCAAATCATTCTGCGTACGGTTCGACATGCCCGTGAATGAGGTACTTGCACTCTGTAAATGGGTTTCTAAAATTCCATCATACTTGGCTAATAAATCTACTATTTCTAAATAATTACCTCTATTCAACGACGATACTGACTCATCGTGACCGCGAAAAGCTAATTCTTGTTTTCCCAGAAAGCAAACAACATCGATCAGCCTTTGAAAAATGTTTCTATTGCGATCAACTTTAGCATTATGCCTCTCAATATCTAATCGTAACTGGCTGTTGATACTCATTGTAATGGTCACTTTTAGAATATCTATATGATTATTTAAGTTATAACTAAATACTATATCGGCTCGCTTCTATAAACAACGTCTTCCTCCCGCCCGCCATATATAAATTGGCATCCATCTCTATTCTCTCTTACCTCCAGTTTGCGTTGTCTATAGTTCGAGACGACAGGTGCAAAGAGTATGAATATGTCTATACATCCCTCCTTCCTTGTTTTAAGAGGACATTCATTATATAACACAACAAATAATTTTACCAACAGTATTTATTTATTTTATAAATCACTTGACACAAATGCTGACAAACTAATAATCATGGACAATAAAACAAATGTTTTTTTTTTTTTTTTTTAATTATTTTACTCAGGTTGCTCTCATTTCACTTTAGGATAATTCCTTTTCATCCTTCATTACTTGCCATTCTCCCTCTATTCTTTTCAAATGCACTACATTACGTCTGATTCTCTGCCCTGTCTCATTATTCTTCAGCTGTACATCTCCACCTTTCTTTGCCTCTACCGTGTACGATGTAGGTTCGTAGTTTAAGCTTAATTTGTTTGCTCTATTCATGTTTTTTATATATACTTTATCCCCCACCTCTAATTCGCAACTCTTGGCCCGTCTTCTTTTATCCGCATATTCTTTACCTTTCTCTTTTTGTTCTTTGTCTTTATCTCTCATCTCGGCGTCTCCTGGATTAAACGTCAAATCCTGTATCATTGGTAATTTGTCACGGAATTGTCTCCTAAAAAATAATTCTGCAGGCGTCTTCCCTGTTACAGTATGAGGTGTACTATTGTACATGGTTAAATACTCGTAAAGAGTCTCTTTGTAATTCTTTTTCCCAGCTTGACTAATCTTTAAGCGCTTAAGTATGTCTCTATTTTGCCTTTCTACTTCTCCATTTTGCTGAGGCCAATATGGTATAGTATTAAATAATTTTATGTTCCTGTCATTGCAAAATCTTTTAAATTCTTCACTGGTAAACTGTTTGCCATTATCAGCCGTTAGAGAGTCTGGATTACCTAACCGAGAAAAAACATCTTTTAATATATCTATAATTTCTGCACTTGTTATGGAATTGCAAATTTTGATTTCCTTATATCGTGAAAAATAGTCAATGACAACTAGAATATGGTTTCCATTAGGTAAAGGACCCATCAAATCGATCGCTATGTCGACCCAGGGTTCATTAGGTAGTTCTCGCCTCTTCAAAGGATGTGGTTGATTAGGCATAGAAACTAAAATGCAGCTCTTGCATGCTTTGCAGAAATTTTCTGCATCTCTGTCACATTTTGGCCACCAAACTTTGGTACGCAATCTGGACTTCATAGACACAATACCTGGGTGCCCTTCATGTGCTGCCTTTAACACCCGGTCACGTAATTTTGCTGGGATGACTATTCTGGTTCCTCTGAGTAAAATGTTATCGTAGAAGCATAATTCATTTTCAAAGATTTTGTATGTTTTTACTGTGTCACACCAACGGCCATTGTAAAGACCATTTCGGATTTTTTGTATTTCGGGATCTTGGTGCGAATGTTCCATAATCTCTTGTAAAGAAACAGCTGTTGGCAGGACATGTTCAACAACATTTTGAACATAGTCTTTGACTTCATCGTGATGTGGGGCCAACGAACAGAGTCTTGATAAAGGATCGGCTATGTTTGTTTTGCCTGGACTATACTTAACGTTAAATTTGTAGCATTGTAGTCTCAAAACCCACCTTTCGATACGCGCGCAAGGTTTGGATTTTGGACCAAAAATTGTTTCTAGCGGTTTGTGATCAGTAATCAACACGAATTCTTTACCGTAAAGAAACATATAAAAGTGTTCAACTGCCCAAACCAATGCTAACGCTTCCTTTTCCGTTTGGCAATAGCGGCGTTCGCAGTCACTGAGTGTCTTATTACCAAAAGCTATTATTCGGGGTCCTTTTTCATCCGTCTGAACTAAAACAGCTCCCAGTCCAACTGGACTAGCGTCTGCAATGACTGTCGTCTTATCAAACGGACTATAATACCCTAAAGTAGGTATATTCATCAATGACTTCTTTAAGGTGTCAAAAGCTACTTGTTGGGCTGTGTTCCAAAAGTCCGTTATATTTGCATTTCTGCCTAATTTATTACGAAGCACCACCTTTAATGGTTCTGTAAGAGTTGCTAAATGCGGAATCCATTTTCCCACGTAGGTTATCAATCCCAAAAAACTTTGTAATTCGGAAATAATCGTCGGCGCCCTGAAATCTTTAATTGCAGAAATGTATTTCTCCAAGGGTCTAATTCCCTTGTCGGAAAGCTCATGTCCCAGGAATTGAACTTTTGTGACTCTATATACACATTTCTCTGATCTCAAGATCACATTATGTTTACCCAGTACCTGTAGAATTTTGTTAAGTCTGTTATCGTGCTCCGTTAAGTCCTTTCCATATATGAGAATATCATCGATAAAATTTATTACCCCTTCACATCCCAGTAGTATCCTTTCTAATGTCTTTTGAAATATTTCTGGTGCACATGTTATGCCAAACATCATTCTCTTGTATCTAAATAATCCTTTGCTTGTAATAAAAGTTGTTATAAACCTTGAATTTGGATGAAGTTCAATGTGATGAAAGGCATCCTTTATATCTAGCTTGCTAAACAGTTTTGCATTTCTAATTTTTGGTAATAACTGATCCATTGTAGGTAGCGGGTGATTTTCCCGTTTAATAGCCATGTTTGCACGTCTCATGTCGACACACAATCGAAGACTTCCATCCTCTTTCAATATCGGGACTATTGGCGAAACCCAGCTTGAAGGACCCTGTACTTCTTCGATTATATCCTTTTCGAGCAGTTCTTCTATTTTTTCTTCCACTTTTTTTTCTAGGGGAATAGGAATTCTTCTGTATGGTTGAAAAATTGGTTTTACTGTTTCATCTACAGAAATTTCAATCAAAACGTCTTTAAACTTAGGAAACGCCCTGTTCTCTATCTCATTAACATTAATTTTGAGTACACCTAAAGAAATTGCAGTACTTCGCCCCAATAAATTCCTTGATCCATTTTTGACAACATAAAAAGTGGCTTCTCCTACTTTGTTGGACAATTCTATTTTTGCTTGAAATGAACCTAATAACTTTAAAGGGGTAGTACTCCCGTATGCCACAAAGCTTTTATTAGGATTTTTATCCTGTGCCCATACTTCAATATGATTTGCCTTTAGCTTCTTCCATGTTCTGTCTGTTATGAGATTATAGTTACAGCCAGAATCTATTAATATTGTAATTTCTACACCTCCTATTTTACACTTCACAGTAGCCTCACTATCTACATTAAAAATATAGTCAACTTTTTCGTTATCCGATATATTTGCAGTCTCTTCCAGGTTATTTGTTTGTTTAAATCTCTTCATACTTCTTCCATTGTCAAATTCTTTTCGATCTATTTTTCTTTTTTGTACTTGCCTTGTTCTACATCGATTCCTAAAATGTCCAATTAGTCCACATTTCAAACAAGTTTTTTGTTTAGCTGGACATATTACATCCCGAGAAAAGTGTTTAAAACTCCCGCATCTTCCGCAAGGTATCTTTCCCGGAAACTGGTTTTTATTAGTTCTCGATGACAGTTTATTGACCGTTTGAAAGTCTTGTGTTTTTGTTTCAAAATTGCCTAATTGACGATCAATAACTTCTAGTGCATTTGCTTCTGTTATTATCATATTCAACGTAACATCGTCACCCATTTTTAAAATCTTTTTCCGTAAATTATCTGACAAACATTTTTCTGTGATTTGATCAATAATATTTTCATTCATGGCCGTATATCGACATTTAGTCGCTTGTTGTCGAAGCCTTACTAGATATTTCTCAAATTTCTCGCCAGGTTCTTGTTTTAGCTGTCTAAAAACATGTCTCTCATATATGTTACTCTGTTTTGGTGCAAAATATTCGTTTAATTTATTTATTGCTATTTCAAAAACGTTTTCTTTATCATTTAAAGGTGTGTCACCATCTGGTAGATTGTAAAATATTTCCTGTAATTCAGGTCCACCAAAGTGTAATAAACATGCTCTTTTTTTAGCCTCGGTATCGATGCCAGCCGCTTCTAGATATATGTCTAAACTCCTTTTCCAACGCTCCCATCAAATACCAACTGAGCCTACCTCTCCATTGCATTCAAACTTGTCCAAAGTGTATTGTGCCATGCTTCAGTGCCACCTGTCAACAATATACCACAGATCGTATACATCATAATAAATTTAAAATCCGTGTATACTCTAATGACATATTTGTCGTAATTTAATACCGATCATCTGATTATATGTCTATGTATACTAATTTATTGCCAATTTTATGAACCATATCGTATTTGAATATTAATATAACTCGCATTTTAATGCCAATGTAGCCTTTGTTACTCGCAATTTAATGTCAATGTAGCCTTTGTTACTCGCAATTTAATGTCAATGTAGTCTTTGCTACTCGCAATTTAATGCCTATGTAGTCTTTGCTACTCGCAATTTAATGCTAATGTAACTCGCAATCTAATGCTTATGTAGTCTTTGCTACTCGCAATTTAATGCTAATGTAACTCGCAATTTAATGCCTGTGTAGTCTTTGCTACTCGCAATTTAATGCTAATGTAACTCGCAATTTAATGCCTGTGTAGTCTTTGCTACTCGCAATTTATGCTAATGTAACTCGCAATTTAATGCCTGTGTAGTCTTTGCTACTCGCAATTTAATGCTAATGTAACTCGCAATTTAATGCCTGTGTAGTCTTTGCTACTCGCAATTTAATGCTAATGTAACTCGCAATTTAATGCCTATGTAGTCTTTGCTACTCGCAATTTAATGCTAATGTAACTCGCAATTTAATGCCTGTGTAGTCTTTGCTACTCGCAATTTATGCTAATGTAACTCGCAATTTAATGCCTGTGTAGTCTTTGCTACTCGCAATTTAATGCTAATGTAACTCGCAATTTAATGCCTGTGTAGTCTTTGCTACTCGCAATTTAATGCTAATGTAACTCGCAATTTAATGCCTATGTAGTCTTTGCTACTCGCAATTTAATGCTAATGTAACTCGCAATCTAATGCTTATGTAGTCTTTGCTACTCGCAATTTAATGCTAATGTAACTCGCAATCTAATGCTTATGTAGTCTTTGCTACTCGCAATTTAATGCTAATGTAACTCGCAATTTAATGCCTATGTAGTCTTTGCTACTCGCAATTTAATGCTAATGTGCATCAATGACGCTCTCGCCGCGACCACACCGATCGCGATCGTCAAGTGGAACGCCGAAACGAGCATTCGGAACACCGTGATCGCTTAGTGGAACGCGGCCTAGATGCTTAGAAAAGTCAATAAAAACTAAATGTAACAATTTTTTATCAAATCGAACATGTACATCACTATTATAAAAAGGTTTGAATCCAGCACATTGAAATTTATTTATTTTCTTATTAAAAGTTTAATATAATTAATACTTATAATAATACTTATGTAAACCTCCATGTTGCTTATGTAAAAGGATAGAAATGAAACAATTTCCTTTATTCTTTATTTACCTTTATATACCTATGCATTTTACACAAAGAGGATCTACCATGTCTAATTTAAACACACATTATATCAATAAAGGATCAATGAAGTAGACAATGCAAAATTTCTGGGTTTAATAATAGATTAAACTTATTTGGAAACACGTACGGAAGCATTATTATTATTTTTATTTTTTATATATATATATATATATTTGCAAATCATCATATACAAATCACAGACTGGTTCTCATTTTTAACGTTGATGCTCTTATAACACCATACCACGGTCTAGTCTCTTCTAATTAAATATATGGGATAATATTTCTTATTACTTATATATTTTAGTATAATAGCCACTAGTAGTTGTAAATCACATTTCAAAAATAATATTATAACAGTACCCATTGTTTATATCCTAGAATGTGTTTGTGAAGATTACCCGTCACCAATTTTTTATGAATGGCTGATATAGTCACCCGCAATAGATGTGACAATAGTAGACTCACAGATTAAGTAGAGATGCTACGCAGTAGACTTTGTTTACATAAATCAAAAACCACATTCATGACAATAGTATATTTTGTTTGGCACCAAAATATTTAATAACTTCCTGTATGATGTAAAGGACAAAGTACTACAAGATTTAAAAATACTCAAAAATCTTTTTTTTTTTCGTTTGTAAATAAAGCATACCATATTATTAGTGAGTTCTTTAATGATAACATTGAAAGCTGATATATGTGTATGTATATCATAGATAATTGTATTATTTGTCTTTGTTGATTCCAATTTATATTTTATTTTGTTTTCAACACAAGTTAATTTAAATAAGTACATCTCTTCAGAAAGTTTTTTATTAGATATGTAAGTGAAGAATTTATTGTTATTTACTTCTATGTTCGTATAGTTTTAATTTTTCCTCTTATTTTATATTTATACGCCTTTGTGGTGAAACATGAGTTTGTCTATGTTTTGTTAAGTAACACCTTGCATGCTTATGTGTGTATACATTATATTCACTCAAATAAAACATCGTTACCTATTTCGAATCTCACTCGCAACATCCACCACTCATGTTGTGATCATAATAACAACACCGTGCCGATCGATCCAGATTGTCGCGAGGTATAATACTTCCAACGATACTGAATAAACACTTTTACCAATAGATACAATAATAATAATAATAAAAACTAATTGTTAGGAGTTAATGTTCAACCTCCCATGAATTGTTTGTTGTTTGTTTCGGTATCGATATAACTTTTGTTTTTTTTTTTTCTTCCGCCATTCATATGAAACGTAACCACCATAACTATGTCACAAATTTAGAATTTGTCAACAAAAAGTAATTTAACTTACAATAATTCACCTCGTCGCCACATGTAATGGTCACTTTTAGAATATCTATATGATTATTTAAGTTATAACTAAATACTATATCGGCTCGCTTCTATAAACAACGTCTTCCTCCCGCCCGCCATATATAAATTGGCATCCATCTCTATTCTCTCTTACCTCCAGTTTGCGTTGTCTATAGTTCGAGACGACAGGTGCAAAGAGTATGAATATGTCTATATACTACACTCATTTCAATACGAGATTTACCAAAAGTATTTAATTTTAAGCAGGCCTCCAGATGTTTTTCTGTATGGTCATGCTTCTTTGCCGCGGCATAGAAATTATTTAAATCTGAATATCCTGAATCAGTCCACACTGTACTAGAATTACTAAACAATATGCAAGGAAAACAATATAATTTAATCGTGTGTACACAACCACACAGCCAGTTATACGTTTCATAACTTTTAACATGAAACTTTCGAGTTACATTCCCTTTTTGTTGATTTAATTGTTGTAACTCGGGTACACACCTACCTTTAGACAAAATTTGAATCTTTTCACTGAATGACAATTGTGAGAACTTGTTATTTTTAATTTTTAATAAACACACACTTTCAACACAAACCTCACAATCAAATAACATTTTAAAAAATCAACAAACGTACTAGTAAAAGCAAATCACTACAATTATTATAGAAACTCAGAAATAAACTGTTAAATGTACACACTTTCAAATATTAAAATGTAAAATATTATAAGAAAACTATAATTAAACTGACGCAAACAAAATAATAAACAATGCTTATCACATGAAAAAAGCAAAATGGCCCCCGCGAAACACAAAAAAATTGTGCTATTTAAAGAAATAAAACCTTACCAAACAAAAATGCATAATGTGCATTTTGCGCAGTTTATTAGATTTCTGTCTATTATTTTTACTCGGATTATAGGCAACGAACATTTCCGATTACTCCCGACAACTGCCGAGCTTCCGAGGCCTGCCGCAGGAGTCGCGGCTTTCAATATTCATGCGTGTGTGCGTTTGCGACTATGCACGGACACCAAAATTACTACACACATGCAAACAAATGTCATGCGGGACGCGGCGGCATTACTTGGTTGATTAGGTACATTATTTTGCTTTGCAGCGCCTTTTGCTTTTCGAGTGGCAAACATAATGTTTGTGCGCTTGCAAATAGGTGCTATTTATAAAATATTAGGCGTTATTAAGTTATTATATTTTGTTTATTCATTTATTTACTGTTAATTAAAGTCATTAAGAAGTACGTACGTTATAATAAAATATCTGTAAATGGCAAGTAAAGCACTGCATTTCTGCCTACAAGGAGCGCACGCCCCTGACCATATCTGCAGGTAAACATTACAATTAGTTCAGGTTTTATGTTTAATCAATTAAATTGGTCATTTTCGTATTAGGTACTTAATAATTGTCACGTTAAAAATGTGTTTGAGGATTACGCCTCACAACACTCGTTGCGTTAATTCCATCCGCTAATTCATCTATCGGTCACTTTGTAAAACTGCATTATCATTCTTTATAAGAGCTTGACACAACTATTCTTCCTAATATTCAACGTGGATTAATCTGTAATAATATTCTAGGAAAAAGTGCAAAGAGAGAAACACACGATGATCAATACTTATTGATTTAAAATACACTTCCACTTCAATCTACATTGTAAAACATGAAAAACAATTCAACACTCAGAAATGGCTCAAGCTCGATCATAATTCATAAGTTAAAAGGCGAATCACATGAACATTCAGACTGTGATAACGAAGTGCGCAGTAAGTCACTTGACTTTCATTAAGAAACTCGGAACAGTCATAATTTAATAAAAACTAGTTTAACACACCCATTACTTGAGCACGTATGAGCAATTGTAAGGTTCGCAACTCGTTACCGGAGAATATGTAACCTGCTACACAAGAAACGGAGTTCTTGGGTACAGAAGGGTTGCTTGCAAATGTTACCTCGGCTTGAGATTTGCTATGAATTGCTAATGAGATTAAACAGTTGATAATTGGTTTTGTGACCTGTTGTTTTCTTCATTAATGTTAGTAAATAAATGAAATGAACCTACTGCCACCGGCATAACATCCGGCGTCCAACCAACAGAATACATTTTATAATTTATATAATGTCAAATCACAATTCCCCACGAAAACTGTCAATCGAAAGATTTTTTTTTGTACGACGTTAGTTTATGGCAACCATTTCATTTCAAGAAAATATGATTGTCTTATATTTTATAATCAAATGAAAACGAAGGCAGAATGTCATAAATGAGGTAGTAAAGTTAAACCAAAATAATTAAGAGTAATATTAGACTCAGGTAATATCTCATTATTATTTTACGTTGAAAAATATCGATTTTATGCATAATAATACAATTTTTTTAATAATCGTAGTCACTTTATATAAGTTTTAAGTAAGGTTTCTGTACACAACATTAGCAAAGTTGCGTCATTTGTCTTTGAGGTAAATGTAAAAATACACATTCATTTTTAATGACGACGTTGGAAATCTTGCAAGGCTTTTATTGTGCGGAAAGTATAATAAATTGCACACCGTTGCCACTGAACTCTTCAAATATTTCAAGTGCTTATTGTGCTTCATACATTTAAAATGTTCGAAATTAGGATATCTATAATACTTTCTCTACACAAGGATGTAACTTTAGAATTTAGATTTTTTTTCGTCGAATATCTATACTATGAATAAAAAATAATTTGGTGTTTTAATTTCAGTCCCTGATAAATAATTATGTGAAATTTAATTTATAATTAAGTGTCATTGAAATAACACTAAACCATAAACAGAAGGTTAAAGTTAAATAGCTGTCAAAGCATAGAAAATAAGCGAATTTGAAAGACACACTGCGCGACAGATTTCAGATAAGTTTTAATCTATAGATGAAGCGAAACTGCAAGAGACAGCTAAGATCGAGTTGACAGACTTGATTTAAACAATCTGATCATGACAATTTCTTCTGAATTTTCCAATAACCCATTAGGTTTATTGCAAGTCAACGTACTTCGAATAGCAGGAGACGTAGTGTCCCTGCATTTCGTGTAGAATAATCTTGCATTTCGTTTAATTAATTTTATGGGTCCTTGGACGAAGACGGAGCTCGTTACGCCGACGTCACTGAATTACGCGCCAGCCCGTGGAGTAACACGCGGTACACTCGCATAGTAAAATCAGACGAATTCACCGTTCCTCAAATTTGCTCTTGTTTTATTATTTTTTGGTATTTATTAATTAAATTCATTTGGACATAGGGGATTATTAAAATTCAGAATTAAAGGTAGTATTGAATGTGCTTCGATTGCTACTTTCATTGAATTATCTGTCTGTTTGATATCGGTTGAGTAATACAAAGGTGAAAATGCTTGTTGACTTTAAATGATATATTTCTTCCTATAGTCCATGGATAGAGAGAGACCATAGAATGTAGGCTTATAAGTGAGGATGAATTCGCACCAAAACTACCAACTTCATGTAATAACGTACCAGAATACAATACTTTATTTCCTTCGACAATTCTACTTTAAAAACGAAAATACAAAATCCAAGCACCCTCATTCCAGCTTCCACTGAAATTTCAGTGAGTGTAGCGCGGCTAATAACTCAACTACCGATCGCACGCCACATCGATCTCCCTCAATCTACTTTTTTCATTTTGCGAACGTTTTGAAGCTACTAGCTAATTTATATCGTTGTATAAATAGCCATCTCGTTTCCAACGTCAATAAACTAGCCCCCGCTTAATATATTCCCTTTTTCCCGCACTCCTGGGGACCTTAATTATGCGACTTTGTGATGGGCGGACCTGGGCCCTTGTTCGGAACAACCCCGAAGCGAAAGGGCGTGAAGTGTTTGCATTTCCCGAAAAAATGTACGACATTTAACGGGAAATGTTAAAAGGATTTGTTTTGTTTAAATAACTTTTAATTGTTTAATATTTGTCAGGGTAAAATTGGTCTGTGATGTGTAATATTTGTCTCCATCCAGTCATTGTTTTTTTTTTATTTTTTGCTAATGAATGATTAGCCGAGCACAATCTCAAGAGATTACAAATTACATAAGTTTTGATTTAATTATTGCAAGTTAAATCAAAACTTGTAATATTGCGAAGTGTTGAATGGCTTAAGGTAACTCAATTAACTATTCTTTGAATTCTATAAGAACATTCCTGATGGGTGACCTGGTTAAGGTTACAGGAAGTCGCTGAATGCAGGCTGCTTCCAGCAGGTAGATGTTTAGATCCTTGAAGAAAGCCTAAGTTAGCAGTGAAGTGGATGAAGAGAGAGGGCAATAGACAGAGAGAGCGAGAGAGATTATTACTTTTACCACTCTGATATGACAAATTAGTTTTTATACACGTGGGGTTTTTATTAAAGCAGAAATAACAAGGATTAACGAAATATAATTAGGTGAACTGACCACGTATTAAGGTTGAAATGAAGGAATAGTATACCGAACCAAACATAAAATAAGAAATAAATCACTTTAATTGTTACGAGAGAATGGCTCCGTAAATGTGCTTTCTTGAAGAGCTCCGTTCTTATTTATGTTGTTACTTCTGCAATTCAAATGTTTAATGAAACGTTTATATTTAGCTTATTATTATTTTTTCTATTGTCTTTTAGTGTTTAAACTGTGAGGTAGTGGTTCCGTTTTCCAATGCATTATCGATTAGTTTTTGGGTTTATGCAGTGGCGTAACAATAGGGTGGCAAAGTGCGCAAAATGCCACGGGCCCCCGGCCCAAGGGGGCCCCCGGACCGGCAAGGCCCTGGTCTGACAGGGTCTCAGGCCCGACAGATCCCAGGCTTGATAGGGCCTCAGGTTCAAGCCCGACAGGGTGTAAGCACATAAGAATATAACATTGATAAAGAAATTATTAATAATAAACAATTGACTACATTTTAAACATAACAAACATTTCTTCATCATGTATTTGATTTAAATGTTATATTTTTGTTTCATTATAGTCTAACAAATATGATGAAGTGAAACGACTTGTGATTGAGAAAGGTTCACTGTAAACCCAGAGACCATTGGGTTAACAAGAGACAGCGCCAATAATTAAAAAATAAATGAATAAAATAATAAACAAATGCCCCTACGTTTCGGTGACGATAGAATCTTGATGGCGGAATCGCTGGAGGAGCTGCAAAAAATGTTGGACGGTCTGGATTCAGTCTAGGTATTAATTTTTAGACCTATTCAGCGAATAGGTCTAAAAATTTACTTCGACAAAACCAAAGTAATGATCCACCCTCACCTTGATCCAACCTTTTTTTTTTTTTTTTTTATTGCCTTGTAGGCAGACGAGCTAGCGGCCCGCCTGATGGTAAGCGGCTACCGCTGCTCATGGACCTCCGTAGTGCCAGGGGACCAGCACAACAAAGTCGCTGCCTACCTCGAGGAAAGTACTCTCCTTAAACCTCGTTTGAAGAAGGACAGGTCATAGCGCTGAGGAAACACCGATGCAGGGAGTTCATTCCAGAGCTTGCACGTACGTGGTAGAAAAGAACGCTGGAAACGTACCGTTCGGGAACGGTACGCCTCCAGGTGGTGGGAATGAACTCTACTGCGGAAACGTGTGGTGCGATAGTACATAGGCGACGGTGGTACCAACTCAAACAACTCCTCGGAGCACTCCCCATGGAACAAACGATAGAACACACAGAGAGATCCGAAGTCTCTCCGCAGTCCTAACGGTTCCAATTTGTCCGTGAGATCGGGATCATTGACTATTCGACAAGCTCGTCGCTGCAAGGAGTCAAGTGGGTCGAGCTGGTATTTTGGGGCACCTGCCCAGAGGTGGGAGCAGTACTCCACGTGGGGCCGGATTTGCGCTTTGTAAAGCGTCAATCTATGACCCGACGTAAAGTACCGCTTGGCTCTGTTCAGGATTCCCAACTTCTTGCTCTTTTGCCTAAAACACACATAAACCTTTCGCTTTATGTGGCCACCAGCTCGTTGTTGTTCCCAAATATACTTAACTGGGGCTTACCCTTTAACTAGGTAGAAAAAACTTTGAGAAAGAGGCTACGAGTCTTCTCGTCAGCTAACACTTTTTTCCCAAAAGCTTGAAAACGATAGTTTTCAACAAGTACCTACCAGAGCCTACGGTACCTACGGTGCTGAGCTCTCACAGCACGGCTGGTCCAATGGCTTATGGTCGCTCAGCGAGCTATGGAGCGTGCTATGCGCGGTGTCTCTTTGGAAAATAAGATCCGTAATGAGCTGATCGGACAAAGAACCAAAGTTATAAGACATAGCACACAGACTTAGCAATCTGAAGTGGCAGTGCGCTGGCTATATCTTGTCTTGTGTTCTTGAGTGGAAACCGCGTCTTGGCTTACATAGTGTAGGACGCCCGCCACTTAAGTGGAGTGACGATTTGCAAAAGGTCGCTACCACATGCTGGATGCGACAAGCTGATGACAGGGTGAAAAAAATTTGAAGGAAGGCCTCCTTCAAAGCAGTCACCTGTCCAGCAGTGGACAGCAAAAGGCTGATGATGAATGTTTGAGTTGAGGGTTATGACGACTAGAAATAAATTTTAAATGTGCTAAAGAGATACGAAACATCGAAAGTTCACTTAATTAAAAAAAATACCTTTTCGTGGCCATAGAGACAGTGCAGATAGCCGTAATAAAGCAGTTACTAGCATAATGTGATACTAATTTAGAAGAATGGTTAAATAAGTCCAAGGGCCAGATAAAATACTTAAGTCCGAAAATTCAAAAAAGAGCTAATTGCTGTTTTGGGCCCAAAAACTCCATTATATTTGATACTCAAGATTTTTCTAAAACAGACCAATTATGTGAAGTTTATCGGTACTATGTGATAGAAAGAAATGAAAATGGAGTTACAAAAAGCAACATACAGTCGAATTGAGAACCTCCTCCTTTTTTTGAAGTCGGTTAAAACACTCTTTACCTAATAATTATTAGAGAAACCTTTTTAGATTTTATGCAGTGATATTACCATAGAAACTTGCAAATGGCTCCGGTTTCCATCACCGTCATAGTGCATGGTGATTGATGATCCATACACACATAACACGGAAAAGTCAAAGGTGTGCCCTGGGATTCAAACCCGCGACCACCGTGAACATGTTGGCGGCTGCGCCTGGTCCAACAGGCCACCACGCACTTTAAAATATAATCATAAAACGAAACTACAGTGTAATTTTTTTTACATTTACAAAGGGTCCCATTTGGTGAATTTTGCCACGGGCCCCCGATGGGGTAGTTACGCCACTGGGTTTATGATATGGTTTATTAGTTCGCGAAATTGATGAAACAATAATTTGGCGTTCTTACAGTACATTATTTCATATTCTCTTTCTTCATTTTTCTTTCATTGAAAAAAAAAAGGGTTTGTAAAATAAAGCTTGCGTATTTTTGAAGCTATAACATCAATCTTCTGTTTGTCATGTTGGCCTGTTTTCATATACATGATAAAAAGTAATTTCATGCATAACAACCAATCCAACGAACCTCATACAAATTTAAATTATTTTATAGTAATAAGTAAACAACGCAAACAATTTAGCCTAAAAATTCACCAGCTCAAACAATTATTTATACAAAATAACCACACATTTTATTCACAACGTACGCTGAAAACCGGTGGAAATCCATTAAAGAACAGACCTCGAAATGTTTTCCATTGAATTAATAATATTGTACAGTTTTATTAAATTAATAACAAAAGCCCCGTAGCCAGTGCTCAATCAAATGAGCCGAAACATTGTAGTTGAAAATATTAACATAAATTCTTTATTGGAAAACGATTTCGCTACAAAAGACATTATGTGGCACGAAGCTTGGTGAATTGTTCATTGGCTTCTCTTTTGACTATCGTCTTTCGAAGTGAGCACAAAACGCATGCATAAGAACTTCTTTTTATCTATTTGTACGCATTAATATTGAGATCACTGCGCTCTTGTGATGAGATTCAGTGTAAGAACCATTTTATAACATTAAAGGGTGTCATTTCAATGAAACGTAATATTGAAACATAAATGTTACTTTAGAGTCAGAAAAATGTCGACTGGAAGTAACTACTTAGGTTTGTAAATGTAAGGATTGTTTATTTACTTATCACATGATTTAGGTTTACAACATTCATTGGTCGAAACCACAAAAGGGATGGTCTGAAGGCAAGATAACCATTTTCTAAGAATATAACTACATAAGACCATAACATAGAACTGCAACTACATAACATTCTTTAATTGCATTAATTTGCTAGTTTTGTGCGATCTGGGACAAATTCTGTGAACAGAAATGTATTTCAAAAAGTTAAACGAGCAGTGGTCAAGCAAAGAACTTTTGTATTTTTACTTGTATAACGATTGATCTTACAACCAAGACTCTTAACTCTTTCTATCTCAAAAGAAAAATACAAAGGATTAAAGCTAGGAATATTCGCAACAATATTATCCAACTCACTGTACAGTTCTCGCCTAAGGCGGAGAAGTCACGTACGAAGAGAATTTCACTTTCTTAACCCATGCACATTTCTGCATAAATTTACCGGGACTTGTGAACCGACTAAATATACTTCCTTAGTTGACGACGCGAAAATACGTGATGAGCGTTATTAAGGTAACTCACATTATTAGATTTACTATGTCCGACATTTCATAATATGACTTTTCGTACATTGGTAATTCTGATCGATCTAATGGGCAATAGGGTTGTGTCCAAGATTTGATTTTGAGAAATGTGTAATGGTTTCAAACAAGTATCGCTTATAGAAATTTGAAAACAGCATCCAAATTGGATGTAAAATGACTGAGTTATTACTATTTTTTATAGTGTGGTGGGGAGACTCGTCTCATTTACAAGCGTACACCTCTTGAAAGATCGTCACGTCGTGCATGTTGCATCCTTTTCTATGAGTCCTACCACCAACTTGTATATACTTGTAAGTTAGTTATTACTTAATGTATTCTAAAAAAATCTGATTATGATTATGCATAATGTAACCTTTCTATATAAATAATAATAAAAAATATGACACTAGGCTTTTTACACAAAATTGATGATTGTGTTTGTTATTAACACGATATGTATGATTGTGGTTTTATAGTATTTTTTTCTTATTAACAATATTATAATACGTATTTTGGGAGTAAAACAACCGTCTTAACTCTTATTAGATTTAAAGTTTGAGTACGTATATTGAAATAAAATTTAAATTATGTATGGACTAAAAAACAGACTGATTCAGACTTAAAACCGTTATATACCAAGATTATGTGCAATTTAATGTAGCATATGTACATGTGTCATTTCTAATTCAATTTAATTTCTTTGGTTTAATAATATTGTGGTTTATTTAATTAGCTAAGTATATTATGTTAAAAGAGAATGACAGAAATAAGGATATTTCATTTTAAAATTAAAATTGATAATAAATTTTAAGTAATTCAAACGTTAAAGTTTTTTTTTATAAAACATATTTTGGAAATCGTTGTAGGGATTCTTTTCCGCGATTTTATACGGAGCAGAATGCTGGACGGTAAAACAGACGCATGTACAAAGACTACATACGACAGAAATAAAAATGTGACAATGGTCGGGAGGGTAACGAAGTTGGACAGGATATGAAACGAATATATCCGAAGTAGCTTCAAGGTTGCCCCTGTGCCTGAAAAACTCTTAAAAAGACGCCTGAGGGGGTTTGGTCACGTTATGCGCTGAAACGAAAATCACGTGGTGAGAAAAGCGATGAGCCTTTCTGAACACAAAAGAGGGAAAGGTCGACCTCCCTCTACCTGGTGGACCAGTGTGAGAAAAACCATGCACAAAAATAATATTCTTGATCCGACAATCCAAGGTAGAACAACTTGGCGCAGACATATTAGGAGAGCCGACCCAATATAAAGTGGAAAAGACCAAAAAAAAACAACAACTTTGTAGGGATTCTTTTGATTTTTTCTGTTTGGGATTTTATCTCTTTTAGATAACTTAAATCACTAATGTATCAATAGTAATTAGGTATTACATTTTTTGTGAGTATTTACGAACAAAGAAGTCTACTAAAGTCAGCTCCTGACCTTGAGACAAGCCTTGACCTTTAAAATATTTTAACTTAATTTTTAGCCAGCCAACTTATTTGCCATACTAGAAGATAGTAACTAGAATACATAATATATTTTTAATGCATACCTCTCTTTAACTTATACGAGTATATTAAATTAAATTTTAATTATTATATTATTCGATTTCCGAAGATAAGCCTCTTGCGTTGTGAAAGAAACAAAGATTCTATTATTCCACACAATTGCACAAAAAATATGTATTTTCTACTATACAAGAAAAAGGTGCGGAAAAATACCATAAGGCACTGATTACATGTTCGTAGAAATAGTCAATCATTTCTGTGAGAATTGAGTTATCCGTTTAGCAGGAGTTCTCTGTAAAACGTGCAAGCCAGCAGATTTTCATTGGGCTCTTAATATAACGTCACATATAATATTACATTTTAATAAAAATTAATACCTGGAACAGGTCCAGGTTAATATACAGGTTGATATTACTATATTGTATTTAATTGAAATTCCATGTTACTAATAATCCCTGGTAACATTGTACCAAGTTCGGAAACATCTGGTAGTTTTTCTCAAAAATAGCGATCGTAGTTTTTACGGATATTGATCAACCCGTTTGGTACGATTCTTTTTACCGCTCAGGTAAGTTCACGAATCGAGCTATCTTTGGCGAAAAATCGTAAAAATTACTATCACTATACAGGAGCATCGCCAGCCGATGGCCTAGGGGATGGGGCAAATAATATGGAGAATGAGAAAAGTATGTATTGTAGGTAAAGTCAAGAGCACATGAAGCTTTTCACTTGTAGTACGAGCCTTACATCTACGGCGATATGCATAAAAATTACCGTAAAGTAGGCAAGTCAAGTCAAAGATTTTCTTTGATTTACATTTGGCATTTTTTTTTAATCTCTATGGTGGAGCACGTGCCCCTACCTTCCTCCCCCACCCCCCTGGCGACGCCCTTGTCACTATATTCGACAGATTATCATTGCGTTTTTTTAAATTCTATTTTTTTTGTAATATCTGTGCGATGTCGACTAGGATGATGAGAAACATGTGGGTTTTAATTATTTCCTTAAGTCATTATTATTACGTATAAGCTAATTGTTCATTTTATTTCTTCTTTTTTTTTTGTACATAGATGACACCATTATATATTTTTCAGCATCACTTTTACAGGAATAAAATGATAAATTATCTTTAACGAGCATAATAAGCTTAAGGTTTTTATGAAGAGTTGTATGAAAATAAACGAGCTCCAATAGGTATTTCATATAAATAAAATACACCAGAGAGTCACTGCATTTATGTACACTGTATATCCGCATGCGAAAAGATGAAAATTATAATCCATTTTACGCAACGTAAGACAGTTAAAATATTTCAACGTGAAATACATATTTTGATATCTGATCTGCACTGACCACCAAGTACTGAACTATATCAGCCCTTATACGTCCCACTGCAGGTCACGGGCCTCCTCTACAATCGAGGTTACGATTGAGACTGGTTAGTGGCCATATAGTCAATCAAGTATATTTTTGTAACTCTATCATGGTTTAATACACATAAATATACCAGTTTCCTTTATATAGATGCAATTATATATGCATTAGAGCATACAGCAGAGATATACATAGTTTTAATTTCATTGTGAAAGCTCATTTCGCTCGGAAACAGCTTATCGTAAATAATAATTTGTATCTAGAATATTCTGTATGTAAACACGCGCTTAGAGCTGGTAATATTGCGTAGTTGCTTTGTAATGGTTGATGCAGACTGTAGTCGACTTAATATACGTATGATAAGGCGGTATTAACGGACTTGGGAAATAGAGGTCTTAAACGTACAAATCCTTTTGTGGTATTGGCAGTGTTAAGCTTAATATGATGCTTAGATGCTTAGTTGACTTATCACATATTATTATGGTTATTCACAGCGATATATCAGCATAGCACAGCGGTATATTTTTGAGTGGTTATTGGACATCTCGGTGGGTTGGTGCACAATATTTATTCTAATATATTATTGCTCTCTCAATCAAACGCTCGGTTGTAGATGTATCCAGTGCACAACAGTGGGCTATTTTGTGATGTTATATGTACTTTACATTAAAAATGAATGTTGCATAAAGCCTTAAGCATTTTTACATTTGTTCGCCAGTTTCATGTAATATTTAAGTTGGAACATCAAAGCAATTATAATCCTAATATGTGAAAAACCAAAGAACGCCAAGTGCTCTCTTAGTTTCTGAATTTTTTTATAAAAATTGTACACAACGTAGCCACATTCAGTATAAAAACCTGCGTCATTCCAAATCAGGTATGTCTAACTAAACCACCCTTACAGTTTAAACTAATACTCGTATAACAAATTAATACCGCGTTATCCCTATTTTCTTATCGCATAATCGTTTTCAGATATTACCATATTGTGTTCCGGCTCTTAAATGCATACGGACCGTTTACGTGATAGCATTTGGCTGCGAACTCAAATGAGAGACACCGCAGTTAGCCAAATTGCCAGTCATAATCATAATGACGTCCTCATAAGGGGAATTTAGTGATATTTGCTCATCAAAGTGAAAAATGTCGCGTGCGAGAGTGGTAATTGGAGGTAAATTTACTTATGAGCTGTGTTGTGAATATTTTTCTTCGTAGATAATTTGGAAACTTATAAAACTTGATGTTCTTATTTTCAAAAGCCTTACCATACACATGACATATGACATACATAATATGTCTTTTTTTTTCTATTGCACTGGATGATGAGACGAGCATGCCGTCCGCCTGATGGTAAGCGATACGACCGCTCATGACCAAAAGCAAAACCAAATAACACTTTGATTAACAAAATTGAGATATAAGATTTTCAGTCTTAATATGTCCAGTAATTATTCTGCCTAACGGAAACACAAAAGTGCATTTACGCTGCTGTTTGCCGGGAGAAATAAACATTGCGGTGCGAGAAATGCAACTATGTAAAGAGTAAAAAAAAAATCTACAAAAGTTATTTTACCTTTTCGACATGACATTTCCAAACTGCAGTTGCACAAAGGAGTGCATGGCAGCGAAAAAACACACAATAGAGATGTCAATAACGAAGGCTTGATGGGTTCTGAAGCACTCTACACCAACTGTAATAACTTCAATAGACCGCTCAAATAAAACTTTTATACTAGAATTTATATTTATTTTGTAGTACTCAATTCGAAGTGCCGTAATAGACAGTTTTTATATAATATTTGAGGTGATAAGCAGGCTCGGTGGTCTTGAGGTCGCGGGTTCGAACCCTGTACCGAGACGAATATTTGTGTGACCCACAACTAATAATTTCAGGTCTCGGTGTTTTTGAGTAGTTTCTGATACCCAAGACTCAATATGACCTGATGTAATATTTAGTAAATGAAGCTCATGTTTAGTGAAAACATTTTTGTAGTTTTTGCATTTAAAATTCATATTGTTCTTTTATTGGCACTAGTTAATTTAAATATTAAATCAAAAAGAGGCAAACTGATTATCACTCGATTATCAATTCTGAACGTAGACTTACTTCAAAATTCACTATTGATTTATTAGAAGTTGTTTGCATACAATGACCCCAAAAACTAAATTAATACATGGATAAATGAAAATTACTAACCACAATTACTTATATTATTGAAATTAATAATTGTTATACGTAAATGCGTTCATAAAACATTGTTTTCCCAGAAAGGGTTGGCAGAGGTGACAATCGGTAACCAACGTTTCGCCTTGCGTGTTCCGTCCCACGATCTGATATGTGGCAAGCCTTAGTAATATTGGGAATAAATTCTTAACTCCAGGCTGATAATGAATAGAAACATCCAATATCACTTTGCATGACCTGGAATTCAAATGCGAGACTGAGCTTTACAGTCGTATCATAGTACAAATACGCCACCGAGCCAGTCACTATTTGTTATAAATCAATCTCAAGAAGGACAATTAACTGAAGTCCCCAATCGTGACTTTTGACATATGTCAAGTTACTCGATTATCCAAGGGTGAACGTGTAGCAAATAGCAGCAATAAATAGCAATAGCTATGATCAATCGGTAATCATTTGCGAACCAATCAAAAGCTTTAACAGTCGCAACTCAAAACTTTGGTCGCTTGCTAACTTGATAGACTTCGGGAATATTACTACAGCAATTTCTATTTGTGCGTTATTCGAAGGCATGTTTTTTTTTATTGCTATGAATGGTAAGGCGAGCATGCCATTCACCCGATTGTAAGCAGTACGACTGCTCACGAACAGTAGCAAAACCAACTACCATGAATTACAAAGCAATGTTTTGCACTCCACTGCGCTCGCCATCCTGAGACATAAGATGTTAAATGTCCTCCGAAAAAAAATATAATATTCATCAAAAACTCAAGCTGTTTTTAATTTCATACGGGACGCCATACTGCTGATCAGCATAATTGCATAATCTCCATATTAGCACCCGCGTACATGCAAATTGTCACTAAATTTGCCGTTGCAGAACATTGCGCGGCTGACTATAAGTGCTAAACTATACATTGTACACTATTTTAACAATTTAAACGAGGTGAATACCGGCAATATTAGTCTTAATACAGAATTGCTTATGTTATGGTGGTGCGTACATCTATCGGGGAATGTTTTAACTGAAGTCTCAGATGCAAATTTAGTGTTTTTAAGACGCTGAGTAACTTCGGGATTTTGCGTTAAGTCGACTCATTCTCTGTATCCGCTGTGCAATCTGTGTGCTTAAACATCCTACATTAAATTACTTCCTTATAACCGTATAATATTATGTACAAATCAAATTTCATACTACGGTCACCGTTCGGATTTAAACTTATGCAGAATGTGTGTTTGTTTGTTTTATATTATGAAAATATTTAAAATCTGGCTATTATAAGTGATCAAATGAACGAGAAGCGAAGTTCGACCAAAGTAACAAATGTAAAAAGTAACAATTTGTATCGGCGTATTTTATTCTCATCGCCTCTTGGCATTATTAATTCCAATGACAATTCTGGAAAATTCCAATGCACATGAGATCGCTGTTTGGCACGAATTAAGAATGACATCAAAGACGGTGTATTAGAGAAAGTGAAAAAAAAAACGACTTATCTATCGATTAAAAACTTTTTAAACAATGTGAGCTGCCTTGTAGGCATAGAAAACTACCAAGTTAATTATATTCGAATGAAATAACGAAATATAACTAAATGGTATTCACAATGTCGAACTTGTTACACTGTATTGTATTAGTTGATAATGCATATTTTTTTCCTAACTATTCTTGCACAAACTAACAAACTAGATTCAAATATTTTCCGTAGGGTGAACATGTTAATATTTCCCCTACAAAATGAAGCTAGACCGTCGACACCAAAATGTGTTCTAGCTGACAAAGGAAGCAATAAAATCGGGCCAAGTACGAGGCAGCCGAAATTCAATACCGCACCGCAATATTGATGTTCAAAAAGAAGTGAATCTAGATTGTAAAAAAACTGGGTAACAAGGCATTTGATATTTATAAAAGAAATATGTAGAGAAATATGTTTGTATGCAACGACCTGAAGCCGTCCTTGACCTAGTCCCTTTTGTTCCGGCGGCAGCGGGTAAAGCCCTAGATCAAACGCTGACCTTTCAAGACCTACTCGATACTGGACAATGTTTCTTTTATAGCGGGTTTTAAATCAATCTATACTTTTATTGGTTTTTATGAGGTTTTTAAGAACCATTTGTGTCATGGTTAGTGAAACGAATCTACGTGCTTTGTAGTTCTTATAGGATTAGTGCAAGGTTGATAGCAAATATTTTATTCCTGCCATAATATTCTTATCATAAATCTTGTAGTGGAATCAGAACGATGTCGACCATTATGACTTTAGGTGTGTTTATACAATACATACTATGAAAATCTGAATAGAGAATCTAGATTTGGTACCATGTGACACCCAAGGGCGGATCCAGCTTTTACGCCAGTACATGCGCCAATACTCAAATTAGTAATAATGATGTTTTAAAGTTTGTTACAGACTTTGTTTGTGAACACACACACACTTTTTAACTTTATTTATCGACGTACAAAGAATTAATTGTGCTTTTTAATTGTATCAACAAGATAATCAAGTGTATCCAGTTATCAGCGTTCTTTTTAACGTTAAGATAACTTTAAGATAACACGAGATAACTTTCGAGGGCCTGCATATCAGGGAATTATTTAATATAATTTTAAATGCACGTTCTTGTGTTATAAAAAGCCTACCACTATTAAGCTGGATTACATAAATGCTGGAAAGGAATTTTAATTAAACGATTTTTTAAATAGCTAATAATTTCATAGTCCTGTCCCGGAAAAGCATGAAAACAGCGGTATTACAAATGTGACAATAACTATTGAAGTTTTAATAGTTAGTAGCGGGTTGTCTACGCAAAGTTCCTAACAATTGTGGGAACGACTGCGTGTGTCAAATATTTTACTGATAGGGCAGCTAGTTGGTGCCACGGTCGATTTTATGCGAAAAGTTAATTTTATTGTTTTTCACTATCTGTTCGTTCTAGTTTTTATTGCTGTGAATGAGTTAGAGTGTTTACAGTAGAGGGGAAAGTATATTTTTGCGGATAGTTTTTACAATTGTGAGGTTGAAATTAACTGCGATGCTGGGTTTTGAAACTGCTCTACGACTGTTTTCTTTTAGGCACATTACACCATAGTCAAGTCGATTTATTCATTGCGTTAAATCTCAAACTAAGCATGAATTGATTAATGATAAAATAAAGAATTTACTTTTAAGCTGTATCATTTTATATACAACTTTTTGAAAACCAAATTCTCATACTTTTTTTACAACAAACATCGATTATAAATTTATTAAAAAGGATTTCTCGTGTATAATATATAAAAAATATTCTCTAAGCCCACGCGGCGAATCCCGTACGGGCCCATCTTTCTGACAAACAATGCCTCCGGCGTTCTACACCAAGCCTTTATTTCATAACATTGTCTTTTGTTTTACTTATTTTATTCTGTGCGTTCCTATTTTGTAATTTAGTTTGGACGGTTTATGAGGGCCACGTATTTGCGTTGAATTTTACGTTTGTGAAATGTTTAGCAATTCAGTGCTAATTTTTAAGGGTTTGTGTACGATATGAAGTGACAGGAGGTTGTTTGTTATTTAAGCATGTTCGTAACCAGATTGTAGACGAATAAGACAAATATTTTTTTATGTAACAAATATAATATACGTATTAATAAAAGTAAATCAACAAGAGAAAAGAGTGCTGTGCATCAGCAATACGTAAATGTTGTCAAAACATCCAGAATCCTGCGTGAGGAAATTCTACCCATTTAGGTCTGCATGTACTGATTTAGTAAGAAAATCTAAATTTTAATTTTTATTGCATGAATGGCTAGACTGGCATGCCATTCGCCTGATGTTAAGCGATACGACCGCTCGTAAACAGTATCAAAACCAAACAACACCCTGAATTACAAAGCAATGCTTGGCTTTCCTCTGCGCTCGCCATCCTGAGACATAAGATGTTAAGTCTCAATATGTACAGTAGTTACTCTAGCTACAATGCCCTTCAATCCGAAACACAACAGTGCATTTACACTGCTGTTTGACGGGAGAAATAAACATAATTGAACTGTTATCAAAATTCATAGTACCGTATCGTGATTGAATCGCAATAGTCCAGCGCGGAAAACCAAATTCAGCAGTGCAAATATTATAATTCTAGAGATGGCATAGTTGAACTACATTACGGTTACACTGAGGTCTCGGGTTTGAATCTCGGCAAAGTGATATTGGATTTTTCATTAATCATCAGCCCGGAATCAGAAATATGTGCCCGATATCAAAATCAAATCGAGGGGAATACACAAGGCAGAACCTGGTGTCCTAGTTGCAACTAAGGAAACCTCGGCCTATCGGATAAAAAGGCGTGAGTTTATGTGTGAATTTATTAACCCAAAGAAGCAGTAAGTCTGTAAGTCACTGCAATGACTTAACGTGTCAAAACATCCGCGTCCCACATGTTCGCGTAATGGAAAAGTGTAGATATGGAATAGGCAATTCATCCATGTCTTATACGAGCGGATATTGCGTGCAACGCGAGGTGAGATCGGACATGACGGTGTCGGGAAATTGTCTTGCTTTATACGGGGCGATGTTTTTAAAGTAATAGGGGGAAAACGAGCATACCCTTCACCTGATGGTAAGTGATCGCCGCCGCCCATAAACATCTTTTTTTTCTTTTTAATTTATTATTTTATACAGAAATACATACTTTACAATATAGCTGCTAACTGTACAGTTCACTATTTGGTACAGTTTATATAAAGGAAACACAGTTTGATTTCCGACAGACACACTATTCGTGAAGTGCGTGGTGGCCTGTTGGTAAACGGACCAGACGCGGCTGCCAACATGTTCACGGTGGTCGCGGGTTCGAATCCCAGGGCACACCTCTGACTTTTCGGAGTCATGTGTGTATTGATAGTCAATCACCACGCACTAAAACGGTGAAGGAAAACATCGTGAGGAAACCTGCATACCATAGCGGTTCATAAGAATTTCTATGGTATGTAAGTCCGCCAACCCGCACTAGGCCAGCGTGGTGGACTATATGGCCTAACCACTCTCAATCGTACTTTCGATTGTAGAGTAGGCCCGTGCCCAGCAGTGGGACGTATATGGGCTGATACAATACAATACACTATTCGTACGGCGCACCAGCAGCAAGTGTCCGGTGAGTGCAGCCACTGCACTCACCGCACCCCCACCACTACCGCTCGCCCCACCAGTAGATCATGTCATCATTTACTTATATGTTACATCTACCTTTTACAAAATTTAAAAAAGTAGAATTAGTTTTTATAATCAAATACAAATTAGTTTATCAAAACAATCATCGAACAGTATTCAATTCAAACGCTATGAATGTTATATAATATTAAACACATCACTTATTTATTTTCGTCACTTGCTTCGTCATCGGTGGTGTCGTTATTTGAAGAATTATCATCACCATTTGTGCAGACTACTCACTTACCTTCAACCCTCTTAGAATGTACTATATTTTTACGTAACCGTTCTTATAATTTTTTATTTTAATTATTTTATTTTATTCGGAAAAGAAAAAGTTATATATCTAGGTAATATACAATATTTAAATTACAATTAACAATTAACATGTTTTCACATTTATAAAGCTTATTACTACTATATGGTCGACAACTTGTTTTTCTTCACTGTATATTTAACATATACCTTCTCTCCAATTCTATATTAAATTCCGATGCTTGCTGTGTATTCTTTTCCTTGTTTTTCGTTAGAGTATCCTTGTCTCTTGCTTCTAGGTCAGTAAACTCAACATCAACAACGGAAGGCAACTTATCTCTAAACTGACGCCCGTAGTCGTTTCAATATATCACGGTTCTGCTTCTCAACTTTACCATTTTGTTGAGGCCAATAAGGAATGCTATAGTCCAACCGAATTCCAAATCCTTTGCAACAACTTCAAGTTCGGTATGAACAAACTGCCAACTATTGTCAGCGGTAATACTTATGCGAGCCTAAACGAGGAAAATCTCTTTATCATGAATTGATGAAGCAGAATCGAGACATACATTTATAAACTCACGCCTATTTCCCAGAAGGGGTAGGCAGAGATGCCAAGACACCCACATTTCGCCTTATATGTTCCGTCCCACGATGTGAGAGGTGGCGAGCCTATCGCCATATCGGGCACAAATTCCCGACTCTGGGCTGATAATGAACAGAAAAATCTAATATCACTTTGCCCAACCCAGGTTTAGAACCCGAGACCTCAGCTTTATAACCATACCTTAGCACAACTACGCCACCGAGGCAGAATCGATGTTCTTAGTAATTTTGATTTCTTTATATCTACTAAGATAATCTATAATGTTACTGTAAAAGCTCGAACTGCAGTAAATCCTAAGATATTCCAGTAAAACCTAAGATCTACCAATTCCTAATGGTAAATGTCCCAAAAGGTTCGCGATTCGAACTCTTACCACCATTCCATTGGTAAATCTTAGGATTTACATTAATGGCACGGTAAATGTTAAAAACAGGACAAGGATTCATTTGATTATTGGCAGAATAAAAAGTGTATATTTACACTGTATCAAGTCCATTACAATATCTTGATTTAAACTTCCTTACAATCATAAATAACAGCTGTTTATAGTTTATATCCAGAAAATCGTTTTATTGCTTTAAGTTTAAATATACCTTGTTAAGCAAAACCCACATTCTAATCTGTCTTTGCCAATAATCAAAGCATTTAGTCATTGATGTGCTCCATATTTAGGTACCAATCAAAGTAACTAAATCAGTTCCGTTTTGCAATAACAAGTGCCTTGTTATAGATGTAATTTAACAACTTAAGTCAGTTACGACGATTCAATGCCCATAAATACTTTAAAAATGCTAATAAAACGCAGAACCAATTATGTAGGGCACGAATATTAACAAAACTGATTTGCTACCGATTTACCTCTAAGCTCATGCTTAGTTTTTAAATTGTTTGGTACATACCTTTATAACCTTAATTTGTGGATGGCAGGGTCGCCACATGTACAGTTCACTATTTGGTACAGGTTATATAAAGGAAACACAGTTTGATTTCCGACAGACACACTATTCGTACGGCGCACCAGCAGCAAGTGTCCGGTGAGTGCAGCCACTGCACTCACCGCACCCCCACCACTACCGCTCGCCCCACCAGTAGATGTGTCATCATTTACTTATATGTTACACTAACAAACCATCCGCAACACTACAGGGCATGGAGACTACCTAGCGACCTTCAAAAAACTATAGCAAATCCATAGCAAACCGAAACAATGACCTCATTCGATTTTGTCGGTAGTCGGTGATTTTAAATTGTTATTTATTAATTATACTGATGGTAAGCGATATGACCGCTGATGAACAGTAGCAAAATCAAACAAGACCTTGGATTACAAAGCAATGCTTGGCATTCCACTGCGCTCACCATCCTGAAACATAACATTTTAAGTCTCAGTATGTCCAGTATTTACTCCGGCTACAGTGTCCTTCCAACCGAAACATAGCAATGTATTTACAGTATCACAAAAAAGATATAGATGGATCTTCACTAACAGTAAAGTGACGTCATCTGGGCATGCCTACACATAAATAAAACTAGAAAATTTCCCTCTAATTAAAAAAATATTTTAATGTTAGTCTGCTTATGTTATTTGAAGTATACTGAAGTAAATTTACTGTTATCCTGACGTCCTGTGGTTAATACTTAATAATAAAAATAGGAAAATACCACTCTAATTAGTGGCTACAATAAACTGAACACCATGTATAAAGACACGCCATGCTCCATAAAAAACAAGCATTTTCCTCAACATCAACGGTACGGAAATTACTCAAATTTGCGAGGTTTGAAATTAGTTGCCTACCCTATACGTGAGGTATCTTTCTACACAACAAACTGTATACATTAAAATGTAATATCTTCTCAAGTGTTTTATTATGAGGTTATCAGAATGCGTTGTTCTTTTAAACTGGAGGTAGTACTGTATCAGCCCATATATGACCCACTGCAGGGCACGGGTCTCAGGAGTGGTTAGGCCATATATTATAATCAACTACGCTGGCCTTGTGTTAGTTGTCGGGCTTTAAATATCATAGAATTTTTTACAAATAAAAGGAACATCCAATGCCAATGTTTTTAAATCTTTTTAATAGCACTTTTCATACCAATTGGAAAGGTCAGTATTCCAATTTCAAATTGTTGGACACTTTTGTTTTTCTGTCTTATTAGTTAGTTACTCTGTAAATATCTTAATTAAATCTACTTTTGTTTACACTCTTCGAAATGTAAAGAACAAAAAACCGAGCATTAATTTGTCTTTCCCAAAATACAGTTACGTGTTCATAAAATAACAAACATTAACTACAAAACAAATTCTTAACCTAAATACCCAATTTACAACGTGAACTTTCCACGCAAAGTAATGACGCAATCGTGATTGTTAAAAATGAAAACAGAATTGAATTTTCAACAAACGCTGTGCATTAGCCGAGCGTCGGGCCACGCAGAGACAAGCTTCGTTTAATGTTTATTTACATTTCATTTATAAAAAAGAGTATTATGATTTTATTGTTTTGGAAAGCAATGACATGTGTCATAAAGTAATAGATGCTACTAGACGTTTAGGAAAAGAAGATCTGAAACTTCCAGGTCAAGCTTTCCTATTGATGTTAGATTTTCAATTTGAACATTTAATTAAATTTATAATCGACAAAAAATATATGATCTTAAAAGTTTCTTAATTCTTGAAGAAAAGCCCAAAATATTAGACCTAATTTTATTAATCCGATGAAAATACTTTTGAAATATTTTTCAGGGTCAAACGTCGAGACTGACGAACCGTAGTTCTCGCTACAGTTAATAGGATAATATTGGGGCCTTGTATATTTGTATACATTACAAATTGTTCGTGAACTTGTTTTCTGACGGAAAAATAGAAGTGCGTTGTGTTTTCAAGTATATCTAAAAAAATAATCATACTCCTCTTGAAAATTTGTCTGAATGTGCTTAACATTTGCGGCTATTCATAGGCAATTTTAAAAACTATTTTAGCTATCCAATCTCCGCTCAAACTGAGTTCAAAAGTCATTCGAAAGGGGCAAAATATTCGATAACTAAAATAGGTTTTAACTGTTTATGAATAAGGCCGTTAGAATTTATAATTTATGATTTTTTTACCAATAACCAATAACCTTTAGCAAAGTTGGTGGTAGGAATTGGCGAGAAGATCAGAGTTTCTCATTAAGCCTAATACTTTTTCGTGTACGAAATGTGACAAAGCTTTACGGCTTCTTGCTATGATATAACAATGTTATAATTTCCAATCCATCTAAAGGTTGTCTGGTAGAGATTGCCGTAGTGCGATAAGACCACTACTTGTACTTTGTTTATTTTATTGTCTCTATAAACTGTTATATTTCTTGTGTACAATAAAGAATAAATAAATAAATTTATTTTATATATTACACAATTGATGGTTTATCAATGTGTTTTTTAATTCAATCCCTTTCCAATCTAAAAAATAGCCCTAGAGTACAATTATAAATAAAGCGAAAGAGGTAAAACTACCCGGGGAGGCAGTCTATCATACTGATATCGCCGTAGAAGAAGGGAACTCCCACGGGCGTAACGGTTGCGGCTCCTCGTGGTTTTTATAAAATCCACTATAACATGACCTCTCACTTATCAATCTTATACTCTTTTAACACTATCAAAATATACGAGCTAAGGGGAGTAAGGAGGCCTCAATTATTTTGCTAGGCACCGATAGCCCTTGTACGGCAGTGAAGGTTTCGAAGCCCGCCTCCCGTGGGACTCAGACCCCCGTCAACATAAACAAAATGCTGTTATTGCTTGTATCTTATCTCGGGGAAAAATATTGGGCATCGGTCGGGAAACTTTTCATTTATAGATATTATTTTCAGGGTCATCGTAAAGCATGTTTGTACACAGAACAAAACATTATTTTAAGATTGGAAATTGAGACTAACCCACCCATGACACAAGTATTCGCCATGGCAACTTTTGTTAACCAGTAGGTATCAATGGAGACTCGGAAAGAATAAAGTCTGAGCAAGAAAACTTGGTGAGTTTCTTAACCCTACGAGTACCATCTTATGGCAGATGCCGGGCAGTGGATACCTCTATAACTGAGAGGTCGATAGAGAGGGATTAGGCCATTAGATACAAAGCGGTTTATTTAAGTCACAAACAGTAGGTTGGCGATTTAATATTTTTTATTGATTCACAAATGTTAATTTCGAATCGATCGATCTACCCGATCATCTTTTTCAGAACATTAATGCATCGCGAATTGCTTAGGTTTCGCCTAAAATCCTTTGTCTTTACATTTGCCAAGTTCTCGTGACCGTTTTCCGAGTCTATTATTCAAATATCTAACGTTAGATTGTCAATGGAATTCTACGTGCATGCAAATTTTATACTTGACTGGTTCGCAGAAATTGGATCAAAACCAAGCGGATTTTTAATAAAGGATAAACGGACTACCGGGTACACGTCTAAATTTATGTTTAATGCACGTAAACTCTAGGCCACCGTGGTGGACTATTCAGCGCGGTAGAGAGGACCGTGCCTTGCAGTAGGACGTATGTATATATGCTGATACGATACGCTATTACCATACCGATACGCAATAACCAGTAGTTACATACCATAGCATGTAAATACTGGTATATAATAACTTTTTAGTTAGGAGTGGAACTTGCCGGACACCTTAAAGTTGTTTTTGTTTCCACTGAAACAGCGATTACCGTACACGATACGAGAAAAGGCATAATAGTGATCCGCGCAATTATGAAGAGGTTCGAATTCACTCTCAGGAATGTAAACGCACTGTTGTGTTCCGGTTTGAAGGACATTGTAGCCAGAGTAACTACTGGACATATTGAGACTTAATTTATTATTTCTCAGGATGGTGACTGCAGAGGAATGTTAAGCATTGTTTGTAATTCATGGTGTAGTTTGGTTTTGCTACTGGCCTTGAGCGGTCGTATTGCTTACCATCAAGTGAATGGATTGAGCGTCTCACCATTCATTTCAAAACAAAAAGTTCCGTCATATTGTGTCATTACTCGATGCAATATTTATAATTTAAAGCACGTATCATCAGGATCATTATGTTAAAAAATTTTACCAGACTAGTTTCTATAATAGTATTAATAAAATAAACAGCATTCCAAGCATCCCCTTAAAACCATTAATTTTGATACTGTTGTTGTAATTAGGTAAATAAATAACATACAGCAGTCCATACATAGTCCTGACCCCACACTAAGATCGAGTCTTGTGTCGTGGGTATCAGGAACTACGAGATACTTTTTTATCCCACAAACACCCAGACCCGAAAATAATATTGGTGGGCCGCACAAACATTTCTCTTGGTGCGGGAATCTAGCCCCCAGACTCTCGTTTCATAGGCGGTATTTAACCGACTGCACCACGGAGGTTGAATTAAAGCTTGATTGTTAATAAAAAACTTATCGTTTGCCAACACACCGCTGGGAAATTACTCGTCCTTGTAATGAGGAAGCGATTACAAAAACTAGCGAGTCGACTTCCGTGGTAAAGGCGTGTGTACATTACAGAAGACTTATTGACAATGGACTTGCTACCTATCCTAATCTCGTACGGTTGATGTGTCTACGAATTGTATTAATATTATTTTCTGTATTGTAATTTATTTCATTGAATTACATTTTTTCTACAACCATAAAAAAAAAACTTAGGCGATGTAAATTTCGAACACAACTTGTGGACTTCTTGATTGTGTATAATTGCTTTCCCCTTAAAATTTGAATAATAATTAATGGATATTTGAAAAATTAAATAAAGTAACTTTATATCCTCACTATATTTAAAAGCGTAAGTAAATAAACAGCCACATATTTATCAACATCATCCAAAGTAGCTACAAGAAATACCTACCTTAAAGGTCTCCCCAAAGAATTTACACAGGGACCTGTTTTCTAAAAGCCTCATCTAATAGTAACTGATCACCGCCACCCACAAACACACACAATTCTTAACATTAGCAAATATACGCGTACTTTTAGAAATTCTCCCGCCAAACAGCAGTGTAAATGCACTGCTGTGTTTCGGATTGTAGGACTTTACATCTTATGTCTCAGGATGGCGAGTGCAGTGACAAGCATTGCTTTGTAATTCAAGGTGTTGTTTCGGTTTGCTAGTGTTTATGAGCGGTCGTATCGCTTACCATCAGGCGAATGGCACGCTCGTCTCGCCATTCATTGAAATAAAAAAAACCAAAGAGGCGACAGGAAAACTGCCAGTTCTCCTAGTTTCAAGCTCGTACTCAAACATCCATTTTCCAGTATTTTTGTTTATAAAAACTAAATTTAATTTCATGATAAAAAGCATCTGCCGGTCCGTCCGCGCAGGTCCCTCGCGTACATTTTATTTTATAATTCAGCTTCATGATGTATTGCGACGGTACGTGCTTCAGTTTCAAATTGGACTGCCAGCGATAGAATAACGTACATTATCGAATTTCGTATAACATTACTTGATGATATGACGGTACAGAACATTTTGTTGTATTATTCAATATTTTTTGTAGATGTGTCTCGTCGAGACCTTAGATGTTATAAATTGATACATACATACATAAACACACGGCCCTTTGCCAAAAAACGTAGGTAGTAGTGCAACCAGGACACCCACTATTCGCCTTGTATTTTCCGTCCCGCCATGTGATAGGGACGAGCTTTTCTATTACCTTACCCCGTATGAGCTTACCCCATATCGGGCACTTACTCCTGATTTAGGCTACTAAAGAGTAGAAAATTTGGCGAGAGAAATAGATATTGCGGTGGTACCAACCCAGGTGGCCTCTCACATATGAAATATCAACCACCAGTTCCTATTTAACTGTCGTTTACTCATTCAGCTAGCATGTACCTATTTAGTTTCTATAATTTCTATACAAACCAAAAATTGTACAAGTGTTAAATATTTTTATTCCAAGTGCTGTCCTGTTCCTATGACATTGCGATATTCATTTGATTCAGACGTGAATTAGATTAAACCAACTTTTAACGTTTGCAATAGTTACGATTTTGTAAATTGGTTTTAAAAAGAGCAACACTAGAGTTTCTTGTCCGTTCTTTTCTAGTAAAAATCTCTTTTGGAATCGGACGGTAGATCAAAAAATGACTGAATCTAATTGAACATTTTGGTAGATCCAATACATTATTTTAAATCTCATGAAAACAATATTAGGATTGTATTAGTAAGCATTAAACTGAACATAATATTTACAAATAAGATAAAAAGACATTTTGTTCTTGGAAAAGATTCCTGATGAATTCAGATCCAATGAAAAAATACTTTAGGTGTCTAGCTACTTAAAAAGATTACTGGTAAAACCTAAAGCAAAACATTTACGAAATAACAATTCTAAGAAAGCCCTAAAAGATAAAATGTGCCTTGTAGAGATTTTGAGACATTACTGAGATTTATTAACTTAATCCGATAAAACAAGATGTTTTCAAAGTATTAAATGATAGGTGATATTCAAAGTTATATATTTTTTTGTCCATATAACAGTTTCTTGGAGCAAGCAGATATACCACTAATACTATTCACAGTCAATCGACATTTTCTATTCTTAAACGTGAAACGCGAGCTATAAATGGAGGTTGCAACCAAAAAACTGGTGTCTTAAGTGAATTTCCCGATCTGGGAATCAAATTTATAACCACACGGTTCTTATCCTACACTATATGTTGTCACTAATAAGTAGCCGTTAATTATTTACATAAAAGAATTATGAGTAATTTCGTGTTAACATATTATGATAACGTGATGGATGAATATTGATATATTTTTATATTTTTTTTTACCGTTCTGCATATCAACAAAACTAGATGGCAGTTTAAAGAATGGTATACAGCATTTTTTTCTATCAATACCTACCTAAAATATTTAAACGATTTTGTAAAAAAAAAAAGTAGGAAATTTGAAAAAGCAAATAATACGCCTTTTTCATCAGTGAAATTCCTGTGACTCAAGAATATGTTCCTAAAGACTATGTTTTTCTTAATTATCAACTAAATTAAGAATTCTATAAAACATCTATTCACCCTCTAAAACAAAGTTTCTGGCAATTTTTCTCGGCACCAATTCACCAGTTTTTATCGCCAAGAAATGCTTTTTAGTTATTAAACTTTTATTCCAACTATACTAGCAAAAATAACATATCTAATGAAACATTAAAAGAGCAAGAGTTTCAAAGAAAAAGCACACTTTGTTGCCTTTATATTTCGAAATCACAGAACATTGACATTAGTGTGCCGGTGCCTTTATATTGGGTAGAAAAATTAAATTATCTTAGAAATACATTTTCCTCGGACTCGTCTGGCGTGTATTTTTCATCATCAAAGAAGGTTGAATAGCCTAACATAGATCGATACAAACTTTTTGTATTACTGACCATTTATTCTGTTTATGACATGGCAAGTAGTTTATTTTCTTATAAATTGGTATTAGACTGTTCGCTTTTTTAGCTTTTCGTGATTTTTTCGGATTAAAGTTACAAGCATAATAACTTTACTAGATAGTTTAGGATTTTTTTATATACTAAGTTGAAGTTGATGATGCCTTTAAAGCGATACGAGTTGATTGATGGCGCCAATTTAACGAATGATTTATTTGACTCCTCAGAGTGAGTGCATCGCTATTGGTGGATACCAAATGAAATGATGTGCATTGATTTGTGAAATTTAATTACTTTTTCCCAATCGCAGTATTATGCCGACATGTTTAACCATCCCTACAAGCTATCGCGGAAAATAAAATAAATTACTTATTTCTTAATTATTTAACTTACCCTCCATATCAACTTTTCAGTAAAGACACGCAAAATATGTTGTCAAATCTCGATAAAGCAAAGGCCCACAATTTGAACAATATAAATTTTGATCTCATCTACAAATAAATTCACCAGTACACATTTAAGTCACAGGACGTCCTTGCCCACAGCTTATCAGAGATATTCCCTGTCCTTATCAACATAGCTTAGCATCTTACACCGAGGTTAGAGTAATTTAAGCTATTTAACAGCTCCGCTAAGTCGATGGTTAACAAATATTATTCTGGCTGGAATGCTAACACCGTCAGTAAGCCACAAGGAGCTAACAGCATAGTTCCATTAATGATTGCTAAATCTTTTGAGGTATAACAGAGTGGACACCAGGAACAAAATGTTTGTGACAAGAATTGGAGACTATAGCTCATAGTTAAACAGTCGGAACTATTTATAAAAAGGCACTGGTGGTAGGTCTCTCATATGTGAGAGGCCATCTGGGTGGGTACCACCGCAGTGTCTATTTCTCCCGTCAAACAGCAGTGTAAACGCACTGTTGTGTTTCGGGTTGAAGGGCATTGTAGCCAGAGTAACTACTGGACATATTGAGACTTAACATCTTATGTCTCAGGATGGCGAGCGCAGTGGAATGCCAAGCATTGCTTTGTGTGTTTGGTTTTGCTACTGTTCATGAGCGGTCGTATCGCTTACCATCAGGCGAACGGCATGCTCGTCTCGCCATTCAAAGCAATAAAAAAAAAAAAAAAAAAAGGCTTTCAATTAATACACCCAACATTCGCGTACATAGTTCAGATCTTTCTATATGATACAAGTCTTGTAACTTGGGTATCGGGAACTTAATCACTGTTGGTCTTACAAATATCTCACTAACATTTTATGTATTAAATAGCTACTGTTTCAGTAGAATGAAAAACATGGGTAGTGTGAAGTTTGAACTAACTCAAGGATACTTATAGTAAAATAATTATTACTTCGATATATTTCGATTATATTTACGACAAAAAATCACGCATCGCAGAGTGTCAACGTGTCTGATACGCGCGCACAGATTTTGTTTCTAATGTCCGCTCTTAAATAATACCTAAATGTTTAAATTCAATAAAATATCACGCCGAATTGTTCTAGTAGGAGCTGGATAATTTTATGGGCCATTGTAAGACCAATTAATATTAAGCCTTTGTTAGACGCTTGTGTTAATGACATCAAATTGAGATAACTCAATAACTGATTTGTAATTATGACTGGCCTGATTTTAGGTGGAACCTAAAACGCTTAGATAATTACACCGATAATTAGAGCTTGGGTTGGGACATTTATCTTCTGTGCGGAAGGTAGCGGATTCGATTCTTGGGCAGATAAAAAAATATCAATTTTCCCGGACGCGGGATTTTATATATTAATTATAAGATTTATATTTATTTTGTAAACGTCACTCACGATAATAATGATCCAAATGTACTGATGATGCATGACCAAGTGGCCACATACCAACTATTAATTGTAAGCTTAGGGAATCCAAATAGAAAATCGGCAAATATGCAGCCCTGGTCGAAACCAAACACACACCGGGAGCACTCAAAACACGACACACTAGCGTCGCCTACTTCGATGGGCTTTATATTCCACCATAGTTTTCTGTAATACATTAGAACCAACATGTTTGCCCTGTAGCTTTCTGCCCTTATACCCTTCAAATGTTTCAGTATGAGGTCAAATAATATAATGTAGTTATTGTGTAGGGTTTTGTATATATTAAGGCGCTTGAAATTCTTTTAGGGCTCTTAGACAATCTGCCATTATTGTCAGTAAGCAGGATTGACGAGATAATGCGTTTTTCGTAAGTCGGGAGGACTAAGGGAGAGATGATTTTTATCAAATTCGATCCTAACCAAGATTGTTTTATTAATATTACTAGAAAGTATAACAATTAAGATTGTAAAATTTCTTTTGTATATTAAAAAAATAAAATTGGACCATGACATGATCAAATCGGGCAATGCGCTCACTGTATCGCTATGGATCGTTTTGTAGCAGTTTGCTTGACGGTCATATATGCCTTGGATGCATGTAAAAGAAACCTCACGGTCAAAACCTATAAATTTAAAATTTATACAGATTTCACATGTCATAACTTGTCGAAAACGTAAGTGATTTGACAAAACGAAACGCGCCGAGTGATTTATACGAGTTCGGAGAAATGTATTCAGTAGTTGGCGCGTGAAGACACGTAGAGGCCGCATGCCGGAAATTTATCCTTACCAAACGACGGTGCCGCTCGTGTGTACTGTATAATAGGACCGAGTAAATGACAATTTGAATTTCTAAAGTAGGTGGATAAGTTAAGCGCCGCGTGACTTGCGCATTTCACACCGTTCTTGCCGAGCTTCGCGGAGTTGACGTTGATGTGAATCAGTATCGCTGTGTACGCCGTAGGGGGTGGACGTGTCGACGTCGCGATATTCAGAACTCTACGTGCTTACGAGTTGTTATTATATAACCGAGTGCTGTTTGTTTTGTGCCAGCCCTATCGGGAACGGATGTATTGAGCTTTGCAGAGGTAACTTTTATTTCAACGTTCATAGTTAATTATGTTTACTTTTAGGGTTACCACATGATGAATGCACAAAGATTGATGTTAAGAGTTTTGAAGTTAGTAATTTTGTGAACTTGGGGTTTATACTAAATAATTCATGTTATAAACGTGGGTGGACGCGTTCAAAAGACTTGATGGTGCATGGGTTTTTTGCTCTGCTTTTCCGTGTGGCCGAAACCGCTCTTAACTAAATTAGATTGAATATTTACTGAAGCAGCAAATTTGGACAGTCCGGGTGAAGAACGTTTCATAGTTTTGAAACCTCTGTGCAGATCGAACAAGTTAAGAAAAAAAAAGGATGATTTTATCTGGCTTGATTTTAATCGTTTTGATATAAGAAATATTATAGTTTATTTTTATTTGATTTTTAATAGGTATTTTCTTTGTTTAAAATATAGTTTCCTTCTTGCGTCGTTTTGAAATTGTTTTGAAAAATTTAATTATGTACACGATATATTTATTTGATTTTTTAATTGCTTAGTATTTTTTTTTAATGAGAGTGGCGAGACATGCAGTACCGCATGCATGCCTGATGGTAAGCGATACGTCTGCTCATGAACAGTAGCAAAACCAAACAACACTTTGAATTACAAAGCAATGCTTGGCATTCCACTACGCTCGCCATCCTGATACATAAGATTTAAAGATTGAAATTTTACATATTGAGACCAATATGTCCAATAGGTACTTAGGCTTCAATATCCGTAGTAGTTAATGAATTTTATTTTAAATAGACTTACATTTAAACTAAAAATTTCAAATACAATAATATTCTTTTTTTTTAAACGTATCATATTCATAAAACATACAATCAAGTTTGATAATAATCTACTCGAAATCACTACGCAAAACAAAATAAGATACCGGTAATTCCCAAGTAACTTCAATAAAGAGATACACCTACCTAATTTTCTTTTGTCTTCGTACCTTCGTAACTACGAAAGCAATCTCCAAAATCCATCCAACGAATGGAACAAATTCAATAATATTTACATACCTCACTATTCGCAAGCAGAAGCTTTGTTTTTTCCACATACATTTTTATTTATTGATGGAAACTAGAATCGGTTCCAACGTACGGAAGGATGTATGCCAGATACGTATTTCGGGACGTGGCAATTTGTGGATCTTATTTATTCTTGGAAAAAATATTCGCGTTTCGATAAAAAGTAAAGCGGGAGATATTTTTTATTGCGTTGAATGGCGAGACGAGCATGCCATTTGCCTGATGGTACACGATGCGACGGCCCATGAATATTAGAAAAACCAAGCAATACCATGAATTAAAACGCAATGCTTGGTATTCCACTGCGCTTGCCATCCTGAGACTTGAGATGTTGCGTCTAATTATGTCCAGCATTTACTCTGGCTATTGTCCTTCAAACTGGAAAATAATAGTGCATTTATACTGCTGTTTGGCGGAAGAAAAAGCCGTTGCGGTTGTACCTACCCAGGCGGTCTCACATATATGAGAGACCTACCACCAGCAAATTTTAAACTTGTAATGTTTATATCCACGAAGGAATTAGATCTCGGACTCTTCAATAATATTGTGAATTGGATCAATATTAACGCTTTTAAATATGAGTTTAAATATAATTTTCTGTGTAATCATTATAACAGAAAGTTATATTTCATCATAACTTCTTTTATAATTGATTCCTGGAACGTTCCTTATTATTTATTTCTAGAAAACTTCAGAATGATTTTATGAATATCACAAAGTATCGTGGTACTTTGTTTCACTTTTTACTATTAATTTTAATATGTAGGAAACAATGGTTTTGTAAAAATTATATATTAGAGTTTCCTCCCTTATTAAAACTGTGAATTACTTTAATTTCGGCCATGTTATTATTGTAGTCAGTAGTTATCATATTTTGTAGGTTTTTTTTACCTACTTTCATGATTAACTTACTACTTAGCAGCATAATCTCTACTAATGAACGGTTTTTTAAAATTTTAGGGCGCTTTAATTTTTTTACTATAAATGGTAAATAATAATATTTTTAACACTGAGTCTTCCGGCAAAATACCAAAAACACAGCGATAATTTTTTAATTTTGTATTTCTAACTTATTTTATCCACTAAATGTACACAATTCCAAAAATACTGTTGTTTGTTTCAATACATTTCGACTTTCACGTACAAATTGTTTCACCTTATATAACGGGAGAATTATTGTTTTGGATTACTACTTACATCTTTATTGGGTATTGAAAAGAATATTACAAAATAATACCACCAAACTGAACAGACGATACGAATATTTTTTGGCTACTTTATTGCTGAATAAAGCCAATTGTATCATTTGTAGGCAAGTGTTCAATATCTTGAAGCTAGGATGAGTTCATTACGTGAAATTTCTAGAACAGAAATGGATCGCGGTGAAAGAAGGTGAATGCAATTTTAGTTTCGCTCTGTCCTTTCAATTGCGAGCTTCTGATTGGAAAAATAAAACCGTTGACCTCAGTCGATCGATTCTCAATTTACACTATTTTCGCACTGGTACGTTGATTTAGAAAGATTTTTCCAAATAATTTTCTATTTGTGTAATTATCTTCATCCAATCAAATCTCCTATATTTTTTTCCAATTGTTTTATAAAGAAAAACGAATTTTAGTTGCTTTGACAGCCTCCCTGGCGCAGTTGGTTATACGCCGCTTGGGAAACGAGTGGCCGCGGATTCTATCCTCGCACCGAGATAAATGTTTGTGCGGCCCACAAATATTTCTTCCGGGTCTGGGTGTTTGTGAGACCGAAAAGTCTCTCATAGTTCCTGATACCCACGACACAAGACTGGATCTTAGTGTGGGGTAGTCTATGTATGTGACTGTTGGGTGTTATTTATTTATTTATCGGCGATGGAAAGTGTATACTTAAGAGTTCGGAATAAGACGTTTTAAGGTATGTTTCCACAATATCCACATACAGTCATGGCAGTCTAAAGTCCGACCTGTGAGATTTTTTTCTTACTATATATAGCAAATATTTGATTCCACTTCACTTTTATATATTCACTCATGTAGCTATAACATTACTTGGAATTTCTTTGTTATACAAGTCAGAATGGCATTAAAAATGTTACAGATTGAATATAGCCTACATAATTTCCAAACTACACTCTATTTAAGGCTTTGTGTCCTGTTTCCAAAAGTTCACTTTTTACTTTAATTCCGCTTTTTAAATTTGTTTGCTAACTTACGGAGGAAACTTGTGTTTTTTAGTTTCGACGTGCTCTCGATTTTGATAAGCCGTTGCCATGGCAATGATTACGAATGGAAACTTTTCCATATCTAATTCCGATGTCGGCCAATTTAAAGTTTCTTTGAATAGTCATTATTTACCAAAACTTTAAATTATAAGGAATCTTGGAAGATATTTTTGTCAATCAAAAAAGTCTTATGTATCATTAAATGTTTTCTTTTGAAGTTGTTGTAAATATAAGTATGTAAAATACATTAATATTTTCAGTTTAACTTGTTAGGAATTACGATAGATGCCTTGGTGGCGCAGTTGTGTTACAGCATGATTGCGAAGCGGAGGTCTCAGGTTCGAATTTCGAGTTGGACGAGTTGATATTGGAGTTTTCTATTCTCAGCCCAGAGGCAAAAACTTGTAACCGATATGTCGATAGGCTCACCCTATATTAAGAAAAGGTGAACATATGGGTGTCGTGATAGCACATCTGTCTACCCCTTCTATGAAGAAGGCGTGATTTGATTTATATATTTTATTTGAAAAATCTGCTTCAGAGATAATAGAAATAAACGTGATACGATAGAAGGTCTGTGCGATCTGAAAAACTTTGAGGAAGAAATAGCGTTTTTTTCTTTCAATGCATAATAATAAATTCAAATAAAGTTACGTAAATGTTTTTAAAATCTGTAAAATAACTAGAACACGTGATTTATCCCACAAATTTCATTGTTAAACCACAAAAATGAGATACCATTTTAAATGTAATAATTCAATAGGGCGCCTTTTAATATGTGGCTGCATTTGCATCGGGGGTTCAGGGAAAAGTCGGGACATGGTAATGTTGTGATTTGCATATATTAATATTAACAAGGCGTGTTCGCTGAATGCGGTCGTATTCAGTTATCGGCCAAAGCCAATAAATGCTTGGTATTGTCGGACAAAAATATTTCTATGAAGTCAAGCCATATAGGATTATCTTTTATGGGAAGCGAGCTATTATTTTACATCAAAGTAGTGGTTTCTGAATTTTTTGGAATAGTATAAACAATCGTATTGAAAAAGTCAAATATTATTTTGATGGTCTTTACAATTACTGGGGGTAGGTCTCTCATATGTGAGAGGCCACCTGGGTACTGTTGTTTTTCGGTTTGAAGAACTTGGTAGCCAGAGTAATTACTGGACATATTGAGACTTAACATCTTATGTCTCAGGTCGATGAGCACAGTAGAATGCCAGCTGACAAGCATTGCTTTGTAAATCAAGATGTTGTTTTGTTTTGCTACTGCTTATGAGCGGTCGTATCGCTTACCATCAGGCGAACGGCATGCTCGTCTCGCCATTCATTGCAATAAAAAAAATCCTTCATACCGCTAGGATTACAACAGCTTGACTCCAGTTATACCTTAAAACGGCTTTCCATTTGAAGGTATGGAGTTCGTTGAGAAACACTGTCATCTTTCAAGAGAAAACTTAAAGAATAAGTTTTGTTTCATCTCTCTGATTATTTTATAATATAATATGTTATCTTTATGTGTATTTATACATATTATATTTATGTATATAAGTATATTTGTTTAATTAGTATATTATGTTTGTGTATTTATATATCGGTCTATCCATTCCATGGTTGTCTGTTAGAAATCGCCTAGAGCGATAAGACCGCCATTTATAGATACTATTGATTTTCTATTATTTCCGTATCATTGTTGTTTCTTCGTTTGTGTACAAATTATAAATAAATAAGTAAGATACTGGGTTATATGAAAGAAACTAACATATCTGCCTACATACAAAACCGGCGATTCAGTCGTTCCTCGTCAAAACACCTACTCAGAGACAATTTTTTTTCAAGACAACGACATACAATATATGGCATGTTAAAGCGACCGTAACGTTTTACGGTTGTCTACGCCCATTTACATTTCTTACCCTCTTAACCCGACGTTAGGTTTCATAAAAATTCTAGGCAATTTGTAGGCTGATCATAATGGTCTGTCCTAGACGATTTTTACGCCAGATGTTTGAAATGTTCGGGTCTACATAAGATAGATTTAGGTAAGCTTAATTAGGGCTCGGCTTGCAGTTACAGCAATACTAACAGAATTTTGATGATCGTTTGTTTTTTATGATGCTATCCGATGTTATATTTTTTGACAGCCTCCATGACGCAGTCGGTAAGACACCGCTTGTGAAACGAGATGCCCCTGGTTCTGAAATGTTTGTGCAGCCCACAAATATTTATTTCGGGTCTGTGTGTTTGTGAGACCGAAAAGTCTCTCGTAGTTCTTGATCCCACGATACAAGACACGATATTAGTATGGAGTGGGACTTTATATGTGACTGTTGGGTGTTATTATTTATTTATGTTCGCGGCAATGCGCTCTGTCTTTAGCTAGTTAGATAGGCGCCATTGTGCAGCGACAAGCCATGGTTGTTTTGGCGAGTACTTGCGTCGAGTTGTCGGCGTGGAATCGTCAGCCGTTTGTCACAATTGTGACAGCTGTCTGCGGAACACGGCTCAGCATACTCTGGAGGTGTGTCCAGCCTGAGGTGTGACTCTATAAAAACGATACGAACTTCGAATGTTTGGATGTTCGACGTCCGGAGAAAGATATAAGGTTTCCACTTCTAAAAATCAATTCTATTCTCTATTATACTTTTTATTTTCCCCGAGCTTAGTCTGTGGTTGCGACGTGCGATAGAGGAATCCAGCATTTTTTGGAGTATCTAGGCACGTTAGTTAAATTTTACATACGGCGTCCGAACATTCGAAGTTCGTATTGTTTTATAAAGTAACACCCCTGGAACGATGAGCGCAGCGCTCTCATCGAAATCGTCGGAAGAGACCTCTCGCTGTAGTGTGTTATCCATGGTTGCCAGCAAAAAATACAATGTTACGTTAATATTTATTTGTACATACTGGAAATGAGATTTTAATTTTGACATTTTTTATCGACTACAGGCCCTGTTATATTTTGTAGTACTAAAAAACTTAGTTTCAAGTATGAGTGTTGCGATAAGTTTTCGTGACGAAGTAGAATTGTGTATGTTTTAGGACAAAGAAGACCATACAATATGGTGTTAACCCGTCATATTCAAGTATTATAACATTGTGTTTCGGTTTCGGCTGGCATATATCCGGCTTTGATCTGGTCGGTGTGTTAAATCTATTAGAACTGCACTTGTTAAAATTCAGTAGGATATTCTTCCCTCGGTAGCTTTAGAACCAGTTGCATGCCTTGTCCAGTCTTATACCGGTATAATGGGTACAGCCAATATGAAAACAAATAAAACGAATACGACACGATGAGCTTTGTTTCTAAGCAAATACATATTACGTGCCTTTAATTACTTCTAATTAAACTGTTCTTCCAATTCAGGTGTCTTATTCAAAATTGTTACAGAAAATACAAATAAATTACTCCATAAAACAAATGAGAATAATATGAAAGAATTTAACATACATTTAACGGTTTTGTATATGAACTAACGAACAAGGAAAACAAATAAATAAGAGAAACTGCATCACAATAAATAAATGAATTAACGAACAAAAATAACAAAGAAATACTAGAAATTGCATCACAATAAAATAATAATTTGATAAAGAATTGATTCCCACTCTCTAGTTAATGTAGTTACAAGGAATTTAAATTAGTTCAACGCGGGCAATCGAGCGGTTTGATCAAAGAGACTTGGTTAATTGGAAAAGTATGTCGAGGGATGTTGGTAATTACTATAATTTAGAGTATTTTAGGACCGATTATGTAATAAATATCTACAAATGATGATATTACACGTATATCTAACTTATTTTCATTTCAAGAATATTTCAGACCGATAATTACACGTAATAAATCATTAGAAAATCAATTTTCAAGTTTTCATTTTGTTATTATTAAGAATTTCGATTCGAATATATCGTTGGACTGATGTTAAGCCCAAACCTGCCCCAAAAGCAGCATCACCACTCAAAATTATTATTAATAAACACTGTTTGTCACTGCACTGCGCTCGTCTATCCAAGGTTTCTCAATGCTCAGTAATAACTGGCTTTATCCTTGAAACCGGAAAACAACGGTGTTTGCACGCTTATACTAGGGGTGGTTCTTTCATACTTAAAAGGCCGTCTGGGTAGACATATTGAGACTTAACATCTTATTTCTCAAGATACCAAGCGCAGTAGAATGCCAAGCATTTCCTTATAACTCATGGCGTTGTTTGGTTTTGCTACTATCTATAATGAGCTATCGCTTACCATCAACGCTATAAAAAAATAGGTGTGAGAAATACTTAATGCGTTGACACATACATACTCGCATCTTTTTATGAATATTTATTTATTTATTTCAATGCTGTATATGCAAAGTATAAAGGCGGACTTAATGCCTGAGGCATTCTCTCCCAGTCAACCTTTGGGTAGTATAAATAATAATATCTTATATTTAATATGATATTATACAAAATATTGATTATTAAGAAAGCACTGCATTATTACTTTTATGGTAAATTATTTTATGGTAAATATTAAAAACAATAGTGATACTACTATATTTATGGTGGTGGTTAAATGCATTGTGCTTAAGTGTTTATTATAGCCAGAACACATGAAGTGGAACATCGGATGTTTATGCGGCTGTTCTATTTTAGGGTAACCTTTTTTTCACCTATTCTCTCCTATTCTTTCCTTTGTAGTTAAACATTGAAGCTTAATAAGGTTACAAAAATAACTATTTTAAAGGGCAAAATGACTACGATGCAAGGCAATGCAGGGGAATCAAAGTAGAAAAATAAAAACATCCCTCGCCGCATGAGTTATACCGGTCCGTTCCAAAACAGATATAACCAGGCTGAATTCGAAACCGAATATACTTCGATCTACACCTGATAATTCCTGTAGGAAACATTGTTAAGATATTTAATAATATACATAAATAAACTGACGCCTTTGTCCATTGGGGTAGGCACAGACTTTAGAGTGCCAAATGCTACGTATATATCCGTTTCGCTTCATCGATTGTCATTAATTCATACACGTTCGTCGGCTTAGAAATATTTAATAATTGATGTCTAATCATTGTACAATCCTACACAATTAATTTTCAATCAACACACAACCCTACGGCCGGTCAAAAAGCCTTACCAAGTCCACAAATGACCCCGACTTTCCTGCCACTCACATTTGCATTGCATATCTTTGCGTATGTAAATTTACTCTAAAATTCCGGTCTCCGGTATTACTTATTTGGCGGCAGTGAAATATTCATCCGTGGTACGTACGTCAGCGTCAGTACCGCTCGCCACATTTTTAACCGCCTTTGAAACGATGAGGTAATTCTCACGGGCGTTCGTTTATTTTTTGTCGGTATTGACGATCACATCGCCGCGTATTTTTGCATTTTTAAAGCCGTTCTTTTTTGTTTGGCTTTGTGCTGTTCATCAGCTTCGGGTATTTAATTTGTCACTGTTTGCAAGAGACTTTGTGGCGGGTATATTGGTAATTAGTCGGATGGCTTCTGCACACTTTGTTGGGAAATATGTCATTGTGATGTCAAGTGGGTTGTTGTTTGACAGACTGTATATTCGGTTTTGAGCAGGCTCTCATAATTCTATCGTCCATGGATGCAAGGCCATCTTTCGCTCGAGGATACTGGAAATTTGTATCGCATTTTTCTTATCTACAGTTGTACAGTAAGAGTCTGAAATGCTTGTTAAAAAGGCTTTCCTATAAGCTTTGACATTATATTATACTGTTACCGTAATTAAAATACGAATGATCTTTCCCGTCTCAGTATCCATATAAATTATAAATTATTCGTATTTTAATTGTTAATAAACATCAAACGAAACACTTTGTTTTCGTGTAAAATTAATTAAACCTTTTACTGAGTGTTAATTGCTTCTGATTACTGTATAAAAACTCTTTTCGCAATAAATGAAACTGAATTCCCAGAACACTTTCAAATCAAACTTATAAACGTGCCAAAATGAAATTCACATTTCAAAATAAAAGTTAGTTGAAGAAAAATTGCCTCCCATAAAATATCTCGGGAATGAAATATGTCTTGTAATGAGACGGTATTGATTTCCGAACGAAAAGAAACTCGTAATAGGTTATTATTATTCATGAAGTTGATATTCGTCAAGGACCGTGTTTCGCGATGGTCGAGGCTTGAAATGAGTTTTGAAGTGCGATACCGGGTAGGAAGTGTTCGGTTTTATATATCCTGGGGGTGGTAATCATTCTAACGAAGTTTATATTTTGTAAATTTTGAATAAATACTGCCACGGTGGCGCAGTTGTACTACGATATGATTGCAAAGCTGAAGTCTCGGGTTCAAATCCCGGGAACCTGATATTGAATTTTCTATTCTACATCCCAGGAGTCAGAAATGTGTGCCCAATATGGCGATAGGCCCGCCCCATCACATCATGGGACGGAACAACATGGCGAAACTTGGGTGTCCTGGTAGTATCTATGCCTACCCATTCTAGGAAACAGGCATATGTTTAGTTATTTAAGTAATAAAATGGTGGAAACTAAACGTGGAAAGATGATTTAGATAATTTAAAACTTCTAAAGGGATACTGTTAAAGAAGTAATTACAGAGGTTAACATACCGGGTATCTCAAGACTGCTACCGAAAACGAAGCCGGGTGGTAGTTTTAGTGACTACAAACACAATGTAACTAAAAAATTCGCAAAGAAACGCGACAATTATTTTTTATGATTTTTTAAATATCGTCATTTTTGGGTGGTAAATCCATAGTTTTTGCTAAAATAATAATTTAAACACTTTTATACCCTAGATTATTTATAAATAAAAGGGTAAACACTATTATTTTAGGAAAAAATGTATTTACCACCCAAATATGGTCATAGGAAAAAAATAACAAAAAAAAATTGTGACTTTTTTTTGCAACTTTTTCTGTTGCATTGTGTCTGAAGTCGCTTAAACTACCACCCGGCTTCGTTTTCGGTAGCAGTCTTGATATACCCTGTATAATTATTGATTAAGCTTGTTTACACTAGCGTTAAATTGTAAAACTAACTAACTTTATTACTGTTTAGTGTTTTGATAGATTCTCGTATCGTATTGCAGAATCGTTTCTTTGCGCTAATCGAGATCACTACTGATATTGAGTATGGTATCCACATTTAGTTAGTATAAATACATCCATAAGTTTAAAATACCCAAGCAAATTCGCCGTAGAAGCATAATTTCCTTCAAAAGCCCCCGATACAAATCACCCAAAACTCTAGTAGGACAACTAATCTCTATCCTTGGATTTATTTTACATACGAAAAAAACTCGAGCATCAGAGACGAGTTAGAATTGCGCTTTATAGAGAGAAATTCCAATCAACGCCGCACCTCGTCCGTTGAAAGTTTAACGAACTCGAAATGTAATCTGATTTGTGTACGGCTTTATTTTGACCCGGATAAAAAAGGGAACATACGAAAAAAAATCTTAAATAAATACTAATTCTTATTTCATGTTTGCTTTTTATTTTTTTTATTGCTATTAATAGCGATACGAGCATGCCATTTACTTGATGGTAAGCGATACAACTGCTCATGAGCAGTAGCTATACGAAACAGCACCTTAAATTACAAAGTAATGCTTGCATTCCACTGCGCTCGAAATCTCTGTTGAAATTAGTATATAAATATGCTTTTTTGTACACCAAAATGAAAGACTCTTACATAACACTTAAAACTAAAGACATGGTCACAATAGGCTAAGTAACCTTTGGATGGACTGGATTATTGTAATATTGAATTATGGGGTAGTGCAAATAATGAGAAAAAAGAGTAACTATTTGAATGATAAAAGGTGAAAGAAATCTGAGCGCTAAAGATTTAATCATCAAAATTCATCCAATTCTCCGAAGTTCAATGACCAATCTGTTTCAGAAACAATTAAGATTAAAGTTATATTTTAGAATAAATTGGAGTTCATCGAAGTATTTTTTAATAATAAACGTTGTGTTTAATAAATTATACTACAATATAATCAAGTCACATTTCTTGTCCTTCAAACTTAAGTTTAACTTTTAAAAAAATATTCTAAGCCCATTGACATTGCACCATGATTTTCATATCTATGTCGTTAAAATGAATCAAAAAAAATTACCATGTATGAAATCAAATCGACACAAGACTCGATCTTAGTGTGGGGTCAGGACTATGTATGTGATTGTTGGGCGTTATTTATTATTTATTATTAACTACCATTAAGACGTAATAAATAGTTTACCATATTCGAAAGATTTCAAAAAACGAATGTCAGACTATTCTCGAACAATGAATGTAATGAAATATGACAAAAATAAGATAGTAGAATATTTCCTTTATACTTTTTCACGGTTCATTAACTCGCATGGCCATTACTAATAGGAACAAGTTATAAATGAGTTCGTTTTGGTCTATATTCGTAGAACGGTCTATTTGAGCACGCCACCGAAACCTCATAAATCTTTTTCAACTTATCGGTACAGTGTCATCCCGGAGCGGAATTGTCCCATTTTTCCCTTCCATTAAAGCCCGAATGAAGTTTATACCTATGTTCTAGTTCGGATATATTTTCTATTAATATTCGATCATCTTAAATGGAAATCGGCGGGTCCTGTTTATTTATTAAAAATGAAAATAATTTATTGAATCTATTACGATGTCCTACATCATTAGATTATTTTTTTTTATCTACCCGGTTCGGAAAGCGGTTTTCACAAAAGAAGAACGAGCAAGAAACTCTAGTTTTGCTCTTTTCAAAACCACAATTTAGTGATTATTACAAAAGTTACAAATGGTTTAAATTAGAGCAGTTCATTAATAATTTGTAATCATTGTCTTCGTATCACTTTCAAATTCATTTTCTGTTATATTTGTGGTACAATTCTCAATCTAATATTTTGATGGAGTTACATTAGCACTTAAGGGACATTGGCAGTGTGATATCCATGCAGCCATAATAGGACAGCGAAAATTTGAATGTACTTTTTTTTGCATTGTATAATGTATAGCGAAACGAGCATTATATTCGCCTGATGGTAAGCGATACGATTGCTCATGTGCAGAACCAAAAATCGCCATGAATTACAAAGCAAAGCTTGGCATTTCCACTGCGCTCGCTATCCTGAGACATTAGATACCAAGTTTCAATATATTCAGTAGTTACTCCGGCTACAATGTTCTTCAAACCGGAATATAACAGTGCATTTACACTACACAACAAACAGTCAAGATCCATTCTTCCAAATTCTTCAAAATTTACTACCATGCAAAATATGATTGCTGAACCTTCAGACTTTATGCTGCTATATTAAAGGAACCAATCACCTTAAATACTCATAGATAGTGACGATCAAGCCCTCTCTTTCCCTCTATATTTCTTTCTCTCTCTAAAGCGCAATTGTGCTTGGAGGTAATTACCTCCAAGGAGTCTGTATACAACAATAATCGTACAACGACATGCAATGCGCATTATTGTCTACGCTACACCACTAGATCCATTTACACAGTCTACAGCTCTCATAAAGTAATTACTCTAGAGTCTAGACTGTTCAAACAAATCTTCGTTTATCATAATAAAATAATTGTAATACATTTACAATAAATTTTATGTTAAAATATTTGTTAATTAAGTGGTTTTCGCGCCCCGTCAGCTAATATATTATCTGCGGTGTTGTTGTTTGAATTTCAATAAGCGGATTAATGTTATCTGATATATTTGACATGGCAATATTGATACTCTTAGCATATACGGGTTTAATATACATTTAAATATATTATGTAGTGTACACAGAAGCTTGTTATTGGTATTCATTGTTTATTCAATGATATCTAAAAATAGTAGAAACTGAAAAAACATAATATATATTTAAAAAAAAAAACATATTTTGTTGCATCTCCGTAGCGGGAAAAGATGAAGATATTATTTATTAGATAGAATTAACAATGAGTGTACTGACATTTCATTCTTTGAAATTAGATCGTCAATCAGTCCATCTAGGAAAATCCACGCACATATTTGATAGGGTCTTTAAAATCCCAGACACCATTATTTTCCAAAATGACTAAACGTTCGTCTCAACTAACTTATTCTTATTTACACTCATGCTCCTATACAAAGGGCCAATTCTGTAATGTAGCTTAATACGGGGTCACTTACACCCCCGATAAGCCCATACGATGTGCTACAAGCGTTGAAACTAAGGACCCCGCAAAGCTGCCAAACTTTGTATACGGAGGTTGGGTATCGAAATTGATTTTGCAGTGTTAACACCGCAATTTAAGTTTCGATCTCAAAGGGTTTGATATTTTTTGTAAGTGAAAACCTTCGTAATATAAAAGTTTAGTTTAGTTACTTTTTTAGAATTGACTGGGGGACAAGCCGAGGATTATAAGTTTGGAATTTTTGATAAATAAATCGATAGCACACTGGACCGTTGAGTCAGCGTGATGGATGAAGGTGCATAAACCAAAAGTGGTGTACCAAGATTAAAGATTAAGCAAAGACCCTCTTTGGTTCGTGTTCAGATCCATAGTGTTTGCATCCTTATTTTGGGTATATTGTAACATATGTATAAAGATAATTCTCAATCTTTTTAATCTATTACCATTCTGACCGCTGGAAAGTCCGGTTTAAATCTTTGCCACATTATCGGCCTGACTTTGGCACTCGAGTTTTAAGAATCGATTGCAAAAAATAAATTCCTTCACTAAATTAATTTACATCAAGCACAATAAACAACTTCCACGGAAATCAAATTAATAAGGACAAAGGGGAGGAACATCGACCTATGATTCCGCAACAATGAAACACAAAGATCGGTCCGTAACGTATTTACGGATACATCCTCCAACCGCACGTATCAAACGAAACTCATGGTCTATTGTTTCCAGCGGCGAGATTAACTCCCTTGATTTATTGCTAAGCGAACCTAACCGCCGACCTCTAGGTTGTTTGTACTCATCGTTTTGTTTTTTGTGAGGGAAATGAGTGGTCGGAAGCCGGTTGGGCAACAAAACATGGGTTTGTTCACGCATTTTTATTGGCTAACATGATGGAGCTAAATTTTAACAGTCACGAAGTAGATGACCACGAAAACTGTAAAGTAGACAATCGGAATATCGGGAAGTTAAAAAAAAAAATATATCCGCGATGAAATCCGTAAAAAGAAGTTTTACTACAATGTGCCCTCTATCTGAGGAAGCGAAGGTGTTAGTAAAATTGTACTTATTTTATTTCCGTAATTTACGTGTTTCAGTATATTTTCCATACCTAACAGTTGGTATATAAACTCCGGGTAATACATACGAGATATTATTATATAAATTAGATAATTTCTCCTGGGAATTGAACCCAGGATCGTATCGTTCACAGCTCACAGACTCTCCAACGTAACCAAAGAGGCGATAAAGTGAGACCAATAACTAATTACTTACATGCTTAAATGCCTTTCCTTATTAGCAATGAAAATCATTCAAGGACGGACTTTCATAAAATAAAAAAACTTGCCTAAGTATTTTGTATTCATATTATATTTAGACTTAATACAATTCGAACGGAATGGAAAGTCTTTTTATTTATTATACGGTATAGGTTGCCTAAACCCTGAATTTTGAAGCGACTTGTTCTGCGCACTATGTTATTAACAACTTTTTGAACGAAGTTGTAATACACAGGTGAAAATATTTCATAAACAAATTCATGCGTGTCGAATTCGATTGTTATTATTAAAACTTTTTTCTGTATTCAAATTTGCAATTGAATCTATGGCTGTTAATATACCTATTTACTGTAACATTTATAATTTACATAAATAACTTCACGTCTATGTCATCGAAAGGATAGGTAGAGGTGCCCGAAGTGCCGCCCACAGTTTATAGAACTCAGTATATCAAAGCATTTTCAAAACAACAAGAGTGATCCTAATCTAATAGCCCATTTACACGAAAAGAGATTTACGGGACAAACCCGCTGTAGATTATCGTGATTATCGTCTGAGAAATGTTTATACGATGCAACTTCTTTATATCTTTACGATAACCGCATATTCAAGGCGAGAATCTCTTCCTGTGAAAACGGAGCTTAAAGTGAGTGAAAGGAGTTCCTAAAAAGAAGTCTTACCAGCAATAATATATTGAGATATTTTGCCTTGAAATTGTTGTAGTTGATACTGACATATAATTGTTGCAATACCAGAATGGAGGTATTAAATCTAAAGTTGGTAATATAGATACATAATTGTGACAATACCAGAGAAAAGGTATTAAAACTGATACACAAAAGTTGGTAATATAGGTTTCTTATATTATATTTACTTTAAAATATATTGTCCACAGTCAACAAACACTATCTTCCCCAAAGAACACTTGAGTTGGCAACACTGGGTAAATATTTTTATGAGTTGGCTCTTTTATTTTATCTAGATTTTCTTAAGTGTTCCTAACTTATCTGGCCGCGTTCAAGTATAGAACCAACAGCCTATTATTTTTAAGGACTTTTTAAGCTTATTATGTAGGAAATAATTAAGATGATTTCCTCTTCGTCGATTGGTGTTTTATATCTCCCTATTATAATGGAAAAATCAGGGATACAATACCAGAGTGAGTTATTCCTGTAAAATTGTATTTTGTTTATGTTTTTATGTATTTATATTTGTTTTTGTAGTTGTCCTTGAAAAGTAGCTTAGATGCTACGGCTGTGTATTTTAGTAGCTCATTGAATATGGATATCACATTTCCTTTCAAAATGTTTTTGTTCAGTAAAAAAAAGACTTAGAAACTATTAGAAAATACATGCCAGTCTCATGGTATCTTGTAAATAATATCTAACACAAGAAATGAAGAAAGATAAAAACAAAACAAAACAATTCACAATTAATCTAACATCTCTCAATAATCTGTATCAGCCCATATACGTCCCACTGTAGGGTACGGGCCTACTCTACAATCGACAGTACGGTTGAGAGTGGTTAGGCCATATAGTCCACCACGCTGGCCTAGTGCGGGTTGGCGGACTTACATACCATAGAAATCTCTCAATAATCAATTAAACTAAAACAAACAAATACTGGTGGTAGGCCTCTCATATGTGAGAGGTCATCTGGGTAGGTACCACCGCACTGTCTATTTCTCCCGTCAAACAGCAGGGTCAATGCACTGTTGTGTTTTGTATTGAAGGGCATTTAAGCCGAAGTAACTACTGGACATATTGAGACTTAACATCTTATGTCTCAGGATGGCGAGCGCAGTAGAATCCCAAACATTACTTTGCAATTGAAGATATTGTTTGGTTTTGCAAATATTTATGAGCGGTAGTTTATTTTTCTAAAAAGTTATATGTTTTCCATTAAGTATACACGTGTTACCTGATAGCTATCAAAATAATAGACCAACGAGATGATTCACTTTGTAAACGAATTTTTTTTTACATTATTTCCTCGTTATTACAATCCGCTTTTTTACTTAATCTACTCTAAATTGCTCACGTTTTTAGCATCCTCCGGAGAGAAATAAACCCTTTAATTGCCTTAATGAGATTCATGATATTATTTAGCTTTTTTTCTCGTTATTATATCCTTTTTTTTATTACAATGAAAGGCGAGACGAGCATGCCGTTCGCCTGATGATAAGCGATACGACCGCTCATGAACAGTAGCAAAACCAAACACCACATCGGATTACACAGCAATGCTTGGCATTCCACTGCGCTCGCCATCCTGAGACATGACATTCAACCCGAAACAAAACAGTACATTTACACTGCGGTTTGGCGAAAGAAATAGACATTGCAGTGGTATTATTGATATTGCCTCTCACATATGAGAGACCTACCACCAGTAAATATTACTACTGGGATCATAAATACCAATATATTTTAAGGTTTATGCAATAATTATCAAATACCAATAACTAATCTGACTATAAAAAATTTGAGACTTCAAAAAATATTTTTAACAAAATAAACTAATTTTTTTGTAAATATCTCTACTATTAGCCCTACGAAAATATATATCAATAATCTGATTTACCTGCGTCTGTCTTTTAACAAGAAGTCTTCCACAAGATTTAATGAGCTTTATTAAAGGATAACAAATCCATTTTGTTAAACATAACAAGGAGTGCTCTTAAAACAGCAATTTCTATCGGACCTACAAAAGATAGGCCACGTTCGTTCCACCTTTTATTGGAGAAACGCCAAATGAAATGGTGGCTCGAAATTCTAGCTTCAGGCAGAAAAATATCGCGATGAAAAAACGTGGCTACGTGTTTCTCAAAATAGTTTGTATAGAAATAGTTTTGCGCTTTCGTAAATCACTACCACAAAAATGTTTTACATATCTAGTTTTCGTGATTTAAATATTGATACGATGTTTTTATCCTGATCCTTTAAAAAGCCTCCAAGAGTGACTGATTTTGAATAAAACGATAAATCAAAAATCATGTCATATTAAAATCGTAGGGACATCGTGAGACCATGCCAAATATGCTCGTAGCAGTCGCAACCGGCAGAGCATCGGGTATAAATGAAAACTCCAAACATCTTGTGAAGGAACATCGGAGGCCAGTAGTCAGACGTATATTCTCAGATATTAAGATAATGCCAGCAAAAAGTGGTAACGATACTGTCAATACGATATTAAGTGGCTAGGGATGGCATGTTTGAATTAATATGGGTGGTTATTTTGAATTGACTGCACATTTTTTATTTAACTCAGGAGAATAATACTCATTGACGCATAATGGAAAATATTCAAATTTATATATTTTTTTCGTTTTAAAATATCCCAATCAATATTCAAATTACACTCAATATGTACTACAAGGGCAGTCATCAATCATTTTGTACAGCGACACCCGTGTATGTGTTTATTTTGTGTAGCTTATGAATGGGATTTATGATTGTGCGTATTGTCTAAATATATTTTTTGAAGATAAATATAGGCAAGATTTAAAAAAAAATATTAGTGGATTATATTCTTGATTTTGAGTTCTATTCTAAAATAACACTTTAGACTGCCCTCTCTTTATTTGCCTTCTCTTACGTCCATCCCATGATAGTCGGTAAGAGATTACCTTGAGCGATACGACCGCTATTTGTACTCTTTTGTTAAATATTAGTTTAGTTTAAGATTTATTTGGAGTACAATTTTTATATACATAGTGTAAAATAATCCCGTAAAAAGACAACGGACGTAGACAATAATGAAAAGAAAAATCAAAGAAAAAATATTCCAGCTCTTCCCTACTTTCTAAAATTCTTACACCGACATCCAAGCAAAAATAGGCCTAATACCACTGTAACAAAACTAATTAATCTAAGTGCATAGCCGTAATAAGCCATTATTAATGTGGTTGATTAGCTTCTGGCAATGTCAGCTACGGCACGCGGATTATGATTCGGTAATGTATTCCACTAATCATTGTTTACTTTCGCCTTTATCAAGATAATGTTGTTTTTGATCTTTCATTACCCTTGATTAACTTGAAATGTGATAATATTAGATGATGCTATGTTGTCATGTAGTTTTGAGATAAGGTTTCTTATTTATTTGATGTGTAAATTCCATTTATGTTGAGTATAATTGCGTCTAGTATGGATGTTGACGAAAAGTATATTATTAAGGTTTTTGTAATAAGTCTTTTAATAATTTATTTTTTATGGGTAAGAATGCAGGAAGTCACTATTTACAGGGCATGTGCTTGTTTGCGCGCGATGTGGAAATACTTCGGGGAGGCCCGTGTTCAGCAGTGGACCTCCTGAGGCTGAAGAGAAAGAGAGAGAGAGCATATTTTCCGTGAAAATTGTAAACTTCAAAAGTGTTACTCAAACTCTAACCTAGGTGACAAGAATTCACTTTGAATCTCTTCACACCGTCTCATTACATGATTTCGGATCTCATCTTTTTTATATATAAAGTTTAATTTCACCAGCAAATCATACATAAGTACGCAGATTAAATTACCGTATAATATAATTAACCCTATTATAACCCATTGAACTAAAATTCGAATTTCAGAGACTTAATTATGAAATAGAGCCGACGTCGGAAATTGGGTCGTTTTACACTAATATACACTATACAGGATACTTATTAAAAGATGAAAGCGCTCAACTTCTTACTGATTTCACAGAATCGTCTTGAAGCCACCTTAATATTATAATTAGGCAGGGATGGATTCGGTGTAATGATGAAAAGTATTTCGTCTTGTAAAAATATTCGAATTTTTCGAGTTATATACAATTTTGTAAATAAAACAAGAGGGCCACGGGGGCCGCAAGACTTTCGTGATTTTGTAAGTCACACGATCAGCTATTATAAAATTTTGACCGTGGTGTCTTGGCATGTCTGGTGAGATGAAAGAATAACCAAAGGAAAACACCTTCGATAGTGTGATACCTATTTTAGAGACACACGTAGACAAACTTTTAGCTTTTACAAAATAACGAAAGTCTGGCCATCACTGGCTCTTGCTCTAAAATAAACAGGTCTGTCATTAAGTTTTTCGTCAGGGAAAAGTTGTTTGTAAATATTATGACGTCGCATTAAAGATGGAAAACCTTCGATAACCTAAACACAATATTATAGCATAGTTTTATGTAATCCTACTTTTGGCCTAAACAATATGCTTCAATTGATTTTTGCTTTTTAATTTTCCGTATCCAAAATATTTTAATAATATAAAAATATTCCCAAGAAAAAGTATGACAAAGCCTTGCCGCGACTTATACAAATTGTACTTATTGAAATACAGAAAAACATTTGTAATAGTACCTGGTGGAGATCAAAAGGTTCTGAAGACCCCAGCAGTATCTTAGGTAATATGACCGTGAACAACCGTCATTAAAGATAATGGCGGTCGAACCGAGGAAAATAGGTGACGCCTAGAACTTTATACGGACCGAAACATTATACGCGTTAATTAATTACCAATGTACTTTGAAATATAGTTTCATAACCCTGGACTTTGCTGTAATAGTAACTATAGGTTTGTGGTTAAGTTACTTGAGAACGGAGTATAATGTTTTTGTTTCTATACCTACTTTGGGTTGTAGGTTTGAATAGATATACATATATGTGTGTATAAAAATAAATACATACATATCACGTAGGCATATATACATATATGGAGGCAGCGCTTTTACTAGTGCGACCAACAGTGCCCATTGATTAAATTTATCAATATGAGCACTAAAATTGAACTTCATAATATAATTACTCCCACTAGAGTTCTTACTTTAAACATTGAGATATATTTCGTTGGGATTAGAAACTAAAAAGCAATATTTAATTCCATTCCACGGCGAGAAAAAAAAACTTCATCTGATGGCACAAACATTTATCACAGGTTTTGTTTTATTGCAATGATTGGAGAGAGGAGCATAGCGTTCACCTGATGGTAAGCGATACGACCACTCATGAACAGTAGCAAAACCAAACAACACCTTAAATTACAAAGCAATGTTTATCATTCCACTGCGTTCGCCATCGTGACACATAAGATGTTAAGTGTCAATATGTCCTGTAGTTACCCTGGCTACAATGTCCTTCAATCCGAAACACAACAGTGCATTTAAACTGCTGTTTGGCGGGGGTAGAAATAGACATTGCGGCGGTATCTACCCAGGCGGCCTCTCACATATGAGAGACCAGTAAAGTTTCTCGACTGCGACTCGCCTAATAGGTTTAAGCATTCGTACGGCGACCGCAATCCAATCAGGTAAAGAGCATTAAGCCGTGTGGCATTTCGTATTCCTTTGGAAACTTACAATCCCTTCATTCAAAAGGCTTAGACCTTCTTACTAAGATAAAGTCAGGAGTAAAAAATAACCAGTCAACATGGACCCTTCAAAGCCCTCATGTCTCGTACAGCTTGTAAACAGGTCGTTTAATTAGAATATCTAAACTAAGCCCTTGTAATAGTTGGCCTAAGAACTTTGAAGAGGCCGTTCTGAGATGGGCAACGTAGGACGATATCTATGTTAATATGATTTTAACGAGGTATGAGAGCTCAAGTGTAGATGCGCATCTTCTGCAGATTAAAGCCTTTGTGTATATTAAACAGACAGTGTTACTGAAGTTTTTGTTAATATAGGAGCAGTGAACTGATTAAGAAATAAGAGTTTGTGAATCGATTGCCGTTCTTAGGTGAATGTTAGTGTGATTGAGAATTCTTTACATAGTTTTATTATACAACATACAGCGCGCATGTTGCTATGCTGTGGGATTATGTTTAAGATGTTCTTAATTTGCGCTCATACATTAAAACATCGTGACGTCATTTTGGTGTGATTTTAAATGTACTATGTAGGTACCACAATCATACGTTTTGCTATAATCAATGATGTCAATTCTTATCATAAATGGTGCATAACACTTATTTTCTTTTATAGAACCTCATAAGAATTTTACAACACATCTCGTTATTATGCATTCCAACACGACAAAGATACTAAAACATAATATTATTTATTTTATATGTACGTGTCACCCAACAACCTAGAAAATTCAGAACCAAGCGTGGAGCAGTGCATTATTTATGTGCCCATACAAAAATAATGCCGCTGCGTTCCATACACATCACACAGCATCTATCATTCCTCTTACAACCAAACGTATTCTTGAATGTGTCAAGACGGAGCCTGTGAGAATTTATTTAGCATAAGTTGTTATTCTAAACTGACGCGAACGTTACCTTCTGAAATACCCTTGAGGAAAATGCTTATTTTATGATATGAATATCAGGCTTAAGCTTCCGGGTTTTTGCATCAGCATGTAGAATATAATATGAATCAGCTTTTAGTTAATGAAGTACTTGTGGGTTGGTAATTTTTCCACACGTTGAAATGAGAGAAAACTTTTATCGACGCATGTTTTAAATACATGCATATATACACTTTACAGTCACATACATAGCCCTGATCTCACACAAAGATGTGTCTTGTGTCGTAGGTATCAGAAACTACGAGAGACTTTTCGGTCTCACAAAAACCCAAACCAGAAATAATATATTTGCTAACAGTTACAATGAGTCTTAATTAGTACTTAATACACTCATTACATATAAATGCCACAGGCGTATATCCAGTCACCGAATCTATGGCCTCTGTTTATCCTCTCTCTAGAAAAGCATGGTATATCTTTGCCTCCGATGTAGCTATCATTCTTCAGGGCCCATTTTTCTTCAGGCCCCATTTTTCAGGGTGCTCCCCTCTCAATGCGGAATGACCATTAGTATCCTTGGTGTGGATATCCGCTGTGATCTCAATCTAAGGAATCACATCGAGGGCGTAATAACTGCCACATCACGCAGGGTTGGAGTCCTGAACAGGGTGCGTCGGTTTTTCACGCCCGGTCAGCTTTGTCGCTTATATAAAGCGCAGGTCCGGCCGGGTATGGAGTACTGCTCGCACCTCTGGGATGGATCCGCCCAGTACCTGCTCAATGCCTTGGATGGATTGCAGCGGCGGGCCATCCGCATTATGAATGATGCAGACGTTACGAGCAGCTTAGAGTCGCTACAACTCCGGAGGGATGTCGCCTCTCTAAGCGTGTTCTACCGCCTGCATCACGGTGAATGCTCTGAAGAATTGTTTAACTTGATCCCCTCCTCTCCATTCCTAACAAGAACCACGCGTGCTGGCTTGCGAAGCCACAGCTTGACCACATCATCCCAGCGCGAAACAAATGGTACTCAAATTATTTTTTGTCCCGCACCGTCAGGCTGTGGAATTGTTTGAAAATATAACCCTGGGTCCTTCCGCCGTAGTGTGAAGAGGCATCTTAGCAGGCCGGCATAATTGTATCTATTGGCATGGGACTGCCGTCCGAAGCCAATGGATACTCTGCCTGGGCGGCATTTGCGCTCACCATCGGTACGGCATTATTTTGTGGGGATCAGCGGCTGATATTGAGTCCATACTCATATTACAAAATGAGCAGTCCGCGCTATTTATAATCTAGGGAGCCGTGATTCTTTGCGATCTGTTTTTAAAGAAAGCAATATACTAACCGTGTCATCTGAATACATCTTTCAGAATATAATGCACGTTCGTAAAAATATTAATAAGTTTTATAAGGTCAGTGACACCCACACTATTAATACGCAGAATAAAAATAAACTAGTAATACCCTCGTTTAGACTAGAAAAGTCAAAAAAATCTTTCTTGGGTAGTTGTATTAAATTTTATAATAAACTTCCCAATAGGATAACGCAGCTACCGGACAAACTATTTAGGGCCCATATTAAAAACAAACTTATGACTAGGGGTTATTATAATATTAAGGAATATATTGAGGATAAAAAAGCCTGGGATAAGGTGTTCTCTTGCACATTGCGACCTCCTGGGGCCCTGCACTATTCACTCATTACATCCTCTAATTTAAATAATTAAAAATTTTAAACTTAAAAATAAATCAATATACAATTAAATTAATCAATTAAATTATAACTATATATATAATGATTAATTAATGCCAATTAAAATCATATGACGACCGATCGAGAAAACAAATAAAAATAATAATATGGCAAATCTTTGTAAGACAAGTCACAAATATTTATTTTAGTAAATTGACCAAAACCAAGCCCACTGAGTTTCACTCGCTGGATCTACTCAGAAATGAGTCGCGCCGCCTAGTATCCAGTGGTAAAGTAAAGCCCGCTGAGTTTGTTCGCCGGGTCTTCTCAGTCAGGGCCGCGTTGGATCCGGCAGTAAGCCTAAACATACGGGACGTTTCGGAAATACTTATAATTAATAAATGTTAACATTAATAAATTAATTAAACCAAGAAATTAAAATAAGTAATACTAATTATAGGAAATATATTGTTTATAAAGATTAAGTTCTATGTGTATTGACTTGTCATTAGAGCTTTTAAATTGCCTACGTGACCAATAAATACATTTCAAATACATTTCATTGCATTTCATTGCATTTCATTTCAAATACATTACATTTCATTTCATTTCATTTCATCAGAGCGCAATGCGGCCATTATGCCAGGCCAGAATAAAAAAAAACTATTAATAAAGCAATTAGTTCGGCCAAATATCTCACGAATGATCTTTCAGAAACTAGACTAGTTAAATGTAATCTTTCCCCGAACTATGTATATTCCCAACCATTCATATAGAGAGAAAGAAATTGCATAGTAACTTATGCAACCCATATTTTAATTTAGATATTCAAAATCTTTATAATCAGACTATAGCTTTCGGCTGCTGAACAGAAGCTGTCCAATAAAACGCAATCAAATTTGTTTCTCAGTTTCTCCTCTGCATTTATATTAATAAAAAACAATAAATCCTTAACATGACATGATACATGACATTTTTATAATTCCTCCATGCCCTTTTCTTATCAGCAACAGCTCGTGTCACTGGACTTTGGTTACTTAAAGGGCTCAACCCAGCTAAGAATGTCACCTTTAAAATCCAACGAAATCTCCCGGTAACGAACAGGATTTGGGATAAACAATGTTTTCCTTATTGAGTAATAACTCTGCGTTGGAAATGAATTTTAACAAAGCCATTAAATTATTTTTGTTTTGTGCAAGGGGATTTTTTTGTGTTTAAAATGTGTGTGAAATTTATTAAAAATATTATGTTATTGGTATATTGGCAAAATACAAAACTAGTAGGTTAAAGAGGACCTGGTTTAGATATCTACTCAAATGAAGAAAATATTTAGATAAAATAAAATTATACCCCCGAAACGATTTGGCGATGTTGGGTCATTAGGTCAGGTTAAACTCGTATTATTTTTGGTTTTTAAAAAATAAGTAACCTAGCAAGCTAGTTGCTTTGTAATCGACTATAATATTGTATATATGTTGCGATAATATATATGTACATATGTTTATGTAGGATTTGAATGTTTGAAGAAAGATGAGTAGAAATAAACTTAAAACGAATGACTTTTAAGGAACGTGGTTTATGTGAAAGAGATTACGAATACAAGTACTCACTTGAGATAGCACGAGTTAGAAGATGTTGAAGCAGGGAAGGACAAAATAGTTGAAAACTGAATGAAAGATGATGGAAGACGGACGACGGATGACATTTTAAAGACGTATTTTAAAGAAGAATATTTTTATTTGACGTATTTTAATGATAATAATTAATATACCCGTGGCCACGAAAGCTAAAAGTAAAAACTGAAGATGTCGAAACGTCGGAAAATTTAAAAAAGTAACATTTAACTAAATCCGCCATAAAATCCGTAAATAATAGTTTAATTTCAAGAATAATATAATATATTCAAGATTATTTAAACAATCTTTGTTTGATTTGACCTGAGAAGTCACTACTATTCCCACATATACGAATTCCATTATAAACTATTATTCTCTTAGAGAAAAATTTAAAGAGATAAATATAATGACAGTAGCATCACAATACATTTTTGAAAATTTAATTTATGTCCATAGAAATAAAGAAAGTTTTCTTAAGATTAGCGATATTCATGACAAAAATACTAGGAATAAGAATAATCTAGCTACTCTTAAGACCAGACTCCACAAGATCAGCAAATCTTTTAAGGGTTACTGTATACACTTTTATAACAAAGTTCCCAGTCATATTAAAGCCTTATCTATTACAAAATTCAAAGCTACTATCAAGCAAAAATTATGCAGTAAAGCATATTATAAAATTTCGGAATATTTAGACGATAACAAGGCTTGGGAATAGAATAAAATTAAATAAATGTGTAGTATCTTGGAACGGAAGTCTTGGTGTGCTCTATAAAATATCATTTAAATTAAGTAACTTGTCAAATTTGCCATTGTTTTCCTATGTAAGTGATTGGGTATGTCATGCTCGCTAAAAAGTCTGTGCTTGCGGTGGCGTCGTGTGCCGGGTCGGTCACTTCCCTGTAACATGGTTGAGGAGGCCGATGGCTGGCACATGCGTCATACTCGTGAACGGGTGCTGCTTGCGTAGACTGGTCTATCCGATCTGCTTACATTGTAATGGATTGATTGATGGATTACATAAGACTTTCGCAATTATTAACCACTTGGGCGAAAAAGAGTATACTGATTCTTCGTTCTGGGCGACTTCTCTTCACTCAGCCATAGTAATTATAATATTATAATATTTGTATAAAAATATTTATTGTAAATTTACAATAAATTATTATTAAACTGCTCTGATTTAAACCAACTTGTAAATTTTGTAATAATTCACTACATTGTAAACTGGTTTTGAAAAGAGCAACACTAGAGTTTCTTGCCCGTTCTTCTCTAGTGAAAACCGCTTTCCGAACCGGGTGGTAGATAAAAAAAATGACTGAATCTAAATGATGTTGAACATTTTAATGGATTCAATAAATTATTTTCATTTCATTTTCATTTCATTTCATTTCATTTCATTTCATTTTCATTTCATTTTCAAACATTTCCCATCGCAAACGATAAATAATTAAAACTTTAAAAACGCAACCAAGAAACCAACGTTCTCGAAATAATTAAGACTTCAAACATCGAAGTTATCAAAGTTCGCTATTTATCGGGGCCGGTTAAGGGGCGATTCACTTGCGGGTCTCGGTGTAGGTAACAAATCGCTCCTATTTATTGTACACCAAGTTTCCCTATCAGCAATTTGTTGAAACCATTACATGGATAATAGAGCCGTCTCGGTAAGCCTAAATAACAATATCGTAGTTTGGATTAATTTCGGTCGGTGGAGCTAAACGTAATATTAGTTGTAGACTCTATTTCAGTGTTTATTTAATACTCAAATTTTTATATACAGACCACAGGAATTTACGCTACTTTGATTATATTGAGAAGACTAGAAGAATAGTTGATAAGTCCTTAACATGCAAGCGACTATACGGAAAGGTACCACCACTTTGTCTACTCTGTTGTCAAGGATAGTACTAGCAGGCTTTACAACGAATGTCCCAGGGCGGTGAGTAAAACATTCGCAATAATATCTACGTCAAACAATAAAATAACAACAAACAATAATGATTAAAGGCATCACGATATCAATAGAATAACGTGATAACAAATACGCAGAAGTCTCATTAACACAACGCTACAAACACATATGCAAATAAAACGCCAACAGTCGAGCAATTGAAAACAAAATTTTCAACTGTTAATGAAATTAAGATCGTCGGATTTAAGCACAAAAGGCAGCGCGCTAATTGAGCTTAGTCACGGAGTCTGTAACTATTCGCACCACGTCATAAGCCAATCAGAGCAGTTAGACTATTTATTTTGTGCAGCGTTCACTCATTAGCGTTGAGGCGCTCGCGGAATAAAGCGAGTTCACGTATAATTACGGGGGCTTACTTACGTGCGTGTTTTCTCGTGTATTGTATATACCTCTATTTAATTACTGAAGGTGTAAAGGATTCGCGGTGAAAGAGATTTTAATGATCGCTGACTTGTTTTGACTTAACAAGGGCTGGCAGTTTGTAGAAAGATGGATTGTTAGTGTTAAAGTTTTCTATTCATATTGGGTATTTATTTATAGTACACATCAGTTGGTCATATTGTTATTCTAAAAGAGGTATTCAAGGATTTAAATGTCACATAATTTAAAAAAATCTAGTCTGTATTCTAAGAGCTTAGTCACGGAGTCTGTAATTATTCGCAGCACATCATAAACCAATCAGAACGGTTAGACTTTTTATTCTGTACAGCGTTGACGCATTATCAGGCTTACATATAATTGAGGGGGCTTATGTACGTGCGTATTTTCTCGTGGATTGTACATACCACTATTTAATTACTGGAGGTGTAAAGGATCCGTGGTGTAAGGGATTTTGACGATCGCTTACTTGGTTTGAGTTAAAAAGGGCTGGCAGTTAATGGAAAGAAGGTTTTTAGTGTGAAAAATTGAAAAATTTCTTCACATATTCGCTGTTTATTTAAAGTGAATAACGTTTTGGGTTATGAAGTATTCTATGGTTGATGATTAAACGAAAATTGCAGGAAATCGCCAAATGCAAGGTACATTCCATGTCGCTTGAGGAATATTTGGATTGGTGGACATCTTTTAAATTAGGTTGATGGTGATGATTCTTTTTTAAACGAATTCAAAAAAGGGAGGGGGCATAGAAATGTAAATTAATATAAGGCTTAGATCCTACATGTTTGGATCTTGGCAGCCCGCCTACAACATATTACCCATATATTTTGATAATATGTTGACAAGTCATATTGAAATTAATCAACATGAACAAGTTCAATAAAATATATATTATTTGGTATTTCTATTATTTAGAACACTTAAAAGAGTTATTTTTTTTTTTTAATTTAACAAGTTTAAAATTTCGTTTATACACACCTACCGTTCTGTTAAAATATACAGAGTGTTAAAATTTTCAGTACTGTATTCTCTTGCAGTGAGCAAAGTGCTGAAACTTAGCGTGTACTAAATACCTAGACTATAAATATATGAACTAATCTTAGCAGCTAAACCAGATTAGTATTCTTAGTTTAAGATTCGAAGTTCTAAGACTTGATACCAAGTTTGTGACTTGTGTTAACATATTAGCTATAGAATCAACTTATTCTTAGTACGTTGATCAACCTACTTTAATAATCTTTGAGGCTATAAATATCCCTAAAAATATAACCTTGATTTAGTTTCGAGAAAAAGTTGAGAATTCGTATAAATTATGTGTTATTTAGTATGTATCATCTCGTTTTAATAATCAAGATATGTAGGAATAATAACAAGGCCTTTATTATAAATATAAGAATTTATATGGTGAGTGTAGAACATCAAATATTTGTAAGTCAATGTAGTGCATGAATACCCAATACATTCTTACTCGTAGAGATGAATACAATGGGATGTAAATAGGCTGATATATAATAGTAAACACTTAAATTATGCAATAACTTTGAATCATAAGTTTGTAGTTCGTTATGTTTTAATATAATTGATCCACAATTGATACTACTTTTCATAGAAAACGTGACGTGAAAAAGCTTTGCTGTAGTCATATTTTATTCAGTTCGTAAGATTACCGGGACACCAATAATGTTCATAGTTTTCTGTCCCATTTTACTGTATCGTAATAAAGCACAGTTATAAAATAAAAGTTTGTCGTAGTTCCAGAAACAGATACTGAAATGTTCAGTGTAGAAACCGGTTTGGTCCCAATACATGTATAAGAATACAATACTAAATAATAGTAATCTTAATGGGTAATGTGTTCATAAAAATATGTATTTCCGTTTGAGAGTTATTTTTATTAAGTAAAAAGAAGAAAGAAACACCAAATCGCGAAGAATATTAAATTAAATTATATTAAACAAATGTACATTTGTTTATTATATGTAATTGAATATTTTCTATTTCTCCACCGCAATGTCTATTTCTCCCGCCAAACAGCAGTTTAAATGCACTGTTGTGTTTTGGATTGAAGGGCATTGTAGCCAGAGTTACTACTGGACATATTGATAGATTGAGATTTAACATCTTATGTCTCAGGATGGCGAGCGCAGTGGAACGCCAAACATTGCTTTCCAATTCAAGGCGTTGTTTGGTTTTGCTACTGTTAATGAGCGGTCGTACCGCTTTCCATCAGGCAAACGGCATGCTCGTCTCGTCATTCATTGCAATAAAAAAAAAAAATGATGTATGTAAAATAAGCTCATGGCTGTGTATCTTCGAGGAGGTAGGCAGAAGGGCCATGTATATTTCGCCAAGCTTGTTTTCATATTATGATGTTTTTTTTTTTTTTTTTTTTTTATAATGGCCCGGCATAGTGGCGGCATTGCACCTGATGGTAAGCGCAAATGCCGCCCAGGCAGAGTATCCATTGGCATCGGACGGCAGTCCCATGCCAATGGAAACAATTATGCCGGCCTGCTAAGGTGCCTCTTCACACCACGGCGGAAGGACCCAGGATTGTAGGAAGGAGGGAACACGTGAGATGGCAAACAATTCCACAGCCTGACGGTGCGGCACAAAAAAGAATTATAGAACCGTTTGGTTCGCGCCGGGATGGTTTGGACCGACAAGCTATGGCTTCGCAAGCCAGCCCGCGTGGTTCTGGTAAGGAATGGAGAGGAGGGGATCAAGTTATACAATTCCTCAGAGCATTCCCCGTGATACAGGCGGTAGAACACGCTTAGAGAGGCGACATCCCTCCGGAGTTGTAGCGACTCTAAGTTGCTCGTAACGTCTGCATCATTGACAATGCGGATGGCCCGCCGCTGCAATCCATCCAAGGCATCGAGCAGGTACTGGGCGGATCCATCCCAGAGGTGCGAGCAGTACTCCATACCCGGCCGGACCTGCGCTTTATATAAGCGACAAAGCTGACCGGGCGTGAAAAACCGACGCACCCTGTTCAGGACTCCAACCCTGCGTGATGTGGCAGTTATTACGCCCTCGATGTGGTCCCTTGGATTGAGATCACAGCGGATATCCACACCAAGGATACTTAGGTCATTCCGCATTGAGAGGGGAGCACCCTGAAAAATGGGATGTGATAGAGGTGTGCACTATGCACGGTGCTATCACTATCTTGAAACAAAAAAGAAGTCCCTTAAAGTAGAGGGATTTAGAATAAAAACCTCAAAGCTTAAAGTGTAGCATTCTGCCAATAAACAATTGCAACGACAGAGTGCGTATTAATCATTATAATATTAGCTACGAACTCAATATAGTACCTTTACAGCAATCGTGGTTTTAAGACCGCAATCCAGTATAATAGAATGGGACGCGGTTTCATTAGGTGAAGTGACGACTCACGATTGACAGCTAATGGATGGATAAAATCCATAAATAGAACTTAATAGCGGTCTATAAGGCTTAGGTATACCATAGAAGTAGAAATGATAAATAATTTTGATTATGTCCAAAATACATGAAAGGCCGCTTGGGTAGGTATGACCGCAAAGTTTATTTCTCCCATCAAACAGCAGCGTAAAGCAATATTTTTAGTTTAAAGGACATTGTAGCATATTATAATGTCTCAGGATGGCAAGCACAGTTATATGACAAGCATTGCTTGTCATTAAAATGCGTGCCACTAATTATCCTGGCTTATTGAGTTGCAGTGGTAGGTGTGAGGGTGGGAAACTGTCAAAAAATCTAAATCTATAGCAACCTTTCGTCCATTTGCTCAATATTCATTGCAATTGCATGCATTGCATTATATATTCATAAAAAAATTAAATCAAACGAAAATCTCGAACATAAAAAGTACAATTTGCAGTCTTGTCGCTGTGGCAATGCCTTACAGACAACTATAGGATGTATGTATAGTAATATTGGTGGTTGTAATAATAATTAAAGGCAATAATATACGTTACAAATACAATCGCCACAAACATCAGTTCGTTCGCAATGAAAGCAATGTCGTTTACTTCCACGTGATTTATTTTCGTCATAAAATATATGCTTCATGTGTATGAATATTTTGAGAGATTTATTAAACAGTTAGCGCTGCCTGTTTCGTTTTTATTCGATAACTGGGATGAGCATTTTGTTCAGTTTATATCGAAATTTGGGATGTTTTCCGTTTTGTTAACTTTGAAGTAGTTTATTTAAATTGTTGCTATTTTCACGTTCCTATTTATTATATTACATGAACATAATTAAGATGATATATTAAGAAAAATGCACATTGTTTTCTATTACATATCTTTATAGTTTTATCATAAAAGTTGTAATAAGTAGGTATTATAACGACTTTTGATTTGCTTATAGGTTTCTTAAATTTACGCAAAAGCTACACATTGAAATAAAACAATTTCTTACGGGTTTTTATTTTTTGTCCGCCCTGTGTCCATGTGAATGTAATGGGTAACCAAATCCCCGACACAATCCGTAAAAAAAGTGTTATTTTTATACGATTTCTGAGTTTGTACTGACCATGTCCTAGACACGTAAATCATTATTTATTTATATCCTCCACAACAAACGACGTCCGGATAATCTATTATTTCATAATGAACAACACCATAAAGATCACACTAAGTGGCCCTGAGGGCGCAATATGTACATATTTTATGACGCAAACCACAAGGTCATTAGTCAGAGACTCACCTCGAGAAGGGGAGGTCACGGGAGGGTAAAGGGGAAAGGGGAAGGGGGTAAGGGCTATTAACGGTTTGCTAGCCTCGTCGGTCCGCTCGCAAAATGGCCAGTTTAGCTCGGTAATTTTCTGCTATCGATTACGTATTAATGCGGCTTCGATTCAGCTTTATAGGCTTTTCATTTGTGATTCATATTGACATATGAATGACTTTATTTTTAATCGGCGGATGTTCGGCTTTTAATGGTTATCGTTGTGGGGAATTGGGTATTTCTTTTTAATTTTCGATACAAAGGGTTTGCGGCCTGGATGGGTTAACTACTAATTTGCTGTTATTATTTATTACATTACATTACATATGTAAACTCACGCCTTTAGCCTAAGGGGTAGGAAGAGCTACCAGGCACTCACATTTCGCCTAGTATATCACTCTGCCCGACCCGGGATTAGAACCCGAGACGTCAGCTTTATAATTTTACTGCAGAACAACTATGCCACTGAGGTAGTTATTGTGTTATTTACTAACGGTACCTTAAGATGAATTTTCAAAGTGAAACAGTTGTATGATCTCGTCTGCGATCTAATACACTGATTGACAGGTGATGTTATATTACACAGGCTCTGTACCCTGATGTGATATGTTTGACTTCCATTTTGTGTGAGTTTGGAAAATATTTTATAAATCGGCTTGAACTGAAAATACCCGGCTGGGTGATGGCCACTTATTCTATTTTGGATGGAATTAGGAACCCACTTAGCGCTACAAGCTCAAGGTTATGTGATTTTTATACCTCATGTATTTTTAGTAGTGAAAACAATGTTTGTAAAATAATTAAGGTAAATTCATATTATCTGCCGCCGCCAATTGTACTTATTTTAAATTCATATATTTTTTTATTTCCTAGTGTACAATAAAGAATATAAATAAATAAATATCTTTAGACACCTATAGACGAGCGCTAACAGGCACGTTACTACACAAGTTGAAACCTAATGCTGTAATACGAATAATCGACATTACTATGACAACGCTACGAGCGCAATTACAGTGCGATGTTTGTGCTCGAGGCAATGACTTAATTAGATCTTGTTATACTCGTATGACTGTGTCAGTATGTGTATCTGTATCAGCCCATATACGTCCCACTGCAGGGCACGGGCCTACTCTACAATCGACAGTACGATTGACAGTAGTTAGGCAGTCCACCACACTGGGCTAGTGCGGGTTAGCGGACTTACATACAATAGAAATTCTTATAAACCGCTATGGTATGCAGGTTTCGTCACGATGATTTCCATCACCGTTTTAGTGCGTGGTAATTGACTATCAATACACACATGACTCCGAAAACTCAGAGGTGTGCCCTGGGATTTGAACCCGCGACCACCGTGAACATGTTGGCAGCCGCGTCTGGTCCGTTTACAGGCCACCACGCACTTATATGACTAGGTCCTGTTTTATATGAGAGCCTTTGTGTTGGTTAGACGACTGTGAAACGAGAGGCCACGGGTTCGATCCCCAATGAGACAAATGGTTGTGAGCACCACTAGTATTGGTCTCGGGTCTGGGTGTTTGAGTGACAGAAAAATCTCTTGCAGGTTCTGATACCCACGACACAAGACTTAATTGATCCTAATGTGGGGTCAGGACTATGAATGTGACTGCTAGGTGTTTTTATTTATTATTTATATATGCCAGAGCAACTCGTGGATGATTTACCGTCGTAGATCTGATTTCGTGAATGTTGTCTATCAGTAAGCTTTAAAATTGAAGCTTGATATGACTTCGTTGATGGTTGATATGCTGGTCATGTTTTGAGAACACCTCATAAGTATCATGGCCTTGAGGTCTGTAAAAAGCACTAGTTTGATGTCCACAAGAAAAATATGGGAGTCATTGTTGTTGCGAAATGGGATGCTGAGGATCAGGCAAAGTGGAGGGCACTGCACTGCATGCATGCTAGAATGAGACTTTAGCATCAGTCGTGATAATGACAGCGTTTTTTTATTATTGCAATAAATGTTGAGACAAGCATGCATTTCTTCTAATGGTAAGCGACCACTCATGGACAGTAGCAAAACCAAACAATACCATTTTTAAAGCAATGCATTCTACTGCGCTCGCCCTCCTGAGATACAAGTCTCAGTATGTCCAGTAGTTTATCTAGCTATAATATCTTTCTAACTGAAACACAACAGTGCATTTACACTGCAATTTGGTGGGAGAAAAAGACATTGTGGTGAGGGGTTCAATTTTAATGCATGCCCAATCTTAGCATAAAAATCGATTGTTAGTATTGCGGGTGGTTCATTATTTGATCTCGTATAATCCACCTTACAAATTGAGGACAAGCTTTATGCCTTGCGGTAACGTCAATGCAGAGAAATATCTGCATCAAAGCCACGGTCCCACAGAAACAATATCCTAATAATGAATATGTTGATTGCGCCGTACCAGGACTGCAGCGCGCCACAGAAGTCTTCGTAGAAGCACAATAATAGAGCGCCTTGGTGCCATAATTTACTGTATTTGCAACTGTAATAACACAGGGTGATTGCGAACAATCACGTTTGTCGCCCCGAGACCGTTACGTGATTGGCGCGAACGGATCGATTCGGCTACATATTATTCACGCATAGCTTTCGGTAATTTTTCCCTTGCACGCAACGTGGCTTAAAATTACTGGTCTGTTTTGGGGCTGGGAGTTTTCCCTAAAGCAATATTAACAAGGACGGCGCATTTTTTGTGTGAGATATACCAGATGTTTTTTATTGTTCAAGAATGATGGAATGAGCAAATGTTCTGATAGTTATCGTCACGCCTGCCTATGAATAAGCTGGTAAAGTGGTCACTGTATACGATACCATTCAACCCGGAACTTAACAGCGGTTACATAATGAGAAAAAGCAGCGGTACTACGGAAAAACTTGCCTCAAATATGCATAACTTTAGTATTCGGCGGTATATTAAATTCAGACAATAAGCTCGCCTGATATAATTCAGCGAACTTTGTGAAAATTGCAAATAAAAAAAGATTTTATGGTTGCTTTTTTTCAATTTTAGAATTCCTAAAGGCTCTTTAGCGACGTTTAAGTCGTTTCTGAATAAAAATAAATAATATTTTTCACATTTGGTTGGGCTACAAATGTGTATCGAAATTTACCTGGATTATATTTAATAGGGTCAGTATGAGTTAGTAGCTTCGGTCGGACGACTGACCCAGAACCAACAACAGAACGAATTTAGAATTTACAGATGAATATATTTTTGGGTTAAATATATTAGATATATCTACTTTTGATACTATTGAGTTCAACACGCTACAACATATTATAATAATCATCTAAACAACTAAATAAAATTGTCTGTAAAAGTGTCTGTTTGTAAAGTGAAAATAATAAAAAAAGTCCAACTACTTGTCGTTATATACACGATACCTATAACGAAAATGACCTTAGATTTTTTTTGTCTGTCTGTCTGTTTGTTCCGGCTAATCTCTGAAATGGCTGGACCGATTTTGACGGGACTTTTATTGACAAGTAGCTGATATAATAAGGAGTAACTTAGGCTACATTTATTTCAGGAAAAACTATTTTATTTTAGAAAAATAAAGTTTTTGTTAAGTACCACGCGGACGAAGTCGCGGGTACAGCTAGTTAATAATATTTTTTCATTGAGTTGAAAGATATTAGAAGCGAATATTAATTGGGCTGTTCTTTTAAGTAATCAAATTCAGGACTTAAAGACTTGGACCGTCTACTCAACAACTATCATAATCATTTATTTTCCAAAATTAATGTATTGAATCTTAGATATATGAATACAAATATTTATATGTTCTTTTTAACTAATTTGACATATATTATTGGCCATACATCAACATTTTTGTTCTTAATTTAATTTCCAGAAACTGCATGCAAAGTTAGTCGCGATTTCATCAAAGTTATCGTAAATTTCATAAACTTAGTTCATTTTATTTCTTATTTTGTAACAATAAGAATAAAAACAATAAGAACTACTATGAATTGCAACTACTGCACCTATTGGGACAATATCTGATGTTCAGGATCACGAGCGCAGTGGCAAATGCCAAGCATTGCTTTGTAATTCAAGGTGTTTGGTTTAGCGGTCGTATCGCTTACCTTCAGACGACTGGCTTGCTCTTCTCGCCATTAAATACAATAAAAAAAGAAGAAAATAATAAGAAACAATGTATGTCTCTGTTTTCTAAACAAAGTATCCATGTTCGTGAAAGCTTTTAAATAGGCTGTACGTGGTATAGTCGAGTCTTTAGCATATTGCGGCAGTGTCGGTAATTTAATCTCAAACTTGGGATATGCTCGGAAAACACCGCCATATTTCACGTCTCGAAGCACCCAGATATAACTTTGATAAATACTCTTTGCAGTTTTTTAATAAAAGTTATCTGTTAAACGATTTCCGCTATATTTATTGGTAGCTTTGGGTGTAGATATTTAGTACTTATAATTCTATGTATTGTGGTTTTAGTAATATTTTTTTATGGTTCTATATCAATCAAATTAAGGAAATAATATATTGATAAAAATAAAACAAAGTAAAAAAATCCTAGGTATTATAGAGTGGATAGTAATTATGCACAATTACATCATAAGAAAAAAAAAAGTTTTTGTAATTGAATGTAGTTTTAATTATACAAAAATATAATGTTTAGGCTGATAAAAGCAATATAGGATGTTTTTACCATAAATATAATGTCCTTATATTTATTGGAATAAATATTTTGTAAACGCCCCGATGTCCGGGTGAAAAATATGAATTGGCATCATTTATTACACTGTTATCTACATTTAAAATCTCAGAGGAAAAATGAATCGCAATATAATAAAATATGGCACTTCCAACTGGTGATAACATATAACATTTGCATTGTTCCATATCCGTAGGTACTCGCACTGTCATGTTTCGAGTACTTAATGATATTGCAATACAATTCCACTTATTGAAATAATCATTTATCAATACTACCGTCCTTAAGCTAAAATGCCGTTAAGTACTAAAACCACTTTTTGAGTTATGCACAAAAAAGCGATATTACAGTTCTAAATTGAAAGTTTCGCTATTTGAAATTGCCTCCTGCGATCTATTATTCAGTACTCCAAGGTCTTAAAGATGATATCTTGTTATTAAGTAGCACATTTTAAATAATATCGCTTTTTTGTGCATAACTCAAAAAGTGGTTTTAGTACTTAACGGCATTTTAGCTTGAGGACGGCAGTATATCAAGAATGTTGACAATTAGGAATGCAATAGGCTGGTACTCCGGGTTAGGGAACTATTATTAAATATATACCTACTTATCTTATTTGCAAATATATTGCACTAAATATATTGCTCCCTTAAAGGTGTAGAAAAAACTCCAAAAATGTTTTGAACTAGTGTAAACTTTATCAATAAACTATTTGTGATACACTAAGATCTAGCATCTTAAACACATTGGGGGAATATATCTAATAGGAGGATAAAACCAGGCTTTTAAGGGGCATAAGCCATAATACTTGTTGCGATTAAATAAATAATTGATTGATGTATGATTCTTAAAATAAACTTTTCAAAAACGGGAAAGCATAATAATATAAACTATATTATCAGAATTAAGCTTATATTTACTAAATAGCCTTATAATTCGCAAGTAACAAATTATAGTAGATAATTTAGTACCGTTGCAAATGCAATGCTAGTTCTATTCAGCAGGCACGTCTAATTTAAACTTGGGACGTGTCTCCGTGTAAAATATTGTTGCGTTGCAGCCCAATGACTCGAAATAAGCAAGTTTTACAACAAATCTACGCGACTGACGCAATATGACAAAACTAAGTTTGGCATGAACAAGAATGTGACTTCAGAGAACGGAGATCACGACAAAAGAGCTAAGAAATTGTACATAATTTGATTACTGTACCATAATATTATGTAGATATATATACATACGTTTAAATTCAAATCAGTGTTTTGTAAAAATAGTAACATAAAAAAACCTATCACGATGCCAGTTTGGTAGAGAATATTATGTTCCCGAATTTTGTAAACTGATACCATAAATGTTGCAATGTGTATATAAATATCAGTTTTCATACGCTAGAGTTATTAAAATACACAAATGAACGTGTAAAATTGTTTTACTATTATTTTATACAAACATTCGGATTTCTGTCCATTCGCCGACGTCTCCAGCTTTGATTATTGCACTTGAATAGCCACAGTCTAGAATTCACAAAATTAGGCATATTAAATTCAATATTCTCGAGAAAATTGTTTAAAAATAAATTCAATTTCTGCGCAGCTATCAAATTAATATCTAACGAAGTTGACGTTATCAAAGTGAACGGTGGAACGAAACTCGCCGCAGGAATCAATTAGTAAATATTCCAAGGCTTCGGGTTCCAAGCAAAGTTCTAACAGACGTGTATCAGACCTGTTTCTAATTAAAATCGGTAGTTTCAAACTAGTTTAGATTACAGCTTATTATTTTAAATAGGAACGCAGAAGGTTCGCGTGGCAATTATTTTTATGAATAATAACAAAAAGCAATTTGTACGTTGATAGGTACAAACTGATCTATGAATACCAAATCTTGAAATATATTACCTGTATCTGTATCTGTATCAGCCCATATACGTCCCACTGCAGGGCACGGGCCTACTCTACAATCGAGTGTACGATTGAGAGTGGTTAGGCCATATAGTCCACCACGCTGGCCTAATGCGGGTTGGCGGACTTACATACCCTAGAAATTCGTGTAAATCGCTATGGTATGCAGGTTTTCTCACGATGTTTTCCATCACCGTTTTTAGTGCGTGGTGATTGATTTTTAATAGACACATGACTCCGAAAAATCCCTATGACTTGAACCCGCGACCGCCGTGAACATGTTAGCAGCCGCATCTGGTCCGTTTACCAACAGGCCACCACGCACATATTATATATTTAGTACCCAGGTTCTTCTTAAATACATTATCGTGTTTCTTCTTTTACTTCATCCACGTTGAAAAGATAATTTGTTTGGTAATTCCAAACACATTGTATAAATAAATAAAATATAGAATTTGGAAGTTTAATATTCAATTATATCTTCATAGGCTCATTTATAGATTGAAAAATGGCTAAGTCCTTAACGTCTTATGAATTCTAAGCATGTTTAATGGTTCTTGTAAACTTTTAATTACCATTAATTTATTTTAAACTCTCACAATTATGTTAGCAATAAACAATTATGTTTAACTTAAAGCACGGGCCTTCTGTAGCGTTCAGTATAATAAAGTTTTGTATGAATTTGCCTCGTTTAAACTTTATTTGTTCTACTAAAGTATTGTAATCCACGCCTTTTCTTTAATACCGTTTTATTTATAGTTTAACCTTTTCAACTTTATTCTATGAAAATTGTTTATAATTAAATTGGAATGTTTTGTTCAGTTAAATTGTACGACGAAGGCGTTCATTATTTTCTTAGACAGTGTTTATTTTCTTAGAAAAATAATCTAAAATAACTTTGTAGCCAGAGTAACTACTGGATATTTTGAGACTTACCATTTTATGTCTCAGGATGGCGAGCGCAGTGGACTGCCAAGCATTGCTTTGTAATTCTTGGCGTTGTTTGGTTTTGCTACTGTTTATAAGCGGTCGTATCGCTTACCATCAAGCAAACGGCATGCTCGTCTCGCCAGTTATTACAATAAAAAAAAGTAGAGGATTCCTTGTTTCAGTGATGTTTCTCACCTATTTTATTTCAAAATCAATCTAATCTTTCAGTAGTAATTACGACCATTAGTGGCATCACGGAATGTTCCACGACTACACGCCTCATTCACAGAAAGTTTGGAATCCCATTTTATCTATAGAATGTTTTGTCTTCCTCGCTCAAGCTGAATTCAAAAGACATTGGAAAGCTCAAAATAATTTCATACATTCGTCTATCGTCACTCAATCGTGGTAGGATGTAAAATGTGGCGATAATGACCTTCACTGGAAAAGTGTACAATCTTACTAGACAACAGTTCAACATCATCATCATCAGCCTAAACTGTTGTCCACTGCTGGACATAGGCCTTCTCCAAGTTGCGCCATTTTACCCTGTCTACGGCTTGTCGCATCCAGCATCTGCCAGCGACATTTCGCAAATCGTCACTCCACCTAGCCGGTGGGCGTCCTACACTACGCTTGCCAAGACGCAGTCCCCACTCAAGAACACATCTGCTCCAGCGGTTGTCGGTTCTTCGACAAATGTGGCCAGCCCACTGCCACTTCAGCTGCAAGCAAGCAAGCTGAAACTGAAGCTGAAGACGACAATTATTAAATTATAATAATACACGCAACAATCACATAAATAGTCCTGACTCCACACTAAGATTGAGTCTCGTGTCGTGGGTATCAATAACTACGAGAGACTTTTTTTGGTTTCACAAAAACCCAGATGCGAAATATAAGTGGATCACACAAATATTTATTTCGGTGCGGGGATTGAACTCGTTGCCTCTCGTTTCGAAGCTGGCGGCTAACCAGCTGTGCCACGAAGGCTGTCATGAATGCTATTTACCCTACTTACTACTATTTCAACTTGCAAACCCACTGGGGTTTGTGTATATGCCTTGTATTATGAATAATACAGTGACAACAAAAGGTCAATTTCTGAGAACTCAAAAAGCTTAAAGCAAGCATCATAATTAAAAGTACGTAATATCATTCAAACTTCATAATATAAATGAATTAATAGTAGTTGAATTGACTGCTTATGAAATGCTTCTGGGAACCAAATTGGTTCCAAGCACGCTCTTAACTAGCTTAACGTGACACATTTTGACAACGATTTAACACTATATTAATTATGTTCTGAGTCTGACATTAAAGTCTGCAAATGTATAATATTATGCATCGATGTTTAGGAAATAGATGAAATTTCCTTTTCATATTTATGTGTTGATGTAATCAATGTGAATAATTATGAATGATGTTCTAAAGACTCCGCTTTTTAATCATATGCCTAAAACTTGATGTTTAAAGGACGAAGAATGCTTTAATCAAATTACAGAACATGCTAAAACACTATTACTAAACTATCTGTATAAGTACCAGCCCATATACGTTCCAATGTAAGGCACGGGCCTCGTCTACAATCGAAAGTACGATTGACAGGGTTGGGTCATATATCCCACAACGCTGGCCCAGTGCGGGTTGATAGACTTTAGATATCATAGAAATTTTTATAAATCGGTATGGTAGTTAGGTTTCCTCACGATTTTTTCTGTTACTCTTATAGTGCCTGGTGATTGCCAATCAATACACATGTGACCCCAAAAAGTCGGAGGTGTGCCCTGCGATTTGAACCCGCGACCACCGTGAACATGTTGGCAGCCGCGTCTGGTCCATTCCTATAGCCACTCACTTAATAACTAAACTACGAAAACATATTTCATCACTCTCAAAAGACTCGCTAAAAATTGAATGCAGAGATGGAATATTATAAAGTGTTTCAGATAGATACGAATGTAAAAATCACTTGTAATCCTTTCGATCGGTTGTTCATCAAGCTCGATTTTTATTAGCGCTCAGCTGATACCCAGCGGTCATTACAAACGTGCTATTCTTTCACAATTGGACCATTTATCTTCGCGACCGATCGTAGCGATAGAATTTTTTCACTTTGTTTTTTTAGAAACTGAAAATCTGTGTCAGACCTCGTTCGGACAGCGTGAAATGGAATTAACTTTATTTCTCATTTCTGCAGTCTGGTACTTCTTTTTTATTACAATTGATTTTTGTTATCGTTGTCACTTCTATCACACACATTTTTATGGGAATTTATTTACTAGATAATATTACTTAAGTAGTATATTTATGGATATATTTTAATTAGACTTATTTTTTATTGCAATGAATGGTGACACGAGCGTGCCGTTCGCCTGCGAACGACCGCTCATGGATAGTAGCAATGCTTGGCATTACACTACGCTCGCCATCCTGCGACATAAGATGTTAAGTATGTTTATGTCCAATTGTTGTGGCTACATTGACCTTCAAACCGAAACACAACAGTACATTTACACTACTGTTTGGCAGATAAGCAAAGATATTGCGGTGGATATCCAGGCTGCTTCTTACATATCAGAGACATATCACCAGTACTTATTAACATATAAAATATAGAAATAGAATGAATAATATTAAAAAGCAACGGAAACAAATTAAAACAACAAGGATTTTTAATTGGTTTGGCAGGATAATCAAGCATCGCACAACGTTGCCAATTTGCATTTTTATAACAACTTGTTACATATTGTGGCATATTCACCGACACGTCTCATTAAAACAATATTCAAAATTATTCAGATATTCACACAAAACAATCAATATAATATTTTATTGCATTATTTGTAGAAGGGGAAGAGTATTGCTGTAATTATATTACATAAGTAAAACATCACGTTATTTTTCCTAGAATGGGTGGGCAGGATTGCAATAAGGACACCCACGTCTCACCTTATGTATTTCGTCCCATGATGCGATCGGAGGCGACCCTATCGTCATATCGAGCACAGATTTTTAACTCCGGGTTGATACTAAATATAAATCCTATATCACTGCTCGGCTCGGGATTCGAACCCGAGACCTCAGCTTTGTAACCGTCAATATACTCATTCATTTCATGCAAATAAAACTATTATTTACGAATTTAATTTTTACATTTTTGGCGGACTGCCGCCCCGTGACTACAAAAGCTGTAAAGTAATCGAAACGTCTGGAAGTTCAAAAATGTAAAAATTAAACCAAATTAGCGATAAAATCCGTAAATAATAGTTTCGTTTCAATGTGTAACATTCGCGTAAATCTAAAAAACCATTATACTAATACTCATTCATTGTTGCAGGATTCAAGCAAACAACAGACGCGCGGAATGTGCAAAAAATGTGAGCCATGCATACAAGACTGAGTGTAGTGGTGCATGTGATGTGAGTGACTATATGTGACTATGACCAGGGGCAGGTGGGTGGCTATGGTGGCGGTGGTGGTGCTGGCGGGGACTGTGCGTGGGTGGGACTGTATATGTAACCCAAGGGAATGTGAGGTGCTCGAGCCCAGTGGATGTCCGGGACTCGGGATTGTTGTGTGGGATCCTTGTAGGTGAGTACACTTTTGAAGTAACTATATTTTTCTAGTAATATATTTATTTTATGTAGTTTAAGGTAATAAAAAAATATTTGATAGTCTCTGGCGCAGTTGGTTACGCTGGCTGTGAAACGAGAGGCTTCGGGTTCGATTCCCGCACGGAGACAAATAATTTTGCCAACTACGGATATTTGTTTCGGGTCTGGGTGTTAGTGAGATAGATAAGTCTCTTATAATTTCTGATACCGATGACACTAGACTGTTGGGTGTATTTATTTATTATATAGGACAATTGAATAAAACATACCCGCAACCTAGAGATTTTGTTATTGTCCACTTTTTAAGGCCATTGTAGGCAGTTAATTGACTTGGTAGCGGTGTTAAATTAAAATTAATTTATTTTATATAAGTTATCACATCGTGGGCCGAAATATATAAGCCGAAATGTGGATGTCTTGCCACCTTTACCTACCCCTTTTGGGAAATAAGCGTGAGTTTATGTACGGATGTATGAATGTAGTGAACATTTATTTCCTTATCCTTAGTCTCATGTTTAATATACAGCTAGATTTAATACAATATATTTCGTAAATGTAATATGGCCGTCCATATTACATTTACGACGCAGCTGTCGAAATATACATCTCTAAATATTAACGGCAATATTCATAGACAATTTTAAAACCTATTTAATTTATCGTATCTTTTGTCTTCTTCCCTCAAACTCAATTTAAAAGTCGTTGGAAGGGGACATCTTTTTCCGTTAAAAGTCATTTGTGTTTTGATAGAAAATTAGTACGCACTTTAATCTTTTTCAATCGACCTCTCGGGTGTCGAGAACTTCTGTGCATAGTATTACAGACTTATGGGCTGATACAGTTAAATAATCACATAATCCATAGTTCTGACCCCACACTAAGATTGAGTCTTGTGTCATGGCCATCAGGAACTACGAAATAATTTTCGGTTTATAAACATCTAGGCCTGAAACAAATACATGTAGATCACACAAATATTTGTCTCGAACTCGTGACCCCATATTTAACATCAGGCGTCTAACCAACTGCTCCACTGAGGCTGCCCTTTACAATTAACATAGTTTTTAGTATCTATGTTATGAAATAGTCCAATGACGCGACAGTTACGTATTACAATTAAAAAAAAATGCATAGCTGACAGTGGTTTACTACGAGTATTACAGCGCTCTTCAAAACTAACACATCATGGTACTTCTACTATCGTTTTGCGCAAAATAATAACCTGCTCTTCTTTTTTCCTGCTAATATACCCATCCCATGGTTGTCTGGCAGAGGTTGCCTTAAAGCGATAATACCGACTTTTGTACTTTGTTGTATTGAATTTTCACTTAAACTGCTATTCTTTTTTTAACTAAATACAAGAAATAATTAAATGCAGCTTGTGGACTATATGGCCTAATTACTCGCACTTTCGATTGTCGAGGAGGCCGGTGCCCTTCAGTGAGACGTATATGGGCTGATACAGAATAAAGAAGTAAATAAATAAATAAATAATCGGTGGTTAATCGGAACCAAAAACTCGTACAAAGTAGTAATGTTGCCCAAACTAGGGCAATTGTTGTGCAGGATTCCATCTTAATGGATCATTCCATCTTGGTGTGGCCAAGTGTATCGATGAACAGTGCGTGAATTATACATCACGCCACTCATGTCACCAACCGTACGATGCAGTGCGTTTTAATTGGACGAATTACATGCTTACTTGCTACGAAATAACTCCTCTTCTCTGTTTTATAGCGTAATCCTACTAGAAAGAGAAAAAGAACGGAAAGAAAAGTTTTATAAAGGTTACTAAATTTTATAAAGGCGAAAGTTTGTTATTTCTTTACGCTCAAACGGCTAAATCGATTTTGATGAAATTCAGTATGGATATAGCTGATACCCTAGTTAAAACAAAGACTTTGATTGAGCAAGTAATCTTCACGTTTAAACGGCTGGACCATTTTTTATGAAATTTTCGACGAAGGTAGCCAATACCGTAGATTAACAGATGAGACACAATGAGACGGGTACAGGACGGAAAAAACTGGAAGAGACGGGAAAAACGGTATAAATATAAAACAGTACGCGAAATAATATGTGGCTTATATGGACTGGACTCAAAAAGTATGTGCAGAAGCCGGTCGGGAGAAGCCGAGTTTCGTCGTTAGTGCTAAAATATCCGATACTAGCGGCTCGACCCAGCTTCGCCTGGGTGCATATATTTTTTGATTCCACTCCACACCAAATACATGTTGTTTTTCGCATAAACTCTTGTATGCCTAAACTTGACGTAGCTATCCTACTGTCCGGCTCAATCCCATCTCATCCGCCTGTTCAGTCTCTTCCCAATCCGTCCCGTCCCTTCTCTTTATTATCCATCCCGTTTTATAACGTGCATTTAAAATTCGTCCTAACAAATCTGTGATCTATCCCAGCCCTCTCCCGTACCTTCGATTCTATTTTACTTTATGTCCCTTCTCTCCACAAACATCCATATATATCTTATACAACGGGCCGTGCAGCAGAAATCGTAATATTTTAATTTCACCACAACTTCAAAACCAAACGTCCAATTTTAATCATTCAAAGACCAAATATTATCAACATAAACTGTACTTATTGATGAAATAATTTATTTTGATAAGGATTAATAGCATGAGTAAAATAAACGCGTTTAAATGTAGTCCAAAAAAAAATTCAAGTTTTTTAAATAAAAATGTGGTTGTTGTGCCTCACTCGACATAGATAGGTATTGTGTGTCGCGGACTTTTTTGTAGATATTTATAAGATCTACAATTAATTATAACATTTTATGGTTCTATCTTTTGTAGTTTAGGCAGCGTACGCAAAATCAGTAACTTCTTTGGTTGATTTTTTTCAGTTTGTGTCCGAAAAATCCAAATATCTTACGGAACCCTATTTTTTTCCAAAATAAAATGTAGTCTATGTTATTTGTGGATAATGTAGCTTTCGAATGGTGAAAGGATTTTTAAAATCGGTCCAGTAGTTTTTGAGCCTATTCATTACAACCAAACAAACAAACAAAGTTTTCCTCTTTATAATATTATATATCCGACATAAAATCTATCTAGCCTTCGTCCTTCGTCGTCGCAATACTAGACTACTTAGTACAAGTCTGTCCGTGAACTTCAAAATAAGGGAGTCGATCGAACGACTAATGCAATTACGTAACTTCCCTCGCGAAACTTGTTCCGCTATTCGAAATAAACAAAAAACACGTTTCTGAAAAAGTTGCCGAGTAGATTTTATTTACTTTGAAATGTTCTCGATGTTTCGCAGCCGTGTTTGTATTTACATACTTAGGAGCTACTTAGGATTGTATCTTTTATTAGTAGCTACAAAATAAAGAGCAGTTTACATGATCGAAGTTACTCATTGCTGTTAGTAATTATTCACAATATAAATAAATGAATGAAATAAATACACTCAATAGTCATACATGTACATAGTCCTGACCCCACATTAAGATCAATTCAGTCTTTTTCCTTGGGTAATAGGAACTACGAGAGACCTTTCAGTCTCACAAACACCCAGATCCAGAAAGACAAATATTTGTGGGCTTCACAAAAAAATGTCTCGATGCGGGAATCACAGCCGGCGTCTGACCATCTGCGCCACGGAGGCTGTCGAACACGTGAGGAATCATAGGAAGATAGTCTAACACAGCGGGTTGTAAAATATTTCTAATTACTCGGGTAGATATCACCTTACACAATGATGGATAACACATCAAATTTACCCATGCATATTACCTGCAGAATATATATAAATATGTATATATATATATATAGTTTCAAACAGGCTTTTTATTGCAAGAATGGCGAAACAAGGATTACATTAGTCTGATAGTAAGCTATACGACCGTTCATAGACATTATATACTCGTAAACCTAACAGCAACGTGAATGCAAAATACAAAGCAATGCTTGGCATTCCACTGAGCTGCCATCCATAGAAATAAGATGTATCGATATGTCCAGTAGTTACTCTGGCTACAATGGAATATTTCGCCATATTGTATTTTGATTGCATCTCACTAACCATCGCCATATATGTGTATACGAGTACAATAACAAAAATATATTTATATTCCATCCATTTCAAATTTGTAATACGACAACAAAATACTTTTGTTTGGCTATAGTTAGTCTTAAAGATTTACAAATTTCATTTCAATAAATAATTTTTCAAAATCTTTGTGATAAGTACTGTACAACAGGTTGTAACAATCAACGTTTGGATAAACAAGATACGGCTTTGGTTTCATCCAATCAATTCGGAAGTATTTGGTAATTTCCACATTATTATATTACAGACATGAAATTCAACGTAAATTGTTCCATTTATAGCAATATAGCTATCGTTTGGCCTCTATTAGTGATTCTATTACACATTAACCTACAAGTTCGTGCTAAATTATTTGGATGGCTTCGAGGCTCGGTTCGTAATATCATTATATTATCGATTACAGTTCAATTCAAACACTGTAGTATGTTTCTTTGATCTCCAAATAAACTTCATAGTTCTCTTTTTCTTATAAAGTTTATATGTACGGTACTCCTACTCTCTGCCAACCTGCACTAGGCCAGCATGGTGGACTATATGGCCTAACCACTCTCAATCGTTCTCTCGATTGTAGAGTAGGCCCGTGCCCTGCAGTGGGACGTATATGGGCTGATACTTATTTACTCTTACTCTCAATTTGAAAATTTACTAGTACGATTGAGATTAACAACAGTGTTGAGTTATTTTGTTGAATACGATAATGTAGCATATTTCTTTTAGAACCACTTTAAAATTATTAATACACTAGCGGCCCGGCCCGGCTTCGCCTGGGTGCAAATACAGATTCCAGTCCATATTTTATTTAAAATCAATATGACAGCCGTTGTCTAAACTGCTTATCCATTTTCAATCCCATCCTGTACCTATTCTTATGTCCCATTTTATCCACCTTATATTCTATTCTATCCCATCTCTCCAGATTCAAATCATTATTTTGCTGTGGAAATATTATAACACTGTTACTACTCCGACGACATTCATTGAAATCAATTAAAAGATACCATAGATGACCCGACCACGCTTCGCTATGGCTTAGTTATTATATGATGAATTTTATATTGAATTATTTAGCATAGCAAAAAAGCCCGACCCACCTTTGCCTGGATGCAGATATTTTTTTATTTTACTCCACACCAAATACATGTTATTTTTCGTATAAGCTCTTGTATACCTAAACATGAATTAGCTATCCTACTGTCCTGCTCAATTCCGTCCCATCCCGTCTGTTCAGTCACTTCCCGATACGTCCCGTCTTTTCTCTTCATTGACCATACCGTCTTATACCGTGCATTTACATTTCGTCCTATCAAATGTGTCAGCTATCCCAGTCCTCTCCCCTACCTCCCACTCTATTATATCCCGTTTCTCCATATCCAAATAGTGTGCCTTATAAATTTTTGACATTAAACACTTTAGCGATTTTGATTATCCATGCAATATTCCATCCCTTATTTCACCCCCAGTATGCTGTTTTCCAAAAACATTACGCCATTACTTTTTGTTAGTAATAAAGAGATTAAATATAAATTTTCATAGAAATACACTCACACACACAATTAATGTAGTAACGGTCATTGAGTAACGGTAGTAACAATTATATATAACTGGTTTCTCAAGACACAGACAACGCCTAATTTGAGAATCCCTGCAATATTCTCCATAATTATATAAAATTGTTATTTTATTCAGTTCAGTTCAGTTTTTATTTTTATGTGTTATTTTATGAAAGATTTTTCATTTTCAAGTGACATTCTATCTTGAAAAGAAGTAAAACTTCTTACGTGTGAATATTATTTATTTGATTGTCCTATATTTATTTAGCTTCATAATATACTCTTTAGTTTACACAAATTAAATTTCTGAACGTATGCATAAATATTTGACAACCAATTTAAATGTCAACCACTTTTCATTACTGTCATTATTTTACATCTTTAAAATCTAAAATACGCCATTAATCGAATATTGTGGATATATGTTGTCGATTCGAAACCTTTATTTAAATACGTTATTTAATTTGAGGGAAGAGTTTACCGTATTGACGGTATGAACATTAAATGTTTGACAGTTACAAACCCATGAACATTTTACAACTCCTTATAAATAAGAAATTAATTGAAAAAACATTTTCCAGTAGACCAAACTGTAAATCTAAACCATTCTCGAATCTCCACGAACACACACAAAAAATTTCATCAAAATTGGTCCAGTCGTTTAGGAGGAGTTCAGTCACATACACACGCACACAAGAAATATATATATTAAGATTGAAATAAAACTATTATTTACGGATTTTATTCATCCTGTGACAACGAAAATTGTAAAGTTATCGAAACGTCGGGAAGTTAATACATGTAAAAATTAGTAACAGTTTTATTTCAATATGTAGCATTTGCGTAAATCTAAGCAGTTGATAATGCTTTTTTAATGCTATATTTTCGAAATTTATTTGGTGCAGTCCTTTTACTATAACTTTCCTCGTTTCTGCCTTATATGACATAATTTATTTACATAATATGTCGCCTAAATACATTTTCAGTTATGTTAACAAATGATTTCGCTTATAAATTTATGACCAGCAGCCTACCTGATATACCTTTTTACGTTTTCTGTGTTTAAACCCACAATTCGTTCCAATCCTTTTTATACTACCAATAGCTATTAAATTCTTGTCACTGTTTACTTGTACTTTCTTTCCTTTTGGAGACGATTGAGCCCCCACGCTCAATACCGTTTGGCGATATTAAACTGGTGACCTGTGAAAATTTTCAGACTTCCAAAGATTCCGACTTAGCTTCACGGCTGTTACCGTTCTATATCGACCTAATATTACACTATTAAGTTATAACATAGATTTTACTGCTCCAATTCATGTGGAATCGAGTATTAATGTAGAAAATGAAAGACAGTTGGCATTTGATTATAGCTCTTTGAACGCTATGTCGTCCAAAAAAGGATTTGTAAATGGTTATAAGTTTACCACCAATATAAACAGTTATATTTATATGGCCTAACCACTTTCAATCGTATTCTCGATTGTACATGAGGCCCATGCCTGCAGTGGGAAGTATATGGGCTGGTACAGTAGTACATTAAAGTGTAATGAACTATATTATTATTTACTTCTATTTAGATATTGCATAAATTCCGCTTCGGTGGTTCAATTCATTATAGGCAATAATTGTACAAAACCTATTTTCGTTCTGATATGGGAAACCAAAATCAGAGATTACGATCGAAAGCTTGTATCATCGCGTTGGTTTGGGCTCATTTCATATTTTTTTTATATTCGACATAACAAATCGTTCAGACATGTATAGCGTAGGCTATTCCATATTTTTAAATAGTATCATTATTTAATAATAAATTCTCTTTACAGATGCTGCAAAGTATGCGCAAGAACCCTAGGCGAAAACTGCGGCGGTTTCAGCGGGACTTGCGAGCCGGGTCTAAAGTGTTACGAAGGCTCGTGTACACCCATAACGTGAACTAAAACTTCATAATATACTGTAATATATGTGTATAGTGTTGAATAGATGAAAACATATCGCAGACAATCGAAAATGAGAGGACCAGAGGCGAGAAACTCGAGGACGCTACCACACCGGGTGACAATAATCTGTTTAGGATCCACGTGCTATGTATTGTAAGTAGTGACATGTTGAACGGTTATCCCATCGATGAACGCAAATTTAATTTCTAGTAAACGTTGGCTACTAAGAAACAGAATACATGACGAACCACTTAAAATTTTGTCGAATATATTTTGTATGGATACTGAAAAATGACGTCACTCGTCTGTGCTTGCTGATGTAACCAATAATAGTTTTGCAGTACATATTAGTTGATTGTACAATACCGAACTGATTGTAACTTTTCGTAGCAAAATGTTAATGACTTATAATGTTACGTATTTCATATATAATACAAATGTTCAGCTGATGTTCTTTGGTGATTGGTTTAACCATGTCTTATTTTTTGTACTCCATAGTCTATAAATGTATATAAATGATTATAAATTACGTTTTGTATTTCCATCACTCTAAGGGATCGAGTCAAAATTTATAATTACAAAAAATGAAAAAAGTTTTCAGCATTATTATTTCGTCACAATTTTTTCAAGTGGAACATAATTTACTGTACAAAGTTTATAAGATTTCGAAAACTACAAAGTATAATAACCAATATTCCTCCTTAATTTAATTTCACAGCCTTTTAAGTAAACAACATAAATATCAAAGTATTACCATAGTTGTTTTCCGGAACTAAACCTCCAATTTTGATACGGAAAGGGTTCTCTAATGAAATTATACCTTACATGTATGAAGGTATGAATTGTAAATACTCCACGTATTATAATTATAAGGAACATGTAATACGGTACAATAAATTAATAAACTTCTGTATTGTTTGTGGAGAAAGAAACAGCTGTTTTGTAAAGAGTCTAACTGGTTATTACAATATTTTATAATATTTTCGACTGCTTCGGTGGCGTAGTTGTGCTACGGGACTGTTACAAAGCTAAGGTCTCGGGTTCGAATCCCGGGTAGGGCAAAGTGATATTGAATTTTTCTATTGATTATCAGCCCGGAGTCAGGAATTAGTGCCCGATATGGCGATAAGCTCGCCCCTATCACATCGTGGGAAGCAACATACAAGGCGAAATGTGGGTGTCGTAGCGCCTCTGCCTACCCCTTCGGGAAAACAGGCGTGAGTTTATGTATGTATGTAATATTGTCGTGGTATATTACTATGTTCTTTATTCAGTCTGTTAAAAAGAACATTGACCTTTACTAACAGTTATTTTGCATGGAATTGTCTGTAAAATTCACACGTAATATCAGCGAAATTGAAAATCAATATCTTAACATGATTAAGTATACCGATGTGGATATGGAACTCAAAAGCTTTTAACCCACAGAACCAATCACTTACGTGCTACGTCAATGTAAACCAGGCTTTTATTTGTATTAAATATTACACTGAGCTAAGCGTTTTTCATACTAATTGAGCTAAATTTAATACAATATTTTTGCCCCGTCACGTCATCGTTCAGGCAAAATTAATACCTTTCATTGACCTGTCTGCGTAGAAGGTTGTTTACGAAAAGCCTGATTTGTTTTCATTATAAAACGTCGATGTATACAAACCGCTTAGACACTTAATGAAAAAGCTGATTCTGATGTATGATGTTCAATATTATAGAGCTGTATTGGTGTACGACCCTATAGAAAGGAGATTGAATTGGGGAAGGGACCTAGATGCCATTGAAGTTGTGTTGAAGTATGTGGGAGTATAGCGAAAAGAATACATTCTATGATACGGGCAATAAAGTGCCTAGAAAAGTATCAGTTCAGATAGAATATCAACAAATAACAGAAGCTTGGGTCACTAATACATCCCTGATTAAAAAAAACACATACAGGGTGAATGCGAAACGCAATCGCAGATTTACAGTGGATCGGTTTTCTATGAGTATTGATATCACCCTGACCAATTCGGGTCATACACACTGACGGCGTTATTCATAGATAATTTTAAACCTATTTTAGCTATCGAATATTTTATCTTCTTCGCTAAATCTTTATTCAAAAGGCGTTCGAAAGAGACATAACATTTGGTAACTAAAATAGGTTTAAACTGCCTATGAATTATGCTGTGAAGTTATAATGTCCTAAGATAGACCTCCATCATTTTATCATGCGATTAAAAGGCGTATTATTTATAATACCTTCCCCCCGCAATGTCGGACAAAACAGGAGTGTCGTGCACCAATTTGTCAGTCTATAAATAGATTATGTAAGACGTTGATTCAATTGTCGCTTTATAATTTCACAGTTTCATTACTGACCGTGAATATTACATGTAAATTTGCGCTGTTGAAGTATTATAATGGGCCGTATGTGAAGAATGATGGGCTGCGTGCCAAAAACTTTTGATTAAACGGCAGTCATGTTAAGTATTTCATATGAGATATGAACAACTACACAATGCCCTTAAATTAAATGACAGACTGTAATTTGACTTTTATTACGCCAAGTAATTTATTTGAAATTTGATTTACGTTTTGTTTCTAAAATATTTTTTGTTACATATTATTTCAAGGTAAACATAATTTATTAAGATAGATATTTGTGCTAAAACATCGCTTTTACGTAATTCATGATTATTTTTTTAAATTAATTTCATATAAATTTGCATACATTTCTGCAATAAATAAATTTAATGGATACAGTGCCAACCTAAAATTGGATTTTGATACGTAATTGACCTTGAAGCATTAACTTGCCCATCATTCTTCATTCATTCAAAACATTAAAATGTATTACAATTGTTTGTATAAAAATGTAATTAAATTGTATCTATCTATTTCTGTGTGCTTCCACGTTACATGTAGTGGTAAGAACGTTTATATGATATCGTCTCTCGGTTTTGTAAATATGATCTGATTAGCATTTTTAAACTTGTATGTATAATATAGTTACCCACGTAATATTTATATAATCAGTTGTAGATATTTCAGTATCGTGTAAGGTATTTAGGGGAAATTGTGTAACTTCTGTACTTTAATTTAACGTGGTAGTTATTTTTTATAAGCTGGCAACACCGTAAAGTCTTTGCTTTTTTAACTATGGTTTGAAATAAAGATGGCGGCTTAACGTATTTTCAAAGATTTGTAACAATATAAAAGTTGAAGTGACTATTGTCTGCCCAACTTCAAATTAATTTAAATATGATTCTAAGCAATTCTATCAGACGACTACTAGTTGCTCTCTAAAATTATTCTCATTGGTACATTTGCAAGAACGTAATATGGGCCAATATTTTCTTAAAAACAAGTGAAATTTTGTCGATAACATTACAATCGCGTTTGCAAAGAACGTTCCTTCATTACCACTTAATGTAAAATTAATCCGAAATAACAATCAAAATGTGTATACAACTGTTTTACAATTATTATTTAGTAATACATTCTGAATACATTTGGTAAGTTAGTAACTCTGTCAGTATCGATTGGTGATTCTGAAATGGGAGCAGGTGAATTATTTTCGTACGTCCGAGCGGCGTATAGGCGAAGCTACGTGACCCGTCTCACTTACGATATCCATAAAATATTAATGTAAAATACATTTCTGTGTTAATGTATAAAAATAGAAAAAAATATTGTTTATTACCAGTATCTAGTCATAATTAACCACATTGTATTTGTGAAGATGTATAAATTGATCCAAAGCTACTTGTTAATTGTGCACACATTGAATAAATAAGTTAAAATATTGTATTTTGTTGTTTTTGTGATCCTTTATGTCTCACCAATATAATATGATATGTAAGCTAGGAGTTACATTCTTGCATATATTAAGTAATATTATACTAGCAGCTGTAAGCAGAGATGTCAGTAGTCACCAATATTTCATTGAGTTTTGTCCGGACAAAGATATAATATTGGACAAATTTATCGTCATTCTGTCAATCCCAGGAAACACATTTAAACTAATGTTATACAAAGATTTGATTGTTCGTTTACATTGAATAGACTCTGGGACTACTGGACCGATTTGAAAACTTTAATCACCATGAGATTCTTACAGCATCGTTGATGAACATAGGTGATAGAATATTTTCAATAAAACCGTATCTGCACCCGTTGAAGCTAAACCGGGCCGCTTATATGAGATATTTCAAATCCTAATAACAAGAGAATAGGGTAGAAAAATAGAAGGCTTACGATTATACGACCGATGTGACGCCAATCCTTTTGGGAATTATCCCATCCTGAGCAAATCATGCTTTTCCAATCGAGTGGATGTTTTTCAGATAATGTAGTTTTTGTATCACAATAAACAAATTAGGGATGTCATGTGTATTGCCCAGATTTGCCGAAACTAAGCCAGTGAGGTGACTAACGAGATTAATAAAAATATGAACTCTTTTTTTTTGCTTTCGTAAACAGACGATCTAGCTGATGCCTGTCAGACAGATGGTGCGTGGTCATGCTAAAAAATTACTGCACGAACATGGTTACTTCCAGAGGTTATGAATCAGGTCTAATGTATCTAAATCAGTGGTTCTCAAACTTTTACTCATGAGGAACCATTTGACAAATTTCTGTATAGCCGTTGACTACGCAGTTGGTTGACTGGCTTGTTTGTATGTTAATACAGTAACAAAATGTATAAATAATTATTAAATAAAGGGTTTATCTGTATATTATGTCCATTAATAAAACATGCATAAAATAATGTTAAAGATGGGCTAAATATGGCTTCACGAACAACTTAGGATACTTCCAGGGGCCACCGGTTAAGAACCACTGGTCTAAGTGAACGTTAACTTAATATAACATCGAAAGTAAACATCTGTACCTCAGCTCAAACCTTTAACCGTTAGATTTTCAATCAATCCATCTGTGGACCAATGTAGTGATAAAAAGATGTGTGGGTACCTTGTACTCGATAGCGTGAAGTATGTAAGGGTACAGCAGAGAAGTAAAAGTCAGTACACAGATAGTTCACAGTTTATTGTCCACCACACACACTATGGAAAAATAGTCAGAAGGGTCGTAAGCGACAGTTCACAAGTACACACAAAGAACAGCAGACAAGCACAAAAGATGGATGACACATATATGCAATAACTACTACGTATGTTATTTATAAGCCAGTGCGTACTAAATCAAAGCGAGCGAATAGCGAAAAACAGCTGGTCTAATCAGATAGCAACGTGTAGGGTCTGACTGATTAACCATTTTTTCCGCGCGTTCGGTCGAGTTCGGCGGCCCTCGGATGTGGTTCGGGCACCCGAACCACACATCTTCTTCATTATATTCTATTATTTTTTAACATAGACTATTATATATTGTAACCAGTAATGTACATCACGCAATACCACTTGATTGAACTGATACAACATTATATTGTAGTATAATGTTATCGGGACCAATAAAGCGAGCCTCACAATACGACATGATCGAATCTTGATCGGCGATTAATTAGTGCAATGCTGATTTGCCGATAGCCTACAATAATAGGCGATAACGGAGTATAAGTTGGATGCCAGTAGGTTATCGACTGTGCTTGTTAGCCTGTTGGTGATCGGGGACGATGGTCGCAGGATCGAGTCAGAGGGCATATCTCTGATTTACTAAAATAATGATGTATTGACGATCAAAATAATTATATATTGGTGGGTAATTACTATTCATCGCTAGATACAGGCCGTATCCAACAGCTTGATATAGAGATCTATGGGGGAGGCCTATGTTCAGCAGTGGACTTTTGTGGCTGAAGAGAAAGAGAGAAAGCAATTACCACGAATTTTAACAGGGAGGGAAACTATCGAAAGCCTGCACACCATAGAGATCTTCACAAGAATGTCTGAAGTAAGTATGTATATGATATCTCATAAACCATAATACGTCAGTATTTTGGACTATGGCTATCTACTCAATAGCCCTTTAGATTGAAAAAAACTCCTTGGTTAGCACTTACGGACGACTATAAACTCAAACAAATATTTCACATTGAGCGTGTGATAAAAATATTGATTGTTAGACCAAATAGTATGAAGGAAGGGCGAGAGGAGCATGCCGTTCGCCTGATGGTAAACGATACGACCTCTCATAAACGGTAGGAAAATCAAACAACACCTTGAATTACAAAGCAATGCTTGGCGTTCCACGGCGCTCGCCATCCTTTGACACAAGATGTAAAGTCTCAATATGTGCAGTAGTTACACTGGCTACAATATCCTTCCATCCGAAACACAACAGTGCATTTACACTGTTTAGCGAGAGAAATAGAAATTGCGTTGGCACCTAACCAGGCAGCCTCTCACAAATGAGAGACCTACCACCAGTAATGTGTTTAATATTATAGAATTGAGCACCAATATAACCATTGATCTTTGTACAATGTGTTGCTTCATTTACAGAACATCTGGAGAAAGAAAAAGTCAAACTGGTAACAGGTTCTAATACCGTAATGAAATGATAACGGAAACTCTTAACTAAGTAAAGGCGAGTAGAGAAACTTACCTAAACCATGTTCGTAGTCTGATTTTTTTTAACCAAAATGATAATGCAGTGGAACAGTTTTAAAAATCCAGACATAAAATTTCCCTGCGAGAACTTTGTTTATAAAACTGTGTCCGCATTTTACTATACCTGTTGTAAAATTTTGTCCGAGTTTTGAATTAGTTTAGTCTGATGCGTGAGGAGTAATGTAAATTAATCTGTCCTGAGGTCTTTTTACTCATACGGTGTTTTAACTCAAAATGACTTAACTGATGCGCCCTGGTTTGCTACATAACGATCTACATATAACTATAGTGAATCAGGAAATTATCCATCATACACAAACTTAGGTAATACGTAGCTTCATCGTACAAAAATAAGGATAGAATTGAACCATCCAAATAGTATGGCTACTGTTTTAACGGAAGAACACTTAACAATCCGCAGACTGAAAAGAAGAACGAACTATCTCAAGACACACTTAAATCGCAATATTGAAAGAATTAGATGCGTTCGGTCGAATATGGAATACGATAATCAACAACCCATCAAACTTACTTTTAAATATCCATGGCGAAAAAATGCAGCTTAAAAATTAAAAAATAGGGGTGTTTAGAGTTTCGAAATTATTTTTTGGGATTTGACGAAGTAACCGCTACGCTACGCTATTTTATATGATGGGTTTATTTCCAGGCATACTAGCGGATATGTTTCCTTTTGAGAAACATTAAAAATTAAAGCATATTTTCAAATAAAGTTATGCAAACCAACAGTATTTTAGTTTCTAAACAACACCTACGTAAAACAAATTAAAATGAGACAACTATTTTAGTAGCCGCGATCCCGCCTTAATTACGCACTTAACTATCAAAATAAGCGCCCAGGAATTATTAAATGAAATCCCTTACAGAACTTAGACACTTAAACTATGCAAAAACATTAAGGCAGACATTCCTTTGGCCAAATTACAAAAGTGCTATACTTTTCTCTTAATTTTCCATCTAAAATCACAAGCCGAATTTATAATTGAGTTCCACAAGGTATTTATCTAAGAGGTATTTAGCGAGGGCTTGTTATTAATTAAAACGAATTGTTTGAGTTCTGGCCGTTAAATTATGTATTTGGGAGCCTGATATTTACTAGCAATTGATTAAATGTAAACAGATGTTTCAGAAATATGGATTTTGGGCTAAAACCCAAATATATACAGAAGTAACTATACAGTTCAATCTATTTCTCATATAAAAAATAGTGTGCTGTATACTTCGATGGAAAAATAAACATAAAAATTTTAAATCCAAAAAATATATGGCAAATTTTTGTTTTATTTGCAAATTTTTAAACAAGCATAGATTATTTACACATAAGTGCCCCCGTTCCGCATGTCTCTATGTTTATATAACTTTTATCACCCTGCATCACCTTCCTCAAAGCATGGCATCATTTGTTAATTTTTTTATATATTATTTAAATATTATGAAATTCCGTAAAATCAGAGTTGTGCCCTGGGATTTGAATCTGCGACCACCGTGAACATGTTGGCAGCCGCGTCTGGTCCGTTTACCAACAGGCCACCACGCACTTAATATTACTGTATTGATAGTCAATCACCACGCACTAAAACGGTGGAGGAAAACATTGTGTGGAAACCTGCATACCATAGCGGTTTATAAGAATTTCTATGGTATGTAAGTCCGCCAACCCGCACTAGGCCAGTGTAGTGGATTATATGGCCTAACCACTCTCAATCGTACTGTCGATTGTAGAGTAGACCCGTGCCCTGCAGTGGGACGTATATGGGCTGATACAGAGCAGAGAAATATTATGAAATTGAATAAAACATGGTATTAACAGATGTTGAAATTATTATAGTAGAATCTACATTTTTTCCATGATTATAGCATTCAATATATTATATTATTAAAACTAAACCTAGGTAATTTTATCATCAGTTAAAAGGCTCTTTTAAATATATAAAATCTATAAAAATTTTCCTTAGCAAGCGATTTATATTTTTTTAACACTATTTATTTTAAATCCTTTAAATGGTTTGGTGTTTTGTTATAATAAACACATAACCAGGCAGATTTTATCATGAAAACACTATAAAGGACTGTCTGCGTTACAAACATAGCATTTTCATTATTTCACTATGACGTTCTATTTGAGTATAATGCCTGCGGTAGATTATTCAAGGAATTTTCATTATTGTACCAACTGACTCAGTGCTACTATCAGATTTTCCGCCAACACATAAATCGAATTATATTCCAGAAATCGAAATATTAATTCCAAACTTCTGTACAAGTTACGCACGGTAGGCCAAAGCGAAACAATTCCTTTACAATTAATATTTTATTAAAACAGTAATATCGAACAATAAGATATTGTGTTTCAGCTGTCAACTTTTATAATTGGGCACGTGTTCAATAATGAATTTGTTTTAATGACTTGTTTCACTTGTTTGGAGTCATGAAATTCACAGATTTAATTGAATTTCAACATTCATACAGTGAACACAAATAAATATGTATTGAATACGGTGTTAAATTATTTATTGAGTTAAGTTACTATACGCTTACATTACACCTTTATTACCGAAAAATTTTAAATGAAAAATTACAAAAGGGTGCGCTAAATGATAGGTTTCGGAGGCCACGAAATGGGTTGGAAATGCGAATCATTAAGTACAGTCTGGAGATGCAGTGATGACTATTTCTTAAGAAATTAATTTGATCGACTATGTAGACCAGCATAATGATTGCAACAAATGAAAATTGCCCTCACTGGGAGTAAAACTACCACTTCTTTTTTATACAAAACCAATACAAACGAATTACAATGCAATAAAACTCCATTAAACTTGGCTTAAAAATCGCATGGCTATAAAAATAAAGTTGGTTTAGCGAAAGTCGTGATAAAAATTTGTTTATGCATATGAAATTTCCATTCTGCCAGTTCCATTATAAATTTATTATTTCCACTGCAACTGCCAAAAAGACAATTACGATCCATTGCATAACAGTTTTACTGGTAGTCGTTTACCGTGTTTTATGATTTATATTTTGTTTTGAGATAAACCTCAACTGTACTAATTTCTGTATCTGTATCAGCCCATATACGTCCCACTGCAGGGCACGGACCTACTCTACAATCGACATTACGATTGAGAGTGGTTGGGCCATATAGTCTACCACGCTGGCCTAGTGCGGGTTGGCGGACTTACATACCCTAGAAATTCTTATAAACCGCTATGGTATGCAGGTTTCCTCACGATGTTTTCCTTCACCGTTTTAGTGCGTGGTGGTCTGTTGGTAAATGGACCAGACGCGGCTGCCAACATATTCACGGTGGTCGCGGGTTCAAATCCCAGGGCACACCTCTGACTTTTCGGAGTCATGTGTGTATTGTACTAATGTAATTGACCTGAAACACATATTTGTTTAACACGGTAATCTCTGGATTTAAAATAACTTTGCATTTAATAGTCCATTTCATGATAAAGGTTAAATGCTATTTTACATCACGCTACGGAATTTAAAAGCTGAGTAAAAAAACTGGTGGTCGGTCTCCCATATGTGATTGGCCGCCTGGGTTCCACCACAATGACATACTTGTCTCGCCATTCATAGAAAAATATATAAATAGATTTTAGAAATGTGAATATTAACTGCAATTTGAAAACGCGTAACCATGTTAAGAATTTTGAGAATACAAGTTTTAATTCATTAATCAGTCTAATTAACCACCAGCACAAGTGTTCTTTTCAATTCTAATATCTACAAGAAACGTTTCTTAATCATCTCATGTATTTTTATTGGCAATGATGATGATGTCGAAATTTTAAAGAATTATTGTTAGTTTTTTTATTTTTCTTTCCTTAAAAATTCAAGGAAAGTAAAGTATATGGGTCATTGAACCTTTATTACACACACATAAGCTGACAACAAGGTTCAACTAGTACCACCCAAAGTTCTAAGAATCTTCATTTATACACTTGTATATTGTTTGTACCAAGAAAGTCCTTGATTACACAATAATATTTCTTCGGTATTATAAATAAAATAAAAAAGAAAGACATGAGGCGATCTAATAAAACCAATAAGGAAACTTTTTGTTTACCGCGTATATTTGCAAAAAAATACCTTCTGCCCAGCATTGTATAATAAACTCGGGTTGATTAGGAAATATATTATTTTTCCTTATGATAGATGTTTGATTGTTCGGAACACACATTCTACTAATATTAAACATGCGAAAGTTTGTGTGTTTGTTACTTCTTCACGCTCAAATAGACGGGCCAATATTGATGAAATTTGATATGGAGATAGCTGATACCCTGAAAAACCTATCGGACACGATGTAATGGAACGAGACGAGAAAAGAAGTATCGTGGACGGCAGCCAAGTATAGTTAAAATATAAAAGAGTTAGTACCCAAAATAATATATGAGTCAAAAATTATCTGCACTCGGGTCAAGCCGGGTCGGACCGCTAATTGTTATATACACAACGCACAGATTTTCTGCTTAAAAGTTTCTATTTAATTTAAAGAGTGATATATTGCCAAGAAACTAATTATTATCACTTAAAATTATATTCACAGTTTTAGACTGTGCCGCCATCTTCAAAGAATTTGGTGAAGAATCTTGGATCTTAATAACAAACCGTTTGCGTCAGTTGACAGAATCTAAAGAATACTTAGAAGAAATTTTGATCTTTGAGAGAGGTCAAAGTATTTATAACAGTATAGAATCTCTGAAGTAGAAATTGAAACGATTCGATAATGTATGTGGAATACTTAGGTTAAGTTTCGGCCTTTAATCGTAGGAAGAAGAAGAGACGGTGAGGTATGATATAGATTATAGACCTTCGGCAGAAACAAGGGTTACACCTTAAAAAATTAAAATATTCTTAGTCCAAATAAAACTTTACAAAACATTTTTAATTACTATATTTGCAAAGTGTTTCGCATAAAACAATACTCGAAAAACTCTCTTGGCAACACGAACTATCTATTTATCAAACATGTATCTATCTACTACTTTTTCTTATCTTGACAATTTTGCTATCGGTTTTTTGAAAATGGAAATTGTTAAAAAAAAAACTAACTTTTAACTTGTGACACCAAAGTTTTTATCGCAGATTGTAAATAATTAAATACACTTTAGAAATATCAACAGTTTCACCAAACTACTCATCAAAAGTATTTTTAAAAATAAAATTAATAAACACGCATTGTTCACCCCATTTCTCGTAATAGTAGTCGCTCCAAATTGTACAATAATCGCCAAAAGTGGTTCTTCATAAAATCGACGTTAAAATAGCGCAGGCACATCTTATGTCTCAGGGTGGCGAGCGCAGTGGAATGCCAAGCATTGCTTTGTAATTCAAGGTGTTATCTGGTTTTGCTACTGTTTATGAGCGGTCGCATCACTTACCATCAGACGAACGGCATGCTCGTCTCGCCATTCATTGCAATATAAAAAAACGTCACCACCAATAGTGAATATAATGAAAATACGATCGATGTTAAAATTGACTGACATAAAGATATTATTGGTAAAAATAAGGCTAAAACATTCATTTACGTCTCTTTGACCCAATAAGGAGTAAGCTCGCACGAAACAAGGACGCGGCTTCAATCAATGAGCAGTCAGATCTTGTTACACAAATCGGTGTGGCGTGGAGGAAAAAATATGATCCATCTGACTTATTTGTTCCGATTGAATGAGTACGTAAGCCAGATGTTATACTGGACTGTTTTTGTTGTTCTTAAGATGGAATGCTTTATCAATCTTGAGGCAAAGAAAATAGTCTATGACCGTGATATGTTAATGTGAAATTCAAGATCAGATGATCAATCAGTACAGTATTTTCTAAACTTTCTGTTTCAATAGTAAAACATATTTTTACTGGTATTGAAGGTATACCAAAAACATGAAAGAACTATCGGTCTGATGACGATTCGTAATGGTGATTACCTGAAAAATAATGTGTCAATATTGTAGGTGTACTCTTTCCGTTATATCTTTGACAGCCTCCGTGGCGCAGTCGGTTAGACGCCGCCTGTAAAACGAGAGGTCGCGGGTTCGATCCCCGCACCGAGAAAAATGTTTGTGCGGACCACATATATTTCTTCCAGGTCTGGGTGTTTGTGAGACCTAAAAGTCTCTCGTAGTTCCTGATACCCACGACACAAGACTCAATCTTAGTGTGGGGTCAGGACTATGTATGTGACTGTTGGGTGTTATTTATTTATTTTATTTATTTATATCTTTCCCTGCATTTTCGAATATGAACGCGTGGAAATATCTTAATATAAAGTAGAAATATATAGCTTTACTACGATTAATTCTATGAATTATAATGTAACTGAGGGAAACAAGGAGACCAGTGTAGAACTCTCTTAATATCTCAATAATATCATTTCTATTTCCAATAAGTAACATGTTATTACGTTCAAGGATACATTTATTCGCCAGACCTTAAAGAGTAATAACTATATTCCCGACGTTTCCATATTTTTTGACCTCATTGTAATTTTATTTCAGCAGAATCGTTTTCGAATCACAGTTTAATATAAAATATTTTTCTATGTGGATACCAATGAAAGGCATGTTAAAAAACTACATTTAACCTTCCATTCTCCATTTTCATTAACTTCAGAGACTCGAGTTCAATTATTTCGTTATGTGCAAGTAACAAAGCTATAGAAATGCCAACTCTCCACTAACTCGTATGCAATGAAACAAATTGTGTGGTTTGTGTTAATTGCGGATTCTTGGCGACACATACGGAAACATAATAGGATTGTTTGCTAATGCTATGTATATATTGGATATATAATTGCGTGCAACACTCATTAACTAATATAAGCGGGGGTATCTACAGATCGCTTTTTATATTCATTCATTTTTATTTTGCCCGGCAAACGAGCAAAGAGGTCACCTGATGTTGAGTGACCACTACCGCCCATGAATATTCACAACGCTTGGATTATAGATGTGTTGCCGGCCCATAAGATCACGAGGGGTGTGGGAGGGGAAAAGGGTGGCATGAGAAAAGGGGTATTGGGCATCCGGCATTCTCACCGAACGAAATTCGATAGATAAGCTGTTGCTTGACGTCGATTCTGTGAGAATGAAGTACCGCTCCGGACGAACCTTGGTTCGTGAGTCTTGACTCATTCTAAAATCTAAATCATGACTGACAATCGTGCAGCTCTAACACTTCCTCGCTTAACTTATTTCCGTTCAAAAATGTTCTATAGGAGAAGCTTTTGCAATACCGAGCATCAAAAACAAAATAATTAACTGAATATTTATTAAAGATACAGATACACTTCTCAAGATGGCATTCTATTAATTTAGAATATCGAACCATCGGACCACGAAAAACGAATAAAATTTACTCGTATTTGCTAGGTTTGACTACTGCGTTCCTCCTATAGACCACAGCGTGATGATATATAACCTATAGCATTCCTCGACAAATGAACTATCCAATACAAAAATATTGTTCCAATTCGAACCAGTAGTTCCTGAGAGTAAAAGTAACAAACAAACTCTGCAGCTTTAGATTGAATATTCGTAACTTTATCCAATGTGGTATATTTAAGGATTGATTACACAAATTATGAACTACAAAATCCACCTTTCAAGAAACTGTAGGTACCAACTACGTTAAGGGTTGCGTGTCAAAACTTTTTCAACTTTAACCGCGTGTATCTAAACCTTACAAACTCGTGGGGTTAATAAATAACTCTCTAACTAATAATTACATACGAAGTTTGGTCCGTTTTACAAAGTAACCCGCCGGTTAGAAAGTACAGTCTGAATTTACGTTGTTCAAACATTAAATATTTAACGCCCTACTAATTCTCACTTTGTCCATATTAATATTAAATGACTAAGAATTTTATGGTTTGAGTTGTAGTAGGTCTGTTATCTTTCTTAATTAAACGCTTAATTACACGAATAAGTGGTCTATTGGAGTTGGTTCTAAGACGAGTATCGCTAGCCTCAAAATAAATTAACTTGAGGAGAAATTTATTTTACCAAAATATTCAGATTTCACTTTGCAAACGACCTGCTATGATTTTACAACTATCTATCTACCTGATATCAATAATAATTGTTGAAAATATTTTTTGATTTAATCAAATCAGAAAGCACGGATTCTAGAACATAAAATTATATGCAAAGACTTAGTAGAGTACAACACTTACTACCAATTAATATCTCTTGCTCTTTTTCTCTGTTCAGTCACAGGAAGTCCACTGTAGGACATAAGTCTCAATCAAAGATTATCATAGCAACCTACTTAGTAGCAGACTTACATCCAGCAACTTCCTTACAACTTTGCCTAGATCATGAAATTAATAAATCTATATCAGCCCATATGCATCCCACTGCAGGGCACAGATCTCTTCTATAATTCAGAATATTATTGAGAGAGGTTAGGCTATATAGTCTACCAAGCTGGCCTAGTGCGGATTGGTGGACTTTTATATTGTATGTAAAGTCCGCCAACCCGCATTAGGCCAGCATGGTGGCCTATATGACCGTACACTCAATAATAAATTTATTATAGAGGAGGCTCTTGTCTTGCAGTGAGAAGTATATGGGCCCATACAGATACAGACATTGTTTATTGACTGCTTTTAATTCCGTTTCCTCAACTAAAATACAAATATGATTCTTAATTGAAATATCTACTAATTATAATATATTTTATCAAAAGTTATTCATGATGAAATAAACATCCAAGTTATTAAATCACTAAAGCACACAAACATACATTTGAACACAGTCAGCCTGAAGCATCTGGGCTTAGGGGACGTTCGCAGTATCAGTCGAAACAAGGCGTTATCTAAAACGCTAATGATATAATTAATCTTGTTTATCGCGGTCACAGTGAAATAATCTGTACTATGAACACAGCGTTACAGTATACAAATGAGTTAATGACACAGTAGATGCAAGTTGGTAGCGTAAGTCTGTAATTAGCGATGATGTACCAAATGGTTACAACTTCTTACAAATCTGCTTACGTATATTATTTGTCAGTTGTTTTTGAACTTATTGTGAGGAAATACGAGTAGATCTGACTATAGTTTTCTGTTATAGAAAGATCGTGGTAGTAGCCCCCAACGTAAAAACTATGTTTTTTTTTTTATTGCTATGAATGGCCAGACGAGCATGCCGTTCGCCTGATGGTAAGCGATACGACCGCTCATGAACAGTAGCAAAACCAAACAACACCTTGAATTACAAAACAATGCTTGGCATTCCACTGCGCTCGCCATCCTGAGACATAAGATGTTAAGTCTCAATATGTCCAGTAGTTACTCTGGCTACAATGCCCTTCAACCCGAAACACAACAGTGCGTTTACACTACTGTTTGACGGGAGAAATAGACACTGCGGTGGTACCCACCCAGATGGCCTCTCATATATGAGAGACCTACCACCAGTTTATAAAGTTATGTTTATAAATTTTATATCTGATGCAAATAGGTTTGTTATGATTATTACTCGTAATCATTAGAAGTCAATTAGTTAGTCAACTAATAATGATCATTCATCATCATGATCAAAAAAACACTAACGGAATAACAGGCAACGAACTACAATATAGTAAGTTGGTGAGTAGTAAGCTGCTTTTTTGTTGAATGTTTGACATCTGTCGATATATAATAATATTTTCATCGTAATTGTAAAATCGCACAATCTAAATAGATTTTCGATAATGTCAAGAAATAAATATCACAAACATTTTGATAACTATTTTATATGTAATCCTCCTAATACTACAGAGTGAATCATTGAAACTTCAGTAATAAAAGCATTTAAGAAATTAAAAATTACCCTACTGGTTCAAATTTACTAGGCTCTTGTTTGTATGCGCACAGCCGCTGGGAGGCCGAGAAGATACCTCGAGGAGAGCTCGCTAAGTAAACACTTCAGGCGGTAATTGCACCAACACTTTGGACCACTATGAAGTGCGAGTAAGCAGATTGTTGTTGTATATTGGACTTAGGTTTTGAAACAACAAACGGAAATTTTCGTGCAACTTGTAAGTGCCAGCAGTAGTCTAGCATTGATATATGTTACTTATGAGAAAATAGGTGAAAGTAATTGCCACTTTGAAAGAATTAAGAAATGTATGTACAAAAATAATGTGCGTAGCTTCGTAGAGTTTGCGTAGCATTTCGTAGCACTGTCTACGATGTAGCAAGTCTCATAATATTGCGTTTCATTATTACAATGAACTTATCTAATTAATCTTTGTTTTTGCGCTGATTCCGGAGAGAAAAATATATTTATTTTTTTCCGAAGAATACAATCGAGTTTAACAAATTCCAGACCGCTTCCAACAAGTCGATGTGGAGATTCTTGGGTGACGCCAGGTTGGGTGGTTGATGATAATGATGATGAAACAAATTACAATTATTCCTCATAAAATCACACCAAGACATCCCATAATTATTTACCCATGTGGGCACGAAGCGCACGAATTCTAATAAATTTCTAATTGGTTTTGTAAAATAAACGTCACAGTCGAAGAGTCACGAGTTTTAAATTTTGATGTCCGATTTAGCAAATTTGAACCCTCTCTTATACTATTAAAGCAAAAGTGAGTTTGTTTGTTGCGAATTCCCGCCTTAACCAACCAACTATTTATAATTATATTTTGCATACGCGTTCTCTGGAGTACATAGGATAGAATGAACAAAAAAGGAAGAAAGAATAAAAAGATAGAAAAGGAATGAATAAACTGCAACATGATATCTGAGCTTCTTAAGGACTTGCAGCGTGCTAGACGAAAACAAAAAAAAAAAGAAAACAACCAAGTTACCAAAAGAATTCTAGCAAAATCGCGGGCTGTAGCTAAGTTCAAAAAAATATTTATATTTTGTATTTTATAATCCCGGCTCGCGTTGCCACTCCACTTGTGATTACGCGCCACTACAATCGCAACAGTATCGTTCAAATGCAAATTGTGCAGTTTACAGCGATGTTCACATGAGTATTTTCATCACGTTACGTTCGTACCGTAATGGGATTACCACTCGGTTAATTTTTGACGTTTCCAATCAATTCGGCCCGTTTCAATTGCGCGCTTACTAGATTTATTGCATTTAGGCCATTGCAATAGATATTTGATTTGTTGTTTGAAAGTGAGATCCGATTGAAATATTAGCTGGGATTTTTGTTTATTGATATATATGTTTTTTCTTTTATTGCTATGAATGGCGAGACGAGCATGTTCGCCTGATGGTAAGCGATACGACCGCTCATAAACAGGAGCAAAACCAAACAACACCTTGAATTACAAAGCAATGCTTGGCATTCCACTGCGCTCGCCATCCTGAGACATAAGATGTTAAGTCTCAATATGTCCAGTAGTTACTCTGGCTACAATGCCCTTCAATCCGAAACACAACAGTGCGTTTACACTGCTGTTTGACGGGATATTCATGGTAGTTTATCGATAACGGCGATTGCGGCTGCTAACATGTTCATAGCAGTTGCGGGTTGAAATCTCAAGGCACACATTTGACTTTAAGGAGTCATGTATGTATTTATAGTCGATCACGAACTACAACGATGAAGGAAAACATCTTGAGGATTGGTTTTATTTCGACGTTTTTCTACACCGTTATAATGCATGGTGATTGACTATCAATACATACATGACTCTGAAAAAGTAGAAATGAAAGAAATAATATCTAGAATACCTATTAAACCAAAACAAAACAATGTTTCTATAGGTGCTTGGCTGCAAGAATACGCAAAGCAGTGGTATATATCCAGACAGCCTTTGGGATACGAGCATAAGAATATATACAATATGCGATATTTTTACGTATCAAGTTGCCCATAGACGATAAATGGTTTTGAAAGTGGAAAACTAGAACTGCAGGGTCTCGTTGTATCTCAGTAAGTCTTCCATATCGATAAGAAGATTCAGACATAATAGAAACGTTCAAACAAAATAAATACTGTTATTCCTTAAAGTTTCTTAAGTTTTAGTTTAAAGGAACATTGCATACTATTACCATCTGTATATTAAGGACAACACCGTGTCCCTCCCTAACTGCTAATAGATTGTTGTTAAACTTCGCCTTATCAACAATGCACATTACCAAAATCTCTCCAAACACTCATTAATGAGGATCGACACCCATTCACGCTATTACCAGCCCTGACACTGAGATCTCAACATGCCTAATATGCAGGCACTGTTTGGCCCGACGCGACAGCTAATACGAGAGGCAAATTTCATTTTAATGACCCCCGAACGGTGCAGATAGCATCTATGCTCGATTTACTCCGCGCAGGGTTGCCAACTTTTATCTGGGCTGTAATCTGGGTAATGTTTTGGTGTATTGTGATCATGGATGGAATACAGGATGCGTTTCTAAGCTGGGAAAGTTGGCGCGGAAGTGTTACAACATTGGGCTAGGAATTGTTTTGATGTTTCATAACATTGTTTATTGTTAATTGTCTTGATGTTTGCAAATAGCATATATATTGTTTTATTGTATAAAAAATGGTCGATTTTATGATTACTATGCAGTTCTTGGCGTGTGTGTGTGTGTGTGTGTGTTTGTGTGTGTGATTGTGAACTTTAATACCGCGAAGACACATCTTGAGTGTAAAAGAATAATATTATTGTAATCAAATAAAATTAAAATCCCTTTGAGTAAATTTTTTTTATTGCTGTCACAGCTGTAAAATGGCTTTCAAGCTGTGTAAGCTTAATGATTTGAAACGTTAACTCCATAACTTATAATGCTTTATTAGCATATTTACTTTAAATAAACTATCGAATTCATGTTATATGAAACAGATGAAGTTACTCTTGAACATATGAAGGCACTCTAATTTTATTTCTAAATATAAAATAATTGGCAACGAAAATACTTCTACAAATTATCCTTGTCGATTATGTTTTGAATCTCTTTGATACAAAAATGATTTCTAAACTTTTACGCATGAAGAAAATACGTATATATTTTTATCTTTGATAAACTATTTTTAGGTAGTTTATTTAAATACATTGGAATTTCGCTTAGAAAAATACGATAAAGGACTTCTATTTCATGAACATAAACCTCAGTTTAATAGTAAATTATATTTTATGTAAAATTATTATCATGATTCTGTATTTACGTTCATATTTTGAATATACCAAAATTATTCTTGCAAATAAATCAAATAAATAACACACCCAACAGTCACATACATAGTCCTGACCCCACACTAAGATCGAGTCTTGTATCGTGGGTATCAAGAACATTTCAGTCTTACAAACACCCAGAACCGTAAGAAATATTTGTGGGCCGCACAAACATTTCTGTCGGTGCGGGGATCGAACCCGCAGCCTCTTGTTTCACAGGCGGCATCTAACCGAGGCCACTGAGGCCAATATAATAAGCTTTCTAATAACCGCAAAAACTCAGCGGATTGAAGTATTTCATAATAAATTGCTATAGGAACGATCTGGAGCTGGCTAAAATAGGCAATTGTCATTTGGCGACTAATGTGTGAACGATGCGATTACAAAAATGTAATACCACCATCTTACCATCCTCCCTTTTTATGGTTGTTAGCAATGATAGAAATCCTAACAGTAGTTAAAAATAACTTGTCCAGAAAAAATATAGACCGTCTACAATATTTTGGCCAAAGAGAATTCAAAACATTACATTGGTTTTGTCATCCGAATGCGAAAATAATTTTATTACTTTTTCTATTTGTCATGAGATATAATTTGAAGTTATTGTTTTTTAAAGTTATGGAGTACATTATATGGATATAATTATAGTAGTATTTGTACCCCAACTGCCTCACATTGCATTCTACATAATATGGTACGGAATAATATAGCTTGCGATTTCATGACGAACTACCTACATGATGTCAAATTTTACTGCAACCTCGGAAATAAATCTTTGAAAACACGATAAATTTGCCAAATGAGTTTTCGACCAAAGAAGTAATATGCTGACTGTTGATTATACTCTGATTATATGTTAATTATAATCAACCGTTTAAAGAATGATCTTTCGACAGCCCTATGTTTTCAATCCATGGGATACGCCCGTCCATACTAGGCTTTGTGCTCACCGCACGACATTCGATCAACATTTTACGACAATCGCATGATCAGTAATAGCCAATTAATTTTACTACACTCCACTTACGGGGAACAGTCTTCACAAGGTACCGGGTTTCGCTTCATATCGAATGGCTTTCGTACCTTTTGTATCCAATATTCCTTTTGTTGTGAGTACAAAATATGACAAGGTCCTAACTTAGATGTACCAGTTTACTATACAACCGCTGATATTGGGCTTTCAATTTCAGGTGGCATGGAATTTGTAGTAAATTTTAACACTTTGGGTACACCCTGTATAGTGTCGGATGTAATTTAAATTTTGTTTGGTTTTTAAAAATACGAGATTACCTGTAAAAGTTAGTGTTTATGTGTTCAGTATTTTTTGTCTTGTATGTATTTCGGCTTTGTTCGTCGGTTTACGTAATAGTACTAAAAGTCATACTGTTCCGTAATAATATGAAAGTATAAATATAATAAATAATTCAGTCACCTTAATTGTCAAACTTAGACCTTTAGTTATTCATTTAAAAAGAAAATTAACTGCATCCTTTGTTTGTCTAAAATTAGCCCTAGCCCCTAGCCCTAGCTAAAGGGTTTTAAATAATGATTGAAGTGTTGCGAGAATAGGATGATTTAGTGGTTTTTACTTTATAGATAGACTTTTATGGTTATGATGGTAACCGTAGTAAAGTGATCTTAGCAATACGTCTTTGCTGGGAACGATGCGAGAGTATAATACAAAATTATAAAAAAGGACTTATCCCACTTCGCACTATCCCAAGCAAAACAAAAGGCAAATAATTGCAAAAGAAAAAACGAATAGCAGTAAAGTAAGCAACGTATCTGCAAAGGGGAATATTCGACGTAACGTTATTTGAGCCGATATTGGCAGTTGGAATAAAAATCTCGATAAGCGCATGAAAGACCGATGCTTGTACAGAGCAATCTGTGCCTTTATGGGCCGATACTTCGCTCTTGCTGTTTATCAACTGCAACAAAACGACACTGCCAACCGATCTGGCAGCAAATACGTTTTTAATGAGGCCACAGTACGAAAGTGTTTGCTGAATTTTAAAGCTTTTATAGTGAATGAATATTTTTTACTGTGATTTGGTACTTTTTTGATACAAAATATAAATTGTAGTAAATTTGTAGTTTAGTGGTGGTACATTTGTGTATAAAATACGTTAATATTATTTTAAATGAAAATAATTGGTGTATTTCTGTAACATCAGTTTTATGATTTTTATATTTCCACAGAGTATAGAAATCATCGTCTGCACGCCCATGAACAATATCTTCTGTTTTATTATTATTCGTTTTTATTTTATAACGTTTTTTTTGTGAGGAGACCCACTCCGATTAGTTTGACAACATTATACGGTACGTTTACTAATTATTACCTCCGATCCAGCCATAGATTATTGATGAAATTGAACAGAAATATATTCGACCGTCACCCTTGATTTTAAATAGCATATAAGCTTAATAGCCCAATTACACGAAGAGCGTTCCTTTTGGCGAGAATTATAATATGCCATTATCGCATGGTTTAACCGCCATAAGATTATGGTACCGAAGAATACGGTATCCTGACAAGATGCAACTTTTTTATATTCTTACGATAGTCATATTATCTTCGAGGCGAGAAATTCTTCTCGTGGCAACGCAAGCATAGCATTTTTTTTTTTAAATAGCATAACATAGCATAGCATAATACTCGTAGCATAGCTAAAGCATAGCAAAAAGCATTTTATATTTTATAACTTGACTAGTAGTACCATAAATTCACGAAATCAGCTATTAGTAGCTTTATTTCGGATATTTGTATATTTAATATTCTTAACGTAAAACAAAATACGTAATACAGAAGTTTAGAATCTCGTTTGAAGCCACACTAGAAAACTATCCACAGTCAATGTTGTCTGTGTTTCGAATGTAGCCAGAAAATCGAAATTCAATCGGATTCCGATATCTTTGGCTCTTTTTTTTTTAATTCGACTAAATGTTAGAAGTTTTTGCTCGCAAAAGGGGTTTTTTGAGGGGAGACTACGAAGTTAAAATTCGGCCCAACAATTAATTATAACATACGTTAGAGAACAAAGGGAATCAAAAATGATTCTCAACTTAATCGCCATAGATATATTATTTTATTAATATTTTTCTAACTACACATATACTACATAAAAAATAATTTAATTAAAAATTAAAAGACCGACTTCAATGTGCACTACAAAATAATAAATAATATATATTTCATTGTGCTAGTACACATTAATTAATTTTCTTATTGACTAGACTAGCCAACAAATCTTAAATACGTAATATTTTGAAGGCGGGTCGCCAAGTGTCAAACAATAACAAATTTAAGTAAATGTAATACAGTTGAATATTACCTACTTGTAGATATATCGTTGGCGCTCAGTTAGGTCCATATGTAAACTAGAAACAAATTAATTTAACATATTGACCCTACGTGTACATTTGTTGAAATTTCAATAGAATTACTATGTGTCATATGTGTGGTTTAATTTTAATGTATTGCATACGATCAAAGATACAGTGGTCAAGGGTTTCAACTCCAACCTACACCATTGACTTATTGGAGTCTTGTATGTTTATATACAATTACTTTAACAGTGATAGGAATCATAGTGAGGAAAGTATAAGAAAGAGAAGGGTTGTTAATTAAGTTTGTATGTTTCTCTCGATTGTAGATAAGTCCGATGCTCAACAATGTTGATTAAGAGCTGATATATTAAAGACGGGTGATTTTTCTATTAGTTATCAGGACAAGGACTGGAATTTGCGCCCAATATGGCTATAGACTCTCGCCCCCTATCACACCGAGGGACAAAACAGACAAGGCGTAACGTGGGTGTCCTGGTTGATACCAGGAGCACAATGAAATATATATTATTTATTATTTTGTAGTGCACATTGAAGTCGGTCTTTTAATTTTTAATTAAATTTGTTATTTATTACTTTTTAGTTTTCATAAGCATTGTAATGATGACAAAGGTAATCATATAATGAAAAGTGGAATCAATGTATATAAAAAATGAATCAATGTGATCCTTTATAATTTCAACAAAAACGAAAATTAATAATAGGTATTCGGGTCCGAAGTCGGTTATTCGATTATATTTTTTTTTAAGGAAGCGGCACTGTCATTTCGTTTTTATGATAAAAAAAAATACTAAAATCGGCTCAACCTGCCAGAGATATTGAGTACACATATGCGTGGTAATCATTCGTCACCCCCTCACCTCTACGCCTTCTCCACTTCCTTTTTTAATATAACACATATACTGAACCTAATGAACGAAAACTCATTGCATTTCTGCAAAGTTTTGTGGAGATCTGTTCTCCAGATATGTACCTATTCATCAGATCTTCACCTTATTTTATGTGACCAACATTGTATATAATTCGTCCCGAAGAAAATTTATTTTAAATCATTTATTTACTGTCGCAGATATTTAGTATTTATATTTGTATATATCCCCCCCCCTTCCCATACCCCTTTCTACTTTCCCCTTTCCATCCCCCCCTTTGTAGTAATAAACTTATACTGAACCTAATGTAAAAAGAATTATTGCTGTACTGTTCAATTTTGAGGAGTTCTGCCCTTCAGGTCCAAAGATATTCATCAGGTCTTCACAATATTTTTTTTGGTCTAACCTATCATATAATATTCTTTGACAAAAAAGTTATTTTTAAGTCGGTTAAGAACTGCCGCAGATATTGAGTATTTACAAATGTACCTATTTTCTACCCCCCTACCCCCACCCTTTTCCCATTTTCACCCACCCTTTGTAATAATATACTTATACTTAATCGAACACAAAAAGAACTAATGCTGGACTGTTTAATTTTGTGGAGTTCTGGTCGGCAGATCCTAAGATATTCATCAGGTCTTCACCAATTTTTTATTGGACCAACCCTGTACATCATGCTTTCCGACAAAAAAGAAATTTTCGAAATCGGTTCCCAGTTGCCGGCGAAATCGAGTAACAAACATACAAAAAAAAAAATTCAGTCGAATTGATTACCTCCTCTTTTGAAGTCGGTCAAAAACATACTTAAACGTTATTTTTCCTTGTAGACTAGACATTACTCAAATCCCCTAAACTTTATTTGTTAAAGTAAATGAATGCATCCAACAGTCATATTCATAGTCCTGACCCCACACTAAAATCGAGTTAGGTGTTGTGGGTATCAAAAACTACGAAAGACTTCGGCGACGACGGTCGCACAAACACCCAGATTCGAAACAAATGCCTGTAGTTTACACAAATACATTTATTCTATCTTTCACTATTCAGTAATACTCGTAGTACATCATTGTGTAAGCCAGGCACTATCCTAGCTTATATACTAGCTTATATAATAATTAAGACGCCATCGTAAATGTAATTATTAGTGGAACTTCAACTGCATACTGCAAACGAGCACCTGATTATGGTAAATCATTACCGCCGCCATTATTGACAATAATTCTTGGAACGAAGAGGCGTTGCTGACCTCTCAGAGTGGGAGGGGAAGGTTAAGGACACTGTTCAAAAGACGAGCGGAGGGGTATCGGGCTTGTTTACTACTTGTACGACGGCTTGTCCAAATGTACGCAACGATCTTAATTTGCATTTCTACGAACCGAGATAATCAGAGATATTCCACGAAAACCGTCTAAATGCTAAATAATTTAGGAGGTTAAAAAATCTACAGAAGAGGGGTTAATATAACTAATTTTGAAATAATACTATTTTATTTGGATAATATGATCGAAATAATCCATAATACATCGAAATGGACAATTTTGTTTTCATTGCAATAAATGGCGAAACATCATGCCGTTCGCCTGATGGTAAGCGATACGACCGCTCATGACCAATAGCAATACAAAGCAAAACATGAATAACAAAGCAATGACTGGTATTTCACTGCTGATATCTTCATCACACTGATGTCTTTAGACATAAGATATTGAGTCTCATTATGTCCAGTAGTTCCATTTGTAACTTAAACTTGTAGAACTCGTTGAAAATTAAATAAATGTGACGAGGCGACCTCTTTATTCAATCGTAGATACCGTATTTTTATCTACAAGTTGTTGACGAGGCCAATGAACATCTGCAACATTATAGCCTAAAGGCTCAGGTTAATTGGTTTCATCTTAATACCACATCCGGATGAACTAATTGATGCAATTTTAAATCTGTATCAGCCCATATACGTCCCACTGCAGGGCACGGGCCTACTCTACAATCGAAAATATGATTGAGAGTGGTTAGGCTATATAGTCCACCACGCTGGCCTAGTGCGGGTTGACCAGGGGCGTGCGCTCCTTGTAGGCAGAAATGCAGTGCTTTACTTGCCATTTACAGATATTTTATTATAACGTACGTACTTCTTAATGACTTTAATTAACAGTAAATAAATGAATAAACAAAATATAATAACTTAATAACGCCTAATATTTTATAAATAGCACCTATTTGCAAGCGCACAAACATTATGTTTGCCACTCGAAAAGCAAAAGGCGCTGCATAGCAAAATAATGTACCTAATCAACCAAGTAATGCCGCCGCGTCCCGCATGACATTTGTTTGCATGTGTGTAGTAATTTTGGTGTCCGTGCATAGTCGCAAACGCACACACGCATGAATATTGAAAGCCGCGACTCCTGCGGCAGGCCTCGGAAGCTCGGCAGTTGTCGGGAGTAATCGGAAATGTTCGTTGCCTATAATCCGAGTAAAAATAATAGACAGAAATCTAATAAACTGCGCAAAATGCACATTATGCACTTTTGTTTGGTAAGGTTTTATTTCTTTAAATAGCACAATTTTTTTGTGTTTCGCGGGGGCCATTTTGCTTTTTTCATGTGATAAGCATTGTTTATTATTTTGTTTGCGTCAGTTTAATTATAGTTTTCTTATAATATTTAACATTTTAATATTTGAAAGTGTGTACATTTAACAGTTTATTTCTGAGTTTCTATAATAATTGTAGTGATTTGCTTTTACTAGTACGTTTGTTGATTTTTTAAAATGTTATTTGATTGTGAGGTTTGTGTTGAAAGTGTGTGTTTATTAAAAATTAAAAATAACAAGTTCTCACAATTGTCATTCAGTGAAAAGATTCAAATTTTGTCTAAAGGTAGGTGTGTACCCGAGTTACAACAATTAAATCAACAAAAAGGGAATGTAACTCGAAAGTTTCATGTTAAAAGTTATGAAACGTATAACTGGCTGTGTGGTTGTGTACACACGATTAAATTATATTGTTTTCCTTGCATATTGTTTAGTAATTCTAGTACAGTGTGGACTGATTCAGGATATTCAGATTTAAATAATTTCTATGCCGCGGCAAAGAAGCATGACCATACAGAAAAACATCTGGAGGTCTGCTTAAAATTAAATACTTTTGGTAAATCTCGTATTGAAATGAGTATCAACAGCCAGTTACGATTAGATATTGAGAGGCATAATGCTAAAGTTGATCGCAATAGAAACATTTTTCAAAGGCTGATCGATGTTGTTTGCTTTCTGGGAAAACAAGAATTAGCTTTTCGCGGTCACGATGAGTCAGTATCGTCGTTGAATAGAGGTAATTATTTAGAAATAGTAGATTTATTAGCCAAGTATGATGGAATTTTAGAAACCCATTTACAGAGTGCAAGTACCTCATTCACGGGCATGTCGAACCGTACGCAGAATGATTTGATCTCGAGCGTTGCATCTGTGATGATCGATCGCGTTAAAGCCGAAATTAAACAGTCCGATTTTGTCGCCGTCATGGTAGATGAGACTCCTGATGTTAGCGGCCGTGAACAATTAGTATTAGTTTTGAGATATTTTCGTGATTTTGAAGTAGTAGATCGATTTATCAAATATGTTGATGTCAGCGCGGATCGGACCGCTGTAACCTTGAGTTCTATTATTTTGGAAATTTTAGAAGAGTTCGATTGTGTATCTAAATTAGTTGCACAAACTTACGACGGGGCAGCAGTTTTATCCTCACAAATTAATGGCGTGCAGGCTTTGGTGAGACAAAAATGTCCACAAGCTATGTACGTTTGGTGTTCAGCACATATATTAAATTTAGTTTTATCGAAATCGTTCGAACGAGTTGCTGAAACAAAACGCTTTTTTAGTATTATAAAATCAATCGCGGCTTTTTTTCACACCAGTACAAAGCGAATGGCCCATTACAACAACTTTGCCGATATGAAAAAGCTGCCTCGTGTCGCGGAAACAAGGTGGACATATCATTCGCGCACGGTTAATATTATTAATAATGCGTCCACCCACCTCCTAGAATTGTTTGAAAATATGAACGAAAATACACAAGACTGGGATGGTGAAACACTGACACAAGTCAGTTCATTTTTATATATTATGAAAGAATTTGAATTTAATTTTCTTTTAAAATTTTTCGCTGATATTTTTGCAGAAACGGATATTCTGTACGATATTTTGCAAAAAAAAACTAGTGACATCGCGTATTGTGTAACAAAGATAAAAGAGTTAGAGTCATTTTTAGAACGTTTTAGAGAGAAGTTCGAGATCTATTATGATGCCGCCGTTCACATTACCGGACCACCTAAAAGAAAGCGCAATGTCGATGATGTAAAAATACATTATCGGCGAATTTTTGTTGAAATAATTGATAATGTAGTCAGTGAATTAAGAAATCGTTATAAAAACATTAAAGATTTAAAGTTTATTGAGCTACTTTCTTGTGAGAATTTTAAAAAATATAGTGAACGTTTCCCTGAAAATGAAATCAGAGAGTTCACCAATAATTATCAGGCACATTTTAATTTTGATAAATTGAAAAATGAATTGCGCTGTATTTATAGATCACCTCAATTTGCAAATAGTTGTGTATTTAGTATTATTCAAAATTTGTATAAGGACAATTTAAATAAAGTTTTTTCTGAAGTGTTACGATTAGCGAAATTCATTGTGACTATCCCAGCAAGCAGCGCATCGGCAGAGCGTTCATTTTCGTGTTTAAAACGTATCCACACATATTTGAGAAACACACAAAATCAACAACGACTCACAGAGCTTTCCATGATTTCTATAGAAAAGGCATTAATGATAGAATTAAAACGCAATCCAACTTTCTATGACGATATCCTAAAATCATATTTAAAAAAGGATAGGCGCATAGATTTAATCTATAAATGAATGAGTAGTTTTTTTTTACTAACCCGTAATTTTATTATTAAGTTTATTTATATATTTTGCGAATCACATGAAAATCGGTCTTTTTAAAGGCCACATCGGATATCTTGCAAGGGACGTGTTCTATAACCATCACTCACTTGGATAAGATATTTGAGGTGGTCGTTTATTTACATCGGGCTATAGTAATCTCAATTAACCGGAACCTTGAATATGTGAAAATTGAAGCTGACTCGGTGAGTAGTTATAATATTTTAGTTTATTAATCATTTACTTATTAGACTTTCTTCGGCCACGACAATCGATCGCTGGTTTTTCTGCGTTCCGTAGATGTATATGAATAGTAGTACATCTAAGACTTGTTCTGTTGGCATGGTTTCCGACTTAGAGATCCGTTGCGTGGCTGTGGCTATGCTAAACATCTACTGGGTGGAATCGCTTAACGTCACGAAAAAAATTGTGCATGGCAAGTACATGGTTTAGAACACTTTGGCATACTTATTTTAATTTTTTTATGTTTTTGTTTATGTAGTGTAAAATTAATTTACCACTATTACTTACTAATTTAGAATAAGTTATTCATAAAACAACGTTGTTTAGAGAAAGATTACATAAATGAAAAAAATCTTCATAAATACACATTATTGTTACCCTACTTTATACAATATTAATTCGAGTAGAAACTTCTAAATCTAAGTAATAAAATCCTTTGATCGCGCCGCCCTCACCGCTGCGCCGCCGCAAGCGCAAGTACAAAGCGTGCCGCCGCGCCGCGCCGCCCGCTCCCGCACCGCCGACACCTTCAAGCACTTCCTCAGTCGTGCGAAATTCGGTACCGAGTGACGTTGTATGAAATTATTTTGGTTATTGGTTAGTTTCTTGCGGTCAAAATGAGTGATTACACGAACAGTGAGTATGTGACAATAATGACATGCTATGTTCGATCCAATGAAAACTTGGGTCATGCAAGAAGGATGTATGCAGATCCAGAACATCTGCAGCCTTTGCGTAGGAATGGTATCATGAATGATGAATCCACGAGTTCCCAGCACAAGAACTATTTTAACGACTTATCCGGGGCTACTGGATAATGGTAAGTTCAGACTTCCTAATCATGCAAGAATCCGTGACCTTCGACAGCGAATTCGTCCATTCTCGACTTTATTAAAACGTTTAAATAAAAACATATGCAGCTTTTTCTAAGGTAGTAGGTACGTTATGAAAATAATAATGTAAATCTTAACAACTTAGCAACAACTACATTTACTTAAATGATCCTAACACACTAACATTCTAAATAAATCAAAATGTTATATGGTAATATTTAGAGTAATAATACCGATAAATAGGCGCAAAGTAAGTTCAAGGTCGATGCGCGACAGTCAGCTGTTGTGTGGCGTGACCCATACACTCGCGCGCCTGAGTATTGACATGTCGTTGCACTTTTAAGTGTAGGGTGATTTAGATAATATGTGTTTTGGGGACATCTTGTACTGATGTTGTTTATGGGGTAGTTTGTAGTTTTTAATGATAAATCTCGTATATAACGTTAATGTCACATACACAATACACTATGAAATTTTCCGGACGATAAGCGATTCCACCCAGTATAAAAGAAAAGTTTTTGTGCCGAGTACTTCGCCGCATACCCAGTATCATAATCCTGTGCACGCCACTGGGGTTGACGGACTTTACATACCATAGAAATCGTTATGGTATGCAGGTTTCCTCACGATGTTTTCCTTCTCCGTTATAGTGCGTGGTGATTGACTATCAATACACACATGACTCTGAAAAGTGCACCCTGGGATTTGAACCCGCGACCACCGTGTACATATTGGCAGCCGCGTCTGGTCCGTTTACCAACAGGCCACCACGCACTTTTTAATTACCAAATAATAATTTATTAATCACGCTCGCTACGGAGATAGTGATATTGTATTTTTTAATAATCGGATGACTTTAGAAAGTATCATTTCTTGATACGCAAACATTGTCATTACTAAAATTATTTTGGAAACACACCTTCAATTACAAATCTGTCTTATTGAGTTCATTATTATTCACAAAATCAGCACTCACAATCTGTCTGGTAAGTATCACCAAAAAGCAATAAATTCAGTTCAATTCGGCTTAAATTCCAATTAATATCCCAACTTAATGGAACGGTATAAGTTAAATGAGAAAAAATATATTTTCGCTGAGTTTTCCGCGGCTTCCCGCTGTGCCGGTCGTGATAAGGCAACATTTTCTTTTTGTGGTATCAAACTAATAGTTTCCCTGAAGGCTTATAGAAGGTAATAAATTTTATTTCATCCCGACATATCTATCTTTTTCTATTAGCTGCTCAGTTAAAGGTCTGAGGCCAAATGAATTTTGCGAGAAAATTGATGGTTACTAATGCTTTTTCTCTATTATTTTCAGTGCTTCTATTTTATATTTATTTATATTCATTATAACAAAGAAATGTCGATTGTTTATACAAATAAATATCGATTTCTCTGGTATTTGTGCATAAGGTTAGTTGTAATTTCTACAACTGAAATTTAAATGTTTAAAGAACCGCCTCTAAAATTGTATTAAAAACAGATGTATGATTATCAAATAGTATAATACCGTTATCAATGTTTTTTAAAGAACCAAAAGGGTTTAGGAGAAAACTATTTTCAACAACAGTCTACTTGGCAAAATTGTTTCCTAAAAATATTTATTTACGCCTCATAGTCGTTTGTGTAATAGGCCACTAATAGTTATGAACACAGGTTTACCGTAAAGAATTAACATACATAAACTCACGCCTTTTTCCCAGAAGGGATAGGCAGAGGTTCCTGGACACTGGCTGATAATGAATATAAAAAACCAATATAACTTTGCCTAACTCGGGATTCGAACCCGAGACCTCAGCTTTGCAGGCGTACCGTAGTACAAACTAGTCTAAATAATTAACACTGTCATGTTATTTCGTTTTCCAATAAAACAATTTAACACAAACATTTATGTTACAAACAAAATAAAAAGCACACCTCATAAACCTGAATTAATTCCAAAACAATTCGCTCAATTGCTCAATATTCAACCAAATTAATTTTAGCCGTGCGCTGCATTTTATGCTTTATTTTTGCCCTGCCATATTCTTTAATATCATAACGAAATTAGGGTGGGATAAAGCTATTGTTCTTCGCTTCATTAGGAGGCTTCGGGATTAAACAGTTTTGTTAATACGCTCGTGAAACAATAAGTAAGCTAACCTTACCGTTTATAAAATATAATTTATAAAATACAACTTTGTGATACGTGGGCGTGGTTTTGCTATTGTTTTTGGTATTGGTTTGCTATTTGGTTCACCTTAATCTATAGGATATTTTTACGATAAAATAAATGTTGATATAATCGTAGCCGTGCCCATAAAATTAATGAAAAGATTTTAATACTTGAACTTCGAAGGGTCTTTTTTGTAAAACTAGAAGCTTTAGGTTCAATTTTGGAAATTATTGTTTTTTTTATTACAATGAATGATGAGACAAGCATACCATTCATCTGATGTTCAGTGATACGACCGATGCGCAGCATTCAACTGCGCACGCCATCCTGAGACATAACATATTAAGTCTCAATATATCCAGTAGTTACACTGGCTACAATGTCCTTCAAACTGGAACACAATAGTGCGTTTTCACTGCTGGTTGGGAGAATACACCCAGAAATAGACCAAAATACCCAGGTGGCCTCTCACATATGAGACACCTTCCACCAGTATATTCATAACATTCATAATGTACATTCCAAAATAACAAAAAAGAAAATAATTATACACTATATACTCAACACACACATTTGTCAACACGTGTCCCTGAAATCGTAGCTCATTACCCATGCAGAAACATTACTGGGGACAAGTGCCAACAGGGATGGACACGGGCAAGATTAGGCCTACATATAAAGTTTTAAATTAAATGCCCCCCTAGGGGCGGGGGACAAAATAGTGCGCCACGTAGCCGCTTAAAACTCCGCTCGTTTTATCTTTGTGTACGTAATTATTTTAAAGCCTTTGTGCGAAGGCGTCGGTAGGCGTGTCTCAAATCTGTTGCGTTAATTTATACGTGTATTTAAATTTTACACGGATTAATTGTTCTTTTTTAATTGTTCTCAGTAATTTTGTTTTAGGTTTTAGATTAATTTAAATGTTTATACCCTTTTAGGGTTGAAAGAGGTTAAAACGAGATGTAGTGGTTGATTCTAAATCAGAATTGGTCAGCCTTCTCTTAGTTAAGTGGTAGACCTTATGAATTGTAAATCGTTAGGCAGGACCTAATTATACCTTTTGGATAGCCAGGACGAGAATTTTACTTTGTAAAGTTTGATATAAATATTATATCTGACGTGAATGTGTCGTGAAAATGGATCCGGCTATCTCTGTGCCTATACGCCCCAGAGATTCTATGCTTCCCTAAAAGATAATGGGCATGAATGGGCATAATGTGACAGCGGCACCAATCGGAATGAATTATACATAGTTGGAAAGGCATTTTGTGTAACGATGCTATTTAAAAATAATGCTGGCTCATTAAAGCCCTCGTCTCTAGCATATCCTTAAATATCAGGTAGTAGATACAACAATGCGCACAGGAACACCGTTCGGCGTCCATGAGGAGTCTTGTCAAATATGAAATATAACGTAACAAAAGTGTGGTTCACGCATTACAAGGGAAACCCTATTTTTTTTAAACTATTTAGATCTAAATATTCAATATCTTTCGAAGATATATTTGAAAACTGATAATTCGCTGGTTTGTCGACAAAGTAGTCATTTGTACTCTTGAAAAGACTTATCTAACGATAGTAAATTCATTTTGATTGGTCATGGGTCACCAAAACACCCATCATCCTTTGACTTGACAATTTAACATCTCGATCAAGCTGAAGATAAAATTAACTAACGTCCAACTACCTCATAAAAATGAAACATTAATTTTATTTACATTTATAAAACAAAACTCTCGAACCTTAGCTTTCAAGCATGAATATATTAAATACTGTTTCACCTTTAACACATCTTGCGAATATACAAGAAACTTTGAGTAATTTTACAGCAGCCGCACCTGAGTTGTAGTACCACTGTGTCGCGGTAGACCACATCTTACAAGGGTTAGAGTTTAAGGACTGCCGCGAACAAGTTAGATAGTAAGCTGTATAATGTATGAGGTTGGGTAGAATAGAATAGCGTTAAGACATATTCTAAAATTGAGCTGCCTTTTTCGAATTAACATATATTTATCTATTATGTGTCTCCATTGCCTTTTTCGAATTTAAGATTCATCGATAAATACTTTAATGGTAAATAAAATCAGGCTGATGAAACCTGCGTACCACAGATATATAGTATGACAAAAAGAACCCTGTCCAATCCAAGACACGCATTTGGGTACCTCGATTGCAATTATATATTAAAAAATACGAAAAAAGATATATAACAAAGAATAACAGAATCTTCGTAAGTTATAGTATACATTTTAGTATATTGCCCTAAAATCTACCCTAGTTTTCCATTCTGACAATAACAATACACATTCAGAATATTCTGAAACATCGCGCCGCACGTTGCCTGTTAAGAACGCGGTTGTTAGCAGTGTAATGTGAGTTTCCCTATTTTTTATTTATTTTACTAAGGATAATTTTTACCATAATTTTTCGTGAAACGAATTTAAATAGAACATATTAATGATGCCTGATAACACCTTTATAGATCGCACAGTGATTTTGTCACCCTGTATTTACAACAAGTATATCACGTATCCAAAACTTAACAATTTATTTGCCACGTTGCCTTATCCGGGTTCGGTGAATTTACATAACATAGAAATTTAATTCCTGACCCATCCCACGGAATCCCCACATTTTTCGGGGTAAAATTACCCAAACCTAAGCCAAGCCCAAGCACTGTAATATATTTCATCAAAATCGGTCGAGCCGTTTTTGTATGAAAAGGTTACAAATATCCATACATCTATACATACAAACTTTCACAGTTACAATAATATTATAAAAAGGATAATAATATAAAAATGATTGTTTTCCGAATGAGCCGTAAGTGACTTAACTCGCATTAGAATAGGTAAATTGATAAATGATACAAACACTCGCGAATATCCTTTGAATATTAACCGTCATATGTATGCCAAATGAGCTTCTAAGAGGAATCAGAGTGGTACATTTTACCTTAAGCACTGTACATATTAAAGTAACGTATGAACGTTGGCATATTAAATCTTGAGAACCTATAAATGCAAACTTCTAGGAAAACTGGTTGTATGAAAATAGAGATGAATAGTACCTGGTAATCTTATTTAGGACTGCCTCGGTGACTTACTTGTCATTGGGTTCGAATCCCGGGCCGGGCAAAGTGATATTGGAAATTCATTGTCAGCGCGGATTCAGAATGCCCATGCTGTCGGGCAATTCTCTATCTACATCAGCCCATATACGTCTCACTGCTCGGCACGGGTCTCCTCTATAATCGAATACGATTGAGAGGGTTTAGGCCATATAATCTACCACGCTGGCCTAGCGTGGAGTGGCGGACTATACATACCCTACAAATTATTACAAATCGCAGTTTACCTCACGATGCTTTCCTTCACCTCTAAAGCAATTATTTCTATAACTAAAAGCTTCATTTCATATGCACTTATATACCAGTGTATTTGTTTAGAGCCACTGTTGCTGTGTACTCACCTTGCGTGCTCTATTTCAATATTCCATCAACAAAGCAAACCAGACCTTTTTGTTACAAAACAACCGCAGTGCAAACGACACAATTCCATTCGGACACTATTCGCTCTAAAGAAAATAGGTTTCATTTAACGAATGGAAAAATATGATTCTTTTTTGTTATTTATATTGTGTGGTTTCCGCGGCAATTGGTTAGGACGGCTGTGAAACCTGACGCTTCAGATTTGATCCCCACATTTTATTTATATCCACAATACAAGGGTATCTTAATTTGGGATCAGGACTGTGTTTGTGACTGTTGGATGTAATATTTTTTTATTTAAGTTATTTACGGTAAAAAGCGGGATCTTAAATAAAATTCCCCCAAAGACTGTTATTGTTACAAATTTGTACTTTATTCGTTTTCAAGAATCGTCTTTTTGATGCAATACACGATTTCCTAGTATGGGAATCGATTATGTAGGTGAATGTTGGGCGCGTTAACTGGAACGAACACTTAAATAAACGTCTATTCAACGCTTCATATGAACTTATTCACAGCTGCCGCTAGCAATTTTGCAGCAATTTCGAGTTCAATGCGATTACTTTATTTCTGCTTATTTACTTTCAGGCGAATTATAGTAATATTTTCATGCCAGTACTAAAAAAACTGTTCATTATTATCAACAATCAATATTACTGTGCCTGCGAAGACTCCTAGATATTCCATCACTAACATATTTCGTTCTTCACCATCTAAAATCAATCTTAGTCTGCACTCGCCAGTCTCTAGAATGTGTACTGCATATAATTCTCTTTGCAAATCCGACAATAACGTCGACATATTTTCTGACTCATTCAAAACGTTTAGGCAAAGATTGATTAAACACTTTGATCACAACGCTTCACATTAGGATTGTTTATTTTTATACTTTTTATCTGATTGTTTATTTTATACATAAATTTTGTACGAAATCTAGTTATGTTGTTTAGTTTTGATTTCTTTCTTATTCCGTTAATTCGTCCTATTATGTAATAGTAGCCACTGATTTCTTGATTTGTTTTTCGTCACTGATTTGTTATTTTGTTATTCAAGTATATTCTTGTTTTTGTTTACGTGTGTGTAATAATATAAGTGTTGTGTACTCCTTTCAGTGATACACACATCAGAATGTAACTGTAGTGAAGAATGTCTTAGTTGTGATAATGTATGTATTGTTGGAGAACCTAAATTTAATAAATAAATAAGTAAAAAAATTCGTTAGGCTAAATAAGCAAAAAAAGTTCAAATATATATTGACTACACATTTATGAATGTGGAATGGAAAATCCTAAGACTTGCAAACTTTAATAGATAACTAACTATAAATAACTATATAAGTAACTAAAAATAAACTATATAACTAACTATAGATAACTTTAACTTTAGTCCGTTTTTTTTTTAATTATCCTTTCTTTTTCACATTGACATAATATTGATATAGCTAGAGCGGACATCGGGAGCAAAATGTCTGTGCATTGTGCTGGTACAAAATTTCGGCGTGAGTGCATACGGGAACCCATTGAAGCGAGAGGGAAGATGATGTTACTACGAAGGTGTGACAGAGACAGAAGGAGCGGTACGGTACCGTTCATTTTCGTTACAAACATATCATTTGCAGTGTCCCATCCTAATACGTCAATGGTATTTCCTAACGTTATTTATTCCATATGTGAAGTTATAACTTCATGAAGGCCGCTTCCAACAGGTCATTGTGGAGATCGTTGGGGGAGACCTATGTTCAGCAGTGGACTTCCTATGGCTGAGATGATGATGATGATGATGATGATAGAATGGCTTTATAACTGGCTACTAGTAATATTTAGAAATGACGTGAATATTACTAACGTAAAATTTTATTGTAAAACCGAATAGTACAATTTGATAGGTTTGCTTAGTTTTACGTTTTAAATAAATACCACGTGTGTATTTTGTGGCTAGTTTTTGTTTACTGCTTTATCTGTTTGCATATTGTTTGTTTATTCGTATGCCTTTTAACTATTTCAATATGATCGATATCTTCCCAGAATTTGCCTAATGTTTTCGATTTTTAGTAATAAATAGACCCAAAAATATATATTTGCTTTTAACCATTCATATAAACGCTGTTTTATGTATTTTAAACCACAGAGTGTAAACAAAATATAAAATTTCCCAAATATTTCTAATATTTTTAAATATTATTATTATTGTTGCGAGTTTGTTTGCTCTTTTTTTGTACCTACTTTTTTTTTTATTGTTCACTTGACTGCGCCTTATGCAAGTCGAGTTTATCTTAAATAGTTGTACTATTAGAGAAAAAAATTATACATAGCATACATTAACATATTTAATATAATAATGTACGATCATCGTGTAATATAATATTACAATTGGAGATAAAAAAAAATGTAATCACGAACATTGCGTTAAAATATTTGTATTCATAATATAAATAAATACTTGTGTATTCAATTGAGTCTGTAGTCTCTTATTAAAATACAAATAATATGAAAATGGAAACTCATAATACACATTTTCGTCCTTTGTCCGAAATAATCAGATAATATCATATTACTTCGCAACTTCCGTGTCGTGACTTTGGTGAAAGAAAACCATTTACGTCATAATAATACTTCAACCATTATTGTCCCCGGATTTGTGCTGAATATGTATCGGATTATTTTCGCCAAAGTGTTTTTTACTGGGGAATTGGAAAATATTACTTATCCTTTATATACATACATACGGCTTGCGACGGTATTGTCCTAAAAACATATGATAATACCAAAAAAGCGAAATAGTAAACATTTTTTTCAGGGTCACAAATTTTAATTATGATATTAATTTATTTACATTCATTTTATGCAATAAATACGAAATAATGTGTCATATTATTGAAATAGTAATAACGTAATAACCGTAATAAGGATCAATTGAATATTGATTTTTATTAGGAAATGAACAAGCAGACCTATGACATTGAATTATAGATGAATCGAACCTTTAAAAATAGATCAGCGATTTAAAATTCAGTGACATTTAATTGAAACTAATACCTACTTAGATGAATTTTAGGATTACGTATTACAAAACCTTAAGGAAATAATAATCATCCCAAGATGTTCAAACATGTCACCACACAATTAAATTAATTTGCGTAATCTTCTCCTCAGGTAAATAGTGGTCGAGTGTATTGTGATTTGCAGAGCGCCTCGTTACTCACAGAAAGTAGGGTTGTCCAAATAAATGCGGTCGAAACGGGACAGTTGTGGAAAGTTGGGACTTAAGTTCTCACATACACAACTAGAAACTCAAAACTCCCATTGAAATAAAGGAGGTATTTATATTTAAAGAGTTGAGTTGGGAATGACTTTTTGACTTATAGTGATTTTTGTGTTGTTATACTGCTTGCATTTGTAAAGCAGACGTTTTGATCTCTTTAGTACTAATGATGATAATATTTGAAAGGAACCATTAGGTGGAAAAGAATTGCCATCAGAATGACAAATAACCAATCTAGAACCTCTATTAGAGTATTAGCATTGCTACTGAATACTGTTTTGGTAGGACAAATAGACTATGTTGTAGAAGTGTCTCGAAGCAAATAATATTAAAGTTGCTTAATCACAATTTAACATTACTTGGTCGAAGTTAAAACAATATGTTCTTTGAGTCAAAATAAAATAAGTTCATCAGATAAACATTTTTGCTGAACACGGTCCAATGAGACTATAAATATATGACTTTAGTCTGCATAGTTGTTCAAAAGATATAAAGTTTTTATCTAAAATATGATGTGTGCTGCAGAGCATCTTATATCACGGTCAGCAGTTGCAGCGTGGCTTATAAGTTTGTGATTGGATTTCTTTTACGACCGGCCACCCGACTAACATCTAAAAATTAATTAATATTTGGGTAAAATACAATAATTATTTTATTGAAAACTTAAAATCATTCCCGACTAGAGGGACAAATACGACATAATTTAATAAGGTACAGGCCTATAATATTAAATGACAGAACAATCCATATCTGTAATCAGGATAAAAAATAATATTCCTTATTCAACGTACCAGAAAAATGGGATTTTTAAATCAAAACTCAAACACATGAAACAGTGTGATAATATCTAAAACTATAAATATTATTCTACGTGAGTGCTCAGAATAAGTCTAAGCCTTCAAATAAATATCGATAACAACCTAAATATGGAGATCACTATACTGTCTGAACAATTTTTCTGGACAATCGCTTTCTGCCAATATGATTTATTCATATAAATATGGAATATCTTTCAAATAAAATCAATATAGACTAAGATTATGTAAAGATATGCTTTGGGTCTACTATTGAAGGGATGTTTCGATTTTAGGTTTATTTTGTTTTCTTTAAAGGGCAATAGTTTATATGGAATAATTTAATTATTAAAAAAATGTCGAGACGAAGAAGGTGCATGACTGATGGTAATTGTACAATATTTTATGAAATCGAGGCAAGACACTTATAATTTACGTCATTTACTGCACACCGCATTGCACTGCTCTACGCCGCTCATCACTTGAAAACTTTTGTAAGTCTTTCGATTCCGGGTAAGGAAGCGGATACGGGAAGGAAAAAGGATGGGAAGAGGAAAGGGGTATTGGACATCGGGCAAATCTAACTCACCTCTATCGTTTTAAGTCAATTTCCTTTAAAAAAATGGTACCGCCCCGGACGATCCTGCCCATTCATGCTGAGTCATGGCTGACAACAGCTTCGCTCTACCACTTCCATAAATGAGCTTTTACGTACTATCGCGTGGCATTTATTAAGGAACAACCAATGTCATTTGGTAAGGAACGACCTCCATGTCACCTACAGATTATATTAAATATTCTATATACATATATATTTTTAAGTAAATCTATTTGAAATAAAAGTCCGTGAAAGTTCCGAATCATAGTGTCTCTAGCTTTTAAGAAACGTAGTATTTAGTACAATTGTACCCAACCCTAAGACGAGGTACGATATATGTTTACGAATAATTAAATTGTGGTATGTACCCTGTTTGGGACCGACGACTTAAGTTCTATAGTTAAGTACATGTAGGAATTTGGAGTATTAGGGCTACGATGTGTAAATATTGTGGGAGTTATTTCGTCGTTTTACAGCTGCTATTAAGGACAATGAAATATTAATTAACATCTACTTTTTCAATAAATAGATAAATTCACCCAATATTCACACATATAGTCCTGACCCCACACTATACACTATTAATTCTCACCAACACCCAGACGTGAGACAAATACTTGTGGATTAGACAAATATTTGTCTCGTTGCGGGGATAGAACCCGCGGCCTCACATTTCACCCTCGGCGTGAAACCAACAGCGCCATGGAGGTTGTCATCTGACTGGGGCTTTGAACTAACATGTAATATTGTGACGGAATATCATGATCTTCCAGTTATTGGATAGTATGTTAAAGAAGATAATAATATAAAGAAACGTTACACAAAGGCTCACAGAAAAGATATCGTTAGTCGTATAGAGTTTCTTGCCCGTTTTTTTCTAGTGAAAACCACTTTCCGGGTTGTAGATAAAAAGATACTGAATCTTAATGATGTAGAACATCTTAATGGATTCAATAAATTATTCTTATTTCAACCAAGAATCAAAATTATAATATACGATTTCAAAGGAAATTTAATAAGTGATTACGGTTTTCGGTCCGTTCTAAATCCTGATTACTTATAGACTTCTGCATGTTCAGCTCAGGATATTGAAATGCTATAAAATATTCAACTATGAATTAATATAATCCATACATATATAAAGTCACGCCTTTTTCCCAGAATGGGTAACCAAGTCACCCACGTTTCGCCTGGTTTTTTTCCGTCCCACGATGTGATAGGGTGAGTCTATCGCCATATCGGGCAAAATTCCTGAGTCCGGGCTGATAATAAATAGAAAATCGAATATCACTTTGCCCGACCCAGGATTCGAACGCAAGCAATTCAAACGACCTATACGGCTTGCGTTTAGCGATAGCCTACATACTTTATTAACAGCCATTCTCTATAATCTATCTATTTATCTTTAACAAGAGATTTTATTACATATTTGCATATTGGAGTGTAAATGCACTGTTGTGGGCATTGTAGCCAGAGTAACTACTGGACATATTGAGACTTAACATCTTATTTCCCAGGATGGCGAGCGCAGTGGAATGCCAAGCATTACTTTGTAATTCAAGGTGTTGTTTGGTTTTGCTACTGTTTATGAGCGGTCGTATCGCTTACCATAAGGCGAACGGCATGCTCGTATCGCTATAGATCGCAATAAAAAAAATGCATATTACATATTTTTCAATGAATTTTACGTTTCAGTTAACAAAGATAGAGATGTATAGATATGGTGAATATGTTTATAGATAGCTAGGTAGATGATATGTCTATCTTTGTTTATTGAAGTGTATAAATGTACCGACATAGTAATGGTATCCATTTTAATCACTTGTTAAAGATAGATAGGATATAGAGAATGGCCGTAGGCAGCTCATCGTAAGTAAACTGTAGTATTTTTAACCTATTATTATATACAATTAAACGAAAGGTGCTTTGATCTGAAGACTACCTGAATGAACTGAGAAATTAAAGAATGAGTTTTCAACTTCTAGGCTAGATTAAACCAGAAAAAGGCAAAATAAAGTTTTATAAAATATCATACATTATAATTGTAAAAACAAAAAGAAAGATATTTCCAGGAAACAGTGTAAGAATCATAAGTTCAGAATATTCGACTCTAAAATCCAGGACAAATAAGCGAGTCATATTTATATTCTCATTAATATTAAAGGAAATATTCCCCCATTCTCAGGGAGTGGAAGTAATTTAGAAACGTCATGGCACAAGGTCGGTACAGATCTTTATCGTAAAATTGGATTGATATTACATAGAACTTATTTAGATACGGTCCCCGTGTTCATTACATTAATGCGGGTCTCCTTTAGAAGTCGGTACAAATTACCAAGTTTTGTACAAATCTTTAGTTAATGAAATTGGAAGTTTCTTAATTAACTCTTTTTGAGCAATGATAGGTTTTTTCCTGGCATGGAGGAGTCTACAATCTTCAAAAGGATTCATAGAAAATTCTTGGAAGAGCCTGAAAAATTCTATGTTCAGAGGCCTTTCTTGAAATAGATTATGTTGATAAAATTATCTTTCCGTCCACACAATATGTCCACAGCTTTGAAAAATATATGTTAATAGTTCTGTTTAGTAACATTCTTAAAGCGGAACCAATCTTAGCAGGTTGCATTAGTATGTAGTTTATTGTTGCATACTTTAGTGAAACCTAATAGCTAATATGTATGAGATTCCAAAATAAGTTTTTTTTTCTAATCTTTATTGATATAGAAATGTATCTTAAAGATATGTTTTAAATTCATCAACTCTAAATTGGTAAAATAAATACTTAAAAAAAGACATTTCAAAGTGACAACAGCATACACGATCTTATGAACTTTTAGCTTTTGGGTGTATTGTTTTACGTTTGTTTATGAGTTATTTTATGCTTTTTTTATATTAATAAAAAGATGGATTTTTTTGTGAAGAAATACGGTTCTGTAGCAATTAATGGAAGAAACTTAATCCAAACACTATGTTGTTGATATCGAGTACGCTGACGTCCCAGAGAGTTCGCGCCAATATGGCGTTTAAATGCTTCGAAACGATAGTACTTTTGATTATTTTTTGTACTTTTTTGGTTCATATTTTCAAACTTATATTTTTACACACAAAATAGATTAAATAATAAAAATATGACATGGATATTCCCTATTGCATAAAGTATGAACATCCAAACAGTCATAGCTGCGTTTCGGCCTTTGAAATTATAAGCAAAAAAAAAAACGCGAGGTAGGTAATCTCTACCAATCCCAGTGAATAAACAAAACGCGACAGCAAACTTCGTTACTTCACGTGGGTTTGCCGTAATGTAAATATGCAAAAGCTTTTCCAACAACAACTTTTACTATAGTACTTTACAAACAGCACAAATTAAAGACCTCTTTTGAACCCTTTAGCAAACATGAAACACTATTTAACATTGACGTCAACTCATAATTTTAGCTCGCGAAGCAATTTGTTAATTATCACGCCCTACTTGATATTCCAATTAATATTGAATATGCGCGCAAAATGAGTGTAAATAAAATTGTCGCTTAAAAATACATTATGTTCAGTAAAAGCCGGCGAAATAAAGTAGGCTTCATTTTATAGCACTCACTTTTTGCCAAACTCGCTTTTGAAATTATTTGCGTATTCAGTACGCCACATTCATTAGATGATGGGAATTAAAATGTTCATGGCACCTCCAGGTGTTTTCGAAAGCATGTACTCGCTTTATTGTGGAGGGCTTTACTAATTTTTGCAGTGTTAAAAATGCTTTCACAAATGTTAATAAGCTGATAAATATTGTATGTTATTTAAATAAATAATTACTTTTTTTATCTTTCTTTTAAGTGACAGGAAGTCCACGAAATTACCCTCTAGGGCAATTAAAATATATTGACGGAGTTTTAAGGAAGCATGGTGAATGCCGAATGGTGGCCGAAAATACATTTAATCGTTTTGTGTCAGCCATATGATTCATGACATGTTAAGTCGCCGACATGTTGCCAACAAAATTGAATAAGTGAAACCACCGGGCAGGTAGCCAAAAAAATGTTGTCGACATGTGTCGGCGGGTCGACGGCTTCGGTGTGTAGTACGCTTAAGAGTCATTCAAGATCATTTGCCTTGTAAGCCACAGAAGAATATGTGTCACCAACTATACGGCGTCTACAATCCCATTAATCAAAGAAACAGCAATATTCTGTACCTTTAATATACCACATTAGGGATCTACCAATTAATAAAACAATTGCAAGCGACGCGACGCCACTAACTAGATAAGTAATACTTGTTCGTGTAGTTCTTTCAAAATCACAAAATGACGACCGAATTACACTAAAATTGTACTTAACAAAGTTTCAAACTAACGAGAACAAATTGTGAAGGAACTTGCTGGAGTACTCCGGATTCAGGGAAAAACGAGAATTTAATTTTCGGCTTCCATGAAATGTTTATTTCAGAGATGTGAAACTGTCCCACTGCACTCGTGGCGTAGTTGTACTACGGGCGGTTAAAATGCTGAGGTCTCAAGTTCGTATCCCGAGTCGGGTGAAGTGATATTGGATTTTTCTATTCATTATCAGACCGGAGTAGGGAATTTGTGCCCCATATAACGATAGGCTCGCTCCCTATCACATCATCTGATAGAACATACAAAGAGAAGCGTGGGTGTCTTGGCATACGAAGACTTAACTCTGCCTACCTTTTCTGGAAAAGAGTCGTGAATTTATGCATGGATTTTAATTTCTTAGAAGTAGAAATAAATGTTTATTTTAGGGATGTGAAACTCATTTGTTTTATGTAACAATATCTTATAATACATAATCTGTGGACTGTGTGTAGCCTTCATAATAATCAGATGAATTACGAAGAGTGAATAGGCCATTTCCTTCATTTTTGACTATACCATGTTGGCGGTTCAAGTAACTCTACCATATAAAATATAAAAACTCCCAATAATGTAGATTAGCACTAGTCTCTCTACAACATACAACTCGCATACTTAAATACCTACAATATTTTCTCATAAACAATCACAGCCTATTCCTCTCCCGACTCGGCCAACCTTCATATCAGCCGTTGAAAACTCCTTTCTGTATTAAAGTCCTTATGCTATACTACTTAATGTAACTGATAGCACCATCGTCATACTAGAATATGTTGTGCTTTACTCATCGCTCATAGAAATCACCCGTTACAAAAATGTATAACATAATTTAAACATAAGGAATGCTCATCTAATCACATTCATCAAATACCCTAATTTCAATGCCAGATCCTTAGAGTATTTATAATATAGAGGGAGCGCTGGTACTTCAAAAACTTAGATATAAATGGTGGTGCCGGGCCACCTTTTTCTGCTCTCCTATTGGCTGACATTTGACAGGTTGTCCAACATGGACGAAATATTGGTAAAAGAAAAATAAAAATAAATGGTTTAGAACTATTTAATACCACTCAAACTCATTTTAAAAGGATAATAGGTAAATATACTTTGGGTTTTAAAAGGAATTTATAACAATTTGTTTTTAAATAAATAGTTAAATTTTCACTATTATAGGAGCGCTACCAACATTACGATATTATAAATACTCTAAGCCTAGATCAATATATTAATTAACCTAATTTATTACCAAATGAAACACTACAATAGCTAGTAGAATTCGATCAGTATTTCCAATTCATTTGACAATTCGTGAACACTATTCCAATTCAAATTCTGTCCGATGCAAAAGTTGGTCTTAATATGAATTGTTGAAATCGCAGCTTAGGCCACAGTCGCAGCAGTTAGCAGTTTAGCTCGCAGCTATTAACATCTATTCATATTGTACGGTTGAATTATTAGATTCGATATTGTTTGTCCAATATTTAGGACGTTTTGTTTCACATTTAGAAAATTTGTGTGACGTCGCGTTTATTGGTTTGATTATAATTTCGTTGTGAAAAATATAAGTAAGAACTGGACTAACTAAAGAGTGGACCATAATTCTTATCATTTTTAAAATGCGAATAAACAAGGGATTTAAATAAGTAAATTTTAAATAATATTAAAAAACAACATAATAATATCAGTATAATATTGTGGTCTACTTTCAGAGGCGAGACCAAATGACCAAAGGTCACATAGTCTCACCACTCTAAAAGATTAGAATTTATAAAACCCAACTTTCTCATTACCTTCCTACAAAACATTTACTATAGAATACAGCGCCAAGTAAACAGTATACATATGTACATACTCACACTCGCCTTCTTTCACGAGAATTAGGCAAGCAGGTCCACCTTGTGTGTGCCATCCCACCATGTCATAGGGGGCGAGCCTCTCACCTTATTCGGTATAAATTCCGAACTCAGGAATGTTATTGAATAGAAAAATCCAATATCACTTTGCCCGAACCGAGATTCGAACCCGAGATCTCAGCGTTGTACCGTACCGTAGTACACCTACGCCACTCAGACACTCAATAATAATAAGTCAGTAATAAACAAACAAATCATAGTTTTTGAAAATAAGTCGAATCCCAACACACAACCATACGCTCCGATCCATCCCGAGTATGTTTAATCAGTTGGATATAAATAAGCTCCGGATCCCACGGGATTCCTGGATATCCGCGAGCACTGCTTTAGTGTGGTGTAAATAAATGTTAATTCCAAATTGTTATCCCGGATAAGCCGGGCGTGTATAAATGCACTTTATTGCGCTGATTAGCATTCTCGTGAGCTGCTGAAGTTTTGGAATATTTCGCCTGACGCTTCTAGCAATTTCGCGTTTTGGTAAGTAAATAAGTTTTGTTTATGTAATGGAGTACGGGTTATTTAATTTAGGTCTTGTAATATTTACTTTTGTAACGAGAATTGTAGTATATTAACTAGTATTAAACGGCAACGTTTGTTTTTCAACTTTCATTTCTATACACAAAAAACGTCTCTAAATAATTGAAAGGGAAATTATTTTATAGGTACTAAACAACCAACAGGCATACTTCAATACATTCTTAAGATTATTTTCAGAGTGCTTCACGGTCTTGAAACAGATACCTTATACTTATCAAAAATAAATTAGGAACACGAATATTATATCACCTTCACCCTTCAATATCAAAAATGTCAACGAATTTACAACCACATATCTCCAGTACCCTAAAATTTTCACATATTCTCAAGATTTCCTGATTTTAATCTTATTCTTTATTAATAAATATCAAAGTAACCTACAAACCACACTAAGAACTTTGTAAAATATAGGTCAGAAAAAAAAGGAAAATATCCTTCTCATCCCCGCAGACTACTTAGGATTTCGCAGAGGCATCAGACTCAGGCCAATAAACATTTGATGGAGGTTGAACAGTCTGACAGCGGGATGGGCGGCCGAAATTATTGCAATGCTACTAGTCCTAAAAGCGTATATATAATATGTTTATTTGTCTGACAAAAGGATTAGGTCGATTTAATTTGAATTTAAATTTCATTAAAGAGTAAAGTATAGAACTGGATTTCGAAGTCAGGAGATATGCTTTGAGTTTATACACACACACACATAATGGTGGACTATAGACCTAACTACTCTCAATGGTACTCTCGATTGCAGAGGAGGCCAATAACCTGCAGTGGGACGTATATGGGCTGATACAGACTGAGGAGTTAAAAAAAATTAGTCACGGGCATTCCGACTGAGATGTGGTGGCAATAGTACAGGGAGCCGGCGGTTTGATAAGTACAATCATTACTAGCATTCTACAGCTGTCGCCGACTGTCCCGCAGGCATAGTGTGCAGGATGCATTAGAAGACTTTAAGGATGCTTGTAAGTCACTTACTCATTTGTTTCGACACGGATATCAAAACAAGGTTTTTTGATTTCACAACCATCTCTTAATCAACTGCGCGACGGCGCGGCCCTTTCGATATCTAAAAATGCCGGTTTCCCAGTATTTGTTAATAACCTCAAAATTTCCAATATCGCAAAGTATTTTTTTTATTGCTATGAATAGCGAGACGAGCATGCCGTTCATCTGATGGTAAGCGATACGACCGCTAATAAACAGTAGCAAAACCTTGAATTAGAAAGCAATGCTTGGCATTCCACTGCGCTCGCCATCCTGAGACATAAGATGTTAAGACTCAATATGTCCAGTAGTTACTCTGGCTACAATGCCCTTCAATCCGAAACACAACAGTGCATTTACACTGCTGTTTCACGGGAGAAATGGACACTGCGTTGGTACCCACCCAGATGGCCTCTCACATATGAGAGACATTCGCTGCAACACCCAGCCATTAATCCTATATTGCTAAGATCACGTGAAGGTTTATAGCTACCTGCGTGTATTAATGGCATTAATGGTCAATACAGTGTATCCACAGCTTTTTGCGGCCATGTGTAGTTAAACCATCTATTATTCTTGATTTATCTGCTAATTTAAAGTAAATTAAAAATAGAATACAGTAATCAGTGTTATCTTTGGTAAACGCATGTGTTAAATATTCGACACCCTGCAACAATCTAAGCTATTTTTATAGGTAACACTTAATTGATTCTAAACAAGCCGTCAGCTTTTATGCAAATTGTAGAATTATTTGCAAATGGGCTGAACCGGCTGGCATTTTCGCATTTGCAGACTGGCTATAATAACATATCTTTGAAGTTCACATGTCAAGTTGTATATTTAGTGTTCAAATTTACCCTATTCTTTTCATAATCAGATTGAGCGTTAATAATAAATTTAATGAATAAACTAAAATTCAAACATTTTTAGCTGATTACATTATATTCTAACCTAAAACTTTCTATCACAAATCCATTGTTCCCAATTAATCCATTGCAATTTCCAACTAAATCATAACTTCAAATGCGTTATATCAAGATTTACACACCTGCAGATTACCATATTATGCTCTACAGACAACTTAAGGGATTTAAAGGCATTATGTCCGTACATCCAATACGGTACCATTGTCACATATCTTGCTCAAGTACTATATTATATTACCTACATGTTATAATACTGATAGTATAATAAATACAGTATAAAAACATTTATTATAAAGAACATTATTATAAAAATGAAAATAACACACGAAATTGATAGTTGATTTCCTCCATTTTCTCTGTCAAAGAAGGCTTCTTCTAAAAGCACTGACCACAGATATAAAATGCATCCATCCTGGAATAGAGAAGTGTGTTGAAATTGAAAACCGTGTCAATAACATGGGCTAGAGTTTCTGCCATGACAACGCAATAGGAAAATGCGAGAGACAAAATGGCCGGGAGGCTTAGATTTTTCATTGATGTGGGAAAAATAATCTCTACGTCTTTAAAAACAGCCTATTTTGATTATTTCGCGTACTAAGTCACAAATTGTATTATACCTACAAGAAAGTTCCTTTTTGGGCCCACGAATAAATTGTTCCATAATTATGTCGATTGTATGACATTTCTCATTAATAACTAAACTATTACAAATTAGACACAAAAAAAAACAGCAAAATTCTATAAATTAATGGCAAAAAAGCTAATTGACTACTAGTAAAGCCGATACCCGGGCAAAGTCGGGCGAAACTGCTTGTTTTAAACAACCAATCTTTGATCATATATAATTAGAAAAAAGTATAATTTTCAATAAAGCCCCATTTTAACATAAAAATCGAAATAAAGAAAATAATAAGCAGCGTTCAAATACTCAGACTTTATTATAGAGTTTTTGAAGTAACTTTTTTTCAGCGATATGCAAGACAAAATTAGTTTAGTCTTTATTGAGTACATAAGCCAACCTTCTCGGTATTATTGCGTATGAAAATATTTTTTTAGCTCTTCATTGGATTACAGAATGTAATTTAAAAAGAATTTGGTCGTCAACGATGTTTTTGATAATATAATACAATTTTGATACCTTTGAAAGCTTATAAGATAGTATTGCAAATTGCTTTTTTAGATTATTTTAAAAGAAAAAAAACCAGTTATTAAATTTTAATAAGTCGCTTTAGTTTTTTAAAATTCTTAATATTTTTACATTAATATTAAATTTATCTTTTTATAAAACACTAGCACCCCGACTCGGCTTTGCCTGCGTTATATCGCGTATTATGTTCATGCTTTACTGCTATTCTGATGCGTAATCTATATAACTGCTAATAAATGAAATATTTTTGCGTGAAAGAGTAAGAAAAATCCATATATCAGACTATCATCACTTTCACATTTATAAGTCTTACTATCTTATTTAGCCTTTAATCGATCTATTGCAGGATCAAAATAAACGAAAATCGTAGTTATGACATTTTTTTTTTAATTCAATGGTACATTTACAGCAAAAAGTGCATTTAGTTTAGGACAATTAAGTATTCTTACCCAAAGTTATTATCATTACGATCACAGTCCAAATAAAAGCGAAGGCCATGTGAAATTCTCCCTCTATAAGTAACACGACTGGTATGGCTACCGCCAAAATAAGTTGTACACACAAGTAGAAAATTGTTAGCCAGATATAATATGACATTAAATCTGGATTTTCCTGCAAGAGAGCCGGAGTTTAATATAGAAATGAAGCAAATATTCATGTAAATATTTATAAATAACATTATTAGTACGTAAAAATGGACCTAATTAAAATTGAATACTGGGAACAGTCAAGTGGCTGGTTTTAAAAATGTAAAAAAAAACTATAATATGCTTAATAATTTTTGCATTATTCCCAAACAGAATGAGTTCATCAGCCCATATACGCCCTACTACAGTTCACGGGACTCCTCTACAATCGAGAGTACGATTGAGAGTGGTTAGGCCATATAGTCCACTACGCTGGCCTAATTGGAGTTGGCTGGATGAGTTCTAATTAAATATAATCCAGCCCATGAGAAGTACGTGTGCTGCAGGGCAGAGGTATTATCTACAATTGGAAGGGTCGAATTAACTGGCCTAGTGCGGATTGGTATAAAAAGTAACTATGACACATAGACGAAATAAAATATTGTACCCACATCGAAAGCAGCAATCAGCAGCAATATAGAAACTATTACAAACATAATAGTTACTACGGTGAATATAGACAATAATGCCACCAGGAACCCAGTGCTGATGGTCAGGTACTTTCTGTTCTTTATCAGTGCCATAGCGCCGCACGTGAAGGCGAATAGCTGAAAATATTATCAAAACATCTGATAAGAGTCTGCTAACATCTGATCTACTTTATTGCCAACAATGGCGAGACGAGCGTGCCGTTCACCTGATGGTAAGCGATACGACCGCTCATGAACAGTAGCAAACCAAACAACACCTTGAATTACAAAGCAATGCTTGGCATTTCACTGCGCTCGCCATCCTGAGACATAATATGTTAAGTCTCAATATGTCCAGTAGTTATAATGCAATAAAAAATATTGGTTGTACTATTCTGGGTCGACAAAGTGGCGAGAGGTCAACTAATGCTAATTGCAATTCATTGCTTTTGTAGTGTCAGTTTAAGTAAAAGGTTCCAAAAAATATAATAGGTATACCATTACATATTGAGGGCCGCCCTGAATATTTAGAAACTGGCTTTAAAACAAGAAAGCTGACGTTCGGTCCAAATATATACCAATATTAATTGTGTGATACACAAATATTTGTGTCTGGTCTAAGTATTGTGACAACATGATTCTTCCTAACTTTTGATACATACAACCATTGACATATACGTAGTACATTATAACTCAATGCATACAACAAATATTTGGTGAAATAAGAACGGTGTATTTGACTACTGGGAGTATTAGTTGAATTATAAAGGATTTGTATTGTATCATTGTATCAGCCCATATACGTCCCACTGCAGGGCACGGGCCTCCTCTACAATCAAGAGTACGATTGAGAATGGTTAGGCCATATATTTCATAAAGGATTTAGTAAATGAAATGGTATAGAAGTACTTACAATTCCTATAATAGCGATGATTTTTGTTCCGCATTTTATACCCACACAGAAGCAACAAGACTTTGAAGTCGGTATTAACTCAAGTAAAGATAAATTATCTTGTTCCGTGGACATTTATTAAAATAAAAATACTAAAAATAATATGACTTAAAATCTGTCAGAAGAATAATAAAGATACGAATAAAGAAGAGTTTTTTTTTTAATAGCGTTCCAGAGTCAACTATATGAATACTTATTTCTCTAACGTCATTTAAAAAAAATACAATAAGATTTATGCTCCGTGAAAAGAAAAAAAATCGCACCATGGGTAGTGGTATTTTTGAGGTTATTTTCATATAAAATGTTGCCAAGATGAGAACATATGACTCGCTCTGTCAAAAAGTTACCCTTCACGCCCTAGTTCTACAAGGCTTAACTACACAAACTCGTATACCTAAGTAAAAATATGTGGCTTGGCCTCCTTTTATACCGGCCTTTACCATGTATAAAAACAACTCGTACTATCTAAATAAATAAATACACCTAATAGTCAGATACATAGTCCTGACTCTCACTAAGGTCGAATTTTGTGGCGTGGTTATCTATAACTACGAAAGATTATTCAGTCTCACAACCCACAGCCCCGAAATAAATATCTGTGAATCACACAAATATTTGTCTCAGTGAGGTCTCGGGGATTGAACCTGCAACCTCCCGTTTCACAGCCTGTGTCTAACCAATTGCGCCGCGCTGTCTTTCAAATACTATCCGAAGCAAAAAATTAAGCCTATATAAGCATTATTCTCATAAAAAAGGGTCTCGCACACTTCAAACCAAAGGGAAGGCCACAAAGCCACACAGTTGAGGAAAAACGAGTTCTCCACACCTGTGTCGCATGAAGACATTTCGGTTTGTGAAGCTGGGCGATAAATCAAAAGGTATGTTGTTTTATTGATGGAATGGTGGTGTTAAAAAAGAGTAGATTGTTTAAGTATGTATTTAATAAAATGTATAAGGTAGAAATTGAAATGAGTTTTTGTTATGTATACATTACAGTTGTGAATACATAATAATCTAGTTTCCAATTACTATTAAAGATGGATAGAAAGGAAGTGAGAGACATTTCAGAGCCATGTTCACACTTACGAAGAGAATTAACCAGAAAACCATATAGTCAAATTGAGAACTTATTTTGAAGTAGGATAAAAAATAAAGTTTAACAGCAAAAAGCAAAATATATAGTAGTTATTTTTACAAATTCAGACAATTGTTATATTCAGTAAATATTAAACGAAACTTATTTCACGAATACCATTCCTAAAAGCAGTAGACATAATAACATATTTGTGTTTAAAAAAGTGTAATCCCAAGGGAAAAGCCAAGGAAAGGACGGAATGATAACCGAAAAATAATAGAAAAACACGGATAGGAACATTCTATTTACTAAAGTATAAGTTAGGGACACTGAAAATTGAATCGGGTACCTACCTACATCTTCCGCACAAAACAGTTGGGCTTCGGACTTTTTCTATCAATTTACCGAAAAACTTGGGCGTACTTTTTGTTAAAATATTCTTTATAGCTGTTATCCCTTCTTTGCAGAACGTAATGTAACTTAAGAAGTTTGTATTGGATGTAAATCAGGTATGTATGTATGTTTTAGATGTAATCCTTCGTGTAGGTAATATAAAATGAAATATAACTATCCTTTAAATATGGACTTTAAACATACACTATACTCGTAATTATAAAACAAGCGCAGAAATTATGCAGAAACAAAGTAACATCTAATTGTATGTCCAAATCATACATAAGAAAGAATATGATCTGATATCCATGATCATACGCATCAGTCCTGCGAAGCAAGGAATTTTGCGGCCTAGGGGGACAAGATACATTTGACGTAAATGGATGTAAATAACACAGCGGACAAGGAAAATGCGTCCCATCGCGCATCACTTTTCACTGTCGTGCACTCAAATGGCATGTCCCCTCCCCCCTCTAAAAGACGCATAAAAATGTGGAGCACGATTTGGTCAGTCTATAAAATTTGGTCTTTCTACATAAGATCTTCAACCGATAAAACATACATAACTCAAACACATATATACCCCATAAATAACGAACGCCAAGTTTGTAGATTGTGTTAAATCATTGTAAAATATTGTGGTATAACATTTATCACACAATTAAATCGGAGCAACGCGTTTCGTGTCTTCCTTAGTATATCATTGTAAATTGCCCGTGAAACCTCCAGAAACCGCTTGTAGCGCAGCGCTTTCTTGATTGAATCTCTAAAATATTGGTTTAATAAAAACGGGGTTTGTTCTTGGGTTTGTTTTTAGTCCGGTGTAATGATGGTGATGTTATTACGACTTCGATTTGTGCTAAAAAGTCTCTTTTGGTATAAGTGAGATTTAAACCTTAAAATATCTTGAATTTATGTTATAGCATAATGGGTATAGAATGCAATTTAATTGATATTTTAATTATTAAATTGTTAAATTAATTAATGAAAACAATAAATGTTCAAAGTAATTCAGAAGCTTTGATGGAGTTGAGTATAAGTCATTAATCAGTTAAATACCATTACATTGTTGTGAAACAATGAGGAGTTTGTTGTACAATTTCGGCCGTTATGTATATCTAGTTACATTAATAGAGATACAAAACCATCGAAATTTTATAAATAATGTGGATTTTTTTTTATTGCAATGAATGGCGAGACGAGCATGCCGTTCGCCTGATGGTAAGCGATACGACCGCTCATGGACAGTAGCAAAACCAAACAACACCTTGAATTACAAAGCAATGCTTGGCATTCCACTGCGCTCGCCATCCTAAGACACAATATGTTAAGTCTCAATATGTCCAGTAGTTACTCTGGTTAATAGTCAGTTAATAGTTAGTTAATGTCTTGACTTGCTTTCTATCATACTTGTATTTGGGACCGAAAAAATAATGTGGGTGTTAATAGACACCCCCTACTCTTTCGGAAACACAAGCATGAGCTTATCAGTCTTGTTCTTGTTATGCAGTCTTGATGTACCCCGTGTACATCAAGACTGCTACCGAAAACGGAGCCGGGTGGTAGTTTTAGTGACTACAAACACAGTATATATTTCAGGAAAAAATATTATAGACTTAGATTGAGCTACATGGTACATAAATACATAAATTCACGCCTTTTTCCCGGAAGGGGTAGACAGAAGTGCCAGGACACCTAAGTTTTGCCTTGTGTGTTCTATCCCGTGATATGATAGATGGCCAGCCTATCGCAATGTCGGCCACAAATTCCTGACTCAGGGTTGATAATAAATAGAAAAATCCAATATCACTTTGCCGGACCCTAGATTCGAACCAGAGCCCTCAGCTTTGCTATCATACCGTAGTACAACTGCGCCACCGAGCCAATAATTTCAGCTAGATCTAAATATTTTCAACTCAGCCTATGCATCAAGTGGATTTGTAACATTAAGACCATAATAAGCACCGCAGCATTGCGATGTTGCCTAGAATTCCCAAAATGTTTATGGACCGTGACGAAAGGAATGCTTTAATGTGATGGGGTGCACGCTGTTAAATCTCCAGGAAGACAAATTATTGCGCGGTAATAGCCTCAAATTGCGGCGACACCTAGCGGGATGTAATGCTGATGGTTCTGTTAGTAAATCTAAGGAGACTAATGTTTTTATATGAGTTATATATTACATCAAATTAAACAAATTCTATTGGAGGTAGAAAAACAAATGGACTTGATGGTAAGTGGTCACAGTCTATAAACACTTACAATGTATGTAAGTTACTTTAAACAACTATTTTATTTAATTCTAATTCCAATCATATTGTAATTTGGCTCCATGATTTGTATGCATAGCTGACTTGATGTACTTGATTTTACCACTTTTATACATTTTCCAAGAAGAAGAAAAGTTTGACAGGCGTGTTTAAATTAAAATGTTCTATTAGGCACGGGGCTCCTGTGTAATTAGAAGGAGTTAGCCCTTATAAAACCAAGCTGACGTACTTCGAATATGTAGCTTTTACTTACTTTAATCATTGTAGTGTATTTATTTTTGTTCATTAGATCTCTTCGCGAGGATAAATTCGACGTTCAAATGATAATTTTAAAAACATAACATATTAAATAGATAGAAAATACTTTATTGTTCACCACACATTACATACGAGTACAAGAAAACAGTTTACATTCTTTTGAAATAGTGTTACAACTAGCTTGCTATTAGCGATCTCTTCCAGACAACCAAACGTACGATGTATCATCCTTTATAGCAGATAATATGTAATGTGGAGGTGCTAGAAAACCTAAGAGATAAGCATACATCATTATCGAATACATGAGAATAAATAAAATATAAATTATTACTCTCTCAGTGATGAAAAAAAATTGTTATACAATATAAAGATAATTCGTGTTTAGACTCCTTTGAACAAACAAATTCTTCAACTTCAGTTGTTTTTAATTAATTAATCCCAAGAGCTCTCAAAGATTGTGGGTCAGGCTGAAGGTCGATTTTTACAGTATGAGACGTCGACTAACCTTGTTTATAAGACACATTTCAAGATTTTTGAATAATTACCATTACAGCCATCGTATTCACAGTGAACTCTGTAATGTAGAGGTTTAGCGATATTTCGGAGCAAAAGGGTGTTGTGCTAACATGTCTGGTCCGGATACGTGTTTTCATGAAATTTGCTTGAACTTGTCCACGACACAATTGAAATTCTCCTCTTATTCTAGCTATTTATTGGACATCACTTGTTTTTAAAATCGATTAAATAAAATAATTTTATAAATATATTCACGTATTTCCAAAAGTTTGCTATTTCAGACTTGGGTTAAAAACCGCAATCAGCAATTTTTAATAATAATAATAAATAGTTTGGCTCTTACCCGAAGGAAGGAGCTATCAGTTGCTTAAAGAATTCTAACTATTTATAAACTATGAAGCAATAATCAAAATGCTCATTACTTTTTCCATATTTACTGGTGGTAGGTGTCTAACATGTGAGAGGCAGTCGGGATAAGTACCACCAATGTTAATTTTTCTCGCCAAACAGCAGTGTAAATGCACTGTTGTGTTTCGGTTTTAAGGAGAGTGTAGCTAGAGTAACTACTTCGTATACTGAGACTTAACATCATATGGCTCAGGATGGCGAGCGCAGTGGAATGTCAAACATTGCTTTGTAATTCATGGAAATAATAATTCATGCTGTTTGCTTTTGCTACTATCCATGAGCGGTCGTATCGCTTACCATCAGGCGAAGGGCATGTTCGCCATAACTGCAATAAAAAATAATCTGAAGCCAATAATACGTGATAAGTCAAATAAATTACGTGAAAGAGGATTCAACGAACTTGATAGATGGAAAACAAAAGATCCATATTGAACGTACGAATAGGTCTCTCAGGAGTAAACTTATGACTGCTTATGATTTATTATTTATTTAATTCGAAGAGATCCCCAAAAAAAAAATTATGATAAAGAAAATTTTACCAATATCTGGGTTCGTTATCAAATTATCTACCGTTACAAACACCAACAATATGTAGAATTTTAGATTATTACCCCATCTATCCAGAAATAGACTGACAATGGTCGTTGAGCCTGTGACGAAGTTGGTAATTGAATAAAACGTGAAATAATTTACCAAAATAAGGTTTCCGGTTGATTCGATCCTGGATACAATCTAAACTAGTTACAATAAATCTACCACGTCTCTTAGGCCAGCGTGGTGGACTATATGGCCTAACCCCTCTCAATCGCATTCTCGATTGCAGAGGAGGCCTATGCCCTACAGTTGGACGTACATGGGCTGATACAGATACCACGTTTATCTAAAACATTAAAATAAATTCCTTCTAGTTCTTACATTTACATACATAAACTCACGCTTTTTTCCCAGAAAGTGGTAGGCAGAGGTGCCTGGACACCCACATTTCGCCTGGTATGTTCCGTTCCACGATTTGATAGGTGGCGAGCCTATCGCTATATTGGGTACAAATTCCTGACTTTGCCCGACTCGGGATTCGAACCGGAGACCTCAGCTTTGCAAACGTACCTTAGTACAACTACGCCACCGAGGCACTTACATTTAATGTTCATTATTCATATCGGCAACATAAACAATTCAAGATAACACGTAAGAACAACCTAAAATTCTAAACAACTAGTCTAAACAAAATATTAAACGTGCCACGTCACAGTTTCAACGTATTTCTTTTGTAAGATGCCTAATAAATATTTGATAATGGTGAAGCACTGTCCATTACACCGGGAAAGTTTATCTTGGAAACTAAATTTGCCGCGGGGAAAAGTCCCTTTTTATTTTTCTTATAGTAAGATATATTTTTTTAGATAAAGGCGGCTCGTTTGATTTATGGCGTGTCTATAACAAATGACCTTGATAAAATACATGAACTTGGCAATCATCGATACTAGTTATTTATGGTATTTATTCAGTTACTATCTATAGACTTACATAGGTTTAGGATTCATAAAAACTTTAGGTGTATTCAGCCAATAGGAGGCTACGTGGTTGCAAAACTTCTGATTACCTGTTATGCTACTACAAATCATAATTGAGTAGTATAAAATAAAATGGTACACAGAAATAACCTAAATATTTCACATAATTCTCTATGAAAAGTAAATAGTAATTATGGGTTCCAACAAAAACGAAATTCTAGACAAGCCAAGTTCAATTTAATCAATAATTTAATAAGCTAATATTTATATACATAAATAGTATACTTGAATCGCAATCTTCCTTGAGAAAAAGCATTACCCTAAGCATTATCGTCCTTGCGTACAAATGTTACTCAACGATAGATATCCACAAATATACACATATATACACAGATGTGTTCCCGTAGCTGTCTCCCCTAAGTCAGCAATACAGAAAACGCTCCGGGAAACATTGTCCCACCCACTCGACAAGGAAACCCTTTCTTACTCCCAGAATTACGAAATAGCGTTTTAATTAAAGCTATGTTTTTATGCTGTGGCCGTATAAGCTACCTTTTGAAGGGAATTACGAAGAATCCCCACTTAAATCTGAGTTCTATGTTCAGCTTTAAAATGGAAATGCAGGATAATGCGCGGATGAGAATGGCTTACTATACAGCGTCCAGTGTTTAATGTTGAATAAGGAAATCTACTCAAGTTTATTTCTATTAAATGAGGATTTGATAAGAAGGTATTATTAGTAATCTTTGTTTATTTACTTTTCTTTTGAAATAGAATATTCTTTTTCAGAATAACTAGTAATAATAAAAGCGAAACGGCATAGGAATCGAATGAGCTACAAGACCGGTAATTGGCTTTCTGTTCGCTGCGTAGGGGAGACTGGCCCCATTACAGAGAGCGAGGGATCGAAATTATATTAGCGAATTACGCAATTGCAAAAATGTCGTTCCTTTCTCATATATTTTACGACAATTTGATCATCCATTTGGAATAAGAAGTTCAAATAAATGTAGATGATATACATTTTCCAAGAAGAAGTAGAAGAAAACTTTGAGTGAAATAAATATATTCTTCAGAGGACTTCATATGGTTAAAGATAATAAAAAAATGAAGAACTGAATAAAAACTATTTTGTTTTATGTATTTTATTTTTATCAAACCAAAATGTATTTATTTATTTTTATCAAACAAGAATTGAACTGAAAGTATCATCCATAATAACTTCAGCTATTTTACTAATAACTAAAAGTGTCGAGTACACACTGATTTTTATAGTAAGAAATAAAATCCTTCTCACCATTACAGACAATTTCAATTCCAAAAGAGTATTTGAACTGGGTGTTGTTATTTTCGAAAACGATCCTCTTTGCGTGACCGTAGATTTTACTAATTGGAGCCCCAAAACGATCTTCTAACCAAAAGATAAGGTTACAGCAAAAAAACGTAATATTTAGAGAATTTTAACTCAGAGAAATTTGGTATTATAATAATGTAATGTCTGATTGAAATTGGTTTTGCAAGGTCAGACTCAAGGTCTTAAGCCAAAGTAGCTCATTCGTTATAATAAAATAAAGTTTTGAATATAGACAAACGATAGAAGATGAATTCATTTTATATTCCGATCAGAAATCTGATGAATATTGTAAATTCAATCATAAGCATTAATATTCTTATAAATAGCAGCCCAGATATACTATTTTGAAAATATTTTATCACCTATGTTCATCAAGGACAGTGAAGGATTTTAACAGTGAATCATTTTTTGAAATTGGTCCAGTAGTTTCAGAGCCTATTCAATGAAAGCAAACAATCAAATCTTTGATCTTTATAATAATAGTATAACTATGTTGTGAAACGAAATGAAACCAATTAATTGGCAGCACATCATTGCATAGCCAGCATAGAAACTTCATTGCTGAATATAGACCAACTTCAATGACTTCCACAACAATCTGTTGGCAGCAGCTAACAATTAACGCTTTTCTTCAATCTCCGTTGACGTTCATTCGACAGTCTTTCAGTCTTATAAACATACATTAGATCACCACTTCGGCCTATTCCGTTGAGGATATACAAACGTGAAATATGTGTGTAACAAGGATTGAAAAAACACCGTGAGGTAAGGTGCATGCCAATTGCCATAGCGATTTGTGAAAATGTCTATAGAATGTTAAGTTCTTAAGTTTAGTGGCAGGTCTCTCATATGCGAGAGGCTACCTGGGTAGGTACTAGCGTAATGTCTGTTTCTCCCGCCAAACAACCGTTTAAATGCACTATTGTGTTTCGGATTGAAGAACATTGTAGCAAGAGTAACTACTGGACATATTGACACTTAACATCTTATATCTCACGGCGATCGCAGTGGAATGACAGGCATTGCTTCGTAATTCAAAGCGTTTTTTTGGAATTGCTACTGTTTATGAACAATCGTATCCGCTTATGTTCGTCTCGCCATATATTGCAATATAAAAAAGACCGCGAACCCACAATAGGCCAGCGTGGTGAACTATATGGCCTAAACCCTCTCAATTCTTCTCTCGATTGTAGAGGAGGCTCGTGCCCTGATGGGACGTATATTTGCTGATACACGCAAGGATTGACGCCTATGACGACATGCCGTTCTAAGCGCGCAGAAACTATAATTAGCACAGCATAATTATCCAATTACCACACTGAGGGAAAAAGTAAATTTTGGATCCGAGTGAATGTAGCTTGCAAAACAAAAGTGAACCGCAGCTAATGAGAGCTCGTTTAGATAATAATTTTCTCGCAAAAGGAAATTTTGGTCCAACAAATCAGTTTTGCTTCTACGAATTTCTTTCAAAGACGTTATAGTGAAGATTGCGCTGACATCTTGTTATGTTACTTAGTTTTAAATTTTATGTTATTTCCAATTGTTTAGTTTATCTTCTTGAATAATACTTTGAACATTATAGCTTTATGTTTTGCATATTTAAAAAAATACATTAATAGATTAAATATTCGTTTTTATCTTCTTTGAAAATTTTAAATTTATTTTGTAAAACTACCAATCATTTGAATTATAACTTTTATACATTTGAACTCTGAAGTATTTTTACAAAAATATTCTTGGAATTTAAAATACAATTTATAATAATATTTGCATTTTTAGTTACAATAACTTTTGTAAAATGCAAATCGTGCTTTATTGGACTAGGATTTAATCAAAGCTTTAAAACAATATTTTGAATGGTGATACAATCAATTCTGACTAGATTACCCGACGGCAACGTCATCTAAATGGGTAGGCAGAAGTGTCATTGTTGCGTATTTCTGCGTAAAATTATTATGATCATCCTTGTGAGCAGAAATAAAATACTTCGGGACCTCCAAAGGAATACACCGCAACACATTTAATACATTACATTTTTACATACATAAATGTAAGGGCACTTAGTACAATGTTAGCACCTGCATTTAATTCTGTCACAGAGATATAATTTTTATCATTCCTTTATCCTTTTTTTCTATTCATCATTCATTCTAAAAATTCGATCATACGTTTTTTTTAAATCACAGTTCGTATATCAAGTTACTTTTCATCACTTTTATACTGCTGGTCCATAACATGAATAATTTCAAAAACCATATAAAACCTATCAACTTCCGAAACGAAGTCGATATTGGTTTCATTCTAAAATCAAAATATTGCTGCAAAATATCAGTGGCAAAATAAGTTATTTATCGTCAATACTTCGAAAAATGTACATTCATATTTAAATACGCCGAACATTTTATTATTCACCTAACGAAGACTTCCCGCAACAGGGATTCGCTTTTTCCTGTCCATTATTGCGTTCACGAATGCGCTCCGAAGATAAATCTTTTTCAAGTTTAATGCAAAAATTGTGTTTATGCTCTGAATCAAGAGTAAAGTTGAGATCCCTAATAAATTTCGTTCTCATTTATAACCCTAAAGTTATAAAGAAAAATGTTTCCAGACCAACTTCCTTGGTCCGAACATTATTGATGCCGTATTGAAGTTCTCCATTTGTATGCTTTATTTAAAATAAACCTAAATTTTTATATTCCTGGCTAAAATTATGACGTATAATTCCGTCGTAATACGATTTCCATATATTTTATTCATTACAATATTTGAATTACCTACACTATGCAGAAAGAAACTTCCACGAAGTTTGAAAGAAAGAACAGCCTATGTTACTTTAAGATTAGTATGGTATAGATGTCCGTATGCTCCAATAACTTATTCACAAATGGCAATTCACAAAAATGGCAACACATCTCATGTTCACGAATATTGTATTAGTTTACATGGCTTCAAAAGATTTTTAATCTAGTTCGCTTGCTCGTTCGCCTGCGCCATAGCAAGTCTTCAATGTTTTCTTGGATAGCAGTTTCTATCCAACAACTTAGTACAACTAATCGAAACTTTACTATGCGGCGTACATCACATGGTCTTGCAAACTTAGACCTATGAGTGGCGTCATTTGAATCTTGTGTATTTTGTAGACCGTATAAGCGCTAGTTTATTGCTTTTTAAAACTCAGAATTATTGTCCATACTCTGTAGTACTGTAAAATAATCATCTGCCTACCAAAAGTCCCCACTTTCATGGGTAAGTTTTGTAAGATTTGACTAAGTTAACACTAAACATACCATGACGGGTCAATTGACCCATTTTGAACTTTAGCATTGAATATAACGTATTGCCTTATTGTTTTTGCACATTTTAATACATGACTTTTTCTTACCGATTAATCTACAGTTATTTTCGTATTTCTTGTTTTTTTTTTGTTTTGTTTATTTTGAATAATACTTGTTGTATACCGATTTCTACCACAACGGGTCAAATGACCCGGAGAGCATTTTGAGGTATTTTTCTTATCGTATTGCAGTCGGTAAGTTGCATATTCTGCAAAGACTGTTGCGTAATGTAGAACTCGAAGTGTAGAACAATCAAAATAGCTGAAAATAACATCAAGAAAATATCATTTTTTTTATTGAAAGTAGTTTTTATGCAGGGAGAGTTAGGATCCGAATAGAGTTCATCTCAAGAAAAAATAGATGCATATATTTCAATTTTATATGGAGCAAATAATTTCAATATTTCATTTTTGTGAAATATTATATGGTGGTTACATTTTTTTTCTGAAACTGTGAAACTGAATGAGAAGAAATAATTTTACCGAAATTCTTAGATTTTTTTTGTTCTCGTAAATATAAAACAGGAAAACCAACGTTTGAAAATAGACAAATTCGTTATGGTATCTACAATTTGGAATATTTTTATTGAGAACAGCCAAAATTGTTACAAACTGGGTGGTAATATTACGATTTACGAACAACTATTTCCGACTAAAGTAAGATGTAGATTTACAGACCTAATAAGGCGAATAAATTTGGAATCCAGTTTTTACGTTTGTAATAGTACCTAAATATACTATTTTGTTTCATTATAATAAACTATGTATTTTTTTATCCTTGTTTTCTGTGCGTGATGGCCTATGGGTAAGTGGACCAGAAGTGGCTGCCAACATGTTCACTGTGGTCAGGGGTCGAATCCCGGGACACACCTCTGACTTTTTGGAGTCATATTGTGCGTAATGATAGTTAGTCACAACACACTAAAACGATGAAGGAAAACACCGTGAGGAAACCAGCATTCCATAGCGATGTACTAAAATTATATAGTAGGTAAGTCCGCCAATCCACATTAGGCCAGTGTGGTGGACTATATGGCCTAACCACTCACAATCGTACTCTCGAGTGTAGAGGAGGCCCATGCCCTGCAGTAGAACGTATATTTCCTTTTTAACAACTTATTCCATACATTAAAGCAGGAAAAATAAAGCCGGGTCATTTGACCCGCTATGGGTATCTTATAAGCATTGGTATGATTAGTGTTAAATTATGGGGATTTTTACCAACACTGGTTTGTCTATATATCTATAGATACATTTCCAAACATTTCAACATGAGTACGTGCAAACTACGTGTAAATAGTACTCAGTTAGTCAGCCTATAGCTCCAACGGCACAATGCTTCGAAATAACATGTTTATAAGGCAACAAAACAATTTGATGAAATATTCATAAATCTCCAAGGATAAGGTAAATATTTTGACTAAAATAAACAATACCCTTTAAGATATTCACAAAGCCGTATATCCTAAACATAATGGGCTATTTATGTGCTCTGTCAGGCGTTCCTCTGGCACACACGACATCAATCATACCGTTTGACATAATAGGTGCCAAGGTTAATACCCGCACACTGCTTTATAAATCTTTGGGAACGTTGTGTGTTCCATCAATCACCCTTATATTTCTGGGTTTAGTATGTAAATTAATATTAATTGTGATTTGCGGATTAAGAGGCGATGCATAAGGGAAGATGAGGATGAAGTTCGATCAAGTGAAGATTATAGTGGGCTAAATCCAATAGTAGATTGCTGGGAGCTGATAAAAAAACAAGAATGGTCATCATGGTCATATTTTTGTTGGGAGTTCATTATTTTAGTTTAATTTTTGAGTTTAAAATATAGCTTTGTAGTCATGGAATCACTTCAGCAAAAAATTCTGAAACATTATATACAAAATATGTATACTAAAATGCTAGAATATAATTTCATAAACGACAAATATTCTATGCAAAAGCTTATTCAAGAAACTAAATGCATCGATTAAAAAATCATAACGATTAAACGATCAATCTTCATAAGTCTAATCAAATACGAGTAAAAATTGTTTGTCATCAATTTGTACATTAAAGATCTTATCGCGCCCATTAACCGTAAGCAATTTGTTAAATTGGAAATTTATTACATCCCCTTCAGCTAGAACAGTCTTTACTCGGCCTTCGTTAAAATGAGAAGTATAAGCACGATTTCTAAAGTGTCGCCTCTTGAGGTGCCGCAAGTGAAACAAAATAATTTTCTTGATAAAGGATTTCATATTATCAAACAGTTTAAGCACATCATATACGTAGAATCTATTTTAGGAGTCAGTAGGTTATATCTTCTTCAATGTAACAAGTGCTTAGTGTGGTTTAATTATATATATGTTGTCGCCTTGCTAATTGCTACCTTATGGATAGTAACAAATACAGAGCTAGTCAACTCTTCCCATCAAGCCATTCGAAATATATTTGCCATTGAATACTTCCTTCTAGTCATAACCGCTTTGGTGGCAAAAAAGAAGAAGATGTTCAGTTTCTTTGAAAACCTTAGTCGATTTGATGAAATTGTTAAAATTTACTCCGATAATGAGGCTTTCTGCGAATCAAGAAGGGGAATTATATGGATGGCTGTTACTATAATATATAATATAGCTGAGTACTTGTTTATCCAAGCATATGTTTTCCGGAGCTCGACCATAGAGCACGTATTTTTTATGAACTACTTGATAACAACAACGACGCATGATGCTGAACAAACATTCTTCTGTATATTATTGAGAATAATTCACAAAAGACTTCGATTGGTGAAAGCTCACGTCAACAAAGCGTTTGGCGTGAGCGACACAGGGATTTGTAAAAACACGGATAAAATTGAAACGTTACCGAACAATGCCCAGCTTGATATTGGCTCCTTGCACAATGTGTATGAGCTGTTGCACAAGTGCTCCGAGCAGCTTAACACGATGATGAGTTTACCGGTAAAGAATATTATACTAATACGCCTTGATATTAAAAAACATATATATTTCTATAAAGCCTCGATTCTATTTTTAGATGATGGTGATATTGTTCGCATCAGGAATGGCGACGACGTTACTACTGAAGATTTTAGTAAAAGTCATACAGATAAACATTGAATTGCAACCAAAAGTGAGTTATTTTGTTTATTGTTTTACTCCTTAAGTTAATCCTATCAAGTTGCAATAAAGCTGGTTATTTTTAAAAGCCATTTAAGAATTCACAGAAGAAAAATATTTTATCGTGTAAATTCACATTTACTTGTATTCATTTCATAGATGTAATTTTAGTTTAACAATGAAGCTGAAATTCACGATATAATATTTTTTTTAGTTTTTGGTTTGTTTTCTTTATCGGGTGCCATTTTAGGCCTTTACAAATTGCACTTCTGAATAGACATTCGAACTTAAACTACTCTTAATGATGATAATACATACATGTTATTTACCTTTTTAATTTTGTCAATATAAATATTTTATCTTACAGGTAATGGTGGCGACAGTAACATATCTTCTGGTGCGATGCCTCAAGTTGACGCTACTCGTGGTAGTACCCTGTTACTACTCCAGCATCACTGCTGCTCAAGTGACAACTATACGAACCACCCTCCACGATTCTTTGAACACTATCCCTTTAAGTACGTACCGCCATCATCATATCAGCTTGAATTTATCCACTACTAGATACAGGCCTCTGACTTTTCGAAGCCATGAGTGTAGTCATAGTCAATCACCATGCACTTTATTATGAAGTGAAGGAAAACATTGTGAGGAAACTTGCATATCATAGCGACTTAAAAAGGGTTTCTGTGGTATGTAAAGTCCGCCAAACCGCACTAGGCTAGCGTGATGGACTACATAGCCTTACCACTCGACTGTAGAGGAGGCCCTTCCGAGCTGAGGCTTCTTTGATTAGCGTGTGTTGTCAATATATGCTAATATTGTTTTTGTAACTGAATATATTACATTATTTGCACTCGTCCATTGATATATTAAAATAATCTAATCCATCAAAAAGTTGCCTAGAAGAAATCGCAGGTAGCGATAAGGCAGCCATTGCAACCATGTCTTTAGTTTAAATTTATTTTCATAAATGTTATTGCTTCACAAATATTGGTGTACAAAAAGTATGTAAATACATACAACCTCAGTGGCCGCAGGTTTGAACCCCGCACCGAACTAAATGTAAAATAAATACCCACAATACATTCTCGATCTTAGTATCGGGTGAGGATTATGTATGTGACTTGGTGTATTTATTTATATTACAAACAATGTGTAGAGAAAACATCATTAAGGATTATCACAACCCAGCATTGTTTTGTATCGTTACGTGGCTAACACAATGCAATTTCGCACAAGTTAAAAACATATTAGCAGAACCCATTAGTGCAGGCTGTTTGCAAATGAACTTATTGTTTATACTTTGCATTTATATTGTATTCTCATTACAAAAGCAAAGACTCTGGTAATCTCTATTATGTTTATTGCAAATTTTATTATTATAACTAACAATAAAATTATGAATATATCACTTAATATTCTAATTACGTTTACTATTAGAAATTGTGGTCAATTATACTCATTTTTTATGTTAAACATAAACTATTGTCCTATAATTTTCACATGGATCATCTAAGTCTAGAAACGATTTTAGCTTAGCTAGGACGTCATATTTTTGTTGCTTTGAATGGCGAGATGGCCATTCGCCTAATGGTGCACCACCTATTGCTAACAATACGACTGCTCATGGACAGCAAAACCAAACAACACTATGAATTAAAAAGCAATGTTTGGCATTCAACTGCGCTCGCCATCTTAAGATATAAGACGTTAAGTCTCAATATGCCCAGTAGTGACTCTGGCTACTATGTCGTTCAAGCCAGAACACAACAATACATTTACACTGTTGTTTGACACGAGAAATATACGTTGCGGTGGTGCGGACCCAGGCGGCTCAGGTCCGCACCACCGCAACGTACCACCGCAACGTACCACCGCAACGTACCACCGCAACGTACCACCGCAACGTACCACCGCAACGTACCACCGCAACGTACCACCGCAACGTACCACCGCAACGTACCACCGCAACGTACCACCAATGTAATAACGTATTTGTTTTTATACACTTGAAAATACCATAAAGGGGATATCAAATAAATAAAAATCATACGTAACGACTTCCAACATAAAATCCATCTTATTCAACAAAATTGTTCGTTAAACGTAGAGAGGTCGTTTACGATTGTCACCATATTTGAAAGGCGTTGAAATGTGTCAGACACATTTTATGAACCCAATTTGAACCCAATAAATCTATCAAACATCATTTTATGATATACGCCTGCCAGTTGGAGAGATAACGTATTGTAGGTCGATTCAAGGATGAGCCAAAAGGCGGTCAGAATACATACTTAGTTGAAATAAAACTATTATTTACGGATTTTACAGTTTTGAACTTCCCATCGTTTCGATTACTTTATAGCTTTCGTGGTCATGGGGCGGATTAACCGACGAACAAAATCCACAAGAAATTCCGTTAATAATACTTGCCACAACTGAGAAAATATTCATTTAATTCACCATAAATAAAATAAAAAAGTCCAGCTTACAAACGTCAAAGAAACAGTACGAATCAAATTTTAATTCTAAAAGCATTCAATTTCCATGCAATAAAAGCGCATTATGAAAGAAAAATGAGACATTTAATGCACTAAATCACAAAGCACTTAGAGTTGAAGATTTCTTACGCTTCCCGTTCTTTTTGCAGATAAACTCGAGCGACGGCGGGTGAAAGCGTTTTTTCTTTTGACCAAGGAGAACGAGTTCGCTTACGCCCTCGCCGGTGTGATCAGACTCAACATGACTTTGCCTTTGAGTTACACTAGTCTTTGCACCACCTACCTCGTTATTATTATTCAGTTCTCTAAGTTTCTGGATTAAGATTTGGAGCTACACAAGGACGCTGCTAGTAGTGGTACATATCCAAAGCAAGAAGTTCCTTAATTTATTTTTCTCTCGCACCATAATTCAGCTATATAAAAGTGTCGCTCAGCTCGTGTTCCCTCTTTCCTATAATCCTACATCCTCCCACCATGCCTTAAAAAGCAATGAAGTAAAATAGCAAGTTTGTGTGTGTGTCAAAGATAATTATTGCCTTTAGGACCTAATCGATGCATATTTTGTTAAAAATATAAGTCTTGGAGAAATGTAACCTCCATTGTGGTTGTTTTAAATAACACGGGAGAGTAGAAAAATGTTTGTGTTCTATTTTGATATAATATTTTTGTTTCTAGCTTTAGTTACTTTACTTCGATTATACACTGTCAGTCAACATCTTTTTTATTTTCATTTTTTATCTACAAAGCATTTTTATATTTTTTAATTATTATCATGACTATAAGAAAAATAGGAATCTCTTGTAATACAGATACGGATATACTATTTTGCAATGGTGCAAGGGCCATTGTCTTTAATTAGGATTGACATACATACATTTTTGGACTCCTGTTTGATACTCTTTGCGGATGTAAAGCCGGTGCTAACATGGAATATCGAGTCAGGTTATTCAAAGATGTACTGTAGAAATACCACGAATCGTCCGGCTTTGAGGGATGGCACGTCTGTGTTATGAAAAACTGTCCTGAATTGTAACCACGATTTCACCGAGAAAGAACAACGTTTTTGTGATAAATATTATCTCTTTTCCGAGATACTACTCTATTTGAATACAGTCGTATTATAAAAATAAGTATCTTTATTTAACTAGGCTTTGGCTTTGAAAATAAATTAAATGTAAATAAAAAACTTACATTACTACTCACTAATTAGAGTACGACTAACGAACTTATATTTGAAGATTCATAAGTCGAAAATAAAATATTGTTTAAGAATAGTACGGGCCGGTAGTCACAAAGTGACTAAGACGCGAGAAAAATAAAAGAATAATAATAAACAGATAATGCATGAAGAATACAAGACGTTAAAAAAAAGAGACGTAGTTAATATCATTCTATGGTCTTCGCCCGACCCAGTGAGCCCATTTTGGCTGCAGAGAAGAAGTAGTGGAGCTCTTATAATTATTATAAATAATACAGCTACAATTATATAGGAAAACAAAAAAATGGGCCACTGAGTGATTTCCTTAATGGCAGTCTCGCTTAATTACTTCCGTGTTTATAATAAAAAAGCATTTTAAAAGCATCGTTTGTTTAATTTGTTACCATTATCTCAAAATGCTTTAATAAGGAAAAATAAGAATACAGCAACAATGGCCATTGTTTCTCCCAACAAAAAACGTTTATTCGTAACAAAATTTTGAATGCAGTCTCATTGCATTCAACAAACAATTTCCTTTGCGGCTCGGAAACGACAGACTTTTCTTTTATTTGTTTCAAATTAATTATAAACTTGTTAAAATATAAAAATATAATTGCAATTAAATTACTGAATACTAAATACTGAATTACTGGTAGTAGGTCTCTCATATGTGAGAGGCCATCTGGGTGGGTACCACCGCAGTGTTTATTTCTCCCGTAAAACAACAGTGTAAACGCACTGTTGTGTCTCGAGTTGAAGGGCATTGTAACCAGAGTAACTACTGGACATATTGAGACTTAACATCTTATGTCTCAGAATGGCGAGCGCAGTGGAATGCCAAGCATTGCTTTGTAATTCAAGGTGTTGTTTGGTTTTGCTACTATTCATGAGCGGTCGTATCGCTTATCATCAGGCGAACGGCATGCTCGTCTCGCCATTCATAGCAATAAAAAAAAATAAAAAAATGTCATATTTTTTGGTATGGAACGTTTAATAGTCACCATTTATGGTTAATAGATGCAATATTGTAGTAGAATTCTGAGTAGATTCTAGTGCCTTACTTATTTTGATGCATTCTGTATATATCTGTAATTAGCTTGCATATTTGTATAATCTTATTTTTACTGTTATTATTTTGTAAGTTTAGTGTGTAAGCTGCTGGTGTACCATAAAAAATAATTAAAAATACAATTATTAATATTTATCGGCTCATTTTCTATACACCCCGTCTTCACACCGTTTCTGCCACCAACATCTATATCTGTTCTTATTCACCCCTGGTTATCGTTGTGTATGAATATGTTAATACGAGTATACTACATGGCGTAACAGTAAAATCCCGAAATATAACTATAGAAACATTTTATCGCCTCATATGTACTCGTATATTTGCCACAAGAAGAGTTAACGGCCTGTAACGCATAGTTCGATTGAATGGCGAGTAAAACAATTCTCGGATAATTTTCTTGTTGAAAAAAAAAAAACCTTTTTTCCCATGGATAGATAAGTTAGATTTATCAAAAGATCTATTTGTTAGGGGAGTGGTCATCAAATAATATCCTGCTTAATTGATAAAAATCATATTCTGAACATATTAACTATGGGAAAAGGAAATAATTTTGGACGGAAAAGCATCAATTCATCCATCTTTCAGGCTATTCTGCTTAATAAAAGCCTCGTCCACTTCAACCAAGTGTAAAGGGATCCCGTGGCATAATTTTTTAATTAGTGACCTAAATTCCCCGAACGCATACACCCAAAATTCTTTACCCAAAAGGCTATTACGCCAAAATTCATGGGACGGGCAAATGGCGTTATTTTAGGCTCGTTTAAAAAACGAAACGTCATTAAAGTCCCTGTTGACTGTTATGAAAGGCTAAATAGTCGCACAAATTACACGAAACACGTTCCCTGTTGATTAACTTGCGAGGGAGGGGGGAGATAGGGGAGAGAGTGTAAAGAGGAGGTAGGAGTTGATCCGAACACTAATAAAATCAAATTGGGTTTTATCGATGCCGTTTTTACGTTAAACAAACAAGGTTTGAATGTGATGTAGTTTAGTAGATTTCAGAATGTAATATTTGGAGCGGAATCGTTGAACTAATTGGAATATCTGCGTGTGTGGCTAGTTGTCGAAATAACTTTGTTGAACTGTGACATTTAGACATTCATTTGGCGTTGGCGCATACTTTGCAAACTGTGATATATTCCGATGCACTTCTGATGATAAGTGCAATGCAGGCCAAGCAGAGTATTGACAGTCGAGAAACAATCTCTTACGAATTGACACAATTATGCCGGCCTATTCAAAACGGCCAAACAGCAGTGTAATGGCCTTTTGTGTTGCGGTTTGAAGGACATTGTAGCCAGTGTAACTACTGGACATAATGAGACAAAATACCTTATGTCATGGAATGACAAGTGCAGTGGAATGCCAAGGTGTTGTTTGGTTTTGCTGTGTTTGAGCGGTCGTATGGCTTACGTTACTTGCTTACTCGAATGGCATGCTCGTCTCACTATCTATCGCAATAAAAAAAAACGGATATTATTATTATTATTTATTGAAAATTCAAGTTACAGAGACTCATATACCCTGTGTACATCCGTTATTTTTGATTGCGATTATTAATCCCGGGACACGACTCACTTGCGTAGCTTAAGCTCGGATTCAATAATTTGTGCCCGATATGGCGATAGGTTCGCCCCCTATTGCATTGTGGAGCGAAACATACATGGCGAGTTATAGGTGTCCTGGCACCTGGGCCTACCCTTCTTGGTAAAAGACGCGAGTTTATGTACGTATATATATTATTTAATTTATGACAGCTTCCGTGGCGTAGTTCCTCCGATCCCCGAAACGAGACAAGTGTTTGTGCCACAAGTATATTTTGTTTCGAGTCTGAGTGATTGTGAGACCGAAAAGTTTATTATACTTCCTGATACCCCCCCCCCCCCCCCCCCCACACACACACACGACTCGATCTTAGTGTAGGGTGTAAGAGCGGCAATAATATATAGAAACATGACTTAGAGATTTTTTACTATTTTTGTGTTTAAGCAAGTGTTTACGTATTAAAAATGTAGGAAATAGCACTCATCGTATTGTGAATTAGTTTTATCGGACTAGTGCATTTTGTTATAAAATTAAAGCAGTGACATTTAGTGACAATATCTGCTCCGCTTACCACCCCGAGCAGTGTTCGTTCAACAGAAGCATAAAGTGTGAAGCTAGAAATAATATTTCAACGTATTATTTTAGACTCTGTATCAGCCCATATGCGTCCCACTGCAGGGCACGGGCCTACTCTACAATCGACAGTACGATTGAGAGTGGTTAGGCCATATAGTCCACCACGCTGGCCTAGTGCGGGTTGGCGAACTTACATACCATAGAAATTCTTATAAATCGATATGGTATGCAGGTTTCCTCACGATGTTTTCCTTCACTGTTTTAGTGCGTGGTGATTGACTATCAATACACACATGACTCCGAAAAGTCAGAAGTGTGCCCTAAGATTTGGACCCGCGACCACCATGAACATGTTGGCAGCCGCGTCTGGTCCGTTTACCAACCGGCCACCAAGCACTTTAGACTCGAAAAGGACATAAAAGTGTCATGCAAATTAATACAAAGAACATTACTTTGACATCAATTCTTTAGCAAAGCAATACCTCAGGCCAAAAACTAAATCTGTACAAAGGAAAAATGACGTATTCAAAACTAACCTTGTCAAGGTTACTTAATGTTTGAACTTGACACATTTACACAGAAAACTTTGTCTCAAGTCCACATTACGGATTAACACGGTCACTAAAGTTATACAATTTTATCACGAAATCCACAATTGTTAAATGTGGCTACAAAAGTAATTTTGTTTGTGTGTTGTTATTTTTGACTCCGTAACCTTTATATTTACTACACTAATAACCGGACCCAGTTTTGCTCGTGATTATTATTGTTTTACCTCTACACCTCGCATATATTAGTATGTATGTATGTAGTATATTAATTATGTATGTAGGTATTATATATTTACGTGTATGTATTTATAGTATGTATAGACGTATTTAAGTAGTTATTATATTATTTTTTGTTTGTCTGTAAATGTTACATCTGTTTATTTTTTTATCTCTCAATCTCTCTTCTTTTACTTTTAAGACTTTTCTACCCCCGTTTTCCTACTCCATTCACTCCAGTCCATCCAAAGGTTGTCTGGAAGATATTGCCGACTGTGATAAGACCGCCAATTATACTGTAAATAAAGGCAATTTTTTTTTTGTTGTGCATATATATTTATTTATTTATTTCAAATTGTGTTGTACAATAAAGTGTAATAAAATAAATATTATGAAACCATTCCACGATTAATCCAAACCCTCAACAATCTAATTATTTAGTCGCACGAGAGTATTTTGCTACATTGTGACATTTCCATTAAAATGAATTTAAATCTTATAGAGTGAATATAAAAAATATATGAAACATTAGAAATCAACAACCATTGCGAAGAGAAGTTCCGTGTCTGTCTGTCTGTCTGTCTGTCTGTCTGTCTGATAGCAAGCGATAGATTGAAAAAAAACCACTCGCCTCATGAATAGCTTCGGAAGAACATACTAAAATAACATTAAACCTTTAAATTATTTATTATCACTCACATTTCATAATAACATATCAAATGAAATTACCAAAATTCACGTACGAAACGTGAACCTATCCTAGGAAAAATAGCCTAAAAGCTGGTACCATGCTGGTACATAATTTTATTACATATATATTTTATCTACACCCTTCTTTTGTTTGAGCGCTTGCCATGGAAACGGTCTAAATACAATGTCTAAATAAGTCAATTCTCCGGTATAGGGACTTTTCCTTTGTATTGAAAATTATATAATAAGAAACTCCTTGGTAAGTTTTCCTGCGACAAAATATATGCCCAATCAGCGTTTTGTGAGTAAACCATTTTCTATTCTTTACTTGATGAAATTGTGACTCGGCGATTTTCGATTGCGGACCTGTGGAACTCTCCGGTTGGCTTGTTACGTTGCGTAAGTCGGTTTTGACAGTTTGTGGATTCTGGTAAATAGCGCTGAATAGTTCAAGTTCAACTATGATTTGATTATCTTTGCTTTCATCCAGACAGTTTATACATTGTTATATGTATACCTACTTATATTTACAGCGATTGATTCCATCTGACTTTCCCTTGTTACACTTTGACTATATGCTTGTATACATAAACTCACATGTTTTTTCTTAGAAGGGATAGGCAGAGGTGCCAGAATACCCACATTTCGCCTTGTATGTTCCTTTACATTAATGGTGGCGAGCCTATCGCCATATCACTTAAATAAATGTAAGTGACCATTATAAAAATATAGAGCTATGTTGTTGGCCGTTAACTCATTTAGGTACACACATAGTAGTATGATAAAATAAAAATATCGGCTTACACAATTTTACTATGTGTTCGCAAAGTTTCGAGTCTAAACATTTTGGCACGCCCACCGCTTGGTTTTTACGGAAAAATTAGCCAGACAACATTCAAGTTTATTGTCCAGTGTCCATCTCCGGAACTCAACGGTAAGGCGAACATCTACCCCCCCCCCTTTTCCGCCCCCTCATTCCTCCCCTATCATCTCCCCGAGTAGAAACTTGACGCTCAAGGGTTTTTGGCGACAACAGATTATAATACTTATTTTTTATCTTTTTCAAGCGAGCATTTTACGTTTTGTGGATTTATGAAAAACAAAAGTTGTTTAGAGTTCCACTTAGCGTAGCCAGGTGACATTTTGTATAATTCTGGATTAGGGTTTTTGAAGCAGTAATCTTATTTGGTTTTATGTTTGTAAGATTAATTTGGTAGCATTATTTATATTATGCTAAAAAATTTAATTATATTTAATCTATTTTCTAGATAAAACCAATTTCCAGATATAGAATACATTTTTAAAATCAGATTGAATATGCCGTAAATTGAAAAAAAAAACGAAAGGCCAGGCTTACGAATGAACCAATATTATTTTGTCCATGTAATTAAGCATGTAAAAATTTAAACCAAGGAAATGTTATAAAATTCAAAGGACATTATGCTAGGTAAACGAACTTTAATCTCACAACATTAAAGTTTTATTTTCCAACTAAATAGAGAATAATAAAAATGTTTATGACGTCATAAAGCAGCATCTGAGGTACTGAGGGTCCCGGGGGATGTTCAACCCTAAATATAAAATGGAATGAACTTAAATCCACCATAAATAAGATATTGTAAACCGTATTTAACTTGGTAATGGAAAATCCTAAAATCTCTGTACTATACACGCGTTTTAATATCCTTAAGACTGTTATAATGACGTCAGCCATTGACACAAATAAATAGATAAGGCAGAAAGCGCGTAAAGTGTTCCGACGTAGCTGGTGCGCGCGCTCCAGTACATCTCTATTGGAGCATTATTGAGATTAGTCGTCGCACGCAACGATTTTGAAAATACTTGCTTGTATTATGACAGAAAGAGGTAGCACTAATACCAAGTTTATATCGGTTTCAAATGTGAAAAGTTTAGTCCCTGTACCTACATAATTATTATGTCCGATATCAACCAATCCAGCATAAGTTTGGACCTTAAGGTTTACCATATCTCGCCATCTGTCTGTATCTGTATCTGTATCAGCCCATATACGTCCCACTGCAGGGCACGGGCCTACTCTACAATCGACAGTACGATTGACAGTGGTTAGGCCATATAGTCCACCACGCTGGCCTAGTGCGTGTTGGCAGACGTACATACCATAGTTTTTTTTATTAATCGCTATGGTATGCAGGTTTCCTCACGATGTTTTCCTTCACCGTTTTAGTGCGTGGTGATTGACTATCAATACACACATGACTCCGAAAAGTCAGAGGTGTGCCCTGGGATTTGAACCCGGGACCACCGTGAACATGTTGGCAGCCGCGTCTGGTCCGTTTACCAACAGGCCACCACGCACTTACACAGGCCACCACGCACTTATCTCTCACTTTATTTAGATTTCACGTCACTTTTTATTTGGTGCATTTTGTTCACTTTTATACAGCATGTCCCATAAATTAACTTCAAGCCAAAATCGGGTGATAGGGCAGGTAGTGGATTACCTCAGAAAAGTCAGGACAAAAAACTGTCAGGTAAAGCACCTGCTCGTGTATCGAACCTATTTTATAAAAACACACATTATTAAATTAACACCACACGACTAAAATCCCGACGCTCTAAAACTGTAAAAAGAGAATAAAATTCGTTCGCATATTTCCAGTCTCAGTTAGACGTTTATGATGAGCCGAATATCGTTTTTGCTTAAATTTTATTGAAAATGGTTACGTTTGAGAGAATAGCACGCGATTCGTATGTAAAGTGTCTGAAACCTAAAATAGATCCCTTTGCAGTGGAATAGCTATTGGTAAAGAATATAAAAGTATTTTTGCTTAGTATTGACGTAGCAATACTCCCTAAGTCCTTAATGACAAACAAAACTTATGAATAGCATAAAGTCACTTTCTATCCCAGAAGGGGTAAGCTGAGGTTACTCTAGTGTCACCCACGGATTCCCGAACTTTTTTCAGTAACAGTGTGGGCGAGACCATAACCACGCCGGGAACGAATTGCAGTCCTGAGGAAACGCATGAGATTTTTTCAAACCAACAATTCTATTTGATTACCTAACCTGGGAATTTAACCTTCACAGAGCTAAAAGGCAAATGAAAGGACTTGTAAGAAACTATTAAATAATATTAAACTACGATTTTCATTACCTACCACCTATTCCTTTATGAAGCTATCGTATCAAACAGAGAAACCCAACACTGTCGGTTAAATCATCCCACATATTATACACATACAACATTCAACAGCGAATTCAAACTTGAGAAAGGAAAAACAACCATCTAGGTATCTTTATCCTACATTACAAGTCAGTAACTTTGTAATCATAAACACTCATATAACAGGAATAATTGTATATCAAATTGCTGGAATACAAAGTGTGAAACATAAGACGATAGTGTAGAATTTATGTGACTTCCGTGAATCTCACCGACCACGCGGAAAACCGTAGAATATTTAGTTTTCCACGGAAAATGGTTGTGACACAGTGATACAAGCTCTGTCAAACCGAAATTTCCATTAAGTTATTTTTAATGCTTGTTTTCGCACGGTTAAACAACTACATTACATATGGAAGTAGCTGTGAGACTGCCCAAGACATTAAATAACTACCATATTGATATTGCCTTTTCCGTTATTTTTACAGAGCTCAATATCCCAAGATTTAAGAGACATGTCACATGTGAGCCGGCAAACATACAGTTTAAGATTTACAGATCAAAGAACACGCAAAATGGGACAAGTCTACAACTACAACAATAAATTATGCATCCTTAATGACTCTGTGTACGAAAACAAGAGAACCTCATTCAGGGAAATGAGATCACTGTTAATTAAACGGAATTATAATATCTCAGTACGTTTTGCAGCATCAAACGTTGTTTACTCGAGTAAATATCTAGTACGAGATCTAGTGCTGCTCTGTGCTGAGAATTAATTTAATTTCAATGATGTTATGCTGCATGACGCTACATCTCAATTGAACGTAATCACATGATAATCTTTTACTTACTTACTTAGTGAATGATAAGTTTCATAAAGAATAGTTTTGATTAGTATTATTTAGAAGTGGAAAACTTTTATCTCATACGTAGGCGTCGAATATCAGAACGTTCGAAATTCGTGTCGGAGTATAAAATAACCCTCCAGGGTCTTCTTGTCCACACTTGAGAATTTTAATAATCGTAAGCCCAAAATTATTGTTACATTACTGATTAATTTACTTAATTAATAACTGGATGGACTTCAATAAATATCGAGTGGATTCACAGGATGTCCTTATATCATTATCTTTCCACACAAATACATACATTAATAAAGTCACACTTTTTTCCCAGAATGGGTTGGCAGAGGTGTTGGTAGTTAATACACACACGTTTTGCCATGTGTGTTCCGTCCCATGATGTGATATCACCTATCGGCGAGCATATCGCTATATCACAGGCTGCAGGCAAATTCCTGACTGATAAAGAATTGAAAAATCCAAATCCACTATCACTACACCCAACCCCAAGACCTCAGTTTTATAATCATACCATAGTACAATTAAGCCACCGAGGCAATCTATTTTCCATCTAAGAAGGTGAAACGAAATACTATCAGTCAATTGCAACAAAACACTCAAATCAAATACACGATATAAACTCTCTTGAAGAAGACGCGATACGTATCACTTTAAAACTGAGTTAATAAAACCTGAGACAAACCCAAAACAACAAATAACATTTACATTGCAAACAGAATTCAACATATTGTTTCATTTCAACGTAAAATGTTAAATAAATCCACGAAACATCTCACATAAATTCAGTTTCAATGTGAGGACAAAATATAAACGTTGAGAGCTCGTGCCGACGTGTCCCGGGGTAGGACACTTGCAATGAAATATGCAGAGGAGCTCCGTGTCTAGAGTTGTAGTATAGAACTCACAGATGTCGCTCTGGGCCAGCCCGCAACTAGCCACCGTGAAACGAGCTAAAACCGCGTCCAGATTTGCGTTATTGTATTGTGGATTTGTATTACATGCCTTACTGATGTTTGGAACGGGACTTTGGTGACAGCGTACAACAAGCTTTGTACACGGTTGTTTTATTCATTTGTCCTTAATGTTGACAATGGTTTTTGCTTTCGTATGTAATTTGCGTTTCAGTAGCATCTAGGTTTTTAAGGTTTACCAATAGATCCCGCTTTTTCAAGAAGCCAAAAAACACTTACCTAATTAAAACCACTAAGAAACATATACCCGAACAGTCTCGAAAACCGGCGACGCGAACCAATTGCATCGGGAACGTGGAACAACCAAACCATAGATACATTTGCAGGCATAAAGTTGGCTGTCCGTTTGAGGCGCGATGAATTCAAGTGGTGATTACCGCCACAATATATTTTTTAATCATCTATTCTTTCTCAGCCTTTTTTTATTGCTGTGAATGGCAAGACAAGCATGCCATTTGCCTGACGGTAAGCGATACAACCGCTCATACACAGTAGCAATACCAAACAGCACCATGAATTACAAAGCAATGCTTGGCATTCCACTGCGCTCGCCATCCTGATACATAAGATGTTAAGTCCCAATATGTCTAGTAGTTACTCTGGCTATAATGTCCTTCAATCCGAAATACAACAGCGGGAGATAGAGACATATAGCCTGAAACAATATTCTCAATTGTACCCACAAGCCTAGTCACACATTACAGAGCGCTACGTGTATAGATTATTGTATGCTATATTCTTATTCAAAAGGCATAGTAACTGCCTATTGGATTGACTGTGGTGGTAATATCAACAGCCAAGTTTACTTCACTACCGTAAGCCCTTTCTGGTTTTATTGTGACAATAGTTGTTAAGATTCGCTGGGAAACGACTTTTTTATTATCCTAACATGGTATAATTTTATGACGTTTATAACGCTTTGCTATAAAGGTGATGTCGAGTGGTGTTACGTGAGCTGAAAATGTCACACATGTTTCGGAAATATGTTGAAAGGAATTGTAAATGGCATTTAAGTTAATGTTGAACTGAAATATCATATTTGTTTTAGAGATATTTGGCTTAGGTTGGTTCTTCACAATGGCTATACTTAATCGTTTAATTAAACTTTGATTTATGAAGAACCTAAAATAATTAAGAACCTAGTCATAAACAAATAGATAATTTATAATGATGTATATATTTTCGGACACCATAAAACACGCTTGGCAAATAGTACAATAAAATCCTCATATAATAATAACACCCAACAGTTACATACATAGTCCTGACACCACATTAAGATCAAGTCTTCTGTCGTAGGTTTCAAGAACTACGAGAGACTTTTCGATCTCACAAAGACCCAGACCCGGAAGAAATATTTGTGGGTCGCACAAACATTTCTCTCGGTGTGGGGATTGAACCCGGCCCCTCGTTTCACAGGCGGCATCTAACTGACTGCGCCACGGAGGCTGTCTGTATATTTTTCCGAAGTAAATTCCTTCACTCTATTCATCTTCAAAAGGTAGACATTCCACAATTAATTGTTGTGAACATAATTTAATAAGCGCACTTTAATTTAATATGCTCCAAGCAAATCCAACTCAAAGCAGAACGGAAAGCGACACGGACTTTACGAGCGCATGCCAAACAAAAGGACAATGTTCGATAATACGGAACCAATAAATCAAGAGAGCATTTGCTTATTGAACAGAATTGCCGGTAGCGAATGCAACACAAAGGGCGTCGTGTTTGGTACAAGAACAATTCGTATTGGTGAATATTTCGCCTAATTAAGGTTGTAAGAGCTGTATGCGTATTGTACGTGCATTGTCAATTACAATATGGTACTGGATATAAACGAGGTCAACTGAAATCAAGTATGGATCGTATATGATCTTTTGGCGTTCGAATGCATTATTGTAAAAATATTAGGACTAGTTTATCTCTCTTCACAATTATTATATTGCAGATATTAATACTATTAGGTTACGAGAATAAATGTGTCAGATGTCGGATGTCGGAAACAAAACCTTGTGTTAATTAGCCAGACCGGTGATAACGTCACCGGTCTATATTCGTTTATTTATTAATTACTACTATCACGACACGTTATAATTAACTGATTAACAATTTATCCAAGTATCTTCGACAACTCGTTACTTTTATAGTAAACACGCGTATGCCAATGTTTCACTGCCGACTGCTGGGTCTTGAATGCCCTGACTACGGTCCGGAGACGGTTTATATTGCAAACTGTCATGCTCCCACCCTTACTCTGACTGTGGGTAGTAAAATAGAACCACAACCGGGTTTTATTTAATAAAATTACTTCTACAACAATCCGTAGATTCCTAAGGGCCGATTTATAATTATTTAAAATTTGGGCTTTACATAAGAACACCCCGACAAATGCTTCTTGTTTATATTAGGAGACATATCTTAAGCAATGCGTTTTATAGATATATTTAAATGTTATTTGTAGTTCCAAATTCCGCCATACACTAATAGAAAATATATGAATTTTATCTTGGTAACATAGCGTGTTGTGAAGTTATCATACATATATAGGGTCTATTTTGTTGTCTGTGTGTCTACTTTATTCAAATGATATTAAAGAGCATAATTATAGAAATAGTTTAAGTTAAATATTTTGCTTGATTTGTCTAGCCCTGTATCCAGTAATTTGCTTGTTGTTTATATAATAATAATTAATAAGCTTATTCTATGTACCTACTGAGAATTAATAATAACTACATTTCGTTACTAGTATATTGTTCGTCCAAAAATAAGAGCATTCATATATTTCTTTGTCTTTCATATTATTCATACTACGTGTCTGATTTCTTAGTAAAAGAAAAACACTAGCCTGTTTTTTTTAATTCTTATTCTTATTTTATTGTCCCCTCTTCAATATCGTAGTATTATGCACCACAATTAGATAATAACAGTAACTCTAATACCAAAAGCGCCTGAATAAATAATGCCTGTTTTTTCTAAACTAGCTTTCAAAAAACACTTACAATATTTCTGTTGCTATCTTATGAGCTGTGACGTTTTGGACACTTTTGATTAATCACTACATAGTATAAAACAAAGTCGCTTTCTCTGTCCCTATGTCCCTTTGTATGCTTAAATCTTTAAAACAACGCAACGGATTTTGATGCGGTTTTAATAGATAGAGTGATTTAAGAGGAAGGTTTATTTGTATAATACGTACATATTATTGTACAGAAGTCTATTTGTACCCGGGCGAAGCTGGGCCAGGCCGCTAATTTCGAATAAACGTCACTCAGTATACATAAGATAATACTCGTAAAGCAAGAGTACATTTGCAAATCATTATTCAACAACCAACAGAATATTCCATTAATTCAATACCTCATCCATCCATATACACCCACTCTGTTACGAAGAATAACCACATATCTGATATTTACCAGCACTTATGGCAAGTTTTCTTGCAACAAACTTGCGGTAAGCGGAACGTCTCTCCAGCCATGCGGTAGTTTTTAATTTAATTAATAAGAGCTGCGAACACCAGCAAACTTTACTGCACATATTTTCGTTTTATACAGATTTTGTGTATGGATGTTGGGGATACTGTGTTCATCATGAATGTAGATAGAGGAGTGGCGTATATTTTGAGGAAGGGATAATTAAAAAATGTTTTGTACTTTTAGCTATATTTTTGGTTGCATTGTCTCTGTAGTCACTAAAACTACCACCCGAGTTCGTTTTTGGTCGCATTCTGAATATACATTGTATGATAGACCTACGACCGGTAAAATGCAAATATGTAATTATATACAATGGTAAATCACAACGCACTACAACTATAAAGGAAAACATCCTGAGGAAATCTGAAATAGCGATTGTATGAATTTCTATGGTATGGACATTCCGCCAACCTGCAATAGAACAGCGTGGTGGACTATATGGCCTAACTACTCGTACTCTCGACTGTGGAGAAGGCCCGTGACCTTTAGTGGGACGTATATGGGCTGATATAGTACAGTACACTAATGGTAAACTACCAAGACTGGCTTAGTAATTAACATTACGGACTTGGTTATATTAATTATTTGCTTACTGAAAGTTTTGTCATGATCATGCGATTGTTGAACACTGCTCAACTGGGGTTGGGACAGTGATCGACAAGAATAAAGCTAAGGTATAGATTAGATGACTTATTTATATCCGTTTTCAAAAACTTTAACGTCAATATTACTACAATACTTGGCTACAATTTAAACTTTCAATAAAATTGAAGCTAGAAATATGTCCGGCCGTCACATTCTCCGTATGTTCCCCACTCTATCACATTCATAGTATTGAATTTACATATAGAATACTTTTTATCCCGATATATGGAGCAGTTTCCCGCGTGCAAGATTTCTCGTGCACTTAAATTGACAGGTACAAATTACATGCAGCGAATGGCGAAAGAATCGATTTTGAGTTCGATAAAGCTAATCGAAAATTTACGGAACTAAATAACACCGCAAAGACAGTAAGTAGAAATAAACACGATTAACTAAATTAATACTAATTAAGTTCCATTTACACTGTGAGAATGTCTCGCCATATCGCATATGCAAATTATCAGAAGGATTTAAAAAAGATTGCGTCGTGTTATCACTTGTTATACATGGTAATCGTATGGCGGTTATGTCATGCGATAATGGCATACGATTCTCGCTACGAGAAACTTTCCCCTTGTAGATGATGTTATATAGTCTTAGAACCACGCATGATACGAAAGACTTTTCAAATATCCAAACGCGCAGACGAAGGTTCTTTTAAATATTTGGGTTAATTTCACAGCCGAACCCTACCATTATGGAATCAGTCATCATAAAAGGATTAGGTACTTGAACAGCGGTAATTTCAGGGTGGTGGGAACATGAAGTTTTTACACTACATTACGAATCAATCAAAGTACTATGAAATTCTTTCATATTACATGTCAATTTCGAAATCCATCTTTAATTAAAAAATGGTGTCTTAAAGTAATATATCTATTATCTACGAAGAAGTTGCATTGTGTTTTAAGTCACTAAAACTACCACCCGACGTGTTCGGTAGCAGTTTTGATATACCCTGTATGATAACAAGTTGATGCAAGTTGTGATCGCCTTCAAAGGGTGTTACTCTTAATTTATTTATTGTGTATTTTATTAGTCTAAGTTCTATTGTAACAACCACTGGCTGTCCTAAATAAATAAATAAATAACCTAGTCATTTTTTATCACCATTCTCTACAAATGTGCTTGAATTAATTTTCCTCCTTTTGTGTCTCTATAATATTTTAATATGTGCCCATCGAACTTACTCACAGCGACGTCATCAAATCTTCAACTAAAGGACAATAGGTCAACTGAACTTCCTGATAATTTTCCAAGTTTGATGTTACATGAGAAATGTTTCGGAATCCACGTCACCACACACAGTATAACTTTTCAATGCTCGTAGATTACAGCCAGCAATGTACTCGTAAATCTATAGTATGTTTCGTTCCCCAATGGGCATTTGATTGCAACAGAATTGAGGAGCAAAGAGAAAAAAACGGCTTATACGTTAAACCTCTGCAATTTACTACCGATGCTGTTTTATTGTATTTTATTTGAGTTTGTTTAAACAAACTGCCTCGGGGATGCAGTGTACTACGGTACGATTACAACGCTGAGGTTTCGGGTTCGAATACCGAGTCGGGCAAAATCATATTGGCTTATTTATTAATTACCAGCGTGGAGTCAGCAATTTGTACTCTATGGCGCTAGGCCCGCCCCCATTTAAATTGTGGGACGGAATACACAAGGCAAATGTGAATTTTTGCACCTCTGCCTCCCCCTTTTGATAAAAAAGCGTGATGTAATTGCGTGAAACTAAGTGTTAAAAGTTGACAATTATAAGAACGACTAAAGAATTCAACGCATAAAACCTAAATATGTTTAAAATCTCCACGTATTTAAGTAATATAAAATATCGGAAACCAAATAAATGAATAATAAAAATATTTTGATAATTAATTCCAGCACTCAGTACCGTGTTTTGTTTTAAAATACAGTTTACAAATAATGTTCCGTTTCAATAAATTTGTTCATGCATACTTAATGATAATTTAATTTCAATTATTACAATGATTTTTTTATTATTATTGTGGCCCGACATAGTGGCGGCATTGCACCTGCTGGTAAGCGCAAATGCCGCCCAGGCAGAGTATCCATTGGCATCGGATGGCAGTCCCATGCCAATGGAAACAATTATGCCGGCCTGCTAAGGTGCCTCTTCACACCACGGCGGAAGGACCCAGGATTGTAGGAAGGAGGGAACACGTGAGATGGCAAACAATTCCACAGCCTGACGGTGCGGCACAAAAAAGAATTAGAGAACCGTTTGGTTCGCGCCGGGATGGTTTGGACCGACAAGCTGTGGCTTCGCAAGCCAGCCCGCATAATAATCATAACATCATAACCCGGCAGACTATTTATTGTAATGAAATTCCGCGGATGAGGGGCAATCTACTCGCTTTTTAACATTTGTTGTGATTTGTTTTACGAATGGACAGAAACGATAAATTATTTGGCTTATATCTACCGTTGTATTTTTACGAAAAGAATTTACAAAATGATACATGCATGTTAAAGTGTTGGGTTGTTAATTGGCAAACATGAATTTAATAATTAAATTATATATTTAATTGTTGTGAATTTGTATGAATGAATATTGATAGAAATATTTGAAATATAAATCGTATAATGGCATTCCGTTTGGGTTTGGAGTAATCTCTTGTAAGTAAATAAGGAGCTTCCTATCAATTATACTGTTAAGAGGCGGTTTATAAGGACAGTAATATTAGCAGAAAAGCACTTAATTCAATTATTTATCGGGACCATTTAACTATTAAATACGGCTTGTAAAAATATTTTACATCGGGGCATGTAATTTACAAACTATACACAAAACTTCGTTCTAAAATGTAGTTCCGAAAACAAATATTGACTTTTAAAAAACCTTACAGAAATAGGTTAATCTGGTGGTAAGCTTTTCATATGTGAGAGGCCGCCTGTGTAGATACCATCGAAATGTTTATTTCTCCCCCAAACAACAGTGTAAATGAACTGTCGTATTCCGTTTGAAGGACATTGTAGCTAGAGTCACTACTAGACACAATGAGAGTCAACATCTTATGTCTCAGGATGGTGACCGCAGTAGAATGCCATGCATTGCTTTGTAATTCATGGCGTCCGATTTGTTTTGCTCCTGTCTATAAGCGGTCGCTTACCATCCTGCGAATGGCATGCTGGTCTCGCCATTAATCGCAATAAAAATATTCCGCAATACTGCAAACTAAGATAGCCTACGTGGAACAGCCAATTTTGTTTCAAGTTAATCAAAAGCAGAAATCTTGAAGTATCAAAATACATTATGCAGATTGCAAGCACACAGCTTGTGCAGCCTGATCGCTGTCATGGCGGGAACTTTACTTGTATATATGCTTTGATATTAAAGTTAAACAATTAATTTATGATGTCAACTAGTGAATGTATGGGCTGTTTATTGTGTTCTAAGTCCAAGTGGAGGAAACTTTTGTAAGAATTATTCAGCTTCAGATTTTTCTGACGGTAGTTAATTTGAGAACTATATTCGCCTCTCGTCAACGAATATCACAAGACTTACTGTCTGTATTAGGCCGGAAATATACTACTGAAACGCCACGCAACCCGACCCGACGCGACACGTGTTGAATCAAATCAAATTGTAGTATTTTCTATGACAGGACTACTCTACGAACATACAACGCTACGTTGCGTGGCGTGTTTATAGTATATTTCCACCCTTATTTATATACACTCACGTCTTTTTTCAGAGGGGCAGGCAGAGGTGCTAACAGAATACCCATATTTCATGTATATTTCCTCCCACAATGAGATAGGGTGAGGGCCTATCGCCATATCGAGAACAAATTCCTGACTCCGGGCTTATAATGAATAGAAATCCAATATCACTTTGTCCAACCCGGGATTTGAGTTCTCTGCTTTGTAATAGTACCGTAATACAACTACGCCACCGAGGAAATGCATTATTTAAACTTTAACGTTATAATATAAATTATCCTGTGCCTTTCTTTAGATTTGATTACAATTAAGCTTATAATTCTCTAAAATAAATTGAAAGATACAAAGGATTTGTAAACCTACTCAAATACAAAGTCAAAGTACTACATTACCATTACTCAATAGAAGCATATTAAATAAAAAGACTGTAGCAATATTTGCATCATGAAATAATGCAGCACGACTCAAAGTTGCTTACCGTAATGCAAAATATCTCGCATGAATTGCTTCCTTTATGCGATTGTGTCCCAAAAACCGCTGCACCGCGCGCTGAATATAAGAATATTTTATTTCGCAGCGGTATAGAATGCAACAATGTTTTCTATTTTCCAAACGTGTAATGAAATTGTTGTGTACTTTATGCCATATCATTGTGCAAATATTGAGAGCGGAGTGGTGTTAAAAGCATTCCGTTGGAGATTTCATTTTTGTTTTGTTATAAAACGTTTTAATAAAAGCTCTATTGACATTCCGAGTTAAGTTTTCATTACCGGTGCATAGTTTTTAAATATTTTGTGAAGTTAAGTATTAGATTACATATGTTTTAGTGGGCGATAGAAAGTATTTGGATCGGAGGTAAAATATTGAGTATATTTCACACCTGACTCTTCTTTATCCTTACATGATGGCCGTTGGAGCCGAAAGTGTCTCGAATGGAGGCCTCGTACAGGTAGGCGAAGTATTGGACGCCCATCTACAAGGTAGACGGATGATCTGTTTAAAGTTGCAGGAAGTTGCTGGATGCAGGCCGCATCCAGCAGATCGATATGAGATCTTTGGGGGAGGCGTATTCAGCAGTGAACTTCCTGTGGATAAAGGGAGAGAGAGAGAGAATGAAGGTGAAATTGAAAAAAATGCCGGGCCTGACGACCCGAAAGAAATATCTGTGAGCCGCACAAACATTTCACTTGGTGCGGGGATCGAACCCGCGGCCTCTCGTTTTACAGGTAGCATGTAACCGACTGCGCCACGGATGCTGTCCAAAAGTGAGAAAATTCTATATTTTCCAAACAAAAATTCTTCGTCAATGTAAGTGAAACCTTGTAATTAACCCGAGGATTAAATAGAGCACAGCCCATACACGTAACGAATTCACCAAAATGGTAACAATGACCAAAACAATTATTTGTGCAACAAAAAACAGATTTGTATTAAAACCTTTGTACAAATATTTGTGCAACTGTGTTTGTAACATAGCTGTTAGGTGGGATTGAGTTAAAATCGAATACTCGACTCCGACCCGGCAGACTATTTATTGTAATGAAATTCCGCGGATGAGGGGCAATCTACTCGCTTTTTAACATTTGTTGTGATTTGTTTTACGAATGGACAGAAACGATAAATTATTTGGCTTATATCTACTGTTGTATTTTTACGAAAAGAAATTACAAATTGTTGACTGATTTACACTTTATGATAGAAAGACGGTAAAGAAATTGAGGTAATCAACTATTATTATCTCACAGAAAACTGACTTGACATATCAGCTTCAAAAAAGACAATGAACCTTCATAACCCCACCCATACACCTTCGTAATGAGATTATTTCCCCGTACAAAAAATGTAGAAATAATCATAATTTCAGTTAAAAACTAGACAGCCATTAGAATTCAAGGCACAGCTGGACCTAGGTATGCATTATTAGATCTGGAGGCAGGCTGACGACCGTCACTTATTATGCATACTGTGTCCCAGGACAGGAGCCGGCTGATTGCGAACGAGAAATGTGTTAACTTCGCTGATGTGAAAAGTGGTTAGGTACAAGGACATGTGACAAAAATACTGTAAAAAATGAGTGACGTTTAAGTTATCTACGTCTCCAAAACGGTTAACGTAACGATGCAAGTCATCACTATTGTTTTCTTATTTATTTTTAAAAAACATTTAAAAAACTCACCATAAAAAATCAAATATTATTTATGTAAGTACCTAAACTAGTAAACGTGCTGACAATACAGAATAATCACAATATATAGAGAAACAAAAAACCGAAACAAGCGAAAATAAATTAAACACAATCTATGTAGAAAGACGTGAATGGTTTTATAAGTATAATTATAAACTAAGAAAACCAAATCCAGCTTCAAGAATAACCAAAACAAAAGATGCAAACATCAGCGATTTAACACTGTGAAATTTCCACAAAAATTGGCCAGATTAAGCGAACTCTGACACCAACCGGAACAAAGCGACCCGACGTGAAAGAAGATAAAGCGATGTGACCGACTCGGAAAAATGATCCTCCCACTGTAGACTGCACATTTCAAAGTAATTATAGCAGAACGTGGCGATATTTGACTTCTGGACGTATCTTCACGCTTATAGAAGTTATTTGGTATGATGAACTATTAATAAAATATTCGTATGCCACTTGTAGTAACTAATGTTATTTCTCGATATATTTTTTTAATTATTTAAAATACTTTGAGACTATTATTAAGACCATGTCAGTTCATAGGGTATACACGTTTATATCACCTATATATTTAAGCTCTAATAACTGTATTCATGAATATTAGAAGAGGCTCGTATTAAGCAGTGGGAAGTTTGTGCTTCCCACATTGCTTGACTTTTAATAAATGGCATTACTTGAAATAAAATATTTATAATAATCTCTCAATATAGAGTTGCAATACCATTTAGGAAGCAATTAGCCCCATCAGCTCGGAGTCAGGAATTCGTGCCCGATATGGCGATAGGCTCGCCCCCTATCACATGGTGGGACGGAACATACTGGCGAAATGTGGGTGCCCCGACACCTCTGCCTACCCCTTCTGGGAAAAAGGCGTGAGTTTATGTATGTAGCCCCATTTCTGGCTTATTCCCAAAGTGATATTATAATTTGGGTTATGAAATGCATTGATATAATTAGGAGCTGGGAAAACACTTCTAAAATACGTATAAGATGAAAAGAAAAAAGACAAGGTTGTATGAAATTGTAACTTTACGTCCTCATTATAATATAAAAATTCAAAATTCGTTAAATATGAAACGAAACTTTTAAAAATGTACCGTATTTCAGCGTCTCCGTAGTGGTTGCGAGCAAAGCCTTTCACACTAACCTATTTAAAAGTAGCTTAAGAAGCTTACTGCAAAAGAGGTTAAGTGCACTACCATATCCAGCCGAGTTATAAGAGCTCATGCGTCGTGCTGTCAACACCTCACATCTTACTACTGATTCGGTCGTGTTTTGATTCAATCGTTCAGTTCCCTGTTATAAATAATTCTTCAAGATTTTTCTAAAAACTGTATTTTTTTAAATTGCAATCAATGGTGAGACGAGCATGCCATTCGCCTGATGGCAAGCAATACGACCGTTCATGGACAGCAGTAAAACGAAACACCATGAATTACAAAGCAATGCTTGTCATTCCACTGCGCTCGCCATCATGAGACATAGGAAGTGAAGTCCCAATATGTCGAGTAGTTACTCTAGCTACAATGTCCTCCAAATCAAAACACAACAGTGCATTTACACTGAAGAATTAGACGTTGACATGGTGATACGTACCCAGGCGGCCTCTCATATATGAGAAGCCTACTACTAGTAATAGTAAAATAATAAATAACAATTAGTGTTTTTTTTATAAAACTATGACAATCTTATAAAAAAAAAACGAAATGCGGCGCACAACAGATAATTATTATGAAGGCTTGCCAACCATCTAGAATATTCTAAGGATCCAAACACCCTACCATAAACTTCTGACTCGAGAGTCAGTTGAGGATTTATAATATTAATATTTATTTTTATATTCAATTTTATGCTAGGATGTCCTGTGTAGGAAAATGTAGTCCTTCATTTTATCCTTTATATTGAAGTATTTCATAGAAATATCGTTATATAAATGCATATTTCCAAGTAAATATTACAGAGGATCCATACATTTTGTAGAAATACTCGTAATAAACTAGAAATACGTTCCCCGTAATATTTGTAATTTCATCGTAACATTTCTATAGAAATGTATTACTACACTGTAATTGGCATTTGAAATAAAATTGGGTATACTTCACTTCAATGCTGTATTTCATTTTCAAAAGAATTTTATTTAGAGAAAATGAAGCAAAATTAATTAACGCTTTTATCGTGAATAGATGTAGTAACTTAATCAATATCGAATATTATAAGTAATATTTCTATGAAAAAATCAGTTATGATATAACAGTGTTTAGCAGACCATGAATCAATTTAATTTTTAAATGAAGAAAATGTTTGTGTATCCCATAAATAATTGCTTAAAGTCTCACCATTGTAAATCCTAAAATTAGGTGACGCTAAAATCAGTGAAGTGACTTCGCCAATATAAAAAACAAATATATCATTCAATAATACAAATAAAATAAACACTAAGCAAACAGTCGTGATACACTTATGTGTTTGTGATACCGAAAAGTCTCTCATAGTTTCTGATACCCACAAGACTCGATCTAAGTGTGGGATCGTAACTGTTGGGCGTATTTATTTATCATTTATAATCATCGCAAATGAAACGCTCACTGAGCTAAATGAACTAGTTCCTCCAATATTTCTGGAACGTTCCCCGTTCTATAGTCCACGCGTGTCACAAAGCTCCAGCTTTTGAGCGGAACTAGACCGTAGGGAGTGTTGTCGACGTTGTTACCAGCTAATTATTAAACTAGCCGAGTAAATATTTCCTTTACTCCTTTATAAATAAATTTCACGCCTCTTGGAAAGAACGCTTGAGTCCTGTCTCGTATTTGTGTACTTTACTTTACTGTTCTGTTGCTACGACTTTGTGTAATTGCGCTTTGTTGAAAACGGATTTTTATGAATACAATAGGGTTATACAAAAGCTCACGGCCGTAGCTAGGTGAGGGCAATGTGGGGCAATGCCCTACCTTGAAATCACAATGCCCTATCTTAAAAATACCGAAAACTAAGATACATTATTATAATTAACCCAACCAACCACCCAATATTTAATTATTACCTAACTTTCACTCATACGTGGATCTCTACATCCAAATCTGGAAGTTCAACCATCTATGTCAGTATACGTGGTGATTGATTTAGAAGCTCTTGCTTCTAGGGCAGATCAATCATGATATTCTTTTACTTCCGCCCTACCTGTAACCAATGCTGCCCTACGTCAAATTCGACTCTAGTTACGGCTCTCCAAAAGCTATATTTATTTCCACGATCATTAGTAAAAAACTCATTATACAATTTAGATTAGATTATAGATTTAAGTAAAACATAAACTGTCACTTATTTATGCACTACACGAAAATATTATTCGTGCAGATTACTATAAAACTTCATCGATCAATTTAGTAAAAATCATTATATTATGTAGTCTGTCTGATATGTTCATATCCCGGTCATGTCATTTACTCATTTCTTGGCTGAAGTCCTGAAATTGCGTTTATCGCTGCTACTTGTACATCCAAAGCTTAGTTTAAACTAGCTTAAATGTGGCTTCATAAATATTATACCAAGTTCGTTCAAGTTTGTGTCTTAAAGCTGCTAAAAGTAAAAGTTGATATACCACTCGCTCGTTTTATCCGAAAATGGAACCCAGGGTCCAATTTGTAGTTTATATTGGCACTACGCCAATGATGTGACTTCAAAGTATTTTAGAATATAAAAGAAAAATAAACATGAAGTTAAATTTTTAAAAGATTTCTTGATACCTCAATTTATAATGGACTGCCTCGGTGGCGTAGTTGTACTAGGGCACGGTTACAAAGCTAAGGTCTCGGGTTTGAATCCCGGGTTGGGCGAAATGATATTGGATTTTTCTATTCATTTCCAGCCCAGAGTCAGGAATTGGTGCCCGGTATGCTGATAGGCTCGCCCCCTATAACATCGTGGGACGAAACATACAAGGCGAAAATATGTGGGTGTCCAGGCGCCTCTGTCTACCTCATCTGGGAAAAAGGCGTGAGTTTATGTATGATGTATGTTAATTTATAAGCTTAATCAAAATACTTTTATGCATGAATGATGAAGGTACGTTCACATACAAACACCACATACGTGCAACGCCATTTTAAAATATATATTAAAAAAAACGAACTAGAAACAAGTATAAAATGATCGAAATAAACTTTAGAAAATTTGTTAGTTGTTACCAGTCAAGCTGAAAGATAAATTAATTATTGATATATCTTGTTAACAACAATGGCAGACAGGTTCATAGTTCGTTAGTATCTATACGCAACAATTATAATACGAGGTCTACGACCCCGGGTAAATTTGTTGTTCCCAGTTCTCCCAGTCCAGAACCCTAAAATGTATACTCTCAACAGTCAGCCCGAGGTTATAAGGCAGGAGACTGTCAAAACAATATTTAAGACTAAACTAACAACGCATTATTAATCCTACTTGTCCTAATATACATATAAAATAAATACATGTAAAAACTGATCCTGTAGACTAACTGTTTGTACAGTTTTGCTGAACAATACAGTAGTTTACAAGTTTATCCTTTAGTTAAATAATTTAATAAATTATAATAATAATTACATGTACCGATTTTTCTTGTTTAAAATTAAACATGAAAACAATCTCAAACGTTATAATCCATTCCATCCATTTTAATGGACATTAATATTGAATGAATATAAATACTAGTAAAACGCGAAAAAATTGTAGAATATTGTGTCCACGTCATTCCCACTTCTGTATACAACGTCCATCCTAAACAATGCTTTTGCCTTACCCAAGCCAGCTCAAAACACAATCACTCGGGATTTGAGCGGCGTGACATGCGCACGGACCGCGTGAATGATTACAACACATCTGTTACATTCATAACTATACATACAGTGCACATCACTATAACATACGTCCCCAATCATTCCTGGATCTAACAATATATAACTGAGTACCTACCTGGATATTAATGAATGATCTAGATAAAAGATTAACTTGATATGTTGTATTTAGGAGTGATGATGACGTACAAATAAGGGTCCGACTTAAAGATCCCACATACGTAACTAATGAAGGCATACTATCGAACAGCATCTTGTTGGTAAATGGTTATTCTCCTGCCAAACAGCAATAGGTAAATGAACTATGTGTTCCCGTTTGAAGGACATTGTAGCCAGATTAACCACTGGATAATATATTGAGATTTGAGATTCAACTTCTTATGTCTCAGGATGCCGAGCGCTGTGAAATGCATTGCTTTGTAATTCATGGTGTTGTTTGGTTTTACTACTGTCCATGAACGGTCGTATCACTTACCATCAGGCGAATGGCACGCTTGTATGGCACGTTCATTGCAATAAAAAATACATTATCGTACAAGACCGATGACAGTTCAAGGTGCTCACTTCTTGGAAATTACTTTGAATGATATGGAATCTTTTTAAATTCTCAATCTTATATCAACCCGACTAGCCTGAATTAAGCTTATAGAAATATTTTAAAAGCAACAAAAAAGTAAGTAATTCAGTTTCTAATAAAATCAAAACGAATGCTTTTTAACTTAAAGTCCAGCTAGAAAATCATATATAATTAGACCATCAAAATGTACATAAAAATTACAATCAAGAAGGGAAAATACCAGTAGAAATGTAATTATGTATCCGAATCAACATGTTTACACGCCGTGATTTCTAAATCTAAATTCTGAACAAATCCGGGACATTGAATACCCTTCACCACCCCAAACACTTTTCTCCGTGCATGTGTAAGTAGCCGTGTTATTCGATTACGTGAATGGTCCCTGAGGTGTTCGCCACAACACAGCAACAATAAAACGAAATGAATCTCGGACTCGCTTCAAATGCTTCTTCTGGCGCGATAGAGATCTAGATGTTAATTTTGTTGGATGCTGGATGTGCTCCAATTGACCTCGGTTTAACTACATCAGGTCGTTGGGCTAGCGTTTGTTGTAGAAGGGAATTAATCTCGGAGCAATTGAGGGTAAATAGAACATGATAAAGAAACACATATAGCTGTCGAGGTGAATGGAGAGATTGATAAAAAATATACGTCATAAGACTGTACATAGAATCATAATAAAATCGTTTTGGTATTCACTGAACTTACGTCATAATCATTATTATAGTTAATGTATTTTAATTGGCCTTGGCCTGGCCTGGCCTATGGTTCAGCGGTCGACTTCCAGTGACTAAAGAAAGAGAGAGAGTAAGGATGCTTAATATTCAACACCTTTACGAAAATAGACAAATACAGAAATAGACACAATCTAGTCTACAAAATCAATAATACACATTACATTGAATTCAAAAACCCAATATACCCTGGATATCTCGATACTCCAAAGAATTGTAAGGCATCATTTGTAAATACGGTGGATATGTAGCAACCGTGGCAGCGGCGGCCGACAATCCTCTTATTTCCCGTCCGTCGTCCGCACGACCCGCACTTACACTTATACTGTACAAAGTGGACCTGTGCACTCGGATGCATCGCCTGTTGTAGGGCTGGTCAAGTCTTAGTTTTGTAATCATAATTTTTTTGTAATTTAAATTAGCTTGAGGATGAATTTGATGACGGAAAATTTATTTTCGAAAGCAGCTGTGGAATTTTTTAGAGCCGTGGAGTTGCTTTAAGCGAGGATAGTGACGAAAAAGAAATGGATTGATTGCTACGCGTGCTACCCACGGAAAAGCTGAACGACAAAAATAATTGTAAGAAGAATAAATTATTTCAAAATGCTCTTAGAAGAATGGAATACGTAAACATAACAGAGGATGTTACTAACGGAAGTGCTACTCCTTATCTAAATATACCATATTTCAGAGAAATAAGCTAGAAAATGAGTAATTCAATATGTGTTATAATTTTATATAGACCCCCCTAAGCCTATAAGTACATCAGTTTAAGTTTAAAAGAAAATAAAATATCGCTATCAGACTACTTCCTAACAAGAAAAAGTAGGAAAAAGAATTTTAAATAAAATAACGAAAGGAGAAGCAACCCTGGCTATTACGTTGTGCCACTCTTTTCCGCAGCGACCGCACGAAATCGAGCGAGACGCATTAGTATCGATAAAACCCGCACAATGATGCATGTACTAGCTGCATTTAACATACGTGCCACGACCGGTTCTACCGATAGTTGAAGGACAGGCTTCTTACACGCTAACTATTTTACAAGTAATTTTCACAAGACTTAAAGATGTTATTTGTATGGTTCATACAGTTTAAGCTTAAGCTATAGCCGATGTTGCTTCAAAATTTTTGGCTCAAGAAAGATTTAGTGTTAAGATTATTTATTTAGGTAATTTATGATAAAATCCGTAAAAAATAGTTTTATTCCAATGCGTAACATTAGCGTAAATCTAAGAAACCTTTATTTAGGTAATTTTAGAGTTTACTACAAGAAGTTAAAAAATCTAGGCAATTTATTTATTTATAAATTCTTCACTGAACACCTCATACTATAATAAGACAAAAAATAAGATAATACGTTTAAATAAAGGCGCAATTGGCGGTCTCATCGGTTATCGTGATTTCTTCTAATCATAAGATGGACGAAAAGGAAGGAAAAAAAGGGTGGTCACAACAAAGGCAAAAGTAATGTATGTTTGCAGTCCTCATATTTTGTATCTACAAATTATATACTACTAACTACAATATTAATTATCTGATACAAAATATGAGGACTGCAAACATACATTTTCATTGAAAATACAAACATAAAAAAATAAAAATATCATATAACTAACACACTACGTCATAAACTACAACACAATATAAAATACTATTATAATTTACGGAATACTTGAAAATAATAATAAATTTAAAGTGAAAGATAATGTGATATAAGGAGCTTTTTGAAGATGGGAAGGGATTTGGCTACTCCAATCGGCAATGGCAGTTCATTTCACAAGCGAGCAGCATGGACCATAAACGACTTGCTGAGGAAAGTACTACTATGCTCGGGAATTGCTAATACCAAATTCTCTGAGGATCTAAGAGATCGTGCATGAGTGCTGCTAAGGAAGTTAAAAAAGTAAAATGTTTTATTAGAAATTTCTATTTGAAAGACGACATTACTCAATCATTAGCAACATTCCAAACAAATCCTTATATTGCCTTGAAGGGGTCAAATATTAATCTTTTGTTAAAACAAATCAAAACATCAAGTTCTTTAGATAATATATACATATAAATAAAATTGAAGTGTCTGTTTGTAATTTTCACATATAAATAAAATTGAAGTGTCTGTAAAATGAAAATAAAAAAATGATTAACTACATATCGTTATATATACGATACCTATAACGAAAATGACCTTAGATTTTTTTGTCTGTCTATCTGTCTGTCTGTTTGTTCCGGCTAATCTCTGAAATGGCTGGACCGATTTTGACGGGACTTTTATTGTCAGGTAGCTGATATAATAAGGAGTAACTTAGGCTACATTTATGTTAGAAAAATTCTTTTATTTTAGAAAACTAAAGTTTTTATTAAATTCCACGCGGACGAAGTCGCGGGTACAGCTAATATTTATATATAAATAACTTTTCTGAAAATTTCTACAACAATGCATGAATAAATAACTTTTCTGAAAATCCCTAAAACAAAGCATAAATACATACATCTTTCTAAAGAATGAAGATATTTCCACGAATGGAATCAAATGTACCAGGATAGCATATGTCGATAGCGGTAAAGGCCGGTCTTGCCATAACGTCGCGGTCAACGGAAACCCTAAGGACTAAACTACGCAATTTCGGCCGTAATGTTTGCTCTCATGACCTAAACCGGGACATATATCTTTATAGCCCGAGTTGAATCTAGTATTTTTATATCACTCGGAATGCCCTTGCTTTAGTGCGTTGGGTGAAATTTATTGGCTATTTTTCTTTTTGTGGGATACATCTTGTATCTCTCGGATAAACTGTATTAACATTTAAAATTTATTTGATGAATGTTCGTGTAATATCACCCCTTTTATTTGAGATTATCATCATCATCATATCAACCTAATGGCCAATACAGGTTTTTTCATATCATCCACCACTTCATCATGCTAGTATATAAAGAAAACTACTATGAGAATCGACAAATAAAATATATGCTTGCGTTGTATTGAAATATTCAATTGATTCAACATCTAGACCATTTTTCTCATTTTGTACGTAATTACACTGCTCAATAAAGTCTAGGGAACAATGTAAAATAGTGTTGTTTTGATATTTATATTTCTTATCTTCGATGATTATGTACGTCAATAGAATAATTTAATATTCATTTTAATTTCACAATTTAATAAAAAGCTTGTTTGTGAAAAATAAAAATGTATTCCAAAACAAACGTATGATCATTAAGTATGTACTGTGTATTAAAAAGAAAAACTATTATTTATTGCAATTTCAATTTCCGTTTTAAAATTTTAGTGGCCAGTCTTTTTTTAAAGAAGGTTCCAACTAAGTTGATATACTTGGCTAGTTCCCTAGACTTGGTTGAGCAATGTATTATATTATACCAATCACGAACTATAAAATCCCACACTTAAACCAAGCCGCGAAGCGCGTACCCAGATGTTTCTAACAATAAAGGCAACTCTTTGCACTCATTAATAATGTCGACCCTTCGTAATAAAATATTGATCCCCACTATTTTACACTTGCAGCATATTCCCAAAGTTCACGGGTGCCTCGTATATAGAACATTTCAACTGGGATTAGCAGTAAGCCTGGTTTTAGCGCACTCCTCGCCCGATTTTTCTTATAAAGCTTTATAGATTAGTGTCCGCGTTTGCCGTGATTAAAGTGTTTGCTGATTTTGTATATTTTCGTATGGAGTTCTGGTGTGGACTGATATTTTCTCCAAACTATCTATTTCCCGCTCGTTTACTAGAAGGAAGTGCTATTTGTTTAAAAAATTGTTGGCGTTTCAATTCATATTTACGGTGTCTATGATTTATTATTTTATTTACGTCATTCAAGTAACTGTGAATTTGTATTTAAAGGAAAAAAAAAAAAGTTTTGTTGACCACTAGTTATTAAAGGACGTTTTTCTCTATTTCAAATATTACGTATACTAGATCTATTGTTGAAGGCCGATCAGATAAAGAGCAAATAGCGACAGATGTCATTCGTCGTAATTATGGTAGCATAAGTGCTTGTGCTTCCCCACTCCTCAATGATAAATTTAAAATAGATGTCTTCAAAGGCCCATAAAGTTATTACTATAATTACTGGTGGTAGGTCTCTCATATGTGGGAGCCCGCCTGGGTAGGTACCACCGCTGTGTCTATTTCTCCCGTCAAACAGCAGTGTAAATTAACTGTTCCGTTCTGTGTTCCGTTTGAAAGACATTGTAGCCAGAGTATATTATTTATAACGAGACTTAACATATTCTGTCTCAGAATGGCGAGCACAATGGAATGCCAAGCATTGCTTTGTAATTTATACTGTTGTTTGGTTTTGCTACTGCACATGAGCAGTCGTATAGCTTACCATAGGGCGAAAAGAACGCTCGTTTCGACATTCCTTGCAATAAAAAACTTATAATCAAAAAAATACATTTCAATAGTTTATCATACAGAGTTAGTTTTTTATAATAATAGTAATCGTTAACATAGCTAAATACTATAAAAGAAGAACCACGTTCTTATATTTTAGCTCAAAGTAGATCTTCGTTATTAGCTCTGGGATTATCGCCCCAGACTACTTTATCGGTTATTGATACTTCAGCTTGAGTAATACTATCAATATTTTCACTTCCGTGGTTCACTAGCTTTATCCTCTTTTCTATGGAAATAGAGAAAAACGTTTAATAATTATTATTGGCCAATATAACATTCAATTTACTACTTTAAATAAAAAATCACAGTTACTTTAATGAAGTTAATAAAATAATAAACACTTTTAATATGAGTGAAAATGCAACAATTTTCTATCCAAATAGCACTTCCCTTTTTTGTCGCGTGTCAGAACGAAACAGATTATATTTAAAAAGGTTTCAACGTTCGCAACCTTGCGAAAGCATTCTGGCTGTTATAGCATAAATAAAAAAGAATTAATAAAAAACTGCACAGATTAAAAATAAGTTTGAAAGAAGAACAAATTAAAGTTGTGGAAAACCGTGGAGCATTCGCCGACCACTCATCTACTGTCGTTGTTGCGGTGACGCACAAGTACTTACTTTATACAAAGATCTGCACTTAGAGTGGACTATATCTTTTGTATTTTTTAACATTCGACCCTGATAATACTACTGTAGTAATCCATAATAATATAAAACTGAAAATACTACTAACTACAGCAGTGAAGGAAAATATTTTCAGGAAACTTCATAGAAATATTTATACAAAAAGTCTGTGGTGTATGAAGCTCGATAAGTTGCATTAAGCCATTCTGGTGAAGTATAGACTAAATTCAATCGAACTCCCGATTAAAATTTTGGAGTGGGCGCATAATATATACTGATAGATGTAATATTGTAAATATAACTTTATCGACAAGTAAGTATCGAAACCACGTTAAATTATTACCTTTATTGGAACGAAGTCTCTGTATATATATATTTATTAATTCGGTAAATGCCAAATGGCTAGACAAGAGTCTACAGAAAGAGAAAAACTAATTAACATCACTAAATTCAATGTAGTCGATACCACTTTTTCATACCTACACTTTTTTTCTGAAAACAAACTTCACATTTTCTGCAAGAAAAGTCTAGACTGCAGAGAGCATATTTTACGCAACCAAAATCGCGGGTAAAAGCTAGCAAGTAATAGTATATTTGTTATCTCCCTTAATATTTCTTAATTGAGAAAGTTCATTGCAGTTTTCTTTGTAAAGATTGAAGATACGAATAAATTAGTTTTAACAAAAGCGTTGGTTACAATCATTTTATATCTTACTAGCGGCCCGGCCCAGCTTCGCCCAGGTACAAATAGATTTCTATACGATAATATGTACGTATTATACATATAAACCTTTCTCTTGAATCAGTCTATCTATTAAAAAACACCGCATCAAAATCCGTTGCGTAATTTTAAAGATTTAAGCATACAAAGGGATATAGGGACAGACAAAGCGACTTTGTTTTATACTATGTAGTGATTTTTAGAATCACTTCATAATTTAAACTCTAGTTTGTTTTTTCATAACTAAATTGGATATTAATCGCTCGAAATAATAGATTCCAGAATAAAAATAGCTTTTGTATAAATGGAAACGAATTCGCAACAATGGATTATTGGATTGCAATGCTTAATCCACGTAAAACCATTTTTATGGCATAACACGTAGATTACTATCAGCCTGCAGTTGTTTACCTAAAGGCAGTTTATTATTTTAATATTCTCTCAGTACTGTTAATACATATATAAACATTTTATTCACATACATGGTCCTGACCCCACAATAACATCAATGAAGTCTTGTGTCGTGAGTATCAGGAACTACGAGAAGCTCAGGTCTCACAAACACCCAGGCCCGAGACAAGTATTTGTGGACACCACAAACATTTGTGAAAAAAACAAGCAACATGCGGGGATCGAACCCGCTGCCTCTCGTTTCATAGTGTCTAACCAACTGCGCCACGGAGGCTGCCAGAAACCAAAAAGGAGTAAATAATATAGTAATATATTATATTAAAATATATAATTTATAAACTTATATTATATATCTTTTTGATTTCAGATACGTCTGAATCATTAATAAAAGTAAAAATTACTGAAACATTATTTCTGCTTTTATGACTTTTCAAGCATGTTTTTAATAGCATAAATTCAGCTAACGAGCTTATGACTCTCCTGATAATAATAACTATCTGCCACCCATCAATATCTTCAATAATGCATCATAGATCCGATGCTGCGCCCTTTAAATGAGAAGGAATTAGAAGAAAATAGGAAGAGACGACGAAAGTGGTATTAGGTCGAAAAAAATATGACACCAAAATCGGCTCATTATGTCTTTGTGCCCACTACAGTGGTATAGCTAGGTAAAACTGGCTCATTACATAGTAATAAAAAATGGCTTAATTGCATTCATAATGCAAGGCATAATAACTACACTGCAACTGATAGTAAGCGCAAATGCCGTTCAGGCAAAATATCGAATTGCATCAGACGGTAGTATCATGCCATTCGATATAATTATGCCAGCCTGCTAAGATGCCACTTCCAGGAACTATTTTTTATTGCTTTGAATATCGAGACGAGCGTGCCGTTCACCTGATGGTAAGCGATACGACCGCTCATGAACAGTAGCAAAACCAAACAACACCTTGAAATTTGAATTACAAAGCAATGCTTGGCATTCCACTACGCTCGCCATCCTAAGACATAAGATGTTAAGTCTCAATATGTACACTCTGGCTACAATGCCCTTCAATCCGAAACACAACAGTGCATTTACACTGCTGTTTGACACTTTCTTGCATATGCTACAATGTGCTACTAGATGCAACATCAAGTTTATTACAAAGTACGAGAAATGCTAGTCTTCTCCCTACTAAAGTATATTTTCATACACAAAAATAAAACCCAAAAACCTCCAGAGCAATAAATCAAGTATATTACGTTTTCATAAAAAAATAAGATTAGACTGGCACAGCAACAGCGATGACAGACGCAGTTACCCGTAAAACACGACCTGTCCTTTTTTATTTTCCCCATTCCGAAATTACAGCCTGTTGTTTAATTATGCTCGCTGTATTTGTCCTCTTTTTATTGTTGCTGAAAAAACATGTTTTTTTTAATTCTAGCACGGCAAATGACTACTTTATATTGCTCCTTGTTAATGCAATGCCAATGCGCAATTACGTCCAGACAGAGCATAGAATGGCATCACATGGAGCCATCATCGTTACCTGAGTAAAACAGTGTTATAGACGAAGCGTGACGAAAAACTAAAACGATAAAACTACCCATGTATGTATGCATGTATGTATGTATGTATGTATGTATCAGCCCATATACATCCCACACAGGGCACGGGCCTCCTCTACAATCGAGAGTACGGTTGTGAGTGGTTAGGTGATAAAGTCCACCACGCTGGCCTTAAGCGGGCTGGCGGACTTTACAAACCATAGAAATCCTTACAATTTACAATCGCTATGGTGTGCAGGTTTCGTCGCGATATTTTCCTTCACCAATAGTGTGTGTTGATCGACTATCAATACACACATGACTCCGAACAGTCTGAGGTGTGCCCTGGGATTTGACACCGTGAACATGTTGGCAGCCGCGTATAGTCCGTTTACCAACAGGCCACCACGCACTTCCATAATAAAATTACATACATACATACATACATAAACTCACGCCTTTTTCCTAGAAGGGGTAGGCAGAGGTGTCTGGACACCCACATTTCGCCTTGTATGTTTCGTCCCACAATGTGATAGGTGGCGAGCCTATCGCCATATCGGGCACAAACACCTGACTTTGGGCTGATAATGAATAGAAAAATCCAATATCACTTTGCCCGACTCGGGATTCGAATCCGAGACCTCAGCTTTGCAAGCGTACCTTAGTACAACTACGCCACCGAGGCAGTATAAAATTATTGTAAATATAATAACTATAATAAAATGAAACTACTATTTATGTCTAATCACACCACCGACGAATACTTGAATGACCAACGTATGCAATATAAAAAGGCTAACTTAAATTCATATCACATCTTATACTTATAATAGATTTGCTTTTCACGCAAAGTTCGCCTTTTATAAAGAGCAAAGGGCTATTGCGGCTTGACACGGGTTCGATGAATACCTATTTAATAGAAAGGGATTTTTAAATTCGATGCAAAATCATATTTACATCGAATTTTAGGTTGATCTACCAAAGTGGTTGAACTTTGTGTAGCAGGTTTATAGTAATAAAAAACGCTGCATGACGTATTTTTTAAAATTGCTGACCTACCACCAGTATTAATATTATATTAGTAGTATTGATAACGCACTACACACTAAAGTTAACCATAACCGGCCGAAGGTCCAGGGGCAGGCCGAAGACGAGGTGGAAGGATGTAGTGCGGAAGGGCATGGGAGAATGCCAGGTTTCCGAAGACGACATCAGGGACAGAACAAAGTGAAGAAGAAAAACGAAAAGAGCTGACCCCACCACCATGTGGGATAAATAGCTTGGAAGAGAGAGAGAGAGTAGTTTTGATAACGATTAAGATTATGTGAATGTAAATACTATAAAATGTCGTTATTACAAATCGCATTAATGAGTAATGACAGTATGACCGAAGTGATGAAATTAAATCACTATAAAATATAACATTTGAATTAGCTAATTTTTACATACATACAAACATAAACTCACGCCTTTTTCCCAGAAGGGATAGCCAGAGGTGCTGCCAGGACACCCACGTTCCATCTCGTATATTTCTTCCTATTGTGTAATAGGGAGGCTATCGCCCTATCGGGTAAAAATACCTGACTCCGAGTTCATAATGTATAGAATAATCTAATATCACTGATCAACCCGGGATTCGAATCCGACACCTCAGCTTTGCATTCGCCGTACAACTGTACCGCTCAGGCAGTTAGTGTTCACTTTTAAAACATGATATACAAACACGTATAGAAAAGGGAGAAGTGAAATAACCTACAGTTTTTACAATATAATGCATGATCTGGTTTGTCAGAATTGCTGCTACTGCATCCCAGAATACAGTCGTGAACAAACAGTAGTGTTGACCGTCAGATTTCCCGCGCTTCAATGACTCACAAAGGCACTGCGTAGAGTATAGACTCGTGAATGTTCAGAGGGCTGACCAGCTCTTAGTGCTGTCAAGAGATTTGCTTACTAGTCTGTCTTCTGTTGTAACGATTTCTAAACCAAAAAATATTAAAAATTAACACACCTAATTCTGAACCTATATGTGTCGTTTTGTAAATTTTAAGAACAAAACGTTCTTTTGGATTAATAAATCATCATTATCTTCCGCCCATTTTCCCACGTCTATTTGGGGTCGGCGCTCCTAATCGTGCTTCTCCAGAGACCACGGTTCTGGATCGTGGTTGGTTGGATATTTCTTCTTGCGAAATCTTTAGTGACCGCTGAGATCCACCCACCAGCCAAAATAACCTTTTGGAGTAATAAATCCCGACAAAAATATTTTTATACGCAATAGACGTTTTTATAATTGGATATGCGATCTTGGTGCAATTTCAGTCAGTAGCTTACCGACTAATTCGTTTATATTTTATTAGATTAAATTTATATTTTTTGCCTTTGCAAACTCACAAATATGTTTAAAATTGTTGTTTACCACTGACCCAGTTAACAAGCGGGTTTCCGCAGGCGATGTCCTTTCGACATCTCTCTCTGTATTTGCTTTCAGAAGCTCTATCGTTTTAATTAATTAATTTTCACATTATTTAAAGATACGTTATCTATTTTCCTGGAAATTATTATATCTATAAATTACATGCATAATTGTTGCCTATAGTTATTATATGCAGTAACAATAACAAAACAAAGTGACCCTCACTTTGTTTCAATAAACTGACGTATTTCGGAACATACATGTATGAAATGTGGGTTAAAAATCATGAGCTAAATTATTATGCCGTCTCTTACTTTTGCAACAACAGAAGGGAGAAAAGAAAGATATCAACGTAGACAGGCTGTTCCTAACAATGAAACAATATATTTATGGCTACTAGAAACTATTACCATTCGTAGTAGCCACCTGATTACAATGCGAAGTGTCGAATCAATAGCCATTGTGTCATTAGTAATATCCTGGTAATTATCTAAAATACCAATTAGTAATATCATGTTACTCTAACTTCATTCTCAGTATACACTGCGCATTCTCTACGATTGTGATTATATTAATTATGTGTCTAAATAAAAAACATATAAAGTCATAGAGCCACGTGACAACAGTCAGTCATGACTAAGCATTTATGGTCCAGGCTCATCCGGGGCGGTACCACTATCTCACAGGAGATCGACGTGAAGCGACAGCTTAGCTGGCCTGTTTCATTTAGTGAGTGGCATTGCCATATGCCCTCTTATCTCTTCCAATCCTCTATCCTCCCCGCTCCCATCCCGATTTGATGGTCCGACAAGACATTCACAGTCCAAGCGTTCTAGATGTCCTTGAACAGCAGTCATAACTTCCCATCGAGTTACCTGTTTGCTCGTTTGCCGGACCTATGCAGTTATAAATACCTGAAGCTATTTGTGTATATTTGACATGCTGGATAAAAAACACTTTTCAAACAAGTTGTAATACGATCGATCTGTAAAATTACAACAGCTGCCTTTTTGACATCAACCCTTCAAAAGTAAGCCATTAAATACGATAGGTTTGCCTAAAGTGATTGGCATGTTAATATCAATATAAAACATACCATATACCCTATTGTTTAAACAGTGATTAGATTTCCTAAGAAGAGTACCTCTCATAGGAGAGATAATTAAAACAATTTTCAAAAACAATCCATAGTACTGCAATTGCTTATCGCAGCCAATATTATCAAAATAATCCAGCCTGGAAAATCCTTTTAATCTAAGACTATTTCGTCCATTCCATTCTCAGAGCAGATTTAATTAGCCTTTACAATTGTCTTACAACAAAGGGGTAAAATAAAATTCCAGACTTCAGAAGCTTTCTTTAATTGAACTTCAATCTGGAATCTTATTATATTAAAAGTCAACAAAAGATGTTTTGAGAAAATTAAAAAGAAAATTCAATAGATAATTTCAATCTTGTTTTGCGAAGCAGATTTCCATTTGCATATCTTTATTGGCATTTCAAGACGGCACAACAGATTTTTTTTATATTTTTCTTTAATCTCTGTTTTGTACGTGCTTCACTGAAGTCATTTCAAAACTTGAATGCAAAACATAAATCAATTGCGTGTAATGGCCTGCTAAAGATAGTAGGTTTTTTAATTGCAATGAATGGCGAGACGAGCATGTCGTTCGCCTGATGGTAAGCGATACGACCGCTCATAAACAGTAGCAAAACCAAACAACACCTTGAATAACAAAGCAATGTTTGGCATTCCACTGCGCTCGCCATCCTGAGACATAAGAGGTTAAGTCTCAATATGTCCAGTAGTTACCCTGGCTACAATGCCCTGCAATCCGAAACACAACAGTGCATTTACACAGCTGTTTGACGGGAGAAATAGACATTGCGGTGGTACCCACCCAGATGGCCTCTCACATATGAGAGACCTAACCAGGTTCTCTAAGATACACTTCTTATGGTATAACTTCACTTCACCTGGCTTTAATAATAAACAATAATTTTTAGTATGTTTTCAGTTATAGAATATCAGCACTAGGTACATATCTAATGATTTCTTAGATTTCCGGGAATGTTAAACATTCAAATAAAACTATTTTTTACGGATTTTATTGAGGATTTGGTAAAATTTTTACATGTTTTATCTTCCCGACGTTTTAAATTAAATTTAAAAATTGTAAATTAAGGGAAGTTAAAGTGTGATAGTCACTCAGCTTATGATTTATACCTCAGTTCGCCCCATGACCATGAAAGCTGTAAAATATTCGGAAAAGACGTCAAAAGTAAAAAAATGTAAAATTAAACCAAATCTGCGATAAAACCCGTAAATAATGATTTAATTTCAATAGATTCAGATCTCTTATAACTATCAATTTGAGACCTGTAAGAAGAAAGCTGTATAATTTATACAAACCTAAATTCTTACCAAATATTTAACAAAAACTGAATAAATATATTTATACGATCCTCATTTACTATGATAACATATTCCGTCTAAAACACTAATTCCATAACAGAAAATACCCAAGCAGATTATATTACATTAAGTTTTAACAAAAAGGAGAAAGACTTCGCCTCACACAATTTGCTGGTACAAATTTCACAAAGAAACTTGCAAGAGTATGACTACACTAGTTTTATCAGCAACTTTGTACTGTAGCACTACCGATCTCTCGAGAGTTTATTATATATGTATATCTATGTTGGGGATATACATGTGTACATTGCATAATGCGATGTAAAAAGTTCAAAACACTCGTATTCTTATCGCAATAGTTCGTTTATGTAGCATCGAGGGTATCATTAAAACAAAAATGGATGAATCTATGGTCTATGAATCCAGATGTCATGGGTTTGTTTCCCAAAGGAAAATTATTTCTATAATTATTTTAAGGTTTTGCCAATTCTACGACGAGGTGTCCGATTTACGCCAACCAATAATTTTCAAATCGGGAAAACGAAAAATGACTAAATAACGCATAACTGTGATAAAAAAAACCATATTCTTTATTCAGTTTTATTTGGAATTATCAAACAAAGACACCTCTTCGAAACGTATCATACCAGTTTTATATACCTACATACAAGGCAAGATATGACATAACATCCCCTCACTACATTTATACACGGCATACAATTCCCTTTCTCCCGCCCCTCCCCTTATCCTGTCGACCCCTCATTACCCGCGCGTACCTGCACTCGTAGGAAAGAAACTCATTAAAACTTTTTTTTTCTGTAATACACAAGAACACCGCGGCGCGTTCGTGACATCCTCCAAATGAAAATAAAACTTTATCAATTTTAAACTTAACGAGTAGCGTAATTGACGTTTTAATGAGAAATGCGGTGGATATGAATATTGCAGTGAGACGTGAATTTATATAAATATACGAATTAATGGAATATTATGTATGGGTATATTTTAATGCTTAGCAGAAAATATGGACCGATATTGTCCCATTTGTGTAAGGGCCTATTTAATCAATGTGATTATTGGCTGTGTCATAAAAAAATTCAATCATTTGTTTTAAGTCAGCGTTATAGGAGTAACGCATTAACTGAATATACATATTTATCCTCCTCCTTCCGTCGTGTTCCTCAATATGGAGGGTCGTGACCTTCCTTAAGCATCGTTTTCATCCTAATATTATATATATAGGGATGACAGAGGGTACTTCAGTATCAGTAGGTTCCATCAGGCAGGTAGGCGTGGGTATTCGGGCGAGGAGAATAAAACGCTACACGTGATTTGGAGTTAATAACATAGCTATTGAACTGAGTACACTAAATCACGTAACACTCCACCAAGCACGTAGCGCGTTAGTTCAATATGATCTGATCGCCGTTCTTGCTGGTAATCATGGTTCTTGCCGCACTAGCACCGGGTGTCGCGTCAGAGAGTAAAACGACGGTGACAGCTCCCGACGTTTACCCCTCTTGTCAAATGCGCCGTCACGGCCAGCCTGACATTCGCACGTCCTCGTGCGCATCTGACTACTTCAGTGTTTGATGGCCTGCAATAAAAGAAAGGAAACCACTGGGAACACAATTTTTACTTCGCTCGTCCATCCTGACATTTTTTAAAAAGTATGATTCAGTACACACACGTAGGTCACACACACACACATTTGGCATCATGCAAATGAGATACTAAGATCGAGGTGTCCTTTCGACCAAGCTCGCCATCTCGTATGACGACATGGACCGGACGACCTCGCATCTTGCGCACAACCTCATGGTAATATTTGACCTCATGCAAATATACCACTCATGGTAATATTTGACCTCATGCAAATAATACCACCGCATCTCCACCCAATGTCATCTCGTATGACGGAGAGCCAATTGACGAAACTAAAGGTAAGATGGTGATGAGTATGATACACAATTAGGTCACTATTCACATCTCAAAGGACTTCTTCACACTTCGACGCCGAGAGAAGTATCGAACTGGCGGTCATGGTGAGCGAACTATCTATCGAAATCATAACATCGTGTTTCATTCATTTGACTGTAACCCGCCGTCTCGGCCTCCTCCTCCTCATCGTCATTAATCGGTGAGGTAGCTACCTCCACTAAGCCATCATGACCCCCAGGCACTAAACGCAGATTTTCCGGGTTTTAAGATTACGAATGAATGGATTGGTGTATTCATGTTAGCTGGACTACCAGAAAGATATACTCCGATGCTCATGGTAATCGCACATTCTGGAATCGAAATTACGGCTGACATTATCGAAACTAAATTGAGGTTTATCGGATCAGACATGAGATCCTTTTCTATTTCTGAAAATGCATTGATAGCAAAAAGATCGCATGGAGAAATGAAACATTATGGAATGAAACAAATGTCTAGTACGAAAGCTGTCAAAGTTGTGAAATATAATTGTAAATAATTGGGTCACTACAAAAATCAATGTCCGAGTTTGGATAAAAGCAACAAAAGAAAACAATCAACTAATGCTTTCAGTTCAATATTTCTGACCGGAAAATCTTTTAAATATGTGAAGTTTTTTAAATAGTTCAAATGTTTTCAGTCAATGGTTGAGGAACAGCAAAAACAAAGATCAAAATCATCAGAACAGACAATGGCAGTGAATTTTGTAGCCTTTAGTTTGAGAACTATTTAACAGAGCAAGGAATAATCCATCAAAAGACTAATGCTTACACACCACAGCAAAATTGTTTATGCGAATGCATGCAATTCTCTTTATTTATTTTGTTATGAGGAGATGTTAAAATTGGTAACAAAATAATTAATAGCTACAACTGTTGATAGAAAGAGTTAAACTGTATTTTTTATTGGTAACTAAGCTACTGTATATAAAATGTGAAAATGTTCCAGAATAAATTAGTCTGATTGCAACCGCCATGCCGTTTTATTACAATCAACATTTGATGATTACCAAATTCATGTCTAAAGCGGAGAAATACCACACACTGCGGAGTCTGTCAATCTGTTCATTGATTATAGGCAAGGCGTAGCGTTCGGGAGGAATAATGGCATTCAGCTCGCGGTAGTCAACACACATTCTATCAAAGTTGCCCTTTTTTTTACGAGTAGTAAATGCAGATGTACTTTTACAGATAATACCAGCTTCGAGAAGACGTTTCGCTATACTTACTCAAGAGTTTGATTAGAGCTGTCTTATGTCCCCCCTGCAGATCGGCATAGATGCTATCAAAATCTTGTTGACTGGATTTTTTACGCGATTCAAACCGTGTTTGATCGCTGTTTACCTCGACAGTGATGCTTTGTCGAGAATATCTCTACCTACGATTACTTGTTCACTTATAGTTGTGTCGGGACCGCGTTAAATAACACTCTAAAGAAATACCTTGCATATTGATAGCACTTAGGATTTGAGAGTTGCACGTTACTACATTGTTTTCGCTTATCCCAGTAAGATATACCAAATCATCACGCATAGTGCCCGGGAGCATATCAGTTCTGCTACAATTTACTAACGAGCAAGCAAAACCACTGTCAAAAAGAAAGGAAACGAGCTCACCGGAGATGCAGTCAACGTGTCGCTCGCCATTCTTCGCTCGCACAGGTGGACCTCTTTGACCACCAGCTGCTCGTTAAATCCCTTGCGGTTTGAACACGCTGACGCCACGTGGCCTTTTTGGCCACACATGAAGCAGACGGTAGGTCACGAGAAGCTTTGTGATATTGGAGACCGCTCGAGATCCTTCGATGCCGCAGGTTGAACAATAGGTTCCTCTCGACGTCTGCGGCAGTCTACCGCTCGATGACCCGGTAGACCACATCGATGACAAGTGTCCGAGAAATGTGATTCATTGGGACGACTCTTCTTCGCGTCGACATCGTTAGTGAATAGGCTCTCAAGCCTCCGTTTCAAGGAAATACCTTTCAGTATCCGGCAAAACTGGGCTCTGGTGGAAACGTTGCAAGACTGCAGCTCACGACGTATGATGACATCCATTTGGCACAAAATTGAAGACATTTGTCTCTTGCATTTGTGTATTTGTGTGACTGGCTTTGGCTAGTCATGATATCCTCCGGCATTTCAGTGCGTGGAATCTGTTCTATCATGCCCCAGAGACGCATTGCGGCTTCACTGGCCATTTCTTTAACGCCAATTTGAAATCTCAGTATTTCATCAAAATAATCCTGAGGCAATATAGATTTTCCAAATTTCGCTACGAGTAGTTCCTTTATTTGCGGCCATGACAATTGCGAAGATAAAAGTTTCGTTAAGCATGTAGCATGTAGTAGTAAAAGTTCTGCACACTCGAGTTTCTGCTATTTACGACAATTTCGGTTATTCTACACCAACCTTCTATATCTGCAACGGTTCCTTCCGGGTCAAAATGAATTAACTGCGTCGTTGTCTTATTCAAGGCTTGTGAGGGATGCAGATTCTCTAGGAGTCGTGATAACAAAGCTTCCATGTTGTATAGCAAGCCATGCGATGATTGTTCCGGATTTAAATTTCTTTCTCCTGGTGGTTGCCCTCCGCATCCCACTTCTGATATAGGGATGACAGAGGGTACTTCAGTATCAGTAGGTTCCATCAGGCAGGTAGGCGTGGGTATTCGGGCGAGGAGAATAAAACGCTACACGTGATTTGGAGTTAATAACATAGCTATTGAACTGAGTACACTAAATCACGTAACACTCCACCAAGCACGTAGCGCGTTAGTTCAATATGATCTGATCGCCGTTCTTGCTGGTAATCATGGTTCTTGCCGCACTAGCACCGGGTGTCGCGTCAGAGAGTAAAACGACGGTGACAGCTCCCGACGTTTACCCCTCTTGTCAAATGCGCCGTCATATACATATTTATGTGGATATTTAATATAGAGACAATTATAGCAATCGAGTCATAGTCTATACCATCTTGTTTCTACCTCTGTATACGACATTCAAAACATCAAACTAACAGGACCCAAAACAAAAAACAAAATGCTAAATTTACGATAGACACCTAACATCGTTTGCATCGCAATTTTTGCCAAAAGTTCTCTACAGCGCAATCAGCTTTGCAATTCGGGTGTCCTGTGAAACGCCTTCATTTATATCACACAGCGTTTTAGCCCGGATGTGCCAGTGCCTTTGGGTCCGGATAATCCAGTGTGTGCGACACGAGGAATTATCTCATCCGCACCTTATCGTATCTTTGCTCTGTGCTGCGGAATATCAGCGCCATGTTCACGGGAATATTCGATGGGGTTTGTTTGATATTGGAGGTTTATTAGTTGAAAATTCCCTTTAGGATTTTATCATTAATGTCTAGAAATTATGATGGATAGTCATACAATTTCAATTCTTTATTTATATCATTGGGAGCGCTGACAGAGTTATGATGCAGACACAGATATGCCAGAGCCTTTAGGTCCGGATAATACAGTGTGTACAACATGACGAATCTTCTCCGATTTCTCGTCCGCATCTGGGGGGTTACTCTATAAAACGATACGAACTTCGAATGTTCGGATGGTTGACGTCCGGAGTAAGAAATAGTTTTCCACTTCTAAAAATCAATACTATTCACTGTTATACTTATCATTTTCTCCGAACTTAGTCTATGGTTAAGACGTACGATAGAGGATTCCAACATTTTGTGGAGTATCTAGGCACATTAGTGAAGTTTTACGCACGGTGTCCGAACATGCCAAGTTCGTATCGTTTTTATAGAGTAACCCCCTAGATCGTATTTTTGCTCTGTGATGTGAAATATTTGTGCCAATTTTACGGGATATTCGGGATAGGCGGGGTTTTTTTTGGATATTAGAAGTTTAACCGTATAAAATGTTGTCAACATTCTAATTACAGTGATTTTGTACAGTGTAAGAAATTAATTTTAATTAACTATATTTTGGGCTGACAAAAAAACTCGGAGGTAACAAAAACCTTTACGATTGACCTAAAATATATATAAATATAGGTACTATATCCCAGACTGCGATAAAATTTTAACCCATTTTCCGTCAGAAGTCATGTAAGTATTTAATAAAATCAGTCACATTCATAGATAGTGCGAACAAATTATATTCCAATTAAATTCGCATGGTTTCAATTCGAACAGGCAGAAACAATTATATGTGTATATTTCAGCAGTTAACGTTTTGTAGCTGAGAATGATGATGATTACGGTGCAGATTCCTATCAATTACAGCAGCAAAATATTCATCTAACCGACTATGAAGTATGAATAGAAAATATAGTCTGTAAAATTATTAAAATAGTTGAAAGTCAATCACCACGCACTACATCCGTGAAAGAAAATATTGAATGGAAACCTGCATACCAGATCGACTTGTTAGAATTTCTATGGTGTGTAAATTTCAACCCGCACTAAGTCAGCGTGGCTGACTATATGGCCTAATTACTCACAATCGTACTCTCGATTGCAGAGGAGAACCGTGTCCTGTAGTGATGTATATAAGCTGATACAGAAATAATTAAAACACAAATTCAATCAACCATTAAAACAAATGCCTTAATTACATACATGGAACTGAAAAAATACACAACCTATTATCATAATTAATTGTTGTCTATTATTTTCATTTCCCAGTACGTCAAACATATGTTAACAACAAAAACTAATTAATACAAGAGGAATAGTCAATTAACTTTCACAATAGAAACGGAATATGTATGAAATTCAGGTTCATTGCACAACGCAAGCATCCTTCATGTTTGGCAAACTGTATCAAAACACTTCCAGTCGGAGCTATCGATGCAACGATGTATTTACTCGAAGTTGTATTATTTGTATCAATAATTTCCTGGAGCAATGAAGTAGCCTTTGATAGGTTCAGTGGTAAAAAAGTCGACGTCGCACAGTCAAAGGAATTGCGATCGAAGAACGCCACCGAGTGAGTTTTATTTCTGTCAATGGATAGTTTTATTTCCACAAATGTAACGGACTTTGCTGGAGTTGAGCTATTCAACTTGCTATGATTCGATTCTCCTTTTACTTGTCGCACTGTGTGTTAGGTTTGAGATTTTAATTTTACTTGATGTGATTTTTAAAGATTGATCAAATTATGCATTGATTTAAAAATATTTAAGGCAATGAAATTACGAGTATACTATGATTGAAATATATGGTCGCATTAGTTAATTTTTTAATACTTTATAAAGTTTGAGCGACCTTTTAAAATTGCAAGTCCTTGAATTTTATAGTGATACAAATCTAGTCGCTCTCAATTGTGAAAATTATTGAATAAGAATCAATAGCATGTGAAGAACAATCATAACGTTTATAATGCCATGTTTAATTAAGAAAACAAAGAAAGACCACTTAACCCGGCGTCATTGAGGTTGGGTCAAAATTACCCGGCCAGTTTATAATTTCTAATATTTTTGAAAGTATGCACGCGACGTTGCCGTCCTTTGCAGTAGCTGGAGCCAATAGTGTATTCTAAACGTTTTCGATGTGAAATCAGTTCGGCAGCGACTGCGCAGAGAGCTGGACGTGTGTGATTTCTAAAAAGGTAATTATGACCCATCCTCACAACACACGTAACAATTATGCGCCATTTTTATCTAATCATTTATTACTATTTTTTATGAGTTCTTGGTGTTTATTTCAATTTTTTTTGCGATTTGCTTCAAGTTTTGTTGATTTTGTTTTTATTTGAGGATGATAGCGAGGTGATGGATGCTGTAGAGGCATTTTGGGATAGTCAAGATACAGATTTTTTTAAAAAAAAGGGTGTTTTAGGTTTGGAGAAACGTTGGACCAAATGTATCGACTTGTTAGGAGACTATGTAGAAAAATAAATTAAATTTAAACTACAATCGTTGTTTTATTATACTTATTATCATTACTTTTTGATCGCCCCTCGTATAACGTGAGCCGTAACTCCAAAAGGTGGCCCCTGTCAATTTTTTATGCCATGTTGAATATATCAGGAATTAATGGAATTATAATTCATCGCATAAACAATAATAAACCAACCGAGAAGCGGCACCAGTTTTTGAAAAACTTGGGTCTAGCCCTGGTCGGTGAGCATTTGGCAGTCCGCCAGAATGTGAATCGCTTGCCACGAGAGATGCGAAAAAGAATTCAGGAATACGTTGGTGAACCATCAGAGGAACCACCTGCAAAGCTACCCAATGCTCGAAAAAGATGTCAAGGTTGTCCTGCAAAAAAAGATCGCAAAACAAAGCACACATGTCAAGCTTGTCTCAAATTTATTTGTCCTGAACATATTATATCTTTCAGTAGTGATTGTATTTACACCAAAGATTCTGATTAGCTTTTTTATACTTTTTCCCTAAGATATTAGATTTAAGTTTATGAAAATGCCATAAGTAACCGAAAAGACTAGTTATTAGCGTAGGAATTTCATGAAAATGTAAGAGATCTCAATTTTGTTACTTTTTTTTTGAGTTTATATAAAAGTTGATTAAACCTAATAAAACGTTTCTTAATTATTATTTTTCTTTTTTATTATCAAGTCCTAAATACCCTAATACTGAAATAACAACATAGTTTACGAATTTACTAAAAATCTATGGAAATACCTTGTATTAAATAAATGGGTAATATTGACCCACCTCAACGTCCGTGTAACTGTTTCCTACCACAATGACGCCGGGTTAATATAGAAATAAAACTTAAACTTGAGGCACACAACTTAAATAAATTACCATGCAAAATAAAATAAAGATTGTCGTACCATTAAACCTAGCCAAGCCCTGGTCAATAAATATTAAAGTGAGACACATCTATAAATAATTATATTTCAAATAACAATATCGCACAAAAACAATCCACCGAATTGAATGCAATTTGCAAAACTAAAGTCAGCATAAAACCGTTGTTACAGACGATGTTCGTTTGAAGTAAAGCCGTGCACGCCGCACGAGGGCAGCCGGATAGACGGAACGTGTAACAACTACAAAGAGCCCTCGAAAGGGGCGGCGAAAGGACCATATCTGAGGTTACTGAAGCCGGACTATGCGAACAGTAAGATAAAGCTCTTTCAACTTATGTGCTGGCAATTCTGGTTCATGAATCCGGTTAGAGTTGTACAAAAGGACGAGTCTTGGTTTGGTTTATGGAAATAACTATTAAGATTTATAAAATAAGAATATTTTTATATTTAGAGTTTAATCTTAGTGTATGATTTCTCGGAAAAAACATCGGCTATGTAGCAAATTTCACTACTAGGAATAAACCTCTGGACGTATCCTTGGCACCCTATTGAGCCTTAATATAATTACACCTCCACTTTCTTATGTGAGTTCACCACCAAATATAGCAACAAAGCAACCCCGAATAAAAAGAGGAATAGAATGACCCTGGAATTTTATGTGATATTAATAATGTTTTTTCTTTGTGCCTATGTTACAAAAACACTTCTTTTTCATGCAAAAATGCATTTTATCAACACCGTGAGTAGTAATACACAGAGAACAATATCATACCCTCCAAAAGCTATTTGTAGTACATTCTCACTTTATGCACACTTTGCATAGAGAATATTGTTAGTTATGAGTTTATTTCTCGAATAGTTGCACCGAACAGTGTAAGTTTTATAATATACTACAAGTACATTGAACGTGGAATATTGAAATATCTCACAAAACTTTGTCAATGCAGACCCGCATTTAGTTCGAACTACCTTCTATATGAAAGGAATTTCACGTGATAAATATGAGATAAATGATGGGAATATTCAAAGGACTTTTACGAAACTACATAATAATGATAGAACGAATTCAATGGAAAAAGATATATTCCATCATATCGTTATGGAAGCTTTAAGGGATATCTTTGAAGATAGTGATACAATAGTTTTAGAATAAGAAAGAAAAGATAATTTAGCGAATTGCAATTCGAAATGTTGGATAAATTTTCTGAGTATTATTATTATAACGATATAGTAAATGAAATTATTTCTCCAGAACGTCAAATACGCAAAAACAAAAATGGCGAAGAGTTACCATCAGCCAGGAAAATCAGAACGGAATTGCAAACGGACGGACGAGTTGAAGATCGACACATATTCAATATAGCAGCTTATCATATGCTGGAGTTTATTCAAAGAGACATTAGCTTGCTGAATGGACCACGTAAGATTACTTTAATTCTCTTCAAATGTAATGCACCTTATACTAATCGATGAAATCTGCTGATCAGATTTATAAGACGAAAACCTAAATGTTTAAATTAGTCATAAGGCTTTTTGACAACGACGTTAAGTAACTTGTACCAGAAGACTTTAAGTTAAACTAATGAAAATGGAAACAAACGCTGATTCTACAATATTATAATATAATATCTATTATAGTATAATAGTTTTAGTTTTGAAGTACAATTTACATAGGAAATATAGTTCAAACTTAAAAGTGCCATACATATTTGAATGAAAAATATTATTCGTCAATCATTTGCAAAATTTTGTCAAATACTTTCCAAGACACCACATAACAAGTCACGAACAAAAACGTTCAACACTTCTAAACAATACCTTTCCAGTGGATTACCTCAAGAAGCGGCAGTATTGTTGCGAACCGCTGGGCGAAGCAGATCCGCGCTGCATCCCCATCCGGGTGCCCGACAACGACCCCTATCTCAAAGTGACGGATATACGCTGTCTAAATTTCTCTCGCGCTGAAACTTTCCAAGACATGGGCTGTACACCCGACACAATACCGCCGGAACAGGTGAGATTATTTCCACTTCCAAATTCAAATTGGTTATTTGTATTTTTGTTTTGAGTTTTGTAACACCTGGGAATTGTAATATGGAGAGAAATTGACGGGTGTTAGTACACTTACTTATGATTAAAGTCGGTCGGTTGTTAAATTGTGAGGTTTTACAAAGTTGGTAGAGATTTTGAAATGAGTGTGGCGATGGGTTCTGAACAAAATGTTATTCCGATTAAATCTCGTACTTATCCTCAGTCAAACCCTTTACTAAATTAGTTAACAATGTTAATCAGTAACGTGTAGTGGGTGCCACCCACACATTCAGTGGTATATTCAGTGGTATTGACACTTATAGAAATCGAAACTATCATTAGCAGTTCCAAAACCATCAATTTGTTACGTCAACGCATTATCTCAATTAGTTTCAAAGTATAGATTTGTGAAGTTCTTTGATTGACCTCGAGCAACCAAGCTTAGCTTAAAATCACGTCTCTACTCTGTAAAATAATTTAAAAAAATCAGATTGAAGTGCCTGAATTTTCTATCCATGATAAGTTATGTGTAAGAACGTCGGCGTATCAGCACTCGTTTAACACGCATGTTCAGATATTAAAATATTCAGAGAGTGAGTCAAATCGTGACTTTATCCTCGTGGAAACGGCGACGGAATACTAATCCTTATCGAGAGGGCACGGAGAAATGTGACCTTGGCAAAATATCTGGTACAATGATAGAACAAAATCAAAGTTATTGTACGAATGCCATGACCTACACTTTCTTTTGTTTCTTTTTTTTTTTCACAGCGCTAATTTTATTCAATCTTAATTATATTTTACTATAAGTGGGAATAATTAAAAACAATAAATTTGTATATTATAGTATAAGCATATACATACATACATAATCGTCACGCCTGTATCCCATAGGGGTAGGCAGAGACTATAGACCGCCACTTTGCTCGATCCTGACATACTACTTTCGCTTCATCCACTTGATTAGCATATAAAAATGAATAAATTTAAAAAATCGTTTCCTATTTATTCTTTTTTGGATTTTCTACAAATATGCGGAACGGAAGCCACTCCATCCATGGTGTTGTTTAAGTTTTTTTACTGTCCGTGAGCGGTCGTATCGCTCACCATCAGGCGAATGGCGTGGTCGTCTCGTCATTCATACAACTAAAAATCAAACTATATCTTTACCGACAGAACCACCAATGAATATAATCACATCAGTAATTCGAATTGATAAGTATAGGAGGCGTTTGATTGATGTCATGTCGTAATTACATTTCAAAAGCGGAGTGTATCGCTCAGTTCCGGTAGTAAGCGGAACCGATTAATTTTCAATAGAGTTCCATCAACGCATTAATTTAACGACCAACATTATTAATAATTTCTAGAATGTTCCCACATATATATCATCATGTTTATTCATAGCTATGCATGTTTTAGTCTCAACTCTTCCTGTCGAGTCGTATGTTGCGGGGAGATTGAAAAAACGGTCATATAACGTCGAGAATAATTTAATATTTTTCTAGACTGTATTATGAAATCTATAGCTGAACTCATATCACTCTCTAAGTCTAAAGATCATTTTAATATGTAACGATTTTAGATTGTTTTTTGTGTCTTTATAAAAAAATCAAGTGACTGTGTATATAATTTATAATATTTTAAGAATTTTGAGAACATAGGTTTTTTAAATACACTACAAACAGGTAACCTACTAGCGGATCCGTGTAGCGACTATCTAAAATAAAATACTCTCCAAAGCCACGAATGTTGCACTGTCTGCACTCTTCCTGGTCTTGTTATTGAGAACAATCCGGTTTTTTCATATTGTGTTCATTCGTGAAATTTCTATTATTACTACACAGCGAAAGCTGAAAAACACGAGTAGTTTATTAAAAATCATTATGCAACAATATAGAGGAGTTGAGGGCATAGGCCTCCCCCAGTCTTCAGCAGTGGAATTCCTGTGGCTGAAACGAAAGAACAAACAAATGCAACAATATTAGCCAATCACTGCACCATATTATTATATTCCTATATAATCATATAATTATAATGCCACAATTGAAAAGGAAATCAATACTAAACTAGACAAAAAAAGGTACACAAATTATTTTTTGTGCCGCACCGTCAAGCTTTGGAATTGTTTGACGTCACGCGTGTTCCCTCCTTTCTATAATCCTGGGTAGCCGTAGCGTGAAGAGACATCTAAGCAGATCGGTATATTTGTATCGAATGGCATGTGACCGCCGTCTTATGCCATTCGATACTATACCTGGACGGCATTTGCGCTTACCATCAGGCGCAGTGCAGTCATCATGCCTGGCCAGTATATAAAAAAGACAAATTAGTAAAATCCTTATAGCATTAGTTTCCCGTAACACACACGCTTGATTAAAGATAAGCCGAGCAAATAAAGCAGTAATACGCCGGTAGCATATTTATCTTGTTACACGTTTTATATAAAACAAGCTTTCCTAGTTTTGCTTTGATTGAACTGAGAGATTACTTCAGGTATACATTTCTATGCATCGTTATTTAAATATATGTTAAAAGTTTTAATATATGAGTATCATTGCATAATTATATCTTGTATTTATTTATAAATTAGTAATTAATTCACTGGTGGAAGGTCTTTCATATGTTAGAGCCCGCCTGGATGGGTACCACTGCAATGTATATTTCTCCCGATAAATAGCAGTGTAAATGTACTGTTGTGTTCCGGCTTAAAAGACTTTGTAGCTAGATTAGCTATTGGACGTATTGAGACTTAATATCTTATGTCCAGTATGGCGAGCAAAGTGAAATTGCCATTGCTTTGTAACTCATTGTGTTATTTGGTTTTACTACAGTCCATGATGACCGGTCGTATCGATTAACATCAGGCGAATGGCATGCTCATCACGCCGTTCATTGAAATAAAAGAAAGAACTGGATAAAATTGGTTTTACCTAAAATAGCAGAACTTCGTCGTTGCTAGTCTAAAGTTCAGTATGTTCCAACGACGCCACTGGATCAATAGCATTGTCTCAGAGACTACTGTCACTATTTGCTATTGCAATTTCTCTTTCTTTTTTATGAAGGACATATACGAAATCCTTATAGTTGTCACCTGTCTCTCTTCTTCTCCCCTGCCTTTTTAATTCGAAATTGACGGTTGTAAGACGTCATATATCAAATATAATAATTATTCATGACTGTTACCTTGTATAATATCTTATTCAATTTATGTCAGTACAATATATACTATAATACCTTCTAGATAAACTACCAAACACCAGTAATAGATTTGTCAACAATATACGGAGTGAATAACAAGACAGCTGCCTCAATCCGAAAGGGGAAGTTGGGGCTGATCACGTTGGAAAGGAGAGGTGAACGATACGTCCCCCCGGCTAATATGACCAGGGTCAACATTACCGTGGGAGAACTGTCCATAGCTTCGAATATGTCGCACGATGTGTGTCTACAGAACATGCAGAATGAAACAAAATGTTATGAATTTGGTATGTATTTTTTATAAATTCTTAAATTCGAAGCGGGTGTTTATTACTTCCAAATGTTTTATTTACCCTTATAGTAAATGTAAAAGAGATCAAGCGGAAATGTTATCACGCCAATTTGATGAAAGATTTTTCCTGACCTCGACACACTCCGAAAATATCCAATTCCTGGAAATAATGTTAAGAATTTTAGAAACCATTTCCGGGGAATAGAACCTTCAGCTTCACGTAAATGCTATTTGCGCTATCAATAACTCAATGAGACGATAACTTATAAAAACATTTAAATATAAAAGGAAAATTTGCTATTAGCTGAACTCTCCCTATCCTATTGATTTACATTACTCACGTGTGTAATTTTAGAGACATCCTTGTAGAGACAATAAAAATACAGAACAATATTGTATTTGTTCATTTCAAGGTGTTCCCGAAGCAGGCAACTTCAATTTGAGGACAACGACCCTGGCGATATTCTTCGTACGAGAACACAATCGATTGGCGAAGATACTTCACGAGATCAACCCGTGTTGGAAGGATGACAGACTCTTTAAAATTGCACGACAGATCAATATTGCCACTGCTGCTAACATATTTATGTATGAACTTCTCCCCGCGTTGTTAGGTGAGTAAAGTAATTTATAAACAGACGTATCACAAAATGACAATATAATGCAAATTCGGTATGCTGAAATATGAATTGAAGAATCGAATTTCGTCTAACACAAGATCAAATTTCAAATATGACAACAATCTGCTTTGGTCTATAGAGATTTCTCCACAAGGTAAATGATAAGAATTTATATTAAATTGTTCTCAATAACAATCGATTGCATGAAATGTCACAAACGTTTATCAGTTCATTCCGGGGTCTAATCTATCTCCTACTGATCACGGAACAGTCTATTGTCCATCGAACGATCCTTTGGAATCTAGTAAACAGCGGGGTAACTATCGGAGAAATTATGCAGCAAATAGATAGATGGCGGCCAACACCATTATCAGAGTGAGATGCCACACCCTGCCAACCTGCTAGGCAAGCATGGCGAATATTAACGACATTGAAGTTGTACTCGATATGGCGATAGGCTCGCCTTCTATCAGTTCGTAGGACGAAACACACAAGGCAAAACGTGGGTGTTCTGGTAGTACCTCTGCCTATGAATTTGTATGTTTCTGTTTATGAATATTTGTATGCACATTAAGACAGGTCTAATTTAGCATTGGACTTCCTATGGTTGAAGATGGCTCTTGTTAATTTATCTGTGTTATGTATGCCGACCAATGAGACTTACGAACAAAAGATAAAATAAACAATAAATTCTGTGTCACTGTCATAATCACTTAGGGAATGAAATGATAATATCTCTCAGTAATTACAACAATAGCCGCTGAATAAAGACGAAGTTTCAGAATACAATAGACCCTGATGTCTGTTTTATTGATCCGACCTACATTTTAGCACGAAATTAGTCTTGTGACCAATTTAGTTTCTAAACTTTACAATGGCAATCGGAGTAGCTAGAGAACGTGGTGTTCGGTTGACATCAATTTTGTAGCGAATAAAAGACCACTTTACCTTAGATATTCCATATACATAATATTTACACATTACATGGATTACTGGATATCGTACTATATGTCATATTTCTGTTGACGGTCATCATTCAAACTAATATTTAATGGAGATCCTCCATTCGCCCATGATAGCACAGTTGGTTAAACTGTAATGAACTAATGCTAATGCATACTTTTTTTGTGATGAATGGCGAGACGAACATGCCGTTCCCCTGATGATAAGCATTACGACTGCTCATAAACAGTAGCAAAATAAAACAACACCTTGAATTACAAAGCAATACTTGGCATTCCACTGAGTTCGCCACCCTGAGATATTAAGTCTCAATATGTCCAGTAGTTACTCTGGCTACAATTTCCTTCATACCGAAAATCAACAATGCAATTCAACTGCTGTTTGGCGGGAGAAATAGACATTGCGGTGGTACCTACCCAGGCGGCCTCTCACATATGAGAGACCTACCACCAGTTAATACATTGATAAGACACGATATAATAATATTACCTCAGCAACATAATAAACTGGAATCACCAGCCAGGTTTTTAAAACATGCATAAATACTAAAAATAATTCAAACAAATACATGTATATTAATTATTAATCAGACTGTCTGGAATAAAGCCTAAGCGACGTCTAGCAGCCTTGGACTTTTAGATAATACACGTGCGTCGTGCGCTCATGCAAGAAATAATATTTATTTATTTAATATTATTAGGGACTAAATGCAAATAACTCTTGAATTATTTCCGTATACAAATGGTCTTTATTGCGAATTCCAAATACTCGTTCATAGTTTTCCTTAAAATATTTTATTTGCATATCACCGATAATAATCATTCTTATGGTTTTCAACTCGCTTGACTTCAGTCCTTTGGCTATTGTTGTATTATTGTTGTATACCAATGCATTCATATGAACGAAACAACTACTTTTAAAATACCCCATTACGTCACATTGTTTATCAATTCGTCAATGAGAACTTGGGACCCTAAGAATAATCATTCCTAGATTTTTTTATATCAATATCATCATCTTCATCAATTGCAAAAAGCATTTTACCGTCAATATTTCTTTTCGCAGGTTTTAAAAACATGGTGAACTATGGTCTGATATCAGAGCAGGTAGAACACGTGTCTGCATACTTCGAAGATGCAGTACCCTTGGTTTACGCGGAGTATGAGATCGCCGTCCGGTTCTTCCACACCATGTTGGACGGCAGGATTAAGTAAGATAGTATTCACTAGTAGTAATAATAAGTATAGGTTATCTATTAGACCGTCCGCCTCTCGTCGAGCTCCAAAGCTCGGTGTCAATTCTTTATGCGCCACTGTTGATACTGACGTACAGGAGTTGCATTGGTGAGTGTGGGCGGAACAGTCTCTATCTATTAAGAGCCTGATTATTGCTTTACATTTGAAAACCTAGGAGAAACCAGATGCTAATCACCACAAATTAATTTACTCGGATCTAGGAGTTGTACAAAGTGCCAAATGAGTATGACAAAATTATCGGAAATCGTAGAAATCCTACCTAGATTCCACGAGGTCCACATCATATACAAGATCAGATATTGTTTGGATGTTGTGTAACATAACAATGCTTTCAATTATGAGGTTAAACTTCTACTAAACAGGTCTTACGTGATCGCAAACTTCTCATGCTAAAAATAACAAGGCTAGCAAGTTCCACCTTAATATAATATAAACTTAAGCAACAATATGATTTTAGAAGATACAACGAGCATCATCACTACATAGGAGAATTTTCCGTGAGTGAAAATATGTATAGACAAGATGTTGTTGAACAAAACAACAATTTCGAAGAAATAAATCGCGGCACATTTGATCAGAGTGCGGGTAAAATTGATGACATTTTGGATCCAGAGGTAAGCATGAACCATACATCGCACTGCAATAATATGAGTCTTATACTACAATATTATTCAATATAAAAAATATATTAAAATATGTCATTGTCATTCTTTAAAAGAATATAATATATCTAAAAATACTGATTAAATATTTACCTGATTTCCTAATGTTTATTTATTTAATTATAAATCAGATATTGAGTCATTTGTCTTCTACTTAGACCAAACTTTATACATAATATAGACTTAATTCAAAATAAAAATTTACACTTTTAAAAAAGCTGAATCTTTTACCTACACCCACCTCAATCTTCTAACTTAATTTAACAAAAATATTATCACGTGCAATATTCAGATTTCAGAAAATGTCTACGGAAATTTGCAACGAGCTCACGATATAGGCTCCATTGATATTCAAAGAGGCAGAGATTTGGGCATCCGTGGATACAACGATTACAGACATCTATGTGGCTTGAAACCCGCTAAGAAATTCGAACATTTCTTAGACGTTATGGATTTTGAGGTAAATCTTAGTTTTATATAAATCTATTGTCATATTTAACGATTAATATCAACTCGCTATATAAACTAATGTTGAACTCATATTTACATTTTCATATGAGTTGTTAACTATTTTTACTGTAATAGTTGCTATTATGATATCATATATCAATTTTAATCATAAATCAATTCATACATCATAATGTATGAATTGCCCGAGATTCGAATTTGTATCATGGGCTGGAAATATGTATGCTTGGCATGCTATGGAGGGAACTGTTTACGAGTATTTTTTATTTTATTTAACGGACTTACATTCTGTATCTTTTTAAATATTTGTTAATAGATAACATCGAGAAACCACTAAGGTTTGTATTTATAATATCAGAATAAAATGAAGTTATAAAAACACCTTATTATAGTGATATAATGAGTTTGAGGTTAATGCATTCAAAGACTAAAAGAGTTTTTTTCATTATTTAAGATGTATGTCTTAAGTTTATGTTTTATGTTCTTAAGCGTCTTTAATAACTAATGACATCTCTTCAGGGATCCAAGCCAAAAAATATTTTACTCTATTAAAATGAAACTATATTTTCTTAGTTTCATTTATGTTTTTAGCAATTTCTGACTCAAATGCAATCCTCTGAATTTTTAATAATGTTTCATGACTTTTTTCTCCGCTTACAGAAGGTGGAAACTATAAAGAAGTTATACAACGATACAGACGACGTGGACTTGTTAGCTGGCATTGTGAGCGAGAACGCTATTCAAGGCACTTACGTAGGACCAACACTTTTCTGCATCATGGCGAAACAATTGCAACTGTTCAGGTTCTCTGATAGATTCTGGTACGAAAGAGGAGATCAGATGCACAGCTTGACTTTATGTGAGTATCGAAAATGATACCCACCATTGATGGTTCTTATTGATAGAATTACATAATACCCTAAACATAAGCAGCAATGTATTGCCAAAAAATATTTTCTATCGAGATGGAAAAGCTAAAACAGCGTTTCGTGGTTAAAAATAAAAGGATGAGGCTAGAAACTAACTAATACCGCACCAAATTAAGTAGGTCATCGCTTTTCTATTACGGGCAGGAAATTTTATACCAGATTGTTTGAATTCACAATAAATGCACTTTAAATACTTGATCATTACATAACAACATTATGAATTATATTATTGAAATAGTCGTTGAATAGTCTATATTTTAAGAAACAACTCAATGTTATGGAATTAATTCAGTTCCAAGAATAATTTATAGACATAATGCGGGTACAACCTACATAGCAGCTATGTACAACTTAAAATAGTGTCTATTCAATTTCAATTTGAATACATAGACCGCTTTGATGTTTGAAACACAAATATACAAGATAAAAGCACGAGGGAATTAATCCTATAATTATTATTATACTTTGTGTAGAAATTGATAATTTATCCACACATAGTGGTAAGTAAGCATGCAACTTACCTGACCAGCCACGCCATCTGCGGAATGAAACATGTATTACACAAATTATATAATTAAGAAAAAAAAAGAGACTAAAAGGTTTTGGTAATTTAGTCAGTTTCAGTGTCATGGTACCACTTCTAAGACTTGATTATTGTATTTTTTCTAATTCGAATTTCCTTCTCACTATTAAGATAAGTAGCAGAGTATTTTATTATTGCTATGAATGGCGAGAAGAGCATGCTATTCGTCTGATGGTAAGCTATACGACCGCTTATGGGCAGTTACGCTGCGCTCACCATCCTGAGATATAATGTGATAAGTCTCAATATGTCCAGTAGTTACTATGGCTACAATGTCCTTCGAACCGGAACCCAACGAATAGACATAGCGGGAGAAATAGACAACGGTGGTACCTACCCAGGCCGCCTCACACATATGAGAGACCAGCAGTAAATTTATATTAAGAAAGAATAGCAGTGGTATCTTATTATCAAGTTGGTCGCCAACTGGCCTGCATACGCTGGTAACAATAAATATCCCGGGGTCTTTTTCCTATAGCGTGAAAAAATAATTGCGTCCAAACAATAGATATAACCTTTGTCGTCATGCTACTCTATCTGAAAGATTCCACTTGTCACATACAACGCAATATTTTTCCAAGTTGGACAAAAATGATACCTGAATCGTAGATCTAAATAAAATAGAGCAAAAATACCTGCTCCATTACAAATAAAAATAGCAGTTGGACAAATAAACCCGTAGCGAAAGTTTACGTTACAATACCCATTCATAAGCAATTAAAACTGTTACTGGAATTTTAGTGGAGTGTTCGCGTTTAAAAAAAAAAACTAACGGTCGGGCCCGGCTCCGCCCGGGTGCATACACGTTTTAAAATGGCGGTCAAAATGTTTAATTCTGACTATCAGTTTAGAATATCGACCAATCGGACCACGAAAAAACAAAATTTCCTCGTATTTGCTAGAAATATCACTACTGCTTTCCTCCTTTAGGTCATAGCGTGATGATATATAGCCTATAGCCTTCCTCAATAAATGGACTACCCAACACTGAAATAATCATTCAAATCGGACCAGTAGTTCCAGAGATTAGCGCGTTCAAACAAACAAACAAACTCTGCAGCTTTATAATATTATAAAACAAATTGTTCGCAGCCCAACTGAACGAGGTCAGAAAAACTAACATGGCCCGCTTCGCCTGCGACAACGCTGAGGGCGTTAAATTTATTCAACCACAAGCCTTCTTTAATGTTAAACCTGGGTAAGTTTTCAAAGTGTTTACTGTATCAGCCTATATACGTCTCACTGCAGGGCACGTGCCTCCTCTACAATCGAGAGTATGATTAAGAATGGTTGTGGCTAGGCCATAGGGTTGGCGGACTTTGCATACCATAGAAATTCTTACAAATCGCTATGGTATGCAGGTTTCCTCACGGTATGGCGATTGACTATCAATACACAAGACTCTGGAAAGTCAGAGGAGTGTGCCCTGGGATTCAAACCCGCGACCACCGTGAACATACCGTATTTGGTCCGATCCAACAGGCTACCACGCACAGATAAGTACCAGAGGTTAATGTGAGGATTACTTATGTACCATACTTTGTATATAGTCGATGATACATTGTGCTAGTGTCTACTTCTTTTTCATATTTTCTCCTAATCAAAACTATTAAAATCAAAGATTTAAGTGCTCTTCAAAAATACATAGGGTCATATAAAATGGTCCATAGTTGGAAAAAACTTATTAAAATTCTTTGCAATACAATAAGATATACCTGTCAACCATAGACAAAAACCGATTTTAACAGTATTTTCGATCGATTCTCTTTTAACCTATAATTATTAGACCTTTAATACACATTAATTTATTGGAGATATTCACGGCAGATATCTACAATACGATAACCACATAATTACGCCCCAACTAAACAATAAATCACTTCTAATTACCGAACTAATTATCAATTGTTGCAGAAACATGCCAGTGCCATGCTCGCACATTCCCGGCCCAGACTTGTCAAGATGGCGGGATGACAGCTGCTTCAAACACAAATACACCCACGAGGCCACTCATATACCTGTCGACTACAAGAACTCCGAACACGAATCTATTGTAGACTACAATGCTTTCTTTGATCATTTATTGTCTGATAAGCCTGATGTTAGCATGTAAGTGAGACCACCCTGTATACTGTACTACTATGAGTTAATAGTAAGTAAATCAGTGTATGATTATTTAAATTACACAGAATGTCAATGAAATGCTGTAATGTAGAATGTATTTGTAATAAATGAAAAAGAAATGTACTACTCTATTGATTGTTGTTTTTGTTATTTATTTTAAAGATCTGTAGGCCTTTCAACCATGATATTAAAATTTTTGTCGGCAGTCAACCTATCTTGATGGTACGATAGGTAAGTGCCTAAGAACCAGAACCGAATTTGCGGTCACTACATCCAGCCAACCTAAGACTAAGAAACTACTGTATACTTGTGAATCTATTCCACTCCTCACAATCCACCGCTATAAATAATTATTAGCAACTTATCACAACACATATTTAACAAAAAACTACTGCAAAATCTTTTTCAAAACTCGTAGATTTCAAATAGCCAATTAAATAAAGTTATCGCCGTTTTTAAAATACTTAACAATTACAGCTAAAGAAAGTATTTTGCTGTAAAAATTCCCGGCAAGAGTGACGTAACAAGTTTATTCTAGATCTTGTTACGCAAAAACAATCTGCTGTTCCGCGCTCAGATTGCGTCAAACAGTCCGAGGATTCCTTCATTAACATCGTTTTTTCCATAAACTTACAGTAGTTAATCAGAGCTCGCACTAAAACCCTGATGGAATTTCACGCAGCGTTTGTAAGCAAAATAATTGTTGTGGACGATTCCGTACAATATGAACTAAGAAGGCTTCCGTAGTGTAATTAGTGGGGGATCGGGTTATATTTGATATTTGGGTTTGAACTCTGTACCGAAAGTTTGTTTCAGATCTACGGGTAGTGAGGCCAAAAAGTCCGCAATTTCTGATGCTGACGATACTTTAATCTTAATGTTAAAACTACATTTGTCATTGTTCGTGATATTAAGGACATGTCTACATACATAAACTCACGCCTTTTTTCCAAAAGGGGTAGGCAATGGTGTTACCAGGACACGTTTCGCTTTGTATGTTCCGTCCCGCAATGTGATAGAGGGCGACCCTATGGACATATAGGGCACAAATTTCTTACTCTGGAGTCACGTCTACATACGTAAAAGTAAAAAAAGGAAAACATACCGAACTATTATAATCAGCAAAATTCTTAGTGAATCTTAGAAAACTGTTATTTAATCACATAATACACAAAACCCCATTAACGAAATGAATTCAATATCTGTCCTGTTTGTTCAACCAATTTCCACAAATCAGTTAATTACGGCCGCACGAACCATAACCCCAGGGGGCATCGCATCCAACTTGCTTCATTGAAAGCATATGACATTAATTAGGTCGTTCCAAAAACAGTAATATTCCATACACGTTTATGTATTTAGTACGATCAGAACAGTACTTTATTTACTTTTTACCGAAGAAATGGTCTAAGTGCTCTTAATTGAACTTTGTTTTTTTTTTAAAGGAACAAATAAACTCAAGTTTGTAATAAAAATAAAGTTTAATATCCGCAATTTTAGTACCTACAAATAATTATTTTAATTAAACTGATTTTACATCATGCAATTGGAAGGTTATTCACACTATGTTATTTTAGCACGCAGTAAAACCAAATCTGTGGGAACATTTTGGGCTCACCAATTTTTTTTGTTGTTTTTTTTATTTTTATAAAGTCATGCCGAATGTGAATATTATAAAAAGTGTATTGCCTAAAAAAGACGACCATATTATATAAAATAACATAGGTCAAACTCAAGTTAAATCCCTGGCATATTAACCTACTATTCTTGTCATTAAATGCCACAATCGAAGCGCCCAGAATCGTTTCGTATTTCATACGTAACCCTAAAAGAAAGATAGGTAGTGCAGTGCTCATTTATTCAAAGGGGAATTGAAGTAATTTCCAGAAGGAAAATTAAAAAGAAACGAGCTTATCTTGGCGAGCCCTCGTCGCAATTACAGTCTGGCCAAACAAGTTAGTTTTTTGCTCTGTTCGGGGTTGGTTTTTTTTCGGAGTCCGAAGCAACTTAGTTAATCTCCTTGGTCGTGTGCTTTTTATGTTTCTAGATATCAGACGTTGACGGTGTGAGTGGTTTTAATTTGTGAGAAGGGGTTTTGTGCTCGCTGTGTGTAATTTACGACCGATCCAACTAGTACTTCATGGTATTTCTTACGTTTAATAATGTTACTTTGTTTGCGTAATACATCATTGGGAGATTGAAAATTGTTTGTAATTTCAACTATATAGTCTATATTTATATTATTATCTTATATTTAACTTGTAAATGCTTAAAAATTAAGGGCCAACTGCAAAACCACAATCAAAAATCTATTCGTCATTCGTTTAGTCAAAATTACTTTGGTCATACACAAACTGTACCAAGTTCCTTATTGCCCTTTACTGTTGTTTTCCTTTTGTCTTTTATAGATAGATACATATAATATTAAAAAGATACTGTCGCTTGAAAGTGTTCATTAGTTAATGAGAAATATGTTTCATATTGTAATATTTATCAATACACATATTATTACTATTTGCACCGATAAAAAACACGTAAATATAGAAAGGACATGTTTTGAAAGCCAAACATACAATGAGTCACAAACATTTACATAATATAAATATTAAACCCAAGCAACAGATGGAGCGAATGTAGGGACGCTGCACGGAAAATAATATTCATACGAAGAAAGCCCAAAATCGCAACACAGCGTTTGAAAACTTCACTAATTGCGATATACATTGCTTTATACAAGTGAATGTCTACAAAAATATACATAAAAAACCAGCAATGGAAATTGAAAGTGTCGATAATGTCAGATGTGGGGAGGAAATGTCCCATAGTGTAATGGATTTCATAGGTAAATTAACAATGACAGGCTTTTAGTATCAGGCGGCGTCGTAACCCTCACATATAACAAAGCTATCGAAATTAATTTCAAATATAGTTGATAATAGCATATTGATTTAAGATTTGGCCTGTTTTCGCATGAGATTTTGCTCATTATTATAGGAAATGAAAATTTTTAGAAATCCTGAGATTTTTCCTTTGTTTCAATCCTTAAATGTTATTCAATTTTTTATCAGTACTGAAAACGATGAAAAAAATATTTTATGTAATTTGATATATCTACTTGCATTACACACTTATATGGGATAACTATTTTGATAAATAAAATATCAAAGGATTTAATATTTAATGAAAATTGAAACTATCCTATGACCTTGAATATTTTTTGTTATGAACGAAAATAATCATCGCCTTCAAATATAATTATAACATAATAATGGAAAACCGAAAATAATAAAGTATTGAACTATATTTTTACACTTATTTTATGCAGTTACTTTAAACATTCATGGAGATCCCGCAGGAAAAGTTCAGTTGCAGTTTTGTGGGGCAAAGTACCTATTTATTGAACTGTTTTTATTTTGTTAATGTTAGTAATAAACAAATAAATTATATATTTATATACCTACCGCAAAACATTACACATTGTGAAAAATAGCAAAACCTTAAACCAACAATGCCAAACCATTACACAATGAAAATATATGGCAGCGAACCCGCTCTACCTGTACAAATACGCTGACGTCATCCAAACATTTCATTTAAAAATAACGGGATTCTTCCGGGAAACTGGATATCGAATGGCCTCTTTACCCGGGATACCCTCCCGAAGGCTAGTGGAAGGGTAAATTGGTACATTCAGAAGCCACATTTTGTACGGACAAGCCATTATGGGGGTCTTGAACCTGGGTCCGAGCCGATTTACTGCCTAGCCCGCCTAAACGCTGATTTTATTTACCTTCCTTCTATGGTTGAAAAGTTTTGTAGTGTAATTTGTAGGGAAGGGAAAATGGAAAAAGAAATGGATTTTATTTCAGTGCCTATAAAACTGATCCAATAGTTTAGCTACATATTATAGCATAGTTATTCTAATAGATAATAAATAACACGGGAAATTTACCATACAGGTGGAATATATAACAACATTTTTAAAGTCGGTTAAAACCCAACGCACAGACAACATAAAATAGAATTGTAATAAAGCACGGAGGAATAGCAACACTGAGCTGTCGCGCTGTTTGATTCATTCCTCCGGCATGTATGGAAAACGCAAACGTAAAAATACGTGACTCGAGTATTGTTTTGTTGTAGAATACGACCACAGATTATCTCTGCGATGTAAATTAAAAATATCGAGTCAAAGAGAATGTTTTATTCATATTTAGGAACGTAATGTGAATAGTTTTATTTTTATTTTTACGACGGAAGAGCGGAGGAAAAATTTATTGCTTGATGGGTTCTTGATAGGAATTTATGTGGTATTGTTGTTGTTTAGTGCCAATTTCAGAGTTTATAGATTTTTTTAAACTAAACTATAGGTCCGGTAAAAGAGCAAACAGGTCTCCTGATGGTAAGTGATCACTGCCGCCCATGAACATCTACAATACTATGGTCATGGATGTGTTGGCGGTCCTCCAAATCGGCATAAGAAGAGAAAATAGGTATTAGGCATTCGGCTGTCTCACCCACCGATCAAAATGCTACAGCAAAGCTGTCGCTTCTCCTAGATTTTCTGTGAGACAACGGTATTGCCCTACCTACGAGCCTACCCATTTGTGCATATCCCTTATAGTATTACTTCAAAATCTTTAATAATATGCGACTGTAGAATATAGACAAATTAACACCATTTAATATACAACTTTCCAATAAATATATACATATAACATTATGAATTCCAAAATAAAACCAGAGAATTTTACGCAGGCAAATGCTTGCATTCAAAACACGTAATAAAAAGATATCCAGGAAAGCGCCCTCAAACCGAGCGACGTCTGCGTTTGCGGCAGACAGCTGACATCATCGCGTCCAAAACTTTATTTTTACTACCGTTTGTGAATTTAGGACAAATAAAAGTTTTCCAGGCTTTTATGTCTGAATTATTTAGTAGGTTACCTTAAAAATCTCTCATTTGTTTCTGTAACCACGGTCCACGACACAGAACTTGCAACATACTATGGAGCTAGAACAATATACCTAATTCTAGACTAGAATTAAATTAATAAGAAGATGGATAAATGCACTAAGTAGTTCTTATTAATGCAACTTATTTCTTAAGTGCCTTAAGTACTGTTCAGCCACAGGAAGTCCTCTGCTGACCATAGGCCTCCCTCAAGGATCTCCACATCGGCCTTTTGAAATTGGCTTGCATCCAGCGACTTCCTGCAACATTAACCAGGTCGTCCGACTACCATGTCGGCGGGCCTCCGACACTGCGATTGCCTGTTCCACTTCAGAACCTCTCGGCCCCAACGGTCATCAGTTCTTCACGCTATGTGCCCAGACTACTGCCATTACAACTTGCTAATACTTTGGGCTATGTCGGTATCCTTTGTTCTCCTACGGATCTACTTAATCCTGATTCGATCTCGTAGGGAAACACCGAGCAACTTTAAATACTAGTAATTGTATACTGAAATTCTAAACTCCATTTCTCTGCAGAAGTTAGCGTAACAACGTATGTCTGCGATATTGTTATAAATCAAATTTTATACGACCTTGTCATACGCCTAAGTACATAATTTGTCAGTGAGATTTATTAAGATAATAGCTTTTAGGACACAGATTAATGTCGAGTGTGATAAAGGACGAAATGTAATATGTTTATCCACTTTAATCACGTTTAAGTGATACTTTTGGATATTATTTCATAAATCTGTAAAGGTTACTTGATTTCGCCCGTATTTTTATTGAAAAGGGTTGATACCCTCTCATGTCCTACCCAATACAGAGAAAAATTATCATTTCTGTCTGAAAACAGTCCAGTCATATATGTAATCAATGTCTTGGGTGGCAAGAAAGATGAGAGAAAGAATATTTTTCACTTCAGTTGTATTGTAAACGCAATATAGAATGTAAAGTCTCATTATGTCGAGTAGTTGCTCTGGCTACAATATCCTTTTGCGGAACGAAAATTTACTCCTGTGTCTTAATACTTAAGACATTTATTTTTATGCCCTATCGTTTTATATACATTTTATTGCATATAATAAAAAAACATTAAAACTAAAATCACAAATATAAAGAGTACAATTGGCGGTCTTATCGTGAAAAGGCAATGTCTTACAGACAACCATGGGACGGATTTAGTAATAGGATAAATAGAGGGCAGTCTAAAGTGGAAAGTATAGAACCTAATACGGAAAAAACATATCAAATATAAATAACTACTACAAATAATAAAAAAAAAACATAAATACAGATATGTAACGTAATATCGCACCTTTAGAATGGAAGAAACCTAACTAAAAGAAAATATTTTTTGGGAAACGTGCTTTAAAGATTCATAACATAAGATCTATTCTATCTTGTAAATATATTTTTTTTTTTTTTTTTTTTATTGCTATGAATGACGAGACGAGCATGCCGTTCGCCTGATGGTAAGCGATACGATCGCTCATGAACAGTAGCAAAACCAAACAACACCTTGAATTACAAAGCAATGCTTGGCATTCCACTGCGCTCGCCATCCTGAGACATAAGATGTTAAGTCTCAATATGTCCAGTAGTTACTCTGGCTACAATGCCCTTCAACCCGAAACACAACAGTGCGTTTAAACTGCTGTTTGACGGGAGAAATAGACACTGCGGTGGTACCCACCCAGATGGCCTCTCACATATGAGAGACCTACCACCAGTAAAATATTTTTTGGATTCGGTCAGTTTAATATTGAAGGTGCGATATATACCTCATCGTGACTGTTGGGTGTATTTTATGCACTCCAAAGCATAATTTGCATACCAATTGCTAACAACTGAATTACAATCCCATGGAGTCCTAAGTCCCTAACCTCAGAATAGGTCCAAATACAAACAATATACTTGGTTAAACGTTATTACGGGTTTATTGATCAGCATGCGTCTGGGGACAGATGTGCTTCAATACGGATCCATCTGCTATTGTGATCTGCCGACACAATCGATGCTTCTGTGCAAGGATTTAGTGCAATTTATGTATTATTATCGATTGTGGTATCAATTGATACATACGAGTACATACATAGGTACATAAAATCACACCTTTTTCCAGAAGGAGTAGGCCTTGTGTGCTTTGTCCCACGATGTGATAGGAGCCTATCGCCATATCGGGCACTAATTTCTGACTCCGGGCTGATAATACAAAAATCCAATATCACCTAGCCTAACCCGGCATTCGAACTCGGTACCTCAGCGTTTTAATGGTAGCACTGTTTAGAACAACTCATTAAGATAAGCTTTAAAATCCAACTCGCATAGTATTCAAATATATTTCACATGGAGGCAAAGCTAAATCGATTAAATGTTTCAATTTATTTGGTACCTCATATCATGCGCCAATGCCTTTAAAGTTTCTCGACTTCGAGCATTGGCTTTTAAGCTCGGTTAACGACCTTAACAGCAATTAATCGAGTAACGAAGTATCCATGAACATGTTTCATAATTTGTAAGGGAGCCTCCGAGGGATAGTAGATTGCGAAGTTAGCTGTGAAACGTGAAGTGATGTATTCGATTCCCGTACCGAGGCAAATATAAGCAAGCTACACAAACTTTGCAGTGAAACTGAAATTAAAAAAAACTAAAAAACACGCTTTATATAAAAAGCCCAACTAAAAAATAGAAAATAAATTTTTAAAAATTTGAATTAAGAATATTGTATATAAGAAAAACATATTTTTTATTGTAAAAAAAGCGTGGGGTGCATGTTTTCAATAGATATAATTATTTTATCGACAGATATACGTAGAAGGATTATCATTTTGATAATATCTTAAAAAGCACCCCACGCTTTTTTTACAATAAAAAATATGTTTTTCTTATATACAATATTCTTAATTCAAATTTTTAAAAATTTATTTTCTATTTTTTAGTTGGGTTTTCTATATAAAGCGTGTTTTTTAGTTTTTTTAAACTATTATTTATTTTCTACTTTTTAGTAACATAACGCCATCTAGCGAAGAATAGTGCAAACATTCATTATTGACGTTATCACGCCATCTAGTGGTCAGTGGCGATGGTCATCAATTATAAAAATAATTAATCCTGGCGAATCTAATCAGGATAATCATATATTTTAATCGAATTATTGTATTGTCATCGGTCGTTGACAGGTGTGCAAAACTTGAATGAAATCTGTCCGTTTAAAGTGGGTCAAAATCGCGTCTTAAGGAGTCGGTTACAAACATACAAACAAACATACAAGTGAAGCTAATATAAAGCGTGTAAAAAAAAATTTCACTGCATTATTCTTACGATTACGATTTCTAATAAGTATTTTCTTGTGGTATTTTTTTTAATTGCAATGAATGGCGAATGGCGTACCGTTTGCCTGAAGGTAAGCGATACAACTCATGAACAGTAGCAAAACCAAACAACATCTTGAACTACAAAGTAATTCTTGGCATTCCACTGCGCTCGCCATCCTGAGACATAAGATGTTAAGTCTCAATATGTTCAGTAGTTACTCTGGCTACAATACCTTTAATCCGAAACACAATAGCGCATTTACACTACTGTTTGACGGGAGAAATAGACATTGTGGCGGTACATACCCAGGCAGTCTCCAATATGAGAGACCCACCACCAGTAGATCATTACTACACTCATTACTACATGAAAGGATGGGTCTTTCTATGTATTATAGCAAAATTCTTTTATATTTTCCTTTTGCCTCGGTGCATATACCGTCGTACCATTGAAAGAGGATCCATCGAAAATACTGTTCTTTCTAAAACACCTCTAACGCGTTCTATTTGTCGTCGAAACGAGCAATCATTACGGACTGTTCAGAACATTTGATCCGAGACCCCAGCCGCGTTAAAATAGGTACCTGGATACTCACATTGTGTATTTTATTAGGTCATTTTAAAATAGAAAGGTTACGAATCTGGGTGATTGTAAATCGGGTATAGATATCGTCAAATACAACGTGAATTGAAATTGTTATATAGGCCTTACAAAATTGCATTATTTAACGGTAAATAGATTTAATGACGGCAATGGTCAAAAGTTTTATTTCATTTTGTTGCATGGTTCCGCCAATCGAGCAAATAGTTCACCTGATGGATAGTAAAGTGTCACAGATGCCCTCGAACCTTCATAGTGCTTGATCAGTCCCACTAGTCATTACTAACAACTGCGTGGCTCTACCACACTCTAACTATTTATCAAGAATAATAAAAAAAAAATAATAGAATCTGCAAGATCTCTTGTCTATATTTCAATTTAATCAAAGACCACAAATTAATTATCTTTCTTTACTTAATCAATGTTATCACATAGAATAAACGTTACGCCAAGAATAGCCAGGACAAACCCCTGTCAGTCACAAATCGTTATTCAAAATCCTGCCGGATCTTTGACGCTTAGTAAAAGCCAAGTAGTTCATCCGCTTAACAAGATAAATAGTTAGGTCTAAGTCAATTAGGACTAATGTACTGTATTCTAGGATCCAGGACATAAAAAATGATAGAGCGGTTGGTGGCAAATGAATGTTCTAATGGTCAAATCTTATCCCATTCAAGGCGTAAGAAATTTGCTTTCTGAGATATGACTTTATTTTTACCAAACAGTGTAAATGGTTCGGTTGAAGGATATTGTAGCCAGGGGAACTACTGGTCATATTGACACATAACACCTTATGTGTCAGGATGGTGAGCGCAGTGGAATGCCATGCAAATCTTTGTAATTAATTTTCTTCCGTACTGCAGTTGATTAGGTGCCGCTTGTGAAACGAGAGGCCGCAGGTTCCATCCCTGCACCGAGAGAAATATTTGTGAGATCGAAAAGTCTCGTAGTTCCTGATACCCACGACACAAGACTCGATCTTAGTGTGAGGTCAGGACTATACATGTGACTGTTGGGTGTTATTTATTTATTTATTCATTTATTCAAGGTGCTGTTTGGTTTTGCTACTGTTCATGAACAGTCGTATCGCTTACCATCAGATGAACGGCATGCCCGTCTCGCCATGTATTACAATAAAAGAAAAAACTTCATCTACACATCTATACATCATATACACGTATTTTTCTCCAATACAATATGTTCAATTCATGATCTATCAATTTATTTCTTGCAACAGCTCATAACTTACACTGAGTCTTAAATTATGCTTACAATAATTCGTGTGTCCGCCCCCACAGCGATACTGACGTTGATTGATAATCCAGTGGCAACTGTACATTATTGCCGGCTATTTGCTTACAGAAATCAACAGTAAGTGATTTGGCTTTATTAACGACTGTTACTGCTCAAAACACGTGTCTGATCCTGTTACTGAGTGATTAATTGCGAACCAGTCTTAGTAAATCGATTACTTATGACTGGTGGGTTGAGATTCCTGTCTTTGTGTAAGACGCTTTGTCTGTTTCTGTGGCGAAGCAGCAATGTACAGATATTCTCGTTTCCTAGTCTGAAGGGCATTGAAGTCGGTAATTACGGGGCATTAGGGGACTTAAAACGTAATGTCTCAAAGTAATGTGCGATGTGCAGTACTTAATAATAATGACCCATTTAGATCGGTCTGTTGTCACAGACAGGATCATTGTTGCAAATAAGCCTGATATTGTGATAATAGATTTTATATTTTTATATTTTGTAATATGAAATAATGGGATATTAAAATGAGCCATTTACATGGAGAGAGTCTCTCGTCTGTTTTCGGGCGAATATGCCATTTAGGCATATGGTAATCTCTATAAGATTGACGTATTCTACTGTTTAAAGCAAATGTTTATACAATGCAACTTTTTATATACCTACGGTAATCGTATGTTCGATGCGAGAAAATATCTCCGTATAAATGCGTCACATCGCGGGACGGTACCCACAAGGCGAAACGTGGGGGTCCTGGTACCACCTCTGCCTACCCCTTCTGGGAAAAAGGCGTGAGTTCCTTCGTTTCTTTCTGCTGGCATGGTTACTATCATAGATAATACACTATAGTTACTATTAAGCTAGCGAACTATTTGTTAAAAAACTATAGACAGACGTGTTATAGACAACTTCCAGTTATAATCTGAATTACCATACTGAATTAAAATATATTTTTATGCTAAACAAAAAATCATGAAACGAACCAATTAACGCATAACCAAAAACAATACCGCAATATTGCAATTTCCACAAGGGTACATGCAGTCCATTGCGCCGTATTAATGCAGCATCCAACATTTACCTGTAGAATTTTAACAGGTTTTTATAGTTATACCCTTCGTTCGTGGTTTGGTGCCTTTGTTGGCAAATTGTCAATCGTACCGCCGATTCTCGGCTGCGGTTTTGCATGAGATTCGTACAAAACAAACATCGAAACGATTACTTTTTTAAACGAGTCGGCCGTGGATGTTTCACAATTTAAAACTTAACCAAACAACATTGTACTGTGGAATTTTTGTGGAAAATGTTTACGTGAAATCAAATTGATTGATTTCAACGTGAGAATAAAATAACATTCACACATATTACACTATTCTGTTATTTAAAGAACTTCATACTAACTGATAACCCGCACTAGGCCAGCGTGGTGGCCTAACCACTCTCAATCGTACTGTCGATTGTAGAGTAGGCCCGTGCCCTGCAGTGGGACGTATATGGGCTGATATAGATACTAACTGATAAGGCGGTATTATTTTGTTGTGCAGTAAGATGTTGCTGCCTCCATGACATTACTTTACCTAGTACCTTATTAAATGTCAATCGAACTTAATACATTTTCTCTTATCTTAGTATAATATCTAAAGACTTTAAATTATTTAATAATATCTAAAGACTTTAAGTCTGAATAGCTGAAAAGTCAGAAAACATGAATGCATTTAAATAATATTAGTATTTGTATTTTTAAATATCTCTTCTAATGAAACTAATTGAATAACTTAGCATACAAATCATTTATATTGCCTGAAATCTCAATTCAAATTGAACTTTCTATTTTAAACCTATGTTATAGATTTTTAAATCCTTTCAAATCGAGTAGGCAGTGGTCAGCAAGGCTCCGAAAGATTACATTTAAATTTAAATATATTCGTGAATTCTTAATCACAATTACTATCGGCCTCTCACAGCCGCTCTGTCTCAGCTATCGTACATTTAAGCTGGATCCACAATAGGCTTTACTTGACCTGTGTAGGCGATGTCCAAATGAATCAGATTATTCGTTTTGCATATAGTTGATCGATTAAAGCGGCTGATAAATTGGCTTACGGAGCTGGAATTTGAAAATTGGGATGAAAGATATTCGATCTTCAATCATGCTCATAGATAATAATTATCTATCATGGTGATTACAATACCCTACACCTACTTGTTATAGTTTTCTGTATCAAGTTATCACCCACAAATTTGAGAAAGTTAATAGCGGGAAAAGAAGTTACATGTGTATGTCAGATAATCCAGCCGAAATTTTTCCAGAACACAATTCGATCAGATAAAGAATAAACAATGTTTTCGCACATTTTTAAGAAAAACTAAATTAATTAAATAAAATACACCCAACAGTCACATGCATACTTCTGACCCCACACATAGATCAGGAACTACGAGAGACTTTTCGCACTCAAAAACACCCAGACCCGAAAAAAATACCTGTGGTTCACACAAATATAAATATTTGTTTCGGTGCGCCACCGAGAAAGAAATAAAAATGCATAAACAAAACCTTCTTTACAATGTTTCCAGAAACTCAGTCCATATTCTCATAAAATTCTTACCTACTAACCACTAGTAACACAAGTGGAACCCATCCTTAATCTTAGATAAGTCAAGCTACATGACCCGTTACCCGCAATCGACATGACGTCAATTTACATACCCACCTTTACTTAACCGCCCGTACCCAATAATTGTAACTGTCAAAGGGTAATCAATTAATTACTGTGTGTTAATTAATAAGAAACAGGATCTGACAATTTGGCGTTTGACTAGGTAATCCCTTTGGATTAATTGAATGCTGTCGATTAATTATGCCCGTTCAGTATAATGTGTAGTACGGAAATTTGGAAAATTGGAATATTGGGATGTATGTACACTGCTACTGGTGAATAGAGATAAATATTTTGCGCGCTCTTTGTTCCTTTGCTGTAAAATTGTCAGCGGTGCAGCCTAGTTTTAAGTTATAGCAACAGTATGAATAATTGTACCACTGTCTCCGTGGCTTTGTTGTTGTTCGATCAACTTGGCAAAATAGCATCGACTGGCGAGAACACCTTATGTCGTCAGTAAATAGTATTTAGATTGAACTGCTCTTCATATCAATTGGATTGAAGTTTCTTAGTGATCTTAGCGTTAAGACAAACTTATATATATATATATGTGTGTGTAACTGAGGTCAACATCAAGCATGCTGGCATAATTATAAAAATAATTCTGATCAAAATTAATATCATCACTATTAACATTGGGTAATACGAGGTAATAGTCGTAAATATGATAACGGTCGTCACGTCTTGGTCGATAATTACTTGTTCATCTGTGGTCAATAAACTACTGAATTTATTCTGGCCTTCGCGCCATTTCTCTCGCCATTCCTCGCTTGGTATTAGCAAAATCATCGAAGACCGATGGAGCCAAAAACATAAAACAAAAATGTGATCATTCGAAAACATTTCGCAACTTGTTTTATTAATATTAGTCTTTTTCAAATATTACATGCCACGATTCTAGGCATATTAATATGATATTTTATAACCTGTTTTTCTATCGTATTAGTATTTGTATTTTCTACTCGTCTGTTCTCATGAGTGTTCGCATGAGTATCTATCCTATTTATATTGCTTATTTTATTTATTCGTTCATGAAAAAACTTTTACGAGAGTATTCACTGAAGCCTTATAAGCTTAATGTGACCGTATTAATGTAAAGAGAATATGTGTTTAATTAGGTTTACGTGTGTTTCTTTTTTACGCACTTTATATTAGCTTCACTTGTACGTTTGTTAGTATGTTGGTAACCAACTCCTTTGGGCACCATTTTGACCCACTTGTAATGGTCAGAGTTCATTCAAATTTTGTTGATTTGTCGAGGACCGATGGCAGTACAATAATTTAAAAAGTATATGACATTACGTCATCCAGAACTTTCAGATATTTTTTTAAAATTATGAGTGAGTAATTTACGCGCAGCTATATCTTCTTTTGATAGGATAGCCGTGTATATAATATGTTTTAGTCAAAATAATTAAATAATAGTTTAAAAAACTAAAAATACACGCTTTAATAAACCCGCATAAAAAAGTAAAAGAATTAATAGTGAGTTTAAGATTAGAAAATGGAGTGAAATACGTTCATTTTATTGTTACAAAGCGTGGGGTGCTTACAAGAATTACTTATCCTCAAGCACCCTAGATTCGTAACTATACACTAAGCTACTGTTTTTAAACTATTATTTTAAGGCTTACAGTTGCGTGATTCGATGGTGAGAGCCGCAGCTTAGACTTTCAAAAAAGATTGAAAGTAGACACACGCAGATCTCAAGGTATTTGAGTAATAAATATTCAGAAGTTCCTAAATCCTAATATCTGTTCAAATACACAGGGGGTTACTCTATACTCCGACACGAAGTACGAATGATCAGACGATAAACATATATGATAAAAGTTTTCCACTTTGAAAAATCAATACTATTCGTTATGAAACATATGATTCACTTCGAACTTATTCTAAGGCTGATTTTAGAGTCACGCTGAATGCGCGCTGACTGTCGGCGCTGACAGCTCAGCGCGTAGTTTACGCGTTGTTCTAAAACGCTCCTTAGAAGCTCATACATTTCAACAGTCAGTGCCGACGGTCAGCGCGTGGTCAGCGTGACTCTAAAATCAGCCTAAGATTACGACGTACGATACAGGATTTGAACATTTTGTAATGTGCAATATTTAGTCATATTTGTACAGTTTTACGTGCGATGCTCGAACATTCGTCATCGTGTTGGAGCACAGAGTAACTCCCTTGAGACGAAAGACGAAAATGATAGAGATTAAATCACGAAGATGGTCTTTCGAAGATAATTTTGTTGTATCATACTGAATTTTCCACTGTAACCGACACACATAATAGTCAAAAAATCATTGTTTCCCTGTTTTTCATACTTAAAGGCGTTGAACCAATTCTTATACGATTCACTACTAAACATGGTTTGGTTTGTTTATAGAAAAAAGTTGCTGTGTTGGTTTGGTCAATCTGAAAAACTAGGGCCACGTCTCACACATTCAGCGACCATGAACCAATAATTACGTAAACTTCGTAAACACCACAAACCGCTTAACCTAAATCTAACAGTGGGTCAGTTGAGGAAAACGTCGACAGTGCGTCACTGATCACATAGCCAACACGCGAGGAAGCAATCAGCTGACCGGCTTGCTAACGAAAACAGCTTAATAAGGTAATTATACAATTATGACACAATCTGCTGCAGTTTGTAAAGTAACCTGTATTAGCAATATGAAAGAGTTTTTTTTTTCCTATGAATGGCGAGACGAGCATGCCTTTCGCCTGATGCTAAGCGATACAACTGCTCATGAACATATGAATTACAAATTGCTTGCTTGGCAGCCTGAGATAGAAGATGTTGAGTCTCAATATGTTCGGTAGTTACTCTGGCTACAATATCCTTCAAACCGAAACACAACAGTGTATTTACACTGCTATTTGACGGGAGAAATAGATATTGCGATGGTACCTACCCAGGCAGCCTCTCGCATATTAGAGACCTACTACCAGTATAGTTTAGTAATAATATCTCCGTAAAGAAATAATTATCTGAAAAGATGGGATAGAAATATACGGGACGGGATTGGATAAGAAATATAGAGAATAGCAGTCATATTGAGTTTAAATAAAATATGGACTAGAATCTGTATCTGTACCCGGGCGAAGTAAACCAGGAGAGTAGTATGTGAGATTAATTACCTGTGTTAGACAAAAGAGTTGCTAAAATTAATTGGAAGTCACTAAACACGAGCCGCAGTGAAATTCTTTCAAGGTCTGTGTTTAGCAGTACATATAAATATATATTGATTTAATAAAACCTAATTATTAAAAACTAGCGACCTGGCTTGGCTCCGCCCAGGGACAGATACATACATATAATTCAGGATTCTAATGGTAAAATATTTTTCAAATCGGTTCAGTGTTTTCAGAGCCTATTCATTGCAAACAAATAATCAAATCTTTCCTCTTAATAATATTAGTTACGGCAAAAAATAAAATAATATGACTTTACCTACATTATGCTCATAATTCCGCGGAACTGATATACTATATTATGTCTAAATTAAATTATATTTTGTTAAAACACTTTTTGCTAATATCCAGCTATTGTACCAAAACATAATTGGTGATTTCAAATAAATTTATCAACCGAAAGTCACACAGTGTAACACAAATCCACAGTAACAAGCATTGGCGAAACGATTAATTAATTATTGCCACGTTCACCAAACACGATGTTAATGTATTAGTTATTTTAATTCCATATTATTTGTATCGGTTGTAATTTGAATTTGGAATTGGACTCTTGTGAGTTGACAGTTTTATAACTTACGTTTTGTTTTTGCCATGAAGCTGTGCTGTAACAGTTTTTTAAGTTGTATTTGAATTGTTTTAGAGACGTTTCAAAAAAAAATTATGCACTTTCACACCGACATCCAAAAAGCGACATGGTGAGTTTATAAGTACCAGGAACGCATGAAGTAGGCGTAAATAATTATTATTCTTTCATCGTACCATAATTTTGTTATCTACTCAAGTTCCAACTGGGCAGTGTCGAGAGTTTGGATACATAATAATACCGATTGAAAAGAAAACTTAACATTGGGTCTTTCAGCATTTTTTTATTGATTAAATACTTATTTTGATGTGTTTGGAAATTATAAAACGTTTTATACTTAAATAATTATATTACCAGTGGAGACAACAAAAATTAAACACTAACATACATGTAAATAATAGATAATTATAAAAAATCGTAAGAAAAGTAATTTTTCCCTTAAAAATACTTTAAAAGATTTGAATCAGTGAATTATGTCCGTGTGTATTCTTTTTATTTGTTACGAATTTATCATTTCTTTTACAATCAAAGAGTTATAGCATACAGGTTGGAATCTTAAACTATTTTTTCTGTTACTAGGGTAACAGAAGTATAACTTCTTACGTGAGTACGTAAGTACACCCAATTTTTCCCTTATATTGTTACGATGGATTGACTACAAAATACCTGATGGTAAACTTAGTGCAAGCTAGTTAAATGACACACCAGCGAATTATGATTAGATATCGCTTACTCTCTAAATGTTATATATTTTTATATATTACATAACGTAAGTTTCTGTAATGTTGTCAATTTTTATATGTAAGTATTTAAGTAATTCCAGAACTATTATGCAAAATACGCTAACTTAGCAATAATCTATAAATAATCAAGTTGATAAAATCGTCATGGATTGTAAATATAACAAGCGGGAGCTGTAAATTAGTTTTCATAAATAGAAATTAGATGGAATCTGTTGCCAATTTTGCAATGAATTAATTTCAACATTTTTTCATGCGGTCAAAACAGATTTTTTTTTTTTCAGGAGAATATGTAGCTTAATTTAGAATATAAGCTGCTTTAAGCCCAGACTTCACTCAATTTTGTATGCAGAGTAATAAACAATTAACATAGGTACACACATAACGTCGTCTTAATAAAATAAGTGGTATTGTGAAGTATTTATTAAAATATAACAATAGAATTAACACAAGCTCGTAGTTTTCTTTAAGTCTCCAGTATTTTAATTAGTTTACGCGCTTTTTAATAAGCTTTCGCAGCAAATTAAAGAAGTTTCTGAATTAATTACAATTATAATTAAAACTAAGGTTTGTAGAATACGTAGGTAGTATGGAAAATTTAATTATGAAGATGATAGAAATATCCCTGAAATTATTTTTGTAAAATATTAAGTTTCATTTTCACAGTAAGGTAAGGTCACTAGCGATGGACCTGTAGCCGACCACTAATGCATATACTCCGATAAAATAATAATTCGTGCCTTATTTTAAAACTAATTTCATATTAAGTAGTCAGTGCTACCATGAATTTTTGGTAGAAACTGGTACGGCTCAAGGATCAGTTTTAGGTCCTTTACATTACTTAGCATATGTCAATGACATGAGTAATGTATTAAAGAATTGTTCTATATTTCAATATGCCGACGATACATGTCTTGTCGCAGCTTCAACGGATATTTCTATAGCGGAACAGAGGATACAACACGATTTTACAAACTTGTGTAAATGGTCCCATGATGTGGGGTTGGTGATCAACGCGAGAAAAACTAAAGTTATCCATGTACGTTCTAATCGTTTATTACATTCTGATAAACCACTAAACATACTTGCCCATAATCATCAATGTCTGCATGATATGCAATCGTCGGCAAATAGTCATAAGAAATGTAGCTGTGAACCACTAGAACAAGTCACTGAATATAAATATTTAGGACTAATAGTTGACAACAGATTTAACTGGAGACAACACATTAATAAAATCTGTGATAAATTGAGAGCATTGCTGGCAAAGTTTGCTGTTATCAAATATAAAATCCCATTTAAAATATTACTTCTTTTGTATAATTTCCTTTGTGAATCTCATATTTTATACGGCTTAACTAGTTATGGCAGAACATTTAATAGTTATCTAGATAAATTATATCGTTTACAACTAAGAATTCTAAAAATAATCGTGCCCGATAAAATTAAAAAGTCTATATATAGCAAAAATAACGTTATGGGTTTGTTTAAATATTGTAAAATACTTCCTGTATTTGCGAAAGTTAAAATGATGTTACTTATTGAACAATTTCATAATAAAAATATCCAAATTAAATTATCAAACAAGAACACCACGAGGGCAATAGCTAAATCTAAATTAAAGGTACCTAAATCTAAAAATTACTACGGAAGACGAATTCATGCCTATTTAATACCTACTTATATGAATGAACTACCTTTAGAATTAAGAAATGAATTAACGGACAAAAATTGTAAATATAAATACAAGGGATATTTTCACAATATATTACAAACAAACCCAGACAAACTACTAACATAGATTATGTACATATATGAATATATATATATATATATATATATTATGTAAAGGAACATTAATTAAGATAATCGAAGTTAAACATTAAGGAATTAATAAATATTCGTTTAAAACGTCCTGTATAATGCATTGCATTTGATGCGGCCGAGCCTCTCGCTTTCTTGGAATCGGTTACCGAGTAAAACGTTGGCGAATTTGTAACATTAGAGTTTCTTCTAAGTCTGTGCATCAGAATAATTTTTGTGTACCCTCAAACAGTTTTGTTGTATTGTATTTCCGATATGTTGTATTCATTGTTTAAATTTCATTTATCATTAAAAACTTGTGAAATGGCGAGGTTTGTAATGAAATATCTATTAATAGAATTTAAACCTATATAAACAGCTATATTTAAGTAAGAATTGAATATTATATAACGTTAGTACTTGATGATATTGGTTTGTATAAATTGGCTTTATTATTAATGATTAAGAGTGTCTCAGTATCCAGACAAACCTGTAAATGGTTTTTGTGATACTTAAATATGTGCACTTGTATTTTTATTTTAATTGATAAATAAACTAAAAAAAAAAAAAAAAATCTGGTCAACGAAGCGGGTAAACTACGCGTAATTTTTTTGTTGATTGACATACTACAAATCTATTATTCGTATTTTAGTAACACATTTCTAAAGGATTGAAAAAGTTTGAACTTAAATATTAACAACTTTGCCACCTTGTTGTTATTCTCATTCGCTTAAAATGCATTGAGGTAACAGAGTATTTAAAATACAAAATTTGTTTACAGGATTGAGATGTAGGGGTGATCCACTACTGATTATGTTTTACCATGATTTTTTAGTAATCGACCAGGATGGTCAACTTCTGATAAAATTCTGTATCATGTAAATGTACTGTACGATCCCGGGTCGGGAAAGTGTATTCATTATCAAGAAAATATCAGGTCTTTGTGTAAAATCAACAACATCAACATATAGTGGGACGGAGCACACATGGCGAACCGTGGGCGTCCTGTTAGCACCTCTGCCTACCCCTTCTGGTAATCAGGCGTGAGTTTATGTATGTATTATTACATAATTCTAAAGAGCAACAGTAAACATCCAGTTAACAATAACAATTATCATCAATATTCTAATAATCAACAATTCATCATAGATTATAGCAGAATCGCGTAATTTTTAATACCCCCAACCGCGAACCACACAGATTATTCGCACAATTCGGCCTAATTTACCACAACCGCGTATAGATCGATCGGATTATTTCGTGTTAATTATCAAATGAAATCGTTGTTTCCACCACTCAACATAAATGTTAATGCAATACCGTTGGGAGCAATCAGGAGATTGAAATCTATTTCTTGTTTGTTTGCATTGCATTCGTGCGTGTGGACCTTGTGAATTATATGGAGTTGCTAGTATTAAAAAAAATTGTACTTATTTAAAATATTTTACTTATTTAGTGTAAATGCATTGTTGTGTTTCGGATTGAGGGGCATTGTAGCCAAAGTAACTACTGGACATATTGAGACTTAACATCTTATGTCTCAGGATGGCGAGCGCAGTGGAATGCCAAGCATTGCTTTGTAATTCAAGGCGTTGTTGGGTTTTGCTACTGTTCATGAGCGGTCGTATCGCTTACCATCAGGCGAACAGCATGCTCGTCTCGCCATTCATTGCAATAAAAAAAACTTATTTGGAAGCACAAATTGGTACAAACCGGTCAAAACTTATTTTTTATTTTGCAACGTCAGCGCCTTGTTAACCTTAAATTCACCTCGAATATTTCTGATTCCGGTTTAGTGTTAAAATATTCTGTCAGTATCGGTCATCGAATGTTTTTAAATTTTGTTATCGAAATGTTACTGCAATTTTTTACGATGGTAGTTTTATGACATATTCGTTCCACTGTTGTTTTGAACTAATCAAATAATTTATTTACACAACTTTGTGATTGGCAATACATCAGTGGTATTCCATAATATTTGGTAATGCCTTAATTCGTGTATGACGTGCTGTAGGTTTTATTTACTATATTTTATTTGGGAAACACACAAAACTATTTATCATAGGTATATAAATATAAAAAATAATAGAACAAAGTTTCATCCAAAAGTCTTTCAAATAAAAAAAACAGCAGGAAAGTTAAGTGAATTTTTAGGTTGATGATAAACTTAAAATAATATACAGGGAGCTATTGACAAATGGTATTTAATTTAATCAACATGTTTCCTTCACCCAATTGTACAAAATTTGAAAACATTCGAGATGTCTTTTTTTTTTCTTCATAAATCAAGATTTTAATTTTCATGATTTTTGCCACGAGTATTTATACCGCTCAGCTGAAATTCAGTTCAGTTCGAGACCCTAACCTTCCTGAGCCGTAGAGAGGCTCGTACCTATACGGGTTTATCAAAAGCTTTGAAAACGAAAATCACAATTTTTGACAGAATTACCACAACTACCATAACTAGTGCGTGCTGGCCTATTTGTAAACGGACCAGAGGCGGCTGCCAACATGTTCACGGTGATCGCACGTTTGAATCCCAGGGCACACCTCTGACTTTTCGGAGTCATGTGTGTATTGATAACCAATCACCACGCACTAAAACTGTGAAGGAAAACATCGCGGGGAAACGTGCATACCATAGCGATTTATAAGAATTTCTATAGTATGTAAGTCCGCCAACTCGCATTAGGCCAGCATGGTCGACTATATGGCCTAATCACTCTCAATCGTACTTTTGATTGTAGAGAAGCCAGAGAAGCCAAGAAGCCCCGAGCCCCTGCAGTGGAACGTGTATGGGCTGATACAAAGTACCAGACAGCTTCTTTTCAAACTTCGTACAATATTTCCTCAAACCTGGTGTAGTCATAAACATGTACTCCAAAATAAATACCATATGAAAATATCACCCTGTATTTAAAAATAATCTCCATAAACGATTTCAAACACTGTACTGTTAAACCAAATAAGGAATTTCCTTAGACAATGTTACTAACAACTCCATACAGGTAAATTAGTTACCCGGCATTCTGCAATCAAGATATGTTAATAGCCCTCTTTGATATTCAAAGTCGTGTGCAGATGGTCTTCCACCGCTATAGCCAGTATCTTGACCACTCTAACCTCGCCTACTGTAATTAAACACATTGTCTTTTGAATACGCCTTATTGCTATAGTTATAGGGACGGAAATGAGGCTGAATGACATTACATTAGGTAAACTGAAGATACAAATGACGTAATTAAAGTGGAAGTAATTTGGACAACGATTGATATAAAGAATGCAGAGCAAATATCAGCAAGTTTAATTATTAATTATGAAAAGGACAATAATCATTATTATATTTAAATTTACGTACCATTTACTCATTATTCTCTTTATAAATCTGATATATAAACTTAAATCCATATTTACATAACGAACGAAGAAAGAAAGTGCCTAATAATTACAATATACTCCTATCAAAGTTTGATCTTAAATTACCAAAAGTACTTAATTATACTACAATTATTTTGTATTAATTTATACAGTGATAATTTTCTTTACATCTAAGGTAACTACGGAGATATCTTCACTATTACTTACCTATTAAAATATACATTGTTGATCAGATTTCGATGACTTGATATTCCAATGTTAGAACAACTTCGAGCAGCTAAAGCCATTTAAACAAGACCAGGATACTGGAATCGCTTATTTTACGGCCAGTACAGATGTCAGCTCCCGACTCGGGACTCCGTTCAAGTTTAGGACCGTTAAAAGCACACGCGTCAAACTTTGATTACACTGGAGTTCTTTACGACTTTTGTTTCATTCAAGAAATATTGGCGTTTTAAGCATTATGCTTTTGAATAGGCACAATTTTGTATAAAAAATAATTCTTTTTTTATTTGAATGTATGGCGAGACGAGTATGCCATTTGCCTAGTGAGCGATACGACTGCTCATGATCAGTAGCAAAACCAAACAACGAACTAAATTACAAAATAATGCTTGGAATTCCGTTGCGCTCGCTATCCTGAGACATAAGATTTTAAGTCTCAATATGTCCAGTAGTTACTATGTCCTTCAATCCGAAACACTAGTTACTCTGGCAGCAGTGAAAAATGGTAACAAAAAGCTATTGTAAATTTTACTGTGAATTTACATCCGAAAATCTTATGCGACTGAGAGTAATGTGATTTAAGAAAATGCAGGATTATCTGCAGATATTTTTATAAACTTATCTTTGCTATAAAAGTCAAACAAGCTCATATGATTATTAAAAGTGTCTCAAAGGCTAGAAAATTCTTTATGTTAGAAAACAAATTTCCATTCTCTTTGTATTATAAGGTTATTCATTACTCAAGAACAACGGGTTGGATTTACTTAATCTTTATTTGAGTTTGCAAATACCCTATCAGACTGAGGTTCAGTATTTATTTTACGTACACTGAATAGTAACTTCGTCTTCGGAAAACGTTCAAATAGCTCTTTTTTGTCTGTCCTAGCTTTTTCAAATATCTCCGAAATTATTATAGGCACACGTAACTTAGAAAATCTGGTGGTATGAGCTCTGGGTTTGAACCGGCTTCTACAGTTTCGGCAGTTCAGTCCTGATCTATATGAGCAAACACTCGCTCAACTATCGGATCAAATATCTCGGAGGACCCGTGTTCGAGAAGGTCTAGTGTATCAGACCACGACTACAAGCCAAATTAATTCGCCCAAAATATACAAACCAAGTTAAATACGATAATACGATAAGTTTATAATTCATAATCTACTTAACATACTCGTCATCTTGTCATCACATAACAAAAATCTGTAATCCTAAAAAATCTATAGAAAATCATAAAACACGAATTTTGATACTCTAATAAAATATTAAACCTAACACGCAAACATAAACAAAACAAAATGCAACCAATCATCAAAATTTAATACAACGCACGCAGCTCGTGTGCTACACATCTATTCTATATGCGTAGATGACATGTATATATGAGATCCGTCGCACTGCATAAAGACGGGAGCGATGCATGTATTCTTTCACGGCAGCCATTCTTAGTTTTAACTTTACAACCTTCTTTTTATGAGGAGAAAATCTGTAAGCCTATAAAATCAACAGAAAAGCGAGAAATAAGAATTCAAATACCCCCAAAATTCCACTAAAATATACACAAACTTAAACAAACAGAACGAAAGCAATCATCAAAATACAATACATGCGTGCATTGTATTAAATTTTCTTGCGCCCGACACGTCTATTCCTTAGGCGGAGATGACAAACGTTCAATACACGTCGCATTGTGTCAAGACGGGGGCGATGCATGTATTCTTTCACGGCAACCATTCTCATTTGTCAAACTACAACCTACTTTTTATAAGAACGAAAAACTCTATGCCCATAAAATCGATAGAATTCATGAACCAAGAATTTTAATACACCAATAAAACATTAAAATACACGCAAATCCATGAAAACAGACTGCAAGCAATCATCAAAATGCAATACAATGCACGCAGCTCGCGCCCGACACGTCTATTCCTTAGGCGGAGATGACAAACGTTCAATACACGTCGCATTGTGTCAAGACGGGGGCGATGCATGTATTCTTTCACGGCAACCATTCTCATTTGTCAAACTACAACCTACTTCTTATGAGAAGAAAATCTGTAAACCTAATCAACAGAAAAGTATGAAACAAGAATTTTAATACACCAATAAAACACTAAAATACACACAAATCCATGCAAAATAGACTGCAAGGAATCATCAAAATGCAATACAATGCACGCAGCTCGCGCCTGACACGTCTATTCCTTAGGCGGAGATGACAAACGTTCAATACACGTCGCATTGTGTCAAGACGGGGGCGATGCATGTATTCTTTCACGGCAACTATTTTTAGTTTTCAATTTACAACCTACTTTTTATAAGAAGAAAATCTGTAAACCTAATCAACAGAAAAGTATTAAACAAGAATTTTAATACCTCAATAAAACACTTAAATACACGCAAATCCATGCAAAACAGACTGCAAGAAATCATCAAAATGCAATACAATGCACGCAGGTCGCGTCTGACACGTCTATTCCTTAGGCGGAGATGACAAACGTTCAATACACGTCGCATTGTGTCAAGACGGGGGCGATGCATGTATTCTTTCACGGTAACCATTCTCAGTTTTCAATTTACAACCTACTTTTTATGAGAAGAAAATCTGTAAGCCTATAAAATCAACAGAAGAGCATGAAAAAAGAATTTTAATACCCCAATAAAACAATAAATACACGCAAACCCATGCAAAACAGACTGCAAGCAATCATCAAAATGCAATACAATGCACGCAGCTCGCGCCCGACACGTCTATTCCTTAGGCGGAGATGACAAACGTTCAATACATGTATTTTTTCGGGGCAACTATTTTTAGTTTTCAATTTACAGCCTACTTTTTATGAGAAGAAAATCTGTAAGCCTATAAAATCAACAGAAATATATGCCACAAGAATTTAAAAAAACACTACCAACCAACTTCACCAATAAGACACTAAAATACACGCAAATCCATGCAAAACAGACTGCAAGCAATCATCAAAATGCAATACAATGCACGCAGCTCGCGCCCGACACGTCTATTCCTTAGGCGGAGATGACAAACGTTCAATACATGTCGCATTGTGTCAAGACGGGGGCGATGCATGTATTCTTTCACGGCAACCATTCTCAGTTTTCAATTTATAACGTGCTCCTTTGTGAGAACGATCGCTGTGTAGCGTCAATTTAACACGTGCCATGTACGTTTGTTACTCTCGTATTGAAAATAGCATTCTCCACTGATCTAGAAATAGGAATGCTTTATGGATCCATTATGTTCTTTGAGGGTTGTGTGTTTGTGTTAGTAATTGGATATTCTGGAGCGATGCTAACGTTGAATTACTTATTAATTTGATAACTCGTATATGTAATGCCTATTTTATTGTCATTGAAATAAGCTTTAAAATCGTTTGTAATTTAGGTATTAGACTAACTAAAGAGAGTTAGAAAAGCATTATTTTTAATATTTAAAATATCTGTATCTATGTATGTAAAATAGTTAATTATTCATTATTTACATGGTACAAACCTCAATACATACATTGAATTAATCAACCTTCACCACAAACATGCTCAAAAACTTTTACTAATTACCAGCGCAAAATATTTACAAGCAATTTACTCAGATAGTCTAAACTCTAAATCGTTACCCTACGAATTTAAATCACATTGAATTTCAAACTAACAATACCTTGAGCATAAAATCCTGCAGTTACACCCCACACAAATGACCCCCATGGGCCCAATACGTAAACAATACTTGATTACAATATAATGACTTGGTGTGAAACTCTGCGGTGTGACAGAAACCCAACAGGCTCCTACTAGGTGATTAGTACGGGCAAAGTTCAACCAACTCTAACTCACGAACTTGATACTAATACACTCCAATTAAGTTTGTGAAACTTCGTTATCTGTAAGCCTCGAACGACTTAAGGAGACATTAGATAAATACACATGTGAAATCGAAGTGGGGATTCGGTAAGCGGAACCGATAACTGATTTTAGTGGTTCAAAGGTATTATGCAAACTGGATGAAGTGGATGAAGCGAAAGTAGAATGTATGGATCGAGCAAAATGGTGATCTATAGTCTCGCCTACCCCTGTGGGATACAGGCGTGACGATTATGTACATGCAGCTAGCAAACAAGAATATCAAGGTCACATTAAGTGAAAAAAAATGTACAGATCGTCCACAATCTTTTGACGCCCGAATGCGTTGTTGTCAAAAGAATAAGTATAGTTTATCTTTCTTCACATTTTATTACATTAGACATGTTAAAATTATTAGATTTAGTAAAATGATTTTTGTTTATATTATGAAAACATACCTCAAACAATGAGTTGAAATTGTTTTTTAAATTTTATTTGTCGTTCCAAATTTTGCCATATGCGCATAGATAATAGATTAACGATAAGAAGAAAAACCCAGGCGTAGGCCCATTCGTAGGCCCAATGAAGTTTTACAAAAATAGCGTGGCCGTGATAATTATTTCTACGAAATATAATCACAGAAAGAGATAACATCAGGTGGGCTACTTTGTCTTACAAGAATAATAAAATAATGATGAGTCTAACAAGTCGTTTTCAATTTAATGCTATCTACCCAAAGGTTAAATTCTAGCAGTATAATCATAATAAATCTCCACCAAAGTTATTCATAACATTTATTATTTTTGCCGGCTTTGAATGAGCCTACGCGTTTTATTTATGTAGCAATTCATTTCGCTAATGCGAGAGTGTAATTGAATTGTATTATTATCACGAGATTTACTCGAAACGAAAGAAATATTGTCAAGACATTGACATAAAAGAAAGCGCGTAAATTGTTCCGACGTAAGTGGTGGGCGCGCTCCAGTACATCTCCTGTGGAGCGTTACTGAAATAAGTCTTCGCTCACAACGATTTTGAAAATACTTGTTTGTATTCTGACAGATTATACTATTATTTATCGCCGATTGGACGCAATATATTAAATTAAGTTCATTTAATATTTATTTTAGTACGATTTTTACGGTCATATTTTTGAAACTCCAAATTTACTTAAGGGACTGTCCTTAGTTTTCAAATCAATGTGTTAAGTAATGCATAATTTAGAACATGAATGACAGGGATAATCATTACCCAGTGGATACTGGACTCTTCACTAAAGTTGTCATCCGATTCATTATATTCATATTGTCGTGGCATTACATATAAAAAAAATTAGATATTATATGTATGCCGAATGTAAACAGACTACGATATTCTTTTATTATTTTTTATCTATCCTCGTTTTGGATGGTTAATACGAAGTAAAAAAAAATATAAACCCTTTTCATTTAAAGACGCAAAGGTATGCTACGGTTAAAAAGATTGATTAAGCTAAAGCTATACATTTACCACTCAACCGTCAAAAACAACTTTAAAAGTAAAAAAAAGTAGCTTTTATTCGATTTTTTTTGTTGCATTGTGTCTATACTTACTAAAACTTCCCGATATGAAGTATGTAACTCTACCACAGATAAATTTATCCTACCATCAGCAATCGATTACCTACAAAAGCCTTTACCAAAGCCACGAAAACAAGCGACCAAAAAATTCCACCTCGATACAAAAATAAACCCTCATATTTCCATAAAGCAAATATTAACACGGATGTTACAGATCGTCCGATGTCAGTAGCGTTTTTTACGAGTACAGAGGAGGAACGACGGAAGAATACTTATTTATTCGAAACAAGGGTCCGATCACGTACGTAAGGAAGCTTACAAAGGTAAGGTATAAAATAAAACAGGCTGCAATATTTACAATCTTAGACAATGACGTTGTTTTGAAAAAAGAGCGGAAATGTTAGGACCTTTTTTGGATGTCAAGGATGTTGTTTAGTAGGGAGGTGAATGCGATATCTGCCTTAGATTTGATTGTGTAATTGAGGTTATAAAATAGCTCCTTTTTATCATAGAGAATTAATCATAATGAGTAGGTATATAAAGCCGAAAGGGAGGTGCTACACTCATCATAATGAACAACATTTACTATAGGGCCAACTATGATGGCGAAAAAAAACAGTCGATCCATTTTAATTTTGATAATTTTGCACATTTAAACGATTATTTATTTTTGTATATACCCTTTGCGACTAAACTTGTATATTTTATCAGTTAAAAAGAATTACAGAGATGAACTATATATTATTCTACCTGGTCATAGTCGCATAACTTGAAACACATATTTAGTAATCCTACTTTGACAGTACAAAAGGCATTGGCAAAGTCTCATTTGAAATACTAATATTAAAAATGATGCCGCATCTAAACCTTACAACTCTACAACTCGTTGCAAAGTCTGTTTCACGAGATTCAAATAATGCCATCACGGCCGCAACACAAGCCGCACTGCCGTTGTTTGACATCAACCGCAATAATTGTGCAAACACACACTCCACACCATATGGAAATGGCTTGAAAAAATCTCTACGAATTCGGTATGAAATATTATGCTCTTTTGGAGTAGTACATCTTTTAAACTATGAGTAAAGAAGTATTTTGTGGAAGATGTTAAGTCATAATATGGCCAGTAGTTACTCTGGCTACAATGTCCTTCAATCTGAAACACAACAGTGAATTAAACTGCTGTTTGGCGGGAGAAATAGACATTGCGATAATACCTATCCAGGCGGCCTCTCATATATGACAGACCTACCACCAGTAAAACAGTTACTTAGCAAGCGAATCGTGGTAATTAATAACCTAAACCATTTTGCATGAGTAAGAAATATGTTACGAAAACCACATTTATGTGTGGTACAACCAGAATACTCACATACACCAGTTTGTTATGCTAAACATTGAACGCAACTGTAGTCATTTCATTAGTGACATGTATAACTAATTTGTGAACCATTAGGTTTAAAGTTCGATTCCCAATTTAAGTGATATACTTTTAAGTCTTTCAGCTTTCATTGCAGCTACGCATGTAGCAAGCTCACTATTAACAAATCTGTCTAAGGGTAATTTTGGGTTAAGGGTAAGTTTGCATATGGAAAAAGTTATGCATGAATTATGAGACTAAACTTACTAGAAACATAGTTAAAATCGGAGACCTGCTCTAGTTTCAATTCCCTGGTCACATTTCGGTCGGCCAGGGCGATCGAAAATCACTTTATTAAGAGTATACGCTCACAAACCCATTTACTGTTGCACTCTAGTTGAATTTTCCGTAAAAATTAATAATAGTCGAAACTTTAAAAAAACCTATAGATTAATAACCCTCCAAGTCACTTCGAAACCCTGGATGACGCCTTGTTTCAGCAGTTCACCTCCTTTTTTTGCAATGTATGGCGAGATGAACGTGGCATTCGCCTGATGGTAAGCAATACGACCGCCCATGTACAGTTTTGCTATGGTAGACAGTTTTCCTCGCGATGTTTTCCTTCACCCTGAAAATGTCGGTGATTGACTATCAATACACCCATAAATCCGAAAAGTCAGAGGTGTACCCTGAGACTCAAACCCGCGACCATCATGAACATGCCGCGTTTGGTTCGTTTACTAAACAGCCACCACGATCACGATTCGAGTATTACAGTAATATAATGATTTGGTGCTATGGATGTACAAAACTTCGAAAGATTATGATACCACAATATTAAGTCCCAATTATACGTTGGTAAATCCACAACAATTATCAGTCCCTGTTTCATAGACGTAACTCATAAAATCTCTTTCCACAATGCCGACAAAATCCGTTCCAATTGTGTTTTTAATTACGTCTAAATATAAGAATACTTGAGACACTCGTTTTTTCAATAAAGAAGTAATATCTTTTGAGTCAAAGTGTTTCGAATCAGACAAAAAAGAAACAATTTTCATAAACATTAGTAGACTGGGGCGATATTAGCGGAGATTAAAGTCCAACAATGATACTTTATTCCGTTTTCTTTGTAACGTTCAACAAAAACAAACAATGTTCGAGGCTCGGTATAAAAATTGACTGAAGACCTCGCCTTAAGCAACGTTCCTGACGCCAGACATTATTTTGTTCGCGAAACGTTTGATTTACATTCGTAGCTTTTATTAAAGGAGCGGTAAAGATGAAATCGGCTTGTGTATTTTTTTGATGTACGCGTAATATTTGGCGAGCGTGGTTCATACATCAAATTTAAGTAGGGGTTTGTTTATCAACATTGTATCCATGTAGTGACTATCTTTATGAGCATGGGACCATCAAAATGCAGTAATTTACGCGCGTCCCGAGGGAGTGCTTCATCGTCCGGCGGCAGTTTATGTTAAAAACTCATATTTGTCTGTGCTTTTAGGTATATTGTTTTATTACCGTGTATAAAGATAACATGACACTTTAAAAGATATTATGCTTCTGAGGACGTTTAAGCTGAACTGTACTCTTAATTGTATAATTTCTGTTTATGTATACGTAGAAATAATTCAAATGGATGCATTGATATTGGGTTTAAACGAAAAAAAAATCGTTTTTACAAATGGAAACAACGTTGATAATTTCAATACGATGATTCAATATTCTAGTGGAAAATTATCTTTATCATTAAGGGGACCGAAACCCCCACTTCCTGTTTCATAGCCCGCGAACTATGGGGTACATGGAGGGAAATACACAAAGGAGGGTAATACATCACATTCTACAGTATGTTTACAAGACGCTAGTGACGTATGTAATTAGTGAATAGGCTCCGCGCTCCGTATTTTACTTTGACATCGGGTTTCACAAGATTTATGTGATTAACTTACATTGTGAGCGGAATTCCTTCTATAATTAAACTCATTTGAAACGGTCTACATTACAAATTAGAGGCATATGGGTAACTGACAGATATAAACGAATCACACTTGGCGTGCCTTTATAATAATTATTTTATAGCAAAAGTTTCAGCAAGACATCAAATGTTCCCAATAGGGAATATGCACGAGACTCCAAAATAAGTCAAATATTTTTTGTTGTAATCTTTATTGATATAGAAATATATCAATAAGATATTTTTTAAATTCATCAACTCTAAATCGGTAAAAAAAATACTTAAAAAATGACATTTCAAAATTGCCGCGCAACTTTTTCGAAACGTTTGAAAAGGGAAGTGACGACAGAGTATACTATCTTATGGAGTTTTAGTTTGTTGGGTGTATTGTTTTACGTTTGTTTAAGAGTTATTTTGTGTTTTCGTTGTATTATAAAAAAAAATGGATTATTTTGTGACGAAATACAGTTATGTAGCAATTAATAAAAGAAGCTTAATCCAAATACTATGTTGCTGACATAGTAGACTCTGACGTCACAGCGAGGTCGCGCCATAATGGCGTTTAAATGCTTCGAAACTGATAGCAGTTTTTATTATTTTTTTGTACTTTTTTGATTGATATTTATAAAGCCTTATATTTTTTTCTGGTAATGTAATAACATACAGAATCGATTAAAAATATAAAAAAATGGCATGCATATTCCCTATTCTGTCCCCAGACCGACGAGTTAAATAATGGGTTTTTTTATTGTGAAAAACAAACCAGGTACTCTAAGTCACATCGATGAATATTTTTTTATAGTTGATGAATATTTGTTTAACCTATTATGTCCCACTGCTGGGCAAAGGTCTTCTTCAACTCCATCCGCTTATAATGAAAATATTACATCGCTTAAAATAATATAAACAATAATAATATAAAGAGCGTCATATTACATCGCAAACAAATTACAACAGTTCTTAATAAAAATGCATACCTTCTATCCATGTTCGTAACAAAGCTGATATTATTACATTACATTGAGGATACACAACGCAATTTACAAAAAATGACGCTTATTTTCATCCACAATTTCATACCTTGAAAACAAGCCTCAACTTTGCATATTTTCAAATTTTTCTTGTTTACTCTTCGAGATGGGATCGCATCTCGCGTTCTGAACTATTCCACTTTAAGTTTGACAGTTAAAATGTTGAATCCTCGGATAACAAGTGATCGGAACGTGCCGAGTACTTCCTTAAACAACTTGACATCGGATATTGCAATCATCGTGTTGTTTACCTGCGAGCCCTTTCAAATCCCCGTTCACAGCCTCACTTTGACTCGGTCTCAGAGTTTCTGAAAGGTTTTGTTTGGCTTGGGATTCTGTTTGATTAAATTTTTTGTTTCTATCCCGATATTTTTGTGAACTAAATTTATCTTGGATATCAAAACGTATTTTGAGGTAGGAATATGTTGTGTTTGTTTTTTAATACAGAAGTATGTTTTGGATTATTTTAGGTTCTAGACATGTACGGTATCGGGAGCCCAAAATAATCATATTTGATGATAACTTTGAAAGAATATCAAACTTAAGCGGAGCGATTACAATCAAGATTTTCTGCGCGCTCTGTTTTTTTATTAGGAAAATAACATGTATTGATTCGTTACATATGTGGAAATAATTTTAGAGCGAGGTTATCTTTGACCTGATGAAATTCAAGCAAAGTCGTCCCGAATATAAAGAAACTGAATAAAAATTGACTGCGAATTCAAAATGTCGTGCAAAAGTTAGCAATGAAACATCATCCAGCTCACAAATAAAATCACAAAACCTACGTACAGGAAATAAGAAAAACCCCTGACTGAACCTAAAGAAGTTTATTGACCGTTTGAAGAGCTCACTGCGACAGTGAAGAGTCCTCGTAACCTATGCGCCAATTGATGGCTCCAGAATAAGCGAAAAGGCATCTCAGTTGAAATAGTTCCATTCCGTTTGCTATTTTTATTAGAGTCATCATGTCATTGAGACTAGAGAATCAATAGTTACGTAAGTTGACATTGATCTGAAATTCGGCTGCTAATGTTATTTCTAAAGTATTAGTTAGTACGAATAAAATGGGTTTAAAACAGATTATTTTTTTTGAGTCGTTGAGTTTATTGATTCAATACCGTCCTTTAAAGGTTGTTGAACTTATGGCAATATCACCAACCCCTAGAAACTCAATTTAATCAATTTTGCCAGTATTTTGAGGGTCAATGAACAATTCTACTTGAATTGATTTTTAATAACTAATTTAGTCAATATATTTTGTCCTCATTAGATGGTTAAAGTGGTTTTCAGGTTTTCAATATAGGAGGACTAATATGGATTCATACTAATCTGAATAAATACTAAAAGTAAACCGAAAGTGAGGATAGCGGAAAAAAATGTTTTGGATTCAAACGTTGCTGTTTGTTAAACATAACGTATTATAATAGTACAAAGCACTTGCTAGAATGCTGTTTTGATTGTCATTGATCCCACTAAGTGCCCCAGCATAATTATGCCAATCCGTGAGAGACAGTCGCAAATGTTTTCTCAGAATGAAATATTATTTCCTTTATGATCTCACTAACTAACTGAAACTTTTACAATTCACTATCTCGGTTACAAGAAGTCCACTGCTGGACATAGGCATCCCCCAAGGATGTCCATATCGACCTGTTGGAAGCAGCCTGCATCCAGCGACTTCCTGCAACCTTAGCCAGGTCGTCCGTCCATCTTATAGGCGGGCGTCTGACATTTCACTTGCTGGCCTTTACGAATGCCATAGAATAAATGTAGATTTATTTGATTGATTTTGATGTGAATTGAATCCTTCACTCTCTGTTTTTAGCAGTGAAGAATAGTGCAGTGTTTTATTGACTTGTAAGCCATTTGTAAGTCTTGTTCGTGATTGAGAAAAATCGTGTTCAGGAAGATGTTTTTATTGCAGACTTGTTTCATTAATGGTTGGAGATTTTTCTCTTTACAACTGTCTGTAGAATGCAAGAGGAAATGTGTCTATTTTAGTAAGTATCAGATTTTCAACTACTGAGGCTTTAAATTAAATATATTTTTAGATTCTTTAATTATTTTATACTATCTTTATGGGTAGAGAAAATTTTCACTTTAAGGAAATAACTTTAGAAGGAAATGTTTTCAGATTTAGTTTCATATCATAAACGTAATGAAAGCCAAGTGATAGGGAAAGGCTTCCAAAAACGACGACAGCTGATAGACTGACATTTGACAATGGGACACACCTGATGGGTTTCACCGTGATCGATAATTTTCTTACCCAACCAAGACATGATTAGTAACGTCGCCCAACTTCGTTTTCGGAAGCGTTTCTCTAAAACGTATTTTCGTATATCGTATTCGTATTATATTAAACAAATCAGGGCCTTGAGTAGTCTATCCAAATTAATAACATTCCGTATCTGAATGTTCTATTCTATTCTATAACTTTACACCCTTATCGAAAACTGCTATTTTATCTTTAACATACTTACTAAGCTTACAAGAACTGAATAACCAAATAGAAGGAAACGGCGTCAAACAAGACGTTGGCTAGTTTCACCCTGCTTGCACTTTCATACCAGTTTTACGACGCACTTCGAGTAAAAAAGATCGTGTTACACAACTTTTCCTCTTTGCGATCGCTTTCATGTCTCAGGAGCTCCCGAGCGTAGCGTCTCTTGTCAGAGGTTCTCAACTTTTGCTTCATAACATCAACAACCTCTGAACTTTAAACTAATAAGTTATAAAACCTAGAAAATTTCAAGAATTTCATAAATTTTCAAAATAGAACCAAAAAAATTGAGATGCAGGTTTGAATTTTTTAAATTTTGACAACATCTGTCCAACAGAATGGTGATGTGCAACCGAAGCGATTCAATCGTTATCCCCAAGGGTACGCCATTAGGTACTCCAACGAACTTTAACTGTAGCCCATTTGAAATTATTAGCCTCGGGCTTTGGCTCACATCGGTACTTACACCATCGGATGGTTAACTTTATAGACATGCCCCAACTATTCCGGGTAATGAGTTATGAGGAACAGAAGGCCTTCCAGTAGTTCTGATACATGATACGGAATTGTAATTGCAATACTAGCCATAAATTTGGCTTTGTAGTTTGAAATTTGATAGTTGTTTAGTTTCCGATGTGTTTGTATTTGATTGTCTGTAGACTATAATCGCCATTGACGAGACTACTATGTGTACTCATTTCTAAAATTAAGGCAAATCCAATGCAAGAATTTTGGTCCATTTCTTTTTTTTATACGAGTTAGTGACTGATGACTCCTCCAAGCCCCAGCAAGATTTTAAGTTTTAGCCGCAAAATATGACTACTCTTATTGTGGATTCAGACCCTCTTTACAGTTTAGTGCAAATGTTGAATAAAAGAAGTACTAATTTACCTAAGAATATTTACAACTTGAAAAATTCTTATAACATCTACGATTTGATCATCAATAAAAGAAAATACGAAACAACTAAAATCAAACAAATCAATCTATCCATTGATGCAGAACAATATCTTCTAAATCACAAGTTACAGAAGTTGGAAGTTGTTTACAGAAGTTTAAATTAAATTTGACGCGAACAAGAACAATTTTCATGTCAAAAAAAATTACATCGCCCGAAGGAATATCGGATTCGCTGAAATCGGATAGAGCAATTTTTTCATTCCGCTCCCTCGATAAATCTGCCTCCACGTTTCGACAGCCGTGACGATCGACTTGTGATCGCTTGGAATTAATTAGCTGCCTCTTCATTCCTTTATTGTGTTTTTGGAGTAATTTTCAAATAGTTACATACATAAGTGTACTGTATCAGCCCATATACGTCTCACTGCAGGGCACGGATCTCCTCTACAATTCAAAGTACGATTGAGAGTGGTTAGGCCATACATAAATTTTTTTCTCAGAAGGAGTAGACAAAAGTGCTGCCAGGACACCTACATTACATATCGTCTGTTATCCCACGACATGATGGGGGCTAGCCTATCGCCATATTAGTAACATATATCTGACTCCGGGCTGATAATGAAAAGAAACATCCCAATCACTTTGCACGACCCGGAATTCAAACCCGAGATCTCAGCGTCGTACTCGTTATGAAATAAAACTGCGCCACCAAGACAGATAAATGAAGTTTAAACGAGTTTTAGGATACTTTATCCATTGCATCTTAATAAAGAAAGTAAAGAGATAGCAACTAGTAGCTGTCACAGCTGTATTTGGCCAAATGTAGGAAAACATCCGAAATGGAGACTGTCCCGCCCTCACACTCGCCAATGCAGCTCCTGCATGCCAGGATCAACAGTAGCAAGCATTTTACTGGTGGTAGGTCTGATGAGTACGGTAGGACTGGTGAGAGGCTGCCTGGGTAGGTACCACCGCAATGTCTATTTCTCCCGCCAAACAGCAGTGTAAATGGACTGTTGTTTTTCTGAATGAACGACATTGTAGCCAGACTGGACATATTGAGACTTAACATCTTATGTCTCAAGATGGCCGGTGCAGTGGAATGCCAAGCATTGGTTAGTAATTCAAGGTGTTGTTTGGTCTTGCTACTATTCATGAGCGGTCTTATCGCTTACCATCGGCGAACGGCATGCTCGTCTCGCTATTCATAGCAATAAAGAAAAACACCGGGCATTAAAGCTCAGCATGTCTACGTCTAACGTATCTGTAACCCGCAACTTCTTTAAAACATTAAATATATTGATACAACGACACCTACATGGCCAATAAAACTTGAACTAAAGTACTTTGAATATTTTGGCTGAGTGCCACCAACAGGCATAAACCTTCACCATAACACCGTTTGAAACTCCCTCAACCGTTTCAAACAAAACACTGAGCAATCAAAACGCTGAACGTTTAACTTTTTCATTACTCCGCAGAAAGGAAATCTTTTTTAAGGCAACAAGCATTGTTTTCTTTGTCAAAAAGGCGTTTTAAAAGCGGATCCACGGTTATCAGGAAGAAAACGAGTTTGTCCAAAGTATTATGCAAAAATCCACTCAGTTTGTTTGATGAATTTCGTGACGTTAATGTAATGTTTGTTTAATTTTACATGGTTTAAGGTCTAGAGACTATTAAGTTGAGAAATTTTAATATTTTTAACAAAATACTAACAACAGACAAAGTACCATCTAAACCAAAACACCGAGATGCATTAAAATCACAAAAAATCCTTCGAATGTTTTAGGGTAATCCAAGAACGTCATTTCTTGAAATCGGTTCTAGAATGAGATAAGTACAGAATGAAGTTATATTATTTACTTAGGTTGTTAACATTACTTCATAGGTTTCCGAGAAGTTTGTGATAGGAAATGTGTTCAGATACTCGATTTGTCAATAACAATTCATTTGCATTCAATAAGAGAATAAACGATTCGTAACAAACAAAACTCTATTGAATATTCCAATATTTTTCCACTCAATAAAAAAGAAATTGACTCAAAAACACAAAACAATTTACAACAAAAATTTACAAGCAAAGCACTGTCTGACCTATCAGAAACGCCACTCATAATAACTAAGTACGAAATCACATTACCGCAGTATCATCGGGTCTCAAGTCTCAGTGTTCGCTTCAGTAATTTCATTCTCCGCAGAGCAAGAAATTTCACTTCGATAATGCTCTTTTGAGAACGTGCAACATTCCTGTTTTCTTCTTAGGATATTCATTAATCCTTTCTAGTTACGAAATACGAGCGGCTTTCGAAACTTCTTGCTGGCTTTATTACGTGAAGTATTAAGTTTGTAAGTTTTAAAATTACTTTGTTATAAAACAGAAAATTTACATGATATGGTGTAAAATTATAGTTATGGTTTAATTAATTATAGAAATGGAATATACGAGTCTGAAGGCGATGATGAAGAGGAAAGCTGGAGATATTGCTTCAAGCAGTGCTGGGTTGGAAGGTTAGATATCGAGATGCTTCCTTCAGCCTTGGTATCAAACCAATATACTGGTAGCAGGTCTCTCATATCATGTGAGAGGCCGACTGGGGGGGTACCACCGCAATGTCTATTTCTCCCTCCAAACAGAAGTGTAAATGCACTGTTGTGATTGGGTTTGAAGTATATTGTAGCCAGAGTAACTACTGGAAATATCGAGAGTTGACAGTTATGACTTTCAAGATGTTTTCAAATTTAAGGTATCGCTTAACAAAAAGCAATGGGTCTAGCCATTCAATGTAATAAAAAATATAAGAGCTAAACATTTTTCTTATCGCAAGAAAACTGACATAATTTTATCAACTTCCATAATACTTTACTCTCACCGGTCCACTACTTAATACGTTTGCATTAAGATTACATGGGCAGGAGGTAAAATAAAGTAGCAAATACAAGGAAAATAGCAACTGTGCTATTAACCTTGAAATATGACTGTCACTAGTGGCATATTTACGTATCCTGTGTAGCGAGTAGTTCTACCAGATTATTTCTCTTATAAGGATAAATTGTGATAGTATAAAATATAAAGCAGCTTAACAAGACAGCAGTACTAAATTAAACGAATATCTCACCAGAGCAGTGCTAGCTGAAAATTTAGCATGTAATCTCACGTATAAACTTGTTGAGAGCGTTAGTCTTCAGTGAATGCACAGACTCAAACTGTACCGGCTTAGACAAAATGGTAACTAGTTGAAGGACACCTTAGTGAACAGCACTTGAAGTTGCGCATACCCCAGATAGTTCTTGTACGAGGATAAATGCTTAACACTGGAGTAGGAATACTTAGCCCAGTTATACAAAGTTATTTTGGTATTAACTAAGGTTCACTTAAGGTGTTCATGAAAGGTCTTGAAATGTTTTGAAAATACTTGAACGATTCAATGTTCTAACGTTTTACCAATGGAGGTGAGCAGTGGTTGGTATTCAATTCTGAGTATAATTTTCAACTACACAAAGTGATATGATGATTATTTGATTTAAAAGCAAAGCGCAAGCGAAATGTCGGACGCCCGCCTACAAAGTGGACGGACGACCTGGCTAAGTTTGCAGGAAGTCGCTGGATACAAGCCGCTTCCAACAGGTCGATGTGGAGATCGTTGGGGGAGGCCTATGTTCAGCAGTGGACTTCCTATGGCTGAGATGATGATGATGATGAAATTTATGATTTACAAAATTTTTGATTTACAAAATTTTTGATACTTTCCTAAAAAACATAAAGTAGGCAATTAATCGCAAAATCCCAGATACTCAGTCAGACCAGTAAAGCCGCTTTTACCTTTCCTGTATAATAAAAACAAACACTCACAAAACAATTTGTAGCGAAACGCAAAACAAGCGAAGTTTCTTTAAAATTTCGTCTGATTTCTTGAAGCCGTGACACTAAACCGATACTGCAGTAAGCCGACGTTTGAAAGATTGTTTACTACGGTGATTAAAACAGTTTGCGTCGGTGTTCAGAGTCTCCTTGCAACTTTTACTTTAACTAAAAAGCTGAAACATTTTTCCAATATTAATTATGTTAGATTTTTCATGTCACTTAACAGTCTACTAAAAAAACCTGTTGAGATATGATTCGAGGCTCAAAAACACAGCAAAATGAATTAAGTGAAAATGACATAAATCTGCCTGTTATTTACGAGATTTGAAGTAAAAAATCTCAGTGAAAACTAAAGGGCCTAGTTTATTAAGTCGGCTACGGGGATGGATAAATATAATTAAGTTACTTAAAGTAAACACATTTAGTAGTTAATTATCGAAATTTTTGCGTTTATATTGGAAATAATTATAGCACTTGTTAAAAAAACGTAATAAACCTCTATCGGTCCGTAGCGCCGCATTTCGATCCCTGACCTCCTGACATCGATTTCCTGCACTAAAATAAGTATTTGTGCTTTTCGTGCTTTATTTTGTCAGATTAGGGAGTTGTGAGTCCGAAAACTATCTTTATTTTAATCATCCATTATCTAATTATTATTTTCAACTTATTCACATCATTATATTTTGTCTCGAAGGTCAGTCACGCATCTATAAGTCTTCCGATTTTATTATACACACATCGTCACTTCCCATAAGGTAACGCGCAGCTCATTTACCTATGCCATAAAAAAATCCTCAAAGAAATGAGTCGGTGAATAATTTAAAAGAGATTATTAACGTAACGTTATTACTAACAGCAAAAGTAAGACGTAATTGAAAATATCTCGCTTTTCATCGTTTCGCATTGGGGATTGCTTTTACGACCCAATTTTTCACATCCCCCGTCCGTTCATTCTGTGCTCTCCTTCGATTTAATATTCCTCTTTTATGGTGAAAAAATGATTTATTAGCAACGTCGGGCGTGGATGATGCGGAAATTGTGAATTGTTAACCCTCTGTTTTGTAAACTAATTGAAAGATTCGAGCGATGTTAAAAAACAAAGTGGGGATAGAAGGGCCAATTTTACACTAATTTGAATTTTTAGACAGGAGAACTTAACCGTAACAAGGTAACCACAAATTGGATACAAAACGATGTGGAAAGGGTTTGTAAATATGACGAAGTCGAAGAGATATCTACTTCACATTAACCCTAAGCTTGTTACGAACAAAATGCACGAGTGTGCCTAAGTGCTAATAAAATTTAAGCACTTTAATTAACCTTACAAAAAAAGGAGAGAATTTTAAATACAATTGTGGGGACGAAACAACGACGATGTATAATATATGATGATGCGTTGTGAACATCATGAAAAAAGTAAGTCCCTATTTCCAAAATTTTACATATTAGTTAACTTAACAGAAATATTTATACTAACGTAGAATATTTTCTAAAGCAAGTTCGAAAAGCATCAATAACTTTTTAAGCTAAATATATTTTTATTTTTAGTCTATGTCAGAAAAGTTACTGCTGGACTTGATGGTAAAAATTATAAATTACCCTCCATGTAGATCAAAGACACTATTAATTTCCCACTAGTCGATTTGGTGTGTCATTTAGAAGGCCTATATTCAGCAGTGGCCTTCCTGTGGCAGAAGAGAGAGAGAGAGATATTCAATGATACCAGGCTGATCAATTGTTTCTCACACCCTCGTTTCCGTACAACCTACAGGCTAAATCATAATTCTTGGAAACCATAACTTGTGCACCGTATACATGCCTCACCGAAATGGAGCCCAAACAAAGATAATTCATACACAGCGCCCATACGTAATTAGCCGGAGTATATCCATGATGTATGTAGCTAGCGGTTGTAATGGAGCGGCTGCATCTGTCGCCAGATTAATGGCTACAACGTGACACCGCACACCTATACCTTTTTACACGGATTAGAATAATTATATACGGTTGAAAATTAAGTAGGTGAAGTTGGCTGGATAAATGCTAGAAGCTTAATTCTTAGATAGTTTAAAACTATTTTAAGTAACGTATAGTCTTCTTAGTCATTAGTCTTCTTCGCTCAAATTGAATTTAAAAGTCATTCGAAAGGTACAAAACATTCGACAGCTAAAATAGATTTTAAAACTAGCCATAAATAAGGCCGTAAGAATTTACTGACTACTGTGGTATATGTAGCTTCATTAAAAATTATATAGTGTAGTATGTGAAGTTATATAAACTAATATGCTCCCAACGATTTGCTTCGTTATGTTTTCGAAAAGCTTCGACTGAAACAAAAATATACTTTTGAAACTACTTATCAAAATTAGTATCATTAATTAGAAGAAATAATCCTTACAACCAGGCACATATCAATTTTTTTTTAAACCGTAGTCAGCCAAGATTAACCATTACATGACGCCTCCGAACGAATAATAATAATCATAAAAACTCCCAAAAATCCGTATTAATTAACTTCGTAACCAATATTAATTTAAATTGTTACTCAAACCCATTATAAGTTGGCCGGTCGGTAATTGCCAGCTGATTTATGTGTTAACAAATCCCACTCGGGAATTCCTATCAACAACGCCGATAGGTCACGTCCTGAATAAACTGGCAAATATTCATGGGCTTATTTAAATTATTGGCGATAGTTTCAGTACGACGGCAAAGTTTTATGACAATTATGAGGACGCTTGCCAGATGTCGCCAGAGGCTAACCAGTATGAACTAGCAGGGACTGACTTCAGATTGGCAAACTGGCAAATAGTTGAGATAGCGTTTGAGATTAAGACGGAGAGCAAGAAATTATGCCAAGCAGTATTTCAAGTGTCTTGAGTAAATTTTGAAAATGTATAATTTATGATACGACTTCAAATCTAGATTTTTTTTGTTACTGTTGCCACTTGACCACATGTTTTTATAGGTTCGATAAAAAGCAAAGGATTCTGATGAGCTATTACCGCTGCCAATCAACAGTAGTTTGATCTAAGGCGCGTTGCAAGCCTTACAAATTAGGAGGGAAAAGGGGAAGAAAAATGATTAGGATAAGGGAGAGTATATTTGACTTTCAGCATTCTCACTCGCTTAACAAAAACGATTGCAAAACCCATGTTTAACACTAGTTTTCTTTGAAACCATAGTTCCACCTGGATTAGTTAGACCAACTCTTACAGTAGTATAACACTTCAAAAATAACCAACTACACCCAAACCAAACCAACCAAACAACTTCTTGAATTACAAAGCAATGGCTACAATGTCCTTCAATCCGAAACAAAACAGTGCATTAATACTGCTGTTTGGCGGGAGAAAAGACATTGCGGTAGGTACTAACCTACCCAAGCGGCCTCCTATCATCAGTAAGTATTTATAACAATAACTAAAATTGAGTTACATTTCAGACTAATCTTTATTAATTTGAAGGCTTTGTAATCCAACTGCGCCTCTGTCTTAGACAGAACAAAAGTGACTATAATAAAAGCTAAAACTTTCAGAATTTTCTAACCAAAGACGACAGTTATTAAGACGCCTCGAGTCTTTAAAACGTAACTACATAAAATAAGACGAAACCAAGAAATTTTAATTAAGTTTTGTAAGATAAAGACAGATGAAATAACAGATGAATAATTTGCTAGTTAATTATATGAAATGTACATAAATATATAAATTCACATCTTTTTCCATAAAGGGGTAGGCAGAGGTGCTACCAGAACACCCACGTTTCGCCTTGTGAGTCTGTCCCACGATGTGATTGGGGGCGAGAATATTGCCATATCGGGCACATGTTCCTGACTCCGGGCTGAAAATGTATAGAAAAATCCAGTATCACTTAAACGACCAGGAATTCGAACCCGAGACCTTAGCTTTCCAATTATACCTTATAACAACACCAACACCGAGGAAATAAAATAAAATAAATAAATACACTCAACAGTGACATAAATAGTTCTGACCCCAAATTAAGAACAATTAAACCTTGTGTCGTGGGTATCAGACACTACGAGAATCTTTTCGGTCTCACAAACACTTTGTCTCAGTGCGGGAATCGAACATGTGACCTCTCGATTCACAGCCGACATCTAAAAAATTACGCCATATATCAATCATATTATGTATCGTATGTGACAATATGCAGATTAATCCACATATACTCGAAAGAATTGATGTCGAGCGGGCAACTGGTAATAAAATCAAAAGCCAATTAATTCTGCAACATGGCTGTAGAGGCATATCAAGCTAACTATAACAGAGCAAAAAAGATAAACAGAATTGCAAATTATAGAAATGGAAAAATATAAAAATGTATATCACAAAAAAATTACTGTAAAATTTAGCTAAATCTAGTTTTAGCGGTCCAATAGGTATCCATTGTTAAAAGACCTAGATTCTCTAGTCACGATAACAATTATCTGTCTGAAGTCCAAATTATTGCAAAAAACAAAAAGATGAGATTTACGCAATGTCTCTTGTGAATGTTATTTTGTAATTTATAATTATATCTTGTTATTTTCTTTATCTTAGTAAGTGTAAGTGTAATATATTCCATCTTCTAAAATGTTCACTTATTACAGTTTTCTCTGGTCTTGCTTCCTTTTCAATTATACCAAAACTATAATATTTTCCGATAACAATTTGCTGTTTTTAAATATAAACAAAGGTCCAACCCGATGTTGAAAGAAACCGCTGAAAATTCACTGTATTATTTGCAAGAAATAAAAATAATGTTTGTCTTTAATCAACTCTTTTCAATTTACAATTATTATTCTTTAATTTCTTCCCGCTGGTTATATAGTAAAGGGGTCAACATTGTCCGAGCTCCAAAGAAATGTGCCGTTTTTAATTAACTACATTCTTAACAACGCGAAAAACAAAGTTACGTTTCTCATAAAAAGGATAAAATAAAGAGAACTTATTTACTGATATTTCAGTAGGTGGGCAAATTTTAATCGATTAATGATATTTGACTTACTTTCCACTTACTATCACATCGCGAGATCAAATCCCAGAGCACACCTCTGACTTTTCGAAGTCATGTGTGTATTGATATATTCAATCACCACGCACTAAAAACAGTGAAGGAAAACATCGTGAGGAATCCTGCATACCATTTACAAGAATTTCTATGGTATGTAAGTCCGCCAACCCGCACTAGGCCAGCGTGGTGGACTATATGGCCTAACCACTCAATCGAACTGTCGATTGTAGAGTAGGCCCGTGCCCTGCAGTGGGATGTATATGGGCTCATACTGATACTGATACTATCACATCACGGGACGGAAAATAGAAGGCGAAACTGGGTTGTCCTGGTTGCATCTCTACTTACCCTTTCTAGGAAAAAGCGTGTGTTTTTGTATGTAATATATTTTTTCCAATAGAAGAAAAATACAGGCAGCTAAAAGCTAAAGCTGTAATACTAATGTAACATTTAATATCCAGGCTAGCACTAAAACTAGAATGGAATAAGGCAATAGGCATTACCTAATTGAACAAGATCAAATTGAATTCAATTTGGATAATAACTAATTGGAGAGCCGTATTCGGTAATTGGGCAAATGAAATAACGTATGTAAGGTCGATAGTATGCTCAATTACTGCGATGAGTTTGATGAAGCAAATGCTTCGATTCATATCAATCATGGATATTGTCAAGCCCTGATATTCTTTAAAAGCCCGTATAACTCATTCAATAGAAAGCATTTTTATGATATGGCTTTTTTATTTTTTACGAGATGATCATGCCGGTCGCCTGATGGTAAGCAATGCGACTGCTCATGAACAGTAGAAAAACCAAACGATACCTTGAATTACAAAGCAAGGTTTGGCGTTCCACTGCGCTCGTCTTACTGAGATATACAATATTAAGTCTCAATATGGTTTCTTAGATTTACGCGAATGTTACACATTGAAATAAAATTATTATTTACGGATTTTATCGCGGATTTGGTTTAATTTTTACATTTTTTGAGTTCCCGACGTTTCGATTACTTTACAGCTTTCGTGGTCACGGGGCGGACTGAGGTATTAGACGTCCGTTCTGTGACTGTTACAATTCAACTACCCTTATTTTACAATTATTAATTTAAAATATTTAAAATAGCTAATCTGTATTTGCGATCCGATCTACGCAGAAGGAGCTCACAGTGTCTTGAGGTCTGGCAGTTGGTCTTTTGGGTTCCGATTTAATTAATTGTAGTATTGGATCCCATGCTTGTGCAAGCTTCAAGCCATCTTCTCGATTGAAATTTGGATGTTTTTTAAATTCAATAGCCTCGCGAAACATCCTGGGCAGGAAACGGTGTTCTTTAGCAAGGACTTGGGGCTGGTCAAAGCGGAGGTAATGCTTGGAGCCTTCTTCTATATGTTCAGCAACTGCAGACTTCGTTGAGCGTCGATGTTTGACGGGAACTCAAAAAATGTAAAAATTAAACCAAATCCGCGATAAAATCCGTAAATAATAATTTTATTTCAAAGTCTCAATATGTCCAGTATCCACTCTGTCTATCTTGTTCTAGTGGTTCCTAGTTCAAACCCAGATTTCAGCAAATATTGATAGTACCACGAACAATGACATTTTTCGTCTTACGCAATTAGTCTTATTCCAGGAATTAAAAAGTACCTACTGATCCACAAATCAAACCCTTGATTTATCATGTTTAATAAGTTATATAAAAACCTACGCATAATGGCTTGCCAAATACGATAGCGATACCTAAAGTTTTTTTTTTACGAAACTCCTTACCATCTAATTTGTTTTGGTTTTTACTGTGCGTTACACAGGCGTCCAAGTCTTCTTTCAAACTCAAGAGTCCATTTCCAGGTCTTTGGTATCTTTGATTTATAGACCTTACATATCATTTCCTCATAATTTATTATATAACATGAAATTACAAATATCTAGCCATAAAAATATATCCAGAATATATAAATAGATAACCGCAATAAAATTTCATCCAAGGGCATTTAAAATGAGATTGCCAAAGTTGAAACTAAACATAATTATCTCAAAAAATTCTCATTTAGAGGCATAAATCCTCTTCAAACAGATTGTTACTTTAATCTTTTATTTCCATTCTTAAGGAGCCCGCGTTCATTAGTCATTCTTTGGGTGAGATAAAATGATTTATTGGTGGGAGGAATCTCTTTCCTCGGAGCACGATTAATGATAGTTTTGTTAAAACTTCCGACTTATGCTGGACAGCCATATTAACATATATTGACTAACGTCACCTGATCTAGTTCTTTTGATACCATGTACTTATACGATGAATTGATCTATTTAATGATTTTTTTTTTTTACTTTAATAAATTTATTTTAGTCTAGAAGCAACAGATCATAGAGTACACTAAAATACTATGCACACATAATTAGGCAAGTAATATTGGATAAATGATTTCTATTATATTTATCAACGGATTCATTAACAATTTAATTCAAAACAGAGTTGTGCCAATTTCATTTCAGGAATCATGCTGAAATCTGCTGTATAGCTAGCTGTTTTGTGACTGAAAAGTTAAGTAAAAGTTTCTTAATTTTGAAAAGTTACTTTTTAACTACTATGCCAAAAATGTCGATGTTAGAGACGACAATTCATATCCTCGTGCACACCACATAGACAAAAAAACAAGGTACTCGCTTGTTGACGAGTAACAAAAACCAAAATGCCTTTTTAATTTAAGGTTTACGTCGATATTTCGTAGTTAACAATTAAAAAGTTTGGCCCCTCGTTCAGAAGCAAGTATAATCTATGTGCATGGAGATAGTTCGACGACTCTGGCAAACAACGTCTAATCGAAAAAGTTTTAATTAAAAACTAAACGAGCCGTGATCTCCACATTTATAGTCGCACCTACGTTAATTTCATACAAGAGCTTAGGGATTTGAAGGGATACCTAGTAATTGTAAGATAATGTATAATAATATATAAATAGATAACACCCAACAATCACATACATAGTCTTGACCCCACAATAAGATCGAGTCTCGTTTCGTAGGTATCAGGAACTATGAGTAACTTTTCGGTCTCACAACACCCAGACCCGGAAGAAATATTTGTGGGCCGCACAAATATTTCTCTCGGTGCGGGGATGGAACCCGCGGCCTGTCGTTTCACAGTCGGCAACTTACCGAATGCGCCACAGAGGCTGTCGATATATGCAAATATGTGTATACTAGCGGTCCAGCCCGGCTTCGCCTAGGCACGGAAAGCTTGTGAGTCCAGTGTTGATGTGGCACAAGCATATTATTTCGCGTACTAACTATATATCCCGTGTGCCGTCGACTATTACTAAGGATACTATGGATCTTGTTAAGTTGGGCTAAGTAAATAGTCTAACTATGAGATAAATCAAAATGAAAACAATGCTGGTATTTACTTATGAAACCTATTAATAACTAATAAGCTAACTAGAATAGTTATTATATTAATACCCCGATACCACTGCAATGTCTATTTCTCCTGCCAAACAGCAATCTGAATACGTTTTTGTGTTCCGGTTTGAAGGACATTATAGCCAGAGTAACTACTAATATATAGAGACTTAACATCTTATGAGTCAGGATAGCAAGCGCAGTGGAATGCCAACCATTGCTTTGAAATTTTTGTTATTGTTTGGTTTTGTTGCCTTCCATGAGTGTATCGCTTACCATCAGGCGAAGACATACTCGCCTTTCAACGAATTAAAAAAGCTATAATTTACCAGCCGCATAAACAATACTGTTTATATTAAACAATATACGTAACAAACATAACACATAAGGCCACCTGACCACTCCAGTAAAACCAACAAAACAAATATGAACTAGTCTCAAATACATAACGTTAGTTTAACTATAAGTTTGTACGGAGCCGCCGTTTGCTTAGGACTATCTTTAATGGAAAGATAACATTCCACCCCAGTGATTTTGTCTTAGAGTCACCTGCTAAGTTTGTTCGTTTTGAACAGTCTTCCACTCAGCAAATACAGAAATCATTTCAATTTTCAAAGTGAATATTCATGTTCATATTAAATTTGAGATGGTGGGTGGAAGGTGGCTTACTCTCAAAGATACAGTAATCATAAGGATAGAATATCTATAGTACTGTTCTGAACTGGACCAGCCCATATACTTCCCACTGCAGGCCCCGGGTGTCCTCTACAATGGAATATGGAGAGTACGATTGAGTTAGGTTATTTTAGTGGTAGTATTTCGGTTAGGTCATATAGTCCAACACGCTGGCCTAATGCAGGTTGGCGGACTTTATATACCATAGAAATTCTTATAAATCGCTATGGTATGCAGGTTTCCTCACGATGATTTCCTTCGCCGTTTTAATGCGTGGTGATTGACTATCAATACACACATGACTCCGAAAAATCAGAGGTGTGCTCTAGGATCCGAACTCACGACCACCGTCAACATGTTGGCAATCCCTTTACCAACAGGCCAGGCAGGTTTACTTAGAACATCTATAGTAGAAATAGGATATCCTATTAAACAAAAGATAAGAGTAGAGATTCTCGCGTAGGCCTATTTTCAGTATAATTTTTGAGATAGAAATTAATGTTGATTACACATCGAACTTCAAATATTGAATACCGATCTACAGACAATAGCCCAAATGATTTGGAGTAACCTCTGTATGTCCCAATTTATTTGTATAGATAAGAGCAAGATATTACAAGAGTCTTTTTGATTCCACGATACAAAATCACGATAAAAGATAAATGTATGGTTTGCCTTCGCAATGCTTAAGACTGTACAAAGAATTCTGCTATGAAACGCTTTATAAAACCAAATATATGAGTGGTATATAAATAGTTCTGTCAGAAATTACCTTGTGCGATAAGACCGCCAACTGTACTTTTTTCTTAAGTAAGTTGTTTACTTTTTTTGTTTACTTATTTCTCGTGTATAATAAAGCTTAAACGAAATAAATATACAATTATTGTAAGCATTTATATTTTTGTAAGAAAATTGTTCAAACTTAATACAGTTAAAAATGCCTGAATAATTGCTGAGCACATTAGCGCTTTCATTTCAAACTATTTTCGGCAGGTTTAGCAAGACTAAACATGACTATGACCACAAAATTCAAGCAAAGATTATTTATTATTTACGTCACAACAAGTTCAGCTTCTATTTGGGAATATGTTAGCACACGGGAATATTCACGACCAAAAATTTAAGAGCTATTTAAATATCACCTTTATGTGCTAAGTTCACTGACTGAACTGATATTTTTAGCAGTATTCAAATTTTAGGGTGTATTGCGGTGACGTCAGATATCTGAAAACCTTTTGTAGGCTAAAATACTTATATTGTATGTATTTTAGGCCGCCACCGTATAAAATAGAATATAAATAATTTATTTAGGCCGACGCCGTATAAAATAGAATATAAATAATTAATTTTGCAGTCTTACAAAAATACCTACGGTTTTATTCATAAAAACTTTTAAAACCTTTTTTAGCCATTGAATGTCTTTGTCCATCAAATTGAATTCAAAAGTTGTTCGAAAGGGACAAAAATTACGCTACAAACATTAACACTAAAACAAACACTAATTTGGATAACAACTTTTTACCCAGATTAACTCAAAACATCATGTTAATAATAAAGAAGATTTCACCCGAACAAAGCCGGGCCATACCGCTAGTTTTCTTATAAATATTAAACTCTTGAACATTATTCAACGTACGTAAACTCGTGCGATAAAACGAATTAATAATATACTTGTTTGCACAAGCTCATACTTTAAGCCTTTAATAAAGTAATTAATAAAGTCTGAACAAATAAATTTACACAGATACGTACTTCAGTACAGCTGCGGGGGAATAAATCGTGAAGTGCGGTGTTACAAGTGCTACGAGGCACTGTACAAGTTTGTCATGCTATGTACCCGTGATATATATTTTTATCGTGAATGTATGAAAGTGTATATTTTTTTAAACAGACCTTAGCCATGATGACGTCTTCTTAGATTGGCTGACTCGTCATGGATTTAAGGACATTGTAGCCAGAGTAACTACTGGATATATTGAGACTTAACATCTTATGTCCCAGGATGGCAAGCGCAGTGGAATGGCAAACTTTGCTTTGTAATTTAAGGCGTTTTTTGGTTTTGCTACTGTTCATGAGCGGTCGTATCGCTTACCATCTGGCGAATGACATGCTCGTCTCGCCATTTATTGCAAATAAAATAAATAATTGGATATAAAGGCCTAAGCCCATGCTTAGTGGCATCCAATAAGAATGGCCTCTTTACAAAAGTATAGTGCTGTAGGCTTATAATAAGACATGTTGAATTACTTATACTGTTTTTTAATAAAAAATACTCCACTAAGATATGGTCACTAAAATAGGGACGAGGGCCCCAAAATATATTTACGAATCCGTCCACGAACAGACGCTGCGAGTACTAAATAATCTCAAGGCACTCCCCTATTGGCAATTGAACGACTAAGCCTTATATTACAATACCGTTTACTTAATATAATTAACTTAAATCAGGGCATTCCTTACATTTTTATAGAAAAAGCTTTTTAAAGAATTTATGTTGGTAGCCGAGGATAAATCCCGATGCTTTATGCAACCTTTCCTTGGATTAATAGTTGTCTTATTATGAATTTGTAGGTAAGTTTAGTAAATGATGTTTCTTTTTTTATAATAAAGTTTGTTTATAAGCAATAAACTACTGGATTTTTAAATAAAACGGACTATATTAGATTAAAAGTACCTGCTCTACCATAGCGTAGCTTAATATCCAAATTATTTTATAAGCGTAGTCGGAAAAATATTCGCTGTATGGATTAGTCAATGAAGTTTACCTGCAGTGACAATGTTCTTCATCTGCCAATGTCTTTACTGCCTCATCGTTCAGTTGGTATTCGTACAATTCATACACAAATACATAAACGTCACACCTGTATCTCATAGGGGTAAGCAGAGCAGGTTCAGTGTATTTTTAACCTGACATTTGCGGAGGATGCTATCAATTTAATAAGGGTAGGATTCGTAATCGTACAAGAAATTCAATATTCCCTGTTTTTCTTTTTTCCCATCGGATCATAACACGGCCATATGAAAGGTCAACTTTCACAAGGTTTCTTGGAATAATCGCTGCTGTATCAGGATTTTACAACTTTTCTTTCAACATAATCTTTGGCTGTTCATTACAAAATCTTACTTCATATCTAATAAAGAACTCTATGCATATTACTATCTACTTGTATATTATCTCCCTCCAATGTCTATCCAATCTGTCGCCGTGAAAAACTAACTCTGTCACTCACGTTAAACAATCATATTGTTAATTACATAGTTTACCAAACTATTTGACATAACAATATATTATGCTATACGCGTATTATACAATATTAATTGCTTACACGCTGTAATTCCGATTGGATATATTATTACATAACTAAAACCTCATTAGTAGCATTTTAGCCACGTCTGTGCAAAAGACTACGTCCTTAAGCTAAAATGCCGTTAAGTATTTTTTGCCGCTTTTTTAGTTATGCAAAAAAAAAGCGTTTTTTTTAAATGTGCCTAGACCTTGGAGTACTGAATAATAGATCGCAGGATGCACTTTCAACTAGGGAAACTTTCAATTTAGAACTGTTATATCGCTTTTTTTGTGCGTAACTAAAAAAGCGGTTTTTGGACTTAACGGCGTTTTAGTTTGAGGACGGCAGTATGTATGATCTACGCCTATATCAATCAAACTCGTTGTAGAAGATGTCACAGCCCCATCGATATAAATGTTACACATAATTAATATATACAGGGTACATCGAGACTGCTACCGAAAACGAAGCCGGGTGGTAGTTTTAGTGACTACAAACACATTATAACTAAAAATTTCGCAAAGAAACGCGACAATTATTTTTTATGATTTTTTAAATATCGTCATTTTTGGGTGGTAAATCCATAGTTTTTGCTAAAATAATAATTTAAACACTTTTATACCCTAGATTATTTATAAATAAAAGGGTAAACACTATTATTTTAGGAAAAAATGTATTTACCACCCAAATATGGTCATAGGAAAAAAATAACAAAAAAAAAATTGTCACTTTTTTTGCAACTTTTTCTGTTGCATTGTGTCTGAAGTCGCTTAAACTACCACCCGGCTTCGTTTTCGGCAGCAGTCTTGATATACCCTGTATAATATATTGATGTTAATGTTAAATAGTTTTATTTCAACGAATTAATCACGTAAATAAATAAAAAAACAAAAACATTACAAAATATTTTATCAATACTCGTATGTCGGCAATATTACGGTACAAGCTGTTATTGATATGAACTGTCTAGTCTGTCTTATAATATTTGACCATAATTTGTAATATTCAAGCCAATGAACTAGAAGTCAATATTGTGCTTTACAAATACGGGACAGATAATATCTTTGACGCGTCTCGTCTATCGGTTGAATATAAGTCAATGCACAGCCCTGAATGATCTTTGATATTACGTCAACAAATCTCAGTAATATCTTCCAACTGCTCTTTTTTTCGACCCAATACTGTAAATTTAATCTCACTTAAGTAGTCATAATGATTTATAGTTGCAATCCGATACGATAGCTGTATGCATTAACAATGAAAATCGTTAATGGTTACCGGTAATGCTCGACAATTTGGTGCTCATTTTAACGTAATCCAAACTGTTTTAACTACTTTACAATAGTTAAAATGATACAATACGTGTCGACAGCTGGCCACAATGTGTTGCAGAGTTTTAAAGGGATTTTCATTGGTACTCTGGCAAATAATTAGAAAAAATATATAATAAATAACACCCAACAGTCACATACAAAGTCTTAATCCCACACTAAGATCAAGTCTTGTGTCGTGGGTATCAGAAACTACAAGAGACTTTTCGGTCTCACAAACACCCAATCTCGAAAAAAATATTTGTGGGCAGCACAAACATTTCTCTCGGTGCGGGGTTTGCACCCGCGGCCTCTAATTTCATAGGCGGCGTTTAACCGACCAATTCTGAATATCCCACTTACACAATTTTAATAACATAGGTGACTACGACAACATAATATGAGTAATATGTACATACGGTATGTGTGTCTGTAAGCTAGCGTCAGTGTCAGACACTGAAAATCGAAATTTAGCGTATCTACCAGCGACATTAGTCTCTTAAACAAATCGAATACAAAATACAATTAAGAGGAGCAGAAAAATAATAATGAAAAATAACTTAATCCAGACAGACGGTTAAACCACCCGGACAAGATTTTAAAACCACTGCTCGTGACATTTTTCTAGACGCGCTGTGCTTTGCCGTTGACGCAAGTTTGTAACGTTCCCGTTCTCACTGAATTCTAAAGATTCTGCTTCAATTTATTTTATACCTTCATGAACATAAAACCACGCCTTTTTCCCAGAAGGGGTAGGCAGTTTAGGAATCAGGATATCCACCTTTGGCCTTTGTTCTATCCCACATCATAAAAATAGTAAATCAGATTTTGTTACATTGAATGTTAAACGTAAGTTCAAGCAGCCGTACCATATAATATCGATCAGTCAGGAAATTGGTTTACATTTTCCAAAATCTTTGATCAGAAAGACCCTGGAGTTTAGTTCTAACAGGTCATTATGTAAATGCTTGAAGGAGGCAATTATTCTGCTATAAATCTCTAGCTAATGAAGTTTATGGCGATCAGCAACACAAGGACAGTTCTTTATGTGCTTTAATAGGCTTTGAAGACATCTCCATAGAGCTAGGATAATAGCACACTATATCAGAAATAGCAGAAGATGCTAGAACAACCTGTTGATATTCTATCTTCGGAGCGTTTATACTCAAACATCTAACCCCAAATAGAACCGAAACCAAATTGAAAATCAATCCCACAGAGCATAATGACAACGGTCCGAAAGCAAGCTGATCTCAAACGGCGATTGCATACGACGGCTATGCGAGCAATTTCATTATGCAAATTCGCATAAAATGTACGGAAACACGGAGCGCTCACCGACTTAATTGATGATCAAATTTACATGCTAATTATATATATACCGCGGCAGATTGCACGTAATTGCAACGAAAACCCGATAATGGATGTTGATAAAAGTGATGTGCGTGCGTCAGTAATATCGTAATGGGCTCTGACGGATCGTACTTGGTGGTGGTGACGCAGCGACATTATTATTGAGGAATTTTTATATTTTAACTGGTTCTGCGTAAAATTTGAGAATTTTATACGAAATTACATGGGCTTCCAATCACTTAAAATTGTTTAAATTAGTTAAGATCATTTATTATATTTTAATAAAGTAAGGTTTGTATTGTCTACAAAATAACCAATATTTAACCCAAATTGAATGTAGCCGATAAATACATATAAATAATAAATAAATACATAAATATAAATACAGCTACCGTGGAAGAAGATATAAAATTATATTTTTTCTGTTGCTGGCTTATTTGTTTGCCATGAAATATATATGATAACATTTACAATTTATAATTTACCGTCAAACAGCAGTGTAAATGCACTGTTGTGTTTCAGATTGAAGGGCATTGTATCCAGAGTAACTACTGGCCATATTGAGACTTAACATCTTATGTCTCAGGATGGCGAGCGCAGTGGAATGCCAAGCGTTGCTACTGTTCACGAGCGGTCACATCGCTTGCCATCAGGCGAACGGCATGCTCGTCTCGCCATTAAAATCAATAAAAAAAAAGTGTTAGTACGGGGATCGAACTCGCGACCCCTCGTTTCACAGCCGGCGTCTAACTAACTACGAAGGCTGTCTAAAATGTTTCAAATGCTATATTTGAAACATTTTAGATAAACCTCGAACAAATTATCTGCATCGCCGACTAACCGAATAACAAAAAGTTAATACTTCTACTCGTAGTCTGTAACAAAGTTAGTTTTTCGTGAAACAAAATCTTAGCAACGCAGAACTTGTAAACATGCTTCTTTATTTATTGTATCATTAGTCAATCAAGGAATTTCTTTTACGTCAGGCCGTCAGTCAGTCAGTTTCCTTTTTTGGGGTATAAATGGCAAGACGAGCTTGCCATTGTCATTCGGATACGACGGCTGATGAACAGTAAAGCAATGCTGGGCATTCCACTGCGCTTCCTATCCTAAGACATGAGAAGTTAAGTCTCAATTTGCCTGCAGTTACTCTGGCAATAATGTCAAAACTGATGTTTTGACATGTAACCGGAGTGAACTCGCAAGATGTTTACTGTTTGAGATTTGTTATGTTATTTAGTTAATTCATTTATTTTATTTTGTATTGTTCATAGTTTTAGTATATTATTATTTGTATTATTTATAGTTTTTAATGTATAGTTGGACTTTTTTTGATAAAGAACTAGTCTACCAAGATTTATTTAAAGTCCCGCCAGATCGAATTAGGTTTATACATGTAAAGACTGTGTGTGTTGAATGAATAAATAAATAAATAAATGTCTAATATCTAAATGTACCTAGGAAAAAATGAACTGATATAGCAAAACTATGTGCTCGTTCATCTGTTCATCAAGAATATAACGTAGGATACTTCTCATTATCTTATAATCACCCAATTTACCAGGATGAATAAAAAAACGAAAAAATGAAAAAAAAAAAAACTACATATATCCTGGCTTATAAATGGCATTGACAAAAATTGGTACACGCTGGATCGCTTCTGAAATATTGATCCTCTTACGGTATGTAACCTTAGGCACGTGAATAAAATGATCTTAGCTGGATTGTTTTATACAGGCAATTAACCCAGTATAGTCCAAAAATATATTAACAGACTACAGACTATTAAACCTCGGTACTTGCCGTGCTGTTCAATTACTTCTGCGTAGGACTCTCAGAATTATAGTTCTGTATCAGCCCATATACGTCCTACTACAGGGCACGGGCCTCCTCTACAATTGAAGATACGATTGAGAGGGGTAAGGCCATATAGTTCACCCAGCTGGCACAGTGCGGGTTGGCGGACTTTACATAACATAAACATTCATTCAATTCACTATATGGTATGCAGAGGTTTCTTCCCACGATGTTGTCTTTACCATTTTAGTGCGTGGTATTAATACACACATGAGTTCGAAAAGTCAAATATGTGCCCTGAGATTCGAACCCGCGACCACCGTGAACATGTTGGCAATCGCGTCTGGTCCGTAATCAACAGGCCACCACGTACTTAAATTTTAGGTACCGTAGGTATCTAAAATATAATAAATTGGATTTTTTTACCCACTTCACTCAAAAGCTAACTTCCAGAATTTGCGGCAATAATCTACTACGGATTAAATAGAAGCGAAAAATCTCTATTTGAATAATCCTTTTGCAAACAGGCTCTTCAGTCGGGAACTTGTAATCCTCAAAAAACTAATTAACCGTCCCCGACGATTTCGAGGCACAAATTACAAACGAATATCTTTCAAAGAGTTCTTAACTAAATCTGTTGATTCTCGCTCTCACTAACCAAGTTTTCGAGTTGTCGAGTGAAGTGCAAACTGTCTAAAATGTCTTTTGCGTCTTGTTAACAAGCGAGGATCGCTCACAATGGACGGCGGATTGAATTGTTTATGGCAAAATTGTAAGAAACAAAGCTTAGCTTTTATACGGATCATTGATATGGTGGGTACTGATCGACAAATATATTTCGAGAGATTTAAGACCCTGATCTTGTGAAAACATAAATATTTACGTACCTACTTCATTGTTTATAAGACAGGAAGTAAGTATTTTACTAATTAGAGGTCTTGTATAATCATACATGGCTATGTACCATTACAAATCTGATATGAATTCTTACGCAGTTGTATTGCTTAAAAAAAACAAATATGCAATATGGTCACGCCTGTATCCCATAGGAGAAGGCAGAGAATAGTCTCTGCCTAAACAGCTATTTTGATAGATACTGACATTATATTACTTTCGGTTCATCCACTTTCATTAACCTCTTCATTCATTCTCATCGATTGAGGGTACTTTTGACCTTAAAAGAACACTAGAACAAAATCTTAGATTATAAATATCGAAGGTTTATTTTCTCCCTAATTATTTTCTCATAGCTCGTGGCCATTTGGGCTACCAACTTTTGATTAACATAATTAAAATTCTCCTCGAAATATTTTGCCCTCTCAATTTTGTAAAGGTCAAACTAATCAATAATGTTACACCGCAATCACCGGCTCATCATATTTAGTTTAATTACTGCCATTAAAATTAAGCTTTCTAATTAAGATAAATTAAACAAGGTTGAAGAAAACAGTTACGTATAGGGCTGACGAAAACAAGCCTACCTTTCTACTACGCAACAATTCTCTCGCGTTTGTCGCCAGTTATAAGTTTTTTAACAACATCCAAAATATACTTTATTAAGTGTAATTTACCTTTTTCCTTCAACTTTTGTAATATCTACGAGAGTTCCTTAATTTCTTATCATTATTTTTTTGGATAAACTTTACTAATATAAGTACGGATAAGGAAAATGATAAATCTCAACAACTATTATTGATACGTTTTGAAGTAAGATAGCATCTAAGAACACCAAAATGCAACTAATTTAACAGTATGATGAAATGAAATGAAATGAAAATAATTTATTGTACCATTAAAATGTTCAACATCATTTAAATTCAGTCATTTTTTTGACGTCATGTAAATATCATCATTGACAACGACAACGTAAACAAATTAAGACCGGGGGAACAAAGTTAAAATTTTACAATAACAAGGAAGAGCTAAATATCGATTCAAAACAAAGAACGTTAAAATGACAAAAGCTACAAGCAGTATGTCCTTTCTAGTGGGGCGCAAAGTCGACGACGCTTATTAAAACGTAATAAGCCAGAATGAAGGTTCTCCACCGACGTGTAATATAACAGTTGGCGAACGTCCAAATGGCTACGAACCCAGTGCCGACACTCTAATACCGGCCCGAACTTATGAAAATGGTACAAAGATCTATTTTTATGAGCTATGAATACACGTATTGGGACATTTATGAGAAGCTACGGCTTCTGACTAAGTAAGGCGTATTTTTACTGGGTAGAACTTGAACATACATAACTTGGCTTAGGTGGGTGTAGTTTCTTTTTACGACAAACTTCTTTCGTGTTTGATGACAATGTACTATTTTATACTTACCTTATTACGCATATAATTATTATGTTATTATTACTTTGTGACGCATTAAATTTGAATGACAAGACGAGCATGCCGTTCGCCTGATGGTAAGCGATACGAATGCTCATGAACAGTAGCAAAACCAAATAACATTCCATGGCATTCCACTGCGCTCTCCATCCTGAGACATAAAATGATAAGTCTCCATACATCGAGTAGTTACTCTGGCTACAATATCCTTCAAACCGAAAAACAACAGTGCATTGACACTGCTGTTTGGCGGAAGAAATAGACATTGCAGTGGTATCTTCCCAGGCCGCCTCTCTCATATGCATTACTGGTGGCAGGTGCGTTTAAGTAAAAAATTGCATACAGATTTAAAGGAGAGCCTCGATTTTGGCCCCAACCCAACTTAGTCTACAGTAATGAAATATGTTTAGAAAAAAAAAAATGTTATGTGGTTACCTTATTTAAATCTTATTCTTGTCATCTATGGCCAAGTGCAAATAATATTGTTCCAACTTTTCGTGTTTGAACAGACCATGTAAACGCCCACAATTATTATTAAGTAAATTCTCTATAGTGCGCGAGTGTTTATTGTATGTTATAATTAAGTAAGGATAGACCTATTTTTATACCTGTACCTATGTGTAATCCGATATTCAACGATGCACGAAAAAAATTTTTTTTTATTCTGAGCATGAAAGAGAGCCTGCGTGAATGTGTCGATTGTGTATTTTAGGATTATAAAAGTAAATGTAGTTAAAAAAAAACAAAATAAATATCACAAATCGCCACAATGTTTTTTTTATATTTACACGAATGTTACTCGTTGACATAAATAAACTATTTTTTAATTGAGGTTTATTTAACACCGTCAATAAACTTAAATATTTGCTTGTACGATTTAAATAACTTGCCCATTACCGATTATCTTGCAAATAGAGATTTTTAACCATTGAATCTATTACAATTGGTGACAAAATTTCAACCCTGTTGCTTACAGTTTGGGTGGACCCCAGGTTGTATGGGAGTGGGGTTCTCCTTACACTGCATTACATGCATGTTTCCTCCCAATTATTTTACGTTACTATTGACTTGCTTGATATTTGATGATAAATATGGAATTCGAAACCTTCAAAAGGTTAAAGATCTTAAGCACAAACCTCAGATTTGTCGATGCAGTCCGCTGCCAACTATAATATCGTTAACAATGTTAACAGTAATAAAAATTAAAAAGCATATTTTCTTAAAGCATGTACAAGCAATTCATAACGTTATCTCATAAAACGCTATATTGAAAAATACTTTATATTCCAACTATCTCTTAATAATATTCATCTTGCAAACAATAGCAGAAAAACCGGAGTCAAATTCCAACAAGTTTTAATTCAGCGAATACTTGCTTGTCGTTCCACGTTGTCTTGTATAATACAGCAATAAAAACTATCTAGGAGTATACAGGGTGCGTTAAACATGGTTCTAGAACTTTCTCCATTAATAAAAGTATACGGTGCATTGGGTCTCTACGGGAATTCTCCACCAACTTGTGTTCAAAAATATTTATATTTATTTACTTTGTGTGCTGTCAAAGTTGCGGAAAAATGAATTAGTGCCGCCATTCTTCGTTAATATTTGTTACTGGGATAAGTTTCTTAATACATTTTATCATCGACGAATCGAGCTTTGGTTATGATTTGTTGACCTCGGCTACAAGATCGAGAAATTCTAGCGAATTTTCAATCTTGTCTGTTCAATCATTAGATAGCGTTCATTGCCATATTAAAGCAGATGGTATTTTTAGACTTTCTGCTCATTCAGCATATTTTAGGAAAAATATTCAATTCTTCAATAATACTTTAATATTCAATTTATAAGCGAAAGCTATTTTAATACATTGTTTATATGAAACTTACTTTTACGTGGAAATTAATATAAAAACCTCGTGCATGTATTAATTAACATGCAGTCGCTGGAGATACCACAGGAAAATATTCTTCACATTATTAATTACCGAGCAGTAAATATTACAGGTAAATTACTGTACATTGTCGGATTACACACAAGTTAATTTATTCAGCCACATAGCTTTGGGATTATCGAAAACATCGGAATATAATGAAAAACCTGTCGTCAAAATAGTTTTTAACGCTTGTCTATCGCAATGGTAAACAAAAGCAATAAATCACTTCCATCAATCTATGTAATCATTCTCCAAAGTTTACAAGATAGAGAAGAAGAATACAAGAAGAGACTTGACACCGACCTCTAGAACTCGGCGATTCTCTTACAGCCGTTCTCTGTAATCTATCTATCTTTAACAAGAAATTTCATTAGATATTTCGATCCATTTTATGCTTCAGTTAACAAAGATTGAGAGGTATAAATATAGTATATTATTTATATATAAATAGGTAAGATAAATATTTATGTCTATCTTTGCTTAAAGAAGCGTAAAATTGTACCAACATAGTAATGGTAGCTATTATAACATCTTAAAGATAGATAGGATATAGAGAATGACCGTCAGGGTTCACTAGCCTTTCTTGAGAGAAGAGTTGAAAACAAATAATAGTCCACTTCGCTTTGCAGCAAAGTATACAACTTTACAAGTTATCCGTTATTAAGGATGCGCCGATTTATCTGGCATTGGTTTAGTACAGAGGAATGGAAAGTCCACTGGTACATTTTCGGAGGCCGAATGAGGTATCACCGGCCTTCTAACCTTGGCAGGCTTCTAAATGTGGCGACCTTTCAAACCTTATCAGTGCTACATTTTTGCATATTATGACCAATTATTAATAAACTGCTATGATTTAAAGCAAATAGTAACGTTTGTAGATAATGATCACTGCAACGTAAACTAGTTTTAAAATTACTTGCCCATTCTTCTGTAGTGAAAATAGCTTTTCGTACCGGGTGGTAGAATAAAAAATGACTAAATCTAAATAATGTTTACAGTTTATAGATCATTAAATTATTAAAATTTCCATTGATTACCCTCCAGGACTTTGCCACTCATGCTCTCTTTGTACACCCTTTCCGTCATCTACGTTTTAGTATCAGTATTAGCCCATATACGTCCCACTGTAGGCCACGGGCCTCCAATTCAATAGAGAGTACGTTTAGATAAGGTCATTTTTTATTTTTCGTTTTAGGCCATATAGTCCACTACACTGGGCTAGTGCCGGATGGTGAGCGGACTTTACATATCATAGAAATTCTTAGAAATCGCTATGGTTATTATATGAAGTCTTTCTCGCTATACAGTGCATGGTGATAGACCATCATTACACTTTAAGTGACTGTCTATGGTCTCTTATTATCCTTTCAGAAAAAAAAAATTTTCTTTTTCCTTACTCTAATCTTAAAATAACAGAAAGATTACACAGGAAGCCATTTAAGATCCGCTTTGAGAATGAGTAAAAATGTAATAAAGTGCTAAAAGCATTTTAAACATCGGGCAAATATTCAAAAGCGAACGGAATAAGTGAACACTTCGTCGCGGAAACGGTGGAGTCTATATTTACATATAATTTGCAGACTTTAAGCGCTTTCAAATCTCATTTACTCACCTTTTATTAATATTCTATTCAGGTGCAAAACTATCGGATATATGCAGATTTTTACCCGATTTGTTGGCGAATGAGCAACTAGCTTAACAGCGTTTACGCCTTCCGTGCGCTGTTTGTCTTAAAAACGGTTATTTTGAATCTATATCATCCATCAAAACATTGTTTAAAAAAAAAACAGTAATAATTTTAGAACATGTCATCATGTCATAGGGACTGATGGAAAACATATTAATAGATAATTTGTGAATACTATAAGGATTTCTGAACAGAGATTTTCTTATTTAGGCTTCGAATGGCAATTTAGAAGCTGGAAATATCTTAAATCACTGAATAAAAGAACTAACATCAGCCTAACGTCGCGTCGGCATGAAACACGCTTATAATCTTACTAGTTACTGTGAATGTATAATGATGTGTAAGATTGTTGCGTGTGATGTAATACATATTTCTTTGAAAACTTAGTACATTACTTATAATTGCGTGAGAACTCGAGTACAAGAAAATGATGAGTAAATAATTAAAGATTAAAACAGTAATAACGGTTCCAATTAAGAAACAGACGAAACAGAGTTAAAATTTAAATCGTTGTTTAATTTCAATTCAGAGGCCCTTGACGGCTGAAATTCGGAATCATTCCAACGGAAGTGATTCTCATTAAGTTACCAAAACAACGGACGAAAATGTTTATTGAAGAATGAAATTTGAAATCCACGAACATTCGCTCAGGGGCCTTGTTTATTCGATTCCAATTTCGTCCGCAATTCCGCCGCGATGATAATACGATATTTTCGCTGATTCTCGAATATTGCAATATGTCGGTGCGGCAACTCCTTCAGTACATTCTGCTGCTTACGATGGAATGTAATAACAGAGATAGCGACGTTTTCGTGAACATTATGCCTACAATTTGAAATCGCGAAATGCCTTCGCGAACAATCCGGCAGACATTTTTTACCTTGTGTGAAGGAAAATATAACGGTTCTTTTATTACGTAGCTACACGTAATGGCTGAAGGCAGCGCGCCAGCGGGTTCTTTGAACTGTCTCTATTGTTTAAGGATTATTTATCATCATATTTACGGTTTAATATAAAATAATATAACGTTGCTTTTTGTACAATGAAAAATCAGAGAACTGAGATGCGGTGGTTGAGAAATATTGGAGCTAATTTACACTTGAATATGGATGCTGGCTTGATGTGGTGTTGCGGTTTTTTAAACAATTGGTAAGACAAAGAAAAACTAATTGGTGGTGGTTGTACATTCATACATAAACACACGCCTTCTTCCCTGGAGTGGTAGGCAATGGAGCTACCAGCTTCGCCTTGTTATTCCGTCCCACGATGTGATAGGGGGCGCGCCTATCGTCAAATCGGGCACACATTCTTGACTCCGGACTGATAACGAATAGAAAAATGCAATATCACTTTAATTGACCTGGGAGTCGAACCCGAAACCTCAGCTTTGTATTCATAACAATATAACTATGACACCGAGACAGTGATTGAAAAGCTGGTATTTAATACAGTAAACTCTCAACAGCTTTTAGAGAATTTTAATGTAGCCAAAATTCTATGCGACATAGGAAACTGTCTCCTAATAAGCTAAGTAATTCTTTGTAATGCTCTAAAATTATAAGGACGCTATTATATGTTACCATAAAAGACATTGAAAGACTGACTGGGACCTTACTGGTGGTAGGTCTCATATGTGAGAGACCGCCTGTGTAGGTAACACCGCAATGTCTTTTTCTCCCCCCCAAACAGCAGTGTAAATGCACTGTTATGTTGAAGGACATTAAAGGCAGAGTAACTACTGGACATATTGGGATTTAACTTCTTATGTCTCAAGGCGGGTTGAGCGTTACTTTCTTATTCATGGGGTTTTATGGTTTTGCTACTGTCTGCGAGCGGTCGTATTATCAACGTATTATTATTATTATCATCAGACGCATGATCGTCTCGCAATTCATTGCCATAAAAAATGAAAGCTAATGATGATGAGGACTAATAATACACATCAAACAGAACCTGACATCGAAATTTAAAAATCACTTAGCAAGCTTAACTTTTCCTTAATCACGTTGCTAAGATTATCTTGCCTACAAATGCAAACTCCAAGTTATTTCCCGCGTACACTCAATAATTGGCCGCGGTTACATTTCACGGACTGTTTATCAAAACAGAAACAGACTGTTGACCTTTCCGAAACATCCTTCAATTCACTCCAACTTAGAATACTAACTAAATAGTGACACCTGGCTGATCCACGGCAATATTCTGTTAAGAAACTACTATCTCGCTCAACTTGAGTTTTTTTTTTTATTGCATTGAATGGCGAGACGAATATGCCGTTCGCCTGATGGTAAGCGATACGACCGCTCATGAACAGTAGCAAAACCAAACAACACCTTGAAAACAAAGCAATGCTTGTTATTTCACTGCGCTCGCCATCCTGAGACATAAGATGTTAAGTCTCAATGTGTCCATTGACTGGACAATTAAAGGACATTGTATTCAGAGTTACTACTGAGTAACTCTGGCTACAATGTCCTTTAAACCGAAACACAACAGTGCATTTACACTACTGTTTGGCGGGAGAAATGGACTTTGCGGTGGTACCTACACAGGTGGTCACACATGAGAGACCTGCCACCAGTAAAGTTTGTTTTCTTAATTCTAGATTTTGCTGACATGCCTCAATCTATGCTTCCAACTATACAGGCTTTCAATATCTGAATCAATAGGGTCCCACGGGAATATTCTGGCTGTGTGCCTGTGTACAGCAGAAAGAGCTCGTGTTGAATGCGACGCCGTGTCTCGTTACGCAGAAATACTTGGTATATCCATTCAACGAGCCGAATTCAATGATATTTTGTGGTGAATTTCAGCTGGGTACGGATATTAAAGGTGACGTCATGACTTGTGTTAGATTATGATGGTTCGTAAAGCTGTGAAAGAACTTTATGTATGGTAAAATAAAGTTATTTTTTTTTTGTTTAGAATCGGTACATGCCCACAATTTAAATCAATTTAAAACATGTCTCAAGCATGTTTTTTGGTCACGAAATTATTCATTTTTTACACATCGCTACAAACGAGGCTCTCATTTTTTGAACCAAAACTTTTATGTCACAAAATATCCCGAATAAAATCCGGTGCTACAAAAGAATCCTGAAAAAAACATTCAACTCAAAGTTGCAAGCCGAATTTAAATTCAAAAACTCGCTTTAACATTCAAAACGACAGAAAATGAACAATCGAGCCGAAACACGGTTCGACAAATGTGACCTCCAGACTATTAAGCACCATTTACATTCGGAGATTTTCTCGTCTGATTTCGGAGTTTCGAAAATTGTATACCAGTATCTCATGACATGACCGCCATATGTTATCGTGTCCTTGCAAATATTCACAACATGTAATTTTTTTATATCCTACGAGGTGAGAATCTCTCCCCGTGTAAATGGGGCTTTACATACGTATCTGCCCACACCATACTTTTCACAGACTTATTTTAATGAAGTGGGCGTACGAGACTGCTTTTAATTACAGCCATCTCAATGACTTTGAAAACAAAATAACCGTGAAATTGTATTTGAAGTCGTGTTAAAATTTACGGCGGCCCGGGGTTTATTCATATTTTTAATTTGGCCTTTTATTTATGACGACTGCCTGAGTCGACGAGGTAAAAGGCGCCAAGTTCAACTGAACTAATCAAATTGAAACGCATTAATTCGTATAATAATTTAGTAAGTGTTATTGATAGAAACAGTTCATCAGTAAAGTCACATTTAAAGCCACGCAGCATATTGTATAATACATAAACTCACGCCTTTTCGCAGAGTTGCCACCAGAATACCTGCATTTCGCCTAGTATGTTCCATCGCACGATATGATAGGGGGCAAGCCTATCGCCATATTGAGCACAAATTCCTGACTACGGACTAATGATCAATAGAAAACCTAATATCACTTTACCCGACCCGGGATTCGAACCCGAGACTTCAGCGTTGTAACCTTCCCAGTACAACTACGCCACCGAGGCATCCACACAACACATTGTAAATTTTTATTAAGCATCGCAGTTTTTGAGAAAATATTTTAAGCCATAGTATGTTTAGTTTTTTTAAACCATTACCGTGTAGATGGATCAGCAGCCACATAAACTGAAATGACACTAACCACCATCTCAAGTGTCTGGTAACCATACCCATCTTCAAATTGCGCAGATCCGCGTTTTGAGCCCAATCCTTCACAGATTCCGTGAAGGTTAAACGAAAAAAAGCGATATTTAATTAAGGAAAGCCTGTCTAATCGATCTTTCAACGTTAATGAACCGTTAAAACATAAAAAGGAAAAACAAGGCAAATAAAAATGTTTCTCGCCGGAACAGGCCTATCTCAATAAAATCTCATTTAATTTATGTTTTGCGTATTGACGTAAACAAACAATATTACCTACTTGCTAATAAAATTTCACTCTCGCCTGTTTTCGTTTTACGTACGACATGAAATTTTGATTATATCTAAAATACAGGTATACTTTATGAAGGAGAGTAATGGTAACTGCTTTTGTACGTAATAATATAGATTCTTTATTATTTTAGGTTACATTATTTGTTTCTATTTGAGTATTCATATTTGTCTATATAACAGAATGTACTGTTTTGGAAAACTGTACCTATATCACCTGTATCAGCCCATATACGTCCCATTGCAGGGCACGGGCCTACTCTACAATCGACAGTACGATTGAGAGTGGTTTGGCCATATGGTCCACCACGCTGGCCTAGTGCGGGTTGGCGGACTTACATACCATAGAAATTCTTATAAACCGCTATGGTATGCAGGTTTCCTCACGATGTTTTCCTTCACCGTTTTAGTGCGTGGTGATTGACTATCAATACACACATGACTCCGAAAAGTCAGAGGTGATGGGATTTGAAACCGCGACCACCGTGAACATGTTAGCAGCCGCGTTTGGTCCGTTTACCAACAGGCCACCACGCACTTTACTTTTTTTGGAAAACTGAGTAAGGTAATTTTGATAAATCTTTTCCAGGAATCTTATGACTAAAATACGTCTAATGGACAGAATCAGTTTCTATTTACATTTACAAGGCGTACTTGGAAGAACAGGAATAAATTTCGACAGCCTCCGTGGCGCAGTTAGTTAGACGCCGCCTGTGAAACGAGAGGCCGCGGGTTCGATTCCCACACCGAGAGAAATGTTTGTGTGGCCCACAAATATTTCTTACGCGTCTGGGTGTTTGTGAGACCGAAAAGTCTCTCGTAGTTTCCTGATACCCATGACACAAGACTCGACTCGACTCGTGCATGATGGCTTGTTGGTGAACGGACCAGACGCGGTTGCCAAAATGTTCACAGTGGTCTCGGGTTCAAATTCCAGGGCACACCTCTGACTTCTCGGAGTCATATCTATATTGATAGTCAATCACCACACACTATAACGGTGAAGGAAAGCATCGTGAGAAAAACCTGCATACCATAGCGATTTGTAAGAATTTCTATTGTATGTAAAGTCCGCTAACCCGCACTAGGCCAGCGTGGTGGACTATATGGCCTAACAACTCCATCGTACTCTCGATTGAAGAGAAGGCCCGTGCCCTACAGTGGGACGTATATGTGCTGATTAAGATTAAGAAGCTATTATTTTCCGCGCTTAAAGTATTCGATATAACTTTTCGCATTATTAGTTAACCTGTGTAATTAAATACTTTGTCTACTTATATTTTCATTCGACCTATTATCCACCTCTACTTATATTTATTTTTATTATTATTGTATACATTTATATTATTTAGCTCTTAAGAAAAATTATGTAGTGTACAGTTGATAAGGTACAATGGGGTTGGCGTATCCGTGTGGATAAAAACTCCTAACCAATAAAGAGAAAAAAAAAACATTATAGGTTTGTAAATCATGTTGCTTTTTATAAATTGAACAACCACCCTTTATACAGAAAATAAAAATAATTAAAAGCTAACCCAATTTAGTTTTACACAGTAAATAACAGCAAACTCATTGAGGCGGAACTTACGACAAACAAGTTATCACATAAATTGTGTGCGTGGGTGTCAAAGAAGGAGCAGTATGGAAGCATCTGTTGAATTACTCAACACTTACTTTTACTACTAGTAGTTCGCATATGTGAGAGGCCGCCTGGGTGGGTACCACCGCAATATCTATTTCTCTTGCCAAACAACGGTGTCAATGCACTGTTGTGTTTCTACTTGAAGGATATTGTAGCCAGTAACTACTGGACATATTGAGACTTAACATCTTATGTCTCAGGATGGCGGGTGCAGTGGAATACCAAGCATTGTTTTGTAATTCAAGGTGTTTTTTAGTTTTGATACTGTTCATGAGCGGTTGTATCGCTTACCATCAGGCGAACGGTATTCTCGTCTGGCCATTCATTGCAATAACAAAACTTAGCTATTCTGTTTAATAAAAAATACTTTAAAGTTATACTTATATTTTATTTGTAGGATGTAAATTACCGTAATCGCCATTCTTTTCATAAACGTTCATATTTTTTTGTCAAAAAATGTTTATTTCTTAATAACTTGTAAAACCGAATGGGTCTTATCAGTTGAAATCTGTCTAGACAAATTAGTTATTATTATTCTTATAAAATATTTAAAATTCTATCCAAACTTACTCATGAATGAGACTTAAAACGTTTCTGTCCGTTTCCATGATTCACTATCAAATAGCACAAACCGTCCAAAACACGAGTCTTGTATTTTAACAGACGTTTTAAAAACTGTATGCAAATATATTACTTTGGCGAGGATCGGCGCGCTTCACTTCAAGACCCTACGGATTGATCTCCGCGTAAGGTGTAATAGGCGTTGGAACTCATCAATTTTTCCTTACCGTATATTTTATCTAACATCTCTAAGGATACGCGCTTTTAGTGCAAATTGAGTTGGGTGGAAGATTGTCGAATCACTTTTGTAATGCAGGGCCTAACCTATTAGGAAGGCTCGGTTCACGGCGAAACTTTCGGGTTTCTCGCAAAAAACGCGAACAAAGCTACTGTGAGTTTTTGCTGTTTGTGTAAAACTGGGATAAAGATCTCCGATTGTCTGACTTTGGATTATAAACTGGTGTGAAACAATGGAACAGTGAATTCTTGAAGATCAGTTAAGTAAATTAAAGTCAATAGAAACTTGCGTAATAAACTTACATTTTAAACCATTTATTTGACTTTTTATTGTCACAACAGCAATAAATGTAGCAAGTATTAATTAAAAAACTAAGGATACGCCTTTCAGTACATTTGGAGATTCAAAAAGATGGCCGTGAAATTTGCGCTTAAATAAATATTCAATCAATTTAATAGATTTCGTCTAAACAGTGAAAAAGAATATTATCAAATTTTTATTTAATTTTTTCTACTTTCTGTCACAATACAAGCAAGCATTTTCAAAATCGTTGCAAGCGACAAGCAATTTCAGCAAGACTCCACTAGAAATGCACTGGAGCGCGTGCACCACTTACATCGGAACACTTTACGCGCTTTCCGCCGTATCCATATTATATTTAGTCAATGTAAGCAAGCGATTCTCCTGATTTCTTAATCAGGAGAATCGCTTATACCATTTCTAATCCAAAAAGTTCCATTTGACATTTCATACTTTTATCATAAATAACTTTGTGCAGACGTAACTCACACAATTTCAATAAAACTTTCCATAAAACCATGGAATTATGAAGCTATTCTTATTTTATCACAGGATTTACAATCCATAATAACTAAATTTAAATTTAAATCCTTTAAATAAAGCAAAATAACCATTTTAAACAACATACTTTTTTACTAGACGTCATTACAAAGTCACGTCGTTAGGTCTTCTATGTGTAGAGTTAAGACTATGCAAACGGATTTGTATACGCATAATCGGTAAAAATATAAAAATAATCGAGCAATTTTAATCCAGTTGTTTTCTAATTTTAAAAAGTACTGAATTATCAGCTAATAACAACGAACAACCATCAATAAATAATGTAATAATAATTTTAATAAAAGGCAATAATTTGACAATTTAATAATTTAACAATAATTTTATGTATGTGGCCTGTTGGTAAACGGACTGCTGAGACTCGGCTGCCTACATGTTCACGGTCGTCGCGGGTTCGAATACCAGGGCAGACCTCTGACTTTTCGGAGTCATGTGTGTATTGATAGTCAATCACCACGCACTATACCGGTGAAGGAAAACATCGTGAGGAAACCTGCATACCATAGCGGTTTATAAGAATTTCTATGGTATGTAAGTCCGCCAACCTGCACTAGGCCAGCGTGGTGGACTATATGGCCTAACCACTCTCAATCGTACGGTCGATAGTAATAAATAAATCATTGCTTTTGTTCCTTAATGCTAAAGTGACTTATGCAATTGTGGATGTCTCATTAGGATAAAGATGTACATAAAAAAACGAAATAATGTAAACTAAAAATATAAACTGTAATCGATTAAGAAATATAAACAAATGGTATCGATATCTCGTTAATAATCGGATATTGTACTAACCGATTTATTTGACATCATCCCTATTTCACAATTTTGAGATATGTCAAATGGAACTTTTTGAATTAGAAAGGGTATAACTACTTTACTACTAGGTTGTACAAATACAAGTAACTACTCGTACAAATACCTATAACATTATTTATTTTATTATTATTAGGTATGTAAACTCATTCACAGGTAATCAGATCTCGTATATGTTATCTTCCAAAGAGTGAAACATGAAACAACAGATTTATGTGAAAGCAATAAGTCTCTTATTTCATTTCCAATTGAACTATATATAGACATACATAAACTCACGCCTTTTTTCCAGAAGGGGTAGTCAAAGGTGCAACCAGAACACGCACGTTTTGCCTTTATTTTTATTTTTTAATAATTATTTATATACACTTTATTGCACACAAAACAAACGTCCAACGACGTGATAGGGAAAGCCTATAACCATAACAATAACTCCTTCATGAAATCTAATTTCAACTTCTAGTACACCAGATCAAGCAACTAAAGTAGCTTCGGAAAGAGCATTCCACTCGAAACTAGTACAAATTGTTAATGAATTGTCCGAGTCGCCGAAGTTGTCAGTTAAAACAATAGTAAGTAGCGGACGCAGTTTGTTCTTCTTGTTTCTATAAAATTGTTCAGTTATCTTTACAGCATTTTATGAAACGAACTTTATTAATAATACATTTAGTTCTACCTCTATTGATATTGCTATATAGATGTCTCCTTTTATTTGTAACTAGCGGCCCGGCCTGGCTCCACCCGGGTGCAAATATCCTTTTTGAAAATATTTTATCGCTTTATGGAGAATGAGGGATTCTAATGGTGAAAGTGTTGGTCCTGTAGTTTCAGAGCCTATTGAAAGCAAGCAATAAAAAATTTCCTCTTTATAACATTAGTTTGTACTTTGGATCACAGGTTTAGACTGAATGCGGGTAATTAAGTAAATACAACCTCACGCCTATATCCCACATGAGAATCCGGAGGCTATTACCTCCGGTTTTAGTTTTACTTGATAGAATGTACGCGTATGAAGTAACAATTTGCGGCGCTCATACGTCGAAACAAATTACTGTACGAATAAATATGTTAAAACATAAATTGTAGGACATTTTCTCTAGTTTTGTATAAAAGTATTTTCTTCGTAAAGTGACTCGGAAAGGCGATAATGTCAAATAACTGCTTTTTGTCCCCATTTCTTCAATGTGGCGGCGCGAGTAGCAAAGATACGAGATCGAAAAGTAGAAATTCGTAAAGAGCACCTCAATCTATTCAGCCATTTTCATGAAGAAGTCATTCATTTTCAAAACTCCCGGAAAACTTTCCAGGTAAAACTACTAAATGACTGGACTAAAATAATTATATGAAATTTAGCATATTGCCATTTATAACAAAAAAAAATTGTATCAAACATTGTAAACTATACGGTCTCCTCACTAGGCAAGTCTGTACCGAGGGGTCTGAATGCTACAATGGATAGTATTGATTAGAAATCCTAACGCTCAATTTTATCTTACGCTTGAAAAGCTTCTCAAAATTAGTCTCCACGAAGTTGAAAAAACTGAACAACCTCGCAGACAGTCAATAATAATAATCGTACTATATTCATTGCGAGAGACCTTGGCTCATAAATCACTATATTGTATAAATCAGAGTCGTTTCCCGTCTATCTGTCCGTATGCTTAGATACTTAAAACTACGCAACAGATTTTGATGCGGTTTTTAATAGATAGTGATTCAAGAGGACGGTTTATACGTATGTATAATTTATATACAGGTGTCACAGATTGTAAGAAAAATAACATGTATTTATCTGATGTGGACTGAAATAAAAATCTGCACCCAGGTGATGCTGGGATACACTTCTAGTATCTATATAAAAATATAAAATTCTAATATAAGTATATTGAGTTTCGCAATAGTTGTATTATTACCGACAGGAATGAGTTTTAATTTTAACTTTTTCGCCAATCCTCCTTTAAGAGTTCTTGTTTAACAAGATCCCGCTGCTCTTTTGTAGTCATTTTTAACTTCAGCCTGTTCCACGCGAACCAATTTGAAGTTGTTTAATTTGAAAAGAATCGTTCTGAGTTGCAAATCAGTTGTTTATTTGTGGCTGTTGGGGCTGCATCTTAAATTATTCATCAGACATTCTGTTGTAATGAAGGCTTTTATGTTTAATGTCGCTCTTTGTGGCGCATCCTCTTTGGTTATTGAAATGCTTTTATTGAACAACATTTGCAATGGTACTGAATCCGAAGTTAGTACCGTCAATGCATCTACCACTGCGTCTATTTTGAATCAGGATCGTCAGTGGCAGACACTCCTAGCACATAAAGTTTTTGAGTAAGTTTGTGGGTGTGTTTAAATAGTTGCATATTTTTCATCGAAAACATAATTATCTAATAAAGGAGAGTTTGAACACTCAGATGTAATTAAATATTTGTAATACGCAGATTCAGAAAACACAGTCATCATAGATGGGGGCAGTAAATCTTATGACTCAACTCTTCATTCCTTTCCTCCTCTAAAGGCACACATTAAAATATCTCAAATACTGAATCCTGAAGAAAACCATTACTGTGTCCTAAAACACCTCTTAACCTTTAAATATTCCTCAAACCAAACAAACACTTTTCCTTCAAAAGTACTCAAGCTTTGTTGAAACGTTCCAAAAGCGCGTAAAATTAGACGCGTTTAAACATCTATAAGGATATTATTTTTTACATCTGCGACATAAAAGTATATTGGCACTCTCTGTTTGTTGACGTTACCCTCCCAACTCGATCAGAATATTTTTAATGCTTATAGAAAAATGAAAATGAGAGCTTCATGAAACGTACTGTCCTACAAACGGCGTGGCTATTAACAGTTGACGCTCACTGGCGCCTCGAGCGGCCAGTAATTATTCAAAAACTTTGGATCTCCGCAAACCTTGACTATTTTCTTAAATTTTTAATCGTAGAACTACTTAAAGTAGGTAAACTGATTATTATTGAGGTTCTGCTTATGACAGAATATTCGTGAAAAAATTGTGCATATACCACCTGACCAACATTATTGTTTCTATAGCCGCCTAGAGCCCATGGCTCTTTAAAATATCCATAGTAGAATCCATCATAAACGCCCAAAGGTTTCTGGGCCACGACTTTGATTACCGACCAAGAACCTTTTAAAAATACATATTCAACAAGTATTACTAATAGATATTAGCCTTTATAAAGCATACAAAATCGGTATCGGTGAAAATAATCAACTTGGGCTGTAACAGGTTTTACTATTATGTTTTTTTTTTGCACATAATCACTACGAGCTAGGAGGATGGAATATTCTTAAAAACCAAATCGATATAATTAGTCCTTTCTGTGCTTGTCATTTCACAAGGTTGGCGGAACATGATTCTTCATCCATGTCATAATAATTATGTACATACATGATTTCACGACCAGCAGCTAGCCTGACATCATCCCCTTTCGCAGGAAATCAATAATCAATTTTAAGCATAATATTACGACGTGACAGCCTTCGTGGCGCAGTTGGTCAGACGCCAACTCTGATATGAGAGGCCGTGGATTCCATCACCTAACCGAGACAAATTTTTGTCCCACAAAGTATTTGTCTCGGCTCTGGGTATTTGTGAGACCGAAAAATCTCTCGTAGCTTCTGATACCCACGACACAAAACTTAATTGATCTTAATGTGGGTCAGGTTTATATATGTAACTGTTAGGTTTATTTATTTATTTATATCTTACAATAAACTCTACCTGTTCGATAATGAGTAAGTTTCGTAATCTAAAAAGGGACCTCATCGAAATCCCACAAATTATTCTCCATTCTTTCCAGCACTGTGTTAGCCATGATAGTACACCGGCATCCATACGGCGCGGCGCAGCGTTAACGAAACGGGCCTGTAATATGTAAATACGAGCACGCGGCACATTTTGCACACATTTTAACAAGTGTACCGGTAGCCGATAACGGTTCGCTTTCCGCACAATTTGTGTATCATCATCCTTTTTATACGCACTGGACCCAGCATAACGATAATACTCCATGATTTTATTGAAACTAGGAATTAATATTTCAATTACTTTGACTTTGGCGCAGTTGGTTACACGTCGGCTGTGAAAAGTAAGGCCGCGGGTTCGATCCCCGCTCCGAGACAAATGTTTGTGTGATCCACAGGTATTATGTTTGTGAAACCGAGAAGTCTCTTGGAGTTCCTAATACCTAGCCCAAGACTCGATTTCAATGTGGGCAGCCCAAATGATTATTTTTGACTATCAAATCGGAATATCGGAGCGAAGAGTACCTCAGATATCGATTTTGAGAGTAAGCGGGACACACGCACACAGCGTACGCAACGGAAGTTTGCAAAACGAATAACATTTCCCAGTTTTTGCTAAAATTTTATTTCTGCTTCCCCCCTATTAGTCATAGCGTAATGATATATAGCCTACAGCATTCCTAGAGTAATAACCTATCCAATACAAAAAAATCAAATTAGAACAAGATTTGGTGGTAAGAGGAACAGATGGGGACTCAATCAATGATATAATCTTCTGTATGTTCGCTTGAGTGCGAAAGAGAAAGCTAGTGTCAAATACAATTTAAAAATTACATATTATATACATACATATATAAACTCTCGTATTTTTCCCAGAAGGGGTAGGCTCACGTGCAACCCAAGTTTCGTCTTGCATTTTCCAATATATATAAACAATAAATAAAAAAAATAAAAGGCATTAAGTAACAAACATATTTTGTCCATCCAAAGTTTGTCTGGCAGAGATCTCTCAGAGTGATAAGACCGCCTTTCGTACTTTTGTATTTTATTTTATCCCTTTGTGTTGTTGTAATAGATGAGTTTTTAATAAAGATTAATAAATAAATAAAAAAATAACAAACAATAAGCTTATCACCAACTTCAGTACTACAAAAGACATATAAATTCTAAACAGTACTTATGCGTAATTTGCGGTGAAGTGCCATTAATTCTGTTGAAAGAACAAAAGCGATACGAAGTTGTAATGGCTGGGATTGTCATAAATATCGTCTATGTATCCACGGGGACTAATTTATTAAAATGCGATTTCTTCGGTACTAAGTACAATAGGAAAAAGTTCGGCGCTTAGTTGATCCTCAACGTTGTCCCATGAGTAACCTTTGATAATTTCTTTTTGTTGTCATGGCAGGAATTCGGCGAAATTTACCTTAAAAAAACAGGCCCAAAGACAATAAGATATAATTTCGATGACATGGAGGTAGGTACTTATGGTATCTTTGCGTACACCTTGGAGGGGACATAAACGCACGCTTATAATATTTTTCTTACCAATTTTGGCATTTTGACAGCCTCCATGGCGCTGTTGGTTAGACGCCAGCTGTGAAACGAGAACAAATACGTATGATCCACAGGTATTTGTTTTAGGTCTGGTGTGAGGCAGAAAATTCTCTCGTAGTTCCTGATACTGTCGACACAAGACTCGATCTTAGTGTGGGGTCAGGACTATGTATGTGACTGTTGGGTGTATTTATTTAAAATTATATTTCTATAACTGTAACTAATGTGTTTACACTCTAATTCCAAAACCAATTTAATTTAATTGCCGCAATATTTTACCGTCAACAAAAAGCTGGCCCCATTCTGAAAGGAGCCGGCCTATCACACGCAATGGAGTGCACACAGGCGCGAGATCGTTGAAAAATTGCTCCATAAAGCGCGCTTCTAATAAATTGGCAGGTTATGCTCCCTTGTATATAGTAACATATTTCTCTTGCAGGTCACAAGACGACGCGATAAATATTGGGCAGTGTTGGCTAAAACATCGTGTTAAATTAGGTTCTAAAATAGTAGAGTTAAAATATGAGTATGAGTTTAAAATTGAATTGGTACCTATGCTTGTAATTAATATATTTTTAAACTAAGGCAAGTCTAAACAAAACACACATCTAATAAACATTTGGTGCAGCACAGTGGCAGCTTTATGCGGCTGTGAACCATAACATTCTAGGTCCGATTCTTAGGTCCACCTATCCACTTTTTGGGGGTCTTTCGATTTGAAAAAGCCTAATGAGCTACCAGCATGGCTACAGGCTCTCAAGCCTTATCATATTTTCGAAGAAGTGGGTCGCACAAGTGACGCCATACCCCTCCTTCGAGGACACAGGTGTAAGCTTATCATTACATATATAAGTATATATAAGTACAAAACAAATAAAAACCACTAATTCAAATATCACGCATCAACAAGGAACTCCAACATTTACAACTAAAATATTTTCTAATTTGCCACATAATCTTTGATGTCGCCTAAACAAACACAGCTGAACACATAATAACTGCCAAAACAGAACGGACGTTATGAAAACATTTTGCAATGCACAATAGTTACGAGTTTGTTGGTCCAAATGTTTGGGCCGTTCTGTGTTTTGTTTGCCATCTGCTAAACCCACACATATTGACTAGAAATAGCAAATCATTGGATCAAATCACTGGTATTTAAGTAAGGTATCGGCCTATATAGCGTGTAATGATCCACGTAAGCATGTTGCGTTTCCGTTTCACCGATTTACTGGTGGTAGGTTTATCACACGTGATAGGCCACCTGCCGCCACCGCAGCGTCTATTTCTCCCGTAATACAGGAGGGTTACTGTGTGACCCGACACGAAGTCCGAATGTCCAGCTGCCCAGCAGTCCAAAAGCACTATTGTGTTCTGGTGTAAAGGCCACTGTAGCCAGAACAACTACTGGACATAATGAGAATTGTATACGTCCCACTGTAGGAGGAGGAGACTCCTCTACAATCGAAAGTTCGATTGAGAGTGAAAATGATAATATAGCATAGAAATTCACGCAAATGGCTAAGGCAAGCAGGTTTACGAACGATGTTTTCTTTTCACCATTACAGTACCTGGAGATTGACTATCACTACACACATGACTACGAAAAGTCAGAAATCCGCTCTATAAGAACTCGCAATCACTATGACATATTGGCAGTCGTGTCTGGTCCAAACACGAGACAAAACGATAAACTAAAAAGGTAAATAACCTCGGACAAAAAGACTTTCAAAACCAGAGCAGTGAGCTATAAAGCACCACGGATGAAATTATTATTCATTCATGATTCATACGGTTATAAAAATGTCTTTTTAGTTTGGCACCTGGTTTAACCTGAATAAATTGAACAAAAAATTCTAACAGCTCGCTAAAACGAAATCCCGGCTTTTATCACGGCACGCGTTTAGTTAATCCTTTATAGTTTCTGCTTCTGATGTTGAATTGAAATCCCGTGTTGTGACGCAATCCTTTCACACTGCGCTGTTAATAAAACGCATAGAATTTTCAATGGCACTTAGTTTTGAACGGTTTGAAAAGAGATGTACTAAAAGGTAAATGTTTACTGTGGCTTTTGGCTAAGCTGGGTTTATGAAAAGCTGGTGTTAGATATTTTTTTAATAAGAGTTTATTTTTTTAATAAGTTGCGTTGAGATAATACAGTAATAGTAGTACGTAAGGGGTAAGAACGTAAACTCATATTTTAGCAGTCTACGTTCTTACCACTTCCATCCTTGTACCTATTACCTATTACCTTTATCCTTTGATTTTCGTTTCTTTTTTCCCGTGTGTTATTGTTGTAATGTTGTGTTGTCATCAGTAATGTTAATACGAATGGTATTGTGATCCTCTGTAATTGAGGTAACACGCAGCTCAATGTTCCTTGTTAATTGTTTTACCGTTGTAACGTTGTTGTATACTAGGTTGAAGGTCCATCAAAAATGTAAAATAAATATAAAATTACGGTGTTATCCCAAAGCACCTTGTAGAAGTATGGTAATATGGCTGTGTGCGAACTTGTGTGTTGTACGGCGGTTAATAACTGTTAAGTTAATAAACTGGAATTTTAAGACAGGTTCTTTTAAGGACGAGAATTCTTGACGTGAAAACAATTATTCTTGAAAACGATATTCTAAAATCCGTATATTTAAAGTAAAACACTATTTGGTATAGTATTGTACATGAAATACATTCCCAGTAGGTATTCAGGGTTTAAACGTAAAATTTGAATACATGTAATAAATAGTTGTAATAGTCCAAATAAATGATACCACCCAGTTTTCATATGCACAAAAGCATTTTCGGATCGTTGTTAGGCCTATTCCATTCTAATATACAAAGCATTGGAATTTTATGTAAATTTTACGGACCGGAAACAAAAGCAATATTGCGCTTTTATATTATTATTTTTTCAATACAGCAACATATTTTTTTACAAGAATGGGATATGCATAATAAAGTATTATTATCAGGAAGTGTTTTCATTACCCAGAATTTTGAATACAAAAAAATAATATAATATTTGCGGCACATTGTTAATAGTGGCGTCAATTGTAAAGTAACATAAAAATATGCGCATACAATCTATCAGCTATCGCTATTATACCGTTAACATAGTGAGATGTACCCTCTAAGTTTGGGAGCTGGTGGGACCAAGGAGTTATAAAAATCCTAACCTCTGCCTCCTTTTAATAGCGATTTTTATGCTGTTTTGTCATAACTTTTTAATATGATATTCCCTATGTAATACATAAAATAGAATAATTTCATTCATATGTGTAATAAAACGACAAATAATAGCCCGGCAAAATCTCATAGAACATCGAAGCCACTTACCTGAGTCTGGATCCCGAAGCTTGGATCGATGATGATGGGAATCCCCATCTTGTAACACTGAACACTTACACCACTTTGTTACACAGCACAAAAATGTAACTGCAAGGTACCTAATAATAAAAACATAACTACCAGAGAGAAGTTTACATCTCGTCGACTTACACAATTATGGTGGTGTCATTCTCGCCACAGTGTGTCTATGAGTAACACGTGTGTCTTGAATTTATTTTCCTTATCGCAATTCGATTATTTTTATTTTGTTAAATTGGAACGATTGTGAATTATTGTTTAGTTATTTGTTTTGTTTTATATATTATTTTATATTTGGTAATTATAACTAAGTGTTGTGTTTATATTTTTGTTTAAGTGTTTGTTTTTATTTGTTTGTCAACAAGTTGGTAAGTCTACCTTCATAATGAATTATGAACGAAACAAACCTCCTGACCCTCCCGACATTAATATGCCGTTATCCCTATCGCCATCTGACCCTCCTTCTTACTCTAGCAACTTAAGTCCCCTTTCGCAAATTGCAGAAGTTGCGTCTAGTATGCTAGAAAATGATAACTCTGTTTCTCATGCAAACGTGTCGAACAAACGACCGGCAGGTGATGACAAACAGACAGATATCCGTCCATCGAAGCAATCCAAAAGCTATATCGGAAGAACCAGGTACAATGCTGAAGATAGGGCTCCTTTTTTGGTACATGTGTCTCGGATTGAATCTCAACCTAATTCTGGCGCCTTTCTCCATCCAGTAACTTTTGGACTATTTCTTTACAACCAAAACATTCATAACATTGTAAGAGATGGCGTGAAAAGAATAGGAAGAAATCGTGTCTCCGTTGAGTTTGCTTCTCCTCAAGATGCAAATTCATTCCTAACGAATCCCATTTTAGCAAAACATAAATTCAATGCTTCAATACCGACCTTCAATGTAACCAGAATGGGAGTTGTTTCCGGAGTTCCAACTGATATGGACGAAGAGACAGCAAAAAAGTATATAACCGTTCCACCAGGTTGCGGCCGTATCCTCAAAATTAGACGCATTAGTCGAAAAATTACCAGAGACGGGGTTTCAGAGTGGAAACACACTGAGACCTGCGTTCTTACTTTCGATGGACAAACTCTTCCTAAAAGAGTTTTCTGCTGCTATACGTCCCTCCCGGTTGAACGGTATATATATCCTACAATCCAATGTAGGAAATGCTGCAGATACGGTCATATAGAAGATATGTGCAGGTCCAAGCCTCGCTGTATTAAGTGTGGGCAGGATCATCCTGGTAGTGGTTGTGATGTCTCGGAGAGTGATGCTTTCTGTGTGCTGTGCTCTGGTGAGCACTTTGCGAATAGCAAAGCATGCCCAGAGTATGGCAGGCAGAGAACCATTAAAATCACAATGGCGGAGAAAAGCATATCATACGCGGAAGCCAATAAAATGACCCCAATTACATCATCCACGCGTAGTTACGCGGACACTCTCAAATCTACCCAAGCCCAAGTTCCCCTCTCTCACCGCAAAACCGTTTTCCGCCAACCTAAGGCTCCTATACCCTTATCCCCAGCTTATGACAAGGTTGCTCATCGTAATATTGTTAACCCTCCAAAATCTTCACAGCATAATGGCTGTGCACTCAATACATCCTTAGACCCTACCATAATTGACGTAATTACCCAAATTTTAACCTTACTCCTATCCACAAATTCTTCCCAATATCATAACACTCCCTCATCATCCAAACAACCGTCCAACATTGCCCATGAACTTTTAACAACTTTACTTAGTTTTAAAAATGGCTCCGCCAATAATATTTCTCCAGTGGAATGTGAGGAGCGTGCTGCATAAAAAGCACGACCTGATATTTCTGCTTAATAAATTTAAACCAATGGCTTGTGCTATCGCTGAGACTTGGTTGCGTCCAAGCCTTAGCCTCCGTGTACCACAGTACAATATTTTTAGAAGCGATAGACTTGATGGCTACGGAGGTTCTGCCCTTTTAACAAATAACCGCCTCCCTTTTGTAACATCCCCTTTACCTCCCTTTATAGGAGATATGAACTTAATAGCAGGCACAGCAGACGGCATTACCGTGGTCTCTATTTATATCGCCCATCCCGATCGTAACTTTCTGCCCATAATCAAAACAACTTTTGAAAATTTAAGTAGGCCTTTATTGATTATGGGTGATTTTAATTGCCATCATTATAGATGGGGCTCCGATCACTGCGATCCCTTCGGAACAGGCTTGGTGGAAATCCTAGACGACCTTAACCTTTGCATCCTAAATAATGGTTGTCCCACTCGCCGAGTCTTACCCGGCCAAAGAAAAAGTTGCGTCGATCTCTCTATTTGCTCTCCAGATATTGCAGCATCTGCCTGTTGGCAATGCACAGATCTGACTCATGGAAGTGATCACTACCCCATAATCATCTCCTTCGCTCATCGAACGTATCTAGAAAAAACGTTTCCTCCTTTATTAAAATATAATTTATCAGACCCAGATTGGTCCGAATTCGCATCTCTTTTAGAACATAAAATCACTGCACTTCCTAAAATAAATGACCCAAATTTAACAAATATTGACCAATCTCATGTAAATACCTGTTGTGAGCAATTTGTGCGGGCCTTAAACTCTTGCGCTGATTCCTGTTTTCCAATTAAAAATAGTGATAGGCACAAAATTCCATCTCCACCATGGTGGGATCGGGAGTGCACCTTAGCTATTAAAGAACGCATTGCTGCAGAGAGGAAATACAATAGTGATATGAGCACCTCAAACCTGCTGAACTATAAACAAATATTTGCAAAATCGAAAAGGTTACTGCGGAGAAAGAAACGTACAGGTTGGATGAACTTCTGTAACTCTTTATCACCTTCTACTCCCTCTAGCATAGTTTGGAAGAGAATAAATAGATTTAGGTCTGGTTGCTCTCCCTCAATCTCCTCTACCATCTCCCGGGAGACTGCCAGTCTGTTTTTTAATAAAATTTGCCCTCCTTATGTACCATCATTGCAAGAAACCCACATCATCCCTGTATTTACATCTGAAGACCCATACGATGCACCTTTCACAATGGATGAACTTGATTTGGTCCTTGGTAGTGTTCGGGACTCCGCCCCTGGTGCTGATGGGCTTCCTTATTCTTTTATAGTGCATTCCGGCATACATGCAAAGGAATATTTTTTAGAAATGGTAAATTTTTGTTATTATTATGGTATAATACCAAAAGACTGGAAGTTACAAATTATTATACCAATCTTAAAACCTGGTAAACACGCCGATAATCCCAACAACTTTAGACCAATTGCTTTGTCATCCGTCCTGGCCAAAATTATGGAACATCTTATCAAAAACAGGTTGGAGTGGATCGTTGAGTCGAGAGACTTACTTCCAAAGTCTCAATTTGGATTTCGGAAAGGACTGGGTACCATGGATAGCGTTGGAGTGTTAGTAACCGACATTCGACTTGCTCTCTCCAAAAATGACTCAATAGTCGCTTCCTTTTTAGACGTATCTTCAGCATATGACAACGTCCTCCTTCCCATTCTCAGGCATAAAATGCACCAGCTGAGTATCCCGGCAAGGATGGTCCAGTGTATATGTGTTATGCTTATGTCAAGGTCCCTGACTCTGAGAGTCCCTGGTGAGCAATTCGATCAGAGGTTAACGTGGAGGGGCTTACCTCAGGGTTCGGTACTAAGCCCTATACTATATAATCTCTATACAGCTGATGTTGAGACCTGTCTAAATTACAACTGCCACATCCTACAATACGCCGACGATCTAGCGTTGTATGTGAGGAACAAATCAATTCAGGATGCAGCCACATCTCTTTGCCTCTCTTTGCAATCTCTGAACTGTTGGCTTCTAAGACATGGCTTGAACCTGTCAGCCCAGAAAAGCTCCGTGGTTATCTTCTCCCGGAAACAACAACACCCGTCGATTCAAGTAGCCATAGATGGCAACGCTATACCGATCGTTTCGAAAGCAAAATTTTTGGGCGTGTATTTGGATTCCAAATTAAATGGTGTAAACCACATTAATCATTTAATTAAAAAATGCGAACGCGTTGTCCCCATGCTAAAAGTACTAGCTGGCGTTTGGTGGGGTGCACACCCATTTACAATGAAACTAATGTATAATGCCCTAGTGAGAAGTATAATGGACTATGGGATGTTCCTCATGATCCCATGCAACAAGGGTGCACTATTGAGACTGGACAAGTTGCAGGCTAAATGCCTCCGGATTATATTTGGTTGCATGAAGTCCTCTCCAATTAATGCGTTGCAGGTCGAGTGTGCAGAACCGCCGTTATCACTAAGAAGACAATATCTGGCCACCCGCTTTTGGTCTAGAATTAGTGGCAAAGGCTCCCACCCACTGCAAGAAAAAATTGGAGAATTAAATCAAATTTGCAATGAAGCACCTTATTGGATTCATAAAGAGATCCCTCTTTACCTACAATCCTATCGATCCTTTGCAAATTTGGAGGGCCCAATAATTAAAACTCACAGACTCCCTCTATTTAACATCCAATACGAAATTCTTTGCTATAGACCTGAAATTATCTTAGATATTGGCCTCTCTAAAGACACTGTGTCAGCGAATCGGATTTTTAATGCCTTGGTTGGAGAACGCTGGAATGATTTTCACAGATTTTTTACTGATGCATCTAAATTCACATATGAAGAATATACAGGTTCTGCTGTTTTCTATCAAAATTTAAACATTATCCTACAATTTAAATCTCCTAAAGAATCATCAGTCTACACAGGAGAATGCATTGCTATTTTAGAAGCATGCAACTATATAGAATCCCATAATATCCATAAGGGTGTTATATTCACTGATTCACTGAGCTGTCTTAAAGCTCTGAGTCAAAATCCTTATAAGGATAGACTTCATAACTCCCTGCTTTTAAATATTAAAAAAAGTTTATACTCTTGTTCAAGAAGGGGCAACACAGTGCATTTAACATGGATCCCTAGCCACTCAGGTATAGGAGGTAATGAGTGTGCAGACAGACTAGCCAAGAATGCAATTTCTTCTGAAGCATCCGACCTAAAGCATTTTGTTCACCATAACTATGATTTACTAAGCCTTGCTCATAGGACTTTGTTGTCATTGTGGCAGGACCACTGGAACAAATCTGCAATGCATAAAGGCAGACATTACTATGCAATACAATCAACCATACCACCTAAACCTTGGTTCTACAAATTTAAAAAAGTCTCCAAACCTGTAATATCAACTGTTTCCAGAATTCGTATAGGCCATTGCTCCTCCCCGGTATTCTTAAACAAAATTCGGGTTCGGGACTCGTCTCTTTGCGAGTGTGGGTTGGACGATGGTACTTTGGAGCATATTTTCTTTAACTGCTCTAGAAATACCTCCTTATTTGATCTGTATACTCATTTAACATTTTTGAACATTCCCCTCCCTATTAACTTTCCTTCTCTTTTGACCCACTCTTCCCCTCGACTCTTTGAAGCTATGATTGCCTTCATAAGATCTAACGCCATCCGTCTGTAATCTTGAAATTCGATGCATATTGTGCTGTGGTATACCTACCTTTTATAACATTTTAACAACTATATATTATATTTCAATGTTTTCTTTTTATATATACTACATGTGATTGTGTTTGTTCTAGCATTTATACTAACTACGTGACCATAATTTTATTCGTAAAGTTCACTGTCGAACCAACTATAGTAATGTAGTAGGTTGTTGCACCAAAAATCATATCACACACGAGTTCTCATTGCACATCTGACATTGGCAGAATTGTCGACATCGGCATAACTTGCCATAGGAGCAAAAAAAAAAAAAAAAAAAAAAGTTATGGTGGTGGACTATGGTCTCACCCCTCTCAATCGTACTCTCGATTGTAGAGGAGGTCCGTGCCCTGCAGTGGGACGTATATGGGCTGATAAAGATTGAAAACTGACATGCACAAGTAAATGCGTGCGGTGGTCGCGAGTTCAAATCCCAGCACACACCTCTGACTTTTCTAAGTCATGTGTGCATTAATAGTCAATCACCACGCACTAAAGGTAAAGGAAAATATCGTGAGGAAACCTGCATACCATAACGATTTGTAAAATTTCTATGGCGCGTAAAGTCCGCCAACCCGCACTAGGCCAGCGTGGTAGACTATATAGCCTATATACTCTCAATATAACTCTAGATTATAGAGTAAGCCCATGCCCTGCAGTGGGACGTATATGGGTTGATACAATAGAGTACAGTACATATACAATTAAACTCGAAACGCGATACACTTACGACACAATCACAATTGTAACTTCACTCATACATAACCACTATTTACGGCAGTAGCTATCCGGGAGGATACGAGAATCCTACCACCAGCATAGACCACAAATCGACCGAAATTAAGAAAGAAATCCACCGACATAGAGGAGTACGCGGCGCGCTTTCGGAAGCGTACACGAGACTAATCAAATATCAAACTACCCTACGCTGAATTATATTTCCGATAAAATAAAAAGTGACGGAACTACATTGTGGTAACCATGAGACCATTGAAGTAAATGCATAGTAAATGATTTGCGGTGACGTCACTGTCTCAAAATTATCGCATAAATCATTTTGATAGATAATTTTTATATAAGACCTATATTATTTCATGATTTAATAAAGTCAGTAGTAAAAAATAAAACAAAATATTAAAATTCTTAAAATATTTTATTTCTTAAGTACGCAATTACACTATTTAAGAATCTATAAAAACTATTACATAAATATATTGTACAGAAGTAAGAAATACGATTATTAAGTAGTTATTATAAACCAAACCTCGATTTGGATTCAGCTTTGTCTGTCACTGGTGACGAAATTAATGTCTAGTCAGAAAAATAGTACCGAAAGCACAGACATGGAAATTAAATAACACTAATCTCTGCAAACGTATAAAAACTAAGCATTTCAGGTTTTTGGCTGTGACGACACAATAATGGCTAAATTCTAAAAAAATCTCTGTTCGAAACGGATTCATAAACAGAAAAAGTTTAATAATATTTTGAGGGCCCTGATAACTGCATTGCAGTGGCATAAAACATCGTTGAAGAAATTAGTAAACTAAGTTTCCTTAGGACACGTGAACTGTACGCGTCATTTATTTGATCGATGTCTGCGACCAAAAGCATGAGATTGGTCACAAAGCAACAAGAATGCCCAAGCCTGTTTGCAGTATCCACATAATGCATCTAGATCGTGCCTTTCCTTGTAGTTAGTCTTTATTTAAATGAGGAGCTAGTGAGAAAGAATGGATTGCAATTTCATCGCTAGTGTTACTATTTTATTTCATTTATGAGACAAGTAAAGTTACAGTATCGCAATTGAGGTCTGTATTACTTTGTATTTATACGAATTTTATATTATTTAATTTAAATACACTAAATATGCTTCAAGACATAGTAAAATACCAACACAAGAATGGACATTCTTATTTATCATTCATTTGTTAACTCAAGCAACATGATATCTAGAACGATATGAGCTACGTTTACGGCAAACTTTGTTATAAGTAAAGTTTCAACATTAATATTTACACCATTTTAGTCTATCCTAAATATTTTCTACCGGTATATTTTATCGTCTTGAGGTGGCATGCTTATGAAATAGGGCGCTGGTGGTGGGGGCGCTAAATATCGCACAGAACCTGGTCCTGGTTGCATCTTGTGAGGCAATGTGGCATTTGATAAGGAGGCTGGTGGCATGGTTGCCGCGTATCCAGGCCAAGCGCCTCCCCACATAGCAGGGGTACCTCCTGCAGGACTGCTGGCTAATGGACCACCCCTATACGATGTTGTAGTCATCCGTAACCTAACAATGCATATAGCTACTATTAATATAGCAATAAATGCCACTACACCTCCAACGATGCCTATGATAAGGTTGTCGTCATTGCTAGTTCCTGCAACACCGATAACAGGCGCTCCTTTGGGTTCACCAGCTACTTTAGGTCTGTCGTGTGACGGAGCTACTGACCAAATTATATCTGGTTCGGCTGACGTACGATGAACAAGTCGAGGTTGAGGCGTAGTCGACATACTGGTAGAGGTTGTAGTCGTGCGTCGTTTGGTGTCACAAGTTAATTCATCGTCACCTATTTCGACCAATAAGAATCCTGATAAATGCTCTGGAGATTCACATCGAACATCATCTACACCTACATTTGGTAGCCACCTTCTCAATGCGCGAGCATTACAGTCACAACGAATAGGGTTGCTATGAAGGCCAAACATTGATAAGTCTGCTCTACGGTCGTCAAGGGCTACTAGCAACTGCGGCTGCAAAGTGGTCAATTGACTTCCAGCTACATCAATTGTTATTTGCGAGGATCTGGGCAACGGGAACAATAATGCAGGGGGTAATGAAGTAACTGATGTATTTCTAAATCGCACTGTAATAGTTGGGGCCTTCAGTCCAGCAAGCACTCCAGAAGATACGGTTTTCAAACGAGATCCTCGGATGCCGAGTTCTTCAAGTCTAGGATGTAAAGTTGTATGTAATTGGTCAGCTCCAATGCTCGTGTCTTTTACTTCCACGTCCAATTTTTCTAATGCTAATAAATATTGTAAAGCACCTTGAATGTCTATGTAACCCAATCGAGGATAACCGTACGCTCTGAGCTCAACTAAATTAGCCAGTGTTCTAAAAGCGTTTTTCTCTATTCTGGTACATTTCTCTAGATTAGTAATATCTAAAATTCGAAGTGACGAGAGGCCTTCAAAGTTGCCATCCATGATCATTACCATAGGATTATTTGAAATGTTCAACCGTTGAAGATTTCTCAGTTTAGGCCACGATATCGCCAGCGATCCAGTAACATCAGCGATCTGATTATGAGATAAATCCAAGGATTCTAATAACGTAGTTCGCGTGAATGTCTTTTCCGATAACTTCGTAATGTTATTGAACGACAAGTTCAAATTGTATAGGAACGGTGTTTCTAATTGTCCTATGTCTACAATTCCGGTACCAGCCAAATTAAGATCTCTCACCGTTTTCGGCTCTGTTAACACATTACTTATAGCTTTCTGCGAGAGGGGGTTGAAAGACAAATCCAATTTCTTAATATTGACCATAACACTATCCTCGCCCGGTATATCCACGATTTGATTATGGGATAAATCAACTGTAGAAACAAAAAAGTATTGCTTTTGTAAAGCCTTCAACGGGGGGTGTTCGAAAGAATTTCTGCTCAGAATAATCTTTTCTAACATATGGAGCCTATTCCTTTCGAAAATATTGTCAGGCAATTCCGTCAGTAAGTTGCCACTCAAATCCAAAACCTCGAGTCGTATAAGCCCTTCGAAAAGCCTATCTCCTAAGCGATCGATCTTGTTGTTCGACAAATCCAAATGTTGTATTTGCGTCGAATTATGGAAAGCCATTTCGCTTATTGTTTCAAGTTCGTTCCTTGCCAATAAAATTGTCCTCAATTTCGGAAGGCGTGCAAAATCGAGTTCGTCTACATTTTTCAATTCGTTTCCAGATAAATTGACCAGTTCTAAGTATTGTAAAGTACTTATAAGTTCTGAAGGGAAAAAGTTGAACTTGTTGTTCGCAAGTATGATTTCTCTTAAACGCGGATGGATTTTAAAGGACGAGGGGAACAAATAACTTAGTTGATTATCCGACAGATCTATTACTTCTAGACTCGTCCCCGTATTAAAGAATTCTCCTTTGAAAGCGCTTAATTGATTACCCTTTAAGGATAAATATTGAATGGACATCACGTTAACAAAGGACGGAGTTCTTATATTCACTATGTTGTTGTAAGATAAATCCAAATAAGTTAAGTTTCTAAGATTCTTGAAGGAGTTTTCGGATATCTCTTGTAATAAATTATGTGACAAATGTATTTGTTCTAAGTTGAGATTTTTCGAGAACAAATTGACAGGTAATGCTTTCAATCCATTACGACTCAAATCAACTGTTAACAAAGCCTGGTTCTGTTGGAACACGTTTTGCGGCAACACGTTAATGTGCCAATTTCTGCTCATATTCAAATGAGTTAAACTGGGAATTGATTCAAAGGCTTCTACGGGTACGTTTGAAATTTGATTATCGGATATGTCTAAGAACCACAGGCTTACAAACTTCAATTGCTGGCCTGTGAAACCAAGAATTCTGTTTTGGCTTAGAGACAAAAAGTCCAGTGATTGTTCAAGGCCTTCAAAAACTTCTGCAGCTATGGAGTTGAGTAGATTTCCTGACAGATCCAGACGTTTGAGCATCTTGAAGTGTTCGAAGGCAGCTGCTGGTAGTTCCCTTATCACGTTCCTGGATAGCACCAAAGAGGTGACTCTGTCAGAAACTGATCGGAGTATGTCGCTTGACAAAGCAGTCACTCTATTGAAACCAAGATGAACAGAAACTAAATTTGGTAACCGGGAGAGTGCGGTTGCAGGAATAAGTAGTATGTTGTTGTCCCGCAGAAGAAGTGTTTTCAAGCTTGTCAATCCATCAAAAGCATCGTCTTCCACCTAAAACAAAACGATAAAAAATTTAGAAAAAAATAAAGAATTTTATGTTTAAAAGACAACATTTTATATCCATAAAAGGAACGGAATTAATACTTTTTTAATATCATTCTTTGATATGAGATTTGCTACTTTAAATTAGCTGCTTTTATGACAAAAAAATACATTTGAACGTAGATTGAACAAGCAGATACCCACCTAGAAGTATATCATCTTTCCCCTACATCAACCAGTCGTAAAATATTATTATCTACTTCCAACGCTTTATAATTACAAAAGGTAATTCAAAACAATTCAACAACTTACAGTACGCAATGAATTGACGCCAATATCCAAATAGTTCAATTCAGTGAGACCAACAAACGTGCCCGGAGCAAGTTTAACCAAATTATTCCTGCTCAGATCCAATACTTGCAGAGACGACAGCGTGCTCAGGTGGTTGTTGCCAATGTTCTGAAATTAATTAAATTATTTCGTTGAAAGAGCTGCGGTTGAAATGTATTAACAGTCGAACGTTACGTATGTAACGCTACAATTTACCTTCAATGCAAACGTATTAAGGAGTTCGATCATATTAGAGAAAGGGTACATTAAATTTAAATGCCGGTAAAACACCGACGATTCCTTTAGCGTTGGTTTTGTAGACTATACACCATCAGCATATTAACATGCTAAGAATTTAAATCATTTAATTCAACGAACGTCAACATGGATATAGGTCGTAAATTAATATAATGGATTTAAAAATATCCAATCTCAAAATATCTTAAAATCGGTAGAAAGAATCACACTCCCCAAAACTAAAATAAATAAATACACCCAGCAGTATCATACATAGTCCTGACCCCAAACTAAGATCGAGTCTTGTGTCGCGGGTATCAGGAACTACGAGAGACTTTTCTGTCTCACACCACCTTTTCTGTAACACCCAGACCCAAAACAAATACTTGTGGTTCACACAAATATTTGTCTCTCAGTGCGGGAATCGAACCCGCAGCATTTCGTTTAACAGCCAGCGAGACTCTCATATCAAATCTACAAACTACGTGAGCCACGATATTACCCAGAATACTTACTGTAATCATATTGCTCGACAGATTGAGATGCTTCAGAGCAACAAAAGATTTGATTGCAACTGTCGGAAAGTCTGTTATGAAGTTCTCTGAAAGGTCCAACTTCTCCAAATTCTCGGCCCCTTGAAACACATCGCTGTTAAACTTGGAGAGCCTATTACGACCCAAGTCGAGTATCTGCAAGTCACTCAAGCCTATGAAAGCGCCTCCTTCAATCGCAGATATCATGTTGGCATGCAAATCTATCTCTTCTAACGTCTTCTGGGAGATGAACGAGGCTTGTCGTATTATTGCTGGAATACAAAGCAATTTATTAGTTGATGCTCATTCAAATCGTTGTAGTAAGAATTCATACTGATGTACAATGAAATAGATGTAAAGTTGTTCGGATTTTCGTTGAAATAATAAAAAAGTAGTAAAAAGAAATAATCAAAGACATCTTTCAGTAGGCGTTTTGAAGAATTTTGGCACAAAGATAAACCCTGTTGTATATTTTATTTCAGCAACTGATTCTCTTAAGATTATTTTAATTTTATGTTCATGTTTTTGACTATATTGTGTCTGAAACAACATTTAAATCTACCAGTTTAGTCTCTATTTACTTTTACATCCTATTCATCCCCTTATGCTTACTAAACGTTGCAGAAACGTTTCACTAACATACTAATACAAGGCAGGTGCGTAATAAAAATCAACCGAGGCCCGTTTACGCGGCATTCCGCCCATCTCCGAAGAAGGCTAAGAAACATAATAAACTCACCTATTCTGTTTTCCCTCAGCGAGAGAACTTTCAATGATTGCGGCCCGTTTAGTGAGGAGGATGGCACGGAATTCATGTTATTGCGATCCAAACGGAAGACCTGCGAAAATGTTTTGGTTCAGTACATGTTTGTAATAATGGTTCTATCAAAATACAGTGGGCCGTATTAACAAACTTGGATTAACTTTAGCCTATAAGCCTTAAAGTTGTCTCGATTGTTTTGAATAGCGATGTATTTGTGACTTAATTAATAAACACGGATGTACTTCGGTCTAACATGACAATACTGTTAACCCACTGATTTTCAAAGTAAAAATAATTAACGAAATAATCGGGTTTATTCTAAGGCCTTGGGCTAAATTTAATCCCTCGCTCATCTGAGACTATTAATAAGGCTCAGTGTGTTTACTGTTATCACAAAAAGTGTAAGATACATTTGAAATAAAAGCAGTGGATTTAACTATTAATTATAATGCCATACCATAAGCTTATGGTTTGATGATTCTTATCAAGATATGATACGAGGAGAGAGAATCGCCACACCAACAACACACAGGATATTTTTCAACTCGTTTGGCAAGGGATGAGCTTGACTTAAGATACATACCCTATATCTCAAGATTACACTACGCAAACAGTACGCAAATACATTTTATTTGTTTTATAGTATACTAGGTGCCCGGCCCGGCTCCGCCCGTATACACATTTTTGAAAATATTCTATAGCCTGCGTTCATTGGGGATAATGTATGATTCGTAACGTGAAATAATTTTAAAAATCGGTGTAACATTATCAGAGCCTATTCAATTCAATTCTTTTTAATATTCGTATAGAAGTATAGATACGAAAATATATTTAATCCCAAAACTCTCTACCGTTCCACCTTTACGTGATAAAAACATGAATATTTTACCTAATTCGTGATTAATATTCCATCTCAACAAAACATAACAAGAGCTCGAATAATTCACAGAAACAGAATTCATAAACGCGAAATATATTTCCACGAAAAGAATCCACTCGGCCCTGACAATTACGATGTCAAACCAAACTGTGCTTTTTGTTTCAAGTTATTTTTCTTCCGCCCAATCTACCTAAGGAAATATTCTCTGAAAAATTACAATTGCGTAAAAAGGTAGGAATACTATTCTGGAATATTTAGACCGGGCTGAAACTAATTGTGAGTAGGTACTTCGTTTCTGCTCAACAAGGGTTCAACGTATACATAGAATTATCCTCAGCATTTTGTTTACAATTTAATTAGCCACGTCGGTTAACCTTCAAATTACGACTACAGACATAACTGTTATTCTTAAGATGTTGTTTTGTTTCTTTTTTAATCAACTCCCGACAGACTTACAAGTAAAGTAACTCGCATTTCTTTTATTTCTAGAGAAACTTAAAATAAAACAGCAGAGTGTCACTGGGATTAGACTAGTGTCCTCAATTTTTATTATTGTTTGTTTCAATATGCATATTTTTATCCATTTAATAATATGCAAGTTACGACTATATGAAAGTTGATGGTAGGAGTAGTAGAAAAGGAGACAATATGCACGACGTGACGTCATCTATCATTAAGTGCGTGTGAAAGAAAAAACGAGCGTACCCGCCTCACTATTTATAATATTAATATCTCAGTCATTTTACAACCAAATTTGATGCTGTTTTCGAATTATTTTATGTATGAGCAATGTTTTTTAATACTGTTCATAATCAAACCAATTCCCTAATGATATTTATTAGATTAATCACGCCAATAATAAAACAGAGTAATATAATTATATCGAAAGGCGAGAAGTCTGTATAATATGTCTATTGTTGGTAGATGTTCTATCTGAACGGCACTGTCTTGTCAATCAGGTACAGCGACGTCAATTTATCGAGCTATAATAAACATTTTTTTTATTGCTGTGAATGGCGAGACGAGCATGCCGTTCGCCTGATGGTAAGCGATACGACCGCTCATGAACAGTAGCAAAACCAAACAACACCTTGAATTACATAGCAATGCTTGGCATTCCACTGCGCTCGCCATCCTGAGACATATGATGTTAAGTCTCAATATATCCAGTAGTTACTTTCCACAAAAAACATGAAACACAGTGTCAAAAATCACGTCAGCAAATCAATTACCTTCAAAACATCACATCCAATAAGCAATCCTTCCTCCAATCCCCTAATGTTATTTCCACTCAAGTCGAGTTCTTCTAAAGCCGGCAGATTGTGAAGTTCAGCAGTAGAGAAAATAGGATTAAGGTTATCCCCCAGTAGATTGTCAGCCATCGCCAGTTTGGTCAGGTTCCCTCGAACTCCAGCGAGAAGACGATCAGGTAGCCGTCGCAGACTATTGTGGGAGAAGTCCAGCTCTCTTAGAGGAAGACCGTAGGAAGAAAATATCTGAAACATAGAATGTAAAAATTAAGTATTTATATACTGGTATGTAAGAAAAAAACATAATTACTTTAGATAGAATATACGAATGCTTCTGCAAAACAACTTGCATAATCACTCTTATATTACTAAAACTATAGTCATACAGACGAAGGGGTACTGCAACAACAAAAAAAGTATGTCACAAAATAATTTAACTGTTACAAAGAACAAACGAACAAATCCACCTTCAAATACTAGTATAATAATAATTGGCATTATAGTAAAAAAAAGAACAGCAAGCAAAATAAAACTGAATCTAACTTTCCGTAATGAAAATAACTTCGTTAATGGAGAAGTGGAAAAACATTTGTCAGTAACGAGGGTATGCAAATATTGAATATGTATGAAATGCCCGGCAGGTTTTTCTATTCGCTGAAATGTCAGTGAAAATGCCACGAGTTGTAGTCACTTTCATTTAATTGCTTTATTTAGCCTTTTATTTTGTTTCATAGATACATACTTTATGTTGTCTTTCTTTGTAACGTGCGAACTTAATTAGCGTGAGATTGCAAGATAAATTAAAATTGTATGGCCAGCAGTTGTCATCAATTTTTTGACGGAAGAAACCAGAAGAAACGGTTCATTGACAGCCGCCACGTAGGCTGTCAAATGAACCGTTTCTTTCAATTGGTTAGACGCGCCGGCTGTGAAACGTAAGGCCGCGGGTTCCATCCCCGCACCGAGACAAATATTTGGGAGCCCCACAAGCATTTGCTTGTAAACAAATAAAAACCCTCAAAGTTTTATATTGCACTTTTGTACGATGTCATCATGACTATGCTTCACAGATATGGAATCCTTGCTACGATACATACATTGAGCGCTTAGAGCGTATCCAAAGAAGATTTGTGCGATTTCTTTGTTACAGATCCGGAATATCTTACAGAGCTGATAATTATCTTAACCTATGCAAAAAAATTCATATGCTTCCTTTAGTAAATAGACGAAAAATAGCGGACAGCATATATCTTGTTAAAATCCTGTCTAACAAAATTCGGTGCTCTGATCTCCTACATAAACTATCTTTTAACGTCCCAACCAAATCTAGGAGGTTCAATTACCCGATTCATATACCGCATTACTCATCAAATTATAGAATGAACTCATACATGGTGCGAGCGAGCAAACACTTTAACGAAATTTGTAAAGAACTCGACTTCGATCCGTATATAGAGCAGGTGTCGACAGTTAGAAGGAAGCTGAACCTTTCCTTCTTTAAATAATCACTTTGTCATTATGTGTATTATTATTATTCACTTCATGTTTATATTGTTATTCACTTGGTTTCTTTGTATGTATGTTTCTTTATCTCTGTGTTGATTAACTTTCATTGTAAATTGCTGCTTTCTGATTCGTAACAGTGAAAATATATAATTGGCTTTCTGTTAACTTAAAAGAAATGTATTCTTTATTTGTAGCTGTTGATTTTCCAAATAAAATTAAATAAATAAAATAAATAAATAAATAAAAACAACAAACTTTAGTCCAAATAGTATTAAGGGATATTCTTCTAATAATATACGAGTACTAATCTAATGCATTAAACATTCGTATATAATTTAAAATTCGGCTCTGTTTCATTGCGAATCCTTTGTGGAGATTTGCTTTGAGATCCTATTTTATCGCACAATCTAAAATAAAATTGAAAAAGAAAAACAGAAAAAAAGACGCCTCAACTTCATTGACAAAAACTTGTTTCCATAAACCTTTTATTAGGCACTCATCTGGTGTTGTATCTGATGTATTATTCAATAAAAGAAATCAGCGATTGACAAGGGTTAAGTCTTATTCGCCCCCGCTCACCTAATATGGGTCAGTGAACTTTAAATGCTTTTTAAATTCTTATAGAAAACTCTCAGCTATGCGATTTACTCTCGCTATTTTCTCAACGTTAAATAACCTACAGTTAACTAACTCGTCTTTAACCCGCGACAAAATGAATCATGAAGTAAATAATATTTGGGAAAAAAGATTTGAAAATATTTTTGTCCACTTCCCTCCGTTGCAAGGCGGTTGACAAATAAATGGACTAAAGAGGTAAATAACCTCTGATAAAGACCTTTACAACCAGGGGAGCCAACTGAAAAACGTCAAGGATTAAAATATTAATTATATTATATTCAATGGGACCTATTATGTAAGCTGTAACACTTGATTCCAGTAATAGGTATGGCAAATTGCCGGAAAGCACGGAAATTCGTCCTACTCTCCACCAGGTCCATGTAGTATACGACTCCGGATGATATTTGCATACTATCCAACATGATTTTACGCTCATTTCAAATATTATACAAAGGAAGGACGAGTAAATACACTGCTGTGTTCCGGTTTGAAGAATATTGTAGCCAGAGTAACTACTGGACATAGTAAGACTTAACATCTTATGTCTCAGGATGGCGAGCGCAGTGGAATGCCCAGCATTGCTTTATGATTCATGGTATTGTTTGGTTTTGCTACCGTTCATGAACGGTCTCTCGCTTTCCATCAGGCGAAAGACGTGCTAATCTCGGCATTACTTGATTTTTTTAAAAACTGAAATTTTAAATTACCATATAAAACTCATTATATTTCAACGCTTTAAATTGAATAAACATCCAATATCCCTTAAGATATACAATTAATATCAAGTACAGAGGTAATTAAAAAATAATTATTCCACCCTTGCTTTAACTTTAAACTAATTGTTCAATGGACTGCCGAACGTTCATTACACATAGAGGCGGGAAGGCACGCTACTTAAAACGAAGCTGATAATAATAAATTGCTTTTAATACCTGATACATCATCATCATCATAATTGGAAATTCACATCTACGTGAGATTATTGAATAGCGTTTCTTGGCTATGTTAGGATTGGAAATTACACCTACTATACAGTACTGTATCAACCCCTATACATCCCACTGTAGGGCACGGGCCTACTCTACAATCGAAAGTTCGATTGAGAGTGGTTAGGCCACCACCACGATGGCTTAATGTGGGTTTGCGGACAATTACACCTACGCTGGTGACTAATTAGACAGTGGTGTTTCTGCTCACGACAAGGCCTGGTTTAAGCAGTTAGCCCGCAAGCGTGAAATTCGGCACTATCGAGCCGTCCTCCCACCTTCACAATCACATACAGGCACAGGGTTTAACTGTCCAAAATGTTCCCGTATTTGCCACCCATGAATTGGTTATTTAGTCACATGATAACTAGTCCTAATCGATGAAGATAGACTCTTGTGTCGTTGGTATTAGAAACTACGACAAACATTTCGGCCTACACAAACATTTGTTTCGGTACGGGATCGAACCCGCAAAAACACGAAAATTAGCCTCTTTCTATGAATTCCAAAGCGATCTGTTCTGCATCCAGCGACTTCCCAAACCTGTACCAGATTATCTAACCTCTTGTGATTAGACATCCGACGCCACGCTTGAAAGGACGTGTTCAATTGCCAGCTTTTTAATTTCGTTACATATCATACTTATATATGGCCTAACCACTCTCAGTCGTCGTTTCAATTGTAGAGGAGGCCCGTGCCCTGCGAAGAAACGTATATGGGCTAATATAGATATAGGGATCATTTTTAAGCGCCATTTACACGACTAATTTCTCGCGGCGAGAACAGTATGCCATAACCACCATAAAATTATGATGTTTGACAAATGTTTACACGATGCAACTGTTTCATATCTTCACTATAATCGCATCTTCGAGGCAACAAACCCTCCAGGTGTAAATGGGAATTTAGTTATAGTAAACCTACTGTCTTATTTGATCTCATGTGTGTGTGATCGTAATTCTTATTCTCTCCAGACACCACCACATCACTAAATACATATATGTAGAACCAGTATATTTAAAATGAAATATTTCGCGCCATCGTCGCAGCAAATGTATTCGCATCGAAACCATAAAACACCAACCCATTACTCCGAGAATTTGAATAGGTACACGACACTTAAGCCTCACAAAGACTTACAATGATCATTTGGCAATAAATTTTGGCACTAATGCGCGATGCCACACAATAAGACCGGCAACTGTAGCCAGATAAAGCAAATGAGCCGGTAAATACCGATTTCGCGTCCAAATGGAACAGCGAGCGCCGCAACGATTTCGTGAATTGATTAAACTGAATTATTTAAACAATATTGTCGGATTGATTTAATTAATGTTTGATTTGACGCGACTAATTGCTTGTGATGGGTGAAAAGGTTTGCTAGTTGTTGAAGTAATTGAAGAACTACTAAAATATCACACGACGGGAGTACAATTCATTTTCTAAGATTTGTGATGTTAGCAGTAAGGAACTAGGGAAAATCCGATTATGGAACCAGATGTATTGGGTTCTATATCCGGACCAAACTGTATCAGCCAATATACGTCCCACTGCAAGGCACAGGCTTCCTCTGCAATCGAGAGTGGGATTGAGAGTGAATACGCTATACAATCCACCACGCTGGCCTAGTGCGGGTTGGCGGACTTTACACACCTTACATTTTTTTTACAAATCACTATGATATCCAGGTACATCTGTGGGTACAACATCCGGACCAAGACAAATATTGAAAACAGAGGATTAACATGTTCTGGATTTAAATGGTTTTAGTTACTAGGAATACAAAAAAAATCCAAATCTTTATACACAATAAGTGAGTCACTTATGTCTCACCTGACGGATATATCAAAAACTCCAACAAAATTGAATATTAAGATATGTTCGTCGGTTATGTGGCGCGGCAAAACCCTGACAACCCGAAACGATCTATCTTGTTAGGAAAGATTGAGGGAAGCAGACCAGCTCGTTGAACTGATAAGCACGATCAAATAAGCACGACGCCTAGCCATGACTATCTCAGAGACACTGTATCTGGCGTAGAACCGTCAAACCTGGCAATCAGCTGTCCAAGACTCGACCAAGTGACAGGCGTCACGAACCTCAGCATTGAGGAAACAATTAGAGAGAGAGAGAGATAAAGCTATGTATATGCACTATATATGTAACCAAGCTAACCCAGTTTCCCGAAAATACACCGCATCGTACTAGGATGGTCCATAATACATCAAATATTCTGCTAAACTGACACCAGTCCTCGTTGAAACATGCAATTTCCGTCGACCGCGAGCCGGAATGAAATACTCCGTGCATACCGTACCGTGCGGCTTAGAACAAACATCAATACTTGCAAACTAAATATTACTAGGAAAAGTTGATTTTTGATAAACTTATTTTAATCGCTAACGGTGTAGCCTTCTTAGCAATAATTTATTTGCAATTGACTTATTTATTAACTACTAATAAAAAGAGTTAGTATTTGTAGTAAACAACCACAATTTTTTACGGAGAAGGAAAATATAGTCATAGCTGAGAGTGATCGACGAGAATATTGACGATATCTATTCAGACCGCAGCGTGGTAGACCAACGTCTACTCATCTCTTTGCAAGTCATGCTGGGAAATGATTTAGTTAAGTCTCAATATGTCTAGTAATTACTCTGGCTAAAATGCTCTTCAAATTGGAACACAACAGTGCACTTACACTGCTGTTTAATTAAATAAACTTGTAGTTTGAATTGCGATTGAGGAAATCCGCAAAATAATTGATGATAAATAAAAACAAAATATCAAACAATTAAATAATTAAAATAACTTTCTCAATGCAAATTGCTTGTAATTTCCACGAGTGGCTATTAGTGTGCCAGGAGAGCAACGGTTCCACAACACCACTGCGGTTATTAGATCATGAAGCTCGCGTGCCGGCAAAAAGAAATCAGTTGTTCCGACCGCATCATTGATATTTATCGTCTCATGCCAATCTGATGTCGTCTGATTGGATTTGTTTGACTTGGAGTTTTGTTAATTAATGCTATTATACTTTGCGTAAATAACTTGATTGTAGATTGTAGTGAATTAGTATTTTAGCACGTTGTAAATTATATGTATACTTGTGGGTATCTGTCTCGGGTTGTGAGACCTAAAAGTCTCTCGTAGTTTCTAATACCCACGACACAAGACTTAATTGGTCTTAATGTGTGGTCAGGACTACGTATATGACTGTTGGGTGTATTTTTATATTTAGTTATTTTATCTTATGCACGCAACAGTTTCTACACAATCATTTAAATTGGGATTATATCTGTTCTTTATTTTGCATTACTATTTATGAAATATAATTATTTTTTGTAAATTATGTCTTTAACCTTAAAGTCGTTCTGAAGATCGCAGTAAGCATTTACAAATCGACAATCAACTCCTGACAGATTTCAAACATTGACGTAAGCACTATGCGATAATCATGTCTCTTTGACTTCTAAGCGTTTACAACTAACCTGAGTAGGAAGCATCTGCTGCCCAGCCCACCGTTGACTGAAGGATATAATAGGAGCTCCATACGGCAAGGTCGGGAAGTCACCAGCGAACACCACCTTGTCACAGTTCATCAGTATCCTCAGCTGAAGTGCGCGGTCCACCTGGACCTTGCACCTGCAGGGGTAGCGCAGATCATCGTTCAGCTCTGAGCATGGCACCCACTGCGCCTGGCCAGCGATGTGTGGGATTATACATAGAAGAAGTAGCCGCCACATTGTGATCTGAAACAAAAGAAAAAAGATTAATTAATTATTTATGAGGCTTTGGCAGCAGATGTTGATTGGTACAAGGCGAATGATGGGTTAATCGGGCGAGGATCTGACCGCAAAACTGGTGATTGTGTTTCAGAACTTAAGAAACAATGTATTGATATATCGAAATTACGTTTTGATTCTTGGTTAGTTGAGCGGTGACTGATAAAACTGAGAGACAATTAGGAGAAACATTGAGAATGAGAGAATAAGAGATTCAATTCTAACAATCGCATTAGCTTGTAAGATAGAAAAGGCATAGAAACTCCAGAAAAGCTTCATACTAGATAGGCAGTCGTAGTACAAGCTAATAATAATTCTGCAATATGATAAAAGTCATAGAGAGATAACCCTATTTCGCATCTGGTCATCACTTAACATGCCGACGGAATTTGCCAAAATAAATGCCATTTTTAATATTACTTTAGTTCCCAGCCTTTTCACGGTATGAGCATTTTTTTTAAACTGATTATAAAACTTAATCCTTTAGCATTTTTATGACGTACGGTTATGAAAAAAGTACCAAAAAATTGCTGAAAATAAAATTTCACCCTCAAATTTACAGCTCTCGTGTCAGTTTGCGAAAGCATCACTTAGGAACTGTAATTGCAGTTCCTCTCAAATTAAACTAGCTGTAATTAGAAAATCCACGAAGAAGTTTTCACCTTCTATATTCCCATAGTAACTAAATATTCATACACGATATAATATGATCTTTATTATAATATCATAACAACAGCCTTGGTATGATTACAATAAACAAAACCCTAATAGCTGATATACTCGTAGAACAAAGTTACATTTGCTATTCAAAAACAAATGAATTTACTACTCTTAAAGATTCACACGTTTGTATAAAAGTATATTATATAAGACTACTGATCCAACACGGCTCTGCCCGGGTGCAGATACACCTTAAAAATATCGGCCAAAATGTTCAATTGTGACTATCAATTTTGAATATCGAGTAATCGGACCACGAAAACAAATAAAATTTCCTCGTATTTGCAAGATTATTCACTACAGCTTCCCTCCTATGGGTCATAGCGTAATGATATATTGCCTATAGCATTCCTCGATCAATGACCTATCTAACACTAAAATTATTTTTCAATTCGAACCAGTAGTTCCTGATATTCGATGTAACAAACAAACTCTTCAGCTTTGTATATTAGTGTAGATTCTTCCTTGCAAGTTAGTACTCTGACGTACATGTCAAGTTCATGTTCAACAAGATATTTACGATCAATCCTTGATTTATTCCCGTCTCGTTAACTTAGCTATTTATTCTTTTAGTTTGATTGATGTCATTTGAGGATTTCTTATTTGTATAAGGCCTTGTTTAGAATTACTATAAATCATCAGGCACTTTGACAAAGAGGCTTCAGCTGAAAGTTCGCACAATAGAGTTTTTATTGCTCACATAAATAATGTGATAACGGAGAATTATTGCAACAGTTTATAAAAGTTGTGGAATGAAATAAAAATAATATATTTCTTGAAGAGTTATGATTTATTAGTAAAAACAAAGTTTGTGATAAAGTGTTGAAAATCATTTCGAAATTGAAAATTATGTTGATAGCTGATAACTCTGAATTTAAATTTTGCTGATTCATTGCCGTTATAGGAATGTTAAACGTTTAGTTCTATAGATCAAAGGTTCGATTTTATTTCCAAGGATTCTTCTTGTATACAAGCTTGCATAGCTTCAAAATATTTAAATAAAACCTTTTCTCGTTATAATTTAAAGCAGCTTAGAATATTAGTGTGACAAACATAAAATTATATGCTACTCTATGTGAACACAGCATGCGTGGCAGATACCACAAAAATATTTTTCTGCGGTAGACACTGTGCAAGTTGCGTTAAACATATTATTTATTAATTATAATTACAATTATGTAAGTAGATATGATTTTTGGAGGCTGGAACGCCAGATACACTGACATACCCCTTTCGGTACTCCAGGGGAGGCCGAAAGGGGTATGTCATTCAGGGAGCTTAGTAGCTTTTCCTATTGAACAAAAAAAACTCGTAGAGCAAGCCTGTGCCCTGCAGTGGGACGTATAAGAGCTGGTACATACCTAACCCGAGAAAGAAACATATAATACCCCTAATATAAGAATCAAACGAATTCCCATTTCAAATCCCAATTCATAACTTTAAAAGACAATCCAATAAAATATACGGAAGATTTCTCCCAGTAATAAATTACGGAGCTCGTAAAAATCTCACATTTCACCCTATCTATCCGTTCATTGATAGCATTCCGAGCTGCAGACACAAAAACACAGCGCACACAGCATAGTTTTTGTACATCAGACTTTTGCAAGCATAGTTGAAAATAGCCACAGTGTCAGCGAGTTGGAAAACTTGCGGTGTGCGAATTCCGAATGGGTAAATTATTTACGAAGCCCGATTTATGTGGAAAGTTTGTCCAATCACGTCCGAAACTGGCTTAGTTTGTTTTCAACTTCGCTTCGGCCCATCATCGGATGTCTCGTCTTTTCACAACCTACTCATCGAATTTGCTAATTTCAAATTTAATTTGAAAAAACGGATGCTAACTTTTACCTATTTGTGCCTATTTTTTTTATTTGCATACTTCATCGCGCATCATCGGATGTCTCTTCTTTTCAAAACCTACTCATGGAACAGGTTTTGCTAACTTCGAATTTTACTTGAAAAAACGGATGTTAATTTTTACTTGCCTATTTTTGTTGGCTGGCAAATTGCATACTTCATCGGTATCTTTGCGATATGTAAGTTTCTAACGTCGTATACAGGGTATCTCAAGACTGCTACAAGCCGGGTGGTGGCAGTTTTAGTGTCTTCAGATATAAGGCAACTAAACATTTTTTTGCAATTTTATTCCTATAGTCGGGTTTGAGTAGTAACTACATAGTATTTCCTAAAGTAATAATATACACGCTTTTAATTTTAAAGACGCTATGGTACGCAAGGTTTTTGAATAATTGTTTTAGCAAAACTATGGAATATAATACCATACACTTTAAAAATCACAATAAATAATTAACGCGTTTTTATCGATATTTTAGTTGCATTGTGTCTGTAGTCAGTAAAACTACCACCCGGCTTCATTTTTGATACCAGTCTTGATATACCGTGTATAGTTGCAGTAATAACTTATTTTAAGGAGTTTTCATAAACAACCAGCATATACATATATCAGGGCACCGCAACAAATCTTGTGTGTGTGTGATCGCAACATTGCCAGTGGCACCGACGCCATAAACAACACGCGACGGGACAACGAAACAGAGCCAAATCTACTGGACTAGCGCCAAATTGCAACATTACACTAATATTTTGACGGCATTAATGTACATACACTTAGGAAACGTTAAGTATAGTAACTTATATCTGCCTAGAAAAGGTGGCAAACTAATCTTCACTTACTTCGTTTAATAAGACTCAAAAATAATTTGTATTTAGGATTAATGTATGTTACATCCAAATATCGACATCACATCACTTATGCGATAGTTCATCTCATGTACCTACGATATTTTGTGTCCCATCACTTTTTAACCGCCTTCAAAAAAGAGGAGGTTCTGAATTCGTCGGAATCTTTTTCATGTACATATACTCAAAGACGCATGAGCCGATTTGGATTTTATTTTGTTTTATTTTTATGATTTTGTACTGTAGTAGTAAGCGCGGATGGCTATTCGAATAATTAAAATTGTTGAGAAGTTTAAAAGCGGTGTTTCATGTATAACATCGAATTTTAAAAATATCTAAAAGTGAATGGACAACAATAAGTTCCCAACCATAAAAAACATACAGTCCAATTGAGAACTTCCTTCCAGTTAACTGATTTTTTATTTGTGATGTGAACAATGAAATATCAATAAATAATACAGTTAATATTCAATTTCCATACATCCCCGAAACCGTCACAATAACTGAAATGAATTGCATCCAATCGTGTAATCACCAATTTAAAATTAATACAACAATCAACTCACCAACATCGGAAACAATTTACACTTTAATATAAACAATAACTCAATTAAATTAATTAAAATAAAATATTGACATTCATATATTTGCGTTTAAATTTGCACATCTCAGTAAACACGTACAGAACTCGTAACAAATTATTACGAAATTATTACGCGAACCGTATTGTTATGCGGGCAGTTTAATTTGTACGAAACGTTTAAAAACACTCGATTAACCAAAGTCTGTTTTGGTAATGAGCGGTCCGGATTATCTTCGATTTAACTGATTATTTCATAATCGGCAAGTGTGAGCGACAATTTTTAATAGGGTGACAATGTTTCACGGACATAGGAACACTATATTAAAAGTAACAATAATGGCGAAATATATGTATGCCATTTGTGCATAACATATTTACGTAACTATACATACATAACATATCATATAAACATTATTAGCAGATGTGGTTAAGATTTAATTATATTTTCTTCCCATAAAATGAAGATCTGATGGTGGTCAATCAGAAGGTGAACTTTTGCTTAGCGTTCATCTTCATACTGAGTTCGTATAGTTCCGTATAAATACGACCAAATTAATAAAAATAAAAATAATACAATGAACATTTGTAAGCCAGTTTTCCATTCGATTTTTTTGATTCTCTAATGCAAATATCAGAAAAGAAATAAACTACTCTATAATCTCATATTTATTAATAAAATGAAGAAAAATCAAGCCATATAAATCAAAGAAAAGATCTTTATTAAAGAATTAAACAAAGCGGTAGTATCAGATGGTTACCGATAGCAATTTAACAAGCTCCAAGCGTTTAGATTATGCAAATGCGATTCCCAATACCGAAAACCCGTACAGCATCTAATTCATTGCCTTAAATTCGTGTACTGGATATTCCGTTACTGTTTATACAAATTTTGCTATCTGATATTGTATCCTTACTTTATAACGTATCACACTATGTATTGAATTTATATATTTTTAATTGTAGTTAAAATATCGACATTGTTTTGAAGCATGGTAGTTAAATAACAAACTTTATTAGTAGGAACGATGACTCCTAATAGGACAAGGGGTCCGATTTTCATCAGAGGAATTATCGTGCCCGAGAATGATGACGATGATTATGTCAGTATCAGCCCTGCAGTGCCTGCAGGGCTGATACACATACATGTTGAAATGGAATGTAATAATTGATATTGATTTCGTGGCTATTTTGGTGGTGAATACCCGTTGACGTCACGGGACGAAAATACTGTAAGGTCGCCAGTGACGTCAGACTTTTGCTAATCGCTTAGGTAATTTTTGGTTGGCCGTATTAAACTGCAACCGTATTAACGAAAAGTACAAACTGGATGATGATGTTCAAGCATTGCGTATGTTTACCCCCAAGATTTGATATATCCTAGGATTTACCAGGAAAACCTACGACTTTACAGGAACATAATGCAATAGACAATGGTGGCCGGGCGACCTGGTTAAGATTTTAGGAAGTCGCTGGATGCAGGGCGCTTCCAACAAATCGATGTGGAGATACCTAGGGGGGCCTATGTTCAGCAGTAGAATTCCTGTGGCTTAAGAGAAGAGAAGAATACGAAAATTATATCACCATCTGTGGCCAAAACACACACGCCATGTATGATCACTGCTGTTGCTCTGTCTCAATAACAACAAACGCTTGGTCACCGCAATAGTTCTGGTTCTTTGTAATTAGTGAGTGAAGTGGTTGCTACTTGCTAGTTGCAACACTAATGACGCGCGAACATTTGTTCTTCTACCGCATTCTCCGTTAACAACTACTAGCTTTAAGACTAATTGCAAATTAGATTGTCATTATCTTTTTGCAAGTCCCATTCGCGATTCTCTTTTGTTTAGTAACAACGGCGTTGAGTTGATACAAAATATTAATTAGTGATATTTTTTCGAGTGATAATTTATTTTGTTTGTTATAAGAGTATTACAATCTTAATAAATGATATATTTTCTTAAAATATTATTGCAAATATGTCATATTTTTTTTAACTTACGAAATAGACGTGTGTCCACACATGAATGGACATATTTAACAATATTTAACAATTGTGTATTTCCGTACTTTTTTTAATGTGTACTGCATTTAGGCCAAGAGATACGGGTCTTGGGTTGGATAGGGTTTTTTTATCATACTTACCTACAGTATATTTTAAAACGTACTGAACTCTTTATATAGCTTTCAACAGCCTTCGTGACGCAATTGGTTAATTGCTGGCTGAGAAACGTGAGGACTAAAACAAATATTTGTGTGATCCACAGATATTTGCTTCGGATCTGGGTGTTTGTGAGACCGAAAAGTCTTTCGTAGTTTCTCACACCCACGACAAAAGACTCGATCTTATTGTGGGGTCACGACTATGTATGCGACTGTTGGGTGTTTTTATTTATTTATTAGCATTGTAATAATTAAAATATAAAAATATTGCACTAATTTGAGCATGCAAGATGATTAATTTTTCAGCTCTAGGTCCCTAAGAAACTAGGTATACCTTACCCAACGCGTGTGTTAGGAAAAGGAGAATATTTATAGAAAACTGTATTCATATTAGTGTGATTGAAAAAATTTGAAAAACGTGTGGGTGTGAAGTAATATAAAAACATTTCTGCAACCCCAGCGTATTTACACATTGAAATACAAAACCCGATTATAGAGCCATATTAAACCGAGATTTACATTAAAAAGTACATTATACTTGGTATAAAATGTTATTAATATTTAAAAAGTAAGTTTACTGATTACCAACACCAATAAACTACCGGTCTCTCATATGTCAGGGGCCGCCTGGATATTAACCACCGCAATGCCAATTTCTCCCGCCAAAAACAGTGTAAATGCCCTGTTGCTCCGGATTGAAGGACATTGTTGCCAGAGTAACTACTGCACATATTGACTAAAATCTTATGTGTCAGGATAGCGAGTGCAGTGAAATGCCAATGCTTTGTAATCATGGCGTTGTTTGGTTTTGCTACTGTCCATAACTGGCCGTATCGCTTACCAACAGACGAACAGCATGCTTGTCTCGCCATTCTTGCAATATAAAAAAGTAAACGCGGTTGTAAAGTTACACTGCTCAGGATATGGGTAGTAAAAATTTTTATTATGATAGCGTCGCACCGCTCAAATGTTATGGCCGGTTGTAGATTATAGATTGTGGCTTGCATGGTAAGAGTCTGGATTGAACCACTTATGGCTTCATCCTATACCTATAGTCGATGTCGAAGGCTATCAACTGCGGTCGTGTAAATGGTATACAGTATCACGGCTTTATGGTGTTTTGATAGGATGTAGTTTTGTAAATTATCTTTTTTCTTTAGTGTGCAGAAGATATCTGTAGGTTAAAATTCAGGAAATATGTACGCAGTTTATATTTAAATTGAATTTTTATTACGGAGGAGAGTCGGAGGAGATTACTTACTGATATAATAAAAATAAAGGAGAAAATAAAATAACCTCCAACGATATGGAGTGATGATATCCGAAGGATGGCTGGTAGCGGTTGGAGACGTTGGGCTGAAGATCGAACCCAGTGGCGTACCATAGGAGAGGCGTATGTCCAGCAGTGGACGCGAATAGGCTGAAGATGATGATGATGATGATGATATAATATAATTATAAATAGGATAGTATAATAATGTCTCTTCAGCCATTGTAAATTCACTGCCAAAAATTTCCTAATGACATTTTCTATTGAATTAAAACTGTGTATTCAAAACACAACTTAAGTATTCGATTTCCTAAAATAATAGAATTAGGATCTTTTAAAGGACAGGGCGAAAATACATGTCGTATACATTTTAATAAGATATAACTTAACGTTATACTTATTTACGTCACACAGGTCAAATACCCCATCTGGAATCCCAAATCATTTAAATTATTCAAAATAAACAGGTATTTATTTAACCTAGGCCATCGACCCTGAATCTAGATCTAGGCTACACCGGTTTGCGTTTCAACTTAGATCAAACAAGTATTTTTTTACACAATGCGGCTGCAATTTCAATGCCCTTGCACTTTACAACAACGGTACAAGAACGTACCATAGATAGACTGCTAATTTTGCTTCTAATTTTGAGGATAATTAAAAAAGCTAATGGATTATTTTATTATTTTGGTTACATAAAACTTCACTGGATTCTGTAACATGTTCTTCTGTGTAAAATATCGCAGTTGCTTGATTGCAAAATTAGAACAAATAAATTAATTACTTATAAGTAATAGTAGGACTATATGGCCTAACCACTCTCAATCATACTCTCGATTGTAGAGTAGGCCCGTGCCCTGCAGCGGGACGTATATGAGCTGATACAGACACATAATTGATAGGCTTATCGCTAAGATATTTCATTTCAGAACAACTCATAACATATAAATAAAAATAAATAATTTTGCTTATTAAAATATAATAAATTGAAGACATTATATAAAATAGTTACTTTATTTAGTCATCAGTACAAAGATTTTTAAACGCTGAATATATTGCTGAATTGAAGGAAGGAATCCGTCCATTATTAATTTCCGTTTATTTTCGACATTTAATTTTCAAAATGTGAATTCAGCCGAAAATCATATTTGTAATCCAGTTTGAACCAGTAAAATGTCATACGGTTATTAAAACAAAATATTCATTTCTGTTTCATAAAACTTGATCCAGATATAAAACTTCATAAGCAAAATGGAAATATACAACATTGTATTGCTTTCGTTGTATTACTATCTCCTTTATATAAAGACTTGGATTTCTAATATAACAGTAATGAAGTTTTCGGTTTTTCTATAAAAATATATTGCAAAAAACTCAAACAACTGCTACAAAGAACGTTTCAGTCCTCAGTTTCATTTATATTCATTGTGTATTTTAATATTAGAATAAGTACAATGAACACTACGACCGGTGTAATGTGAATTAACCTATCGCATACATAGAGAATTATCACTCCAAAATTTTTATTTTATCGGCATAGTTTTATTTTATCGGCATAGTTTTAAAACCGTAAAATTGAACCCAAAATCTGATAATGAAACTACATACATACATGCCGGCACTCAAAGAGTCACCAAACGAAAATTAAATATCATCATGTTTGGGTGGTACATCCTTAGTTTTTGCTAAAATAATAATTTAACCCCTTGCGTACAATAGCGTATTTAAAAATAACTTGGTGTGTATTGTTATTTCAGGAAAACTATGTATTTACCACCAAAATAATATCATCCCATGGTGTCTGTAAGACATTGCTGCAGGGCGATAAGACCGCCATTTGTACTTTTTATATTATTGTTTCTGTGTATTGGTTAAGTTTATGTACAATAAAGATTTAAATATATAAATTATACCAATATAGGTAAAAATACAACCAAAAATTCGTCGAGATTTTTTGTTAATTTTTTAGTTGCATTATATCTAATCACTCTCAATCGTACTGTGGATTGTAGAGTAGGCCCGTGCCCTGCAGTGGGACGTATATGGGCTGATACTGATATCTAAAGTCACTAAAACTACCTCCTAGCGTCATTTTCGGTCGCAGTCCGAATATACCCTGTGTTTATTTCCCAGACAGTCAATTCAATAATTACAGCCAATTGATTTATCCACATAAATACACTTTATGGGCAATATCCGTAGCCATAAGCTTCTCGCAGATATGCCAGCCTGCGGTCTCGTACCGTTTGCATGGAACGGTCACCCATAACTCTATACGCTTGTCTTGGCTCGTGCATGCAATCAATTATTTACAATATTATATACATAATATACATGGAGCCCATGACACCGTTTGTCATACTTGCTTCAATAACTGGTAGGTGTTATGCAGGAATGTTAAAATATATAGAAAATCGCATGCATATGGATAAATTAATAAGACAAAAAAAATAGTTTCCACGATACAACTTTTTTTTTCAAACAGTTTGAAATGATTTATCCTGTAGATTATGAGAATAGTTTTAAAATAATGGTAAATATCATGTACACAATATATTTAAATTAAATACTCCAAACATAAATAATTTTGTAATAATCTATTTTATAATAAAGCACCTCTTATAATTCACATTGCGAATGAAACTTTGATGTAAAACGTAAACAAAATACGTAGAAAAAATTACACAAATATTTAAACAGAAAAACTGAGTTATAAAAATGCATTATTCTTCTGCAAAGAATTTAAGTAAGATTTATAACAAAACATTTGTAATACTGAGACAAACAAGTTGAATACACTTCGAACTATTCCAACTAAAGTTTTCTTATCAGAAATGCGTGGAATTATTAAATTTTCTGCAATATTAAATTATAATATATTTACCATGAAACTTTTTGTGCTAGTGAATTAAATTGTATATATAAATTATTAACGTCTACGGGCCAACTAGGGAGTTAATTAACTACAGTGCATCAGATAGTAGCAATGCAATTCAAATTGACTAACAAAAGGGCAGAAATGGTTCATCTTCTTTCTTAAGTAAGATTCGGATTTTTTTCTAAACATTTTATATCATACTTGGTTAAAAACATAACGTGCAATGTTACTTCCAGAAAATCGTGGTGCTTTAATGGTGTTTTAAGATAAAAGTCAAGTAAAAACGTCATAAACAAAATGACATCTTAAAATACCCAAAAACCCCAGTGCCCCAAACAATGCCCGCAATTATGTGAAACAAAAACAATTTAATTTCACTAATTTGTTGTAAATTGATTCATTCAACTCCACTGGACCTTCGGGAGCAATCTTGTTAAAAACTTCTTCGTACCCAACACTCCATACCTTCTCAAGAATAATAGCCCTTGTTGATTCTAACAAATGGTGGTAACCTTTACTTTTACTTTTAATGGCATCGGTGCACATCCATTCTATAATTATAAATAATTAGGTCATAAGTTCTGAATGACAAAATCCTACATTAATTTGACTTCAATACATGAATATAAAATACATTAAAGTGACTAATTGTGCCAATGCCGAAAATTATGATTGAGTACATCCAATTAAAACGTAACTATAATTAAGATAATTTATATGTATACCACCGTGCGTCGTAATTAGTTACGCAACTAACAAATTATATACTTTAATATCTTATTATGAAAATTAAACTTAATAACTTAATTGCCTTTTTGTCCCTTAATTTATTGAGCCTAAGAGGACTTTTTAGGTAAAAATGAATGCTAAAGCTTGGTAGTTACTTTTATTCCAGCCAATAAAAGTAAAACAGGATTTATGTTATTATTAACACCGATAATACACGGTCCAGTAGCGAACACTTTACCTTTGATATCTCGCATGCATGGCGGAAAATGTTGACCAATTAAAAAGGTACAACAAAAATCCGGAAAGCAAAAATTCCCAACGCAGTATCTGCGCCATGAAACTGAAAAAATATACATATACGTATCCCGACGCATATTGAACGATATTTTTTCATCAAGAAATGTCAAATCAAGGATCGCATATTTTTAAACCCCACAATAACGAAAGCATGTAATAAATATTTATAAATCAGTCTAATTAGTGTTAACCGTACTAATTTTAATTAATTAATCCCAGCAGTGATCACAGACAAATTTTGAGCGAAAAATTCGCACGCTCACATATTTTTGTGCATATTCAGGCTCTCATTTCCCGTCCATGGGAGAGCTCCCATTACTCCACGAACGCAGTCGAAATGGAAAAAATCCTCATTACACGCATAAAAACCCATTTCCGCAGAAAGGAAACAAACGCAAAAAACACATTAAAGTTTTGTTTAATCCGACACTCGACGCGGCCCAGCTTTCGTAATATGAAAATTAGTTTGGAAGTGCCTAAGGCCAGCACCGCCAAACTTTGATGAGCTTACACTTGATTTAGATTCATAGCTTTTCTGATGTCATCTGAATTGCTCACTTTGATGTTAGTTTTCTGTAAAGCCAAAAAATTGTATGGAATTATTCATGGTTTTCGGTAACTTTTTACTCGTATTGGTTTTTGACTTATTTATGAGTGAGAGTCTAAAAAAAACACTTGTGAATTAATTATAATATTACGATGGAATACCCATACCCATATATTATACCCAAAAATTGTAAGAAATACTTTTCTTTAAAAATGAGACTTACATTTCACATGGCATAGGGACAATGCCACAAGGCGAGTTACAAATAACAATAGCCTTCTATCTGTATCTTCTATTGGTGTGATTCGAATTTTGGAACTAGAAATACAATTTAAAAAAAAACTATTTAACGGATTATTTGAGATATGTTTTCATAATATAACAACCGGTACCAATCATCTTACGAATATCGTCAAGTTCTTACTTGACGATATTCACCAAAAAGTAATTAAATTGGTCTATTTTATTTAATAATTAAATTACTAACAATCTAAAACGGATCCTCAAAAAAACAGCTTTCTTCAACATCAGAAACAACATGTTATCAATTCACATTCACTACTTTCCGGTACGCGAGAAGCTATTTCTACCACTTCCTTGCGGTAACTCATTTCCACCACTTTCCTTCCGTCTTGTCGCTTTCCATAGATTCCAGATATCGACTTGTAAGTATTTTTCCTGAGACCATAATTTACAGCTGGTTTGAGGCGCAGCCAACATGTTTAATGTATTAAACACTTCAAATACTTCTGTTTATGGCAGATCTAGTTGGTTTTACTAATGAAAGTTTCGAATCGGTGGATAGCTAAAATTTTTATGCAAATTGACTGTAATTAACAAAATATTTTTAAAAGGATTTTAGAGGAGTTTCCGATTATATATGGATGGGAAATATTTCATCAATTTTATCATTATTCGACTGCATTTGATTTTGGACATAAGAATGTAGCAAAATAAGACAAGTAAATGCTTTACTTTTTAAGTGTAACATTAGTATGAAAATGTTAAAATCACAAATGGTATTCGATTAGTTTCGTATAATAACTTGACTAACTTTAAAATAATATGCATAACACATTATGTATAATAATATAGATTAAATAAAATGAATAGTCAATATACCAAATACATAAGCATTTCACATCCATATATAACTTCTATTACAATAATAAAATATTAACTCTTCCTTAAGCAAATGTAAAGTTATTCTCCCGCATTAAATTCGTTTTTACTTCAAGACTTGATGCAATGCACATCAGTACCATATTTGCCGAGAAAAAATTGAAATCTGAAACAATAATAGAACTCGGGAGGCCGACATGATTTATTCATAACTCGATCACACTTGATTCAGCTCTCAGACAGACAAGTGTTTATTTCTTTTTCAATATAAATTACTTTTTGTGCTTCCATTTACTCCCTGGAGATTGGGGTTGGCAAGCTTTCATATACAGGGTGTCGCAGAACTAGGCGATAAAACAGTAACTGGAGATAGACCAAATTATGATGGCCCAGCAACAAAAAAAATATAGTCCTATCAGCGATGGTTTTCAGGACACAGCCATTCTAGTAAACATAAAAATAACTACTTTCGTCAACACTTAAAAGCATTGTGAACAGTGGTTCCAGATTTTATAATTTTAATTAACGTTTTGCAATATTAAATAGATAAGCTTAAGAACTTCATACCAAATTAAATCAAGACAAGTCTATTTTTTTAAATATTATAAAAACTCCACATACTAATTTAATATTTTTTAATTATTTCATAATTCATTTCCTTTGACACTTCGTTGTAAAAAAAACTACGGGCGCTATGTCCGTAGCAAGCTTTATCAAAAAATGATGAATTGTACCAAATAATATGCCTCAACGCTTGGTATTGTTTCCTAGATTTTCTTTTTATTAATTTATATTGCGATTGAACTAATTTTAAACAAGTTTTCAACATAAATTTATTTTACCGTGTCATCTATAACTTCGTTATGAACTTAAACCAGGGCCTAAGTAAGTACAGATGAGAAGAAAATTGTTTACATTTTTTTCACTTGGTCATTATCACAGAGACATTTTCTATTTTCGTGTGTCTAAGGACAGCTTAGAATATTCTTGTGGTACTCAAACTAGCTAAGGTTTTAATTTTGAGTTAATGTTTCAGTTTAATCTTAATATGACAAAGCCATGTTGGTTATACTTTCAATTGTTGTATTGAAGTGGTCCATATCTGGTAACGAGGCCCTGAGTAGGAAAATCACATTCTCCTGTAGCATTTTAATATTTAGCTTAACGGTTTCTTAGATTTACGCGAATTTTACACACTGAAATAAAAAAGATTTATATAAAAGATCCGTAAAAAAAATATTTAGCATATTAAAGAAACGCAATATGCCCTCATAACCGTATTAGTTTATGGATTCGAGCTTTTCTGCCAACCCTAATTGCATGCATGTGAATTCAAATTCCACTCAGATCGAACTAACCTGTCTTGTTCATACTGTCTTGGGACAAGTTAGTCCAAATATTGGAAGGTTGGTACACGTCTATTGAAATCTCCAAAACAAACTAAGATTGTTAGTCCATGCATCGAAGTTGCAATAATCGAGTAAGTTTACACTTGGCTTATCTACCGACAAGATTGGTCATGCACAAGCTCGTCTGTGGCTTCCGCTTTGTACTACAATACTGTTAATAAAGCTACGTTATATTTTGGAGTGGAAATCCTGTGCATCAAAGCTGGATATAAAGTCAATTGCGCCACGAAGGCTGTCAAAATGTCCTACCTATCTGATTCCGTTGTAAGATTTGCTTAATATCAACATTTTAAAGTAATTAATACAACCTTACTATGTTTAAAAATCTATTACAAAGTGATTCAAAATAAATTGATTGAATTTACATATTTACCAAAAAATTTAACCTCTAAAAGACGTAACGTTGAAACAATTTTACGTTCCAATAAACGCAGACGAAATAACTTGAGCGAGGTACTAAAATGTCACCTTAAGTTTATCATAATATAACTAAGTTATTTGTCACGTCAATGTCGTTATTTTATGAAAATTGGAATATCGAAGCTAATACCCGGGACAAATCTCGTCGGAAAACGCGAAATATGCAAATATGTTTTAAATTGACTTTGAAATGTGTCCTGCGAACTTTGTTTATTTTGGTTGCGTACGTTGATTGCACAAAGTATCTGGATATTGCAGATAGTTCATATCATATTAAGTGCATTATGTGCATAGTGATTTGGGGTCGTGAGCAGATATTATTAATTTCAGCTCCAGTCATGACGTTCTTTAGTGACAACTCAATTCGTATTTGAAACAATATTTATCAAAGTGTGTACAATGTATGCTTTTACTGGGGGTAGGTCTCTCATATTTAAGAGACCGCCTGGGTAAGTACCACCGCAATGTCTATTTATACCGCCAAATGCACTGTTGTGTTTCGTTTAGAAGGACATTGTAGCCAGAGTAACTACTGGACATAATTAGACTTAACATCTTATGTCTCAGGATGGCGAGCACAGAGGAATGCCAAGCATTGCTTTGTAATTCAAGGTGTTGTTTAGTTTTGCTACTGTCCATGGGCGGTTGTAGCGCTTACGGTAAGGCAAACGGCTTGCTCATTGCACCATTTATTGTAACAAAAAAAGCTTTAAATTCAAAATTAATTTCCAATTACAGAGGCTAAGAATCTACAAACAACATCTAAAAAAAGAGGCACGTATCACAATAAAAACACCATACAACCATCACAAACCATAAACAAAACAAATGGCTAATATGAAGATTCCGACAAAAGTTCAATATAAATATTTCACACCCAAAATGTCTCGGAGCATATAGACATCAAGCGCATAAATTGTAGGATTTCTGAGCCCGGGCGGACTGAAATATGCAATAGTCCCGGCCCAAATAAAGCTGAGGGCATATGTCAGACGAAAGAGCTGTGGGGAAAGAATAAATTGGCCGATGCCATAAACGGTTTATGTGCCGTCAAGTGGCCGAGCATTCCTTTAGCTCATAGCTTCAATGTTAGAATTAGGGAAAAAACGCCCACCTTGCACCCTCGTAAAATTACTGAAATGCCACCTTTGGAGTTCTATAAAATGATGTGTGGAATGTGGATATCCCCGTGTTAGGAAAAGCATTGGAGATAAAACTTTTTACATTCATTGATTGTTGTTGGCGATTGCATTGATTCTGCTACAGCATGTAATAGAAAGCTGACAAAATATAATTATTATAATAGTACTATAATAGTCCGCCAACCCGCACTAGGCCAGCGTGGTGGACTATATGGCCTAACCACTCTCAATCGTACTCTCGATTGTAGAGTAGGCCCGTGCCCTGCCGTGGGACATATATGGGCTTATTCAGAATAGTACTTACCTCCATAATTTGGGACTAATAGCGTTCAGAATGGGGTAAATATTCATTGGAATATATCTTTTTACTATTTATTGATTTTTATTGATGATTGCAGCTATTACAGCAAATTATCAAAAGATCGATCATCTTATGATACAGACGCCGATTGCGTAAATTAATTTAATTTTACCATGAAATATTGTGTTGAGAATGGGATTATGACAGCCAGCCGTTACAGTGTACTTAAATATGAAATAACAAGTCTCTTTTGTAAGCATATTATGAGTAAATTATTCATTATGGTCAATTAATCTCTTATACAATAATGTAAATCAAGATACGTAATCTGAGTGTTGTTACGGCGGAAAGTTATTTCCATAAATTAATTTCCGCTTGCGATTGTAATTTTTTTTTTTTTGTTACTTCTTTGTTATTTTTAATTTTTAATAGATATATTATGGCAATCGCCTTGGTGCAGTTTAGCCTCTTTGTTAATACTCTTGTTACAAGATTTGTATGTTATTTTATGGTAATGACATTGATTTAAAAACTAAGTATGGGCCCTTCAGTACATTTCAAGTTTCAAAAAGATTACCGTGAAAATCGCACTAAAATAATTATTAACTCAATTTGATAGGTTTAGTCTAAACGGTGAAAATAATTATTATCTTTAGTTTTATTAAACTTTCTGTCATAACACCAGCAAGAATTTTCAAAACCGTTGCGAGAGACGACTAATTTCAATAACGCTCCACTAGAGATGCACTGGAGCGCGCGCATCACTTACGTTGGAACACTTTACGCGCTTTCCGCCCTGTCCACATGTTTGTGTCGATGGATTAGGACTATATATTAATTAAAATATTATATTAATTAAAGATTTATTAATTCATTACACCAAGGGGACTCTAATAAAAATATAAACTTTATTACATTTTTAATTAGTGAATGGATGTAGGATAAAAAGTAAAGGTATAGAGAATTGCATACCAAAGCAATTTAAAGAGATTAGGATCGCAATGTAAATATACTTTTTAATGATACACTGGTTTGGCTTACAGCTTAATTGACAAGTAAACCTGTTGCACCGTGCTATTATATATTTTATAATTAGAAATTATTAAAACCAGTTACTAAATCAATTCCACTAACTATCTTAATCTAATGCCATTCTTAGGGACGATTTTTTCTATTTCCTGTGTGTTATTCAAACCAGTTTTTGCGTCTAACTTTAATATTAGATACACATATTTTCAATATCGCATTTCTAAAGAACGTGATGTCCGCCAATACAATAAATAATTTAGATTTTTTTTTATTCAATAAATGGTGAGACGAGCATGTCGATCGCCTGATGGTAAGCGATATGACTGCTCATGGACAGTAGCAAAACTAAACAACACCTTGAATAATAAAGCAATGCTTGGCATTCCACTGCGCTCGCCATCCTGAGACATAAGATGTTAAGTCTCAATATGTCCAGTAGTTACTCTGGCTAGAATGCCCTTCAATCCGAAACACAACAATGCATTTACACAGCTGTTTGACGGGAGAAATAGACATTGCGATGGTACCCAACCAGGTGGCCTCTCACATATGAAAGACCTACCACCAGTGTAGTTGTTTAGTTGTAAGTACCAAAACATTTAAATCAAAATTTGTAAATATTTCATTTATGCCATTCTTGGTTCGAAGTAAATTGAAATAACAATGTAAAAATTAAAATTATGGTAAAAAGATTTTTTTCCTTTTTGTGTTAGAATTTTAATAACCTTTCCTTAGGGAGGAAGTTTTTGCTCCTTGCGGCGGTTAGAAACATGTATCTACATCTTTAATTTCGCAAAAAGGTATTTTCTTTTTAATTAATTACAACACTTTAATAACAAAAGTATCACAATATTAAATTTCTTTTCTTTTATAATTACTTTATTAAACTGACCTCACAATAACGTAATGTTATTGTAAATATTTTTTTTTTGAAAACCATTCAAAAAATATTTTATTTTGTTAAAATACCAAATTAAGTCATTGTATCACCTTCCATCATAATTAAAGAAAATAATTTTCTATTATTTGACCCTAATAGGTGTAATTGTATCATATAAAGTAGGAAACATAAAACTGAATAGTTTTCAACTGATCGATAAATTCCATAAGTCCAGTAGGTTATGTCCTCATTATCTAGAGGTCCCTAGAGGCAAGTCTGTGAGGACGGGCATTTTCGTTTTTGCATGCCATTCGCCTGATGTCAATACGACCGCTCATAGACAGTAGCAAAACCAAACCATAACATGAATTAAAAAGCAATATTGGCATTCCACTGCGCTCGCCATCCTGAGACGTAAGATGTTGTCTCAATATGACCAGTAGTTACTCTGGCTACAATGTGCTTCAAACAGAAACACTACAGTGCGTTAACACCACTAACTATTTGGCCGGAGAAATATATTGCGGTCGTACCTACCCAGAAGGCCTCTCACATATGCGAGACCTACCAATCATTAAAATACGAAATTACATACTTAATTATTAAATTACGTACTATATGTAATTTTAATCATAATAAAACACTAGTAACAAAGGTTACTGTATTGGAAGTTACGCTTTATTTCAAGACACATCCGACTAAATATCCAACACATATTTTCTTCATATAAACCTTAGTGGTACTAACAAATAGTACTAGTAGTCTACTAACAAATATTATGTGTATTCTCAAGCATGTTAAATAAATGAAAAAAAAAACTTTTCCATGGACATTTGCAAAATAAAAAAATAATATTCCTCACACACTGTGTATATATTTCTAAATCGATAGATGCTTATCTTAATGACGGTAAACACTCGAAGAATACGGGGTGGGATCGAGTAAACGTGCCTTATCTACCATCAACAAGAAAATCCAGTAATTCAATTTGGCCAATAAATTTTATTGCCCCTGTGTGATGTAATTTAACTTTAATATTTATTGTGTTTCAAAATCAGATATACAGTTTATTAATTTTGATAGATAATGAGACAGGTAATTAAATTGGTGAAGATAATTTATTTTTGAATTATGATATATAAATGAGCGCAAATTAACTGTGAATTGTAAGGCTAATTGAGCCATTTCAATTTATGTAAATTATTATAATTGAAATTATGAGCTGTGGATTAGATGATTCTAGAATAGTTTTGAAAGTACTGCCATTGATTTCCAAAGCAAAATCAGATAAAAGTCGAAATAGTTTACAACAACATAGTAAATAATATCGTCAGTATACTTCTCGTCCAATATTATGAGAGATCGATGCATATTGACTACAAACCGCATACATTCCAGTGACATAAATATGTAGTAATATATCATCACAGTATATAATATTTCCACGTTTCTGTTGCTTTTACATAAGTAAAAAATTTAAATGGACTCCATCAGTATAAGATTTATTTTTATTATTGCAAAGAATGGCGAGAGTAGCATGCCGTTCACCTGATGTAAGCGATACGATCGCTCATGGACAGTAGCAAAATCAAAAAACATGAATTACAAAGCAATGCTTGACATTCCACTTCGCTCGCCATCCTGAGATATAAGGCGTTAAGTCTCTATATGTCCAGTAGTTACTCTGGCTACAATGTCCTCAACCCGAAACACAACAGTGCATTTATACTGCTGTTTGCCGGCAGAAAAAGACAATGCGGTGGTACCTACCCAGGCGGCCTCTCACATATGAGAGACCTACCACCAGCAAATTCTGTTCTATATTTAGTCACCTAACGAAACGCAACCGTACAGCAGAAGTTACTTCCCACCCATATTCTGTAAAAAAGTGGTACCCAGCTAGCCTAGCCGACTAATTAAAACTACATGTTTGTTTTGTGCTTAATTTATGTTGAGGCATAAGCATTTCGACTGATGAGATAAGCATCTACATTGATAGACTGCACTCCGTTTGTCAGTAAAATGTTCACCCACACCAGTTCTACGTTACATATTACTTGTTATTTCAACCCCGTGATTAGTTGGGTCTGAATCAGCAGACTGAATCGACTATGGCAGTTCATAAGCATCCCTCGTCTTTGACAAGTCTTATGTCTCAGGATGGCGAGAGTAGTAGAATGCCAAGCATTGTGTTGTTATTCAAGGTGTTGTTTGGTTCTGCTACCATCGCTATCTTTTACCATCAGGTGAACGGCAAGCTCGTCCCGCCATTCATTGCAATAAAAAAAACTACTCTTTGAATTGCTCTGACCATGACATACTTTACAGTCGCTTTGTCAATAAAATCTTTGCTGACTTTCAGCTCCACTGCTTGTTTTTCAACCCTGTTTTTTTGATTGGCCGGGTCTAAATCAGCAGACCGGTCGACAGTGGCAGGTCAATCGCAAGTCGCGGGGCATCCATCACGCCAGACGCTGCGTGCCAGATCCATCAATCTGCCACGCTTGCTGACGTTATGCTTTTGTTTATACATGTACATACATATAGGTATATGCTCTTGTAATGGGATTTTATTTTAGGGCTAGAGATATAAATAAAAAACGAAATACTTCGTTGTCTGTCAAAGCTATGGGATCCTTTGGCCTTAAATATTTACAGTTAGGAACCTTGTTTCTTAACTTGAAATATTACAGTATGTTATACGAAAAAAACATAGTCTAATAAGAAATATAACAATGCTATTTAATTTTATTTTTTTTCATTAATTATTCCTATGCCAGCCGATAATATAGTCTAAATAGAATGAGTTTTTTTATTGCTTAAAGTGACCTCAACACTGTATTTAAAAAAGTTTTTACCAAAAATCGCAGGACAAAGATTTTTAAAATTAGAATCTCATTCAAAATGTATTCAAATATAGAATACATTTTGTCCCCGGTGGTAATATATCAAAGAAAGACAAAAAATAGGTCACAAACATGATATAAAACGTTTATTCAACGCTTTGTCCATACACATAAATTTAACACGCCGACTACGTTTAACAACAAATACAAACAAACAGTTTACCAGCAAAAACCTATGATTTATTGACGGGAGTAACAAAAATATACGCCCAGAGGATGCCATTTACACTGTGTAATATAAAAATTTGGAATTTTCAATGAGTTGCGCTTTATACGTAAATATTTTGATACAAGCGCGTTCGTAGCAAAGGCGAGTAGTCAGTCATTTTTGAAATATAGTTATTTTAAAATTCGCTGGAGGCGCTGTAAACACTGACAGATTCTCAAATGTATATTTTTTAAATCTTAACATAAGCGATTTTTTTTCATATACATACATAGTCTACTATCTTTTGGCGTCCGTATGCGTTGTTGTCAAAATATTAGGAACAAATTTTCATATTATATTATATTGGACATACATATTAATACTATTAAATTATGAATATACAAGTAAATGCTTATTGTTTATAATATGAAAACATACCTCAAACATTTTCACCAGTTCAATGTATATTTTTTTCCTTTTAATTATAGTTCAAAATTTCGTTGAATAGTTAGATGAATTATATATACATGGACTATTAGAGGTCGTTTACGATCTTCCATCGCTGAAAGCGCTGTTGTCAAAATAATAAAAATTGTTTTTCTCTTTTCACGTTTTGTTACAATGTAAATGGTAATACTATTACACCACGGGTATAATTAATGTTTTATTATTATTAAAAACATATCTCAAACAAAACGTAAAAAAATATAATTTTTTTTATTTGTAGTTCCATATTTGGTCACTCCCCAATAGATTGTATACGATCTGCAGTAGTAAATTCGGGACTTATTATATCAGCATAAAGTATACAAATAAATATTACACTACTCTTTTGTAAGTGTGGGAATACTTCCTCTGATATATAAAAAGAAGAAACTATTAAAAAGAAAAAAAAAATACCTAAAACTTTACCTCGATAAAAGACTTACTGAATTGCACACACAAATAAAATTGAAACACCGTAAGGATTAGTTTCAAGCTAAAAATCAAACAGTGATTGCGACGGTGGAGTATCAGCAAACACTGCACAGAACAGAAAACCGTTGCGAATTTCAATTTCTTGGCAAATTTTCAGTGGTGCAGTGTCTAGCACAATACACCGCTCAGATGCGGTGGGCGGATGTAAAACTGCGATGTGAGGTGAGCCCACATAAATGTACTGAAATTCCAACGAGAATTTCGCAACGAGCACCATAAGTTCCATGAATTTGCTAGAAATCTGCGAGAAACCGAGGGTTACTGGTTTGTGCCAAATAATAAGATTTTCTAAAGTTATATCACAGAATTCGTTGAAATTAAATACCTACGTTTTATTTATTACATTTTTCCACCCAAATACGACAATAGGAAAAAAAATATCAAAAAGAATTCCCCGCTTTTTTGCAAAATGATTAGTTGCATTGTGTCTGAAGCTACTAAAACTACCACCCGGCTTCGTTTTCGGTAGCAGTCTGGATATACTGTGTATAAATCAACTTTAAGTATACAGCAATAATTAATCGTTGCTTCGAAAACGCCTTACGTATTTGCCATATATTAAAATTTCTTCTGTCTATACTTATTCTTAATTCACGCACGCAGGCAGTATCAGTATCTAAGTACTGGAAATTATACAGAACTAGAATCTGTTACTATATTCAATAAACTTGGCACCTTTCATTTCTTTGGATGGAAATAAGTTCGGTAAGCTATCACATAGGTGGTATTTAAGCCCGCCTCGGAAATACAGTCATTGTCTGGTATAAACATTAATCCTTCGAAATTAAAGTATAAATAATCGCTTATAAAAGGTCTAATAAGGAGAACTGGTAACCAATGAGCATGATTATAGTTCTGGAGTGCAGACGCCCGCCTACAAGGTGGACGGATAACCTGGTTATGGTTGCAGGAGGTCGCTGGATGCAGGCCACTTCTAACAGGCCAATATTTGGAGAAGGCCTATGTTCAGTCGTGGTCTTCCTGTGGCTAAAGAAAGAGGGAGAGATGATAATAAGTTTAATCAGAGTTGCGCTCCAAAGTCTTAAAATACTCCAAATAGAATACCTAAGTCTACATATCTAGTTTATCAAAGAAATTAAGTAACAAACACACGTGGCAATATATTAACCTTGAAAGATCGATAGTACGGCTGCCAATGGCAACGTGAGCCCTTGAACCCAACTCTATTGTTACTCAAACCTTTGTTTTTGTTTTGCTATAGAAAGGCCTGAAACTACGCATGTACAATTGAATACGATTATAAATCTGGGGCAAATGTTTGTTGGAAGCTTTGAATATTTAATGTTATCTAATTGTATTATCTGTCATCATCTTGTTTTATAATATAAGGACCAAACGAGCATACTGTTCACCTGAGGATAAGTAATCAGTTCCGCACATGAACATCTGCAAAAACATGTAGAAAGGCGTTGCCGCTCTTTAAGGTCGATGGCAAATTATTAACTTATACAACAAAATCATCCATAATCTGAAACATATATTTCAATAATATTGGAACTTTATTTAGTATTAAAAGATTGGTATTTACTAAGATTGACTAACGCCTTACTGTATTGTAAAACCGCTTAGTAGTGATCCGAGGTAACGAAATATATTTTGATTTGCAGTCTGTATAACTAATTTCGAGCAGGCTGCTATATCGATATAAACCTGAGAGAAATAACCATCTTTTCTCAGAATAGTCTTTATCTGAACTAATCCACAACATCAAGAGCGTTGCAGTCACCTTGCCATAAAACACGTACAAAAAATCTAGCTCTGTTAGATTTTTTATTTATTCAGATAATTTTTTGTTGAAACATCATACATAATTTCATTCATATCTACTTCAAACGAGTGTTCACATACTAAACAACTTTTGCATGACAAAATAACATAATCCACCACTTTACTACATTTTGGATGAAATCCTTTATGTTGTTTTGATCTCATTGCCTTTGCCTTCAAACAAATCACTTAAGCTTCTAAAAAGTGTTTATGGAATTCGAGTACTTTAAATATAATTTGCATTTTTACGAAACGCAATATTTTAAACTTAATTTGAAGGTAAATAACAAGATTATAATGTTGTTTCTTAAAGTAAAAAAATAAAAAATAGTTGACTTAGACTTTTATGTGTAAAAATATGCCTGTTAGTAACTGAATAACTTTAACAAGATTTTCCACTGCAGGGCACGGGCCTCCTCTACAATCGAAAGTGATAATTGAAAGTGTTTAGGCCATACAGTCCACCATGCTGGCCTAATGCGGCTTGGCACACTTTACATACCCTGGTAACTCATACTGGTAACCTCTTGATGTTTTCCTTCACCGTTAAGGTATACGTACCGATAACGGATTGACTATAGAAACTTACATGACTCCGAAAATTCCTATATCGTTTTATAAATCCCTAATTATTTCATACGTTTAATAAGAGTCCTAAATCACCATCATAGTATGTCGAGTAAATGAAATTCATTCGGTATTGCTTTTCGTACATTTAAAATAGTTTGACGTATGCTACATTTGTTCCAAGTCAGATATCGACTCTGTATCAGCCCATATACGTCCCACTGCAGGGCACGGGCCTACTCTACAATCGAAAGTACGATTGAGAGTGGTTAGGCCATATAGATATCGACTCTCAATGCAATAATACGCACCATTATTCTCGTTTCATTCCTTTGCACATCCAATTTGCTTCGGAAAATATTGTAAAGAATAGCATTGCTTTATGCAATACTGTCGTATATTTCATATGGCTTCTCGCAAGTTTATTTAACACATTAGGACTTTAAATCTTTATAAAGCTTTACAATACATATTTTAAAGGCTGTTGAGCTTAACTATAATTTCAAATGAGCAGACATATTAAACTTTAACCGCTCCTTATCAAGAACTTTCAAAATCAAAATTAAAATCAAATCTATTATTTTCAACAAGAAAAAGTACTTACCTAAATATATTATTAATTACTGTATGTTTATGAACCAAGATTACTAAGACAAACAAAGATAAAACGCATGAAAAATCTCAAGTCATAAAAAGTAATTTATAAGTATTCAAATGTCAAAAAGATAATACCCGATATTTCAAAAGCATTTATTTACAATACAGACACAACTCCAGCCGATAATGATTATTGTAGGCTATTTTTCGGTTCGTCTCTCTTATCGGAGTACTAAATTACCACAATTTCATAGAATTACCTTCGGGAGGCTCTAAAATGTTATCTAACGTCTTAAGTCGCGGTTCGTATTGATTTACAGGCTGTTTCGGGTACAGATCCCACGGGACCAATATCTAACTTCAATTACTCGTTAGATTGTGCTCCTTAAGAATTATGTGTCCTTTCGTCCTTTTATTTGCGCAGTACGGATATCATTGACGCTGGTGTTTATTATTCTGAAAATGCTCGCCTTCCTTCTATTTAGTTCCGTCACATAATGAAGGATCGAAAAATTGGATTTATGATTTTACGAGTGGTGTGAATGAGGTTATTGTTCCATGTCGTATTTTTTTTTTTTTTGCAAGTCGCAAGGAATCTAGTTATATTCTTGAGAAATAAATTTAGAATCTCGTGACTCAAATACTATAAAATTTATGACAGTAATTACCATGCCTAATATTTGCACTGAAAGATATACTTAAATATCTCAATAATACACAAATTGTTGCTTTGCTGACGTAGGTACTTAGTCCAAAAATTATATAAAAAATATAATACACTCCTCTGACACAAAACATTCAAAAATTCCGCAAGCAATCCCAAGTTGTTATTTACCACGCAAGTTAAAACCTCACTTTCATTTCAAAATCCCATTTCGAACGGCAATAAAACGAGGCATATCGCGGGTTCGATTCTGCATCGGAACGCAATAGCGTATCGCGGGCAATATCCGGAACAGCGCGGCCGGTACATCCGACTACCTACACCCGGATACTAGCAGCCGTGTTTACATGAACGATATATACACACATAGTTGGTTAACTTGGGGGGTTAACGTCACTCGCGTCCGTAGGCTTTGACTCTAGATTCCCTACACGTGACCCCTGGGTAGTGCCAAATGAGTGACACAGTTAGTGGTGGTAGGACTTATGTGTCCGCCCGGGTAGCGACCACCGTCCACGAGGCGTAAAGACCGCCATAGTGATCTCCGTACGGGGATCGCGTTCCGGGATCAGCCTATGGTTTTCCGGTTTCTTCGAGGATTTTGAGTCCGGGCATGAGGTTGTACCGTGTGGGTATTTTCGGTCGTTTGTCGAAGGGAAGAATGTTGATCCGCCGGCCAGGGAGACCCGTAGAAACGGTTGTCCGCTGGCCGCCCGCGGTATAGTACAGGGGCCCAATCGGGGCTAACCACCTCGAGAGGCTGCCTCACCATGCCGCGCATAATCTTGGGTGGGTCCGTCGTGCCGGTTGGTGACCGGAAGTGGGGTCCCGGCGGCCCATCCCGGGAGGGTACGGGGGCCCTTCCGTCCGGCGGATCAGCTCTCTTCCTGCCGACCCTTTCGTGCCGGTGCCCATTCGGCCTTCTTAGTGCCCGAACTTAAGCTCCTCGTTGCCTCTTCACCAATCCCATCCTTTCTACCATGACAGTGCAACCAAACAGAGCAGGTCCTTCAGCGGTGCTTAACCCCACCACCGCCTTCACTATGGAGTTCACTAACATCCGTGGACTCCATACGAACCTCAATGCCGTCCACCACCATCTCGAGACGGCCCGGCCTGCTTTGCTCTTCCTAACGGAGACGCAGATACGTTGTCCGGCCGATAATTCTTACCTGTTGTATCCCGGTTATTCGCTTGAAGCAAACTTCAAGCCTAAAGCCGGGGTATGCTTGTATGTTCGGTCGGACATCTGCTGTCGCCGTTTGCACTGCATGGAGGACCCCTCCTTCTCCGCTCTGTGGGTGCACGTGGATCTAGGTTCCCTGAGCCGCATCTACGTGTGCCTTTACAGGTCTCACAACGGGGATGATGAGACGACTCGGCTGTTCAGGTATCTTAGCCAGGCGGCTGATGACGCGCAGGCGCAGTTCCCGTCGGCCGAAATGGTGGTCTTGGGGGATTTCAATGCTCATCACGAACTGTGGTTGGGCTCCTCCAAGACTGATCATGCTGGCAGAGCTGCCCATGCATTCGCTCTGACTCATGACTTGACACAACTGGTGAACCAGCCCACCAGGATCCCAGATATGGCGAGTCATGCGCCTTCTCTGCTGGACCTTCTGCTGGCGAGTCACCCAGCCGGGTATCATGTGACCGTTAGTGCGCCTCTGGGCACTTCCGATCACTGCCTGGTTGGGTCGTCAGTACCGTTCGCATCTCCTCCACGTCCCGTGCAGGTTAGGCGGAAGGTCTGGCATTACTCGTCGGCAGATTGGGATGGTATGCGGGAATATTTCGCATCCATCTCTTGGGGGCAGCGCTGCTTTGAGGGTAAAGATCCCTCAGCGAGTGCCAACGCTATTGCTGACGAGATCAGACTTGGAATGGAATATTACATTCCATCCTCTGAGATCGCCAGTAAGGGCCGTGGACGCTCCTGGTTCAATCGTGCTTGCGCCGATGCTGTCGGTGACAAACAGGCGGCGTATCGCGCTTGGATCAGGGGTCGCGCCATGAAGGATCCGAATGTCAGTTCCCTCAAAAAAGCCTACAACCGTGCCACCAAGGCCTGCAAGAAGGCGTACGTTAGGGCGGATGCCCAGCGCGTTAGCAGGATTGGGCGTGCGTTGGCCGATCACCCAACTAGCAGCCGTGCTTATTGGAGGTTGGCCAGGGCCGTCCAATCTAACTTCTGCCGCCCAGCGTTGCCACCGCTGAGGTACCCAGAAGGGTCGCTGGCCCACAAGCCGCAGGAGAAGGCTGCCTTACTGGCAAATCTCTTTGCGGCTAATTCCCGCCTCGAAGACCGTGGTTCCCAGACGCTGCCCACACTGCCTGATTGCGGTTTCTCAATGGCGGATATTCGCATCAGGCAGTGTGATGTGCGGCGTGAGTTACGGTCTCTCGATGTGCGGAAAGCCAGTGGCCCGGATGGGATACCAGCGGTGGTTTTAAGGGCTTGTGCAGCCGAGTTGTCTCCTGTACTGACTCGCCTCTACCGAGCGTCCTACCGCACAGGTGCTGTGCCGGAATCTTGGAGGGAGGCCAATGTGCAACCAATCCCTAAAAAGGGTGATCGGTCGGACCCTACCAATTACCGCCCTATCGCTATCACCTCAGTGATGTGTAAGGTCATGGAGCGGATCATAAACGCTCAATTGGTCCGCTACCTGGAGGATCACTCGTTGATCAGTGACCGACAATACGGATTCCGTCAAAATCGATCAACGGGTGATCTTCTAGCGTTTGTCCTGCATCGCTGGGGTGAGGCGATTGACCGGCGTGGCGAGGCTCTTGCTGTGAGCCTCGACATTGCCAAGGCGTTTGATAGGGTCTGGCACCGAGGTCTTCTGTCCAAGCTTCCGGCATACGGTCTGCCCGGCAACCTGTGTTCGTGGATTTCCGGCTTTCTGCATGGGCGTAGAATGCGTGTAGTCGTTGACGGACACGCTTCGGCGCTCATGTCGGTAAATGCCGGAGTTCCTCAGGGCTCGGTGCTGTCGCCCACCTTGTTTATTCTGCATATCAATGACATGTTGTCGCTTGGCAACATTCATTGCTATGCAGATGACAGCACGGTTCATGGGCGATACCACTGCGGGCCTCCAGGTTGCCGAGTCGAAACTGTGAAGGGACGCGAAGATCTTGTCATTGAGCTCAACCGGACCTTGGATCTCATTTCTACATGGGGTTCTAGGAATATGGTTGAGTTCAATGCCAAGAAAACCCAGGTGTGTGCGTTCACGTGCAAAAAATCCCCGTTCTCTCCCCTCCCCATTCTTCAGGGTGCTCCCCTCTCAATGCGGAATGACCTAAGTATCCTTGGTGTGGATATCCGCTGTGATCTCAATCCAAGGGACCACATCGAGGGCGTAATAACTGCCACATCACGCAGGGTTGGAGTCCTGAACAGGGTGCGTCGGTTTTTCACGCCCGGTCAGCTTTGTCGCTTATATAAAGCGCAGGTCCGGCCGGGTATGGAGTACTGCTCGCACCTCTGGGATGGATCCGCCCAGTACCTGCTCGATGCCTTGGATGGATTGCAGCGGCGGGCCATCCGCATTGTCAATGATGCAGACGTTACGAGCAACTTAGAGTCGCTACAACTCCGGAGGGATGTCGCCTCTCTAAGCGTGTTCTACCGCCTGTATCACGGGGAATGCTCTGAGGAATTGTATAACTTGATCCCCTCCTCTCCATTCCTTACCAGAACCACGCGGGCTGGCTTGCGAAGCCATAGCTTGTCGGTCCAAACCATCCCGGCGCGAACCAAACGGTTCTATAATTCTTTTTTGTGCCGCACCGTCAGGCTGTGGAATTATTTGCCCTCTCACGTGTTCCCTCCTTCCTACAATCCTGGGTCCTTCCGCCGTGGTGTGAAGAGGCACCTTAGCAGGCCGGCATAATTGTTTCCATTGGCATGGGACTGCCGTCCGATGCCAATGGATACTCTGCCTGGGCGGCATTTGCGCTTACCATCAGGTGCAATGCCGCCACTATGCCGGGCCATTATAAAAAAAAAAAAAAAAAAAAAAGTCGTGTCGACTGGAAAATCGTGAATATTACTCAGAAACTATAAACACAAAACACATTTGTCTGACACAAAACACAGAAAAATCATCTAGACTTTAGGTCTATTATCTGCTAACCTATTGTTTGCCAATGTGGCGGGTCATATTCGGAACATCATATTGTACCTATTTTCCACAATAAACGTATTTGATTTGACAAAATATTCTAAAATCAAAAATGATTATCAACAATGCGAAATTGGTGATAACAATTTTTTTTGTGTCCTTTAATAATCAATTTTTTATTTGTATTATTTCACTAGCGGTCCGGCCCGGCTGCGCCCAGGTACAGATACTTTTTGAGTCCAGACCACTTCAGAAACATAGGAACTATTTTGCATGATAACTGTTTAAAAATACTATTATTATATTATATACTGATCATATTCTCAGCATTACTACCGTACTCTAAGCTTCCCATCCAATTCCTTTAAGTTTGTATGAGCATCGAGTATATTTTAATTCCGTGCACATTCAACAGGGCTCCATATTTTGTCAGGATAAAAATTTGCCTATGTGTTACTTCAGGCTGTCAGCTACTTCGACACCAAATTTAATCAAAATTATTTCAATGGTTTGAGCGTGAAGAACTAACAAACACACAAACTTTCGCATTAATAATATTAGTAGGATATCAACCTTGTTATACTTTAACAATGTTATATTCTCAACCCGTCATATGATATTCTCATACAACTTACTCATGTCCTTCCTTACAAATATAAAATACTAATAATAAACAAACAAAGGAGCCTAACAATCTATTACCCGTCACACCCAACCATTAGCTCAGCGTCGCATTCCGAGAAACACGGACCTAACAGCCAATTATAATAAATTTCCTCGCATATTTATTTTCATCGAAATAAACGAAAAATAAATTATATACAGTATTATGTGAAAGAGCAGAGATATACTACAGATGGAACTGTCTCGTGTCTGTTAACTAAGCGTAACAAATCTGTCTGAGATACGTCGATCGCTACAATTAATGTTACGTACATAAGAAGAAATATATATTAAACTAATTCACAGAAATAGTCCAGACCCCCCCCCCCCTCCCTCTCCCAGTAAGTTATGAAATCCTACGTAGTGGGTTTAAATATTACGAACAAATTTTAATACTCGTAGCAGAAGAGCTTTTCAGTCATGTTGCAGAATAGAATTTGGCTCGTAATTTTATCCAATGTAGATGTAAGTTCAGAATTCCGCTTTCACCATATTATACCATACATTTAGAAAGCTAAAAGTCTGGGACGTTACCAAATTAAAAATTACGGTAAGTACTAGATGTACCTACGTCCAAAGTAAAAATTATGGCCATCACTAGATGCGACTTGGTATTAATAAACAATCTAAACAATGATAATATTAAGAACCAGTTGTCTCGAGTGATCCAATCATTCTATCGCTAACGGAGCGTCGCGTGTTCATCACAAATAAAACTCCTACAGTTTCACGCCCTCCTTACAAGATACACCTACGCAGAATGACCATCACTCGACCTCACGTTGCCCTGACCTTCTTCACTGCAACTAGATATGTACTGTTTTCTTAAGTCTGTACTATCATCTATACGTATCAAGCGATATTCAACCGTTTGCTAATTACATTAGATTCAATTTTGGCCAAATGCGAGTTGTCGTTTAAGCCTGGATGCTTGTGAAAATCAACGGCTATGTTTACACACTTGTAGATGACAATATTATTTGTAGGAAATGAAAATAACTATTGCTTTTGTCCAAGATCTTTCGATGTTTGGTTTGAGCATGTTGTGATGGAATGAAATGACGAACTGTTTCTCAGAACAAATGTTCTGTTTCGTTCGGTGAGTGTGATTAATGGGAACCTTATACGTGGTAAGATAATTCACTTAGACAAAATGATAATCTTTGGCAGATATTCAATTTCGATAATACTTCAGTTAAAAGCTTTTAAGAACCTAAAGCATGTCCCTGTAACATACAACCTTACAATCGAATCCTTAGAAATTTAAAAAATACCTTAGCATTTTGCTACGATTTTTCTCTAAAACTTCATGCTGAGAGAAAGAAAGCATGTTAGACAGACATCATTCGGCCATTGTGGTAGTTTACTACAGGGTTGAAGGCGAGCCGCAGTCCAAAAATGAAGCCAACACTTCGTCAAAAGCGCCGTTTCGGAGTAAAGCAAATTCGTGAAAGACCGTTTTAAAATTGGTTGCACAGTTATTTTTCGCCTTTTTGTCACTGCCCACATTTCGTGAATTGCGAACATTTTTGTACTTTGACCGTATAAAACGTTGAGCTCTTTTTGCGGGCTGCCTTTATGAATATGCCAGTTTTAATGAATATACGTAAACACGAATGCATCACAAATGAAGAGTTTTAAATGCGGGTATTTCTTTAATGTTTTCGCTGGCTGCTTGGTTGTTATAAAGTTATCTCCTGTATCTCTTTGAATTTGAAATTTGTAAATGTTTATTTCTACTGTTTTTATTTTAGAAAAGGTATTTTATTAAAGAAATATCAACTTTGCGACATTCCCTCATTGTTTTACTGACATAAAACAGATTTTATAAACAGTGAATTCCTTTATTTGACTGCTAACTTAATACTACGCTATTTTTAAAACAGAAATTGGTACGATAATTGATCTCTCGAAAAACTAAAATCAAATGAGAAAAAGGTGAGTTAATGTACGTATATATTTTCTCATTATATTTGTTTCTTTGATTTATGTGTGCAATAAAGTATAAACCAATAATTCCCAACAGTGGGACATTTTTTATAATTTTATACCAAGTTTCATAAGTAGCTATAAGCTTAAATTTACTTTTTATGATCTATAATCAGATGAAATATCTGTATCTGTATCAGCCCATATACGTCTCATTGCAGGGCACGGGCCTACTCTACAATCGACAGTACGATTGAGAATGATTAGGCCATATAGTCCACCACGCTGGCCTAGTGCGGGTTGGCGGACTTACATATCATAGAAATTATCTTAGATCAATAATATAATAATTATTGGAAACAGTGTATTTCGCATTATGACAATATTTGTTGGTTTTAAAACCCATGTGTTGTAAATGCATTTAATATGTATATCAGTTGGTTGCAATAGGATTTTCTAAGGTTACACAATTGAGGTTGATATTACATTGAATTAGGCAACCGAAATACACCTCTGCGCTTATTTTAGCAGTCTTTCAAATAAGTAATAATGTTAAGTAACATAATTTAAATGTTCTCTTTAGTTTTTTTTAAGGCAACATTTGTAAAGCCGTTTAATTAAAAAAAAATAATATAAGTAATTTATAATGGTTGATATTAATTAAAAATGTATAAAATTTCATAATTTTGGCGCAATTATTAATAAAATAATTTATGGTTGAAACTAATAAAAAAAATCAGAATTTCCTGATTTTTGACACTGCTATCAACACATAGGTTTTACATAACTCAAACAACAGTTACAACATTCGCAATATATTACAAACGTCTCAGTAATTTATTTACATAAGGTCGTCGAACTTTATAAAAACGTCGTCAAACAACTCCCACAATCTGTTTAGTGTTAGCTAATCCGGTAAACTTTATCCTGTGTTATGTCGTGACAGCTCAAAGTACAAAGAATTGAGGAAAATTGGCTATTTAACATTTAACACATTGGACATATTTGACAGCCTCCGTGGCGCAGTTGGTTAGACACTACAGAATACCTTGGTATATCGGAAGTTATACACCGACTGTGAACCAAGAGGCCACGGGTTCGATCCCACACAGAGATGTCAGTGATACCCTCAAGGATTTGTCTCCGGTATAGGTGTTTGTGAGAACGAAAAATCTTTTGTAGTTCCTGATACTCCCAACAAGGGGCACCGGCACAAGACTTAATTGATTTTAATGTGGGGTCAGGACTATGTATGTGACTGTTGGGTATCTATCTATTCTTACAAATGTCACTTTTCTTTATAAAGATTTGTCAATATTATTCGTTTAGCCAAATAAAATTTTATTACTGACGTCATCACGGCGGGTGACTGTCGAGCTGAAATGTCATTTGAGGAAAACGCCTGAAGAATTGTTGTCATAAGTACACGTTTATTCAAATGAGATGAAATATTATTATTGCGTTTGCGTGATAAGATTGAATTATTTGAAAATGAATGAAAGGCTGGGAATAGTTCTACATGTAATTGAGGACCAGTAGAAAATATTATATTACTATCTAAAAATACGTAGGAGTGTTTAAGTAGCGAATGAATATTGTTTCGATTCGGGAATTATAATAGAAATTTTATTTTAGATAAAATCGCTTGATGTTACCAGCAATATTTTTGTTTGATGGTTTATATATGGTATACATAATAATAATTGTTGTCATCTTAGCAGCTAAATATTTATCTACAGATGTCTACTGCTGTACAGAAATTCAAAAGACTTCCAGAACGATCATTGATGAGCTAGTTAATTTGATCAGGTCACTCGCCCTTCTACAATTAGGAAAATGAAACTGCAATGTAAATATATTTATTTTATGTCTGGGTGTTGGTGAGACCAAAGAGTCTCTGGTAGTTCCTTATACCCACAACACAAGACTCGATCTTAGTGTGGGGTCAGGAATATGTATAAGACTATTAAAAATGCTCTGTTGTTGTGTTTCGGTTTAAAGGACATTGTAGCCAGTGTAACTACTGGACATATTGACACGTTATCTTGTCTCAGGACCGCGAGCGATGTGGAATGCCAAGCATTGCTTTGTAATTGAAAATGTTGTTTGGTTTTGCTACTGTTCATGAGCCGTTTTATCGCTTACCATCAGGCAAACGGCATGCTCGTCTCACCATTAATTGCAAGAAAAAGACCGGTTACTTTACCGGTTTCTCCCGCCCTCACACCCACCACTGCAACTCCTATAAGCCAGGATCAACAGTGGCACACATTGTAATAATACCGAACATTGAAACTTGGCGAGTCTCCGGGAATGCCCAACTTGTCTTTAACCCGCAACGAAATCAATGAGAAAGTCAAATTAATAAATTAATAGGAGGAGTTGGAAGTAAAGTATTGCCCACTTCCCTCCGTGCAAAGCGGGTGACAAAACAATGAACTAAAGGGGTAAATAACCTCGCAAAAAGACTTTCACAGCCCAGCTGGCTGCAAAAGCACCACGGATCAAATCATTATTACATTTAAATGGGACCTATTATGTGAGCTGTTATACTTGATTCCAGGAATAGACCGGTTATTTTTGTCATAGTTAATTTGATCAGGTCAAGCGCCCTTTAAACCTTAAAGAAGAAATTATCACTTCACAAGGCTTTTAAATACCACGGCCAGATAAAAATGATTAATTAATTACAAAGGTTTCAATAATCGCGTTGAATTCATTAAATGCCATCGGTTCGCTTCATTACCCCAGGGCTTTGTCTAGTGAATGATGCTGATGTTAATTTGAGAAGTAATTTATATTACACGTTCCATTAATTGTCATTTGGACATTGTGGGGAGATAAATGAAATTTTAATTTAATTCCTGGTGGTAAATGTTGTTGATACTTCAGGCTTCACGTAGCAATAGGGCTGTCAGAATTTAGTTTCGTGTCGCTTAAAGTTTATTTTTGTGCCATCAATTGTTTTGTAAAATATAATATAAGTGATATATCCACATTTACAAGTACTTAAATGACTCTACGGTGTTACCATGCTTGTTATCTAGATACTAATTTTATGTCCCAAATAACGGAGTTTCAAATAACATCTATCACACTATCTATGCCTTCACATAATTGCTTTATAACACAAACGTTAAATGAAACCTCATATAAGTAGTTTGTAAACCAAAATTAATTTAAACGCATTCGATGGTATATCCGTTGCATATTTTTTTATTCGCTAACTTATTAAGGGATAAAGTATTATGTCTTTTAGTCCGTCGATATTTAATTTTGAATGTCTATGGATAAGTTTAAAGATGTTATAAATCGTAGCAATTACGTCGTAGTCTAAGGTTGATATTTCGCAATTCCATTTAAAAGAAATGTTGTCATTTCAAAACTGCAAGTAATAGGGAATATGCATGTCATTTTTTTATATTTTTAATCAATTCTGTATGTTATTACATTATCGGAAAAAAATATAAGTCTTTGAAAATATCAATTAATAAAGTACAAAAAAAATATCAAAACTGCTATCAGTTTCGAAGCATTTGAACGCCATGTTGGTGCGAACTCGTTGTGACGTCATAGGGCACGTTATGAGCAACGTAGTATTTGGATTAAGTTTCTTTAATGAATTGGTACAGAACTATATTTCGTGACAAAATAATCCATTTTATTTAATAGCATAAAGAAAGCACAAAATAACTCATAAACAAACGTAAAACAACAAGCTAAAACTTCATAAGAACGTGCCCATTGTCGTCACTTTCCTTTTCAAGCAATAGATCGCGTTTTGGAAAAAATGCGCGGCAAATTTGAAATGTCATTTTTTAAGTATTTATTTTACCGATTTAGAGTTGATAAATTTTAAAATATATCTTTAAGGTATATTTCTATATTAAAAAAGATTACAAAAAAAATATTTTGACTTATTTTGAAGTCTGGTGCATATTCCCTATTGAATCAATATTTCCAAGAAAATCACTAAAGTACATTTTAAATTAGCTATCGCTGAACAGCTTATTTCCTGGGAAGAGTTCGTTTGAAATGAGCTCGATACGAAATCCTCTCAATAACACAATAGCAAGGGTACATGAAGCGTGAAGTGTAGGATACAATATGATCCGTAGACAACGGGCTTATAGCATTGTATGTCATCGGAGGCTGTACGACCGGGAGCTAACTGTACGTCTTGACGCCTTTGCTTTAGTTTTTTTTTTTTCAATGAAAACTGAAACTTAGAAAACTACATGATTTATAGACAACGGTTTATAGCATTGCATCTTATCGAGGTCTGTACGACCAAGTGCCGGCTCTACGTTATGACGCCTTTGCTTTACTTTTTTATTTTTTATTTTAATAAAAACAGAATGATAGGGCACTACGTGATCCGTAGACAACGGCCTCGTAGTTTTGTATATAATCGGAGGCTGTACGGCCAGGAGCTGGCTGTGTGGTATGATGCCTTTTCCTTTACTTTTTTAACTATACAATATACTATTATGTTACCTGTATTTCTACAAAATGAGAACGTAAAAAACGTTCTTGGTATAAAAAAAATATATAACTAAAATAATACAATCCCAAAAGGAAACAATATATATATTTTTATTCAAAATTATTATAGTTTTTTTATTAATATATTTTAAATAGTAAATATCGCTGCCAAATTAACAGTATACAAATTAATGTTACACTACTTTATAGTAGAAATATACACCATTTCATAGAAAAAATAAACTTCAACTTTTGTTAGAAAGAGTGTATGTAGCTCTCGGTCCGTGCCGATCTCTCACAAATCTAGCGTAAATTGATTTATCGTGTGTGTCTTAAGACATCGATATACGAAGGCTGTGTTTGCACAGGTTCGATACGGGACGGAAATCCTTACAATCAACCGAGGGGACGTATTTTTCTTTTCTTATATAAAAATCTGAAGTGGTAGAGCCTAGGTAGTTAAGTCTTTGTCTCACAGAAACCTTGTTTCCGATTAATTAACAAGACAGTAAGCTTTGCTATTGCTTTTGTTTGATGAGTGATTGTTCGGAACCCACAATTATTGCTCTCAGCCGAATATTGCGGAGTGCTCGGATTGTGCGGTAGAATATTCTATGCCTGGCTAGAGACCACTATACACGAAACCCTGGCAGTGATATCTCCCCCCACTCTCATTATTTTACGCTTCGAAAATGCCACCGTATTTTGACAACAGTATAATTTTCATTTCCATATATTGCTTTGCACCATTACAAATCTATTTCATTGTATTCCAACTGAAAGAAAACTCAGTAAAAAAATGTATAAAGGTGTCCTATTAGTCCTCCTATTAGGAGGGAATCCTTACAAAAGAATACGCAGAAGTAATTCCCAGCTGTATGTACCTAATAAATACAAGGTATTCAAAGCATTGGACATGGAGACGGTCCGACGCACACCGCACAACTAATATACGCATACTTGATGCTATTGAACACGGTAGAACTTCCATTCCGCTTTACTATTATTTGACCAGCTCTGTGTGATTTTACTATGTAGAATGTAGATTCTAATTTTGCATGGAGCTCTAGACCATATTTCTTATCATAAATTATTAAATGAATTGCTCTAAATTCAACTAAGTAAGGTATGATGTTTATAATCACTGTATTGTAAACTTAAAACAAGAAAAGAGCAACACTAAAGTTTCTTGCCCATTCTTCTCTGGTAAAAACTGCCCTGTGAACCGGCTGGTAGTGAAAAGGAACAACGTAACTGTATCGAAATGATGTATTACATGTTATGGGTTTGATCAATATTTTCATTTCATTTCATATATTTCATTATCATTCATATAAGTTTAGAAATGTTTTACTGTTTTGTTAGATAATCCTTGCCAATATGAAAAAAGCTCTCTTCTAAAAGCTTGATTTTTGTCGAGTTCCGATATCAGCAAAAGTAGATAAAATACTTATAAAAACTGTAATTATTCAACAGTACTATAAAAGAATAAAATAAGTACCAATTCATTGTCGATTTCTAACACTAAATAAGTGTTCCTGATTTTAATTATATTTTAGGTTACATCTACCGGGCATTATGAGACTAAATAACAAAAGCCTTAGGATCAGGATTCGCAGTGCCATGCAATGCTTAGTTATTATAAGTACAATAATGTTGCTCCTGTTTATTTATTTATTTATTTTATTCAAATAGGCACACCAACAACATGTATATATTAAACATTTTCTAAAGATACAATCTTGGACAAACTACTGATATAAATATCAACTAAAGGTTATGAACAAGCATGTCAAAATTTCTGTCAGATACACAACAGAAACCAATTTGTCAATCCAACAATTCTTGTTCATCCAAAAGTTGCCAGGAAGAAATCGGTCAATGCAGTGTGGTCCATTGTACTATTTCATTTTTTTTTGTTATACTCGTATTTAATGACATCGCTCGCCCCCTATCGCATTGTGGGACGAAACACACAAGGTAAAACGTCGGTGTCCTGGTTGCTACCAGAATAACCTCTACCTACCCATTCTGGGAAAAAGGCGTGAGTTTATGTATGTTTGCATATTTAATCACTGTGTAACTTGAGATGTACAATAAGGACAAATACAAAAATAAATAAATAACTTTCTCATCTAGTCAAGCCAATTTAAAATTAGGTCACCAAGTACATAACATACAATAACATACAGTCGAATTGAGAACCTCCTTCTTTTTTGAAGTCGGTTAAAAAGAATATAAAACTGATCTATACACATCGCTATCAGCAAAAAAGTATCATACCGACTATTATTGTTAAAATTGTCGAGAGTTCAAACATGACCCGCGGCCTAACAAAATATTGGACTACAAACACATGGAGTACTTGCTCAGGACCTTTACAAGGAATTTACACCACATATTCACAAAGAATATGGACTGTGGACACAATGGAATTGAGTACTTGTTATGGATAACTTTTTAATCATAGAATACACTTTTACAACATTCGCGTTGCTATTTTAGGAGAGCCTTTTCGCGTCGATGGATATTCTATCTGCACTGCAGTTTTTATTAAGTGTATAAGAGCCTTGCCCGTCCATAAAAAGGACTTCGAATATTCACACATCTACGGCCTTATTCACAGTATTGAAACATAGTTCAATCATCGAATGTTTTGTCTTCTTCGCTCAAACGGAGTTCAAAAATCGTTAGAAAGAGACAAAAAATTAAATAACTGAAATAGGTTTTAGAACTTTCTATGAATAAGGCGGCTTGTCTTTACGGGAGCGTCTTTATCCCATTAGATTTTCAAGCTCGTCGATTAATATGAAATTGTGGTTTTAATAACAGAACTGAGAAATAAATTATGTAAAGTGCGTATCAATATCGTCGGCAGAAAACATTCATTATAATAACATATTTTGAGTAACATTGGGTGTTATTTATTTATTCACTATGATTAACAATGGACAACAAAATATATCCCCCAAAACAATTTAATCAAAACGAAAGTCAATTTATATGAAGCGTTTTGCGACAAAGCTCACATATATAAGATAAATCTCTTTACGGTAGATTTGGAGTGCAATCCGTTCCCGGGGCGAGGCAACGAACCGGGAAAGCAGCTCGCGATACCTTATGAACTGTATGGGACAGAATAAAGTCAGCTCTCTAAGATTTATTTTATACCACTTCGATGAAATACTTGGTTTTATTGGGAATAAAATGTACTTTCGTGACGTGGTTGCAGCATCGAAACTGTTATAAATCGAAATAAACAAATAGGTAGACACGTATTGGAAAGAGCTTGTAGCTCGATTTGTTCGAAATTCGAATGCTTTCATAAACAGATTCACAATAAATCCAGTAGACAAATCTAAATGAATAATCTTATTGTGCTTAACCGCCATGCTACTTGATCACTAAATAACAAAAAATATCTCTAAAATACTACACATTCCATTCCACACTTATATTTAAATAATTTGACAACATTTTAACGAAACATACAATTGACTAAACCTTTAACAAATTATTCAATAACATCTCTTAAAATACTCGAGTAACTGAGCCCGCTCTCAACCTACCAGTAGATAAACAATTCAAACATTGCAACTTTGCAAACTGAAACACTCAGAATATCGCGTGTATGTAAAATTGGGAATACGAGTATGCAGTCGGGATCAGGGAGCCTTTGAATGCCGTCAGTCCTGCGTCAGCGCCTTGGGGACGCGCAAATTGAACACTGAACGACTTACTCGCATACTACTGCACGCGGGAATTGCCGATGCTCTCGAATTCCTGTTTGTTACATTACCCAGAACATGTATTGGAATGTATTTTTATTAAAGTTTTATATTTCAACACTATGTAAGACAGAACGAGGAAATATAAAAGTAGAAGCAACTCGCACTGACATTGGCAAAAAGTAGTTTGCACAATAGTAGTAGTTGTAACTAAACTTAGTTATAGATGAGATCAAAATAAGAAATACAATCGACTTATCGTAAACATTAACAAAATATTATTTTGTACACCATAAACATACTAGTGATCAACGCACTAGGCTTGAGCCAGTATCGCAAAAACTGTCTATTAGTAGAGCCGAAAATCTTTATCCGTGATTATATATCGCTTGTTAAATTATGGACAGAATTATTGCTGAAGAGGATTCTTATTGTACACAGTACAAAAATTATAATAATTTTAGAGACAATACAAAACACCAAAGTATAAATGGCGGTGTTATCGCTCTAAGGTAATTTCTGACAGAAAACCATGAGTACGAAAAAACAAAGAAAATAAGAATATATTGTGTCAGAGGGGAAGAAAACAATTATTTATTTTCTATAGACAAGATATTATTGTAAGACACTCTCTGCGAGTCAATGATCGGTATCACCATGGCGATACATCTCGCTTCTTTAATTACGGAGAGGATGGTTGCTATTGAGACATTATATTGGAAAGAGTCAATTATTTATTTCCCAAAGCCAATATACTCGTAATATTGTCGCTCAGAGTCGCCGATAATCAGTTATATATCAGTGTTATTAGACTTTAACAGAGGATTCTGTTTGCCAGACTGGCAGAAGGCGCAGCGTAGAAACAGTATATATTTTTTTTATTATCTTTTTTCAAAGGCCTTAATCACTTTAATCAGTAACTTAAAAGCGTATTGTATTATATATGAATTAAACTATCATTAATATTATAAATCTGAAAAATTCTTCTTCATCCACAGAATATTCACTGTACAAAGGCCTCCCTGATGTTTTACGCAGCAACCTTAGTTATTTAAATTTCATTTGTCATTAGGTCATATAAGAGGTCACGACAAAACACTATACGTATTAAACGAAACTCTCGTCTATATTTGTCAATACAATTAATTGTTACACAAACAATATAATTATACAATTATATTCATTAGTAAATTAGCAATAATAGTAGGTTACGTGACATGTTATGCAATGATATGGCAGTGTTTGTCTTAATTGAGTAGGTGGGTTACACAAGACAAATTATGGCTACGTAAACTATTTGTGCAAATACACATTTACGGGTATATAGGTAACACGGTGTCTCCACAATGATTATAAAATATTGTAGTTTGATCAGAAGAATAAAATATTTTCATCAAAGAAGATGCAAAAAAATCAGTGTATGTTATTATGTGCAGGAATTTGAAAATTAATTCATTCATTTAGTAAAATAAGTACATTTACGACATGTGTATGGAATAATTACATTAATGAGTAAACTAATGTATAAATTTACATGTCAGTTCAATCATAGTTCTTAGTAATTTCGAGAATAAAATATCACAACATTAGCGTTACCCTACTTCACCGCTGAAGCTATATCAAATATGTACGTTCAATAATATTAAAGTCTCGCAATCTGCCATTATTTTGAAATGTATACTACAATATCAGCCCATATAGATACCACTGTAGAACATGGGCCTCCTCCAAAATCAAGAGTACTATTTTAGGGGTTAGGCTATTTGGCCTCGACCACCAAAATTGCGGATTGGTGGATGTTACATACGGTAGAAATTCTTTGCGTTGACAGTCGCGAATGAGAGGGGTAAAATTAACTAAATATTTAGAAATTAACTAATTAATATTATACTATTAAAAACTTTATAATAGGTTAACTAATTCACTAAAACCAACCTTTAAGAAGACAGCCGAATTTTAATCTGTAACAAAATAGAAACATCGTTAATAAAAATAATAAAGGAAGTATTTGGAATTTGAGAAGCTTAAAAGAAGGCCTACCAAGTCTTTCTATAAATATCTCAATATCAACGATTTCCGTACTCCTCTTCTAATATTGAACGCCAAGTATTCATTCTCCTAACAAAGTTACATAATTTGTAAGGAGAATCAAAATACTTCCAAGAAACGCTCTGGAAATTTTTAGCAGTCCTATATTTAGGAGGACATTACTCGACCCAAAATTATTTTTGTTTCTAATTCCTACTTAATTTTGATTAATTTTTGTTGTTGTTTACAGATGAACTAATATTACTTAGAAGATCGTCACTCGGCACTCGTTGCTAATTCTTTGCTTGCTATTGTGTCCTAATTTTAGAAATACCGTAGGCAGCATAGCTCCACACCTTATACGTGCCATGGCGCAAACCGATATATTTATTCCACGCAAAATACATCATACACAAGCAATACAATTCATTAATGTTACTTTCTCCAAACGGAGTATCGCCATACAAATACAAAATGCAGTCGACGACAATTACAAAACTGCTGCAACTGGGCTATAAGTATAAGCGCCAACTTGAACTGCACAATAATGAGTGGGTAATGCGCTGAATTTCATGAAGCGCTGTTTTTGCTGCAAACATTGTTTTTACGCAATAATTACGGTGTTCCGGGGCTTTTGTTGTACTTGGCGACTGTTTGTACGAAACGAATGGGAGAAAATTAAATAACGGTTGTGCGGGTATTACGTTGCTTATAGAATAAGTTTGATGTGTCTACTTCCACGCATTTGTATGCGTGTTGTGAAATCATTTTGCTCGTGAATTTACGATCAACGAGTAAACTGTAACCAGTAGTTTGAATCCTTTATTCCAACTCTATTTCCTATTTGCCTTATCTGTGAATCCAACACCAGACATTTAGAGCCAAATCCTCTGGTCTATATTGCTTACAACGGAGATTCATTAATAGCGTTGCAACTAAAATCATTGCCGCTTAGAGCTCTTTGCCAGTAATTAGGCCAGGGTTGAAAAAGAAAACAAAAGATGGAGTCTGTGACCCGATATGAGACTGTTTATTTGACTGTACAAATGATGCTTATATATTAAGGATCCTAATTGCAATCCGTGTGATACGTACCTTATTTGAAATCTTATCGTGCTAGCGTGAAGTTATGTGCTGCCACAAGCCCCATTTAATTCGAACCAGCAAGTAGGTGTCTAAACTGCTCTCCAAGTTCCAAACAGATATAAAATAGCATATGTTGCAAAAAAATTAGGCCAAATATGAAGGGAACACACTAATGTTGAAACGCTGAGTTTATTGTTCACACAGCGAAAACGTGGCGAGCCGCAAACTGGCAACTTTGCTCTTCAAAGTGTTGTGAAGTCGGCTCAATCGCTACAAGTTGCGAGCAGGTGCTGCAAACTCCTCACAGAAACAATTACAATACTCAACTAAATATCTAGACTTAGTGACTGTATGGAAATTACTCTACGTACAGTTTGCCGACATCTGCGAGGTTATTGCGTTTCATTTTAATATGAAATTATGGCTTCGTTCCGAAGTTTGGCGAGGAAACTCAAAGGTGTATTTGGAAATGGTATAGCTACTCACTACTGTATTGTAAACTTCTTTATTAGTCCTATGAAATTATTAATACTATACACTTAGTAAATATACAGTACTTCCAAAAGGCCATGGTGAAAATCATTAGATTTCTCAATGACAAGTTTTTTTTTTTTTTTTTTTTGACAAGTTCAGTAATAACTTAGCTATGCTTTCAGCAATAACTTAGCTTTGGTAGCCTCTGTGGAGCAGTTGATTAGACGCAGGCTGTAAAACGTGAGGCCGCGAGCTCGATCCTCATATCGAGATTTTACTTTGTGTGATATTTCTTGTGTGGAGGCCACGTACAGGCAAGCGAAATGTCAGACGCCCGTCTACAAGGTGGACGGACGTTCTGGCTAAGGTTGCAGGAAGTCGCTGGATGCAGGCCGATTCCAACAGGTCTTTGTGGAGATCCTTGGGGGAAGCCTATGTTCAGCAGTGAACTTCCTGTGGCTGATATGATGATGATTATGATATTTCTTACGGCTCTGGTTGTTTGTGAGACCCATAAGTCTCTCGTAGTATCTTATATCCACGACACAAGGCTGGATTTTAGTGTGGGGTTAGGACTATGTATGTATGTGACTATTGGGTGTATTCATTTATTCATACAGTTGAAGACGATAATGACAATAAAATTGTATACTGGAACGGAGAACCACAACAATATCGCAGCCGCAAATCTAAACAAAATCTTTAAGGTGTCTTCGATATACCTCAGAGATTTGTTTAGAAATTAAAATCAATATATTAATTTACCAAACATTAAAAATAATCTGTGCATTTCGTAAATACAACCTTCTTCTGTACCCATAATTCACGCCTACTATGCATATTTCCCCTCGAACACGAAATTCTTGCTCTCATAAAGATTTTCAATATAAAAATGTGATTCCACTCTTAAAAGTTACCGGAACAGTTTTTAAGACTACACCGCTCTGTCATTACATTTAATTTAAAATTCCTTTTATGCTGTTATCAAAAACGAAAGAGGGTATTTTTTTTCTCAGAATTTCAATTTACAGTCGCTTTTACGGCACTTTGAAGTGCGTTGGAAATGTCCAAATATACTTTCTCATTATCATAAAGCTATATCGGTGTTGTCAGGGACTTTCTGATGGATTTGACATCGAACATCGATCCAACATTAATTATACTTTTCTCTTAGTCAACATTATTATTATTTTTTATTTTCAATTTACATATTTTCTCCTTTGTTAGTAGGGAAAAACCACATACTGCGGGCTTTTGGGCCATGCTAGATAAGGGTGGTTTCTATGGGATCTTGGGGTTGGGACAAAGTATTTCTTTTTTGTTTCTTCATATTATAAACACTATACCAAATATGTAACCGTTGCGTCAAAAGTAAATAAACAATGAAATTTTTCAGTGAATTAAATTGTGTCATTAAATTTGATTTACTTCACCCAAATATGGTAAGTTCGCTAACTTCCACCAAGCTAGAAAGTAGCATGCTAAATCGTAATTTCAACCATAAAGGAAGCCATTATCTCACAAAATCTCGCTAAATCCAGATGTTTTAGTAAAACCGTATCAAATTAGATTCCCCGCACACCATTAATCACTATTCCATCAACACGCGTCCCAATCACTTACCATCCCTTTAACAACTAAACGGTCTCGCTAGACCGAAGCGCTGCGGAATACCAAGCGAGCCGAGCAAAGCATCAATAATACATAAAACGGGGCATTATTCATGATCGAAATCAAATGAGATCTCAACACTTTCGTTCGTGACAAAGAATGGAACGTTTACTACTGGCAAAGGCGTTCTTCTGTTATGCTACATACTTGTCGTGGTTGTTGTAGGGTTGACACTAAAAAATAATTATTCTTTGCAGGAGGAATGGATTTTAAAGTCTTTTCTAAATTAATTAATGCAGCAATCATGGTTTTAACTAATGATATTTATATCATTCAGTACATTTATAGTTACAAAAAGATGGATTTAAAAACTAAGGATATGTCCTTCAGTACATTTACAGTTACAAAAAGATGACTATGAAAATCGCGCTAAAATAAATATTATCTTAATTTAATAGATTTCGTCTAAACGGCGATAAAATTATTATCTTCATTTTTATTGCATTTTTTGTCATAATACAAGCAAGCATTTTCAAAATCGTTGCGAGCGACGACTAATTTCAATAACGCTCCACTAGAGATGCACTGGAGCGCACGCACCAAGAATTTTGCTTACGTGGAAACATCGTGTAGGTATTGGATTCATAAAGAATAATAAAAATTCATTCATAATATGATTTACCAATTAAATGTCAAATTAATCATAAGTTAATTGAAAGGCAAGCAGAATGAGTTTAAATTAATTACACAGCATAGTGCGTTCAGAGCAGTGTAATTATCTGTTTCAGCAATTATTGAGACGAAAGATATCTTCACACATCACTGACTTTGTTTCTTTTTTCCTCGTTTCTTATTACTTAGGTTGATAAATGGACTGCAGCCACAGCAACGATACCATCTAGCCAAGGGCGAATCCAGGGGGAGGTCATGGGGTTCATGACCCCCCCCCCCTGGGCTGGCTCCAGATTGACATAATGTATTTATTATATGGTTGATAAAATTTATAATCACTATTAATTCTTTGTATGTCGATAAATAAAGTAAAAAAGTGTGTTTGTTTACAAATAACGGCTGTAACAAACTTTAAAAAATCATTATTACGAATTCGAATATTGAAATCGTACTATATGACCCCCCCTGGCGTAAATGAACTATATGACCCCCCCCCCCCTGGCGTTAAAGCTGGATCCGCCCTTGTATCTAGCTTGCTTCAGTTTGTACCTAGATTTGCTAAATTAAATAGAGTTTCTTTTAAGATAACTGAATTACGGAGTTCTTTAGATTTTATGTCAGTGACCTCTTATTAAATCATTTATTGTGATATTTGATAAATGCCCTGTCTAATGAACGATGTTCTTTTTAATTAAAACCCAATATTGATTCAAGGGTTTTTTACTCAAGATTTGTATTTGAAAATAGAGTAACCTTTCAATGGACTTCGCTCAAATTACTTTGAATGTTCACTTATTATGATATTACTTAAATTAATTGCTTCATTCTCAGACTGTGAAAGGTTGAAAATCTTTTCAGTCAGATAAAAATAGTTTTTGAGCAGAAATTAAAATAATAATTACACTGTATAATGATTTTATCTTAATTGAAAAATGTATAGAAAAGATATTTATCTACCTACATTTGAAAACTTATCAACAACTAGCAGGACAATAACTTATCGGTAATAATCTGCGTAAAATATAATTATCTGCTGTAAAGCGCCGAGAACAATAGTCGTTCGGTTTGAGGTCATTATATAATTAATCAAGACATTTTTAACCGACTTCAAAAAAGGAGGAGGTTCTCAATTCGACTGTATGTTGATTTATTTTCAACCAAGTAATCATCGTTTTTTATTAGAATACGGTCAAACAGCCACAACCGTGCATAACGATAGAATACCCATGACTTAATATGTACAAATATGTAGAACACTCCACGACACCAAAGAAAAATGTTGCGTTTTGTGTCATGTCTACTTGCCGGTTAAGAGTAGGTTAGTAGAGAAAGATAACTATCTCTCACCAACAAGTATTATATTGGGATGGATCTATTCTTACCCCCACCTACATTCTGTATCAACCCATATATTTACGTCCCACTGCAGGGCACGGGCCTTCTCTACAACCGAGAGTAGGATTGACAGTGATTAGGCCATATAGTCCACCTTGCTGGCTTAGTGAAGGTTGGCGGACTAACCTACATTGTCGTCATTCTATGTATAAACCAGCTGTTATATAAAATAGCAATCTCAACAAAATTAGCTCATAATAAAAGTATTCGACCAAATACCAACCCGTACTGCCGCAATCAGAGATATTTGACGTCTATTAAATCGCTTCTTTATACAGATTTTGTTATGTTTTACAAATAAAATCATTACTAATATTATGCAAGCCGGCATAATTGAAATTGCTTTGTTCGGACGGAATTTGCGCTTACCATCAGGTGCAGAGCAGTCAATATGCCGTGCAAGACTAAAAAAAAGTATAATTATATAAATAAATAAATAAATAAATAAATAACACCCAACAGTCACATACATAGTCCTGACCCCACACTAAGATCGAGTCTTGTGTCGTGGGTACCAGGAACTACGAGAGACTTTTCGGTCTCACAAACACCCAGACCCGGAAGAAATACTTGTGGGCCACACAAACATTTCTCTCGGTGCGGGGATCGAACCCGCGGCCTCTCGTTTCACAGGCGGTGTCTAACCAACTGCGCCACGGAGGCTGTCAAATATGAAATATATCAAGTCTCAGGGAGATAAAATTACCCTCTAAAATAATGCTTCCAATGATCACCTACCAGCCCTAATGATGAGTGAAAGCCAGATAACTGCAAACAGCTAGGTATTGTGCCGTAGTTGGTAATGCGCGCTTTGTGCAAATACTTGTCGAACGTCGCACACAGATCATTGAATAATGGTCCGGTTTAATTAAACTTCGCTGCAGAATACCGCCAGAGGGCGCTACTGGTACTTGCTAGAAAAATATGGCGGTTGACAGGTGGGAATAGAAGTTGGATTCAAGAAAAACACATATTTTTTTTATTTCTTAACAACGATTGAATTTAAAATGAGTTTGATTAAACATAATATATCCATCTCCGTCATCAGTGAAGTTAGGATTTTGTTATTTTGTATTAAATAAATTGATTATCTTGTGACATTCATGTCCTAATAAACAGCCGAAATTAATTTTTAAATACTTTTTAAAACATAATTTAGATTGTCAGATGCGAAATAAGCAGATATTTGTTTCGTTTCCACGTAGAATTTACATATACTTTTAATTTTTGGCGATTCTAAATATTAAATTACGCGTTTCAGCCTTCAGTGGAATTCCGTGTTTAAAATTATTATAATAAATTATTTTTGCGGCCATCATGTTTACCATTTTTACCATTAAGATGGCTTTATGGGCCATTGCTTTTAAAACGGTCTTGTAAACAGCTAAATGAATAATATACCCATATAAATATATTCTGCGAACATTCCTATCCATTTTAAACAACCTAAGCATGTTAATCTACGAAGAGTTAAAGTATATTTTCTTTGAAACATTGCCCTTCACTTTGATTAAGGTTTTCTAATATCATACTCGATATTTTATTTTAGTAAGGCACATGACACGCACGTAAATACGCTCAAAAATCGCAGCCGGCATGAAGCAATTTGTATAAATAATAAATACCTCTCTCTACATTCGGACTTCAATATCTTTCAACCCCGAACAAAAACTCATGCATTCATCCTCTTACAATACATACATACATACATACATAAACTCACGCCTTTTTCCCAGAAGGGGTAGGCAGAGATGCCAGGGCACCCACATTTCGCCTTGTATGTTCCGTCCCACAATGTGATAGGTGGCGAGCCTATCGCCATATCGGGTACAAATTCCTGACTCTGGGCTGATAATGAATTGAAAAATCCAATATCACTTTGCCCAACCCGGGATTCGAACCCGAGACCTCAGCTTTGTAAGCGTACCGTAGTACAACTACGCCACCGAGGCAGTCCCCTTACTATTATTTGTTTATAATCAATATCTTTCAACCCCGTAGGAATACCACCTCATTCATCTCCATTACTCCTATTATTATTGGAATATAAATATCCTTTCAGTGAGAACAATATAATTTAATATTCACAATCATTTAATTTCCATTTCATTACTTATTCTTAATTAATTAACAAAGTACATAATATGACGTAAGTAGACGCGCTAAGCAAAGTATATTTTCTTTTTAATTTTACTTAGTTAAAAACTTCGTTATCTGTAACCTACGCTTTAGCGCGGGTTAACCGACCTCGTTACTGGGGTTAGCTCTCTCATCTTATCTTAGTTTTAATTACAGACGTCAAATGAGTATTTTGTCACCACGGAGTTTAGTGGCTGCTCAATAGGGTTGGTTTTGTAGGGGTTTGACAGCCTCCGTGGAGTAGTTGGTTAGACGCCGGCTGTGAAACGACGGGCCGCGGGTTCGATCCCCTCACATAGACAAATTTTTGTGAGGCCCACAAGTATTTATCTCTTCTGATACCCGCGACACAAAAATTTATATACCTTCATGTGGGATCAGGACTATGTATGTGACTGTTGGATGTACTTATTTATCAATATATTTATTTATTTTAGGTTTGTAATTCAGGAATCCTTGTTTCAATTTTCATTAAATTCTTTGCAAAAATTAGGTGGAATAATTTCCGATATTTTATCAATTTATATTGAGTAAAATTACATATTAAAATGGCCACATTTACGTTAAAATCTAACAGAATTTTCACCCATCAAATATTTGCCTATTAATGTTTAGATTCAAATATCCAATGCTAATATAAAGTTAGTGTATGCAATTATTAAAATTTAACAAATAGAGCACAAATATTTGGCATAATTTGTTGACGTTCCATATTGCATAAATGTTGTTTCTGTGTACAAATTAATAAGCAAATAACCTCGTTTGTTTAGTCCCACAGGCCACTGTGAATCCAAAGGTTCGATATCTAGGTCAGGTAATTCATACTTTGTGGTAGCAAATCGATTAATTCTGATTTCAGAAACTGTTTATTAGGAATCGTGACCAAATGCATCTCATGAAATAGTTTTGAATGGACTTAAGAAAAATACAGACACTTCACAATTTTGAAGAATTATTCGTTGAAGATACTTGAACGTATAATTTTAGAATCTTAACGTTCTGCATTAATATAATTATAGAAAATTATATTAGAACGAGAATTTGCTCGCTTGTCGAAATTAAATCGTCGATAGGGATACGACAGCCAATAATTGTAACATTGACATGGTGGACTGAGCACTCTGCACCTGTGGATTGCAACACAAAACAGATATCCACAAATTATAATTAAGTTATATTTCCACTGGTGAGAAATAACCATTGCAAGCTGATTTTTTTTAAATGAGTGACGAGATATGCATACCGTTCGTCTGATGGTAAGCGATACGACCGCTCATTAACAGTAGCAAAACCAAACAAAACCTTGAATCACACAGCAATGCTTGGCATTCCACTGCGGTCGCCTGAGACATAAGATGTTATGTCTCAATATGTCCAGTAGTTACTCTAGCTACAATGTCCTTCAAACTAAAACACAACAGTGCATTAAAACTGCTGTTTGGCGGGAGAAATAGACATTGCGGTGGTACCCAGCCAGGCGGCATGTCACATATGAGATACTTACCACAAGTAAACTTTGCATCTCTGCAGATTCAAAGTGTTGTTTGGTTTTGCTACTGTTCATGAGCAGTCGTATCGCTTACCATCAGGTGAACGGCATGCTCGCCGCGCCATTTAATGCACAAAAAGTCGTCACGCCCGTAAAAAAAACATAATTGAAACCCATCTAATAAATTACTATAAAGTGGAAAGGATAAATCGGCGTGTTCGGCGTACAAATCCTACCTTTGACGCGATTAGCCCATTCAGATTCGCAGTTTTAATAGGATAGTAGGTGGATTATGTGGGTCGAGGCAGGGATAGGCCGCCTCTCATTTAGCTTATTGCGGTGAGCCGGAAAACTGGAATTTCTATCTCAACCCTCGCGTGAATGCTTTATGACCGCTGCGCGCACTTTATCTATGTATTTATGGTTTGTTTTTACTGTATGATGTACGATATCGTTGAAAATATCTACACTACTAAATCGGAATAAAGCATGTGTGAATTTGGAAAACGTGTAGAATAAATAGAGAGCGAAAATCACACAGCGGCGTAACTTTTATTCAATAATAGGTAAGTCGATTTATGATTTTACTGGTCACGTTTATGCATTTTCGAACTTTCCTGTACAGTGTAAAACGCCAAAAGAACAAAAGGTCTGATAAGAATTCATTACCACCACGTTAAACATTAAATACCTGCAAAATCGTTGAAGCGTTCTGGATTTAAACAATACAACACTATTACCCAATTACCAGCATCTAATTAGTTTTACAGAAATGTGGATGAATAATTTATAAAATAATGACTTTTAAATTCTCTGTCACGAGTAGAAACATCGCAAGGTAACCGTAGTGTGCCGTGACAACTCAATGAGCATTGGTGAATGATATTAGCCTAGATATCTGTGTGCAGCGACCACTAAACATTCATTAATACTTGCACTGAATGTACCTTGACAATATTGCAAGTTACGTCACATGTGGTCATGATTAGCACATTATTTTTTTATGAAGCAGTCTTTCATGGTATTAAAAGAAACGACACCGGTAAAAACTCCCGTTTTTTGAATTCTGTTAAAACGAGCATAGTAATGCCAGAAGAAGAAGGCCAATATTAGTTTTATTAATTAATAAAAAAGAATAACATAATTATCTTAGGTCCTAACCTGGTCAAGTTTTGTTTTTAATCGATATCGGCAAAGTAAATGCCATAAACTTGAACATAAGTTTAATACCGTCTAGATAGATTGGAAACGAGCGACAAACATCAGTTTCGCAATTCGACAAGAGAGTTATGCCAATTTGTTAAAATGACGCAATAACATAAAAATGTAAGTTGTTGCCTTTTGCTCCTGCAATCCTCTAGTAACACCAGTAACAAATAGGAAAATTCCTATCCCGGAATAATGAAAGATTCCCACGGAACAAGGTTTATTGCTGAACTAAGCACAGGTATAATAATAATTAGTGAGATAACACAGTCTCGTCATTGTCTTTTGTTTTAGAATTTCTATCAGAAAATATTTAACATCATCAATAAGATCAAATGCACTTTCCAGTTTTTCCATAGTAACAAAACGGATTGTATCAATATTAAGATGCGTAATGGCAAATTTTCGGCAGCACCTCTACTCACCTCTGCTGCGAAAATGCGAATGTTTATGTATGTATCAGATTCGGTAATAAAATGCATAAACAATTTCATTTATAACACTAAAAAGTTATATTTTATCCCAAATTGATAAAATATATGGCATACTACTGTAAATTACATCAGCAAATTCCATACTACTTAATCATAACAGTAATGTGAATCGTTTCACCTCTACCTCTGTTTATCTAGAGAACGCAGCTGTCAATCAATTTCACATTTAGCATAGTATGCTTTATGCTTAGCATACGAATATTTAGTACTTTTGATTGTAGGGGAGGCTCGTGCCATGCACTGGGACGTACATATGTGAGAGGCCGCCAGGATAGGTATGTGAATGTCTATTTATTCCGCCCATCAGGCGAATGGCATGCTCGTCTCGCTATTCCTTGCTATAAAAAATAAATACAATACAGTATACGAAAACCTAAAAAAAATAAACTAATTTCATACTCATAACGTGTCATCAAAGTTGACCCAAACATTAGTTTATTCTACCAATTATATAGCAAAATTGGTCACTTACGTTTTTAAGTGTAACACATACTATACATAACTGTATAAGTATACATTGCAAGACCGTATTACTAACAGGGGCGGGGCCCGGCAACCGAGATGAAATGCCTCAGTACCGTTGCACGACCTTGATCCATCGAGTCTTCACGTACTTAGCTTAAGCCATTGACTGCTTTAAAATGTGTGTGATGTTGTACTTGATCTGACTGCGAATATGTCCAGTTGTTTTAATACAAAAGACAGTATAATTACGGTATACTGTTGAAACTTTTCGGCTGTTTATAATTTTAGTTGTAGCTTGGTATTTATGTTCATTTGAATTAAAAACATCGATGGAATGCTTTTATGTTCATTTATCTATCAAACATGGCCGCAAATATGGAATTCGAACTGTTTTTCTTATTTACTTTATATATAAAATTATACATTTTTTTAAATTATACAATCATTAATATTCAACACCTTTCTAATTTTAATAATATCTCAAAAGCTTGTTAAAAGCACGACTAAAATTAATACAATTTTAATAAATATTACATTCCATCAACAAATGCAAAAACATTAAATATATATTTCAAAAATATAATTATCTTTATGCGAAACAAATGATTGACGACTACAGATAAAAATATGTACTTTGAAGTGCACATCTCTGAAACATGCAAACGTGTGACGTTTGAAACACTGTCTCCACATTTTGACTCCAACAGAAACTGGCATCGGTGCCAATAATAGTTGCAAAATTGACATTTGGGCTGATTTTGGTCTAATATTGGAGCCAAAGTACCTAACTGGAATAAGAAAAATACGCAAGCGGTGCAGACGTGGGGTCACATCTCGATGAAGATTCAACAACGAATGATATTGTTTTAAAGTTTGCATTCCAGGCAATTGCTTCATATCTACGGCGCATTGATGACAAAGCCTTCGTTGAGTTGATTAAAATAATAGTTTAGTATTTATTCTGGTGCAAAATATATGCTGGAATCTGTTTAATATAATGTAGACAAATAATAAATGGCGACGGACATTAGGGAATAATCTTTTTGTTTTAAATATACGAATTCTTAATGAATACTTGATTTTATAGTTAAGTTCAAAATAACCGGAGTTAGAGGTTGGCATTGTCAGCAGAAAGCCGAAATATATAATTCATAATACAAGTTTTAATAAATTACTTTACCAGAAATAGAATCTCAAATTCACAATTGTATTATCCCATTACTCCATGAATAAAATAGTGCTCTAAAATTTCAGCAATTTACAATTCAAAAATAACTTTTGTTTCGAACTAAACGGACTGAACGAAAATACAGTGAGTAACGCAAAAGCCTTTTGTAGAACAGAACACATAGTATCACAAAGCGCGCTGGTGCTATATCGGGAGCCATTGTTCGCGTAAAAAAATAATATTTGATCGTTCAGTTGCTTAAAATCGCGAGCCGGATAGATAGAAGTGCACGTCAAATATTTTTTCACTGCGTGTATAAAAGGCTTCCTTTTTCGAGGTCCTGTACCGAAGTATTTTATATGTGGAATATTACATCAGGTCATAAGTTATTGTTGTAATGTTACTGTGATTTTTATCATTTTGTAACATAAAATCATGATGAGGTGTTTGTAATGTGAAATGCCTGGTGGCCTATTGGTAAACGAACCAGACGTGGCTGCCAATATATTCACAGTGGTCGGGGGTTCAAGTCCTAGTACACACCTTTGTCTTTTCGGAGTCATGTATGTATTAACAACCGATCACCACGCACTATAACGGTGAAGGAAAAATTTCTTGAGGAAACCTGCATACCTTAGCGATTTGTAATAATTTCTATGGTATATAATGTCCGCCAACCCGCACTAGGCCAGCGCGGTGGACTATATGGCCCAACCACTCTTATTCGTACTTTCGATAGTAGAGGAAGCCATGCCCTGCAGTGGGAAGTATATGGTCTGATACAGTAAAGTACAGTTTCATTTGAACCTTTGGTACACCTGATAAATGTTAAATACAATACCGACTTTTTACAGAGGAAAGAGGAAGAGACAGTGAAGGATTGTGAAAGATTACCAAACCTCTCGGAAACAAATTATACATATTCCGACTACATCAAGATCGCTGATACATCCGCTCCCGCACCCGAGTATCGGATTCGGCCAAATTACCATTAATAAGAATTACTTTATTTTTGTAATATTTTTTACGAAATAATTAAATTATTTTTCGGGCCTTCAGCCACATAGAACTAATGTGTGATTGTTGGGTATACTTTTTATTTATTTACTTTAGAACAATTATTTTGATTTTCGTCTGTCGACTTCTCTGCAGAACAACTGTGGGAAGGGACCAGCGTGAAATATTAAGTCATAAATCCACCCGATTTTACACTAATATAATACATACAACATTCTACCCAAACCACAATCGTACAACATCACTTACATACACGTTTCTACAGAAACCATTGCATGTTAACACCAAAATTATTCAACTGTTCCCTCATTTATTACCATAAAACGCATTTAGCTCGCAGCTTCGCGTCTCAGTCTCGAAGCAGCGAACAATTCTGTGCGCATTCAAAATATGCATAAAGACAGCTCTACATTCAGCGGAATCTATTCCGAGAAGTAAACAATCACCATTGAAGACAATTTAATATTAAACGATCCATGCACATGACAGATGTTTGCAAAGTTCCTACGAGGCGTTCAAAATAGCGTGTTACATTTTACTGTGGTATTTCAATACTCGTTTTTGATAAGTTGTTTTTCATGAATTTACGTAATGTTTAACAGTTTTGATTATACACCTACATAATTACAAAAATTAAATAACAATATATGCCTTTTAGACGTAGGTATATAATTAAGCCAACCATTTCTTGTCGCACATTTTCAAAATTCATTAATATTTATTTTATGTATTGGCAACCCAGACATTGTGCGACACGCAAACAGATTTGTAAGATATCTTGAGTACTAAAATGTGCCATCCTTGAGGTCATCCTACTGCAACTGTGAAGGCTCGGCAGGCAAACGGGACAAATATTGGATTGAACAGGATTAAAGGCACATATTGAATATACCATTCATCGAATTTCCAAAGAGTGACAGTGCAAGTGGTACAAGTGTTGTTGGAAAACAAGAGAAAACATTCAAAGACCAAGGCGATTATTAATCAAATAGTGCTTGTGTATTCTTTGATGAAGTTTTAAACAATATTTCATTGAATATTTTGCGCGTAGTTTGTTTCACCATCGCTATTTTTACGCACGCTTACGTCACCCGATCGATTGAGATTTAATTCTTCGAACTTATTTTATCGCAAGCTATTGAATTCGAGATTATTTTTCCGTCTGGATCAGTGTTGCTACTGTACAGAATTAAAATTGTACGCTTTCTACCATTCACGAAGACTTTGGTTACTACTATATTTAAGAACATTATTTTGCACGTCCTTATAAAGAAAAAGTACCCTAAATTATATAAATAATAACAAAAAAATGCTACCGAAGCAAGACTTACTAGAAGTAAAAGGTGATAAACAAAAGCAGGAAGAGCAAAACTCATTGAAAGTTTTAGACAAGGTTTCACATCCTTTGATGGAAGAAAGCAAAGATATTAAGTATGACTTAGGTCATCCTGCATATAAGGATAAGATTTATGAACTTTGCGAACAATATAAGCCTAGCGAGAATAAAAAAGAAAGTGACGTTGAATTAAAAATAATACTTGTAGATGAAAAACCTATATTCCAAAAACCTAGAGGACCTCTGTGCAGATTAGACCAAGATATTGTAAATAATCAAATCAAGGAATGGTTGATTAAAGGTATTATCACGCCTAGTACATCGGATCACGGTCGACCCGTATATGTGACATACAAAGGAAATGAATTTCATCGATTATATATTAACTATGATCAGCTAAACAAGAAAATTATTAGGGAACCATTCCCATTACCTTTAGTAGAAGACCAGCTTAATAAACTGAAGGAAGCTGAAATATTCACATCCTTGCATTTAAAAAATGGCTACATGAATATAAACGTTCACAAGGACAGTCGAAAGTACACATCTTTCGTCACAGCTGAAGGCCAATATGAATTTCTAAAAATGCCGTCTGGAATATGCACGGCACCATGTGTACTCCAAAGATTTATCAACGATATATTTGCTGACCTTATAAAGAATGGTATTCTTGTTAACCATTTAGATGATTTTGTAATTGCATCCAAAAACGAAGACGAAGGATTAAAGAAATTAAAACAAGTACTTAACAGGGCAGAAGAATATGGCCTGCAATTTAATTGGGAGCATTGCCATTTTTTGAAACGAGAAATAGAATTTATGGGTTACAAAATTTGTCACAATGAACTACGCCCATTACAAAATAAGAATAATATTCTTTATAAGAAAAAGTCTGTACATAATTGGACAGGCTTATGTATTTCTTAGATAAAAAGTAAAACGGAGAAAGCATGTTACCAAAACTATATTATGTAGATGTCTATATGTATATAGTATATAAGTATATACTCTATTCTGCGTGAAAACTGCAATAGATTTATTGTTTTACCTAAAAATATGCAATATGAGATTTTAATAACCGTTTTTGTTACGAGAGGTTGCTTTAATATACAAAGGACCCTTCCTATATATAATAGGTTATGTCAGAACATCAATACGACAACGTATTCTATCAACTTACCACGTGACATTGAGTGACAACAGTAATTGAGTCACATACAAAGGGCCCGGCACTAAATATCAAACGAAGACAAGGGTAATATTGGCAGACAGACGGCTTGGTTTTAGTCTATGAGTCTTTGAGCCAGCCGAGACTTAAGCCTCATGCGTGTTCGCCGCCTTTGAGGCGCTCGATTGGGATTATAAAAGCAATACAGTAAGACACTATAAACCTTATTCAAATATTGGACAGTTTTAAAATCTATTTTAGCTACCGAATGTTTTAGGCGTAAAATAGTTACATTATTATACTTTAACTACCGGGAACTTGAGTCTTGAGTCCATCCAATAGCTAATTATTTTTACATTTACTGTACTGTATGTACTTTATCAGCCCATATACGTCCCACTGCAGTGCACGGGCCTACTCTACAATTTAGAGTACGATTGAGAGTGGTTAGGCCATATAGTCCACCGCGCTGGCCTAGTGCGGGTTGGCGATCTTTTAGATAGAAATTCATACAAACCGCAATTGTATGCAGATTTCCTCACGAGATTTTTCCTTCACCGTTTCAGTGCGTGGTGATTTACTACCAATACACATATGACATGATTTTCACCTTTATTTATAAAGTAAGTTAAAATAAATGGTTAAATAGTGTGTGTGATTTCTATAATTTTAATCATAACAAAATTCAGACTCACAAATAAATGTTATTTAAATTAGAAATTCTGTTTGCGTAAAGTAAATAAGTAAATAAGTTTTCATTGTATTTATTTAATTAAAAAAATAATGTTCTATTATTGTTTCATTTAAATACAAGCTTAATATCAAATAGTGAGGCACAATATCGATGATTTCATGAACTAAATTCAAACAAACACAACCTCCACTGAAACAAGATTTTTAGAGCATTCGTGTCCAAATTAACTGAAAAGCAAACCGCAATAGTTGATTCTGACACAAATGCCTAGCTTTCCGCTTTAACTGTTACTCAATTAATTTCAGATTCTGTATTTACCTAGAGCAGTGGTTCCCAAACTTTCTCGCCCCACAGCGCACTATATTTATTAGTTATTTTATATTGTATTTTGTCCCGGCAAAAGACTCGCCTCTTATTACGTCGTGGGACTCACAAGGCGAAACGTGGGTGTTCTGCTAGCACTTCTGCCTATCCTTTCTGGGAAATGGCGTGAGTTTATGGGTATATGTAAGTATTGTCGCAGCGTCCTAACCTATCTAGCTGATCGGTACAATGATACTATTTAGGTAGAGAGGCACAAAAAAATATATTGAGAGAGAGGGGGGGAGGAATTGCGTTACGGTGCCTTCCTTCGCTTTTTAAGCCGGATTAGGGTGCTCAGCGCACTCTTTGAGAACCCCTGGACTAGAGAATTGAATTAAATACATGGTATGAGTGGTAAACTGAAGCAATTTTATTCCTTACTAGCGGTCGGACCCGGCTTCGCCCGGGTGCAGATAGCTTTTGAGTCCAGTATTGATTTGGCAACAACATATTATTTCGCGTACTAACTATATTTTTCCCGCGCGCCGTCGACTATATTTCCCGTCCCGTTATATTTATTATCATTTATTGTTAAATTTCTTTATATACAATATTTTGTAATTGTGATATTGATTCGTTGGTGGGAGGCGCCCGACGTGACGGCCGAATGGTAGCATGCGCGTGAGCCGCGCGCGGTACTGGACACTTGGACTTTATTTTTCTAAAATAAATGTAGCCTAAGTTACTCCTTATTATATCAGCTACCTGACAAAAAAAGTCCCGTCAAAATCGGTCCAGTAATTTCAGAGATTAGCCGGAACAAACAGACAGACAGACAGAAAGACAGACAGACAGACAGAAAGACAGACAGACAGACAGACAAAAAATTTTTAAAGATCATTTTCGGCACTGGTATCGTGTATATAACGATATGTAGTTGGACATTTTTTTTTATTTTCACTTTTAAAACAGACACTTCAATTTTATTTATATGTATAGATTCTACCCATTTCGGTGGAATTGTTATTTAGTTTACGAATGACCACTTTCCATCCCTTTTGTCTACATTTACTTGACTTAATTTAATTCTGTGTTTGTATTATTTAAATTACTACATTAATTTTACTGGTTGTAGGTCTCTCATATGTGAGAGGCCGCCTGGTTATGTATCACTGTAATGTCTATTTCTCTCGCCAAACAGCAGTGAAAATGCACTGTTGTATTTCGGTTTAAAGGATATTGTAGCCGGAGTAATGGACATATTGAGGGTTAACATCTTATATCTCAGGATGGCAAGCGCAGTGTAATGCCAAGCATTGCTTGGAATTCATAATGTTGTTTGCTTTAGCTACTGTTCATGAGCAGTCGTATCGCTTACCATCAGGCGAACGGCATGCTCGTCTCGCCAATCATAGCAATAAAAAATAATGTTCGTATTTAAACATTTATGATATAACTTGGTTTTAAGTACTGTGTGAATATTAATTTATAAATTATTTTATGAAAAATGATATTATTCAATAATTGTATATTTAACGACTTGAATGTTCAAAGAATTGCATTTGTATGTATGTATGTATCAGCCCATATACGTCCCACTGCAGGGCACGGGCCTACTCTACAATCGAAAGTACGATTGAGAGTGGTTAGGCCATATAGTCCACCACGCTGGCCTAGTAAAAGAATAATAAAGTAAAGAATTGCATTTATTGAATATAAATTCGAATAAAATAAAAATCTCCTAATTCATTTCATATGTCAATGTATGTCATCATATTAGTCTGTTTTATATCCAAATACTCAATACTCAATATCTTTATTGCACACCACATGTTATAAAGGTGTTAACATAAGGTACTATGTGGACCCTTTTGGGCACGGCAACAATTTAGGAAAGAGGAGGAAGCCATATTATTAATTTTATGTATTTATATAATAAATTTAGAATATCGAATCGTTATAATTTATAATAAGCGTACTGTAAGGTTTATATTGAAATATATGTCAAAAAACGAAAAAATAATAAGTGACATTGGCAATATGGCGTGGAATTTTTGATATAAGGCTAATGGTTTGAATGAGGGATTACTAAACATATACTGCCAGATTGAGCGAGTATTAGATCGGGAGAGTATATATAATGTACGGTATGTTTCGCAGAGCGGAACTGGAAATAATTTGTAAAAGAGAATAAGACCATGTTGACTGTATTGGAATAATAAATTGTAAAAAGTACAAGAAGACTTTTAGTGGAGCAATTCCTCCAAGTGAACCCCAATAGTACGTATTTGTATTTAATATGAACTTATACATATAATATAATCATTATTCCTTTTACTATAAATCCCTTGAGAAAACGCAGCGTTGGCCGCTTATCATCAGCCAAATCGCAGTCATCTGTCTCATCTGGCAATTTAAAAAAAATACTCTGTCTTACCAGAGTTAAATAATATTTTCAAATACGTTCATAAACTTTTAAATCGAGGCAAGTAATTGATTGCAAGACCTAATGCCCAGCCTTTGAAAACTGCCTTTATACCAACGAAGCCATAAAAGATGTGGGTAAATTATTTATTCTCAGAAAAGCTATTTGCGATAAATATCTAGGGTACACGTCTAATGCAAAAAATGCCAGCACAAAATTGCAAGTGAAGGCAAGATGAATCGTGGCCTAAAAAGAACTCGTACTGAGAAATGAACGACATTAAAATGTGCGCAAACAATCTCATATCGATCAATGTAAAATTATTTTATTTCTGAATAGGTGATGCCAGCGACTTTATAAAAAAAAGAATTAATACTAGTTCTAATCCCAGGGCACACCTCTGACTTTAAGGAGTCATGTGTATATTAATAATCAATCACCACGCACTATTAAGGTTTAGGAAAACATCGTGATACTATAGCGACCTGTATACTATAACGATTTGTAAAAATCTGTTAGATATGTAATGAAAGCCAACCTGCACTAGGCCAGGGTGGTGGACTATATAGCCTAACTACTCTCAAACGAACTCTCGATAGTCGATTGTAAGGGAAGCTTGTATGAATGGGACGTATGGGGCCGATACAGAAATAATAAGACAAATCACTATCTATAAATTAGATGAATGAAGATGGCAGTATCCACAGTCCCTGGACGATCTCGACGTCTACATTAGGCAATAACCACAGAGTTATATGTACAGTTAGTCAAACACGCGTCGGTCACTCGGTTTGCCTTTCCGGTTAGGCCCATAACGGTAATTGCTCAGGCAGCGTGCGATGCGGGACTAGTGACAGATATTCAGCAGAACTAGTAGTGATTATTATGGGCTTATAATCTATGTATTTAATCATATATACAAAACTTTATCAGCTCATATACGTTCCACTGCAGAGCACGGGCTTCCTCTACAATCGAGAGTACGATGGATAGTGGTACAGTCAGGCTGGCCTATGCGCGTTGCCAATTTTAATTAAATTTTATTCATATAAATCTGGTGAGCAAACAGTGAATGAAGAAGAAAGGGAAGTTGTACATTATAAATGAGTTAATGGGCATATCCACAACTTACCACGTGCTTCACAAAGTATAAATTAAGCGAAAGAACTAAAATATGAGCAAAAATATGTAACTAGGTAATCCGTACATATAACTTGGCTCTATACCTACTTTATAAAATGCAATCACAGCGTTTCGGTTCTATTTATCACCCCACTCCATTTTAATATCTTTTTTTAATTGTGGAACATTTTTTTATTTAAAATTAAATTAATTGCTTACTTGACCAATAAATACATTTCATTTCATTTAAACTTTATTTAAATTAACGTATAAAAATGACAGATTCCAAATTCAAAAGTAATATTTTGTTTACTTTTAATTGTAACATGGCCAGACTAAGTATAATCTATATAAATAATTTGTAAATGTAACATGACGTCATCGTAGTTCGACTTGCGTGGCGCGTGTTAGTTTAGTAAGTCTATTAGTCACGTCGAAGGACGATCGTATTAAACCAACATGTGACTGATTGAGGTCGACTAGTGAACATTAACCGTTTCCTTTGATGTCAAGAATCTCGCATTATCAAAATTATAATAGATAGGTAACTTGATAGCGGGTGAAAAACATATTACTAAATATTCAAATGACTGTTTCTAGGCAAAAACAAATAAATTTTTTGTTTTATTTATTTTTCAAATCTGCACTACACACTAATAATTAAATATAGTACATATAACCAACATTTGCACACATCTCGATGCCATAAAACACAGCGTTTGAATAACTGATTGGTACCACATAAAGAGCCAATATTCGTTATTATTACATTAACCAGGCTTTTCGACCATGAGTAGTTATAGTAGTAGTAGTAGAGAGTTCCTGAATTATACTAGGATCAACACGGACTGTGAAGCTGGTTAATTTCATAACATTATCCTACTACGCGTTTCTAGAATCACTTGACTCAAAAAAAGTATTCCTTACTTTTGAAATACAAGAACGAAGAACATTGAGCTTCCGCTAAACTAACTACACATTGTTAAGTCCGTACAAACATTTGCAGCGATGCGCAAACATTTGCGCGATCTACAAGTATTTGTACGGAATCTGTGGAGACACCTGTATGTGTGTTACTGTTACACTTGGGTTTTGAGTTTGGTCATTGGTGGCCATATTTGCGCAAACGTTCGATGTGATACGGTTTCATTGGTGATTTCTAAGTACTGGATTTAGTAGAACGTAAAATACGCGATCAATTTCGGAATGATGTCGGTGAAGACCAAGTATGATCAAATCCGATAACTGGACAATTTTTTGGAGCGGAACGTAGGTAGTAAATGGCTAAAAAATGCAAGGCTTATAATCATCAATGGACGATTACTTATCTGGGGGTAAAAGGGTCATAGGTGACATAATTTTAATATATAATTATTACCTTATCTAAATTTGTCCATATTATCAACTACCAATTAATTATACCTACATCTATAATGTCTAAAAGAAGACGGAAAATAAAAGAAGAATGTAAAATTAGAAATTCGCCAAGATAACAACGAAGACACGAAACGAATACTTTATTGTCACATTTTCCCTATAAAATCCATACTACACTCCTTAAACATCATTTTAACCAAAAAAAATTACGATAATAATTAGGTACTTTTAATCAGAATAAAACCACCACCTGCCCATACTGTTATAAAGGTACACACATCGCCGTCGGCAAAGAAATCCGGTCGGGCTCATTGAATGCTGGGCGGTGGGCCGCATACCGGTCGATGAGACCTCGCTCTGTCCTAATACGGATACCGCCACGAGAAAGATAAAAGTGATATTGTACGCATGCTTCGACCAATTGCAATCTAATCAAATTAGACTATTTTATGAGTAATATTTTAGAATCATACGGCAATTAAAAATGAAACAATGTCAACAGTATTCAAGAATTTCTTCAATTTTGTAAACATAAATCTAGAAAAAAGTCTAAATTGTAACTTCTTAAATAAAATTTTGTATAAAAGGCGAAAAGGAGGACCAAAATGAAATTTAAGAATTTAAAAAAGAAAAAAGTATTTAGGAAGTCTTTATAAATTTGTTTCTTTTATTTCGCCAGTAGGTGCATGAACATCTATCATCAGACATCGAAATATGATCAAAACCCTATTAATATCAATACGAAAGCAACGTTGTATCAATAAACCTACATACTCCTAGAACCATTGTATGTACAGGGAGGTTACTCTATACTCCGACACGAAGTTCGAATGTTCGAACGATCGATGTCCACGTATAAGATAAAAAAATCTGCTTCTAAACATAAATAATATTCTCTGTGATTTACCATTCACTTAGTAGTCCAAGGTTACATTCCTAAATAGTGTATTATCTGTGATTACGACGTACGATAGAGAATTTTGTAAAGTATTAAGGCTTATTTTCACAGCTTTGCTACAACGTTCGAATATTCGTCGTCGTTTCGTAGGATAGAGTAACCCCTCAGGTAGGGAACAGCTACAAGGTAATTACTTACTACACGACATGTTGCTCTCAGGGGTCGTGTACAAGAACATTGCAGATAATCTAACCACCTTTGACGATTACCCGAACTGTAATTCACTTGGTGAAGCATTTATAACTGTATTTATTAATCTTATTTATTATCAAGCTAAATAGCTTACTTGTTTGAACGCGCTAACCTCTGGAACTCTGGTTAGGTAATATAATTTACGAATATACACTGAGCATCAATGAAAACAGTTGCGAAAATGGGAAATAAATTTTCTCAAGATTTTTTTTGATGTGGAGTAAAATAAAAAAAAACAGCACCAGGGCGCACCTGGCTAGCAATATGATAAAATCAGTGAATAAATAAATTTAAAAATATTGTAGTAACTTTTAACACACTTTTAGTTAGACGGCTGAGAAACGAGAGGTCGCGGGTTCGATCCCCGCTCCAGTCTGGGTGTGTGTCTCTCGTACTCGATATCCACGACAAGATTCGATCTTAGTGTGGGGTCAGGACTATGTATGTGACAATCGGGTGTACACAAGCCACGTGCAACTACGAAAACAGGGGCACAAACAAAGCCATTGATACAAATGAAAATCCCGACCGCATTTTAATATTCCAATAGGACAGCTGAAAACCCCAGAAAATATGGGCGCTGCACCTTATCCCGGCCAATCTGACTCTAACTGTATTACACGGCTTTCGATATTTTTTCCCGGATTTATGACCAAAGCCGGGGGATTTACAGCTTTGACCGAAATGCTTACCCACAGCATTTTGTTAGCTTTTTATTGGCAATTTGTTACCTTGTGTATCTTTTTGGGATTCACGATTCCAACAAATTGAACTCTTACCGTTGTCTTTGATTTATTTATTATTAACTGTGTTAAATGCTGCTGTATTATTTATTATGCTCGTTCATTTGGATTCAATGGATGTTGGCCATTGCCAAAAATTTCAGATACATTTCAGATTCATCAGATTATTTTTTAAATTCGTCTTCGGTGTCACGGTCTAATGTGATATAAACCGTGAGGTCCTGGTAGGTCGCGGGTTCGTTTCTCACGTAAGGCAATTATGCAGATGTTTTTTGGTTTGAAATTATTCAAATGATTGGCCTGGGATAACATTTTTTGACCGGTATACAATTGAGCACGCCCTTCATCTCATCTTGGGACGGAAATAAATTCCATAGCATATCAATGGCAGTCTCAGACCTGCCCCTTATAAGCTTATTTTAATAACGCTTAATTTTTTTTTCATACTGTACATTCTGAATATTTTTAATTGATATAAGTCCAGCCGTAGAATTGATAAAAGGGTAAGGAGAATGCATGGGGTTTGAAATTAAATCTGACAACATATAACCTTTAGACATAATAAAAACATACCCAAATTCAAACAACAAAAAACAAGGAAAAATGTAAAAAAATACTAGTCACTTTTAAACAAGATCTAAAAATATATTTATAAAATTGAAAGGATAATTTTAATTTCCTTTAATATCTAAAACGTCCTGTGTCAATAAAGTATGGAAAAACTGCATATTCATGAGGTTACGTTGCACCGAGAATTAGCGGATATTGTAGCCACTAAACAAAAAATACTGCGAAGGCCAACCGGTCGTGTACAAAACTCCTTAATGATTCAAAGATCTTGCGACGTAATGCAGACAATTTAATTTTAGCTCTTTATATTTTCGTGCGATTGGAGAGATATGGATGCACAAATAAATTAAGGAAACTATTTACCGCAAAATAATCATCAGTCTGTATCAGCCTATATACGTCCCACTGCAGGGAACAGCCCGCCTCTACAAACGAAAGTACGATTGATAGGAGTCAGGCCATATAGTCAACCACGCTGGCCTAGTACGGGTTACCAGACTTTACATAAAATAGAAATTCTTACAAAACCCTATGGTATGCAGGTTTCCTCACGATGTTTACTTCACCGGTATAATTATCATCATAACATCATCATAATGATAATAGCCAGAGTAACTACTAGAAACAATTAAACTTAACAAATTATGTATCAGGATGGCGAGCGCAGTGGAATGCCAAGCACTACTTTGTAATTCATTGTGTTGCTTAGCTTTGCAACCGTCCATGAGCGGTCGTATCGCTTGCCATCGGCCGAATGGCATGCTCGTCTCGGCATAACTTGCAATAAAATGTATAATTATCTATAATTGTAGGAAGTCTACTGTCAAGTCTCTCCCATATTCACAGAGGCCTATTCGAAGTCTACATCCAGGGACTCCTCACACCCTTTGTTACACTGTCCATCCACAATATGGACACTCCGAAAACTTTCGACCTCATCCCTCATCAACTCTTGATAGCCTTCGTGGCGCAGTCGGTTAGACACCGCCTGTATACCGCGAGGCCACGGGTTCGATCCCTGCACCGAAAGAAATGTTTGTGCGGCCCACAAATATTTACCCACATAATATTATGGGGTCAGGACTATGTATGTGACTGTTGGGTATTATTTATTTATTTAACTCTTCAATCTTTGTACCCTGCCTACTGACACTTCTACTTGCTAATCCACTGGCCTATCCTACAGACCAAATAATGTCAATTAATTGAAAAAGAACTAAATAAACTGCTAGAAAAAGAATATTTAAAAACAATTTCCTTTTAGAAACTCCAGTTTCAAATTATTAATTATTCTACAAAGAATAAGCGTACTGTCTGTCCGAAGAGCAGCCAACAAAAAACTAATAAAATGTCTTTGTCTTGTTAGTACGATAACAAGCCCTTATTTTTTTATTGCCGTCACTATCTCGTTTTAAGACCTAAAATATTACTAGATAACAAATCAACTTCTGAAAGGAATTTGATTTTTTTAAGAACAGAAAGAAAAATATTGTTACTTTTTATCTGGGAATATTTAAGTTTTTAAAACAAAATGATAAACACCTACGAAATTGCGGTTTTATTAATGCCAATGTTTTTTTTATATACCCAAACTGAGATAATATTATTTTAAAAATACTCGACAGGAAATCGACACTATTGAAAACATAAACTCACATACCCAGAATACATAAACTCACGCCTTTTTTTCCAGAAGGCAGAGGTAGAAGACACCCACATTTTGCTTTGTAAGTTCCGTCCCACGATGTGATAGGAGGCGAGCCTATCGCCATATCGGACACAATTTCCTGACTCCATAATTACTTGAAAATCCACTATCACTTTGCCTGACTCGAGATTCGAACCCGAAACCTCAGCTTTGTAACCTTACGGTAGTGTAACTACGCAACCGAGGCAGTCTAAAAAAATGTAAGATATAAAAAAAAACACATATGGTATTAATGTGTTTTTTTTTTTGTCTGATTTTGTTCTTTGCTATACAATAAAGAGTATTGTATTTTCATTTTTGGTTTTAATTTTTACGTAAGTAATTAATCAAATTGTTTATTATCGATAATTATTTACGTTCATACAAATTAAATTGATGAGTAATTACCACCAAAACATAATTAAATGAAGGGAGAACAATTAATTTAATTTTGAATAATTCGTACCTACCTATTAGCGTGGGAATTAACAACGCACACGCCGAGGGTTTATTTTAATTGTTTACTAAATGTTTTTCAGTCAGAAACAATTGTAATTTTGTAAGTTTAAATTATTTTCAGATAATTATAGACCCGAGCACGTCGGCGTCGTCGTCGTAGGTGTGTCGATAATTATAAATTTATGTTTAAAATATTTTATTTATAGGTTTAATTTAATATCATATAATTATAGCTTTGTGTAGTTATCTCTTGCCACCGAGCTATAATATTGTAGACCGGAATTTACTTACCATCCGGTCCATTCACTTCATGGCCGTTGTAAAATTATGTTCAAGACATCAAGCCTTTTTTACTTTCAGAAGCTCATTATTCATACTTCTTTTTATTTTGAGCATTATGCAAAATTACTTATTGGACATCATTCCCGTCGCGATATCTATAAAATTATGATAATGTGTGTTAATACTTCATTTATGTTTTTCTTTAATAATGGATATGGCTTCGACGATTCTTGTTGGCCTTCAAAACGTCATTCATCCACGTAGGCTTAAACTCCATCTTTGGCGATCAATATTTAGCAGCATTATAAATAAAACAATGTCATCGTTTTTATTAATTTTTCTGTACCAGTCGGTAATCGCCCACTTCCATGAGATTATTACTCGTATATAGCCATAAATTCGTTAGATAAGGATTGTTTTAAATGTACTTTAATTAAATAATAAATGACGATATATTGAATATATATTAAAAAAAAATACAAATTCACGCAATAACGATTACGCAACAATATTTAAAGATAATTACATAGAATTTGCTGGTTCATCTCGTTAAACATCAGCAATAATTACTGGTTGTCCAATTTGCGCAACCTCATAAATTACACAATAATGAAGTCAACTGTTAGAGTAATTGTTCATCTGTACAATACGTAGTTATTTTCTATCTAATTCATTTATTAGCGGAACAATTTCAGTAAATCTCCTAAAAATCTGGCTGAGTCTCAATATTTAATAATTGCCGAACTTGTGAGTATTAAACCCTAATTGACAACTAACTATTGACACAGAAAATGACAAACATACATATGCCACGCCTATATTCCCGAAGAGGTAGGCTTTTGTATTGCTATGAATGACGAGATGAGCATGCCATTCGCCTGATGATAAGCGATATGACTGCTCATGAACAGTAGCAAAACCAAACAGCACCATGAATGAAAAGCAACTTGGCAGTCCACTGCGCTCGCCATCTTAAGACATAAGATGTTAAATCTTAATATGTCCAGTAGTTACTCTGGCTACAATGTCTTTCAAACTAGAATACAACAGTGCATTAACACTGCTGTTTGGCTGGAGAAATAGAAACTGTGGTGGTATCTACTCAGGTGACATCTCACATATGAAACCTACCAAAAGTACACGTATACACATTCAGTTCACTCTCCACACAATGTACATTTTAATGAGAATATCTGTATTGATTATAAAGTCAAATCAGTAACACTTAGTGCGACTCGCAAACGGATCCACGGTGCTAATACCATCGATACGATAATTCGTTTGACAGCTTTTAACTCTGAAATTAATTAGCAAATATCGAATATACGTGCCCTATTTAATTAGGTCACGATGGGATGGTCAGTACAGGATAAACGAATCAAAACCGTATATTTCAAATGTGTTTCAGAAATGCTAGTTTATAGAAGTGGTCTTATTCGTAAACAGGAGGGTTAGTCTATGAAACGATATTAACTTCGAATGTTCGGACGCCGTACGTAAAACTTCACTAATGTGCCTAGATAGTCCACAAAATGTTGGAATCCTCTATTGTTCGTCGTAACCATAGCCTAAGTTCGGAGAAATTGATAAGTATAATAGATAATAGTTTTGATTTTAAGAAGTGGAAAACTTTTGTCTTACTCCGGACGTCGAACATATTTAGAATGTTTTGTCACTTTCGAACGACTTTTGAATTCAGTTTGAGCGAGGAAGACAAAAAATTCGATAACTCAAATAGTTTATAAGGCCAAAGTATTAAAATTTTTATGAGTGATAGGTTCAAGTCGATAGGTTGCATAATGGCATGTAACCGCCGGACGGCTTGCCTCCTCTTGATACCCTATTTCATTTGAAATTTATAATTGGGATCGAAACGTCCCAATTCTTGTAAAAGTATAAAATATTTATACAAAATATAATACAAATATATGTATTATTCACTGATATTTTTAGTCTGGATGTTTGTGAGACCAAAAAGTGTCTCGGGGTTCCAAATACCCACGACACAAGACTCTATCTTAATGTGGGGTCAGAACTTTTTTTATTTTAGGTGTATTTATTAATTATATAAGTATTATTTATTTTAAACGTCGCGTTGGTAGTGTCCATGAATTTAACCGTTATTTTTATATCCCGTTACTAAAACAAGGATACAAAATGCTATACAAGTGCGAAGATCGATACAGTCCCGTGGTTTGTATTTGATTGATGATTCTTCTGCGCTAACTTATTATGCTCTAAGGACTTGCGAATGTTACCTCTATTGTTTTAAATAATGCCAATGTATCGAACTTTAATTTTGAATGTAGTTAAAATCAAGTAACGATATTTTCTTCTGTATAAGTCATAACATAATTGTATTCCATTTTTCTTTATTCGTCCTTATTTAAAAAAAAACATATCATTTTGCGTCTGTATTTTACGGGATTTTGATTACTTCTCGAATGTTATTCGAAATTCAAATTTAAATGTACAACAAAGAAGATTTAAAAAGAGAGCACTACTTGAATATAATGCATGCACTTCCAACAGATTATATTGCATTTCAAAATGCATGCTTGCAGACGGATGCCTTAATGTCGCGTCCTGTGGGTGTGAATGCCCGCGTGATGATCGCGACTTAGGGCCACACCTACAATGCAGGAATGCTGATAGGTGTTTTATTTTTGTTGCGTGTCAACCCTGTCTGGTAGAACATACGATTTATTAATTTCAAATTAAGAATTTTATTATTTTGTTTTGAATGTTTTTTTTTAAATTGCATATCATGAGATATTTATTAATGAGGTTTATCGACGACGAATTAAATACAAGAAGTCGCTGAATGAAATCGGTTTTGAAGAGTCAAATTAATCTCTAAATCGTAATAAAAGAAAATAAATATAATTAAAATTAACAAAATCATAATATTAAAAAAAAACGTAACATTTGAAAAACACAACACTTGGCAAGAATTATCACACCTTCCAATATTTCTCTATACTGAAGTAAACTCGAATATAAACATAATTACAGCCATAAACCTTTATGTAATGCTATCATACGATACTTATGATGAACAATTTAGAAAAGTGCGTTTCAATTGTGCAGTAACGCGTTTATATGGTAAGAGTAAATGTTTATATGTTATATGTTGAAATAAAGATAAAACGGAAATTTTGGTTAACACATTTTATTCAACTGTTATGGGAGTTGTATCTACGTAAGGCGTTTTTAGGTTTAGTTGGATGTAATTAAGTTAGCTACAAAACAGAAATAAAGTGTTGCGAAAATTTATGTTCGGAATTCAAATAATAAAACCCTTTGTCTTTATCGATACAATACAGCATTGTCATGTGGAAAAACTAAGTCTGCAATATTTAGAACAATTGCTGTCATCATGTTCATTTAATATGTAATTTTAATATTGTGAAAGTATCAACATTTAAATATCAGAGCACGGGACACAGAAATACATACCTAGCATGGTTAATTGCTATATCAGTATTCATGGCTACGAGGAGTCCACTGCGGCCTGACAATTAATTAATAATTATTTGTTTGGCATTCACTTTTTGAGAAGACCAAATGAAGCCAACAATTGCACAGTCTCAATAGCGTCCTATAGGTGAACCCAAACTAGAAACAAATTATTGGACGCTCAACCAACCCGAGCCACTTGGACGGCCAAACATTCGTCCAACGTGCAATTGCATACAATACCTACGTCTTTGTAGCTTGTCGATTGTTTCGGGAGCCTCTACTGACTATTGACTACTGGCTTGCAAAGGCTTTGCAAGACGAAGATGCGCTCGCATCAACACACGGACAAATTAAGCGACAAGCCCGAATATGGGAGATGAATGTCTGAATACATTCAAGATACAAACTATAGAAGAATGGTTTACTTATTATATCAAGGGAACTAAGCAATAGATATAGATTTTATTGAGAGTATATTTATGAGCCTCTAAAAGTATCAAACAACAATACAATAAGATACATAATACAACGTTCATTGTGTTCATATTATAGAACATATATATATTTGTCATATAAACAATATTTTCATAGATCTATCATCTTTACTAACTACATAATATAAAGCTGAAGAGTTTGTTTATTTAATCTCAGAAACGACTGGTTCGAATTGAACAATTATTTTTGAGTTGGATAGGTCATTTATCGAGGAATGGGCTTATATATCACCACGTTATGACTTATAACAGTAGTGAAAAATCTAGCAAATACAAGGAAGTTTTATTCGTTTTTCGTACTCCGATTAGTCTCAAAATCGATATTTGAGGGATCCTTTGCTCCAATATTCTAAATTGATTGTCGGAATTGAACATTTTGGCCGCCATTTTGAAAAATGTATCAGCACCCGGGCTGAGCGAGGCCCAACCGCTAGTAATCAATATAAGGAATAGTAGACAACTGAGTCGATAATCGGAAAAGAGAATCGGGTAAACAAACTCATTAACTTGACACCTTACGATTTAAAAAAATAGTTACTTTGAGTACACTTTGGCTCCAATAGAAACCATTCATAACTATTCCATTTTAAATAATTTAGATTTTATATTATATTTTGACGTGACAGCTTCTGTGGCGCAGTTGGTTAGACCCCAGCTGTGAAACGAGGAGCCGCGGTTTCGATCCCCGCACCGAAACACATGTTTGTGAGACCGAAAAGTCATAATTTCTGATACCCACCACACAAGATTCGATCTGAGTCTGGGGTAAGGAGTATGTATGTGACTGTTGGGTGTATTCATTTATAAATTCAATTTTAGCACGTTGTGATTTTGCATGGTAATTGTACCATTACTTTTACTGCAGAATTTTAAGCAGGAAACTCGATTATGCACTGAAACAACTTTTAAATCATAATAGTCAATGAACCTTACAGTTGAAACAAAATAACAATTAAGCCAATAATTGAATCAAATACATCAATTTCACAAAAAGCTTATTCAACTGTAAAACTATACCCAATCATGGAGCCTTGTAGCCATAATCTCATTTTAACGTAATTTTATATGTATTATTATATTTTTTGATTATTACAATAACAAAAGATCATTTCATTTAACGTCATATTACTTCAATTATTGCAATAGAAAAGTAAATACATACGTACGTAAACTCACACATTTTTCCTAGAAGCGGTGAGCAGAGTGCTAGGAGTACACCCACGTTTCGCCATGTGTATTCAGACCCACGATGTGATAGGGGGCGAGCCTATCGCCATATTGGGCACAAATTCCTAGCTTTGGGCTCGTTAATGAATAGAAAAATACAATACTACTTTGCCCAAACCACGATTCGAATCCCAGACAGTATAACTGAAAACAGCCACTAAACAATCCTCTTAATATTACGATATCTACATTAGGTATAGAAGCTATAGCTTGATATGTACTGTTTAATTCCGTAAGACGCTCACTGAACCGGAATGAGAGGCAAGATAATGACAATGCCTCGTAAGAATATACGTAAGGATAAGCCTTTGTACCGTAAATTAAATTAACTCGTCATTTGACTCGGTATATAATAGCATATTCATTATTATTGCTCGTAAGGTGCCAGGACTCAGAATAAGATGAAGATGCGTGGGAAAATAGAAAATTCTCGAACATTTTATACAAAATAAAAAAGCGTAAATAGTATTTAAAGTATGTGGTGACAAAATAGTGAGCATTGCAAAAGTTCGACGAACAACATGACTTGCCTGAGAACCCGGCTGTAAAACAAAAAGCTGTTGTTACCGCGCTTAACTGGACTCGTATGTTTGGATGACCTAAGACTGTCGAATATATAACGTTCAGCCAAATAGACAATGTACGTAACATTACTCATAACAAACGAATGTATCCAAGGAAATAATTACCCAAGCTGTAAATTACCACGAATTATGCAGTCTTATATGTTACTCAGCAGATCACGACGCGGCCGATAAACTCGAGGTATGTGGGTTAACACGGATTAATCACGTTTCAAGGAAACCACAGGAGTGCATTAGCAATGAAAGCCTTGTCCTTGTCGTGTTTGAGGTCAGCCAGATGCCTAGGAAGGCTAGAATACTATAAAATAAAGGGGAACGGGAGTTGGTGTTCTTATCGTTTAAGACACTAGGATGTATTTTATGACGTCATCGTTTGTAAAAGAAACGATTATTTTCATCATAACAACAAACGTATTAATAGTATTGAGTTTGCTTATTGCTTAAAGTTTAGGTCTTTGAACGTATAAAAAACTATCATTTGTGATAATTATTCTATCATTTTATTATTTTTTCGCTATAATCTGACCCTCGAAGTGACAACAGTAAAATAATCCTTTTCAAATGAACATTTTTTATAGCAATAAAATAGTTGGCAATTGTTGTCCTTTAATAAATTTAGGAATGGCCTTATGACAGGAATTTAATATAAATAAATAGGTAGATTTATAATATGAAATTATAACAAATACGTATGTACGTATTTAGAATATACAGTAATACCTTGTTTTTAAAAACAAAGGAAAAAATCTGCACAGCGAATTATCTTCTAATCATAATAAAAATCTACGCGTTTTGAAACAGGACCTTGTTAGCCAACTCTATGAAGGTCGCATTCTTCGAACAATGTAATTTTACCACAATTGATGTTTACTCGGAACGAATTTAACTTAACGTAGATACGTCCTGAAATAATTGAGGAAGGAATGTCAATATATTTGCCTTGTTACTGATTTCTCGAATGTAAAAAGGCATGGACTTACAAGCACACAAATTGGAAACCCCGAATATACAATTCTCGTACACTCACTATAACCCCGACATTTACCAATTTTCAAAGAATTGATCCAAAAAAGTCATAAGTTAAGACTCAAGCGTTACAGATTTATTGACATGCCCATATTTCACTTATTTGATGACGAACACGCAAAAATGACTTGCCGAACTGGGAACCGAATTCATGACCTCAAAATTCACTACGGATACAACTAATGTTTACGTACAAAAAAACAAAACCATTAAACTACATTCAGAAAACGTTCAAGTTCATTGAAAATGTTTGGAAAAAAACCGTAATTCATACAGTTCAACATGAGCCGATCGTATTTACCGAAGTGAGATTGGGCTCGAGTCCACAAAACCTATTTGCACTGTCAACATCATTGTGCATAGCCTTTCTTACTTCGAGTGTTTGCCCACCAGCTAAATGACTTTCCTTCTTATATAACAAACCGCCAATAATACATATTCATACGGCTTATTATTATTATTATTTTCTTTATTTACAACAGTCACATACGTAGTCCTGACCCCACACTACGAGAGACTTTTCGGTCTCACAAACACCCAGACCCGGAAGAAATATTTGTGGGCCGCACAAACATTTATCTCGGTGCGGGGATCGAACCCGCGGCCTCTCGTTTCACAGGCGGCATCTAACCAACTGCGCCACGGAGGCTGTCAAATCTATCGGAGGCTTATAATACATATTCATATATTCGTAATAATACATATTGTTCAAAAGGTTTGGGAAGGTTATTTTAAAATTTTATGCAATTATTCAAATGGCAGTATTTTAAACCTGTTTAATATCCATTCCTTATCTTGAGGTCAACGTAGGGCAAACAGGTTATCGGAATCCGGAAATGTAAATATAATTTTTAAATTATTCATTATACTCACGTAATTCAGTGTTTTGTCTGCTTACCCTGTAAAGAAACAAAAAAATATATTAATTTGGTAATCTTAATCGTATATTATAATAATTTTACTATAATATAAATCTACATAACGAAGAACTTAGACATTAAATTATTTATTGTTTTTCGAATGATTTATAATTTTACTCATCTTCGTGCTGGGTCCTAATCACTTTATGTATTTTCCGTTCAATTTCGTAACGCTGCAATTCCCATCGATGAAATAAACAAAAACATTCTAAAATCAATATTCATACCAAAAATTAAACAGGAAGTACCTTAAAATATTTCCTCGAAACTCAAATATATATTAACCATCAATCAATATGTACATATCGTACAGTGATACAAACATGGCGATACGTAAAAAGTTTTATGCCACATGGCAGCTGCGAGGATTGGCATCCAATAACTGTATACGACCGCGCTGTGTATGATTGATGCTCAACGGTTTGGTCGTAAAACGAGTCCTAAATCTCCTCACACCACTGATTTATCTTATACTAGGGATTTCATACGGCTTCGTTCGCATGAGTAGATTGCCCATAGTTGTAGGTCAATAAAAGAAATATTAATATGAAGAAAAGAAATATCGCTCGGAAACAGTATCTTTGTACTGTTAGGCCTACATTGTTGTTTGGTGGGAGAAATGGTCATTGCGGTGGTACCAAGCGGTCTCTCATATATAAGAAATCTACCACCAGTAAAATATATCTTATAGATTGGTTGAGTAGCTGAGGCGTTAGAGCAGAACAAATAAACTCACATTCGCGTTAGCTATAACACACAACAAAATACACCTGAATGCAAGAGCAGGGCTATCTCTCACTGTTGGACATCGTTATACGGATCTGTCCTAATTTTCAATATACGGCTGAAAGATATATTTTTTTAATCAGCTATCACCCGAATACTGGAACGCCATTCAAATAATAAGTTGCTCTTAACAGCACACAGCCCACTCAGCCAGTACATTTAAGCGGGACTAACGTAGTTAAGTGCAATTTATATTTAAGTTGCGTTCCAATATTCTGGCGTAAGACAAACGAGCATGCAGCCTGCCTGATGTTTAGCGGTCACCGCAGCTCATGAAGCTTGGCAGGGCCAGGTGTCCAGCATAATAAAGTCGCTGTCTACCGTCGGGAAAGTGCTGTGTTCAAGCCTCGCTTTAAGAGGGACAGGCAATAGCATGCAGGGAACAGCGAAGCAGGGAGTCAATTCCAGAGCATGCACATGCCTGGTTAAAAATAACTCTGAAAATGGACCGTCTGGGAAGCGATAGCTGAAAAAATTGCTTTAACATTAAGATAACATCGTGGGAAAACTTTTATCTCTGAAAATCGTCCACAAGCCTTTCTACGCCATGTCAGGCATTCCAACGCGCATTATGTCATTAAAGACGAATTCTGATGATGAAAATACGTATTCTGGATGAGTTTATATAGTTTTACGTTCACAATAAATTATAATTATAAGTCCAATCAATTTGCAATATGCATTGTAAATATGGGATTTTTTTATAAAAGTAAATTGTTTTCTTATAAGATGTTTATCATGTGATTTCCTATTTGCTCCACAAGATAGCACTACTTAGTGCCAATATCACTGCACAGTTAAACCTACAAATACAGTTTTCTTCCTGTAGCTGTCTAGCATGACGTGCCAATATGTTAAAGATCACAATCTAGGATATGAATTAGATGATGAATTTATTATTTTTAGAGGCAATGTATTTTAAAGATGATGTAAAAGAATAAATAAGTTGGTAAATAGTCAAAGGCGCAAAGTCTTTAACAAACTGCGTGGGACGGGACTCGACAACTCTCAAGAAAGTATTTTTCTAGCAATCTGTGACGGTATGCAATAGTGAGGAAATATTCGTATCTCGTGAATGCATAGGGTCTATCATTGTTTTATTATGAAACTGTAAATAACAATACGATTTATAAGGAAAACTAACTATTCATATCTAAAAGAAATCTAGTCTCTCTCTCTCACACACAATTTTCAGCCACAAAAAGTCCAATACTGAACATAGGCCTCTCCAATGATCTCCACATCGATCTGTTGGAAGCGGCCGGCATCCAGCGACTTCCTGCAACCTTACCCAGATCGTCCGTCCACCTTGTCCGACTTATATCTATATATAGATGTATTTTATTTAGAAGCAAGGAAAATGAAATTTTCTTCACCATCTCGAAATAATTTACTTCAAATGATAGCAACCAAGTCCGCGCCGAAAGTATTATCAACAGCCTCGTTATTTTTCATTACATCTGAGAATATTCGCGCTGGCTTGTAAAGTAAAATCTTTATTTAGCTCGGGCCCGCGGCCATAGTTCCCAGTGGAAACTTACCGAAGAATGTCGTCTCGTTAACTGAAACACTTGTGACTGATATCTCTCCAGACATTTATAGATGGGGCGCTTCGAAGCCCCGAAACTTTTCCAATATCGCTAAGCAAACTGCCGCCGCGAAATTCTTTAATAAGCGATTTATAATCATTGCCGCGTTTGGGTTGCCCGGAGGAATTAAAATGTAATCTGTTGGATTGCGCCGACCGCCGCTAATTTGCGATGCGGAAGTGCCCGATGGAACTTCGAATGCTGATAGCAGACTGCTGCAATGAGCGATTGTTTAAAAGAATATTTAAGTTTAGCAAACAGTGACAATATTTATATATTCTACCTTTTTTATTGCCGGTATAAACGTAGCAGACTGCCTATTGGTAGGCTGCTACCACTCATGAATTTTGACAATGCTTGATGAAATGTTAAATCGCCGCCGCCCGAAGAATAGATCATACTGGGAACACCAATATAGGCTAATAATTCCCGAGCTTGTTCATAAAATACTATTTGTCTAGGTGCATGTGTTTTGTATCACTTATTAGGATTTATCGAGCACACAATACGAAAGTATTTTGCCCAAAAACATTTCCCTTGGATCTAGAGTTAAAAATAGTTTTGTTAATTTAACGTGGTGAAATGCTATCAAAACTTAAGATCGTAATTAAATTACGCAGAATTCTGAGATAATATTTATTTAATATCACTAAAAGGGTCGTACAAAACCGGAACCCATCGAATTTAACATATTTTAAAGACCCTATGTAATGAACTTGGAAGAAATAATAACAGTTGAACCGCCTAAAGAAACATTTGTACCACCTCGGCCTGTTTTCTCATTAGGAAATGGGCACGAACATAAAACAAAACTCATACAATACGCTTCACAGTTTAATAAATTTTAATTAGCGGTCACGCCTTGTTAAGGTTAAACCTGTTTTCGCTAAAGCCTATACAAAGACTTTACGAACTCATTTTTGAAATTTCTTTATATTTTTTTGAAGAATGTACCTATAAGCTAGGTATACAATATGGTTAGCAGTACTTAAAGTACATAGAAAATAACTAATTTTGTCTCTGAAGTCTCGACCGAAGTTTGATAAAATCACAATATTCTAAAAAAATATTTTGTTAAGTATACTGATAGACAAATGTTATTCATAACCTACTAGTTAGTAGCAACCAATGTATAATTCAAATCCTAAAATTATTATTTTCATTAAACAGGCAGATATAAATGTATTGCACATAACTAACTAGTAAAGTAACCAATTCATAATTCAAGTCTTACAAATATTATTTACGTCATAACTTATTGTGCCTTTACACCAATTAATGCCATCATTTTTATTCTTCTATTACTCTCTATTACATACATATTCCAACATTTTCTAAAATCATTTTACGTCTTTGTGTTAATGTGTAAAATACAAAGTACGCATATATCACTCAAACCTGCAACTCCACGCACGAAACAATAATAACATCCGCATTACAGTCTCACGATATTAGAAATGTCAAGTTTTTCGCCCGAGGCCGGCTAGTACGAGTACAACCTAGGTACCTGCTAGAAGTGACAGTTACAACGGACCACCGCCTTAGTGCTCGTGTAATTACTGCGAACTCCGATGTGGGCCAGTAATTATAGAACTAGCAGGTAATGCTGTCTTATAACTGATTAGTTTAATAAAAAGGTTTTATTAATATTTTTTTCGAAATTGCGTTGGGGGTTAAGACAAGCCGTAGTTATTGAGGAATCGCCGACCTTCCCTGTCCGGTGTCAAATCTTTACGTGCCTCTGATTGCCTAATTGTTTCAAAAGTATCATAAGCAGCCCAGAGCTGGAACTGGTATACCCAGCGTAGCAATAAACTAACCCCTTATTACATCCACTCATACTGGTGGCAGGTCTCTCATATGTGAGATGCCGCCAGGGTGGGTGCCACCACAATATCTATTTCTTCGGCCAAGTATTTCGAACTGAAGGATATTGAAACCAGAGTAGCTACTAGACATATTAAGACTTCACATCTTACGTGCGATTGCGAGCGCAGTGGAAAGCCAAGCATTGCTTTGGAATTCTAGTAGTTATTTGGTTTTACTCCTATTCATGAGCGGTCGTATCGCTTACCATCAAGCGAACGGCATGCTCGTCTCGCTATTCATTGCAGACATCCTAGGACATAAATAAGTTCGGTGAACTTGGGGTGACTCCACCCGCCATTACAAGTTGTTTTTCCCATCTTATACAGTCGCTATCCAATACCCAGCCATTCACATTCAACCCTCAGTTTAGTCGAAATTCGGAACAGCTACTCAATCATCAAGCATATGGAGCGTTGCGTTTCGAAAGTACTGCAGTCCATAACAGGTAACTACCATGTAGTGAAGCGTAAAGCATCAACTTCCTACGTTACATTCATTATCATGTGCACGTAAACAGTGATTTTGTTCGCGTGCCCACTGCCAAGTCGAACGCGCGTGTTGCGCGCAATTATATGTTTTGTCCCTACGTTTGGCTAATTATTATCTTGTTTTTAATTAGGGATATGGTAAAGTCTCTAAAAACGAAGCCATTGGCACGCGAAAGTGACGTCTGATAGACGTACTGGGTGCTTCTGGAAGTTATTTAATAGGGGTACAAAAACTATAATCTTGTACTTCATTAGTCATGTTAAAAATCAGCATTCGAGATTCAAAATAACAAATACATAGATTCCATTACCAACGCAAAGCCATAAAAAATTTGATTTCAAAAACATAAGGCATTTTCCTATATTTTTCGCCCAACTTAACCAGCCAACAGGTAATGTTACGCTATTATATTTGAAAGAAATCCTGCTCTCTGAATTAATATTCAAAACAAATGAAAAACTTGGACGGGCCCTTGTGAAATATAAAATTTCACGAAACACGATATTCGCCTTGGAAAGGGGGAAACAAAAATTAAATACAACCGTAGAAACGTCGAGGCCTACTCTTTCAAAAATTAATTGAATATCATCTGAAATACAAACCCAGTGTTGAGGCCACTTGATTATGTAGGTTGGGAATAATTATCAACGAATTCGCAGACTCTTTTCATTACTTGAAGTCCTACCTCGTGACGGCATTCATTCTCAACATTAATTATATATAATACAAACGACCTTATTTATAGACAGTTTCAAACCAAAACATTTCAAATCAAGTTATCAAATGTTTTGTCTTCGCTCAAACTGAGTTACTGGTGTTCCATATGTGAGAGGCCGCCTGGGTTGGTACCACCCCAATGTCTGTTTCTCCCGCCAAACAGCAATGTAAATATACTGTTGTGTTTCGGATTGAAGGAAATTGTAGTCAGAGTAACTACTGGACATATTGAGACTTCTTATGTGACAGGTTGGTGAGCACTGTGGAATGGAAGCATTGATTTGTAATTCAAGGTGTTGTTTGATTTTGCTACTGTTCACGAGCGGTCGTATCGCTTACCATCAGGCGAACGGCATGCTTGTCTCGCCATTCACATCAATAAAAAAAATAAATTGAATTCAAAAGTCGTTCGAAAGGGACAAAACATCCGATAACTAAAATAAGTTTTAAAATGTTCTATGTATAAGGCCGAAAATATCACATTGGATCGATAATTTCAATTTGCTTGAAGTTAAAACGAAATATCGTGGTGTAGCCAACTTAATATTAACGGGTAAGTGGCTAGACAGTTGCACAACGGTCGTGTTTTAAGTGTCCTTTCATAAAAACCTGAACTTTAATAAGTAACTCTTAACTGCAGAGGTAAATGAGCTACGTTTTATACACAATTATGAATATGTTCTTGTTGGTGTATGGTATCGACTATTGACTCATGTAGCAATGATGCGTAAATATGAGACAATTACCTATATTTTACGACCACTATGAATTTATTATCTGCCCCAAAAAAATATGTCATATTGTGGCAGTCTACAAATCAAACAAATCGCTTACATTGAAATCCTACAAAACTATATATTTTCAACAGCGTGGCTCAGTTGGTTAGACGCCGGCTGTGATAATAGAGACTACGGGATCGATCACCAATACAAATATTTTTGAAGCCTACAAAATCTCTCGTCAGTCAGTCTCTCGTAGTTTCTGATACCCACGACACAAGGCTTAATTGATCTTAATGTGGGGTCAGGACGATATATGTATTATGACCGTTGAGTGTATTTAATTAATTTATATTTTATTTATGTTACTTAAAAATAACTTCAGTTATTTTACAAGTTCAATTAACTTGAAAAATTGCCAGCAATACAACATTTCATCCTATAAATCAACTTGGGACAAATTGTAGCGCAGTTAAGATTCTCCAAGTATCCCTCTTTAAACTTTACAGACTGGGTATAAATAACTATGCCGTTAGCTTTGAATTGCTTGAAACATTACATTGTTGATCAATACTTTATACTAATTATAATTTCCTTATCATCTTCAAAAGGAAAACCAGAGATAACAATAGTTCAAACATAAGGTATGCATTTTTTATACCTTCGGAATTGTTATGCCCTTGGAATACAGTATGCAGTAACAAGCTAGATGGCTTGTTTTACCATACATACATACATAAACTCACGCCTTTTTCCCAGAAGGGGTAGGCAGAGGTGCCAGGACACCCACATTTCGCCTTGTATGTTCCGTCCCACAATGTGATAGGTGGTGAGCCTATCACCATATCGGGCACAAATTCCTGACTCTGGGCTGATAATGAATAGAAAAATCCAAATATCACTTTGCCCAACCCGGGATTTGAACCCGAGACCTCAGCTTTGTGACCGTACTGTAGTACAACTACGCAACCGAGGCAGTCTTGTTTTACCATATTTTCTTTTTTCCTTACGTGGTCAATCTACCAACACTCTTTTTAAACAAATAATAGTTAAAAAAAAAACAAAGAAACACGCTTAAGAAAAAGAAGAAAACTAAAAAGTAAAAATAATTGTTAATGAGTTTAAGATTAGGCAATTGAGTAAAATAAATTCATTTTACAGTTAAATAGCTGTGCTTAATGATAAGTAATTGCTGTAAGCACCACGTTTTTAACAATAAAATTAATATGTTTTACTCCATTGTCTAATCTGTAACTAATTATCTAATATTTTTACTTTTTAGTTGCGTCTTTTACTAAAATGTGTGTCTTTGGTTTTTACACACATACACTCACGCCTTTGTCCTAGAAGGTGTAAGCAGAGGTGCTACCGGGGCACCCACGTTCCGTACCACAAAGTGATAGGGGTTGAGCCTATCACCATATAGAGACAAAAAATATACATCACTAATCAAAGATGCTGTTACATACACACAGGCGAAGCTAATGTTAGGGTCTTAATAGTGAAATATTCTCAATAGCCACGCGTGTATCCCAGACTACAAATTAAGATAAATCAAGTATTGTTCCACAGTAATCAGAAACTTTAGGAGGCCTGTAGTCTTACAAATACTCCGTTCTAAAACAAATACATCACACATAATATATGTCAAGGCGAGGGATCGAACCCGTAAATGTTTGTTTCAAAGCTTAATGCTTATATTGTAACCATTAGCGCTACAGAAACTGCAATTTCCTAAAGTCGTTTAAAACTTTATTTATGTAGATATATGAGTACGTGAGTCATTATTTAATATATTCCCTTTCTAGTATTTACAATTGATAATGAGGCAAATATAAACTACTTAATAAAGATTTATCATTGGAAATAACAGACTATACATGCAATGTCTACTTTATTCTGGAATATTATTTACATTTTAATTCACCTTTTGCCTTTATTATTATTGTTCCACCCAGAGAAAACTACTATGCGACTCACATTATAAGATACATTTTTATGTATAGTTACTCCTAATACTTAAAGAAGCAAAGGTTTTGATCATTGAGAATGAAGTGTGGCAAGAATGAGTCAACTATAAAGCGATTTCCACAATCACAAAAATTGAACATTAATTTAGCCCAAGAGCCCGTGGCCGCCAGACTTTTGTCATTTTATTAAAACTGAAAGAACTATACATATGTATATGTATGTTTTTAGGCAACTACCAAAAGGTATTTCCTTGGTAGTCAGACACTTTTAATGGTTCTTACAACTTGTCAGACACATTGAAGCTGATAACTTCCAAAGCCACCACGATCTAAACTTCATAATTGCTGATCATGTGAGAGATTTCAGAGGCGCGCATGCCTCTCCAAAGACACACTTTTAACTTTTACAAAATGACAAAATCTGGCGGCCACGTGCTTAACTTATTTCACGTCAATTTTCTGTGAGGTAGTCATACCAGTCAAGTGTTTTTATAAACCTTTTGAAAGTCACCTGGGACCCTATTATATTCATCCGAAACGAAAATCGAAACTTCGGATGATCGAAGTTTATATACGATACGAATGCACCTACATATACTTATGATCGTTATTGACTTATGGTCGTAACCATAGACTTATGGTTAAGATGTACGTTATACAAATTCGAACTTTTACATTTGTATCGTATAAAAAACTTCGACCGTCCGAAGTTTCGGAATTCGTTTCGGATGAATATAGTAGGGCCCCTGCATCCAAAAACTTCATACAACTTCTGATAACCCATTAAAGTGACACCCATAAAGAACTAACGTCGATAAAAAATACATAATTCAAATATTTTTATTCCCTGAACTAAATTCACCCAACTCACAAATAAACAGAGAAAGCGTGTTAACAAATAAAAAAGTATTCAAAGATATAAATCAGTGAAGAGAGACGCTACTCAAATTAATTGAAGCCCACCAAATGAGACCAAGCACTGTCTGTAGATCAGAACATTTGCGTCATCGTCTCAGACAAAGAAACTGTTGGCTTTATTGTTCAGACATTTTTATATATTTATTTATATTCTTTATTTTTAACCAGGAAAGTAAAAGACCACGGGGTAGACCGAGACGCAGGTGACGAGACGAATTGAATACCTATTTGAAGGATTGGTCGTATATAGCCCTTGACCGGGATGCATGGAAGGCGGAAATAGAGGCCTTTGCCCTGCAGTGGGACGCTACAGACTCATTATTTAATCTAATAAATAGTAAAGCAAAATAAAAAAAATATAACTAAATTTATAATAAGTAAAATCGGCATCGTTATTGCAAAAGGCAACCTCTTCCAGGCAACATTCGGATGGAGATCAGAGAAAGGAGAGAGTAAGAGCAGTCTTAGGTTTTAAGGCAGACTCATATATGTAATAAAATCTAACTCGACTATAGAAGAGCCCCATGCTCAACAATACGTGATTATGGGCTAACATAGTATATTTAAGTCTTGGCTTAATTTAATGAAGGAAAATAAAAGCGTTGAGTTATACAAAGGGCGGTATCGTGCGTCGAGAAGGGTGCGACGGCTCACGGCGATTTATATACCTCCAGATGAGATTATGGCATCGTAAAACATTAGAATGCAAAGTCCCCCACCTTATTTGAATATCTAACGAAAATACTTTTTGATGTGGTCCCAAAATGAATTAGTTCGAGGGTTCACACAAGCTTGGCATAGAAAGATAGCTCTATATATCTTGGATGTTATTTTTAGACGTACATATGTACAATAATATTATCTGTTCGAGAAACATAAATCACGATTAAATATAAGTTATCTAATTATTTTTTTCTACCATAATCTCTCACTTACAGAGGTGTACGTACCATAGGTTTTTAAATAATATTTCTCTTTACGTTGGCGTTATTAGAATTAATTCAAGATTTTATTATACAGGAGCCGAACAGGTTTTTTTATGAATATTATTACTACTTACTATACTGTAACAGGAAAGGAAAACATCGTGAGGAAACCTAGATAACAGCGATTTGTGAGAATTTCTATGGTATGCAAAGTTTGCCAATCTGCACTAGGCCTGCATGGTGGACTATATAGCCTAACTCCTCTCAATCGTACTTTGGTTTATAGAGTAGGCTCGTGCTCTGTAGTGGGACGTATATGAGCTGATACAGTATGTATTTTTTATATTTCCATGCTAACTTTATAATAAAAATAACTCAAAGTTTTCATTCAGTGCTAATATGAATTGCTAAAGGATAATTTGATATTCATTAATTGCATCACAAAATAAATCAGAGTTTACCAATAAGTGCCGAATGTACTTGAGTCTCCAGACCTCTTGTATAAATATTCATGTGTACTGCACATTTGATCTGTCCCGAACCAATGTTGATTTTAGTCAAAGCCATTGATTAAATGAATTCTAAGTTAACTGATGTCCCTTGTTTGCTGTGTCTGTTTTATTGCAGTATGTGAAACAGACTTATTGCTAAAATACAATATTAAAAGCTTTAATGTGTCATTTTTGTTTCCAGTCTCACTGTCCCATTGTCTCTTTGGCCAGAGGAAGTCCACTGCTGAACATAAGTCTGCCCCAAGGATCTCAACATTAAGTTTTATAATTCACGTAGTTGTCTATAATAATCGAGCCTATATATTTGTAATGTATCTTTAACAAATTATTAGTTTGAATGTTTTTATTTGTATTCTAGTAATTGAATTATACAAGTAGCGGAAGCGCAGGGTAGGAGTCCACTAACAAGGTGGTCAGGCGATCTATTTAAGATCGTCGCGAGATGTCACTGGATGCAGGCTGCCTCAAACAGGTCACCGTGGAAATCATTGGGAGAGGCCTGTGTTCACCAGTGGACTTCCTTTGGCTGATGGATGCATGAATTTAATTACACAATAAATTTTGTATCAAATCAAAAATATGAAATGTACCATTTGACAAAATCCCAACTCTCTTAATCATCTTTTTTCTTACAATTCGAATCTAATTTTCGTTAAGTTAGAAAAACATACATCTATAATGATATTTTAAAGACTCACTTCCCTAGTACGAACAGTTCTAAAACCATGGTATAAACTAAATTCCGACTCGTACAAATATATTCAAAGCTAAACACAAGTCAAAGTAAACACAAAAAGTAATAACGTTACCGTAAGACGAATACGGCTGAAATATATTAAAAAATAAACAAACAAACAAATAAAATCTCATTCCATTACTCCGCGATTCTTTAGCATTCCCCGTAAAAGTTTCAGATATGAGATATTTCAAAGAATATAAACACAGCAAATAAGGGATACATTCAAAGTAATGTGGATGGATTACACAAACTTCTCGGAATTTATCGAAATACGTAAATTGCAAACGAGCTGTTATATACAAGTATTACTTATATTCTACTCGTTCGAATACGTATTTGTTATCTAAACTAATATAATAAAGAAGAAAGATGTGATTGTTTGTTTACATTAAATAGGCTCTGAAACTAGTGGAACGATTTGAAAAGTTATTTCACCATATAAATCGTATATTACCTATACCTGATTAACATAGGCGATAGGATATTTTCAAAAAGTGTATCTGCACCCGAGCGAAGCCGGGCCGGACTAGTAAATAATATTGACTAAATGATCTTGGATCTTTAACAGATATTTTATATAATTGGTAGAGCCTTGCTGTAGAAAGCTTTAGTCTACTTGGCTGGGTGCTACAACTGTCTCATGAAAATGTATAATAACTAATTTACTAGAGTTTCATTCGGTAAATAAGCTTGTCGGAGAACCTGTTACCTGAAGGTGCTGCTATGTAATAGGTAAGAGTAAGAGTAAGAGATAGATAGAGTCGTAAGAGGTCGTCTAAACATGTACCGCGGATAGTTAACCATTGGTATATTCCGGTTTGAAAAGCCACCTGCACTGTAATTACTATCAAGTAAAAATGTTATGCGAGTATAAAATATAAAAAAATATATACTTAAATAAAAATTTTTTCTCTAAAGGGGTAGGTGTAACCAGGACACCCACTTTTCGCCTTATGTGTTCCGTCCCAGAATGTGATAGGAAGCCAGCCTGAAACCATTTCGGGCACATATTTCTGATTCCGGGCTGTTAATGAAACGAAGAAGGCGATAGAAAAATCCAATATTACTTCGCCCGGCCCGGGATTTAAACCGGACACTTTCGCTTTCTGACCGTACCGTAGTACAACTACGTCACCGATATAGTATAAAAATGTAATATAAATTATTTCCTTTAAAATAAATACAAAGAAATAACAGAAGTCGCAAATACAAGTAGCATTAACACCAATTAGAAAAACAGCAAGAAATTGTGTATCAGCGCCGTGTTAAAACCCAACCGCCTACACCCACTTATCCAATATGGAGCTTGAATATTAATTGATTTCTTATACATTATGCAGAATATGTACCTGTTAAGTGGACAGAAATGGAAATTGCGTGTAACAAGTTCCAACTTTACTTATTGCGAAAGAGAATGTAGATCCTTGGACTACTATGCAGTAATGGTCCAGAAAAAGACTTGCATTACTGAGACGACATATTTTTAAACGGAATATAAAGTTTTTAAATTAATACAGCCTCCGTTGCCCAAGTGGTTAGACGCCGACTGTGAAACAAGAGGCTGCGGGTTCGATTCCGCACTGAAACAAATATTTGTATGATCCATAGGTGTTTTTTTCGGGTATCAGAATCAGTATTGGGTCTGGGTGCTTGTGAGACTAAAAAGTCTCTCGTTTCTAATACTAACGACACAAGACTCGATTTTAGTGTGAGGTCAGGATTATGTATATGTGACTGTTGAGTATTTAATTATAAAAATTTTAAAAATACAGTATTGTGGTATTTAAATCTACACTAATGAATAATATATCATTAATCGATTGTTACTGATAATCCACTTGAAGTAACAGACTTGCTATTGCCTTTCGATCTTCGATCAAATATACACTAGATACACAGTTCCCTGTAAAAGTTCTGTTAAAAAAGTGGCACCGATGCATGACATGAAAAAGAGTAAACAAAAAGATCTGTATCTGTATATATTAACACAAATTCCACCTTATTCCTGGAGCTTAAAGTAGCTTTTTACATAATATTGTCTAAAGTTCTGCGACGTTTTGGAAGCAACGGTCGGTGCGTGACTGAAGGCGAAAGAGTGCTTAAAGCACTCTTTTTTGGTGCCATTTTCTAAGCGCTCATGTTGTATCTAGTGTATATTTGATCGAAGCTTTCGATAGCTGAATATCTGACATTAGATATGTCTCGATATCAGTGAACGTTAACAGGTCGGTAATCCCCCACAAATCTCTAAATGAATAGACGAAAGGTAAAATATTTTAAGTGTGCCACAACAAACTTTTCTAGCTTATTGTCCACTACCATATATAATTAAAAGGTTTAATTGAAGTTGATAACAATATAATTGTAGAAAGCAAAACAAGACTCCTCGTACACAATCGCAAATCAATTGAGGCGGGTCACAAATTCCGCTGTTGTGAAACAGTGGGCATTGTTAGCAAACAACCACCTTCGATCTATTATTTAGCTTGTATAGTAAACTTTGTATTGTATACATTGAATGGAGTCCCAAGGCTGTAGGAAAGAGGGTCACAAGATATATTTAAAATTAGAATGTATTCGATCATTAAATATCATTCATCATCAGTATCAGTATCAGTATCAGCCCATATACGTCCCACTGCAGGGCACGGGCCTACTCTACAATCGACAGTACGATTGAGAGTGGTTAGGCCATATAGTCCACCACGCTGGCCTAGTGCGGGTTGGCGGACTTACATACCATAGAAATTTTTATCATTCATCATCGGTTGTCATTAATTAACCAGTACCAAAAGTTATTATTGTTATTGTTGTATGGACGACTGGGCCCCCAAGAAGTTAAAGCAAAAACCACTATTGGCATCCACTTTTAGTCGTCCGTATTACCGCACTAAAATATAATAACATATCGCCATAACAGTCACAAACTTTAAACTCCCACAATTTACATTGTTACTAAAAATCGTATACTAAACTAAATGTCCAGCCGGGGAATAAAACCCAGAACCTCATATTCATAACTCTGAGTGGCTGAAAACACTAATGAGCCGACTTTATCCGTTTTCGAAACTTATTCTTCATTTAAATCATATTTTGAATGTGTGTCATATCTATTAAAAGACAAATCAATTAAGTTTAAACATTGCGCGTTTTCATAAACACAATCACACATATAGACTATATTTATACGCTAGTTATAAATGTACATAGCTAAGTAAATAAATGTTCTCTTTATATAAACCAAAACCAAATAATTACACTCAATAAAACGTCGCCACCCACCTTCAGACTATCCCTTACTCGACATTTACGAGTCCCGTGGGATGATATGAAATAGGACTACGAGTATTCTTAGATAGAAAACAGATAACACTACCAACAAACTAAATGGAATATTTTTACGACCTAATAGAATTATTATAAACCAGACGCCGCGCCGTCGAGGATTGGATTCAATAACCCTGTCTTGTATAGTGATACTTATATATAAAAATGTGACTAATTAGTACCATTATTCAATATACTCGGTGTCGTAGTCGTACTACGGTACGGTTACAAAGCTGAGGTATCGGGTTCGAATCCCGGGTCGGGCAAAGTGATATTGAAGTTTTGTATTCAGTTATGGTGTTAGGAATTTGTGCCTGATATAGCGATAGGCTCGCCCTACCAAACCGTGAGACGGAATATACAAGGCGAAACGTGGGTGTCCTGGTTACACCTCTGCCTACCCCTTCTGGGAAAAATGCGTGAGTTTATGAGTGTAAAAACTAATGAAACACTTTTTAATAAAAGACCCAACTAAAAAGTTAAAATTATCGATAGAGTTTCTGATTGGGCAATGAAGTAAAACATATTCATTTTATTGTTAAAAAGCGTGGGTGTTTACTTATCATCAGGCATTCCAGCTTTTATACCATCAAATTGTCCTTTTTCTTCATTCTTGCTCCTTTTCCTGTATGTTTTCTAAAATTTTCATTATATTGATCATTTTCCAACTCCATAAATAAAATCTCCCCACCACACGCGAGAAAAGGAATAAAATATATCTTAGCTGTAAGTCAAATTGGACCATTTGATGGAAGAAGTGATTTAAGAAAATGAGAATCCATTCTGCGAAATTGAAGCACTTAAGAGCGCATTTTTGACAATAGCTGAGAGCGGCTTCGATCCTGTCTTACGTTCGAAATTAGCTGAGTCGAACATCTCTGCGAACATAATTTATCGGCTCCAAATAGCTGCTCACTTTTGGAAAGATAATTAGATTAAGAGAGCATAAAATCCCTATTGCACGGAGAAATGACGACAGTGGCTGAAAATAGTTCCATTCTGTCTTAAGTTTGAAATTAGCTGAGTCGAACATAAATTATCGACTTTAAGTAGCTGCTTGTTTTTGGAAAAATAATTAAATCTTTTGTTTATAAAGTCACTTTTATAGTGATAGAAATTTAACTAAATTATTGTGGAAACATTTGTCTATGTTTTTGGGATACATATGATATTATCAATGAAAGTTGAGGATGCCAATATGATTAAAGAAGAAGACTAGAAACGTCTATGACTTGAAAAGTTAACATTCATGGAAACCAAATACAGAGTGTCGCGTCAGCAATTCATATACCTACAAATTACAATCATTAAAGTATGAATAACCATATAGCAACTCAGTGTTCATTATTGTATAAATTGTGAGAATCTTATCATTTACTGATGAACAATATTTTTTGAATTTTGATTACTTAAATAACATTAATTATGGCGCGTACTATGCACTTTAACTATGCGTATCTTGCAATACGCCATAAGATTGCCGTGAAAAAAAACCAGAAACAGTGACCAGTCCATCATCAAATAAGGCTTAAAGAGAGAAGTCTACTTAAGGTAGGCAGCGACTTTGATGTGCTGGTCTCCTGGCACTGCAAAGGTCCATGAGCATGAGCAGCCGCTTACCATCAGGCGGCCCGCTAGCTCGTCTGACTATGATGGCAATAAAAAAAGACAAAAAAGAAAAGACACTCAAATATAAAACTATAAAAACCAAAAAGATTACCGGGTCTCAACTACGATTCCATTGTACAGTTTGGCATTCCTTTAGTAAAAGCATTAGTTAAACACGCAGCCCCTGTATATATATATCCCTATTCGTGGATCTTAAAACCCTGTTGTAAGGTCCTTCATACCCATGATGAATAAACATAAAAACTTTATAGTATCTAATAATAATAAAGTCGTGAATCAACAGGTCTATTTTCAATTCCAGCCTTAATATACTTGCCCTTCGTAACAGCAGCCTTCGTTAAAAAAAACAATATACGACATGAATAAACCTCCTTTTAATTATATTTTTTGTGTTTTGGCTATCGATCTTCGATCAAATATACACTAGATACAACATGAGCGCTTAGAAAATGGCACAAAAAAGAGTGCTTAAGCACTCTTTCGCCTTCAGTCACGCACCGACCGTTGCATCTAAAACGTCGTAAAACTTTAGACAATATTATTTGAAAAGCTACTTTAAGCTCCAGGAATAAGGTGGAATTTGTGTTAATATATTTGGAATATGTGATCTTTTTGTTTACTTTTTTTAATGTCATGCATCGGTGCCACTTTTTAACAGAACTTTTACAGGGAACTGTGTATCTAGTGTATATGTGAGTGTATATTTGATCGAAGCTATCGATATTCAAACGAAACGAGGCATAGCGTGAGATTATAGTATAGTAGTATGATTTATCATTGATTATTCATTACCTGAATTGTAAATAAATGTTAATTGATTTTAAAAAAACAATAGCTTTGAAGTTATAATGGCTGTCTTTGTCCCAACATTATAAATCACCGACTTTCGAATAGATTTAAAAATAACTAAAATCATTTTTATCAATTCATAATGGCGTTTATATCACGATATGCTAAATATGCTTAAATGGATGGCTCATGGCATATAATTTTCGAGGTAATGTACTAAAAGTATCAACATAATTTACTCCACATTGTACCTAAAATTACCTAAATATAATCAGTCTCATAACTCGACTTACTCCACAGGGCTTCACGAGAAAGGAATTCAATAAGAACCAAATACCCATTGAAGGAAGGGAAAAAACGGTGAATTATCGGGAGCGGCGCTTAACGTATTCCCTGTTAAATTGCTGGAGGCATGTAAAAACGCATTAATACCATCGAAGATATGCGGTGAGGAACGCGTGACATGAAATGGAAATCGGCAAAGGAAACACTTATCGAGCCTAAGTATGTAATTTTGTACGCATGAACTGACAGTAAAAGATGTGCTGTTTTAAGGAAAGATAAGATATAATATATTAATATATGTACTGTTATGCCTGTGTCTCCATGGGAAAAGGTTGAATTGTTATTTTAGCAACTAGGTTGTGCTAAACTTGTTTCCATCGCAATGTGTGAAAGGAAGCAAGTGTGGGTAAAAATTCAGGTCTGAGAATGCCAACTAGGACTACAAAATTGCCCACAGTGTCACTAAACCAACGTCATAATTTCAAAATAAATAGTAAGAAGTCGCCACTTACCCCGAAAACTGCTTTATAATTTTAACATTTCAAAATTATTGAAGAAATACTTCAACTGAAATGGAGATTGTAGCTCTGTACTACACAATACACATAAATCGGCTTATTATAACGTTTCATCAATTTAACCCAAATATTTGGTTCATATTCTACAGCTGACTCTACATCAACCTTTTCTGGAATCTATCAATATATTTGTCAATTTCTTGAGGTAGTGAAATCTATTCACCCACCAACCTCAAGTAAGTGTATATTGAAACCTTAGCTACAAAAGCCCGATTATCACTTAGCTGTTTTTATCTTTAAGTGGACTCGATGCGTCAAGTAAGTGTCGCTTATATTTCATGTCAAGGCTTCCATTAGCACGGTGACGATTATTGCTTTTTACACAATTACACATCTATTGATTTCTCTCGTGTTTCATCGTTGTTTTGCCGTTTTATGTCAGACTTAAATTAGATTTACACATGTTTCAAATTCGGACGTGGCGAGTTCTGCGCAATAGTGTTGACAGTTTGAAAATAGAATTCGAAATATAACATTGCAAATTGTTGAAGTTTATTGTATTATAGAAATGGAATAGATATTCTACTGGATAAATTGTTTTACATTTAATTTTAAGTGAGTGGGGATCTTTTAGGGGTCGAATTGGATGGTCAGATAAGTATTAATATTCTGGTAAAGACACATAATATCTCAGATTTTTAAAGCTTCATTCATTCCTGAGAGTTCTCTCAAGCAATTTGTAGGCTAGAAGTGTTTCTATCTTTCAAAATTCTTCACTGTCCTAACCACACCAACACCACACAACCAATTATGTCATTTTACGCAGCGAAACCAAAATGTCCTATGAATGAGACAAAACGGCCGCAGAGCAGAAAATCAAATCATCATTAACAATCTGTGACAGAGTTGATTGCTGCACATGTACACCTAGTTACTATCAGCAGTTGCAAATTGTATATGCGGCTAAATGTTATAAACAAATTACTAGAACTTTCTATCCATGGATAGAATATAGTCGGGGTAAATATAAAATAAATGGATATATAATAAATATCCACTATAAAGGGAATAGCTCAGTTTGAATGGTATTAAGGTTGACTTTTGAATTTGAACATGCGTTTCATTTTTGATATTTTATATCTAAAAATACCCGACTATTATACTTATTACAATAACTTCGCAGGAATTTTTATTAGCATGAAATAGAGCAAGAAAATGTTGATCATATTAAACTGTTTCTAGAAATATGTCAAGATGCTCTAATGATGACATGTCTAAACTAAACTTTCTGTGATTCACCCCATCGATGCAGCAGTTGATCTATCATTGGTATTCGATAAAAACACATGTTTACACACATATTTTAGACAAATAAAAGTGGTATGGTCTTGTATATATATTGTATGTAGTAATGTACTTAAAGCTGTAATCCATTGCTTGTAACAAATAAATGTTTCTTTCTTTCTTTCTTTCTTGTCATAGCTTGTTGAAGGTACTGTATAAATGGAACAGTTTGAGGAAAGTGGTTCTACTAGTTCATAGAAAACAAACGTGAAGTAAAAGCTCTACTGATAAGTACAGCAGTCACATGAAACGAGACGTCGTATCTTAGATGCGATAAAGGAAAACTAATACCTTGGGGTACGATATTCGTATTCGCCTGGAGCTACGCACTTGCATTTCGAGTTCTGTTGGTTGTACTCGTTTTCGAGCAAGCCATGATACCACCGTATTGGTGGTATCATCTTGCGATTGATAAAGTCTCTTGCCTATGGATTCTGAATTTGGATTTGACTACATCATCAATGTTAAAAAGGGATTGTAACTACTAGCAATACGTTCCGCTCACGTCTCTCTGATTTACAGACCAATTTCTATGTAATATATTTTTGTATTTCAGTGGTCTTGATAAAAAAATGTATCGCAACAAATGACGAGACGAGCATGCCATTCGCCTGATGGTAAGCGATACGACCACTCATAGCAGCAAAACTAAACAACAACATGAATTAGAAAGCAATGCTCGTTAAGTCTCATTATGTCCAATAGTTGCTCTGGCTACAATGTCCTTCAAACGGGAATACAACAATGCATTTACACTGCTGTTTGGCGGAAGAAATAGACATTGCGGTGATACCTACCCAGACGGCCTCTCACATATAGGAGAGACCTACCACCAGTGTATACTTACATATCTATTATCAACAAGACAAATTGTCATAATTTCGCTCAAAATTAGAATTACTTAGTTTCCAACACCATATCTTCCAGTTATCTCAGCGTCTTGGCCCAAATCTTAATAAAGCACAGCGAGTCAGCTGTCCTAAGTTATTCCGTTTCACGCAAACAATACAAGCTAATTTGGCACCACTTTATATAAAGTTATACAATCCAAGAAGTCTTTGTGTTAAGCCTTTGTGTTATACTCGTAAATTCGGCCAAATCACCGGGCCATCAAACGGAATGAATCGTTAGGACACCTAGCATTGTGAAGGTGTCTTATCGAGTTTCTGTGATCAAAGCCAAAGGAAAAGAGCGCCGTAATCGGAGATCATCAGCGCCCTGAAACGAATTGTCGTGAAGACACACGATCTTATTTTGCTAGAAAAAATTTGTCTCTTATTTGAGAAGCGGAGCGTTTTTGAAATCGGAATATTGTCGATTCAAGTAATTATTTACATTTTTTAGATATAGGACTGCGTGATAAGACACCAAAAATTTGTTTTTATAAAAAAATTAACAAAATATTGTCATCGTACGAAATGTGATCACCGCCGCTTATGACCACCAAGGTTGTCGTTAAATCTATAATGATATGATTGAAGGCCAAAGATAGAGAAAAGTAGAGAGAATAAAGCATCAATTTACACATATTTTCTTTCGCTCAGTCACAAAATATAAGACCTTATATCACACAAGGCAGTGTAAATAGTCACTGGAGTCTATCAGGCGATGGTCAAATAAGCAATCACTAAAGATAATCATATTTGAATACAATATAATTTTATAATTGAAACAGCAGCGATTGATGCAATAACTGGAATACACTAAAAATGTTTTATTGTGAAATTTAAACCTGCGCTCATTTTTTTTCCGTGACGTTCACACAGTTAGCAAATTGGATTTTATTGATAAAACTCACGCGCCTACTATTTGGGCAAACATTGACAGGGTGTCAAAAACTCAATACCAAGTTTATTGTTTAAAAGTCACACGATTCATGTTGAAGTTTTGGTACAAGAAAGTTTCTTGTTCCCTTGTGGGATATTAAATTAGGGTATTCAAAAGTAAGAGTTTAGAGGTGTTACCAAAAATATACGGGAAATAATCTGCTACATATATTTACTGTACTGTTTTGTACTATATCAACACATACATATACGCACACCCTGCTGGCCTGGGACTACTCTACAATTGAGATTCGTAATCTCGTGAGAGGGGTTAGGACATATAGTCCACTATGCTGGCTTAATGCGGATTAGCGGACTTTATAGAATAGAAATTCTTCGCAAATCGCTGTGTTCAGGTTTTCGCACAATGTTTTCCTTACTTATGACCTGACCCTTTTGAGGATAACACCGATAATGATAACGTGTGATAATAGAACATATCGAGTACGAATAGTATAATCGATCTACTTTCTCTCACAAATCACCATAACACATTGAAAAGTTCTACAAAATCCGTTTCATACAATCGTAACTGATCGATTGTTCACACGGCGACCTTGTCTGAATATTCTAGGTTTATAATTCCATTTGGGGTCACGTTCACAATTCATAGTAAGAAGTTGTGTCGTAATGTTGCGATGTTTGGCACACGACGAGAAGCGACGCTTTTATCTATTCAAACATTATGCCGCGCGGAGATACTACGTATGAAACAGAATTTAGACTGAAGTTTGTATTCACGCCAACTCGCACTAGGCCTGTGTGGTGGACTATTTAACTTAACGCCTCTAAATCGTATTGTCAATTTTAGAGGAGGCACGTGCCCTGTAGTACGGTCTGATACGGTCTGATACAAATGTATTCATTAAATTGAAGATTTTCACGTGTTGTTACTAGCCGATGGTTTAAAAAGTAGGAGTTATATGGGCCAAAAACAGTTTCACGCAGAGAACTAATGCTATACGACATAAAATATTGGCCGCTCAAACCAATTGAGTGTTAGTGAATTCTACGTATAAAATACTAGTATAACTCGCGACTCGCGATAAGAGTGCTGCTACATAACCAAGATTATTTATTAAAAATACTTTAATGTACACATGAGACTAATAATAAAGAAACAAGATTATGATCTTGAATCCGAAACAGCAGTTTCAGAGCCAAACAAATTCTTCAGACTTCAAGAAACAGTGAGCCTTTTGCATATTACGGATCACAAAGATCAACTAACTTTTAAATTAATTTTACTTTAATAATTGTTAATAATAGATTAAACCAAATTCGCGATAAAATCCGTAAACATCACTTTTTATTCCAAATTTTCCAATTTTATATTTTAGTATAGATAAGAACTACTAGGCCTAGAATATAGTCGCACAACTTTCACATTCGTAAACAGATTTTACAACAAGACAAGTTATCTTGCACAACAATGTTAAATGTCGGTTTTCACGCACATTATTATCAAGCCGTGCGTTGATAAAGCGGAAAACGTGGCAAATGAACTGTATCTGTACTATGTAACAGCCATTACTTCGACGCGTAACGGTTTACTTACTTTTACAACCAAAATGGGACACACGATTGTGTTTTACAAGTACATACATAAATACATAAACTAAATAAGTAAATACACCCAACAGTCACATACATAGTCTTGTGTCGTGGGTATCAGGAACTACAAGAGACTTATCGGTCTCACAAACACCCAGACCTGAAACAAATACCTGTGGTTCACACAAATATTTGTTTCGGTGCGGGAATCGAATCGACCCCCGCGCTTGTATTATCTCTAACTTGATCTCTAAATAACGAAATAAGGCAACTTTTTAAAAATATGGAACCAAAACGAAATCCATGAAGTTATTATATGGGGCCATTTGCCGCACAATCGTTAAGTTTCACCCGCACTTTTCAAAACCTCTTTTTAAGTGATAAGTGACGATCATACGGTTCACCCACAGGTTCACGTAATGTTATTTACTTCTTTATTTTTTACAATATCCTTCAATCCGAAACACAATAGAGCATTTACACCGCTGATGGTGGCTGATGGCGGGAGAAATAGACATTGCGGTGGTACCTACCCGGCGGCCTCTCAAATATGAGAGACCCACCACCAGTAAAACTTTACAACTAGTTTATAACTCTTAGTCTATGACTACATTATAACTGTAATTTATCAATCTAGACAACTAAAAAACCAGAAAACAATGCGATGCAACGCTTGCTTGAACAATTGGATAGCTTTAACGAATCAGGGGCGAATAAAAAAAAACATATTATTTTAGAAACTAGCGCATTAATTTTTTCCACATCCATGGTAAAATTTACGATTACATTTATAACTGACGGATATCCTTTGCACATATTAAGCCAAAAGTTAATTAATCGCAAACTTTCTTTTATGACTTACGTAAGGAAGAGAAGTGTCGTATCTGTAATGACTATGTATAATGATTTCTTAGATTTACACGAATGTAACACATTGAAATAAAACAATTTTTTACGAATTTTATCACGGATTTGGTTTAATTTTCTTAAATTTTTAATTCCCGACGTTTCGATAACTTTACAGCTTTCGTGGTCACGGGCAGACTGAGGTTTTAGTCATCCGCTCACTCAATTTGACTACACTTTTTTACAATTATTAAACTAAAAAAAATAAGCCACATCGGCGATAAAATCCGTAAAAAAAATGATTTATTTCAATAACATTCAGGTATGATATTATAAAGCTACGATTTTAAAACTCGTGTGAGATGTATCGACTTTATTCCTTTCTAGCTCTGCTTTGCATCTATGATAATGTTAAAGGAAGTGTTATTGCAATAAGATATCATAAAACGACAATTATTAAATCTTATCAATACATACTGCCAGCACATCGGCTACTCATGTGAAAAAAAGTGATGGTCATTTTTACGAGAAATATAAGCACGACATAATATATAAAATAGCAGAGCAACCCTTTCTTTCATAGGAAATCATTCTAGAAAATAATTTTGATACCTCCTTGTAGAGAGCTCCCCAATATAACTTTGCTCGAAACCCTTTTATTATTATCAGCCCATATACGTCCCACTGCAGGGCACGGGCCTACTCTACAATCGAGAGTACGATTGAGACCCTTACCAGGTTTAAATCACAAAAACCTGACATTCTTCAATTAAATTATTAACTCATATTCCATGCATATTAATAAATATTAAATTCACTTAAGTCCACAGCGCGCGAAATTAGCCGTTAAACAAAATTGCATAGAAAATTAGTAGTCAAAGCGGATTGCATAAAGTTAACTAAGCAGTAAATTTTAAACTATATAACCAGATTTCAGTGGCAAAGTTTCTGTTAATCTTGTGCCAGCTTAGTGTATCTTATACTTGTTAAGACGGTGACTAAATTAACAATGTCTTCAATAAACTGAGAAAACAAATTAATTAATTTTAAACTTTCTGAGCGATTTTATTAAAGTCCCGTCATTGACAAATATAACTTGGCTCCGTTATTTGATGTGTTTATAACAGTTACTTTGTAATTACAATTTTATGAACTTTTTTTACTTTGTGCACGAAGTTATACTTATCAAATAAATTTATAATTCGGTGCGTTTTGGAATTTAAAAGCATGTATTTTTAAGTAATTAAAGGTAAAATATAAGGTCGCTATTAAGTTTACTAAACTACAACACGAGTGTTATTAATGACTCAAATTATTCTAAAATTAAATGAGAAACTCAAAAACTTATATTGTCATACAGAATAATTAGAAAGTTACGTGTCCTATAGAAGTCTATATAATAATAAAAATCATAGTTCTGACGTGAGATCCCGTACATGTGGTTTCAAAAGAGAATTTTCCGTCCACACCCCCACCACTGCAACTCCTGTCAGCCAGGATCAATAGTGGCACGCAAAGAATTGACACCGAGCTTTGGAGCTCGGCGAATCTCTTACAGCTGTTCTCTATAATCTGTTTATTTTTAACAAGGGATTTCATTAGATATTTCGATCCATTTTATGTTTCAGTTAGCAAAGACAGAGAGGTATAGATTTTGTGTATATATTTCTATATAGCTAGGCAAGATAAATATATATGTCTATCTTTGTTTAACGAAGCGTAGAATTGTACCGACACATTAATGGTAGCTACTCTACCTCTTGTTAAAGATAGGATATAGAGAATGGTCGTTAGGGACACTAGCTTGTCTCTAACCCGCATCGAAATTAATCAGAGATGTGGTTTCATACATACATACATAAACTCACGCCTTTTTTCCCAGAAGGAGTAGGCAGAGGTGCCAGGACACCCACATTTCGCCATGTATGCTCCGTCCCACGATGTGATAGGTGGCGAGCCTATCGCCATATCGGGCACAAATTCCTGACTCTGGGCTGATAATGAATAGAAAAATCCAATATCACTTTGCCCAACCCGGGATTCGAGCCCAAGACCTCAGCTTTGTGACCGTACCGTAGTACAACTACGCCACCGAGGCAGTCCAATAACTCCAAGTTAGAGTAGTTCCAATAACTATTATATATTTCCATCTGTATAAGACACTAATTATATTGTGGCATATTATATTTGAAGTGATTGAGTACATGTAAAAGCCCGTTTATAATTTATATCAAATGGTTTCATTTTATTAATGGAGTTTCATACAAACACTCATCTTCTTTTATGAATTGATCCATTCGGCATGCCATTGATGGTCAATTGCCATTTTTAATATGCTAATTTTTGTTGGGTTCCGTTATCCGTACCTCAAAAGAAACTATTTATAATATATTTTTCTCTTTACTTATTAATTAAGTATTTGTATACCTACTTCAGATAATCTCTACATCACCGAAAGGTCGACTGGAAAGTAATGCCATTGGCATTAAGTTAGCCTTTATTTATGAAGATTAGTAAAATAATAAAATAACTTCACACAATGTCTGTCTATCTGTATGTCATGTTTGTTAAATATTTATTAGTACGAAAAATAATTTGCCTTATGGTTAGTTTTACGCCTACCCATTGAAAGAAACAACCCCAAGCAGGCCTTTTCATAATAATAAATCATTTTATCACAAATGATTCAGCAAGAAAACGTAACTTTGTCATCGATTTATGATCAGTGAGTTTTGCCTCTCACTTCGAACGCGCTTTGGAGAGGGCTATGCTTGGTTTTTACCTACGAGAGTGATTCAATCATGAGATCTAAAGGAGAACAAAAGTTACCAACATAGCCCTTAGGATTAGCAAGGTGAAGTGCCAGTTGGCCGGCCATATATCTCGAAGAACTGATAGCCGTTGGTGCCGGATGGTTCTGAAGAGAGGTCACGTATATGCAAGAGCAATGTCGGACGCCCGCCTACAAGGTGAACGGATGACCTGGTTAAAGTGGCAGGAAGTCGCTGGATGCAGGCCGCTTCCAACAGGTCGATGTGGAGATCATTGAGAGAGGCCTATGTTCCGCAATGGACTTCCTGTAGGTGAAACGAACGAGTTTTGTTCGAGATAATCACACTCTCCAATCTAAATGCTACCTCGCATTCCTTAAACTCAAGTTAAAAGGTATTTACTTGCACTTACGCACAATTCTAATTTGAAAGTTGTTCGTTTAATTCTCACGATTGCCTTGCTATCTACATCAAGTTGTCGCTTTATATAGATATCTTGGACCAGATACTCTCAAGCATACATTTTTTTTATTGCAGTGAATAGCAAGACTAGCATGCCGTTTGCCTGATGGTTAGCGATACGACCCCTCATAAACAGTAGCAAAACCAAATAACACCTTGAATTACAAAACAATGCTTGGCATTCCACTGCGCTCGCCATCCTGAGACATAGGATGTTAAGTCTCAATATGTCCAGTAGTTACTCTGGCTATAATGCCCTTCAATCCGAAACACAACAGTGCATTTACACTGCTGTTTGATGGGAGAAATAAACATTGCGGTGATACCTACCCACATGGCCTCTCACATATGAGAGAACTACCACCAGGAAACATGTTTATGGTCTCAATATTCATCAGGAATGATATATACGAGTAGTACAACCTATAATTTATAACTGTATAATATTCCTCATAGGCTATAAAAAAACGGTCCATCAATGACATTTGTGGATATTTAGAAATGTATGTCCATAGTAATTAGAAGAGAATTTATAACGGAAAATGGGAAATAAAATAACTTAGGAAATAGCTGGGGCCGGATTTAGTGTTTTTAAATTTAATTAAAAAATAATCCTCGTGGATTATATTACTATGACATTGTGCGGGTGAGTGGGCATAATGTCGAGTCTGTCTATTTATTGAAAAGCGTAATATTAAGTTATCTATATAATGCACCCATTACTTAACCGTTTGCAGATTAAAATACACACAATTTATGTGTCCATACCGAATTGTTATATATGTTGGTAGAAAATTTATTTGCGAATACAATATAATGCCAACGGCTGCTGTTGATGAAGGCAAAAAACGCCGACTACTTTTTATTACTGACATTTACAAATAAATGCAAAATGCCTACAATTATCTATGCTTTTATCGCAATTCTAAAAACAATTAATGGTAAAAGGTAAGAGGATTACGTAATTGCGTAAGAATTACTCTCTCTTTCAAACAAAAGTCTCAAGGCATCGTATTTAATCTTTAAAGTAATTGCTTAAACGGTTGTACATATTTTCAACAGATTATGAATAGAAAGCAAGTATTTAATTACTCGTAAAAAGCAAATTCACAATGAACAATAACAAAGATTAAGTATTGTGTTCAATTCTGCACTTGTAATGTCTCAAGAAATAAATGAACAAAGAAAACATGTTATTTGGCGTTGCCTTTACAGTACTTGTGGTCCTCAGACTCAGTAAGTTACGATTTATTTGTATGTATTAACATATATGATGGTCTCTTTTCATTTATAAATTTTTCATCTAACATAATCAGTGCTCTGGGATATGAAGTATCCTGAAAGTCAGCTTACATACATTTTAAAGAACGTTTCTCTTAATATTTAATCAGTGTACAGTCTCCCCTTCACATGTACTTGTATAGAATATCTATTACCGTACTGCTTTCACAAATATTTCAATTGAAACTGTAATGGCATGGAACGGCAAGATGTTGATTTATATAGTTTGAGGTTGCGGCATATCGTGTACACTGCACTAGTGTGGTTACTGGTTAAGCAACGTTTGGCGCAGTCACCTGTTGGCTGACCGCTACTAGACAAACCTTAAGTCTCTCCTAGATATACTGGAGTAATATCGAGATACATTGAGGCTTTGGAATCTGATTTATCAGCAAATGCATCTGGCTTTCTGTTAAAGTCATTCAGTTTTTGAGCATTTTCTAAGTATCAATACAATGGTAGGTATAAGAATCTAAAGGTAAAGATTGTAAGTAACTAATGATAAAGCTTTAAGAAAATCCGTAAAAAATATGAAAAGTCAGGCAATACTTTCTTCGTTTTTTTACCTAAAATATAGTGAAATAGACCCTTAAAACTTAAAACTTAAACTCATCATAAAATGTAAGAAAAAAATGTACTTATGATTCTTAAAATTTTATTTCACGCGCTGCATATTTTGATCAAAAACTAGTATTACGAAATTGCCAATTTTTATCCCTTACGTTCCCTAAATCCGTATACAATTCATTTGTAACTAATTTCCAATCCTATTCAAATCAGCTAATGTTATTTTCGACACAATAGCTTACTCGGGATTCTATTTAACGATTATAGGATCGAGTCGGAATCAATCGCGTTGGCAGAAATAGTCATAATTCATTTACTAGTATTAGTTATGTAGCCAGGTGTGAAATGAGACGCGTTATTCGATTTCCCATACCGAAACAGATATTTATAACATCACACAAATATTTGGATGATTTATATTCTGGATGAGACCTCACATGTTGAGAGACTATAAACCTAATGCAAAAAGAACCATTGAAATCTTACTCAATGTTTAGGAGTTCTACTTTCTACTTCTGAAGATATTCATTAGGTCTTTGTCATTTTTTTATGGAACCACCTGTGTAAAGGTATACTACCTTTAAAACATAAAATAATATTCCAAATCGGTTCAGGCGTCTTCGAGTAATGAACATATATGAAAAAAAAAGATTCCTCCTCCTTTTTTTTAATTCCGTTAAAAATGCCTCGAATAGTTTGTGATACTCACAGCGCAGTCCTGATGTATTAATTTTGCTTTGTATTTCACTTATCTTCCATCCTGGCTTACAGTTGAGTTACTATAGGTTTTATCTTAGGACTTCTACTTCATCGAGCATTTGTAACATATTATAAAACTCCCATGTACAACATATTACAACTTATAAAACGGAAACAATAACACATACAGCACAATCAGAAACAGATCGTGATCACTCGGCAGCAATTAAAAAGCGGAACTGTGGATCGCTTCATGAATTTTTATACAAGATTCCTTACGTGGCTTGCGCTTACAAATTGCGCTTGCCTACATACAGCACCACCCGCATTTATTGCCATTTGGTACAAATAATGTTTTAGAAAGCAGCGGGTTTAATAAATATATTTTTTAAAAGGTTGTATTCGTCTGCTAGTGATCGTGTAACGTGTGTGTACGATTGAGAAGGATTAAGCCATAGAGTCCACCACGTAGGCCACGTGCAGGTTGGCAGACGTTACATACCATAGCACTATTTTACAAATCCCTAAAGTTTGGTTTGGTTTCAGTGATTGACAATCAATACTCACGTAACTCCGAAAATAACAATTGAGTAACAAAATAGAAAAGAATAATGCAATATTTCAATTTTCTATCTTACATATTTTGTAAGAATCAGTATCAGTATCAGCCCATATACGTCCCACTGCAGGGCACGGGCCTACTTTACAATCGACAGTACGATGGAGAGTGGTTAGGCGATATAGTCCACCACGCTGGACTAGTGCGGGTTGGCGGACTTACATACCATAGAAATTCTTATAAACCGCTATGGTATGCAGGTTTCCTCACGATGTTTTCCTTCACCGTTTTAGTGCGTGCATATTTATATTTGTCCGTAGCTACAAAAAGCCATCAGGAATCGCCATAGCCAACTAATTTTTAAAAAAAGTTTCAAGAGATGGCGCCACCTTCTCCCCGGTTTATTGCAGTTTTACGTCTTGCGTGCGCCGGCGACCGCAAGTCACCTAGAATGCACTGAACTATCAGCCGCAATATACTCACTTTCTTATGATTATTAAAAACACAAACACGGCTATAGTACTGCCTTTTAGCTATACCAAGATTGTACTGCTGGTATTTTGTCATCAAACAAAACAGATTTTATTGAAGGTAATAATAACTCATCGTTTTGCTTAAATAGCAATTGTAACTAAAATGTGGTAGAAAATGATGTTGTAAAAATAATCATAACGATTTACATGGCTGATAATAATTATGTGCTAGGTACACATAAATACACATAGAGAGTATATAATTAGACACGTTGCACGCAAGGCCTCTTGGTCTAGGGGTATGATTCCTGCTTTGGGTGCAGGAGGTCCCGGGTTCAAATCCCGGAGGGGCCCTCTTTTTTGAAACTACTATTGGTACCAATCAACCTAAAAAGTAACCTCAAAATTAATTTAATCTATATCAAATTATTATAACATAATTAATCACATTGAAATGGTTAAATCATCGTAAAACCCAGTTAACAATAATAGTGTGATCAATTTATAATTTTTTATTTAATTTTTCTTAAGGCCTTACCAGTAAGAAAAAGCCTATTAAGGTGGACAAAAAAAAAATTTATTTGCCATGATATTACCCTATCACTCAGCAAAGCGCGTGCGCAGATACGCACGGAGTTATTCCTTACAATCGAATGCAGTTTTAAAAAGTTGATCTACCGGATCATGATACGGTATGTAATATACGATTATGCATATGCTGTTAATGTGTAATGTTCGTTTACAACTTTTTTATGCGCGGGCACACAGTAAGCGAGAAACAAGCGACGAGGACCGTGGGGTGCGGGTGAGGTCCCGCTGACTTCGTGAACGCAGCCTTATACCTAGCAGCTACATTCTACAGTGCCCTTGGTGGTTTTCAGTAAGGGTATCAGCATTAAGCGATCATCTCTAATCTGTCTCTCACAATACATAATAATTATGCTGATGTGCTCAAAACTCATATTTAAATTCTCAATACAGACTGCCTCCATCTAGCGGGTTTTACACTCTTTTATAAGGTGGTCTCTATTCACGCGAATACGCTTATCATATCTCAGTATAAACTTTATACATCATAGTTCTAAACGCCTGCCCAGGAGGTGGGCAGACCACATGATTAGAGGACATGGCAAATGGAATAAGAACGTAACAAGATGGTATCCAAGGGAAGGCAAAAGAAAAAGGGACCGACCACAAAGACGGTAGGGTGACGACATAAGAAAAGTAGCAGGGATGATGTGGAACAGAGTAGCTCATATCAAGAGACATCAGAATGGAAACGGTTGGCCTTTGCCGATGGGCAAACAGATTTTCAAAAAATAATAAGTTTGATTTAATAGAACAAGCATTACATTTTGTTGCTAGATTAGGATAAAATAATGATGAATAAAGGCTATTATTATGATTTAGTTCTAAATGCATATAAATTGTAGCAAATTGTTTCGACACAAAGCTAGAGCGTTTCCATACGTCCTACGAATATTTCGCAAGGAATGCTCGTATTGAAATGGCTTTGAGTGTGTTCCGTATATTACTCCGCATTTCATGTTTGACGTATTAATAAAACTCGTATAATTTAGACGATAGATGTAGTCGAGCTTACAAACTTTCAACATCGTATCGATTGTAGCGCTAGGACATCTCAACAAAAGAATTCTTGCTGTACTCTAACATATTTCAGAGTAAAATCTGGTTCTTTATGAAACTCGTAAAGAAGTTCATATGTAGGCAGACTTATTTTGTCAAATGTCGAATAGCCAGTCGATAATTAATATAATAAGTCAAAATCAAGTCCGATGTATTCACATTGTGCGGCCGAACTTTTATAGCCATTAACATACATAAAATCCGGTCATTAACCATCAAAATATCCGTGCAAAACCAATTACACTATCTAATTCAACTATCCTTCAGAAAGAAAGTGATCTCGATTAGTAGAGAAACATTGCAATTTACAAATCAATCCTTCTTCATCATATCATGACTAAAAGAGATTTTTTTGTTTTTTATTGCTATGAATGGCGAGACGAGCATGCCGTTCGCCTGATGGTAAGCGATACGACCGCTCATGAACAGTAGCAAAACCAAACAACACCTTGAATTACAAAGCAATGCTTGGCATTCCACTGCGCTCGCCATCCTGAGACATAATATGTTAAGTATCAATATGTACAGTAGTTACTCTGGCTACAATACCCTTCAATCCAAAACACAACAGTGCGTTTACACTACTGTTTGACAGGAGAAATAGACACTGCGGTGGTATCCACCCAGATGACCTCTCACATATGAGAAACCTACCACCAGTATTACCACCAGTTATACCATTATTTTCTCTTTTTTTAGGCAATAGGTCCCCTTTTATACAATATACAAACGAGGTCATCTGATGATAAGGGATTGCCGCCCATGAACATCCAATATGCTTGGATCATAGATATATTGCCGGCCTATCTAATTGGAAGGGGAGCGTGAGAGAAATATTATGGGAGTAAAGAGAGTAAAGGGGTATTGGGCATCCGGCAATCTCATTCACAGAACGAAATCCAACAGCAAAGCTGTCATGTCACGTTGATCTCTTATAGGGCAGAGGTACCCCCCAGACGAGCCTACCCATTCATGCTGCGTAATGACTGAAAACAGTGTGGATCACTTTCTTGTGACAGAAAAAGACATAGACTCGGAAAATGAATATACCTAATATTCTTTTTATAAAAATTTGGTTGGTAAACGACCAGACGCGACTGCCAACATGTTCACGATGGTCGCGGGTTCGGATCCCAGGGCACACCTCTGACTTTTCGGTTATGTGTGAATTGATGGTCAATCATCACGCACTAACTTCGGGAGGAAACCTGCATACCATAGCGATTTATAAGAATTTTATAAATATGTGAAATTCGCCAGGCAGCGTGTCGGATTACATGTCCTGACCACTCTCAATCGTACTCTCGATTGTAGAGGAGGCCTGTACAACGGGATGTATATGGGCTGATACAGTTAATAAAATGTCCCAAAAAACCCTATCTTAATCTCATATAAGTACAAGTAAAAATGATCGCGAATTACAGACCTTACCTCACTACCCCTTTATATTCTGCTACTAAAATTAATTTAACGTACATGTCTTAAAAAACGGTAATTTACCCATGTGACCGTAATGACAGAAGGCAATTATTTTCAAACGGCTCCACCGGCCACGTTCGGAATGTGGGCAACTATCTATATAATCACGTTAACAACCGCCTCTAACCTTTTCTCGGTAATTACTGGAATTGGTAATAGAAAAGTATTATTAGTAGCTATTACAAAAACGGTAACAAGTTTAATTTCACTGCAAATTTACTGTTCTTATTCAGATGACATTTACGGTTCACGGCTTCGGTTTCTGTAGGCTGTAATGAGTTTTACAGTTCTATGGTATTAGAAAACGGTTTTACTGACCAAACCAGAATATATGCAGAGAATTTCAGTGTTATTAAAGTGTATGTTTAAGGCTTTCTTTACACTTTCTTTCCTTTTCTGCTACCATACACATACGATGCTGAACCCGCCATAGTAATCTACACATGAGTATCGCATTCTGGAGGCGTCAAAATCAGTCCAATGTTCATGCAGTTCAGAGTAGGCCGGCATTATAAGGCTGATTACCTACATAATAGTCAATTCTTCATTGCGCAGTGTTTTATTTGATACCAGATGCAGTCCAGTCTCACTGCCATGCCCATGAAAAAATAAAATACTAAAATAAAGCAGTAAAATCAGTGTCTAGTTTTTATTATGGAAGTAATGCAATATAATTCCATAAGACAGGCAACACTGCACTAGGTAATTTGTGTAAATTGGTCGCCGACATTACGGGATTTGAAGCTATATTACGCAACGAGAATATAAAAAGACTTATTAAGTAAATGTTACGGCTTTATTCAATCTTGACTCACCCAGTTGTTATGTATTACTTCAATTTGTTATTGTGTTTAATTGCAGCCGGATAATTTCAGTAATTCAAGTATAAATGTAATATAATTACCACACCAATGAATAAATGAAAAAAATGTACATTTTCATTCATAATTATTCTCACATTTTTTTATTGCAATGAATGGCGACACGAGCATGTCTTTCGCCTGATGGAAGAAAAACCAAACAGAACCATCAATTACTAAGCAATACTTTGCATTCTACTGTGCTCGCCAACCTGAGATATAAGATGTTAAGTTTCAATGTGTGCAGTAGTTACTCTGGCTACAATTTTCTTCAAATCAGAACACAACAATGTATTTACACTGCTGTTTCGCGGGGGAAATGAACATTGCGGTGGTACCAACCCAGAAGGCCTCTTACTTATGAGAGATTTACCACCACTTAATTGAGGACAAATAATATTAACAATACAAACAAATACGTAGATAAACCTTAAATATTCATATGTATTTTTAAAACTTCATCACAAAAGTTTTTATGAAAAATACTTTAGTGGTGGTAGGACTCTCATATGCGAAAGGCCGCCTAGGTGGGTACCACCGCAATGTCTGTTTCTCCAAGGTTTCTCCCACCAAACAGCAGTTTAAATTCACTGTTGTGTTTCGGATTGAAGGGCGTTATAGCCAGAGTAACTACTGGACATATTGAGACTTAACATTTTATGTCTTAGGTTGGCAAGCACAGTGAAATACCAAGCATTGCTTTCCAATTCAAGGCGTTGTTTGGTTTTGCTACTGTTAATGAGCGGTCGTATCGCTTACCATCAGGAGAACGCCTTGCTAGTCTCGTAATTCATTGCAAAAAACAAAAAAAAATCAGTTAACATAAATAGTTATTTAAAACAATAAATATAGTTTGCAAGCACAACTATTCACTGGGTCATCGAAGGTGACATAGTCAAACCCGATAATGTATTAAATTCAAGTATGCACGAATAAGCTTAAAATTCATAAAAGGCGTACAGTGACATAATAAAGTGAGCCGAAACCCGTTCAGAACACGCGATACGCATGGAAACAGATGCATAGATTCAACTTATTTACTCAATGACAGTACGTGTCCTGGGTAACAATGGATATGTGAGACATAATACTCACAAAAATAGTATTTGCGATATTTTTATAAGCTTTTTTGAGATTACGGAGAGCGTACAAAGCTCTAGTGACGTAGAGAATTATGAATTATGGGAGAGATTCTGTAAAAATGTATATATGCCTAAAATAAAAACAATTGAACCGAAACTTAGATCATCATACTTAGGTGTGATCGATTAAAATTAATAAATTACCCGTCAAAAAACTTTAACCTGCATATATAAAACTAAAATTCGAAAATATTATTTAAATTACAGTAATTTTTAATAAGTTCATTTTATAATTCATGTTACTCATATTTTTTATGGCAATTGAAAACAGCCCTTAAAAATTATTTTTATATTAGAGTGAAATAATTCAATGCATCGATTAATATTGAGCTGTCCAAAATAATAATCAATTTAAAAATAATTGTAGCACATGTTGCCACAATACTACTCCACTATACAATGCTACTATACAATATAATACAATGCCACTCTCAATCGTACTGTCAATTGTAGAGTAGGCCCGTGCCCTACAGTGGGACGTATATGGGCTGATACAGACACAGATACAGAATTAAACCCTACAATTGTTATTAATATATGTGTCTCGTCGAGATTATCTATAATGATAATAGTCTCTAAGTATAAGCTATATACCAATTGCATTATTGTACTTCAATATTTTTTGTGTGTCATAGTCATTATCTTATTTGACTAAACATCTGTCGTACTCAAGATGTGAAAGTAATTTAAATATTTCTTTTGGAAATTACCTTTTTCTCTTCTCACGACTTTCAAAAGCAGTTAACTCATAATTTTAGTGTATGGTAAATCAATATGTTTGACTGCTCACGCTAGAAAGTAACAACAACAATTAAATAAGTTTCTAACGTACATAAGTTAGAGATAACTTAGTTGGCAACTGACATGACTCTCAAGAAGGCATCACTACTTCAAGTAAATAGTACAAAATTAATATCATCTTTTTTATCTTTTTTAATTTCGATATATGGCGGGACGGGCATGACATTCGCCTGATGGTAAGCGATACTAGCTAATAGATAGTAGCAAAACCAAAATACAGCATACATCTCTATCACGATCGAGCTCACAAACAGTCCACTGACGAACAGGCCTCGCCCAAGGATCTGAAATCATGTTTAATTGATTTTTACGATCGATCGAGTTAGCCTGTACATCTGAGATTTCAACCCGCAGAAACCTAGTTTGTCTAATGCACTAGGCCAGAATGGACTAATCCAACCTCTCTTGATCACAGAAATATTTGGATTATGTCGCAATAGATTGAAATAAATGTATTATATGTTTTATATAAGCTAATACTCGTATTATGTGGATACAGATAGACGTGCGCTTTCATCTAGCTTCGCTCGTGTAGTATTTCAACTCTCGCTAACTTATCATGTAACACTTTTCCTCGCTTTCATTTGAACTCAAGATGACATTGTGTCAAGTTATCGCCCTTTTTGCGATAGAAATGTGATTTCCAGTTGTATAATCGTTTGACTTTTAACGCTTTGTAATTCTCTATTTCATTCGTTTTTGTTAGGTTGTTTGTTGACGACCGCTCAAATTTTTCTTACTTTAAATACGTTTAAAAATTATTCCAGTGCATAATAATTTAAAAAAAGTAACAAGTTAGCACCAATATTTCAAAAATATTTCTTATTAATCTATTTTAACTTTACCTACGTTTTTCCAATAAATAAATATTTATATCACCGTTATTACTTCTATAAATATAAATAACATAGAACCCGTTCATTAATCAACACGCCAATTCGATTACTGAAATAAAAATAACACAAGAAATCAATTACAATATCAAAGATAAATTAACATTTTCGCGCCACGCGAACCGACCATCACATGTTTTTATTTAACAATTCTTGGAAAAATCTATTTCTGTACAAAGCCGCATATACTTAGAAATAAGTACGTTTTGTATTCTTTATGCAGACAAGTTAAGATAACAATAACGCGGTAAAAGGACCTTGTCACTGCATTATTCATAAGTTTAAGCTATTCTACTAGATAAGTCCAAACCAATGTTACATTTGTCATGTGACTTGACATTTATCTGAACCAATACGTCTGTCTATTAAAAGCTGCGATGTAGTTAGTTATCTTTGTGGGTAGTTATGTCTGTAAATATAATTAAGGCATGTCTATCTTTGTAATATATTACTAATTTATATTATACTATTGGCCATATAGTTCACCACCCTGGCTTAGTGCAGGTTGACTGACTTTTACATACCATAGAAATTATTATAAATCGCTATGGCATGATATGCCTAATAATAATATGATTATATTTTCTGTTCAAGTCTACTTCAAGTTTATTAAGCATATTCGAAGAAGCTAGATATGTCGGAATTAATGTACATATATGTTTATGGAAACTCGAAATCAAACAGATCGGTGACATTGTCCAAACACCACAGCCGGAAAAATTGACCTGCATACGTAGTCATGAGAATAGTACAAAATTTCTTATTTTCCAGAAATAAAGTCTATTTTCCCATGACAAATTTAGTATAGAGCAACTATATGTTTACTACTATCTAAGCTATCACATCGCATGATTCCTGTTTCAAGAGCAGTTACGCTACCTACTTCAAAGCTCTTTGAATCCCAGTCTTGTGAATATTCACTAGATAATTTATTTGTTCTTTTGTTTACACGCACTTATTAACTTTCTTTACGCGTTCCCAACGTCAAGTGCAGGCTTTGTCACATAACAGCGGTCCTCAGCCTTTCATTACCACTACATTCATACCATATTTTTACTGGTGGTAGGTCTCTCGTATGTGAGAGGCCGCCTGGGTAGGTACCACCGCAATGTCTTTTTATCCCGCCAAACAGCAGTGTCAATGCGGTGTTGTATTTCGGTTTAAAGGACATTGTAGTCAGAGTAACTAGTGGACATACTGATACTTAATTATGTCTAAGGATGGCGAGCGCAGTGGAATGTCAATCATTGCTTTATAATTCACGCTGTTGTTTGGTTTTGCTACTGTTCATGAGCGGTGGTATCGCTTACCATCCGGCGAACGGCATGCTCGTCTCGCCATTCATTGGATTAAAAAAATATGTAAACCCTGTTTTAATTTATTTTAGTGGTATGTCATGACAGTTTTGAATTGAACCTTAAATATTACTCGTATATTTAAGATCAACTACGATCTTCTGTCAAAATTTTAAGAATAGTTTTACTCTTTTCACATTTGAATACATTGGACATATCAATAATACTTATTAGATTAAAAATATAATTTATGCTTCTTGTTTGTATCCCTAACAATACATTAAACAATTTTTTTTATTTACTTCCATATTTCCCCACACGCCAACTTGAGGTAGCCGACTTTTATAGAGTTTAATAGACTTTTATAGTTTTACAGAGTAACTGCTGGATATTGAGACTTAACATCTTATGTCTCAGGATGGCGAGCGCAATGGAATGCCAAGCACTGCTTTGTAATTCACAGTGTTGTTTGGATTTGCTACTGTTTATGAACGGTTGTATCACTTGCCATCAGGCGAACGACATGACTCGCCATTCAGAGCAATAATAAAAATATTAAGAAAGATTTTTCTTTACTTCGTCATCCAATAGCAGTTCTTACAGCGCCTAGTTTTATTTAAACAACCTCACGAATCACATCAAACGTAACAGTAATGTACTGTTACGTCTCAAAACTAGTAATTCGTTCATACAATAAACTAGATCCGGCGATGTATCACGGGGTAACAGATTATAGAAACATCGGCAGGGAATTCCGAGACATATCGATTCTGATTAGAACATACTCCAATTTTTTTTCTGTTAAAATGATTATCATACTACACAAGATATAACATTTCAACATAACAAAACGTATTTTTGTTTCGAAATAATGGTATTTAGTACGTAAAAAGAAAACATCACTACAGGACTTTTTTCCTCGACGCTTAACATTAGTAATAAAATTACATTAGCATTAGACAAGAAACGTCTACAATTAAATATAAAAAAATGGTTTATTGCTAAAATATATTCAGAGTTTAGACAACATTTTTAACTTTTGCAGAAACGGATTGTGCGAAATAATATATGAAAATCATGGAGATGGCTTAACGCAAATCTTATTAATATGTATTATTTTAAATACTTACATTATTTTGAATTCATGTAAATTTTCTAAAGAAACAAATAAGTACTGACTCACAACCGTCTGTGAGATTTTAAACTATTCAAAATCGACTTGATAAAACTCTAACAATAACAGCCTTATTTAGAGACAGTATTAAAATCGATCTTACCTACCGAATTTTTTGTCTTCTTCGCTCTAACTAATGCCAAAAGGCGTATGAAAGGGACAGAACATTATACAACTAAAATAAGTTTTAAAAAACTGTTTATGGAATGGCCGAAAGTAGGTAGAAATTAAGGTAACATAAGTACATTCATTACAATACAGGGTTTTTCTATAAAAAAATCGAAGAGCACTAGCGAAAACTTGTTTAACAGTCGTATCATAAATTCATCGACATTTTGAAGTTAAATCGAGGGACAGGTTTTTAAGATGTTGTATGGAATATTCTTTTCGCAAAACGGGTTGTAAAACCATAAATTACCGTAATTAAAATACTGTTCTATACTATAACATTATATTTAATCAAGAATATTTAAGTTGTTTTATTTTACATAAAGATAATTAAAGAATGCACTTATTTTTAAACCTGGCAAGAAATATTTACAACTTCTTTACTCACGATAAGTTTGAAAAGATTTATTACAACCTCTTCACAGCGCATTTAATTCGGTTACGTTAGCAGACTAACAAAGTTGTATAAGCTTGATACGCTTGTAAATTACTTTTGAATGCAAAGAAGTTGCACTAAAATGCTTTCGCGGTTGGGTACATGCGGAAACTGTGATGAAAGCGGTGCAAATACTGTTTCATAATATCAAATATTCAGTTGTCGATTATAGACAGACAACATCGTTGTGACTCTACAGCGAAATGAGGGGCATTAGTTTTTTATACCGTTATGACAATGTGACCACTGTATGATAAGTTTCTTTTTTTTATTCTAGCACGGCATAGTGACTGCACTGCATCTGATGGTAAGCGCAAATGCCGTCAAGAAAGAATATCCAATGACATCAAACGGTGGTCCAATCTATTCGATACTATTAAGTTCAGCAGGCTGGCTTGACTGACTGCAGTCTAAATAAACTATCCAAACACAGGAATCTCTAGTCAGAGTCTCATCCAGAGGTGGGTAGGTACGACTCTATCACTCATCTTTTCGCGATAATCGATATAAACAGCTGAACTCAAAACTCTACACCAACTTCCTTATTCATGGAAAGTTTTAGTTATTTTATGTATCGAATGTTTTGTCTTCTTCGCTCAAATTGAATTCAATAGTCGTTCGAAAGGGACGAAATCATTCAATACCTAAAAAAGGACTTAAAACTGTCTATGTCTATGAATGAAGCCATAGTCATCGAGACGGATTTTTAACCACCGTTTACGTTAATAACTATTTGGAGGGATACAAATTTCGTGACACAGAAACAGTAAGGGTTGACAATATAGTAGGAATATTGGCGGGTTAAGAATCACATGGTAAAGTAAGGAAATATAAACTACGGTTGCTTTATTGTTTTCATGCGTTAAAATGATATTTGAGTTATAGATTTTCAGAAGTGTAACATCCCCCGATGCTCCCATTATACCTTACCTACCTCGCCTAATATACCTTATTTCGCAGGAGTGTACTGCATGAAGTTGCCAGTCTACAGTCTGCGTATTCGGCCTTTAAATCGGGTAAATCGTGACCGTCGCGTTTATACCACGATTTTATTATGACGTTTTGTGAACGGCATTTAGTGTTATTAATGAGCAGTCAACTGAGCGTACTAAGGCATTTCTACAGCACTTTGGAATATGAGTCATTCATAACTAAACAGAAAGTTGAGTTAAAGGGAACCAAAGATAGTTGTGAGAGCAAGATTGGATACGAATCGATGAATTTGTCACGGTTAAAAATTGGTGTCTCAAAGTAGACTTCAAATAGAAAAAAATACATAGCCGAACTACTTAAATAAAATTTAACTTTGACACATCTTAGTTTATCTAGATCCTAAGAAATTTCTCTTAATTTTACGATTATGTCGTAACCACCAATCGCCTGTCTCACATCAACATTTTCAATATGCAATCCCAAGCAGACCAAGTTTTTCAAATTGATAAAAACAAAATAAAACTCTCGGCCAAGTAATCGAATTCAATTCATTAAAGTTTGCAGCCTACTTTTTAACATCAGTGAGGCCATAAAACATTTAACTCTTATAAATCAAGGTTAATTATTATACACCGCAGTCTTAAATAATATTAATTGAAACAAAGTTACTTTGTTAAGAACTGTTTTTAGTTAAAACATAGTATTTAACGATATTGTATTACTTACTCAAACATATGAGAAAAATATTTTTAAAAAATCAAACGAAAGGTCTATCTGATTCATAAAACTGGTTTTAAAAATTAGTTGAAACAAAAAACCAATTAGTCATGCTGATAAGTTGAACGCAGTTTTTACCTTTCATACAAAAGTTCCTCAAGAAAATGCAGCATACTTCGACTTACCCTACCATAAAAAAAATACACGAGAAACATTGCATTCGATCAACAAATTCCAAATTTAAAAATTACCTCACCTCACTCAATCGAAATCCAAACAAGCACAAAATATCACTTATATGCAACATGAAATCCCAATGGGCAACATTTCACATATCACAGCACAACACGAGAAGAGGTTTGCGTACGTCACTGTTTAGTGTTTAATGTTTACTTGGGTTATGGACGGTGCGTCGGGGGCAGAGACCTGAGCGCGGCGCCGGCGCACACTGCCGACTCAAGTACCGTTGCGAGAGTGGGGGCGAGGCCGACAAGGCTTTGACATTTCAAACTGCCTTGCTTCATGCCTTTGTTGGCAGTTTTGGCAATCGCCTTGGTTATGTGGTTCAATAAGTCAGTGGTACTTTGGGGCAGATTATTCCGATGTAATTATTAGGTTAAGTTAGGGTAATGTATTTGAAAAGTTGTTTATAGTTGAATAAGGTGGTGTAAATCAAAATCTTGAGAAATTGCCGTTTCATACCCCCGAAAGTTTTGATTACTACTACCTCTGCTTAAAACTTGTTATATGTTAAGCGATAGAAAACCGGGAGAAACTATCTCAGCGAAATATATTTTAAGTAATTTGATTAAAATAGTCAATTTGTTGATATAAATCACTTTAGGCAATGTTTTTATATAAGCTTTTATATTTTAAACTTGAGATAACTTTTATACAAAACATGTAATTAATTTAACATTTTAAGGGTACGGTCCACTCTCCATTTCTTAAGTTAAAATTACGTGATTACTTAACGGCTGAGGACTTTCATTTACTTTATTCATTTTTAACGAACCATTCAAAGAAAGTTTCATCGAGCCCTAGCGGTTATTTACATAATAAAAACATTGGGAGGAAAATAAGTCACAAAGCCTTCGAGCGGAGTCGCGAACTCGTAAGAAATTCGTTCAGTTCGGCTGAAAGTTGAATCCGTTTATCAGATTCTTGAAGCATTAGTGTCGATTTGCGTGCAAGAGCTTCTAAATCTTCGCAATTGTTCAAAACAACTTCCTGAGTGTTTTGAGTGAGACAAGTTTGAGTCGGGATGATCTAAACTCGCAGAATAGAGCATGTTTGTTTATTTTACCAAGGAATTTTATTTGTTGTTGAAGATAATGTTGTTTTTTTATAGCATAGGATCAGCAAACGAACAAACAGATCACCTGATGGCAGGTAAGTGATCACTGCCGTCATGAACACCCACAATGTTTGTAACATGATGTTTTGCCGGACCATCAAATCGAGAGAAATGAAGGAAAGACAAAAAACGGGAAGAGGAAATAGGAGGAAGGAGAAGGAGAATTGGGCATTCGCCAACCTCACTCACTGAAAAAACTGTCCCTTCACGCCGATCTCCTGTGCGACAGTGGTATCGCCCGGACCAGCCTGCTCATGCATGCTAAATCATTACTTACAACAGCGTGGCTCTACCACCTCTATGTTGATCACCAGCACTATATGTAGCAATTTACATGCTAATAAATTCAATGCAGTCTCTTACAGAAACCAAAAAGAAACAGTAAAACAAAAAAATTGTAAACAAACACAAAATTTATTTAAATAAATCACTGATCTTTTAATACACAGTAGGCAATTCAAATATTGAAATCAACACACAAAGAAGGGAATATATTTGGTCAATAAACAGGTGTCAATTGAAATGATTTATTTTAGTATGCCCACCCTGAACGATCCACTGCTTGGCAAAGCTCTCCCCTAAGCGCTTCCACATATTCCGATTGGAAAAAATAATCGTCCAATCCTTGTTATATCTTTTGAGATCGTCTCGCCATCGCTTTCGGGGTCAAATAAGATAATTAGTATTGTCATAATCATACAAACGAATATATAATATATTCTAAAAGCTTACGTTTGAATCCTAAACCTGTAGACAGTGATCAAAATAGTAACACCAACATTTCGTCGACCTTGTTTTTGTCCCGTGATAAGGGACTGCACTATCGCTATATCTGGTATAAATACAACTGTTTCTGTATCTGAATCGGTCCATATACGTCCTACTGCAGAGCACGGGCCTCTTCTACAATCAAGAGCACGATTGAAAGTGGTTAGGCCATATAGTCCACCATGCTGGCCTAGTGCGGGTTGGCGGACTTTACACACTATGGAAATTCTTACAAATCGCTATGATATGCAGGTTTTTTCACGATGTTTTCCGTTTACCAACAGGCCACGCTCTAGTATAAAAAAAATCCTAGCTTACATGACTCTCAAATGACTCTTTCTATTGTTTGTAGTTACATAATGCAGTTACTATAAACAACAGTTAAAATACGTGCTTTCAATTTTCTAATATCAATGAAACACATAAAACGAAAGATATTTTTATACGATACACCTAAAATCGAATAGTTCTTTCATAATCTTACAATACATTAAATCTAAAAAAAAAAACGACTGGTAGACTGGTATATGGTTATTAATTATTTAACCGCCATGCCATGTTGTATCATAAAATTTAAACCGTTATTGGAGTTCAATGGCAACATTAATGAATCGATTTAACATAAACTAGTTTTTAGATTTTCTTGTTGTTCGCATCGAATCAATTAACAAGAATTCTGCCTGGGTTTTATGGCAATTAAAACTCTACAATCTTTTTGTTATTTATTACCTGTATTTAATACTAATTAAAATGAAAAGTGGAAACACTATGTTGTAAATATAAGTTCTTTGTATGTTGCATCAGCCCATACACGTTTAACTCCAGGGCACAGACCTCGTCCACAATCGAGAGTATGATTGAGAGGGCTTTGGCCATATAGTCTACCACGCTGGCCTAAAACGACCTGGCGGGCGTACCATAAAATTCTTACAAATAACAAATCCCTATTGTTTGCAGTTTTCCTCACTACCTTTTCCTTCACCGTTATAGTTCGTGGTGATTGACTATCAACACACACAATTTCTATATCTTTATAAATTATATTCAATATTATTTTTAGAAAAGGGTTGTGAGAGCCGCGTAATGTAGGCGCTTTTAAAAATTCACTGGAAATCCCTTACGAAAGACCTCGGTTAGGCTATGACTTGCTTGATCTGGAGATGACAATTCAAAATATATCCTGTCTTATATAAAATCAATGTACGAAGACAAAATGAATAAAAGAAAGCCTTACACAAAGAAAGCACATGTCAAAGACGCTTTACCAAAGTTTGTTTTAGACGGTTAACTTTTAACTCCAGTAAAAACTTACAGTTGGGAAGTCTGATTGATGCGAAAACTTCTTACCTGCGAAACTAAGTATTATCTACATAAAGACTCATCGATCTTCGTTTGAACGCGTTCCCAGAACACTCTTGGACTCTATTAAAAAATAATAATAAAATTGTCAAGAACACATGCCTCGGCGATCAATCACATAAATAATGAATCCCGCTGGAGCCGTCACTCCACGTAGTTTTAATAAAAGTATTAGACGGCCTTATTTGTTTCGGGGTGAAAAGCTTCTATAAAGAAAAAAGATTGATTTCTTTTTGTTATTTTACAGGTATTATCCTTGTATACTAAGTTTATAACAATTTAATGGATTAGTAATATGCACTGCATCACCAACACCGTCGCAGTGGAAACTATTTAAGTATATTAAACATTGAGCACAAATTGGAGTGGTAGAGCTCTGTTGTGGCTCGTTACAGCTACAAATATAAACTTTAGTCACATTGTCATTCACGTACCTACAAAATTAAAATATGGTTATAGTTAAGTTTAAGAAATAGTTCTTTTAAATTTATTTTAAAATGCCGTCAATAATACTGGCATAAAAATCAAAGATCGAATAATGATATTTTAGATTATTCTAAAAACAATAATTCAGCTCTCGTGACTTTATAATCTACTAACCACTTATTTAATTAAACGCTAAGTTGAGCCCATATAATTACCAAGACATCCGTATATTGCAATTTGCAAAGCAGCTAATATTAAAGTTGGTAAGAACAAGCGATCAAATTATAATGAAGCCAGTAGCCACGCTTTCGCGATTTTTATTTCTTTCACGCGTGTCTGTCGTGTGTGACAGAGAGGGAAGTATAGTCATTATGAATGTAAATTCTTGCCACTGCTTAATAGTCCACGGGTGCGAGGCGACTCGTGAGAAAATACAGACTTGCACTCATCCGTGCGAAAATGCAAGTGCACTGGTAAATATTAGAAAAATTGCGGCGACTACTTTACTCCTTTTGAAACGGAACGCTACTTTTGGAATTACAGTGGGATTTGCATAAAGTGTTTTTTTTTAATCAGTCACATGACAGTGAACACCATAAGATATCCTCGTGACCCCTTATCATAAAATCAAAAGGGAACCATTTTTTTAATTAATTTATTTTTATTTACATACATATGAGCACATAAGTTAATCAGATGGACAGCATGATTTTAATCAAAAATTTTCCTTTATAAATAAATGACGTAAGCTATATTCTCTACTACCTATACATCTAAATGTTCAATCATGAAGAAGACTTGTACAAAGTTTGTTTACAGAAATACCTTTTTAGTTAGGTCGAATAATTATTTATTTTGTGTATTTCCCTAATGACAATTAATATACCTACCTAGCATGATATACAAAACATCCGTAACAGGTGCGCAGGTTCGACAAAGGAGCAAACAAGTCACCTCATGGTAAGTGGTCACTACCCTCCATGAACACTCACAACTCAAGGGTAATAGGTGTGTTACCGGCCATAAAATCGGAAGGGCAGCAGGAAAGAAACAGTATGGGAAGGGGAAAGGGGTATTAGGCATCCGGCAATCTCATTCACCGCACAGAACGCAAAAGCAAAGCTGTCGCATCACGTTGATCTTCTGTGAGAATGTGATACTTTTACATCCCTTACATGTATGTAGCATCGCCTATAAGATTTGACTGTCATTATTTTTAAACCATATACACATAGGTATAAGCGCGAGTCCCGGCTGCTCCAGTTTAGTTTCTGTAGTTATTAGCAATTACGCTACCATTTTTAAACTGTGTGTGTCTTTCTTTTTTTAAAAAAAAACCTAATCACCTTTTTCGTAGTAACAGTACCACCCCGAACGAGCCTGCCCATTCATGATGAGTCATAACTGCCACCACGGTGTTGGTTGGGAAGTGCCTCCACCAGATTGAAATACCTTCTCATACTTTTTTTTATTTCATTATTTCATGGAAATTGGAATGTCGATATGAGCATGTCGTTCGCCTGATGGTAAGCGACACGACCGCTCATGAACAGTAGCAGAACCAAACATCACCATGAATTGTAAACCAATGGTTGGCATTCCACTGCGCTTGCCATCCTGAGGCATATCAATATGTCCAGTAGTTACTCTGGCTACAATGTCCTTCAAACTAAACACAACAGGGTATTTACACTGCTATTTTGCGGGACAAATAGATATTGCGGTGGTACGTACCCAGATGGCCTCTTACATATAAGAGACCTACCACCAATAAATATATTGTTTTTAATGCAGCTTATTTTAAATAAGGAAAATAAAGTCAATACCGTTGTACTCAGGGATAAATAAATAAATAACACCCAACAGTCACATACATAGTCTTGACCCCACACTAAGATCGAGTCTTGTGTCGTAGGTATCAGGAACTACGAGAGACTTTTCGGTCTCACAAACACCCAGACCCTGAAGAAATATTTGTGGGCCGCACAAATATTTCTCTCGGTGCGGGGATCGAACCCGCGGCCTCTCATTTCACAGGCGGCGTCCAACCAACTGCGCCACGGAGGCTGTCAAAGGATTCGAAGGGATAGGGCTGTCAAAGGGATTTCCTTACGGTAATTTTAAACAAGTAGCCATCGCAGCGAACTAAAAGTCTCTACACCTAAACTCGCTGTCTTGCAAGAGATCGACTTAAAGTGGCAGGTTTGAGTTCGGTGAGAGAGTTTGTCGCATGCCCAATACCCCTTTCCAATTTCCCCTACCCGTCCTTTTTCTTTCCTGCTCCTCTCCCCATTTGATAGTCCGGCAACACATCTGTGATCAAAGCATTATGGATATTTATGGGCAGTGATCTCTTAGCATTAGGTGACTTATTTGCTCATTTGCCAGATCTATTATATAAAAAAGTAATAAAATATCTGTATCAGCTCATTTACGTCCCACTGCAGGGCAGGCACCATCTACAATTGAGGGTATGATTGAGAGTGATGAGGCCATGTAGTTCACCACGCTGACCAAATGCAGGTTGGCGGACTTAGCATACAATATTAATTCTTAATAATCGCTTGGATATGCAGGTTTCCTTACGATGGTTTCCTTTACCGTTTAAGTGCGTGGTGATTGACTATCAATACACACATGACTCAGAAAAGTCAGAGATGTGCCCTGGGATTCGAACCCGCGACCACCGTGAACATGTTGGCAGCCGCGTCTGGTCCATTAACCAAAAAAAAGTGTTCATATCATATTCTAAGCTAAGCCGTGGACATTGTCTAATAAATTGACAATAAATGCGGTAAAACCATGGGTAAAACGGTTGGTTGTCTGTAATGGTGGCACTTCACATGGCATTGTTTGCCAAATATGCCAAATACACAAATACAAATAGCCATGTGAAGTGCCAGCATGACAATCAAGGCCAATAACAAATACGCATGGACGTAATATATAAACCAAATACGTAAGTATAAATTGTCATATTTACCTCTATTTGCATGTTTGCTTTTAACGTCATTTATTTTGCCAAATACAACAAACAACCAATAGCCAATACAAACAGCCATGTGAAGTGCCACCGTAAGAGATTGCCTAGAGCGATAAGACCGCCTTTTGTAAATTTTTTTTTCGTCGATTATTTCTGTTTAGTTAGTTTTAGGTGTACAATAAAGTTTTAAATGAATGAATAAATAAAACATAGTAGGATATTAATGGTTATGTCTACTATAAAATCTTTTAATCTGGTCAACATCGAGACCGATCATTACCAGATTTTACTTTCTTTATCGTAGAAAGTGACATTTTATACCAGTTGCAAATTATCCTACCAGTTTTTATTCTTCTATTCCGATCCATTTATAGGTTCAAAGATTCCATAAGTTAAAACGCGTCAAATATAAAAAAAACAACTGCTAATACGAGTTTACTATCTACATTTAAAAAAAGAGCCAGTTCGTCGTTAAGGATTCATTCCTGATGCGTCACCATAATAGCATTCCTCAATAAATGGTATCTATCTATATCGTATAGCCTAAACAATACAAAAATAACTTTCCAACTCGAACCAGTACTTCCTGAGATCATACCAGTCCGCCCCACTTGACTCCTTACAGCGCCGAGCTCTTCGAATCGTCGATAATCCCGATCTGACGGAGAAAGAGCCGTTAGGAGCCGTTAGAAGCCGTTAGGAGCCGTTAGAAGCCGTTAGGACTGCGGAGAGACTTGGAGTCTCTTCGTTTGTTCTATCGACTGTTTCACAGGGAGTGCACCTAGGAGCCGTTTAAGAAGGTACCACCGCCGTCATCTCGTTACGGTAGGCAGCGACTTTGTTGCGCTGGTCCACTGCAAAGTTCCATGAGCGGCGATGTCCGCTTACCATAGAAAATACTGGGCACAAACAAACAAACAAACTCTTTAGTTATATACCCATATTAATAAAGATGCAGATACATATCACGGTGCATTTACACGTTGGCTGATGCTGGGCCAACATCTACCAACTCCAAGCTATTAACAATGAAAATCCAAGGACTAGCCGAGCCAAACACCCCATTTAAAAACCATTTACCATCAAACCAGTATAGGTCTACCAGAATCTCATGGCATAAAATTTAAAAAAAAAACAATGATTTTTATGTGGCAATACCATCGACGAACAGCTGATTCAAAACTTAGGTTATGTCATTCGATGTGAATATTTTAAGATTTCTATCCTTTCTTAGCGAAAAGGTACAAATTAGTTCTACAATCACAAATGCGACACATTGTTTACAAGGTTTATCGCTAGATCCGTGAATAATTTGGTCAAATTTAAACAAAATCGTCGATTTTAAAATCGACGTCGTTTTAACAAGTAAGTCGGAGTGAATAGTTTTGATACTTCATTTTTTTTTGGTTAGTGTTAGATATGTGTATGTGTTTTATCGTATATTGATATCATTTTTTGAAACTAAACAGTAATGCATTAAATACCTATTTACAGGAGTTTCCAGAGATATTAGATAAGGAACGGTTTATTATTATTCCTTTAATTTCATCGTCTTCATCAGAAGATTTACAGGAAAAGTATTTAGAAGTAAGCTCTGACTAAAGTGTTAATGAAATAAAGAAGACTGGAAATAAAATTATACGTTTTTATTATACAATCTTGCATCTTTCGTATTACATTTATAGAATCTAATAATTATTTAAATAAAACCGACTCATAATCAAACTACTTACAATTTGGAAATTGAAAGTTGTTTGATTAAGTGAGAACTAACAAGAAGAGAGAATTAAAACGAAACTGGTGGCTCGGTACCACTATTTTTATCTACGTTTTGAAAGTACCAGCGCTCCATCTATATTATAAATACTCGTAAGACTCGTATGTTTGTTATAGTTTAAAACTGAAAAAAATCTTATTTGCCTATTTTAATTGGCTATTAATCTAAAAGTACAATTTTGAAGTAATTATAATGTTTAAATAACCTTTACATTTTTACTTAAAACATTATGTAATTTATTTAAAAAGTTGTACTAAAAAAATAGTGTCAATTTGAAATAAAAAATAATTACAATTATTGAAAGTATCAAAATATGTTCATCCAATTACCCCAGTGTTGCAATGCGTAAATTCAAATTTCCCAAAATGCCATGAGATTCTGGTAGACCTATACCAGGGCCCAATAATGAGAGATATGATATGATAATGAAAACTATCAAGCTCAAAAATCGAATTACACAGAACTGAAACATCAATATTGACAGCTGATACTTGACAGTTGACAGCTAACGTCTGATGCGTTTTGCTGTGGTGTTTTGCACAGTGTTTTGTTTCGATTTACGATTAAAATTATTATGTTTTACTCAATAATATAAAAAAATATTCTAAATATACGAAGATTTCAAAGCTACCCATAATATAACAGAAGAGAAGCCATGAACAAGTGCCTACGTTTTTAGATATTAACAAAATTTGCGGGCGTTAACCGATAACAAGGAGGAAAAGTCTGGTTGAGTGATTATCAAATAATTGCTAATATATTATAATAAACCAAAAATGTCGGCTTTATTAACAGCAGATTGGTTCCAGTTGGATTCCTATTATAGGCAAGTAACATGGCACAATTAGTTTTTATAAAATTCATACTTTTTTGCTATCTTTTGTTTGAGGTAACAAAAACAAATAATTCACACACCAGTCACCACGCATATTAAAGCTCCCCTTAAAAATGTCCAAAATACAAGGTGATTTAAGGATACTGGCTTTTAAGTAGAGAATTGTCCACTTTAAACATATTAATAATTCTCTAAATTTAAAAAATATATAATTTTCAGGAAGTTCGACTTATACACTATGAACTGGATGATGGATGAAGGTCTCGAGAACATGATAGTGTGTGGAGCTCCTTACGGAGGTCCAATGGCTGTGGTGAGGGACCGTAAACAGTTTGTGCAGATCAAGACCACTACAAAACCTGTCATCACCATATACAACTGTGCAGGGAACATCATTTCTAAAATACTAGTGAGTTCAAACTGATTAAATTACAATTGAGATATAAATAAGTAACTAACTCTGCTGGCTCAGTGTCCTAAAGTGGGTTGACTCCAGCTATCTCTATTCTCCCCCACCTCTCACCAATAAATAAATTGTGGATATAAATAGTATTATCAATGTATGTGCATAATTCGTAGTGAGCACTAAGCCGAGAGTTTGATGTCTGCCCACAAGGCCGAGGCAAAATTTTACCAAAAATTCTTAATTCTTAATATGTTTAGAATTACCCTTACTATCAGTTCATTCCCTTTATTGTGTTAATGGAAAGAAATCAGTTGTGACTGATGAATCATGCTAATAGGTAACTAAACCATGTTAAAATTCTTTCAGTGGAACAGTGGCGTCCTGGTACACATGGGTTGGTCAGATAGTGAACAGTTGCTGTGCATCCAAGAAAGCGGTGATGTCCTCATATATGACATGTTTGGAGCATACCAGAAGACATTTAACATGGGACAAGAAGTGAGGGATACTAAGGTAAAAAAAAATATATAATCTAAATTTTATATATCAACACAATGTGACTAAAGTTAGAGAAACATATTTGTCATTATCAACCAAGCAGTGGAGTAGACAGTACAAGCTAAATGTCATTTAACAGCCACTGATGGCCTTTAGGCAAAGTTTTGACTATATCCTTGAACATCATAATAATATTAAGATACATCATATTACTATTGCAATACTACAGAATAAATCTGAATTCAAAGGAATGGCTTATTATTTACTTGATCCCTTAGAGTATTTATAATATAGAGGGAATGCTGGTACTTCAAAAATATATTATATGAAAATGGAGGTGCCTGGCCTCCTTTTTCTGCCCTCGTATTGGCACAAATTACGTGGAAAAGAATAATAAAAATTAATAGTTTAGAACTATTTAATCCCAAACAAACTCGTTTTAAAAGGATAATAGTTAAATAAACTTTCAGGTATCAAAGGATTTTATAACAAGTTGTTGTTAAATAATTAGTCAAATTTCCTTAATACAGGAGTGCTACCAACATAACAAATAAGAAAATATCTACTTTTTGAAGTCTAAAATGTATGACAGCAATAATATAGATACTCTAAACTTGATCCAATTTTTTTTTTATCTCTCTGTCATAGGTATGCAAAGCCCAACTGTTCCCAAGCCCCCATGGTGTTGGTTTAGCTGTAATCACTACTACAAACAGAATGTTTCTACTTAGTAATGTTTCTGAACCTAAAGTGAGACCTGTACCAGATTTACCAAGTAAGTAAGTTTAATTCTAATTTTTTTATTAATATGTATATAAAATTGATATGATAAAAATTCAGTTTCTTTTTTTGTTTTTTTTTTATTGCATGTGCAGAAATACTACATGGCAATTTAATTTATCTTCTTTAATTTCATATTTTGGAAAATAATTAGTTGGTTTTCAGGGGAAGTTAGAGTATACATATTATGAAAGGTGTGTGAAATATTTGATTTACAGGAGCTAATGAACCAATATCGAGTTGGTGTGCCACAGGTTCATGTTTCCTTGTGTGTAGAGACAAGGAAATTTTCAAATGCCAGCTGGGTGAATCAAGAGCACTCCTTATGGTAATGTTTTTATTACAAATATAATATGTAAAAAATCACTTCATAGCAATCACTGTCACTGTGTCGTTCACAATATAGGCATATAAATAACAAAATGATTTTCAAAAAAGGAACTAAAACTTGTTAAAAAATACTAAAAATATACCTTAATACCGAAATTAAAAAAAAATACGATCTATCGGTTTTACAATAAACAGACAAATTCTAATTAGGTATTTGAAATAAATAGTTTTTTACGTAAACTAATAACAACATGCTGTTGTATAACTTTCAATTTACAATAGCTTTATAGTCGTTTCATCTTCGTAATAGCAGCTATAAAAGCATTATATGGATATTTTTCTTTTGTATTTCAGCGTCCAGAAATAAGGAATCCATACACTCAAATATTGTCAATAGTGGCATCTCAGAATGGAAAACATGTTGCTTTATTCACTGATTCTGGATTTCTGTGGATTGGATCTGCGGATCTAAAGACTAAATACTCCGAAATAGATACGGGATATATCAAGCAACCCAAAGAATTGATGTGGTAAGCAGAATTCTTTTATTGGCTTCTAAAAATAGTTTTTCAAGTTTAACTATTATGTTTGTGATCGTACATTTATCGATGATATTGCAAAACGTGCTATCATTAAAAGAGAAAAAATATTACGAATACTTTTAAGATAAAATGTAAAAAAAAATAAACTACTAAAGAAGTATATAAAAATTGCTTTTGTTTTTTATTTATTTATTTTGAAACATATCTCTAAATAATATTGTCAGGTGTGGATCTCAAGCGATAGTGGCCCACTGGGACGACACACTTTGCATGTACGGTACTAAGGGCAACTCCGTAACGTACCCATACGATGGACCGTTCCATCTCATTCAGGAGATGGACTGCGTCCGAGTCGTATCCGAGATGACGCACGAACTGGTGCAGAAAGTACAGTTCGTAGTGGAGAAGATATTCAGGATTAATAGCACTGCACCTGGGTCGTATTTGGTCGAGGCTTCTAAACAGTTTCAGGTAAGACTACTATACGGTTGATTTTCTGCCTACGCTTATCCTATACTTTAAGAGTCAGCATGCTTTTTATGCATGCAGTTTTACAAAGGATGTTTACTCGTCTCTTGATATTATCGGTCTTGGTAAATTATTCTGGTCTTATTCTATCAGTTTTTTTTAAATTTTGATTCTTATATTTTTTGTGTCATAAAAAAATTAGAAGTACGTCATCCAACAACATTGTAGGCCATGTCACTAACAGCCTTCGGACATAACTATAAAACAAAAATTTTGTTGTTTTTTGTAGAAACGCAGTCACAGAGCAGACGAGTACATAAGACTGGTGAAACCAGATCTGGCTATAGCCGTTCAAGATTGTATAGAGGCGGCAGCATTCGAGTTCAATCCTGACGTCCAGAAGATGCTCATCAGAGCGGCCCAGTTCGGGAAGTGCTTCCTAATGGACGCGGAACTGACGGACCTCTACGTGAAGACTTGCCATCGACTAAGGGTCCTCAATGCCATCAGAGATCCAAAAGTGGCCATACCACTTACCTCTGTGCAGTATCCTTTTTGAAACCTTATGTTTTTGTAGTAAAATGCGAAAAACATGTTTGTCAAACCTCTATTCGCCTCTAATAGCTTGTTCAACTGTTAAAGCGGCCGTTATTTATTTTATTTGGATGGCTCACAATAATCAATAACAAACTAACATGACATTGCAATTTGTATACAAAAGACTAACTAACTCGTGAGCGTAATACCCAAAGCCGTGTTTGCTACCGTTCCATTAACGTTATTTTAGGCCAGGGTCTTTATAATTCGTATTTTACGACCATCAAAGGCATCGCAGTCTCACCATTCAGAACAGTAGCTGTATTAACCCGTCACATTGATTCAACTCTTTATCACGTTGGAGACTGAATATTACGAGTATATTAAGAGGAATCGTCCTTGGAAGTAACATACAAAAAGATCACTTCAGACACAATGCAAGTAACCTTTTTGCAGAAAAATACCCTGTATATATTATTTTGGTGTTGTGGTGCAATAGTTTCCTAAGCGTGACAGACTGCAGCACCTGTCGGCGAGCGTGGTGGTGGACCGGCTGATCTGGCGCCGCCTGCACTGCCTGGCGCTGCACGTGGCGGCCGCGCTGCAGCTGCCGCACGGACGCACCCGCGTGCTCGCGCACTGGGCCTGCTACAAGGTACATGCACACAGGAGCTGACCGAATAGGTCAATTAAATGTCTTATTTATGTTAATAAAATTTACCCTATTATTTGTAATAGTTTGGGGCTATTTTGTAATGTCATTAAAATGAACATATTAAAACTGTTATACACACACACATATACCCACACAGACACACACACATACACGCACGCACGCACGCACACACACGCAAGCACAAACGCCTACATATGCACTCATGAACGTACACACGCACACAAAGCATAGAAATTCAATAGTGCTTGCGTACTAGGCCTCCAATATTTTTTTTTTCTTTAATCGACTTTCATCTTTAGCTTCGACTAAATACTTCAGAACATATTGATCAAACCCGAAATTTTTGTCGGATACAAAAGCAAATTGTTTCAGGTAACACAACCTCACCTGGACAACGAGAGTGCAGCGCGTGAGATCGGCGAGAAGCTGCGCAACGTGCCCGGCATCATGTACACCGCCATCGCCAAGAAGGCGGCTGATAAGGGCAGGAAGGCGCTCGCTATTAAAGTAAGTGTTTTTAAAATTGATTAGATGGTCTGGAAAAGGCGGTTCTGATTTTTCATAAAAATAAGAAATGGCACTCGAAAGAGTCAAATACCATTGCTGAAATTAACGTGAAGCCAAGTATTTGCTGTCGTGTTTTGTGCTGTTAGTAAGATAGTCATAAGTCATTTTTTTCTTCTCCCATCATTTCAAGGCGCCTGACACACCTTCGATCCCAGGGTTGTAGATGTTTATTAGCTACGGTACTCACTTACCATCAGACAGTACCGTTTGCGATAAAAAAACCCTGGATTAATGTTCTGTTTTTTTTTTAACCTACGTTTATTTACGTCTGATAACCAAGTACAAACGCTACGATACTGATGTTACAAACACCATCATATTCCCCATAGATCTTGGAGTACGAAACCCACAGCAAGCAGCAAGTTCAGTTACTGCTGTCCTTAGGAGAAGGTCCTACCGCCCTTCTGAAGGCTACCAACAGCGGCGACACAGACTTGGTGTATATTGTACTGCTTCATCTCAAGGAGAAGATGGGCAAGCATGAGTTCGAAGTAAGTACTTTTTCTTTTCTCTTTTACTCTTCGAAAAGACAGGTGACATAATAGCATTTAATGGAGTGAATTTGACCTTGATTTTTCAATGAGAGACATGGTAGGGTACTATAGATATGAAAAATAGTTAAGACAAAAAATTATGATATGTAGTTTCTGAGATTTATTTATATTTAGTTATTCAAATAGAAAAAATAATATTAAGTATATAGAATTAGTATCATTATTAATTTTTAAAGGAGGTGTTTATGTCCATGTTATCTTTATTGTTGTGTAATATCGTCACATATTGGAAATTTTCTATTTTATTACATTTTGATACCCAAATCTTAATTAGTGCGTCGAACACGGAATTTATTTTATATTTTTACGGAACAATATCATTTTCATATCAGTGAAAACTTGTAATTGACCTTTTCTTTGTTTACTGTTTATGTTGATAATGTATACTGCTAGTTGTAAGTTTTCCTTAATAAATAAAATAAATAAAATGAAAATAAAATTATCAGCATTTCGTTTCAAATCAAATTATAACATCATTTTAGACACTCAAGTTTAAATACACCCAGATACACTCGTGTTCGTGAGTGGAGACCGCGTCCTGGTAAGCGTAGTGTAGTACGCTCTCTAGCTAGGTGGTGTGACGATTTGCGAAAGTTTGCTGGCAGATGCTGGATGCAACAAACCAAGAAGATAGGGTGAAATGGCCCAATTTGGAGGAGGCCTATGTCCAGCAGTGGACAGCAAAAGGTTGATGATGATGATGAGATACTTCTACTGGTGGTAGGTCTCTCATATGTGAGAGGCCATCTACGCACGACCGCAATCTCTATTTCTCCCTTCAAACAGCAGTGTAAATGCACTGTTATGTTTCGGATTGAAGGACATTATAGCCAGAGTAACTACTGGACATATTGATACTCAACGTTTTATCTCTCAAGGTGGCGAGCGCAGTGGAATGCCAAGCAATTGTTTTGTTTGGTTTTGCTACTGTTTATGAGCGGTCTTATCGCTAACCATCAGGTGAACGGCATGCTTGTTTCGCCATTCCTTGCAATAAAAAAAAAAAACACTCTTGTATGTTTGCAGCGTATAATCCGCGGCTTCCCGCTGGCGCACGCGCTGTACATAAAGTACTGCGGCGCGCACAACCGCGAGGCGCTGCGCCAGGTGTGGGTGCAGGAGGACCGGTTCGCGGCGCAGGCGCGCGCGCACCTCGCCGACGCCGCCGCGCAACACAACGCCGGCAGCGCCGAGGCCTCGCTCATCTCCGCGCGCGAGGCCTACCGCAAGGCCAAGCATGACATGGGTATGTACAACCGCTAAGTGGACTAACACCTGGACTGTGGACTTCAGTATTCTGTACAACCCGCTTTTGTATAGACAGCAGATATTCGCTAAATAAATAAATAACATCCAATAGTCACATACCTATTCCTGCTGCACCAGTCTGCATCGTAGTGATCGTGTGTGCAGCAATCTCATAAACTACGTCCAAGCATCAACATCGGGCTAATGCAATTCCCACACTATGCTACTACTATACTACTGCGCGATATCGTGATGACAATTCCTCATCACTTTATCAAGTCTAACACCGTAAACAACAGACTTTATTCAATGAAATCATTATAAACTTAATCTTGTTTCTAGGCGTAGCAATATGCGAAGACGCTCGTAAACTGTGCAAGTACCAGTCGAGTCTTCAAGAGACGTATGGCACCAGCTTCGTGGGCCTCTCGCTGCACGACACCGTGAAGAAACTCCTCGACCAGGGCGAGATCAAGCTGGCAGACAAACTCAGATCCGAATACAAGGTGCCGGATAGAAGGTATACCGCAGCAGTAATAAAGAGCAGTGTAAATGCACTCTATTGTTCGAGTTTGAAGGACATTCTAGTCAGAGTAACTACTAGATATATTGAAACTTAATATTTTATGTCTCAGGATGATGAGCACCTGGCCTGCTCGTCTCGCTATTTATTGCACTAAAAATATACCCACAGTGGCCAGTCTAATCAAAATTGTTATTATATTACGCATTGTAAAAACTATATATTTAATTCATCAATGTTTTTTTCTACTTATGTTAATTACTATTTGTGGTAACGCTTACTTTTAAATGTTTATCTCCCGCATTTTATATTTTCATACTTTCTTTATTTTTCTATATAATCTTTTATTTTTATGTTATCCGAAGGTATTGGTGGCTCCGAATCCTGACGCTGGCGGAGAAAGGTGACTGGACGGAGCTGGAAAAATTCTCCAGATCCAAGAAGTCTCCCGTGGGGTACGAGCCTTTTGTCGACGCCTGCATCAAGTACAATAACAGAGATGAAGCGTTGAAGTACTTGCCACGATGCAGGGAGGAGATCAAAGTCAAATACTACGTGAAAGCTGGGTGAGTTATATTTGAGTCTTTCTTAAATTCTAAAGTCCTTCCTCTTCACATTTTACGTGTTAAGTGCGGTGTGGGACGCACACATGCGTTTGTTTTACGCACGCAATGCGTGTGCATGCGTATTAACGTGTTTCGATTAGCACTATTGTATGGCGACGGCAAAATGGTTGTGTTGTGCTAGTGTTCTTTATTTGATTGAACAACATTTGCCATCATATTCGTTGTAGTTTTAGTGGCAGTATAAAATGCCTGAAATTCTATACTTCGTGGTTTTAATTCAAAATTGCCGCTTTCCAAGTACGTAGCTTCAAACAATATGAATAGCATCTTTCCTTCCTTTTTTTTACACAACCGCGAAATGTTTACATTTGTTGAATTGTCTGAAGGGACTAAAACTACCATCTGGTTACATTACCTAGTAGATATTACAAACAAAAACTCTTTTCTTTCTATCGATTCTTGTTTTCAGGCATATAATGAAAAGTAAGGAAAAATTTAATAATAACTCATTTAAATTTACTTTGACAGATACTACGAAGAAGCAGCGGAGGTTGCTTTCGAGCAGAAAGACGAGAGTGCCCTCCTATTCCTGCAACAGAAGTGTCCCGCTCACGAGGTTACGAAACAAGCCAAGATCACTGCTTTGCTAGAACAACTCGTCACAAAAAAGTGAAAAATAACCCACTCTCGGATGTTCCGAGTTTTCTACGTGATCAATGATTATATCACTCAGTCACTGATAGACATAAGTTGGCTGTGATTGAAGAAAATACGATGAGACTTTAGACCTTTCCAATGCTAATTTGTGCTATTTTAGGTTAGTTAAAATGTATTTTGTTCTGTTAGTTTGTTAAACACTAACGGCGTCATTCAGTTTGAACAGAGAAGACAAAACATTCAATAGCTAAAATATATTTTAAATCTATGAATAAGGCCGTAAATTAATTTAACGGAATATTGCAATGTATTAAATTATAAAATAAATACATGTAATTTTTAGTCTTAAGTTTTTTAAATAGTGTTTTTATGTATATTACTTAGCTTGCAGTTAAAATGAAATTAGTATCATTCATAGAATATATTGCTAGTATTACTATCGCTACTGGTGTATACAATATTTATTCCATTTGTATTTTAGTAATATTTCAATTTACAGCCTAAGAAAATAGTCAAATTATAACTACCATTTTACTTACCTTGATGTTATGAATGATAGCTTCGCTGACGGTCGTTAAAACTACATTGTAAATAAGTGATTGACCTTGGTAGTACCATTGTCATTAACAGAGTTTATGTGGGCTTTGTTGTTGGGCTTTGTTCAGTGTAAGAAAATAGCAGAGGCCCAACAGCTGGTGTTAAGATACTATACGCTTTCATAGCGCTAGAAAATTCAAGATGTGATTTCAAATGTCATAACCACTTTACAGATATGTGTCCTCATAGACAGTTAGTAAACCTATTTTAGCGATCGAATGTTTTGGCTTCTTCGTTGAAACTGAATTCAAAAGTCGTTCGAAAGGGTCAAAACATTCGTTAACTAAAACAGGTTTATAAACTGTATGAATAAGAACGTAAAAGTTTATTTTGTAATTATGATTTTTTTCACAACTGGTGATAATTTGCAGTCTTGCAATTTGTGTAGGTCGCCTATTGTAATCGTGTAAATATCATATAAATAAAACAATCATATTACGGTTGCCGTTTTATTTATTTATACTGATGGTAATAATGAATTAAATAATCGAAATTGCATTTCCGCCCACAATCCCTGTCAAACGGGCAATGAAGAAACACAGAAACAGCATGTCTCAATTCTACACTTTATACTATACATTAAATTCACATTAATTGAAACAGAAGTCAAGGTGTTCCGTATATTTTCACATTTCATTACCAAAAGTAGGTCTCCTATGTACATATTGAAATAATTTATAATATTTTTTATAATTCGGAAAAGAATCAATGAACATTTTCTACGTAACAGAATTTATTTTACTCACAACCGCTTGCGGACAGTTAGTTCAGCAATAGAATTTTATCTTTCAACGAAAAATAAAGGAAACGTTCGATTCTGTGAAACAACCTTAAAGGTACTCCCATAATAGATACTTTCAGGCATAATATAGACAGGAACATAAATATTTCCACATTTGTATACTGTACAAATATAATAAAAAGAAATACTTGGTTGGGAGCACCTCGATTTTCATTTTTGACAGTCGAGTGACGTACCAATTTCTTTAATATTCATCCAAACCTACCATCTCTATCAACAACTTTCAAAATTGGTCTTTTTAATTGACGCTTACCAACAATTCTGAGAACACTTTAGCTTTTTCGAAGAATAATTTTAACACTTTTTGTTATATTCATAAATTTACAATTCGATAAAAAAACACGCGACAAACATGGCAAAATGATTATATTGTTTGTCATTTTTATCTATTTATCATCATCTTTATAGAAAGCTTTATAAATAGCTATAGAAATTGATAATGTCAACATATCTTAATGCAAAAGAACGTTAAATAAACTAAGCTCTTTGAAATGGTATTTGTAAAATTACCTCTTTATTTGCCAGTTTGTGGCGCGAATTGATATTCAAATAAAAAATATAAAACAATAAATATTTTTGTTATCCACTCACAGTGCATTATAAGAAATCAATGGACCTACATCGCATGAAAATCCACGTTATTAGCCGTTGAAATAAAAGTATACACAATAACTCAATAATTATATCGTTTTATAAAATAAATACGCACCCACGTGCCTTAAATTACAGAGTGGCTGTCACACACAAAGCAGCTTACAATCAAAGCTAGCATTGTGTGGAAGCACCTTAAAAATGTCTTTCATTATTCAAATAAATAAATAGACGTACATCAATATTCCAACTATCAGTCTTAAATCAAACAATTACTAACAATGTTCAATATGAAACTACACGAAAATTAATATTACATGAGCAGTTTCACAAAAATACAAAACAATATTATCTCGCAACAAATACGAACTTTACATCAAATAAATAACTCGACACATCCTGCATCCATGCAAATTATGACACAATATAAAAACATCATGAACTTTGGCTATAAATATAATATTGTACGAAAATCAAATCAGTTCAATATTATATTAAAAATGAGACACGCCGACTAGTTAAAGAGAATCGAACTCCTATATTTTTTATACACAATTTCGCTTTCATAGCTGCAGAGATACCGAAACGTAAATACAATAAAATACTTTTCTATAACCATATCTTCGAGTAACCAAATATTTTCGAAATAAATGTTCGATTTTTTTTCTATATTTTTTCGTTCGAAAACGTCATCTGTCTTTGGTAATCACTATGCATACTTTCTAATCCAAATATCACACTTTTTACCCGTTAAGCACCACTGCCAAATAGTCTTGGGTACACTCCCCCAACAAAATATAACTGCTTATATAAATTTTGGAAACAAAATCACTTCTAACATGATTGCGGCGTCTCGTATATTTTTGAGGGGGAGTGCGTACATTTTAAAGATGAGTATGTGCGTATATATTTTTTATAAACATCCATTAATATTTTTCTGCTTCAAAACAAATCCTAACGCATTTTTTTTAATATTGATAATACACGACCGTAGAAATCAGAAATATATAGGAAATATAAAAAGCAAAAATGAGTGAGTCGATGTTATTTGTTGTAAAATAAATAATATACAAAAAAAGATGTGTCTTTTAACTATAATTTGTAAGTGTATTTAAATATAATAATGTTATTATCTTGTGTTATTTCTACGCACACACTCACGTTATATGACAAATGGCACATTCCAGAACATTCACAATCAGCCCAAACTACGTGTACTTCACTCGCAATCTCTTTTACTTAGCACCTTACCAATTTCAGTTCAATAATTCAATGAGTAACTGTCGTTGATTTTAAATGATTTTAAAACTTTGCTTAAAAGCAAAAGATAATTATGCAATGTAAAATGTTATTGTCAGTTTGAATACCGTAACTTCTTTATTATTATGTATAAATATTGTAAACTGATTAATTAATTTATTGTTCCGTTCCAGCACTAAATATTGATAATTTTGAATCCTGAATAAGATTTGTAGTGAGAATTTAAAAACAAAGTTTATTACATATCTTCCTAACTGACCAAAACCATCCAAAAGTATCTCGGAGAACTAATTTTTTGCGTATTGACATCGTTTCCAAAAATTTAGCCTCAAGACTCGTAAATAACAAACACGCTGAAAAGATATTTAGCATAACCAACAGTCGTTTAAATATATCTAATTTCTCAATTTTTATAGGTAAAAAATTTAATTGATTAAAAAATTATAATTTACCTACAAAATAAAAATAAATACTAGCGCTGTTCTAACCAAAATATAAATTCAAGAAAACTACTGTGCTAATTCTAAAATCACATAAAATCAACGGAAAAGTGATATAAACGTTGCAAATATGAAATTAATACAAAATTAGGTGTTGCACAACACTTTCCAAAGCTTACAAACATATTCGTCAAATCGAATTTAGTGCAAGTACCGACCCATACTAGAGATGAACAAAGGTGGTGAATCAACAAGTGATAGAGAAAATTCACTCTTATGTCTTCAACATAATGCACCTATTGCTATGATAAAATAAACAATTCCCGATTACGTATTATTTCTGCGGAATACGCACGTCTGCAAGCGAATAGCGTTTTTATACTTGGATAGAAAAATGCACCATACATTGTCGTGATAAAGTTGAATTTACTATGTTTACTTATAAATTGATGCGTTCATTCCGCTAGTATGGGTCGATCCTAAAGAATCAAGTAAATAAATCGTTTATATTAACATAGATGACAAATGAGAGTATCTTATAATATCATTCGATATACCCATTCATAACAAACTCACGGTATAAAAATAAACACCAAGGCACCAACATATTCTATAGTTTCTAACATCGAAACACCCTCGTCATACGTCAGCCTTAAGAACTATTATACATACGCTTATAAGCAGTTTTTTTTTTTGTATTTTTTCTAAGTATTATATTATCACATTTACGAGTATATTTTTTATTCTAGCTTAAAATGAAAGAATGCATTTTTTTGTTATTTTCCTCTTAATTATAAAAATCTAACATTGTGAGAAGTTAATTAGAAACAATTGAAAAAGTAAAGCAATTTACGTTTAACATACATTTAAGTACGCAAATGTTAGGAAATGATGGCACGAAGGGAACACTAAAACTTATAACATCCACAAAGTTACACAAAATGTGTTCACATATCCAGTAAATTGATGTCGACCGCAAGACCGGAAGACTAATGCCTGGTGACATTTTACTTACAAATGTACGACAATAATCAAATGATCCTTCAATGTTTCAGAAAATAGTTCTAACTAGATATCGATTTCTTAAATCGATGGGCACAGCCTTTTGGATATATAAATAACAGCGACGATAGAACAATTCCAATAAAAACACGCACGAAATAGTGAAAACAATTAAGTACAAATGTTCGTACGATAGTCGTGTCGATATTATTCATGTACTACTAGAGACGAATACACGAAGAGACGCTTATACACCCCACTGCACGTCACATAAATAAAAACTTAAAAACAAAGCATTCCAATAAATTACATATAAATACTAATCAACAAAATCTCAAACTCAAACAACTTAAATAACTTTCGTTAAATCTTTGAGAAGTAACCATTTGAGGTGCGGTGCGGAGGGAACCATTTGTGCAGACAAACGCAAAGCCCCAAGCGAATGACACACCTCTAAAGACGTATCAAATGAAAAATAACTTTTTTTTTTCATTTTTTGACAATAGGAACTGTACGTTCGTGGCTATAACTAATGACTTTTAAATTCGTTTCAGTGAGGCCTCTGGGTCGCAATCAGTTGGGAGTGTTGGAGGCGTACGGCGGCGCCGTTTGGTACGAGTGTGAGCTCTGCCCAGACTGAACGCTGTGACCACCGTGAGCGTTGTGAGCGCTATGAGCGTTGTGAGCACTGTGAGCGCTGTGAGCGCTATGAGCACTATGCACGCTCACCTTGGGCGAGCGGTCGAGCTTCTTCTCCACGGGGCTGGTCTCGGCCGACGTGCCGGGCGTAAGCATTCCGTGACGCACCTGAGCCTGGTTGGCGCTCAAGATGTTGAGATTAGTGAGGTTATGTTTCGGGATGGTGAAGGCCGGCAGCTCCTTGGTTTTGATGGTGTCGTATATGCGCACTAACTTGTTGCCGTCGATGCTGTCGACGACGTTGTGTGGGCGGCTGGCGGGAGACGCGGTGACCACGAGGCCGGCCATCTTGGGCGCGTGCACTCGCACTGAATCGGCGGACGCGCTCGATGTGGAGGGCTGGTTGGTTGTAATGTGCTGAGTGATGGAGTGGCTCTTAAGCCCTTGTGCCGTTTTGTAGCTTTTGCCGCATTGGCATTTGTAGGCCTTTTTTACCCTAGAAAATTAATGTAACACTTACATCACAACGATCTTTAAAAACACTTTTGAGCATTACTGTACTGATATCCAATACTTGAAATTACGTATACTGCTGTGATGATTACGCATACTTTGCTACTTGAAACTATGACTAATAATAGATTTACAGGTACACTACATTTATCCAACAACAAAATCAAGTGGCACAGAATACCCATTTTTTCCAAAAGTATTCCTGAGCAGTCAGCCGTTTCTTTTGTCCCGGCATGTACTTTTTATTGTAATGATCCGGTGCCGACATAATGGGATATTTCCTAAGAATAACACCATTTTAAACTGTGTATACTATTTATAATTGCTTTAGAAGAATATTTAATACATTATTGAAAATTGGAATGCACAAATTGAAAAAATCAATTTTGGACAGTATTATGAGGAAATACAATACAGTGGAATTGAGACCTTTTTTGGAGTCAGTTAATACCAAACATGCAAAAAATTCAACCGAACTGATAAACCTTAACCTTCCTTTAGAAGGTTTTTTTTTATTGCTTTGAATGGCGAAACTAGCATGCCGTTCGTCTGATGGTAAGCGATACGACCGCTCATGAACAGTAGCAAAACCAAACAACACCTTAAATTACAAAGCAATGCTTGGCATTCCACTGCGCTCGCCATCCTGAGACATAAGATGTTAAGTCTCAATATGTCCAGTAGTTACTCTGGCTACAATGCCCTTCAACCCGAAACACAACAGTGCGTTTACACTGCTGTTTGACAGGAGAAATAGACACTGCGGTGGTACCCACCCAGATGACCTCTCACTTATGAGAGACCTACCACCAGTAAAAGGTAAAATTTAAAAAATGGCAACCTATGATTAAAGTATACAAATTCACTCACTTGCCGTCCTTTTTATGGCCATTCTTAGAATGGTATTTAATGCCGTTGACATTCTTGTATCTCTTCTTGCAGCCGGGCACGGGGCAAGCAAAAGGCTTCTCTTGGGCGGCGGGGCCTAGCGCTCCCGACGACGCGCTTGCATTCATCCTGACATCACAAAAAACCATTTATAGCTTTCTTACATCAATCTTAAAGTAATACAAATTCATGTTCTTAAATTATGTACTTTTTTAAATTAAACCACGGTTTTTTTAAAATTCCTTTTAACTGGAATATTGTCCCGTTCGCTTCAACTTTGACTGTAACCATGTCAACGCCTTAATTTTGTGATGCCAAATAGGTATATGAGGTTGATATTGTCAAAATAAACATAAATAACGACCCCTAATGAACAAGATAATATTAAACTTCAATCTCTTGGTAAACACACAACCCTGCAGTGTATGAAAAACGACGAGCAGACATGGCTTTGAGTCAAACAGGTCCACAATCTCCTTTTGTTCCAAGTAGTGTTTGTAGCAAGTAGGTATGTAACATCGACACGAAACAAGACAAAAAATATTGGTAGACCCAAGGCCTTATACAGGGTTTATCAAGACTGCTATCGAAACCGAATACGAAACCGGGTTGTAGTTTTAGTGACTTTAGACCCAATAAAATTTTTTGGGTGGAAAATACAGTTTTTTCTACAATAGTGTACACCCTTTTATTTTAAGGACCCTATGGTATGCAAAGCTTTTTTAGTTTTATTTTAGCAAAATGTAAGGATTTACTACCCAAACACTATAATATTTTTGGTTGTATTGTGTTCGTAGTCACTAAAATTACCATCCGTCTTCGTTTTCGGTAGCAGACTTGATATACCCTGTATCCTCAAAGACCATTTCTTAAGGCCACACCTTGGTAAATAGTACCTGTGTCTTATTCTAGAAATACTTATACTCACGCCTTTTTCCCAGAAGGGGTAGGCAGATGTGCTACAAGGACACTCAGGTTTCACCTTATGTGTTCCGTCCGAATATGTGATGATGACGCAAGTCTATCGCAATATCGGGCACAAATTCACAAATGTTGTTTATGTATAAGTTAATTGTGGAAACTTCACTGGATAATTTACTACTAACTGTATCTTGCTCATATGTTTTATTGTTCTGTGTGTTTCCCAAATACTTATAAAACTAAATAAATAATTCCTGGCTCTGAGCTGATATTGAAAATCGAATATCACTTTGCCAGACCCGGGATTCGAACCCGACACCCCAGCGTTGCAGTCGTACCGTAGTACAACTTTGCCACAGAGGCAGTAAAATGTAATGAGTATTAAACATACTTGACGCCATATCGTAGAATGAATTCTGAGCTGTATTCCTCAACGGTGGTCCATGAGTCGTTACTGTCCTCAGACGGACTCATCATTTCGTCTTCGTCCATCTCGCTGCCTGTAACAATATATTTTACGGTCTATAAATGTGTCCGCCAATTTTTATTATCCTAGTTTTTAGTATCGTTTTTGAATAAAATTGATTTATTGTTTTGATACCTCAACAAAACTGGGAACGCTGAGGCGTTTCAATTTAGATTTTTGTTCTATTCGCTTGTCAGACAAAGTACACTAATTTCGGCAAAAACGCCATTTTATTCTATTTGTACTTATGTAGGAATTGATAGCAAATGTCTAGTTTAAGTACTGTTTATTTTTTAGAACAAACAACATTCCCTTATATTTTATTATTATTCCCTTATATCCATCCAAAGGTTGTGTGGCAGAGATCGCTCAGAGCGATAAGACCGGATTTTGTACTTTTATATTTTAGTTTATCCCTTTGTGTTGTTATTATAAATCATTGTACAAAAAAAAATAATTAATAAATTAAATAATTAACATTAATATTCAGAAACGGGCAACAGGGCCTTTCGAAAAATAGGAACTCCGATGGTTTTCGTAATATTAATATGAAAGGTTTGGTCACTAATCAATGTTTACAAACTATTTTATATATACGGCCTTATTAATGTAGTTTTAAAAGTTAAACTCTATGTTACTTCTCGACTTTTGCATTCAATTTGAGCGAAGAAGACAAAACATTCGATAACTAAAATATATTTTAAAAATGCCTTTAAATAAGGCCGATATTGTTTTCACAAATAAAACTGCCAATACGATTGCCGATCAAGTTACGGAACCTATAAAATATAATCAATATTTTAAGAGCAGGCACACTGACCTGCGCGGGGCGTTGCCACACGCCAAAGCGTCCTAAATAGCATTGCCAGATATTTTCCGGAAAAGCGAGCTTTTTGTATAAATTGTTGGAGGAGAATATTTTAAAAAACCTCGTACTGGATAGATTTAATTACTAAGTCCTTTTATTTTAGTATCAAAATACAAATACACCTATCTCAAGATTCCATTGTCTAATTCTTGTAAATCAGAATGGACCATAAATAGAGCTGATACCACCAAATCAGGATGTTTACCAACGTGAACAAACCTGCGCCGTAGCTCAGATCAAAAATCAATAGGAAGGGACACCATACATTGCACCGCGATTATGTAGCTTACCCTTAACTCAAGAAATCGTCAAGATTTTTTAAAATGTTTGTATAGAAGATGAGTCTTCCCAATTCCCGTCAAATTACTAATGTCGTTGACATACTAAGAAAAGAAACACCAAAAGTATTGTGTAACGAGTACACGTAAAAAACGTTGAAAGAATATCAGTGGGAACATTAGATACATTTTCTATACTGGCACGACAAAATCACTAAATTTAAAATACATATAACCTGATGGTACTCGTAAATGCAGTGTAACTGTTATAAACCCTCCGAAGGCGAGAGATTTTGGACATGAAGGTCAGTGTGACAGGTTTCGACCATCGCGTCGGTGCGCATTATCTTACTTTCAGCAAAATACTAGAAACAACCAAATCGCCAATCTATAGTCTCTATCAGCTCTATGGCATAAAAACGTAATTTTTATTCAGGGCCATAGTATCTTCTTATTTCTGTCCTCCAACCTTTCAATAGCCACCCGATAAGTAACCTACCCGAACCTAAACCACGGTTGGTGAGCGTCCTAAACTTCCCAAATTCTTGTGAAGAACTATCAGATATATAAGTTTCCACAGAATGTTTGCCTTTATCAATAAAGCAAGGTATGACCCATTAGGAGTATTTACGTAACTTCAAGTCAGTGGCGTTGTCAATTCCATTAATTATCCAATTTGAAAAACATCACCGCATGGGTAATGTTTAGGACGAAACGGCTAGCAATAGCAAATCCCTTCAGCCTTCAGGGTAAGATATGAACTTATGGATACTCGGACCTAAGTTACCTCCGCTGAGTTAACAAGTCAAAATCGAAGCAGTATCCATCATTCATCGCCCTTTGGAGATTTTTGACCCACCAGCATTCATACTCATCTAAAGGAAATAGACAGGACTTAATCGATTGTTTCCGCCTCATACATTATTCGCGTCGCCCTGTCATTCTGTTATAACTACAATTCTTCCATTAACTCGAATGATCTAATCGCGAGCTATGTTGCGAATATGAATAAAGTCACATGGGATCCGCCCATATGTACAGAGTTACAAAATCAGATGTAATATAAGCCTTTCAATTGTAGGAAATCTGGAGGCGCACACTTTTGATTACTCCTTACATTCAAATAATGTTACTCTTTAAACTATAATTATGCTTAATTGATATTTAAATTGAATTTAACAAGTTGCGCTTTGACAACAAGACCGACGACTCATGTAAAACTAGCCCTAACAAATTAATAAATATGTGAATAAAAAAATACCTAACTCAAGATTTTAAGTTCACCTTTGTATCAGTCCAAATACGTCCCAGTGCAGGGCCGGGTCTTTTCTACAATCGAGAGGGGTTAGGCCATACCGGTTCTTATCATTCGGTAAAAATAATGCTTTTTCACCAGAAATTAGTCTACAATCGTTTCTCTATAAGGCAATACAAAAGTACTAAGTAGGTATCCCAGTACATCGATACAAAATACATAGTCAATACAGTTACAACATCCGGTTACAGTGCAAGGACAAAGTTAAATTGATGCACCAAAATCTGTGTTACTGATGGCACAAATGAATTACAGGGTAGGGTGGTAAATAATATTGCAAAATATTAATTTACCCGTTGGTGTGTTGCTTCGTACTGATGGTGTCTTAGGTGCCGAAAGAAGTCGCCGTCGAACATCGGCTGCTGGGGTCGCATTTTGAATCTCGCGCCTGGATGCCTCCGTGAAAAATTTTAAAACGTAACTTAGCGGAATGCATGCTGGCTGGGATGCCTCTTTTTGTTCTACAACTGCGGGATCGTAGTCTGAAAACCAAAAAAATATATTATATTTATTAGTATTAATTATTCACGAAATAATTATGTTGCAACACAGTCTCAATTGCGACAGAAACGAAGCTAAAACATGCGCAATACATGAATTATACAATAAACTTATACGTATGCACATAATTAATGTTTATTATTAAATTTTGCCAATAATAAATTAAAATTGACGCAAATATAAATCAATGCTGACAACATGGAAACATTGATAAGACGTATATAGGGAGGGTCATGGATTACATTACAAGCCGCAAATACACAATTTTATTGGAGATAGGAATAAATATTTGATACTTACCTATATGAACATCTTCGATGTGCTCAATCAGATCCGCTAATTTTGGAAATGTTATGCCACAGCCATTATATTTACAGATGTTTATCATAAAGACGGCCATGTCGTCCAAAGGTAACTCACTAGTCAATCACAAGACCGTACTCATCCATGTTTTAGTTATTATCAATTTTTAAAACTTACTCTATAATAAAATTCTGGAATTATGTATGGTAAACAAAAAACAAATAATTAATATAAAATTATTTATAACTTATACATTTGGATGAAATACTAATATAGTATTTAAAAAAGTATTTAATGTATCTGTCATCTGCGCATATTGATCAATAGTTGGCTGCGCCGAACGGAACTCAGCAACATATCGACCAATGGCGTTAGAGGTTTAGTACTCGGTTTCGTTTGACCACTCAGAAATTGAACATTCCAAAGGCCGGTCTCCTCCTTCTCGGTGTTCTTTGGTAAGTGCGGTAAAATTTTGTGAATAAGCTAATCGTGAAAAAGTGATGAATCTACAAGCCATCATTGAATAAAAAGTGATAGAATCGCTAAATACGGGCTTAAAGTGTGTGCTAGTGCAGATATTTATTTGTGCCTTTGTAAGTTGTCATAAAGATTAAATTTATTACTAGTCTTCACAGTAGGATCGGTGTATCGGCCATTTGCCGTGGACATACTTATGATATTATTCCGCCGGTAGGATAATTGAGTAGCTCTCATTAAATCGCATCCATAGAGGTATCGGTATCTATATTTTTACATAATATTATTGATTTCGCGGCCTCTAGTCTCTGTTACGTAGAACCCCAAATTACGTAACTGTATGCCGTTCGTCGGTCAAACTGTCAAATCTCGACTTTATTTCCCCGCATTCGGCTCTGAGACCTCGTAGGAAAGAGTACTTAGCTCATCTAGTTGTATAATTTTTCCAGTTGTCGCTCACCGCACCTACATAAACCAAAAATGCTGTCTGCCGCCAGACTGATCGCCCCTGCAGCCAGGTCTGCCGTAAGTACAACTTACTTTTATTCATTTTTGTTAATTTCAGGAAGAATTCACTTGATTATCATTGATCACAATTATGTAGTGACATCTAAAGTTATGACCTTGTCTGTTCTGATGCAAAGTGCAGTACCGGCTTAATTATCATCTGGCTCGAGTGAACTAGTCTTCCTTTAAGTGAATTTAGTTTTTAAAGGAAATTCTATTGGATTTAACCTTCACTTTGAGAGTTATATAATTACATAATCAAGTATGAATATGTGTTTTGTGAGATAACAATAAGAAGATTTAGGGTTATTTCAAGTTACTGGTTAAAGCAGAGGAATACATGGTGAATCAATGGAGTTTTACTGCATTGCAGTATTGATTTTTGGGGTGTAGCCCTTATTGATTACTGTAGACTTTAAGTTTACTGTATAATGACTAAATCTATTAAATAGAGAAATTGTTTAAAAGAAAATTAGATTTTAGTTGGATGTCTAAAACAGCTGTTACAAGTTAATAATTTCTTGACAGATCTTCTGCAACACAGCGTTGGTGCGACCACTCGCAGCAATCCCCTCACAGACACAAATTGTGCCCGCTGCTCCTGCTCAGCTGTCAGCGGTGCGCTCCTTCCAGACCACCTCTGTGACTAAGGACATTGACTCTGCTGCCAAATTCATTGGTGCTGGTGCTGCGACAGTGGGAGTAGCTGGTTCTGGTAAGTCCTCAAATCTGTCATGTTTATTTTTAAGGCATGGTGTTCCCCTGTCCTGTTCTATCATAATTTCACACTAATATAATACTTGCTTGAATTAATATTTTATCACACTTAAAGCTTATCTATTGGCTACATTTAACAAAATGTTTCTTTGAATATTGCCTTAAAGTATGATCAATAATCTCTATGGGATCTTTCCTGATTGCATAACATGGCACTTGTGCTCTATTGAATTTTTTATCAAAGATGTTTCACTTATGACGAGATTGCATACCCTAATTATGATTACTTTATCTTCCTGTCCATTAAAATCACAAAGGGACTAATGTATCTTATAATCGATCATTCTTTAATTTATGTTTTAAAATCCTATAATGCTTTAAGTATAAAACCTATTAACAACTTACCAAAGGTTGTAAGCATGAATCAAAGTAACTTAAATTCTGCAGTCCTATGAAATTTTCATGAATAAATCCTAAAAACACAGAAGATTTAACAGATTCATTTTAATTACAAATTAATTTAAATATGAAATTGTCAGTTGATTGGAGCCCTAGAGGAATTATAAAACTGTTATATTTTCTACCTAATCTATAGCCTAATTTTCATATGGACTGTAGAATTATCATACTAACACAGCACTTACCCCTTCATTGCTCCCTGCAGGTATTGGAATTGGTGTGGTGTTTGGATGCTTAATAATTGGCTATGCACGCAACCCCTCACTCAAGCAACAAATATTCTCATATGCCATCCTGGGATTTGCATTATCTGAAGCTATGGGCTTATTTTGTCTCATGATTGCGTTTCTAATGTTGTTTGCCTTTTAGAAATAACTTTTGTAATGTTTATGTACAGTGTATATTGTGTATTATGGATAAAACATTAGATTTTGTATGATGCATGTTTTGTGGATAATCATATTGACTACCGCAAGTTTTTTTACTGTGGATTTTTTTTATTGGTGAGCTGGCTTCTAATTTTTTGTAGCTAGAGAAATTACATATATGTTTGTAGTGTTGTATTTGTCCAAAGAATCCGAATCCCAGAGCATGTGACTAATATATGTTTAATATTTCAGGTGCTGGTATTGGAACAGTGTTCGGTTCCCTCATCATTGGTTACGCCAGGAACCCCTCCCTCAAGCAGCAGCTGTTCTCATACGCCATCTTGGGTTTCGCCCTGTCTGAGGCTATGGGTCTCTTCTGTCTTATGATGGCGTTCCTGCTGCTGTTTGCTTTCTAAACCGTTTATTTATAAGAACACTACAACTGCCATCCTGCATAATGAGGTTTCAGTGTATACTATCTGGAGTGGACGGCCGTGGAATCAGTGTGGAAACCTCACCCTCATAGTGTTGCAAGGACTGATGTGTAAATGTGTTACACTAACAGTGCGCGTCAACAGGAATGCAATTATTTAATTATGTAGTATAAATGAAAATCTGCAAATAAAACGTTGTACGTAAACATTATGCTGAAGCCACAGTTATTTCTATTCCTGATTATTGTAGTTTACTATCACATGTTACACAAGTAGGTCGCAAAATATACATCCAATAAAGTCGGTGGCGATTTAATGGAGCCAGTGTATGAAAATGCGCGAGTCATCGGCCTTTGCGGTGTAATTGTTATCTGTTGAGTGTCGGCGTCTGTATTGTACATTTTAGGGCGATTAAATGATACAAACTTAATGGGCATGTGTTGTCACTGACCTTTGCAATTTTCCTATCCAGGACAATCTGTACATATACACATACCTAGTTAAAATAAGCCTATATTGAAGGTCTTATATTGGCTTCTATGATTGGATTTGCCATATAGTTGTAAACCTCCAGAGAACTTCCTAAATGAGCCGATCAGACGTTGAATGCATACTATTCGATGCATTGTTGTGTAGCTTTCACTGCCATGGCAGCTGAACTGCAATGACCTTCACATTAAATGTTTCCTAATTTATTTGCCCACACATAACAAGCTGGAAGAATGCTATCCTAAAATCTGTTTCCGAGAATGTTTTACGCAGATGAAGTAATAGATAAAAATACTAGTCTAGTACAAAATAACCAGTAATCGATAGCGAAATGAGGATGCGCCTGATGTAGGTTACGCGCAGTCGCATTTCTAGACCAGTTCTAAAGATATTGAACTCGATAGTAATAATAATCTTGAACCGAGAGATAATTCCATTCATTAACTAGAAGTATACAACTTATTCAGTTTAATCTCTATGGAATCGTAAGACAGTACAATTGACGAAAAAATCGTGGAATTGACTGCCACAAAAACTACACTAACAACGTTATTAACAAATAAAATTAATCGGTGTATACGTGATTTACCGAGAGCTATTTATAATATGCATGGATACAATTATATAACAGTATAATTGTAAAGTCTATTTCTAGACAGAATTTACTATTGGCGCCTATAACAATCCCATTCTTGCATGACTCCCGTTCATAGTGGTGCCAACTAGTATTTACATGCACATGACTTCGGTCGATGTGTAATGTTGATAGAAATTTGTACAATTTATAAGTGTATTTCTTTTATGTAAGGGGCCAAAGACCTTGCATTGATATAATGTTATAGTAATTACTAGACTCATTACCCATTGAAACGAAATATTGCAAAGGTAAAGCGCCTGCCAAGTTACATGTAGCAACATTCATTGCGCTATGTCTGGCTGTGACGTAATCTAGAGAATCCCACTTGATAGGTTCAAAATCAATACGGCTACGTTATGTAAAACCAGAGGGCGGAACTGTTATATACTAAATCTATGGACGGAACTATCTGCAATATCTACCAGGAGCATGCAGGATAATGACTGCACTTGCTAAAAAATATATTTTCCTGACTTAGTATATTCAACATACCATTGAATATAAACAAAAATTAAATAAATTCTCAGTGCATTATTTGGTTATTTACCTTTAATATTTTTTTATTTTTATAGCACCCAACAGTCACATACATAGTCCTGACCCCACACTAAGATTGAGTCTTGTGTCATGGGTATCAGGAACTACGAGAGACTTTTCGGTCTCACAAACACCCAGACCCGGAAGAAATATTTGTGGGCCACACAAACATTTCTCTCGGTGCGGGGATCGAACCCGCATTGTTCATTAATTTTGAATTTGTTCATTGGATTAAATAATTTGCAAAGGTTTCGTAATATTCTTTATGAACATCTAACTACATATTATAATTTCGTAAAGGCGACTTTTGCTAAGAATTCAAAGAATTTAAAACTTAAATAAAGATTCATTCTCGGAGAAAATATATTACATCATTACATATATTATTTGCCGAGTTTAATAAACTGTTCATATTTCCCGCCGTTCGTCGCAGTGCTTCAAAATGATAATTAGGCCCTAAACTCTAAAATATGTACATAATATAATGTTTTGTCTACCTTTTCGGCGGTAATTCAATGCTCTATCCAATAAGATCAAGGTAGCTTGGCCATTTATATCATATTATATCATATCAGTATGTAAACACGACAGAAGTATTGCAAAGCAGGCTGCTAATAAAAAGGGTGATGTGTACTGTAGTTAGTGTTAAATAAGGTTTGTTGAATGAAAAATACTAGATATTTTCAACAATTTATTGCAAAGGTTTTATATTAAAAACATCTAAGTGAATACCTCCGAAAAATATTATTGAAAAAGTCTAATAAACCGCAGAGGTAGACCCTTAAATTTTTCAGGGAAAAAAAATTGCTAAACAGGTCCATGCATTCAAAATGCTGTATTTTTTTTATAATTTTTCCATGTCAATGTGTGGTCAAAATGAATGCAATCCAATAAGTCCTTCGGAATGTATTCACTTTGATTAACAAATATCTCAAAGAAATGTAAAAACCAAATTCAACGCACACACGGCACAAAAAAAGAATACACAATATACATAATGTCTATTGTTTGCTAATAACATCTGTTTTATTTGGTGTTATTAGGATTATCACTAATATATTTAACATTAACCTTAACATAATTTCTCAGTCAACCCGCCAGCTAACTAAAATTTAGTATCCAAGGCAAATATTAATATTAAAATACTACAATTTTAATTGTAAATATAAAAATAAAGTAAATTTAGTGTCTACACTTTCTTGAGAGAACATACAATTTAAATAAACGTATAAGCACAACATAATTTCAAAGTTATAGGCACATTACGAGCTTCTTCAAGTTAGGCTGAGAAATTGTATAAAAATATGCCACACCATACCAAAATGCAAATACGAGACGCCAGCAGTAGTCTGTCGGTGCAGAAGCGTCTTCGACGACCTAAACCGAGGGAGCTCGATCATTTACAAAACACGCTTGCATACTCTCGGGATTCAAATGAGTCAACAATATAGCAGTACTATTTTCTTCTATAGTAAACAATGATTGTAAACTTTTTACAATAATTTTACTTAGCCTACAGCAAAACAAAATAAGGCATTTCTCTACACTTGTCTATTAAAACATAATATCCCATTTGAAACTGCTCATCACTCGTGAGTCGAGTCCGTGAAGGTGAAACTAGCTCTGTTATAATGCAATCTGTATTTTTGAGATCAACATTTGTAACATTATTTGGTCCAAAGTTTGTTTATAATATAATTGCCTTCATGAACTCGAGCCAAAAGCCAACTTACAAGTTATATTTGGCTCAACATACAACCCCGTGAAGTCTATAAACTTTACATCACCATTTCGCCTTTTATATAATCTTTTACAATCTATCATGATATTCCTTTATATTACAGCTATTTTTTTTTTATAAATAATGTATTAGTTTAGTGTCTAAATCGCTTCAGTTTCAAACTGGCTGCCCTTCGTAATGATGATAGGTCCATATGTTTCGGTTTGTTCTAATTTTAACACTTGATGCTTCTTGAGGACGAGTAGACTGTAAAATTTCTGCGCGACCTGCGATACAGCACATTACAATTTTAATTGAACTCATTTTTTAATCAATACATATCATAGAAACAAAAATAAGTAGATAACATCATGTGATTTTTTGGCTTTTGCTATCACATTTGGTCGTAAATATTGAATTCACCTCAATCATATAAAAAATATGGATTGGAGAAGTTATTAAACTTTAAAGATTTTGGTATGAAATTCTACAACATGCCATAATAAATAGACCAAATAAACACACCTGCTTTCTAATATTGTGTCTGGGTGCCAAATCTGTAAATGATAACTCCATTCCTGCGGCGAGCTTCGGTCTCATGACTGCGAACAATTGCGCCGCACGACGGTTCAACACCCGCTCCTCAAACTGTTCGTCGGTTTCACCCGCCTCACGCTCGCCTTCCTCCGCCTGTTAACAGACAATTAGAATATTGACTGTGGCATCATAAAATAGAACTTTGCATCTAAATTGGGGCTTCGATTATTATGTCATTAAATAAAATATTTGGCGTATAGTACAAAAAAACACGTGTGTGTGCGTCGCATTTAACGTATTAATTTATAGCTCAAAGTGCCGCATGAAATTATTTTAGCTAAAGAAACTTCATCATCGATTCCTTGTTGAAAGAATGAGTATTAAGTAAATCTTAACTTAAATATATTGTAGTAATCAAATAGGTATTTGGATTTTGCATAAAATGCAAAACATGTCAGAGTTTGGAAATCAAATACTTACATTCTCAGGCGTTGGCGGTAAATCATAATCGTGCTGCGGACTATGAGGGCCGTGTTGGTCTTCATATCCCAGATTAGTCATTTGCATACCGGTCTGTAAACACAGAATACATTTATTATTGTTCAGATACGTACAAATCTCGATGAATATGCATTTTTTTTTTCTGTGTGCTACTTAACAAAATATTTTATACTATCTTACAATAATTGTCATTGTAGACTGATGAGTTTGGAGAGCACTAATTAGATAGGAATTAGTAGATTATTGCTTTCGGCACACAGCGGGCGGAACGCGTAGCGGCGCGACACAGGAGTGACATTGACGGTTTGTTTGGAGATGTATACAGTATATTTGTGTAATTTTTCATTCTAAGCGAAATATTACAACTTCTAACGACGCCCTCCCTGCCCACTCATTGTGTAAACAACACCTCAACAGTCACATACATAGTCTTGACCCCACATTAAGATCGAGTATTGTGTCGTGAGTATCAGGAACTACGAGGTCTCACAAACACTTTTTGTGGGCCGCACAAACATTTCTCTCGGTGCGGGGATCGAACCCCGCGGCCACTCGTTCTACAGCCGGCGTCTAACCAACTGTGGCACGGAGGCTGTTAAATAAATAAAATAAAAATAAGAAGTAGTTAGGTAGGTGGCGAGTGAGAGCGTGCACACCTGGTAGTCGGGATGGTCGTCGAGTCCGTGCAGCAACGGCTCGAGGTGCGGCGCGGGCAGCGGCTGCAGCGGCGGCAGCAGCGCCACGTGCTCGGCGCCCAGCTGCGGCATCATCGCCTCCATGCCGTGCTGCAGCAGCGCCGCGTGCTGCACGCCTGCGGACACACAACATGTTATATCTTCGGCTATTTCATATGTTTCTGGTACTTAAATAACTTGATTGGAAGGTATATATATTTTTTTAAAAACACTGCATAGAAGTGTAACTTCAAAAAGTACCTTCGAGTTTGTCCAAAATAAAATTAATTCGAAAACATCACGAAGATGATAGAAAGATACTACTAACTTTTTTGCTGATGGTAAGGTATCTCATATGTGAGAGGCCGCCTGGATGGGTGCCACCGCAATGTCTATTTCTCCCGTCATACAGCAGTTTAAATGCACTATTGTGTTTCGGATTGAAGGACATTGAAGCCAGAGTAACTACTGGTAATATTGAGACTTAACATCTTATGTCTCAGGATGGCGAGCGCAGTGGAATGCCAAGCATTGCTTTGTATTTCGTAGTGTTTTGTTTTGCTACTGTCTATGAGCGGTCATATCGCTTACCATCAGGCGCATGACATGCTCGTTACGCCGTCAATTGAAATTTAAAAAGAAACATGCGTTACTGGTACTGAATTGGTAGGTATGCGCCCGTTTCTTAAAAAAATTACGCTCATTTTTTTTAACACCCCCGAAGAAATGGAACCTCAAAAACTACCTTCGACTTTTTTCAAAAAAGTACTTCATTTAATTCCAAAAACTCATGAAGATGATAGAAAGATACGGACTTCTCTTAGTAAAACTGATATAGAGAGTGTTAAAGAAACTCATTCAAGATATTTATGAGCAAATGACGTAGTATATGGCAGAGGATACTGACTGGCTGGCGTCATGCCTCCATGCTGCAAGCCTCCGGGAGTCATGCCGCCGTGGACGAGACCCGCCGGCGTCATGCCGCCGTGGTCGAGGCCCCCTGAAAAATCAAATAGTGTAGACGAACCCTTAATAGGGAATATGCACGAGACTCCAAAATAAGTCAAATATTTTTTATTGTAATCTTTATTGATATAGAAATATATCAATGAGATATTTTTTTAAATTCATCAACTCTAAATCGGTAAAAAAAATACTTAAAAAAAGACATTTCAAAATTGCCGCGCAATTTTTTCGAAACGTTTGAAAAGGGAAGTGACGACAAAGTACACTATCTTATGAAGTTTTAGTTTGTTGGGTGTATTGTTTTACGTTTGTTTAAGAGTTATTTGTGTTTTCGTTGTATTATAAAAAAAAAAAAAGATTATTTTGTGACGAAATACAGTTATGTAGCAATTAATAAAAGAAGTTTAATCCAAATACTACGTTGCTGACATAGTAGACTTTGACGTCACAGCGAGGTCGCGCCATAATGGCGTTTAAATGCTTCGAAACTGATAGCAGTTTTTATTATTTTTTTGTACTTTTTTGATTGATATTTATAAAGCCTTATATTTTTTTCTGGTAATGTAATAACATACAGAATCGATTAAAAATATAAAAAAATACATACATACATAAACTCACGCCTTTTTCCCAGAAGGGGTAGGCAGAGGTGCCGGGGCACCCACATTTCGCCAGTATGTTCCGTCCCACCATGTGATAGGTGGCGAGCCTATCGCCATATCGGGCACAAATTCCTGACTCCGAGCTGATACTGAATAGAAAAATCCAATATCACTTTGCCCGACCTGGGATTCGAACCCAAGACCTCAGCTTTGTAAGCGTACCGTAGTACAACTACGCCACGCATGCAAAAATGACATGCATATTCCCTATTATACTATTCGGTTATAAATGATTTATCGGAAAAAATATATCAAATGATTTAGATCAGCTGGCTTTCTAGATACTCAATATAATTTAGGACTATGATCAAAGTATTGTCAGTTTGTTACTATTTAATAAAACATTACCACACAATATTTCTTACTAGATCACGCTGGCATTTTCATTCATTTGAAATCAAATATCTAGAGCAGAGATAATCAAACTTATTTCTTTTACCGCCCCCTTTGAAAGTCTATTATTTTTCAGCGCCCCCAATTGATACACTCCTAACAAAAAAATCATATCTTTAATTTATTCATTTATAATGTGATATATTAATCGGCTCTGGTGTTTAAACTTACAATGAGCCGATTCTTACCCAAAAAATATATTTACAACTTGATTGTACTTGAGTATTTTTAGTGATTAAACCATCTTATAGGACAGAAACATAAACTAATTATTCAATATTGAGTAGTAGGTAGGTTATAATTTTAGTGAATTTTAAAATATAAAGTAATTAAAATTACAAATCAACCATCGCCCCCCTTTTTTCTGGAATCCTTAACGCCCCCCTCTAAGTCTCCAATGCCCACTAGGGGGCGATATCGCCCACTTTGGGAAACTATGATCTAGAGTAAGCCAGGAGAACCTCACTTCACAGCGGAATGTATTCTCCTCATTTGTAATATTAAACAAGCAATACCTGGTGTCATGCCGCCATGATGCAGGCCAGCGGGCGTGAGACCTCCGTGCACAAGACCCGCCGGCGTCATCCCGCTATCCAGACCCAATCCAGGTGTCATACCTAAAATATGCAGAAGATACATTAACATAAAAATATTTTTCCTTCTCGTTTCCTATCTTCTTGTTTCTGTAATAGTTTGCCTGACAATATGAGGTAATCACCTCGAAATTGTCTAGTACTTTTATTCATTTGAAAATATGTTAAAATTATAAATCATTATTGTAAACTTTAACGTCATTATTCATAGACAGTTTAAAAACCTATTTTTATTATCAAATATTTTGTCTTCTTCACTCCAACTGAATGCAAAAGTAGTTCGAAACGGACAAAACATTTGATAACCAAAATAGTTTTATAACTTGTCAATGATTAAGACCGCAAGTGTATACTTTAAACAACTACATGTCCCTAAATATTATTTAAAATGAGCACATCGGAAAACCTTTAGCTATGTGATAAAGTAAAAAAAAATATGAATAAACACACAGAACACATACCGCCGTGATGTAGTCCCGCCGGCGTCATACAACTGGCTGATAACCCGAGGTCCACCGCTTGACTCTCGCCGTGCTGCAACCCCGCCGGAGTCATGCCGCCGTGGGGAAGACCACCTATATAACGCATAATACTTTTAAATCTAGCGTATAATGAAAAGATTTAAATTATCCTTGAATTGCACTCATAAACTCACTCCTATTTTTTTTTTTGGTTTGCAAGTTACCATATATTGTGTGAGTTGCGCGTTGTATTATTTGTGTCAATAAATCTGTTTTCTTTCTTTCTTCACTATTAAATTATTTGCAAGGTGTAATGCCATACGAAGTGCGCATGTGATAGCAGTTTGAATTGCACAGTATGTATCAATATGCCATTTACATGCGAACACACTCTTGCGCATGCCGCAGTCAGCAAACCAGTTGATAACAAGCGAACTAATTTTTAATAAAATAAAATTTATGCTGCATGAAAACAAAAGCTGTCTAGAGTATCGGGGAATATTCTCATATACATTTTTTATATTAGAGACACATAGAAGTTTTCTTTATGTTGCAAACTATTTTATGGTGTAAATATAGCTCTAATCTTCACACCAAAATAAACCTCAATACAATTACCTGGCGTCATAGCACCGTGCTGTAGTCCTCCCGGCGTGAGTCCTCCCTGTAGTAAGGTGCCGGGCGTGAGCGGGCCCAGACCTCCCGGCGTTAGCGGCGGGCCTAGTGAACTCAACATGCCTCCTGGTATAGGAAATAATTGTATTATAACAAACGTTTAGATACAGTATACAGTTTAAGATAATTAAAACTATTTTCTAAAGATTGATTTAATTGTTTATATAGGTGCAATATCGATGATTAAACAGTTTAAGAGAGTATACTATAAATATAACAATATTTGCTATAGATTAAAATGATTAATTTGTTCATGTAGGTGCAATGCATATAGACTATTAACCAATGAAGGGTAATTTTTGTCTACAATCATCCTGGTGAAGACTGAGTACTTTTTTTGGATGTAAAATTCCGTTTTATTATCAGTATTACCAAAAAGATTCCACTTTCTACGATATCCTTCCGTGGCTGTATACCTGAAATATCTTGCTTGTAAATAAAATCTAATAAAACCTTATAATTTCCGTGAAAGAAGAGGTAGCCCAGCTCATGAAATTAACCAGAGTGTTATAAATACATGCACAAGCTATGATAAAAGCAAACATTACAAAGGCACTTTCAGAGGCAGTAATTGGTTAAAGTGGAAAGAAATCAGTTAAGCACTTATCGCACGCTTAATATTAAACTGACCGAATCCAAAAAAAATAGACAAGGTAGAATAGATCTTATGTTACAAATCTTTAAAGAACGTTTCCCAAAAAATGTTGTTTTTTAGTTAGGTCTCTTTAATACTAAGGGTGCGTTATGTTCTAGGGTACAAAAGAAATGTGTACCTAGCCACTCAAATAAAATATTTATGATTTGTATTGTTTGGGGTTTAGTACACTTATAGGAAACACAACATTACATATTTTGTTGCTTCAATTATGCAATGAGAGACTTTTTTTTTAAACTGAGATAGCTACACCAAAATTGGATTGAATGGTGAGTACCATTGACATTATTTAATATAGAATTTCAAATTGTTTTTTATTCATTTATGGTAGTGCTAAATTTTGTTCTATTGGCAACATAGATTATTACATGTTTAACCGGTTTCAAAGAAGGTTGAGGTTCTCAATTCGACTGTATGTCCTTTTTTTTATTTGATGTAGCCCGTTACTAAATTTTGAACTCACACATTGAGGTTGCAGAACTTAATTTTCAATAAGTTTTTTTTTGGCCTTCCTTTGAGCTAGGAGTATAGCAAAACTTTGAGTTAATCTATATATACTCTATATATTGTAACTAGGTACTGTCGATTGTAGAGCAGGCCCGTGTCCTGCAGTGGGACATATATAGGGTGATAAAGATAGATACAGATGTAAATTTTCTTGTGTAAATAATATAAATCATGTATGTGTATTTGCGTATATGTGTATGTGTATGTATGTATGTGTATGTCTGTGTGTGTGTGTGTGTGTGTGTGTGTGTGTGTGTGTGTGCGTGTGTACGTACCGGGCGTGTGTGGCGCGTGCGGGGAGTCGGGCGCGGGTGTGGCGGGGGTGGCGGGGGTGGCGGGCGCGGCGTCGGGGTCGGGCAGCGCGCGCGGCGACGCGGCGGGCTCCGCGCGCGCGCTCTCTACGCGCCGCCACCAACACGGTTAGTCGCGCGTGCGGTTATACCACATACATACGTATACTTGCGACCAAAAATATCGAGTATCGACAGTCACCGTATTCGTTTCCAAATTCAATCAATCGAAATGTAACACGCATTAAATGGGTGATAGATACTGCGTGACAGTGTGGTTCACAATATCCTTTATTGTCTAATTTCTTTCCTATTTTTATACTTTTTTAGCCAGTATTTAAGATTCATGTTAGAAAATTTATAAATGATATAGCGTACGTCGATGTTTTTTGCTCGCAAGTATATATACACATCACTATGCTTTGCTCCAGAAGCTTTATGATCTTGGTGCTGTTAGCTCATTCAGTCACACAATGTAATGCGATTATTCTATATTATGCTGTGCCTATTTTGGTTAATAAAATTTTGCTTATTAAATTGTTATTTGTTACACAACCACAGCAGCATTTCAGTATTTTTTTTTATTTACATATATTTTGTATAGTTTCTAGGATTCTAATACGAGTAGTTATAAAATTTATTGATAAAAATACTTCTAAAAATATATTTACAGCCTAATCTTACTGAATGCACTAACAGCACCTATACAGATATGTGTATTTTAGACTTCATCACCAATAGAAAAGGAAACATTATGATAGATGAAAAGATTCCATGATTGAAACAGTTAATAGAGGCCCTTAACCATTAATACTGCACAGAAATCATTCAATTACTGTAGATGTTTAGTATAGTGATAGATGAGTTTAGTAAAGCGGTGAGAGTGAGAAAGCACGTGTACTTACCAACTGAAGGTTCGTATTCCTGAGGCACTGGTGTGGGAGGTTCCATCTCTGGTATGGGTGCGGGAGCAGGCGTCGCTGCTGGGGTCTCCGGCGGTGGTAGGGTCTAATGGTTATATTAACATTCTCTACATTAATATTTGCCATCAAAATATAAGTACACCAATCATCATCATCATCTCAGCCACAGGAAGTCCACTGTTGAACATAGGCCTCACCCAAGGATCTTTACATCGACCTATTGGAAGCAACCTGCATCCAGCGATTTTCTGCAACCTTGGCCAGGTCGTCCATCTACCTTGTCACACCTGAGGGCGTCCGACATTTTTGGTTGCCTATACAGATGCTCCATTCTAGAACTTTTGGGCACCAACGGTCATCAGTACACCAGTAGACAAAATAACTTTTTTTGTTTTACTGGTGACTTTACAAGTACACTATTGTACAGTTAGAACATTAGCTGATAACTGGTGTGAGACGATTGTATCTCATATACTCTAAGCTGGCTGTTCAAACCTGACATATTTATACATCCAGATTTATGCTGGAAATTGGATTGTCAAACACTTATTCAGCTCAATTTATTTCTGATTAAATGACATTTGTGTCATTCTACCAAGTGTACATTTACAGTACGAACTTTCTCAATAGATTATCGACTTACCTCTTCATGTTTTCGCTTGCGGCCGCCACGTCGCGCGACACTGGGCTCGGTCGGTTCTGGTGATCTAACCTCCGCTTCTTCTGTTTCACTTCGTAGCGTCATATTGCGTTGATATTTCTGTGGGGCACAATGCAAAGGTTTACTGCAACATAAACTAACATATAGATACCATAAGAGCTTTGCTGTTGTGTTTTTTATCACATTTAAAATGGCCAATTACTGTCATCAGTCCTTACATACTACCAGAAAACCAACAGCTTGTTTCGAACCCTGTACAAAATAAAATGAGGATATTGTGATACCTTAAACAGCACCCTGGAGGGTATGGGCCTGGCGGGCAGCGTGAAGAGTTTCTCGACGCCTCCCGTCTCCTTCCAGTGCATGAGGCGGCGCGTGGGCGGCGCCAGGTCCAGCGTCGTCACGATGTCCGACGTGTTGCTCAACTGGTTCTTCATCTCTTCGCCCGATATGTTCTTCACCTCGTCCACAATCAGTTTGCGCTTGCGTTTCGTTTTTGTTATACCTGCAATTAAAACAACAAATGATTTAAATCCGATATTTGTAAATTATATTAGGTTGAGTTTGTATGCTATTTTCGATAAATATTTCTAAATTCCTGTGGGACTTTTGAAATGGTAAAATTACATTTCTTTAGTCATGGGACATTATTTTACCTTAGTAAGTCTTTCAGATAATTCCTAAAACTGAATAATATTTTTTTAGTTTTTGGAGGCGACTATGTTGTATACAACTCCATTTATATGGTGTATAATAATGTGTTTAATGTCGAATATAGGGTCATTACAAAATAATATGTAGGACAATAACACAATGTAGGTGTAGGAACCTTTGAGAACGGTGGCATCGACCGGCGCGAGTGCGAAGGACTCCTCATCGTTCTGCAGCAGCGTGGTGTGGTCGCGCGGCGCGGCGTGCGCGGCGAGCGGCGCGGCGTCGGGCGCGGGCGCGGCGGGCTCGGCCGGGGTGGCCGCCTCGGGGGAGCGCGCCGGCGTCGCCGCACCCGCGCCTTCCTCCACGCCCTCTTCCACCTCCTGCAAATAGCCATTTGTAAAATCTAATCTACTTACTCTCGCTCTCTCAGCTTCTATCTTTTCAGCAACAAAAAATATTTCTACGAGGACCATGATGGGAGCAGCCTAAATCCAGTAAGTTAATGGATGGAGGATATGTAAATATGCATAATAAAGACGTATTTACTGAAGAGCAAAGATGTGATATTGTACATCCATATCATCATAGATGTGATGATTCTATTCAATAGAACGATTTTTACACATATATGTAAAGATGTTAACTGTACATTATACAGTGTTAGTACTTAGTCCTTACCATAGGTCTGACTGAAGGTGGTCGTGGCACTGCTGGCGGCGGCATGAGGTCGGGCGCTTCGTCCATTGCTCGCGACTCTTCGTGTGGAGGAGAACCACCCCAACTAATAACACCAATATTTATATAAATAATGTGCATATTGCAGCATATAAGAAAAAACTTTCAGAAACTTGAAAATTTAAGTAATCAATTATTTGGAGTTATGAAATAATGAATAATTTTACGGCCTTATTCATAGACAATTTTATAAAACGTTCAGCGAAGAAAACTTTTCGATTACTAAAATAGATTTTAATACTGTCTATGAATAAGGCCAGTAGAACAAATAATATTAGTATAATTCAAAATGAGTCGATAAAGCACTGTTTGTGGCAGCTAGTGTTATTGGATGTATGTATGTATGCTTGTGCGTATGCGTGTGTGCGTGCGTATGCATGTGTGTGCGTGTGTACCTGTGCTGCGGCGAGGTGCCGGCGTCGTAGTGGTCGCCCATGTCGTCGTCGCTGTCGGCGCCCACCTCGCCCGCGCCGCCGCCGCCGCCCGCCGCCACGCCCGCCGCCTCGATCTCCGCCTGCAAACATGTTCTACTTGTTTATATGGGACACGGAATTGTTAATGCAATATTGTGTTTAGGTTTCAAGGACATTGTAGACAGAGTGACTACTGTATATAATAAGACTTGTCATCTTATGCCTTTTGACAGCCTCCGCAGCGCAGTTGCATGACGCCGGCTGCGAAGCGAGAAGCCGATGGTTCGATACCCGCACCGAAAAACTACCACCCGGCTTCGTTTTCGGTAGCAGTCTTGATATACCCTGTACAATGCAGTTACCTGCAGCGATTGTGGCTGTTCGGAGGCGCCGGGCAGGCCGGCGGCGGAGGCTGCGGATGTTCCACTGGCCGTCACGTCGCCGAACAGATCGCCCTCGAACAAACCGCCAGCGTCTGCACATATACAAAACATTCACATATTCAGTTACTAGCCTCCCTCATAGTAATGCCGTTTCAGAAAATTATATTAGTATGCGTAAATTCTTGAATAGGAAAATGTGAGTTTGATCTTATAAATACTTTTATGAGATGTATGATAACATGGTCATCGAAAAGCCTTTCGTAGTTTTTAACACCAATGAAAATGAAGATATTATATGAAGTGGGTTTACCAGATATGTTACTTACCTAACTGCATACTTTGTGGACAATTAAATTTTATTTCAACCATTCCTTCATATAAGCAGTCACGTTTAGTGCATAGATAGTTACAAAAACTCACGTCCAAAGTCAGCGACATCTCCGATGGTCCCTCCGAAGCCATCATCCATGGCTCCGTGGGGCGCAGCCTCCATCCTCCTCTCGTGCGAGGGCGCTGTTAGTGTAGGCACGCCTGCCGCACTCGTACTGGGCACCCCGGCGTCTTTACCCGCTAGTTCCAGCGACGAACCATCGGCGAAAAGCAGATTACTCTGGAAGTGCAAGAGGAAAAATCGGTGAAGATAAATAAATTCGCAAGGAGAAAAAATACACGGAAATAAATATTTGTAATGTTAATGAACATTGTATGGGTTATTTATCTTTACATAGAAATGACAAAGTTTAAATTCCCAAATAACGTTATAGGAAATTTAAATCACGCATAAATATGACTTTTAAACGGTGCGGTATTTTAAAATTGCAATATAATTTCATAAACTGTGCTGTGTGATTTGATCTTCTTTCATAAAGCATAAGGTTGTCAGAGAGCGTAACTATACGAAATATTTTGAATCAAAAATATTTTGTACTGCATTTATCGCAGATTCGGTTTTCGGACATTTCAACTACTTTACAGTTTTTATGTTGATAGGACAGACTGTATATCTAAAATACTATTATATGAAATATAATTTCTTACCTGTTCCAACCCCCCCTCTGTACCAATCGCCTCTCGCATGATATCTGGATTGTCTGTATCAAATCCCATATCACCAAAACCATCATCATGCGTCACCAGGTTCAAGGAGCCATAGTCCTCACGCATCGTGATCTCCTCAGCTCTTGACTGATTGAGGGAAAACTGCACTTCTATGTCCACTTCACTAGAAAATTCAATATTTATGTCATTTACATGAAATCATACCTGAAATGAGAGTTAACATGCAAGTTCCACCAGCTATATTGATGACATAGAAATCAGAACACATGAAAGTTGTAAGCAAATTTTTCTACATAAAATACTATGTGGCCTACAAGCAAAAACTTAAAGAAACTCCAAAGCTTTTAACTTAAACTGTAAGACATTTTTTTAATAGCCAATTAGATATGAAGACTACTCCAGCAACACATAATAAGTGCTAAAAGTTTATTGAGATATTTAAAAAATGCTTCAACCAAGTAAAAAAAAATGGCAATGTTTGCTCTATATGGAAATCATGGTGTTAATCATCAGGTGCAGACTGGCCACAATACTGTACATAAATTTTAAACTATACTTACTTCAACTCTGGCATGGCGGTGTCAAAGTCATGGAACACCTCAGGCAGTGTGATGGCATTCATAGCAGCCTCCCTGTGTTCCTCGGGCAGATCCACCATGCCTGGCCTGAAGGCCATCTAAAATTATCGTGTTTTGGTATAAGTCTACTATTGTTCCCATATCAACATGAAACATTGTACAAAAGTAGGTCAATTATATGTTCTCATATTCATTGACATTTATGAATCTTTTATAATATGTTCAGCTGAGACCTTCAGTGGAAAAGTGGCCTTACCATGCAGGACTTGCTATTCAACTGACATCCTTATTTATGACTGCATTAGGACCAACTTTTTATGTAAATTTATGATTTTTAAACTATAGACACTACACAGCAAAAAAAAGATGCCACTAGTGGCATTTCTTCCTATCACCTGGGAAATATAGATGCAAGTTATTGTGTCTGTCTTAAGTGAGAACCTTTCAATTATTCGGTATGGAATGTTTGTAAATAATTTTTCCTATCTACTAGCTATTGTAATCATCTCATTCTCCTCAACCTTAACTGGTTGCAGAAGTAATATATTTATAAGATGTATGTTGTAAGCCAATTCAATGTCTTACATTTCAACATTTTCAAACTGGTACAATTTCATTAAAGAAACTTTTAGGTTATTCATTCCTATTGAATAATGACAAATATCTATGAATGAAAATAAATTGTATTCTACATAACTTGTTTAGGAGATCTATTATGATTGCAATACTAGATAAGCACAATTTTCTTATAAGTGACTTTTAGTGACAACGTTTGTTATATGATCAGTTATTTAATGTGATTTGAAAACATAAAATAGGATATAATTGAAATTACTTTTATATGTTTTTACGTAATCTATTTTGCATGAATGATAACCTCATAAGGTTGTTAAATAAAGTTCCATTTTAATTTAAATAAAATAAACATATTGATTTTAGTTCATTTTGAAAACTTTAAACAATTAAGCCCTGTTATTAAAGTTACTTAAAAAAATGCAAAACCACTGTTTTGTTGTCAACATAATTGAATATAACTAAATAACACTTTGTCATAACTGATTCTAAAATTCTAGTTCTGTGAAAAACACAAATGTTATTAAGTGAATGTTACAAAGTTAATGAGAGTATCTTAACATTCAGACTACTTGTTTGGGCAAATATTAACTTATAGTTATTTGCAATGGACTGATGGTGTTGATGATTTGGACAAAACTTTTTGCCTATTAACATTCAGTTCCTCTAAAAGATGTAACAAAATGAGAACCGTAATTTAGATCAAATTATTGAAGTCATTTTTATGATTACATTGAAAAACTCATTATAATATTTTTCATATCAATTTACATAGTATAAACCTAACCCATGTGATTTGGATTTGTAACCAAATATTTGTATGTAATATATGAGCCAAAGTTAATTGTTTACAATTAAAATATACTCATACAAATACTAGTCTCAATAATACCAAAAAATACTAAGATGTCATTTGCATGTTTTCTAAAATTACACATATTATCTATGGAGACTACCCATAATAATCTACAAATATTACCTTGATCTTAACGAAAGCCTCATTACAATCTTGCAGTAAGTATTTAGCTTTCCTTGAGTAGATCCTCACAACACCAAGCAGCAAATGACCAGATGTTCTTAAGGCCATTTTTACTTTCGGCTTCAGGATACCGTCTACTGACTTCTCGATGTTTGTCTCGAACACATGAGCCTTCGTCAGCTTCTTATCCCAGTGGGCTGCCAGCCAAATCTTGGCCAGCGGGCCCTTCTTGGCAAGCACGAAATGTGCATAGAACATGTTGACAATTCACACTTTCTGGCCGACAGTTACATTAAACTTATTCTGAAATAAAATGCCCTGTTACATATTCACAATATCACCACGATGACCATTAAACAAAACAATACACACAAATGCTGTCACAAAAACGTTGGTAATTGTAACGACCAACAGTAATTTGGCGCCTAATTTTTATACTGTTTTTAATCCAATTCCCAGAATGGGCGCCTTTTGTAAATTATTTAGAACATCGCAAAACACTTTGTAAATGTTTTAAACTGTATAAAACAGGATTTTTACCGAATTATTTAGTCACAAATTAAAAATTTCACCTTTCACACACAACGTAAACATGACAACAATTACGCTTTCAAGATGGCGGCAGGTCAGTCAGACGGATGAACATAACAATGATACCAGTTAAAAAACCTAAAAAGTTGAAAAATTCTAAACTTAAAATATAATGTGAATATAATTAAATAGTTTGAGATGATTATGAAACAACTGTGATTTATTTAAGGTTATCCGAGTTACTAATATTATAAACCCTTTAAGTGCCACTGTTGGATGTGGGCCTTCCCCTTCCCTTCCATTTGTTCGCTAGTTGAAAATTGGAATGAATCAAATTCGTACCGTCATTGAACCATTCTACTCCTTGATCCTTCTAGAATTGCTCTGCTTGCTGCTAGTCGGCATAAGTAACTTTAATTTTGCACATATTGGACACAGCGCGAAGTGCCGTGGAAGTAAAAGCTTTTACGCGTTTATTTCGTTAAATATTAATTTACAACTCTCGAAAGATCTGAAACACGAAACATATATTTAACACTGTTAATTAGATTTTTTGTTTCGATATTTAGTTGTAGGTACTACCTAATTGTTTATTGATGCTTGTTTTTTTGACGAGACGAATTTTAAATAAATTTATTAACATATTGAAAAAATATCCTAACTGGTTAAATTATTCTGTTCAAAATAAAAGGCGTATTTAAACATTTACGTCTGTGCCTTTTTTAAAATGCCTAGGCGCATAGCGCGTGACGTGTGGCGCAGTTATACTACGGTATGATAGCAAAGCTGAAGTATGGGGTTCCAATCCCGGGTCAAACACAGTGATATTGGATGTTTGTATTAATTATCAGTCTAGAGTCAGGAATTTATGCCCGATATGGTGATAGGCCTGCCCCTTATCATATCTACTTGGCACTTCTGCCTACTCCTTATAAATATAGGAAAAAAACTATAATTCCCATCGCTATAATTGTTTCGTAGTATATAAGCCAATACTTACAATAATGACAGCCTCCGTGGCGCAGTTGGTTAGACGCCGCCTGTGAAACGAGGAGCCGCGGGTTCGATCCCCGCACCGAGAGAAATGTTTGTGCGGCCCACAAATATTTTTCTCCCGGGTCTGGGTGTTTGTGAGACCGAAAAGTCTCTCGTAGTTTCTGATAACCACGACACAAGGCTCGATCTTAGTGTGGAGTCAGGACTATGTATGTGACTGTTGGGTATTAAAAAAAAATATACTAAAGATTTCATTAGGTTTTTTTTCAAATCAAACAATAAATATTATGCACAGACTAAGAAGTATAAAATTATGCTACAATCAATGTAATTATTAATACTAAAGATTCAGATTATAGTGCTTTGGTTTTATTCATATAAGTCTGTGGTTTTATTATGTTTTGCAGGTCTATAGTCGCCGTTGGCTAAAATACTTGTGTTCCGTAAGTAAATAATCAAACTTTGCCAGGGTTGCGCGTAGTGTTGCCAGGGACACGGTAATTACCGTAGATGTAGGGCTTTTTTTTCCAAAACACGGTCTACAGCTTGTGGTCTATTCTTTTGTCTACAGTAATGAGAAATTACTGTGTAGTTTTGTACAGTATTTTATCTTAAGAAAAAGCGTGTAAATAATACTCAAATTTGAATTAAAAAAATATAAAAATGCTTAAGGGAAACGCGAAACTTCAATGAAGTAGACTCAACAACTCGTCTCTCTATTTTATCAAGACGTAGTTCGTACAATACGGAAGAATACAGTGGGCAAAAACAGCATTAATAGAATAAAAATACTTAACTATATTACAAAAAATCTACGGTAATTTTTCTGAAAACATGGTAATTTTAACCTGCTTACACGGTAGTATAACATTTTGAAGCTTTTTTTCATCTAGTAACCCTGATTGCGCGATTTATTTCACGCAATGATTAAAGAATATAAAGGATTACGCACAAAAATAGCTATATATGTCAAGTTATAGTTATGTTAGGAATATCGACGCGGAATATACATTTATGTATCTGTCTCATTTACACCAAGGTGACTTATCCCTTAATGAAAGAGACAAATAATAATTCCTTTGTTTCGAATATGGCAATATTTTGTTCACTTACCACACTGGGACCGCCCATAGACCAAAATGACGCCATTTTAGTTACTATTTCGAAACCACAGACTATGAAACCAAAAACTGCATTAAATGTCAAACTGTGGCGTTACCTGTCAATCGGAGTAAACAAATCTGCAAAATCAAAGAATTTCGAATAATTCATTGTTTAATCTCGTTTGTTAAGTTTGTTTAGTTTGATTATTAGTTTAATTAATAAGTTTTTAAAATGCCTCAGTGTTGTGTTAAAGGATTCGAGTCGAGTTCAAGCAAAAAGGACCCCAACATTTATTTTCATAGGTTAGTAACTGTTTTTACGAAATACTACCAAATATGTGCTAAATTTACATTTTGGGTTTGTTTTTATCATATATAAATGAATTTGGATCTTGTTGATTAAGTTTGAGACTCTCCTAGACGTTATTTATACAAGTAGTGTGAATAACAACCGTATTGTTTGTTTACACACAAGTTTAGGGATGAGTCTATTCGATACGAAATTATTTATATCGATATCATCATTTTTAAATATTTTGATCTTTATTTTTCAAAAAAAGAATAACAGTATATATTTAAATATATATTTAGACCGACAAAAAATTGACTTTTTTTTTAGATTACCTATATACATACGTACCAGGACAAAATGGATACAAAAAATTGGAAGCTATTGGAACCCTCCAATAAATACATTTATTTGTTCATTACATTTTGAAAAAGAAAACAGCTTTCCAACATATATTCCCGGTAAGTGAAAATTTTTAATCATACAACTGTTAATCAATAACAAAGATGACATGCAAGATAATTTGGACAATTGGTGGTCGATTGGATAATGTTCTGGAGAACCTTTTAATGAACAGAAATAGTTCTATATTTTATTATTAATTATTATAATTGTTTATCTTAACCAACACTTTCATAATCATTGATTGAATTGTAAGTGAGACATAATGATTTTCCTGTCAAATAATGGCAATAAAAATCTGCCTATGTTATTTCATTTTATTTGGTATGTATTAAATGTTCTGATAGGTGTTTTTGATTTTAGCAAAGAATGGTGCAACGTAATAATGAACGAAATGTATGAGATGTAACTGGGTGTTTGTTTCATTAGGTATAACCTTGTAACGGTTGTAGCATGTAAATTAGTATTAGTTGGTCATATATTTATATTATGGCGACTAAAAGAGTAACGATAATTGTGAAGTATAAGTATATTTTTAGGAATATCAATTAATAAATACCTCCAACCGTCACATACATAGTCACACTAAGATCAAAATGTTTAATACATCATATTACTATTGTTTATGTAGCAGTTGTATTTTTTATTAGTTTTGTTACAAATACATTTATGTATTTTTTGTTTGGTTGACTGATTTGAAAAATATATATGTTCGCTAAATATCTGTATTTTTCTAGATTATAGTTATAATTTGGCAAAAAAATATTGACATGGTGAAAATTGGTGCATAAGGAAAAAAGTGTGGCAATACTATTCGAAGTCGCAAGCAAATTTTAGATATTAATAAAGCTGTATTTTATCTTACGTGTGTATTATTTGACAAATCCAATCCAAACATCATGTAAAACTTACCCATGAAATAAATTATAGCATGATAAAAATATCTACCTATTTATATCGGATTTAATTTTTAATGATTTTACTATCAAATCCTAAAATCCCCTGTTTATACTATACATATAAACCGAAAATTAAAAATGTTTTATTAATGTTATTTGTATGCCACTGTTGATCACCGATATCGATAGAAAATGCGGTACTAGCGTATCACTATTTTTAGGGGCGGAGCCGCCGCCATTTTAGTTTCACAAAGTGGTACGCGTCACGTGACCTTATGCTTTATCCTCTAAATTCTATAATCATTGATTTCACGAAAAGCTTGACAGATATCAGTTTTCTTTTCCGGTTTAACTGTAGGAGACGCGAGACGTACGTGAAATTTTTATTCCTAAATATCTTGATCATCTCAGTAATTATTGTATTTTTTATTGTGAAATAAGTGAAAGTGAAGCAGTATCGTCTGTTCTTACCGAATATTTTATCAATTAAATGTCTCATTGCAGTGTTATCGCCATGTCACACTTTACGCGAACGAGTCGCTCTATTTGTGGACAGACCGATGATGTGACTTCTGATCAATGTACATTGATTTTGTTGCTAGGTCTACCACAGGCTCTCCAAGATGGGCGCTTACAGATACATACAGGAGTTGTATAGGAAAAAGTTGAGCGATGTTATGCGATTCCTATTGCGTGTGAGGGTATGGCAGTACCGTCAATTGACTCGTATGCACCGTGCCCCCAGGCCTACAAGGCCCGACAAGGCTAGGAGGCTGGGATACCGCGCCAAGCAAGGTAAGATTGTCGCTCAACATACATGTGCCCAACCAAATTGGTACCGGCGACGTTGCGAGCTGCTTTGTTGTTTTCCCTGTGGTCTTTTAATTTACTCGAGATTCGAGTTGCATATTGAACTTCACTGAAATCTCGTCGCTCAGTGGAGTGTAGTAAATTGATTTATCGTTCGATTTTATGTTTAAAACATGACACGTGTGGAACACGTTGTAAATACCGGTTAAACACATACTGAATTAATGTTTTAACCAGCTATAACGAACTACTATTTTACTAAGTTAACGTATTATGGAAGTTCTGCAATAGAAATAATGTAATTGAATTGTGCAGGATACGTGATCTTCAGAATCCGCGTGCGCCGTGGTGGTCGCAAGCGCCCAGTGGCCAAAGGTGCCACCTACGGCAAGCCCAAGAGCCATGGTGTCAACCAGCTGAAGCCCACACGTAACTTGCAGTCCATTGCTGAGGTAATTTCATTGAATACCGTCTGACTTCCATGAATCTGGTTTCCATTTTATTTAAGATCACCCAACTAGCCTAAATATCATTGTTTTGCCAAGAATCTAAATCCAAACCGTATGGGATTTAAAATTATGTAGTTTGCAGTTAATATTAGAAAAAAATAAATGTTCTTTTATAGTGTATTATTGCTATTTCAGGTGCAAAAGTTGTATAAGTTAATGGTTAAATTTTTAAACCAAGAAGTGGATTCAATTCAAAATATTCTTAATTCAAATAGTATTTTGATACACAAGATCTTTTGAATAATTAATTACTGTTATCACTGCTTCCGAACATGTTGTAGCTGTGAAGAAACTGCACAAGAAACTCCCTTAGAAACACAAACTATCTTCTTTTTGATGATGATGATTGCAGTTTTTGGATTTAATCCAGGATGTTAATTCTCTCACAGAGACTACCCATAATCTGCCATAAAGTTGATAAATATAGATTTTTTATTTTTCAATAGTAGTATTTAAAAAAATGCATTTTAAAATCTTTGTATTGTTAACAGGAGCGTGTTGGTCGCCGCTGCGGTGGTCTCCGTGTGTTGAACTCATACTGGGTTGCCCAAGACTCTTCATACAAATATTTTGAGGTCATCCTGATTGATCCTTCACACAAGGTATGTATTGTAAACTTGCGTTTGTAGCAAAAAAAAAAGATCAAACCAGACATTGAATTACTTAGAATTTTTATATGTCATAGTCAATATGATGAACTTTTATGTCATGCACCAATCTGAAAGGTTTTGCTGAAACTTCACCTACCTTATTATCTGATAATTTCATGATAAATAGTAAAAATGGTACATATATAGCCTCAATACTCATGTAAGCAATGTCTTCTCAGGCCATCCGCCGCGATCCTAAGATCAACTGGATCGTGAACGCCGTGCACAAGCACCGTGAGATGCGCGGTCTGACGTCAGCGGGTCGCAGCTCCCGCGGTCTCGGCAAGGGCCATCGCTACTCGCAGACCAAGGGAGGCTCCCGCCGCGCCGCCTGGATACGCCGCAACACACTCCAGCTGCGTCGCAAGCGATAAACACCCACAAGCACGAGTCATTGACTTTCTATTTGATTGTTTTTGTATTCAGATGGAAAGCCAGTGGTTGATTAAACTTTACTTTAAAAAAATACACTTTTATTATTCTTAGCTACAGGATACCTTTATGTGGAATTTATGAGTAAGTTGGAATATTTTCTTGCTAGTGGATTATTTTATTACTTCAAAAGATTTATTTTATTTTTATGCTAACAGGTTTCTTTTGGAGTGTGCTGTGTTCCACATATGGCATAGGTAAATATATTTTATTACTAGCTCCATTTGTATATTATTGAATTGAATATTGAATACATTTGCAAAAAAACCCTAGTTTAAGTATTTAACTTTCATGATGATATAATGCTTTATGATATGCGCAAACCATGATTACCACGCATTTAAAACTTCCTTGGATGGCTGAACAACTTCATAATCACTTGAAAGTCATGTATTGCATTTTCCGATTTTAACAAAATTGCCTTCTCTGCTTCAGGTATTTGGAGTAGGAATCTTCGGAAAATGCTTATAGGTATGTATTCTTTTATAATTATTCTTTTACCAAATTCATGTAAGTTTACTTGTTAAATTGTGTGTTAATAAGGAAATGAATTTGGGAATATTAAATTGTTGTCTAGGTGAGGTGGTTGTTTATCAATTATCAACACACCTCAATCCGGCCACATACATAGTCAACTACTATAATGACACAGTATTGTAAAGTGTATCAGATGACAGGAAATAATTTATTTTCTTTTTATTACAGGTAAACCGTGTCGTGAAGAAAAATCCATTATTATACGAGTACATTTAAATACAATAAAATATGTGTTAACAAGTTCATGTTTGTTTCATTTCATTGTACCCACCACCCAAAATGGCAATAGATGACAGTGGTCACATGATTTCAACTACACCAGTCCCAATCAGAAAAGTGCTTTATGGCATCTGAAATCGGCGATTGTGGAATAGCCAAATTATACATACATATTTCCAAACGCAACATATTCCAACTTCCAAGTATGGAGTTACATTCTATTGAGAATATTGCTACCATTAGCAGAGATAGCGCCCACTTCGAAAATTGAGCACCACAATCCTAATTAGGTTCTATTATTTTTGTTATATTAAATTATACATATTACATGGAAATATTGAATTTAACATTCGTACACAACTATAAACAAATGATGGTTATCATTAGTTAAATTGATTAACAATGCCTGCTTCTATGCAGCGAGCCACGGAACTGTGACGTACCCAGTGTAACACCCATAATTCACTGATCAACCGACCCACTGCTCATATCAAGTCTCAACCCCCCAGCCGCTACACGGAAAAATCCTACTAAGCAGACTAATCGGGGTGATTTCTGCCTCTACCGTGTCATTCGTATCCATGCGAGATCGGCTCTTTCGCGACCACGCTCTGCAACATTTTTGAAAGTATTGCTTCTCAGAAGAGGGCCGTTACTTTTCAGTTTGAGTCTCCCTCCAGCATCGCTCTTATGGCTGCTCGAAGAAGTTGCCTCCAATGCAAGAAACAAAGCCCTGCCGCTTCACTTCTAACGCAGAGCTTTGCGCGAGTGGTTACAACCGAATCCTGTTCTCCACTTAGGAAGTATTTTCTATCAAATGGGAAAACGCTCAGATATAGGATTTTAATGATATTTGGTTGAGGTATTTTGGAAAACTGGTTCTCTTGGCCAAAATTGTTCGGGATTTTTTTAAATGTATGGTTCCAAAATATGAGTAAACAGGTCACCTGATGGTAAGTGATTACTGCTGCCCATGAACATACACGACACTTAGATTATGGATGTGTTACCGACCCATGAAATCGGGAAGAGGAATTGGACATCAGACAATCTCACTCGCAGACAAAACTTGACAATAAAGCTGTCTCTTGTACAGTGGTACAGCCCGGATGATCCTGCCAATGCATGCCGAGTCATGACTAAGAACCACTTCCAAAAATTCCTGCGATAGATTATAATATCCATTAACACGTGTATTATTTCATATGATTTTCTTTCTTACGTAGTTAAACAAAAATTACGATTAAATTTATTTTAATAAATTTATATGACCTTTAAAAGTAAATAACAATAAAAATGTTAATCGTAGGACTTACATTTGCTACAATTTCGACATCAAAATCAAACATCTAACAAACAGTGTAAAAACGTGTTAAAATAACAATGACTTGATATTACCGATGAGAGGTGTGACGTGGAACAATCGCGAGCTTACGTCTAAATAAATACAAAAACATAAACCTAATACCATTATTTACAATTTAAGATCAGCGATTCTTACTTTAGAAATAACCAATTTATTGCATGAAATCTTGTAGTCATATTAGTTTCATGTCTTTTTTCATTGATTGATTAGTACAGTAACATAATTTACATGAAAAATAAATTATCACGCCTCAGCATCCGACATGTTGATTCATTAAAACTAATGTGCCGTGAATATGGTGTAAAATAATTGCATGTTTATTAAAAAATATACGATTTAAATAACGAATAAAAGCCACGGCTTGGATAAGCATATTTTTGATTTTACTTCAGACTTTTCATCACACAAAAAATATATATACATTCCTAACAAAGATTACTCTATTTACAGTCGCCTGTGATGGTGTCAGGAAAACTCAAAGTATATTAACTAAGAGACCCTATTACATCGTTGACTTTCTAGGATTCTAATCAAATGATTTGCAACTTCTGTCCACATTTAGTCTACGATTAAGCGCGTTTGAACGCAAATTAATCACACATTTAGGCCCGGGTGCAGCAATTAATTTTGACGATAACGAGTTTAACCATGCTAACACCGTACATTTTTGCGTACGGCGTTTGCATCGCCGAATTCAACGTTAGTTTGTTGATGCAACGGGGCCTATTTTTTTTTTCTGTCTCCAAACTTTGTAGGAGTAATTTAACAAATTAAAAAAAATTACATACATTATAACTTAAAGAATACAAAATGAAGATGATTTTCAAAGGATTATACTCACTTTTAATTCTAACAGAACTGATTAGTTACTTGGAACTACAATATTAAATTTTACTGCAGCTTCTACATTACTGAATAGACAAAACATTAAATACGTCACTTTTATTGTACAAGTTTAGAATCTAGTTAAGATATTTGGCTAACTGTTTTGAACACTGATCATAACTGCTATTATCCAATGCATGCCGACGTATTCTAAAACGGTTAACATAGGGTTGGTTGCATCAAATAAATATTAATGTAACTTTGGGATGTCAAATATATGACATTATGAATGTCATGTTATCTTCAAGAATACTGATGCAAATAGCCTTTAATATTATTATTAAGAGAGGCTAATGCCCCAGCAGGCTGAAGATATAAGGCACGCGTCCACATATTCGCATCGTACGTATCGGACGCATCTTATTGAACAGATCCTAGTATTCTTTGTATAAGAATTCGTACAAGTGCGTCCACTGATCCGCATCGTACGGATCGCAGGAATCTAAGAAATCCTTAACAAAGAATACTATGCGATGCGTCCGATACGTACGATGCGGAAATGTGGACGTCAGCCTGTATAGAGCAATGAACTATCGATATTTGTCGTATACAGTGAGGTGCCTTATAGGATTTTTTAGTAAAATAATTTACTTTGAGTATAAAACAATTGTTGGATAATTTCCACAAAATATAGGCCACTATAAATCAGCGATACGAATTATTGTTGCTTTCAGTCCAATTAAATTTATTCAAAGGAAAATGGCAATTCAGATCCTTCGTAAATTCTACATATGCCACAATCGTGCATATGGCACTTTAAAATTAAGGTAAGAAACCCATCACATTAAGGCTACTCATAAATATTTTTCTACGTAATCAATAACATAGTAGGTACCATTTTAATAAACAGGATTAAATAATTAGGCAAATCTATAATTTCTGTTACATAAGAATAAATTATCTCATTTTACCTTTATGCTCCCCGTTGTTAATAACAGACGTATCCGAAAAGGCATGCGAGTTTATTAGTCGACAGTACTAATATTTTTCCGAGTTTGATAAAAGCAAGTGGGTGACGAGCAATATATTTAAGTCAATAGGGTAGTGGTCTGTTTTTGTTATAATCTCAAAGTATTTAAGGTGGTAAGATGCACAATGTCACATAATTGTGAACACTTTAAAAATCAGAAAAAATTGTATTTTGCTAAATCTCTTATCTGCTATCTTGTTTTTGACGTCACTGAGAAAATGGAATTTTAAAACCAAAAACAAGTTTTAAAACGATGTCAAGAGGTTTGTAGTGTCATACACTAATTGTAGAGAATACATCAAAGATTGCATCCACATATAAATTTTTAATCATGACTGCAATGGCGTCACAGCAACTTATTGCGTTTCAGATCACGTGCACCAAAGTGTCGTCTTCATTAATTTAAAAAAAAATATCACCATCTCATCTACCCTATTGATTTCTGCAGAATTTTTGATGGTGCATTTACACGTTGGCTGAGACTGGGCCAACGTTTACCAACTCCAAGCTATCAACGGTGAAAAGTCAAGGCCAGCCCGGGCCAAACACCCCGTTTGCGTCGGTGAAGGCTGGCCGAGGTTGGCCTAGCGTGTAAATGCACCATGATACTGTCTCCTGTTTTGCAATATCTGCAAGTAGGTTGTATATGACGAGCTGTCATTCCCCGGCGTGCCAGTAGCTGTGGCCGTGCTAGTTGGCGGGCGGCGGCACGGGCGGCGCGGGGGGCGCGGGCGGCGCGGGCCGGCGCTCCAGCTGGAAGGTGTCGGACAGGTAGAGCGCGAAGATGGCCACGCTGTAGAACACCGTCAGCCCGAACAGCGCCACGCTCGCGCTCGCCGTGAACATGTTCGAGTACTCGCACCTGCTTCAAACATTCACAATGCTCAGTGATGACACAGTTGGTTCATACCTATTGTGAATAACGTCTTCTAATGCTCGACCGATAACTAAGTCAGGTATATTTTAAAAAAAATAATCTCATAATATGCAATATTTTAAAATGAAAACTAGATCAAGCAAGACTTATCAGGTCTCGATAATTCTTCCCGTTTAGTGTCAAAATTTATTTATTTTTATTTTCGATTCATTGCTCAAAATTCCTTTGTCGAAAGGACATATAATGATTTTACTGGTGGTAGGTTTCTTATATGTGAGAGGCCACCTAGTTGGGTACAAGCGCAATGTCTATTTTTTTCGCCAATCAGCAGTTTAAATGCACTGTTGTGTTTTGGATTAAAGGACAATGTAGCTAGAGTAACTACTGGACATATTGAGACTACATCTTATGTCTCAGGATGGCGAGTGCAGTGGAATGCCAATTCCCATGCATTAATTTGTAATTCAAGGTGTTGTTTGTTTTTGCTAATGCTAATGGCATGCTCGACTCGCCATTCATTGCAATAAAAAAAATGTAAAGTTATGGTCACCTGAAGAACCAGACGATAGTGAGTGCAACAGAGACGAGCGTCATGAGTATATTCTCGAGGTCCCAGGCGCGCTCGGGCTGCGGCCGCTCCGTGATCAGCTCGTGGGTCGCGTTGCCGTTGCTGTCGTCCGACATGTGTGGCTGTCACGGAAATATATTATTCGCATAATCGACAGTAGTAGTACATTTACTGACCTTTTCTTAGTACATACATACATAATCGTCGGGCCTGTATCCCATAGGGGTAGGCAGACACTATAGACCGCCACTTTGCTTGATCTTAACATATTACTTTCGCTTCATCCACTTTCATCAACCTCTTCATGCATTCTCGTCGGTTCAGGGTACTTTTGACCTTTGGACCTTGGATGGTGTATGTTCTGTGAGGTCGACCCCTACCGACTCTTCTTTAGTCATTTCTCATCTCTTTGTTAGTCAATGAAATAAAACTATTATTTACGGATTGCACATTAAGACTAGTGACGTCACTAGTTTTGTTTTGCATTCCTTTTCTTTTACTCCCACTACGTTTTTAACTTGTTTAATTGTGAATGGATTTACAAAGTTCTTTGTTTGTTAGATTTGAAGTATGAATTTTGGAAAATGAAAAAATGGGGACTCTACTTGAATGGAATAATGATTGATCAGTTGCAGTTGCAGTGTATTTGTGTGCGGTTTGACTGCATTTTGAAAAAAATGGAGTCAAATACCATATTTGAATGTAATAGAACAATAAATCGGTGTATACATAATCGTAGTGTAGCAGCATACCTGGCTGCGGTTCCTGTTGGGGTGCACGAGGCAGTGCACGACGGCGCGGTGGTGCAGGCCGCACGCGCGCAGCGTGGCGCCCTCGTCGCCCAGCACGCGCCCGTTGAATATCAGCCGCACGCGACACTCCGACGACAGCTCCGACGAGAAGTGACGTCTGCACACACACACATTGGCTTACAGTACATTTTATAACCTATACTGAAGGTTTGGTTTGTTACCTCTAAGCTTAGGAACTACTAGTTTGAATGGAAAAAATATTTTTGTGTCGGATAGGTCATTATCGGGGAATGCTATAGGCTACATATCACGCAAAGACTTAGAGTACATCATATGATCTACACTAATATATAAAGCTGAAGAGTTTGTTTGTCACCTCTAATCTCAGGAACAGAATCTCATAAAAAATATGTTGCATAAGTCATTGAGGAATGCTATAGGCTGTACATCATCACGCTATGACGTAAATGAGGGAAGATGTAGTGAAAAATCTAGCAAATGCGAGGAAAATTTATTCGTTTTTCGAGGTCCGATTGATTGATATTGTGAATTGATAGACGGAGTTGAACTGCTAGTATAATATAATATAGAAGGGGCGCTGTCATACATTTGTATCTTCTAAAACGTCGATATTTTTGTTTGTAATATTGAGAGCACTGCTATATTTATGGAAAATTGAAATGATGTACTGATTTCACCAACTACAAATTGCCAACTTACAATTTAAAGTCCTTTAACAATTCATCGAGGCTTCCCTCCACTTCCTTCAGGGTATCGTTGAGATATTTCAGCTTAATCAATATCTTCCTTCTGCTCCCTTCTTCGTCATTCGAAGTGGATGCGTTCTCTTCGCTGTTCTCATTGACATTGGCGCCTTCAGTGGGTGGACTTTCCTTAGCTGTTGAAGTGGATAGATTTTTCTTGTCTTGCTTTTTCACTGGCACCGCTGTGCTTGATTCGGTTGAGTTTGATGCTGTAAATACGAGATTATATTTTAAAATTTTTACGCCATCGATTTTTCAGCATTCTGTACCAGCTTAGTTTTCAATAACATATATATTCCGCCAACTCCAATAGGCACATAGCGTAGTATCCCAGATTAATTGGTTAATTTAAATAATATCAAAACTAACTTAATTGTGTCTCTATTGCAATTCACATAGTGTACTCGGATAAATAAATAATAATATATATTTATTCACCCAACAGTCACATACATAGGGCTGATCCCACACTAAGATAAATTAAGTTTTGTGTCTTGGTACCAGAAATAACTACAGGCTTTTCGGTCTCACAAACACCCAGACCCCAGAAAGTACTTGTAGGCCTTACAAATATTTGTCTTGGCTTGAGGATCGAACCCGTGGTCTCTCGTTTCTTACTCGGGCCTTACCAACTGCGCCACGGAGGCTATCATGTCATGGATATCAAAACATCACGTCTCATCATGAAATACTCCGTAAAGTGTGCAGTGGCAATATGTACTGGTTATTGGTGTTTACCATTAGCCCTGAAGAAGTCGCAGTCGGCGCTGACGTCGGCCTCCATGGCGCTGACGATGCTGTCCATCTCGCGCATCTGCGCGTTGCTGGCGGGCTCGGCCTCGTCGCCCGCCTCGCCCTCCTCGCCCACCGACTCCGGCGCCGCCGCCGCCATGCCCGGAGCTGAACGACACGTCACAAGTCACTCAGACAAATACGCTAAATTATTCCATATTTTTCAGTAGCAACGTTAAGGTGAAGTGGCTAACCACAATGCGACACGTCAGTGAAAAGTCAGACAAACGCTAAATTGATGGTGGAGTGATGTTGAGCTATCATCTAAGGCGGCAGAAATAAAGTATTCTTTATTGTTTTTTTGTGGCGGTAAGCTTTTGGTGACAGATAGGGGGCGCCATGTTTCAGCCATCTCACAGTACGCCCTGGTAATTTTATCTAGGACTTAAGAGTTTAGCTTGGTTTTCTGGATAGGTTTGTCAGAACTCACAGATTGCAGATAAGTTATTGTCTTAAATAAACAAAAAAGATCACTTCGTCCGTATAATAACAAGACTCACTACGGAATAAACCCATGTTTGCGTAGGCAAAGCTTCTTATAGATAATCAAAATCGGTTCATCCAGTACAGAGCGAGGAGGTTACAAAGATAAAAAATCAGTCGAATTGAGAACCTTCTCATTTTATTGAAGTCGGTCAAAAATAGCTTTGAACAGGCAAAATAAGACCAATTTAAGACTTGCGTGAATGCTTGATAATATGGATAAAAATAAATATAACATACTGTCCATTCTCCTGTAGAAGTGCAGGCGGTTGTTGTCCAACATCGCCATGTCAGCGTCTACGATGCTGTCCATCTCTTGCAGCGGGATAACCCTCGCGTTGTCCCGCGGAGTTTCTTCCGCTGGCTCCGAACTACTTGCCGCTTTGGGAATTAATGGATTGATTAATATTAACGCATGTAAGTTGGTACCCAATTCAGGAGAATAAGAATAGGTTTGATCGAATGGGGCGATAAGAGAAATTCGTGTTTGTAATGGGACTCGTCGTTGCTTTATTTTTAATTAATAAGTCGTATGTTAATTGCGGCTTGATTTATTGATAGGTGAGAGTCCATTAAAGAGTTTTAATTAAAACTGTATTTAGTTATTACTAAGTCGCTTTTGGAAATGATATACTTTTAAACAATTATTACCAAATAAATAATATAACTGTACAAATTATATGTTACATATACTTATTATAATATGTACATTATATTGCAGAGAAATGTATGTACAATAATAATAAGTAATACTTTATATTCGTGAACTGCCACCATATAAAAAACATATAATTTTTATGCTAAAATCAACAGAGGTCAAGGTGGACAGTACGTACTCCTGCTGACTTGTTTACCTTAACACTATAAATATTATAATAATAGTAACAAATTAATTCAAAACGTATTTTTTTACGACAATTTTAACTTCTGAAGTAAACTTGTAAAGATTAACCTTTACCGGTTCTTGAATTGCCATTATTAGGCAATGAATATTTATTAGGATAAATATAAAATTAAATATGTTTTATTTTATAACATGTAATAAAATTGCTTTCATAGAATAATTACACAGCATTTTCCTACAAATATTTGCATTAACGAAATCGCTGATAAAGTGATGTGCATATTATTTCAACATTGCTAAGTAATCATTTGAAAACTTAATTTATGGGACAATGTAGCTTATTATTAAATTACACGATATTGAAATTTTTATTTCAGTTAAAATTAGTGCAAACAAAAGCAATAGATTCACAGTTTCCTTTAGTTTAAATGAATTAACAATGAAAAAAGGTAATGAGATTGTTGGTAACGTAAGAGCCGATTGTAGCATATTTGTGTATTGCCGCATAGCGACCTTCTTACACGATGGTAGAAAATACTTCATTATGACCCAGGCAAGTGTACCACGTTTCGGGACGTCTGTGTACATATATACTTGGTTATAAAAAAACGTCATAATGAAATAATTGCAGTGACCGGCAGGCGATTACAGGATATCACAGGCGGTTACTCTATTTGTATTGCACAGAACTAACTATTGGTTACTTATTCACTACAATATTTAGAAATGTGGTATATTTCGACCTCCAAATTTTTTTGTAACGTCGTACATAACTTGATATACTATAGTCGACAATGTACACGAAATAACTACAAAAAATGAATTCATTAATCTGAATATGGCCCTGAATTAATATATCCATGTAATTAATGTAACCAGTTTTAATATCCTAAATTAATTAAAATAAGTTATTTTCATATTTTTGATATGTTCATACGTTATTTTTTTAGACCCATTTAAATATTCATAAAAGTGTAAACTTACATTTATTCATAAATGTCTCAGACAATAGTTTTGGTATTTAGTGATAGTTTAAATTTAGTTCTCTAGGTAGCTAAAATACCAAACTGAAATGGCAACAAGTTTAAATACCATATTAAAATTATTTTACAATTTTATTGTTTTAAATATTTTTCTTTTAGGCATTGAGTAACAAATTTTCTGCATGAAGATAAAAAAGCGGTGCCGATAATTTAATTCTTACCTTGTGGTCCATCAGAGCTTGTTGGTTGCGGGGCGTTATTAGTTTGCGTGCTCGACAGCATTAGGTTCGATCCTGTAATCGTATTCATTAATTATTTAACATTTGAAAATATGTCATATCTTATTCTATAAGAGGTTTCGACAAAAATGTTTTATGTACAATTTAATCGTTGTAAAATTATCACTTGTAAAAATCTTGCAATAAATTGGTTCAATACGCCAAGAGTCCTAGATCGCTAGGGTTAAAAATGCATTGCAATATTCCCTAGAGCTGCAATGAGCAGAACCATTGACCTAGCTGTTTCAATGCATTTTTTAAGTTTTATATCGCGAAAAATACACACGTGTTTCACTCACGCATATGTTATGAAAAGTATACATAGATAAAGATAAGAGCGCACTTACTTATCGCCAATAATAATACGTGTTAGTAATGTTACGATTGTTGTCAATACTACGTATTATACCTTGCAATAAAATTGTATTCAATATACGTCTAAAAAATATTATTAAGACGTATTATTGGCCCTCCAAGATGTCGTTAAAGTACTTTTACTAAGTTACGTCGCAACAGGGATCGCTAAGAAAACTAAATCAGTAAAACAAAACTTTTTTTTTTTTTTATTGCTATGAATGGCGAGACGAGCATGCCGTTCGCCTGATGGTAAGCGATACGACCGCTCATCAACAGTAGCAAAACCAAACAACACCTTGAATTACAAAGCAATGTTTGGCATTCCACTGCTCTCGCCATCCTGAGACATAAGATGTTAAGTCTCAATATGTCCAGTAGTTACTCTGGCTACAATGCCCTTCAACCCGAAACACAACAGTGCGTTTACACTGCTGTTTGACGGGAGAAATAGACACTGCGGTGGTACCCACCCAGATGGCCTCTCACATATGAGAGACCTACCACCAGTAAAACTGTCGTAAATTTCATCTTTTATTTCATTTACTTAGGCCCTTAGGCTCTAAAAATGTCAACATAAGGTGCCGTTAGTATTAAAATCGTCACTGATCTTTAGCCGACTTCTGCCCACTATATTTTAAAATCATTTTATTGAGTCCATTAATATATTCTACATAATTTAGATTCAGTCATTTTTTATCTACCACCCTGTTCGGAAAGCGGCTTTCACTAGAAAAGAACTGGCAAGAAACTCTAGTGTTACTCTTTTCAAAACCAGTTTACAATTTAATGATTATTAAAAAAATACAAGTGGTTTAAATCAGAGCAATTCATTAATAATTAATTTGTTATAACATTTTAAATACGAACATGTTTACGTTATATTTCATATGACTGAGTGAAGCGAAGTCAAACGAACGAAGAATCAGTATCCTCTGCTTTGCCAACGCAATGAATAATTGTGCATTATGCATTACAAAAGGCCGGAACATATTCACAGTAATGTGGCTGCACAGATGTGTTTGTAACTGACTATCTTCGATCAAATATACACTAGATACACAGTTCCTTGTAAAAGTTCTGTTAAAAAGTGGCACCGATGCATGACATGAAAAAAAGTAAACCAAAAAGATCACATATTCCAAATATATTAACACAAATTCCACCTTATTCCTGGAGCATAAAGTAGCTTTTCACGTAATATTGTCTAAAGTTATGCGACGTTTTAGAAGCAACGGTCGGTGCGTGACTGAAGGCGAAAGAGTGCTTGAAGCACTCTTTTTTGGTGCCATTTTCTAAGCGCTCATGTTGTATCTAGTGTATATTTGATCGAAGCTGACTATAACTAGTTCAGGCGCTCGCTTATCTGAAGATCTGCTCCATAAAAAAATAAATAAGTAACGTTGTTGATAATAGGATATTCGTATTCGCCCCGATAGGTAAAATTTTACAAAAAGTAAGTGTGTCGCGTTTTGGTCTTGTCGAGCTAGGCGACATAATTGTATCGACGCACAAGACATTAATGTGGTATGTCACAGAGAGGTTCCAATAGTACTTATCCAACGTTGGAATATATATATATACTAATATATAATGCTGAAGAATTTGTTTGTAAGCAGTAAAATCTGGACATATTGATTTAATTTAAAAAATATGTCACCGTTACCAAGGTTTAACATCCCTTAGAGAGTGACAGGCCGCTAGTCTAAAAAAATAGGCGTATAGAGGGATGATATTGTACGCAATGCAATTTTTCTAGATCTATATTGGTCAAGTGGCGTTTGACCAACATTGATCTCAGTCAATGTACGGAATAGAAATTAGCCATTACTCACTGGTTCGTATGCTGACGGTGACAGGATGACTCCGGGATCTCATCACCAGCACAGTGCGGTACCGATCTGGGCGAGCGTTGGTGGACCACCATGCCAGCACGGCTACCAGTAACACCAACACCACCGCACCAAATTGCACCACTTCATCTCCTACGCCTTCTATGAGTGGCATTATGCCCTACAAAAAAGAAACGGATCTGTGTTTAGATAGCTAGTTAGATGATAAACTAGAGTCCGACCGCAATCAATCATTGATATGATTTGATTTGAAAAATGATGTTCAGTATCAATATTCAATATGTCCAGTATTTACTCTGGCTACAATGTCCTCCAAACTAAACACAATAGTGAATTTATACTGCTGTTTGATGGGAGAAATAGACATAGCAGTGGTATCTACCCAGACGGCCACTCAAATATGACAAACCTCCCACCAGTTATATAGAACAAAATGTACCTTTATTTTTTATATTATGCTACTGATATTATTTGTGTTTGTTACTTCTTCATGCTCATACGGCTAGACCAATTTAGTTGTATTGTATGGAGGTAGCGGATATCCTCAATTAAGTAGCAAATATGTAGATTTGAATTCCTTATATATCCTTCAAAATTATGTGTTAATCCTGGTTGTCAGCTACCCCTATACTAAGTTTCATTAAAATTGGCCTAATGATAGGTTAAATTGTTCTAGTGAAAGAGTAACCATTCCTTTCACAATCATATTAGTAAGGATATCTGGGTGTTGAATATTGTGGAGGATAAAGTAACTCCTCAGTTTGAAACTAAACCAATACCCATTTTTTAGGAAAAAATAGGCTGAATCTGAAACTGAAAATTTGATCAGACACTACCTTAAACATCTGAAGTTATTTTATTGCCTCATATTTCATTGGTAAGGGTATTTAAAATGTTATTTAGTGCCTATTTACTTTGTTTAAAGTTAATTCCATTTCATTTCAGTTAATTTCTCTTATGGAGGTAGTCATCGGAGCTGGGCGCACATTTTACATCCATGACCCTAGTCACTATAATACTATTAAGTACCTAATATAAATTTATATTATAAATCTATTTTATTTCAATATTTATTATACAATTTCCGTACTCACTTCAATAATGACTGGAAATTCCTTAATCTATTTTAATAATGAGGAAGTTTGTTTATATTAACCTTAACTTGCATATTGACAGTATCAAAATAATGGATTTCTTTATGACTCACATAGTATTGACATGATGAAATGTTAAAAACATATTACTTTTAGATATATCACGAGCGTACTAGGTATTAGTATAACAGAGATTGGTTGATCAAGTGTGCCATCCCATTGATCGGATTTTATATATCATATTTAATACTAACACCAATCTCGGAATAAAGTTGAAATAATTAATTAAAATCAAAACCCATTCCTTGTAAGATTGGGACCTTTTAATTATTGTTATCATATAAGTGAAACTTGAATTTGATATCCCTAAATTAGATTCTAGAAAAAAATGTGTACTGTTTGTATTTTGTAAATTGTGTTTCATGGGTGAGTTTTTAAAAGATATTATAATTATGTAAAACGCATGGTCCAAATATTTTATGTATTTTTGAGGTACGTGATAGAAAGATACTGTCATCAAAATAAACAAATAGCAATAATTTTATTTCCATAAATATTTTTAACAAGAAAATTACATCCTATGTTTATGTCGTTCTTATCATTAAACTAGCTTAATTGCTAGTATATAGTAATCTATAGTCTAAATAACGATCAAATCTGTCGTACAAGGACTATTAGTAAGTAAAATGTACGTCAGAGGAAACTCAGCCAAGACAATAATACATCGCCTTTCTAGATCCTACGAGATTCAAGGTCACATTTAAAAACAATAAGTCATTACCTTAGGTTTAGTTTCTGCTAAAATCTTGTGCTCGTTAATTACTGGAACTAACAAATATTTACAACAAACCAGATCGACCGATACCGATGATCAAACATCTCGGTAACGCCATGCACACACACTCACTAACACTTGCAGAACTATCAACAATGACCTTAATAATTAAATTTATAGCACAGTACGTGTAATTAGCAATATTTTACATTTATTCGTTTATATCGCGACAATACGTAAAATATTTTTTTTACTCAGAAGACAGAAGTCAAGATAAATGTTGCCATATGAAAATTATAATACAGGTGAATTGCTACCATAATAATATCGGAAATATTCCATTTTTGCAAATGGAGCAACTTTTATTGATAAAAGGGTGGACTACACTACCACGCTGTATTTCCTCTCGCCCCACACCTAGTGGTCTATTCTTTGCCCCACAATTCCACAGGCTTTTCGAGTGGCTTATTGGGTATGTAATATGTATAGGATACATAGTACTTTACAATAATATAGGTCTAGTTATAGAATGTACTCCGTAAGTCCTAGTCATGGTCTATTCGTTGGTATAGTTAGCGAGTATAAATGCTTGTTGTTTGAATTATGAAAATCCTTAGATTAAACATGTGTTCAGCAATGGATTTCGTGTGGCTGAGAAGAGTTAGAACAGAGAGAATAACGCGGCGCTTTACAGGTGTAGTGGCAGCATATAGAGCCCACGAGGAGCCGGTTTATCTGTATCAGATTAAAGAAACACTTTATATGGGCTATTCGGTTTGGAAATTCTGGTACGCATTATTTGTGAATATAATTGTTTTGTAGGCGATAGGTTCAAACCCCATTAACACGTTTAGGGCCGAAATGAAATTTCGGCGACCGGTGGATGGAACTAGTGCACCTCTACCTACCCCATAAGCGAAGCCGAAGTCAGGGTGTGTGTCGATAAAGATAATCAATAAATAATTATAAGGAAGAAAACAGTGTAGATTCACTAGTTTCTTTATAGGAACAACTGAGACTTTTCATTCGCAGTAGTTCCTTTAAAATAATGAAATTAACTACTGCGATTATTATTTATTTTTTATCATATTATGTTGGAAGACACTAATACTAAAATAAGTAGTTACCGATAAAAATAAAATAAAAATAGTTACCGATTTCCTATTTAATAAAAATGTTATGTAGTGTATATTACATAATTCGAAATATTTCGTCCGGACTCGGGACTCGGGAGCCATGTGATGGGGGACGCACTCAGAAACGTTGGTCCGGAACAAGAAGGTCCGGAATGGTCCAGAATGGTCCATGATGATACACATTCCTTTCTACGCAGAACATTGCAATATGTTCCAATTTCTACTACAAAGAAAATAATTTTCATCACGATACTATCAACCGTTTCCAAATATTTATACAGTTTATCAAATCGTGAGATTTTATGCACGTTATTGTATGCTTAAATGTAATTTAAATAGCTTTTTACGTATTATTATTATGTTGCCACGTCAAAAATGTTTACGCATTTTCTGTGAATGTAATTTTAGAGTGTGTAATGGAACGACATATTGCATCAGCCGGTAGAAGCCGCTGTGTTCTTATAAATTCTCATTGAGATAGAGCCCGCAAACATATTCGCATTAGAATCGCCTTGAACCTTTTACAGTATTGTTCTCTTGATCTGTATCCTCTTAAATATTTGTGAAAGCCAAACGTGCTTTTAAAAGTTAATTCATCATAACAATAATATCGGTTTCTCATGAATAGATATCTAATTTTTTGACAGTGTTTGTTAAGTTATTGTCTTTTTGTTTTCATTTGGTCTTGGTAACCTAGTTATTAAGGCCTTTGGTTAGTTAATTTCTTGGTGATTTAACGAAAATCCAAATAAAGAAAACAGAAAGAAGTCGTGGAATTATCTAACATGAGCTGTGTGTACGGTCAACAACAAAAAAATTATATCAATCAAAATCATCACGAGAACCAAAACAATAATCATCAGCTGACAAACAAGCAGGTGCTATTGCGTCGAATCAATATTAGCACACAGAGAAAAGATAAAGTCAAAAAGTTTAAGACAGTGATTTGTAGAAGACACGTTAAAATGTAAGTATCTTTGTTTTGAAAATGTATACTTTGTGTAAGTACTTTTTGAATTACGCGCCATTGTATTTGGACAACTTCCGGTTTGTTTTGAATACAAAACAAACAATATTATGTATGCCAAATAGTTAAAGCCCGGTAAATAATATAATATGTTGAATGTACAGCTTTTTAATAGCTTTACTTAAAAATTTGAAAGTTAGTTACTTTTTTTATATTTCTTTTTCAATATAGGAACAACAATATAAATTAATCGAATTCGACAATCTTTTAAAAATGTTAACCTGGACATTTAAATGCAAATTGCAAAAGCGTATTAGATCGTTCGTCCTACTTTTACGCAGCAATCAATATTCAAGTCACGGCTATCCATTACTTTATAAGTAAGTAGATATTATAGTTCATCGGTAGTGCACATTGCACAGTATTCTATGGTGGTGGTAGGAACTTTTTATTTATGCCTAAACCATTGACTTTATCTATAGCCAGGGCGAAGAGCGCTTAAAATGTTCCGAAATCAGACGAAAGTGGTGCTACGCTCCATTGTATCTACAGTAGAGCGTTACTGAAATGAATCTTCACTTGCAATGATTTACAAAATGCTTTCTTGCATTATGTCAGTAAGTTTAGAAAAAAAAAAAGAAAATTCTTAATATCATCGTTAAGACAAAATCTATTAAATTAAGTTAATTTAATATATATTTTAGCGCAATTTTCAAGGCCTTCTTTTTGATGCTCCAAATGTTCTGAACGACCTATCATTAGTTTCTAAATCAATGGTGTAAACACAAACTTTTCCCGTAAGAGTAGTTTCGAAGTGTTATTTAAGTAATATTTTAATGCAAATGAAACCGGTAACAGCTACATTTTTCTTTTGTTTGATATTTTTTCTTATTTGTATTATCACATTTGTGGCACACGTTATCCTTATAACGGAAGTAAGGTGTATCTGCCTTGATAGCGACCGCTTTTGACTTTGGTAAAACATGGGTGAAACAGACGCAGACTTACGCAAGCTTGCCGCGTTTTGGGATCATACAATTTACCTAACTGCGTATATCCGGTTTAGTTTGAAACAGACAGCCTAAACTTTTATACCTGGTGTTTAATACATGTGTACATAAATACATACGTGTTCCTCTATCGATACTCTGTTTGTATTAATTAAAATTGCATTTAATGATCTAATTTTTAAGATAACTTCTTCCTGTCAATATTAATAAAAATGGTTTTGTAATCATGACATAGTTTTACCATCAATGTTAATTTTGAAAATTATAAGTGCTAGAGCCACGCTGTTTTGAGTCATGACTCATGACTCGGCATGAATGGTTAGGGTCGTCTGGGGCGGTGCCACTGTCTAACAGGATACCGACGACCGACGGGAACGACAGCTTCGCTGTCACGTTTCGTTCGTTGAGTGAAATTTCCGGATACCCAATACCCCTTTCCTCTCCTCATTTTTCTTCCTTCCCGCTCCCCTTCCGATTTGATGGGCCGCCAACATATCCATAATCCAAGTGTTATGGATGTTCATGGGCGGCAGTGTTCACTTACCATCGCTAACCTGTTTTCTCGATTGCCAGACCTATGCTATAAAAACATTGCCACATTATGTAGGCGCATAAAATTTTCCATTTATCAATATGTAAACCAAACAAATAGAGGCAAGTTAATGTGGGTGCTAAGGAACCTGTATTAAGGTGTTTTTCTCTTGTTGACCTAATTCAGTCTTATTATTCATACAAAATACTAAGAAAAGATAGTTAAAAACATAGAGAAAATAATAAAGTTAATTTATACGCAACAGTTTAAATAAATAATCGTTCCATTGACATGTAGGCAACCGCGTGGCCCTGGGTTCATCTTTCAGGTCAAGTAATCAAATATTTGTAGGAACATATCCGTTGTAATTCATTCAGAATTGCCGGGTTGCGATACGGAATTTGTGTCCACGTGGCAGCAGACTCTTCCTATTACTTTGAATGTTAATAAGCGCGGCGAACTGTAGATGGCACTAGTGTCACTTCCATCTAGCCCATCGGGTTAAAGGTGTAAGCTTCAGTATTTATCGGCGTTATAGTAATTATTATCAAATGAACACGTGTTTATTAATACTCATACATAACACAGAGAATCATGCTCATATAATCTACGAGTATATAATAATTTCTCAAGCCACAATATGTTTGGTATTATCTCTGTTTAGTGTTACAGTAACATTTATTATTAATGACCACTTCTGTACCATTCTAAAATGACGTACGAGGGTACCCTTTTGTTGTCGACACAATACAAGCATGACTCACTCAAGGTTACAATTTTGTATTGCCCCTGACACGCCAGACGCTTTAAGGACGCTCTGGTGTATCCTAAAATCAACATTGAGGGCTTATAACTATCCATTTTTTTAAAATTTTGTATTTTGGTCTGTTTCGTTGTTCTCCGTGGTATTGTAAAGGAGAAAAACTGCTTTGTTCTTTACTTAGGGAAAAATTGTCACAAGAGATATCAAGTACGTAAATGATAATAGAATTGTAACGCTGATATTAAATGATAAATGATAATGTATTGATGACTCAGTCATTTAATAATTTCACATTTAACATTTAATAAGCTAAAAGTAAGTTTTGATCTCAAAGCATCTCCCTCTACGTCCACAGTTTAATCCTTAGCTTTAATTACGAAGTTATTTTCATCTGTATCTACGTTTTCTAAGACTACTTTTGTGTAAAAGTAATTGACATATGGATAATGGACAGGGCGCACAACGCGTAAAGTGTTCCGACCTAAGTTGTGCGCGCGCTCCAGTCAGTGGCAGAAAGTTTAATAAAAATAAAGATATAATTGTTTTCACCGTTTACACGAAATATATTAAATAGACTTATATTAATATTTATTTAGGCGCAATTTTCACGATCTTTTTGAAACTGCAAATGTACTGAAGGACCTATCCTTAGATTTTAAATCAATGGTAGAAACTTATACTTTATGCTATTCAAAATATTTTCTTGCTCACTAGCTTTTAGATAGAGACATCCAACAGGTTTACACGCCACCTCTTAGAAATAGTTAACAACAACAAAAATTAAGGGAAATCAATGGAATACGAAATTAGGAGACGGGATATCAACGAAGATTTTTACATTTTTGATCGGTGCTATGCATTAATCTCTTTATTATGTTATCGACGCCATGTTTTATTACGGTTTAAGCTCTACCTTTGAAAATACCAACATCTTCAGATACTTCTGATTGATTTCTTAATTACATATTAGGAACAATAGTGGCCCAACCGCAAGATTGTGTGTTTTAAAAATATTGGCACATTAAGATTGGATACAGGCGTGACGATTATGTATGTAAGATTAAGGCCCAATTGCACAAACTAACTTTGCCAATATCTTAGCCTTTAGAAATGTCATCGCCATACATTTGAGGCGTAACGGACCTTGCTTATGTATGGGATTGACATTTTCAAGGGCAAAGGTATTGGCAAAGTTAGTTTGTGCAACTCAGCCTAAGCATTGTCTATTTGGAAATCGGAAGTAGAGTCAGTAATTAGTTAGTTGTCTGTCTTATTGAATAGATAATATAATTAAATTTTGTTACATGCATCATGTATTTTAATAGATAAAAATGATGATAATATGACAAGGAATCCTTGTATACTTGTATAAAATCCTTGTATACTATCTAATACGTCGTGACTCTTCTACGATTGACTGACTTTTATACTACGTGGGTATTATTAATCTTTTTGTCAAAGTGTTATCATATATGCTATGTTATTTAATTAGAAAAGATAGAATCGAAAATAGATAGGCAATTATAAATAACGTTGATAAAAAAACTGGCATCATAAAGCACATCAATAAATTATACTTGAATTGTTTTTATTTAATCTATTAATAAACCTCGTAAAATATATGACAAATAAGGAAAAGCCTAAACCGGTATAGAAGCAATACATTTTGTTTTAAAAATATCTAAAACATATCAGGTCATATGATGGATCGCATTTAGAATGGATTTTGAAGATATAAATTAATAAATTAGAGTCCTTAGATTTTGGCGATGGGGAAAACCCCTAACGGTACATTTTCTTTCATATTTATGACCTTGAATGATGGACATAATATGTCATTGACATAATGACGTGGATTTATTGGTAGTGTTTTGTAGTTTAGAAGTGACGTCATCGGATCTTGGTTTACCACAGGCTGGCTAGGCATGTAGGTAGAATAATGGGAGTAATAAGCGAACTTTGTCCATTAGATTGTAGCGCCACGTCATTCTCGCGATAATAAAAGAATTGGTACCCACGGTAATTTTTCTAAAGGTACCTAAAAGCATTTGATTTAGTACCCTTGCGGAGTAGAGCTACTATTAGGGCCTAAAATAAAATTGTTAAACATTTTTTCTCCGTCTCTATCTCTGTCTTTAGCCACAGGAAGTCAACTACTGAACATAACCACGTTGACCTGTTAACGATAAAATGAAGAATATTATAAAGCAACATCCAAGAGGAAGATTCAAAACATCATAATTAGTTGGATTCTAAAGCGTATAGTACCCACTGCTTTGTGTCAGTTAATAAATGTGAAAGCGATAAATAAATTATAACATTGAAACTCGTTCAAATAAAACAAGTTATTATTGTCACCGGCAGAAAGCCTGCGTACAGTAAAGTGACGTAAATTAATACATACATATATAAACTCACGCCTTTTTCCCTGAAGGGGTAGGCAGAGGTGCGAGGACACTCACATTTCGCCAGTATGTTCTGTGCCATAATGTGATAGAGGGCGAGCCTATCGCCATATCGGGTACAAATTCCTGACTCCGAGCTGATACTGAATAGAAAAAATCAATATTTCTTTGCCCGACCTGGGTTTCTAGCCCGAGACCTCAGCTTTGTAACCGTACTGTAATACAACTACGCCACTGAGGCAGTAAATAAATAACAATACAAATAATGACGTGAGCATCCAATTTAAAATATGGCATTAAGCTGCATACATTTATGGCGTTATCTGTCGCCGCAAAAGTACATACAAGTGTTTGCGAAATTGCAAATCATCGTTAGCAAGCTTATCGCGGCACTACATTGGCTGGTGTGAGTTGTGACGTAGGATGACGGCGGCGGCGCCCAATAGAGGCCCCGACGGGTGGCGACACACGGCGTAGTTTGGGCAAATTCTATTCCGTATACTTATTATAGACATCATTTCGGTGTCCGTGAACCGAGGTCACCATATACCATGTTGTTGCTCTGTATAGAGGCTTCGACTCGTTTGTATCGATTGAAGATTCATGGTAATTTCCATCAAGACTTTGGTACTTTTACTACTGACCGATTTCTAAAACAGAACTATATTTTGGTGGTTTCGGGGATGGGTTTTGAAATTTAAAACGTTTGGCTTTTGGTTTTCCTTGTAGTTAATGAATTCCACGTAAGTCTACCGGTAGAGGGGATTGTGAAAGTTTCGCCTCTTGCCAAAATACACAGTAAACAACGTAATTAAAATGACCGTAAGAAAGTTTGTTTGTATGTTGTATTTTTCGAGTGAAAATATAATTAACTTACAGATTTAAATAATTGATTAAAATAATTTGACAACATAAATAAAATAAAATAGGCAAAAACACCAATTTCGAATCTATAAGAGTTTAGCAATTTTCAAACGAAAACTTCAAACTCAGTTGCCTCATACAAATGGATTTTATGATATCTCACTGCAGACAAGTAAGGTAACCGCTAATTTACATAGAAAAATGTATCATGTTAATAATAAACTAAAAACCTTTGTTTTTATTGTCAAGATTCTAAAGCTATCATGATGCATAGAAATCGAAACATCACAACACGAGCATCGCCGATTTAACTTACATAAAAATGAAACTCAACACTCAAAAGCACGAAACCCGTTTACCTGTTATTAATATTCGTATATTTAGTATCCATCGGGGATTCCAGCTTACATCACTTGTATGAGTGTTCGCAATCAATACCTACCTATACATAATATCTAAGTCTTGATAATGATTTAATGTTATGAACAGTTATCTCTTAAGGAAATTGGCGGACCAGGAAAAATACTAGTTTTAAATTTGAACATGTGATGATAATGCATTTTGAACAATCATTATGTCTATAATGTTATATAATAGTATGTGATTGCTGAACTTGGCAACTTGGAACCAGCTTGCCAGATTTTCTAAAATAATGATCTATGAGATGTGATGGTGTTTTAATCGCTACGACAGAACTCATTATTATAATAACTTTTCAAACTAGATTGGTTTAATTGAGCATAGTTACAGTTACTAAGGTTGTTATTAGTTGTTTACGAAGGCTTAGGTCATACCACAGATTAGTTTCAAACTTCTGCAATTGTAAGTAGCTCTTTTTTAAAGATAAATAAAAAGAATGTATAAATCCATTGAATAAAATTATTTTAACAGCTGTCGCACGCACAATGCCCTGTATACAAATGTGGCTGTACGAACATAAAATATAGCACAATCTCCTCAAATACACACGTAAGAGCACTTATAAGAGGATATCGAAGAAATAAAAAGCATAGTTTAAGAGAGCTAAACTTCAATGGATATATAAAATTATTTTTAGGAGAGTGATCCGTAATATTCAAAGGTAGATTTTAGGAAAATGTTGTTTATTAGAATTTTGATATGCCTGCTTAGACTTGTAATAAAGAAGAGCGCAATATGAAACCATTTCTCGGTACAATGTACGTAAAGTCGTATTTATTTATCATTCATGTCTACAGCGCAGCTGTTTACATTAGAGCACAGGTATTTCTAAGAAAATAGCTGTCTGGGTTTACTGAAATATGTACGTTTGTTGCTCTTATATTATAGTTTGCCTCTTTCCTTATGTAACCTCAATTATTTACTTATAGGAAAATTCACCACGGGATTGTTGGATTAGTAGGTTATAGGTTATAGGTAGGTAACCATTGATTTACAGAAATGTATTTCCCATTCTCAGGTCAAGCATGTTCAGTACCCAGTTAATACGATGAATGTGCCCGCTCATTTTTCCTATTTCAATATCCATCCAAAGGTTGCCTGGAAGAAATTACCTAGAGTGATAAGGCCGCCTCTTGTACTATTATTATTGTGTTGTTTCTTCATTGTATTGTTTTTTTACTTTGTGCAATAAAGGATATATTATTATTATTATATTATTAATGTGTTTTCAAGTGGAAAACTCTAGCAGATGAATATAGAAAAATATGGATAGAATACATCCAGCCCCTTTTTATTTAGAACCAAATATCTAAAACTACAAAATAAATTAGCAAAAATTAAGGCCCAAAATGGAAAATAAAAAATATTTGATACAAAGGCCCTAACTTATTTACGACAGAGACAAAAGAAAAATATCTGCTAAGATTTAGTTGTGTTTAATTTGATTAATTACATAATAGGTTATAGGTCAAAGGCACAAGATTTTTTTTTATCTTAATTGGAGCGTCATGCTGCCGATCTAAAATGACCTTATGTTATTTAAATTTCGTATCAAAAGTCTAAGTAATGTACTCGTAAGTTGGCCTTCCACTCTTCCGGATTTCACATTGGTACACGCGCCTGTTTATAAAGTTGTGTATTAAAATATTAGTGAGACGTGTGAATAGACCACGCAGAACTATTACATAACATCTCATTTGTTGTCACCTTAAACATGTTGAAAGACATTTAGACGTCCGATTCTACAAATTGAATTTAAAATGCGATTAGCAACAATACAAGTAGATTAGTATGTGACGTAAATGTAATGCGTACCCAGTCCAGGCGGCTCGTTATGTATTGGGATACCCCGGTTTGTTATGTTTATGGTCTCAGCTGAGAACCGAACTTTATAGAAATGCCCTTGAACCAGTTGCATTTTACTCGGTTAGAGCGGCGAAAGCAATGTCATCTCGGCTACTAAAGCTAATAAGCCATCTAAAGGTTACTCCACTAAAAATGCAAACTAAGAAAATATAAATGGACGTGTTTTGTTTCATGAAAAATTTGAAGCGTTGTTATAAGTGGGCACGTAATATGTCGATCACGTAAATTATCAAAAAAATCTAATATTGTACCTATCACAAATAATTGAAAATGCATAAATCAATCGCAATTGGAGGAATCGGATTAGAGGTTATTCAACCTAATCCAATGTCAGAGCGAATTAAATGAGTCACATCGCGTTCGCGACCTAAATACAATGCAGGCGATCCAACGCCACAACTCAAAACATGTCTGTACACGTCCATTATGAACAGATATAAAAGCACTGCTCTCTCTTTCTGGCTATCACAATCGCCATAAATGACTTTCTAGTTTCATCGGATAATCTTCAAATTGTTCTGAAAGTGTTTAATGAATGAATTATGGAGCTATATGCGTCATGTAAGTTTGCTAGCGTAAATATTTTAGCATAAGAATAAAGAGATTCCGACCCAAGAATTCGTTCTCAACGCTATGCGGAACTGTTCAAAATAAAACCCTAAGTTATTAATAAATAAAAGCAAGGTTAGTTTATTTAAATTACTACATAGGATATTTAAAATAACACACAAACACATTTATGTACAAACAAGAAATCAATGATGCAAAATAGTCCTTCGAGCAGGATTATCGAGATCTAATGTAGGCATAGAGTTGTCTTTATAAAAATAAAGATACGCAGTTAAATTCTTCGTTAATGACGTTGGTTACGATTACTTAATAATATTACCTATTAGCAAGATAGTTAAGTAAAATATGAGTATTAATATTATAAAACGAGTTTACTGAATTGTATATTTAAAATATCCGAAATTCTGTGTGACTGTGATAGAAAGAAGGTTAATTTATGCACTGTTTTATTATCTACCTGATCTAGGCACCAAAAACATACCTAGTTGGAAGAACCTTGTTGAAGCTCTATCGATGGCTCTAATAGCTCTCCAGAGAAGAAGCTTATTTCAATAGATTCATTGTTCCGATAATTTAGATTTGTATGAAGTGTATATAATTATTATTTCATGACAATAATTACTTTTGTACAACTTGTTGACGTTTATTGTCATGGTTGATGATAAGCATGATTGTTATACCTGTCCGTATCTTTTGCTGATTTTTTACAGGGCATGAAATCACTCGATGGAAAACATGATATTTTCGTTGTTGATTAAAAGTCGACAGTTCTTTTATTTCCTTCAATATATAGCGTAGGTTAATTGCGTAGTATTTTTAGGAGAGTTCAGCATTATCTTAATAACAGAAGGCATTCGTCCTATTTGCTTTGGTTTTGATATAGATAGATATAATAAGTTGGGGAGTTTGTATATTTTGTCTGTGCTTACCTATTCGTAAACCTAATCAAAACAGGTAGTACTTATGACTTTATCAGTGGCGTAACAATAGGGTGGCATAGTGCGCAAAATGCCACGGGCCCCCGGCCTAAGGGGGCCCCCGGACCGGCAAGGCCCTGGTCTGACAGGGTCTCAGGCCCGACAGATCCCTGGCTTGATAGGGCCTCAGGTTCAAGCCCGACAGGGTGTAAGCAGATAAGAATATAACATTAATAACGAAATTATTAATAATAAACAATTGACTACATTTTAAACATAACAAACATTTCTTCATCATGTATTTGATTTAAATGTTATATTTTTGTTTCATTATAGTCTAACAAATATGATGAAGTGAAACGATTTGTGATTGAGAAAGGTTCACTGTAAACCCAAAGACCATTGGGTTAACAAGAGATAGCGCCAATAATTAAAAAATAAATGAATAAAATAATAAACAAACGCTTCTACGTTTCGGTTACGATATAATCTTGATGGCGGAATCGCTGGAGGAGCTGCAAAAAATGTTGGACGGTCTGGATTCAGTCTCACAGCGAATAGGTCTACAAATTTACTTCGACAAAACCAAAGTAATGATCCACCCTCACCTTGATCCAACCTTTCGCTTTATGTGGCCACCAGCTCGTTGTTGTTCCCAAATATACTTAACTGGGGCTTACCCTTTAACTAGGTAGAAAAAACTTTGAGAAAGAGGCTACGAGTCTTCTCATCAGCTAACACTTTTTTCCCAAAAGCTTGAAAACGATAGTTTTCAACAAGTGCCTACCAGAGCCTACGGTACCTACGGTGCTGAGCTCTCAGAGCACGGCTGGTCCAATGGCTTATGGTCGCTCAGCGAGCTATGGAGCATGCTATGCGCGGTGTCTCTTTGGAAAATAAGATCCGTAATGAGCTGATCGGACAGAGAACCAAAGTTATAAGACATAGCACGCAGACTTTGCAATCTGAAGTGGCAGTGCGCTGGCCATATCTTGTCTTGTGTTCTTGAGTGGAAACCGCGTCTTGGCTAACATAGTGTAGGACGCCCGCCACTTAAGTGGAGTGACGATTTGCAAAAGGTCGCTACCACATGCTGGATGCGACAAGCTGATGACAGGGTGAAAAAAATTTGAAGGAGGCCTATGTCCAGCAGTGGACAGCAAAAGGCTGATGATGAATCTTTGAGTTGAGGGTTATTACGACTAGAAATAAATTTTAAATGCGCTAAAGAGATACGAAACATCGAAAGTTCACTTAATTTAAAAAAATCTTTTCGTGGCCATAGAGAAAGCGCAGATAGCCGTAATAAAGCAGTTACTAGCATAATGTGATACTAATTTAGAGGAATGGCTAAATAAGTCCAAGGGCCAGATAAAATACTTAAGTCCGAAAATTCAAAAAAGAGCTAATTGCTGTTTTGGGCCCAAAAACTCCATTATATTTGATACTCAAGATTTTTCTAAAACAGACCAATTATGTGAAGTTTATCGGTACTATGTGATAGAAAGAAATGAAAATGGAGTTACAAAATGCAACATACAGTCGAATTGAGAACCTCCTCCTTTTTTTGAAGTCGGTTAAAAACACTCTTTAATCATTATTAGAGAAACCTTTTTAGATTTTATGCAGTGATATTAGATCATAATCCAATGACACATATGAAGCCATGTCATTAAAAGATTCTGTGCTCTTCTGTATAATCCCATATAAGTGCCATTGCAGGGCACGGGCCTCCCCTACGATCCAAAGTACTATTGAGATTGGCTAAACCATTAATTATAGTCCACCACGCTGGCCCAGTGGGGGTTGGCGGACTTTACATACCATAGAAACTTGCAAATGGCTCCGGTTTCCTCACGATGCTTTCCATCACCGTCATAGTGCATGGTAATTGACGATCCATACACACATAACTCTGAAAAGTCAAAGGTGTGCCCTGGGATTCAAACCTGCGACCACCGTGAACATGTTGGCGGCTGCGCCTGGTCCAACAGGCCATCACGCACTTTAAAATATAATCATAAAAACGAAACTACATTGTAATTATTTTTTACATTTACAAAGGGCCCCATTTGATGAATTTTGCCACGGGCCCCCGATGGGGTAGTTACGCCACTGGACTTTATCAGTATTTGTACCGTGATTATGTTTTTGCTCTACCGTTGTTTTGAGACTAATTTAGATTACTGCGGCATGTTAAAAACATTTTGTTTTCCTTGCGCAGTATGAGTCATTTAGAAAAACGGCGCCCGTTCCGATCTGCGTGAATCCCCAGATCCGTACCTGTTAGAGCATGCCTGAAGCCACTCGAACGATGTCCTATGTAGCTCTAGCTGTAGCTATATCACTCAATGTGAAAACTTGGTCTCGTGACTCTCGCCAGCGGCGCATTCTCATTGGCTTTTATAAGTTGACGTCATTCGGTTTAACCAATAGCAGAGGAGGAAAGTTATTTTTAGAACGCCGCCGTCGAGTGGTGGGGTAGAGGAAAACCGATGGGTCGGCTTCGCGCCGAACGTTGCACAACAATTTCTGTGGTTTTACGGGGTACCCGTGTCCGTGCAGAGCACAGCCCAATATATTTAAACTTACATTCGTAACACGGCGAAGTTCTCGCGCTTACATTACTATTATTTTGTTGATTTAAATTTTTTGTTACGAAGGTGACTATAATTGTCTAATCGACTGGAGGCGTTACATTATTTGTTCGTAACAGGGTAAGCTCTTAGTTATTATTTAATATGGTGTAATAATTTAGAAAAATATTTTATGGAATGGCTACTGAATTGAGTGCAGGCGGTATAGGAGATGTGAATTTTCCAATATAGAAGTGTATATAAGTTGATTTTGGTGAATTATGTGTAAAAATACGTAGTGCATGTCTGCGCACATGTCGGAACGTGTACGGAGAGCGGTCACGTTGCTTTGACAGATACTAAATACGCCGCAACTTTCTGGAAAATGCGCGCCTATTTGATATTTTCTTTGATACGTACCAGTGATATCGGCGCCACTGGTATTTTAAATTTTTGTTTTGTTAACATTTAAGACCAATTTACAAACTAAATTTGTGTCTACGTCGTAAATTAATGCAGACTGACTCTACATTATATCTTATAAGTCCAATATGAAATGTTTTCGTAAAATCCTGAAAGTTAATAATCCATGTAACTGAGATTTGGATTTTCTGTAAAAATGAAGACTAATATTAAAAAATGTTGATTTAAGTAACCAAATTTATGTGGTTCCGATAATTTTTAATAGAGTTAGTTAAGTTAATGAGTTCTCATATTTATTCGATTATTTAACTATTTAATAGTAATGACGCATGTAATTACATTCTCTTTAACTTGTTACTGGTGACTAGTCATTAGGGAAATACGCGTTTCCTCCCACCTTAGTTTTTAGCCTATGTAATTATATTCTCTACATAATGATTATTATTTCTATATTTTTAATTAATAGTTGCTAGTTGTTTCATGAGAGTTTGGAATACAGCCAACTCCGAGAGCAGGACTAACTGTTCAAGATCGATTTTTACAAAATGACTAGTCACACAATTGTCACGTGTAATAACTTTATTTGGACAGCGCGTTCGACGCGACCACATTAATATACATAACTGGAAAAATGTTCGATCGATATGTGTGGGCGTTTGTCTGACGATTGTACTTCGAGGTCACAGATATATCGAAGCGCGATAACCACATGAAGTATCTGATATTACCGCATAGATACATATAACGTATGTGTATATATATGGGATGTCAAAGTCAAGCGCGTTAAAGTTATCGCACAAGTGCTCGTCCGCGGCCGTCGCTGCCACGTCGACCCATTTTTTTTCGCAAATACTCATCACAGGTTTCTTGTTACAGGCCTACTGTCGCGACAATTACTTGGCTGGGAGCCTAAAGAGTTAAGATTTCAATAGGAGCTCAAGAAGAGTTCAAAGTAAGTAATGGCGTTCGCCCCCTTCCATTCGATTATAATTATTTGTTCACAGGAGCTGTGATAGCAAGGAAGAACATTCGAAGATTTAATTCAAAACCCTTCAATCTCTAAATAAATACCATATTTAATTTATGATACAATTTCTAAATTCTTCTGAGACATATTTAATTCAAAATGAAAGTCTATTTCGAAGAATTGTTCAGTAAATTTTGCTAGTTAAATGATAAAGTTAGATTTGTACAGAGCAAATTATAGAAGTAATTTAAAACCCTTATCATCAATCACTAATTTGACTTCAATTGTTTCAAACTAACATTAACTTCAGTCATGAGCATTACTTAGCTTCTCATATCATGCTTCTGCGCACATTATAATTATCACAAGTTCATGACATCATTCAAGTAAAAACTTTTGTTCCGCTTTCAGTAGTTCTGTTATATGCATTATTTAATTCGCGAGCATTATCACATTCTACAACATTCTATTGATTTGTTTGATTTTCAATGTTCTCAAACAAATATCATCCATGGAATATTTGCCTCACGGAACACGATAACGTAATACGGCAGAGATAAAGCGTAATTGTAGGCAGGAACACAAGATAACTGCGATACTTACAAACACATTAAAATGTCTAAGTTAATGTGTACTTAATGAACCAAAAAAATCTATGCTAGTTTATAAAATATTTTTCCTGTTCTTCCACAGCGCTATTACAACAAATAATTTTAAACTCGTTTCTAATTAGGAGTAACATGCAACACACTTACAGTTAAGTTTAGGTTTAATTTAGTTCTTAATATAGTATATTATTATATTATGTAAGAACGCTTTTACTAATTGTACTTGTAAGTTGTGTATAATAATTAGTTTTATTCACTAACGTGCTAGATATAAAACAGATCTATAGATTTTCCGGCAATATGGCGACGCTCTCAATGAGCCATCAAGGGGCAATTTGATATTTTTTCCATTGTTACAAACAGCAGTAATAGCTTTGACATTGAATGTTGACATGAACATTTTCATAGGGCAGGTGACATTATTATGTTGATTGCATAATACACACAGCGACTGTTTTTTTGCTTAAAAACTGTTGTTTGCTGTTTCTTTTGATATAAATATATATATATTAGGATCATATAATATTATCTCTTTAATATTTATGCAATCATCATCTTTCAAATATCATATACCTATACCATTTTATTCGTTCTATTTTATCAAAATTTACATTCACATTGACGTATATCCTCGGTGTTGACCTTGCGCGTTCATTTGTCAAACCAAAGGTCATACAGCAGCAATTAATATGTTATCTTATTCATTTATATATCATTTTAAATACATCACGCATTTCTTGGTGACCATGGTGAATCTCTGGCTTTTAAAGTTACGTTCATCATGTAAGTCCCCCCATTTCCACTTGTCACTGCCACCACATTTATCTGTTTCCCTACCAACATCCCACCTGGCTTCATACAATATGCACATTATGTTACGTCGTATCATTTCTGTTTGTAGTTCTATTCAAAATGGTTGCTCAAAAGATCACCTGTCCGAGTCGAGGCGACGATATCGGAAATCAGTACACCAATTCAAACACCAAAAGATATGGTTTTTTCGCAAACGAGTCACAAGACTCAAAGTCTTTTGAAAGTGGTAGAACTAGATCGTTTAAAGCCCGAAAAGAGTCAGCAGGAGAACGGGTTAACCGGAGTGGTTACCGACGGAAACACAGGAGCGATGCCGCCATCACCGGTGCCCACCACCAGCTATTCCGAGGTAAGGGCAGGTTGCAGCGCGCGTGAGTACTAACATAATTACTTATTTTTTATTAATATTAAGTTAATTTTTAATTCCCCCGTCTACGGCCGAGCTAAATTTAACATAAGCACCGTCTATTTTCAGGAATATTTGAAACCGGAGCCGCTGTTCGAGGACACAATGTTTCAGAACGAACAGGACTGCGAGTTCTTCCAAGATCTGGTTCAGTGGTGCTCCGCTCCCGCCAAGGAAGAACAAGTACAGACCATTGGTGAGACTCTATATTTTATACTTTCTTCACTAACTAGAAAATAGTACATGTAATTGTATTTTTAAATCTCTTCTTAATCTGAAAAAGAAATCAATTGTTGATGGAATATTCTTGTTATCCTAGTTTTCTATTGTTTGATGAGTGATGAGTACTCATTTGACAACATATTCCCAAAATATTAATCGAGGCTTTTTCTCCGCAGATCCACCCAAAAAAACTGAAGAAAGGGCATACAATATCGACACACCACAAACACCATTCTCACCAAATGGGTGGGATGCATTCGACGTTAATTCTCCATACGGCCAGGCAGGTTTCTACAACACCACACCCGTCGATCCATTCTCTCCGAATGTCGACCCGTTCGGTCAATACATCAAACCTATGGCGTTCCCCGAGGAACAGACCAGAGTGCCGATGCAGGAACAATTCCTCGACATCGTCAACCTGCCAGTCGTTATTGGAGACTTGACGTCCGGTTCGGTCCCCGACAGGAGTTCCTGGCCAGTGTCAGAACCCGTCGAGTGGGCTAACACACACAACACACACTATACGAAAGTATACAACACTAACACACACAACACAATGCCCTTCATCGATCAAGAAGACTCCCTAGACTCGAAATTGGTTTCCGTCATTCCGCGGGAGGTGGAGAGTAACAACGTATTTATCTCTGAGTTCATTATCAACGAAGACCTGGGTGAAGAAAGGGCGATGCAAGATGTGGGGGTGCAGCGGCGCGGCGGGGGGCTGTCGGTGGACGTGCTGGCGCGCGCGCCCGCCTGGCCCGGCGACGCCATCAGCACGCCAGAGGTACTCAGCTACGTCGAACAGATGGAAAAGGAGAAGCACACACACCCAGCACTTTTGGTTCGTTTCTCTTTCTATACATTGATCTTTGTAGTCGTTTTCATAACTGTTTGCTAATAATATTTTGTCTTTTGTTGCAGAAATCGACGAAAGCGAGGCCAGTTCAAGAACCGGCTCCTGATTTAGAAGGTTCTTGCACTAAAATCGACACCCCGCCGCAGGTTGACTACGATCCCATCACTCCAAAAAGCGAATCTCACGTCGAATCGGACAACGATGACACAAAATCACACTCGAGCCGGAAACGACATCACGACAGTGAAGATTCAGATGAGACGTATACACCTTACACGGAACAGCCATCTAGGAAGTATAAAAGAAGAAAACCTAGTGTTCCCATCAAAGATATGATTCTCGCGCTTGAAGGGTCACAGCAGCTGACGAGAGCGCGAAGAGGACGCCCTCCCAAGAGAAGGGAGAGCACGGTGTCCTCTGTGTGTAGCGTGGACGAAAACTCTTCGTCCGTCTCTACACAGGAAGTAAAATATAGAGAATTAAGAGATAAAAATAATGAAGCATCAAAAAGGTCTAGGATGAACAGGAAACTCAAGGAACTACAGATGGAACAGTTAGCTCTTGAATTAGAAGAAAGAAATAAAAAATTAAAAGTCAAAGCAGACATTTTAGAAGAAATGACGAAAAAACTAAAAGATGCTTTGATGACAGCGATCTTACAAAAATGAAGTAGACAATCAGTTGAACCTGCTTGTTTCCCTCTGTAGAGCGCCTTGCGTTTCTTGTTATATTTAACTTGTGGGTGCAGTCGAGACTGGCAATAACTTACTTGCCTTGCCACTCTTAGCTAATGGATCGGATGAATAGATTAGATTCATAGATTAATTTTGTCGCTAACATATTGGTTTACATTTACTGACTTTTGGGAATATGTTAGATTAGATTTACATTGTTCGTGTTTAGCCGAGAAGCTCTGGCTGCGCCTACAGACTATAAAATTCCCAAAGCGATTTTATAGTACAAGTTATTGTGTTGTAATAAGATGACATGCATGCTATGGCGTGTTTATATTGTTAATTTGAATCATAGATTTGAGAATTATATTAATTGTTCTAGAGATAACATGACTCCTAGAAATAAGCCATATTTAATGTGTATAATATCGCCAACTCAATTGAGATTTGAGGGCATTTAAGCACATTGCTTGCTTGTGTGGTTACTTTGTATTCGTGAGAAATTCTTTCTATTTAACAAGTATCCGCTTATCGAGTATATTTTATTTTCTATCGTTTAAGCGGACATAATTTGTAACAAAAAAAAATGTATTTGTACAATTGGTTAGTTATTGCATGGTATGGATAAATATTTTTCTCTAAATGTAATTGAAATAAAGAATCTAAACGTTTGTGTTGCAGTTTGGTTTTTCTTGTTACCTACCTGTTCAGTACACAAATAATACCTATGATATTTCGTTATGTGACGAAGTTTTCCAACCATACATTGGTATAATTGCACAAAAATAATTGAAACGTCTTCGAATATATACAACACTAACGGCCTTATGCATAAGACAGTTTTAAAACCTATTTTAGTTGTCGAATGTTTTGTCTTCGCACAAACTAATTTCAAAAGTCGTTCGAGAGGGGCAATACTATCTATAACTAAAATAGAGATTAAAACTGGCTATGAATAAGGCCATAAACTCTCTCTTAGCAACGTCAATCAAAAAGTAATTAATCAAAGGTTTACTTGAAGACAAGAAGTCGCCGGGTGAGGACGGAATCACTTCGGAGTTTCTGAAAGCAGGCGGAACTACTAAGTGTCCTTGAAAGGCTCTTCAATTCCGTTCTCCTCGAGGGTTCACCGCCAGAGGCATAGAGCAGCAGCGTGGTGGTACTGTTCTTCAAAAAGTTGATAACACTTTGCTGAAGAACATTTCGCTTCTGAGCCATGTTCTATAAGTTGTTTTCGAGCGTTATCACAAATCGTCTCGAACACAGATTTGATGACTTCCAGCCTCCCGAACAAGCCGGTTTCCAAGAAGGCTTTGGTATTACAGACCACATTTATACGTTTCGGCAAATGATACACAAAACCGAGGAATATAACCAGTGGCGGCGTAAGGTAGTTTGGCACCCGGGGCGGTTTTGTCTTGAGCACTCCCACATAGAACATAACACCCAATGCTAAACAAGGCTACAATGGACTTATCGTGCACGTATAAAATGAGGCCCTGCACCCTGTCGCTCATATCCAAGTTGTTGTAGATAAGTGTGCACCGCCCCCTGGATAGTATGCCCAGCGTCCCCGTTAACCCCGTTATATCGTCTCTTATGACGGGCAAGAAATACCGAGACGGAATTCTTACACCCTACGATAGGGTAGAGGCGTCGCAGCTGTTTAGCCGTTTATAGCCCGGCAACCCTTTTGTGCAGGTAGCGGCGAGCGGGATCGTTCACCTCGCGATCCCATTTCGTGGTCTTCTTCTGCGAGATCACAATCTCGCAGAACGAGAGCATTGCTTGCCAAGACCTCTGAATCTCGACCATGGAGGGAATCACGGCCGAGAACGAGAGGTCTACTCTGATGGCTGCATGGAGTATTTTACACTCGCCACCCCAGGCCGGGCACTCCGTGTGTGTTAATTTTCACAATGATGACACACAGCGGTTTCATCCATTCTCGCCACCCACCACAGATATCTAACGAAGCAGCCGTGCCCCGATAAGACCGATGTCAGATGGACCGCAACATGCCGTGGCGCCTGTTCGGCTACTGGTAAAAAAAAGACGCACTGCCAGATTGGCCCACCAGCACCGGGATGATTGTCTACCACCACTCCTCCAAGACGGCCAGTCTCTCTCTCTAAGGGCTGGTGGCTCCCCTTGACGTGACGATTCTAGTCGCTAGTAATAAACCGACGACGAAAGGGCTTTGGCGTCAATATTCTAGGGAAAGAAACCAGCCAGAAAACAGGCGGCCCCATGGGATATCGTATGATATCCCTTGAATAATGATCATCCGCTACGTCACCACTCGAGAGAACAGCACAGTCTGCTCAAAAATTCAACCGAAACGGGATATGTTCGAATTGGCCTCAAAGAAGCTTGGTATGCTCAACAGATCGAGGCGATATATCACGTCGGGTCTGCAACGTTATAACGCGCAGGTTCGGCCCCACGTGGAATATTGCACCCATCTTTGGGCAAGGGCACCCCAGTACCACCTTTTCCCTTTCGATCTATTTTAACGTCGGGCTGGTCGAATCATCGAAGACCGAGTTGTTTTTGATGTTCGGAATTTTCTCTGCTGCTGAGTTCCGCCTACATACAACACGGCAAACCTCTAAATACCAATATAGTATCTTTCTCCCAACATTTTCTTCTACGTACAACAAATCCCGAGAACCTATTGTCGACAACAGCATTTCCGGACAAATACGATTTGGCCACCTTCAAGTAAAGAGCGTACTCTCGCCTAAAGGTCGCAACGCATCTCTATGGTGTTGCAGATGTTCATGGTCGGCGGTGATCACTTGCCATAACGTGAACCGTATGGTCGTCTGCTACCTATATATAAAAAAACCGTAAAAGGCCATCGATCGCACATCTCCTGCGTACAGCTTCTGGTAAGAGGTGCCGGAACCTTCGAAGTTGAGTAGGTTAGACCAGGACTTCCCCAAGTTATTTGTACTGTTCACAGACAGGTAGCATTTTCAGACCCTTAAGAAATTGGCATTTTTTACGATTCCCTCAGACCCTAATAACATATTATCAGAAAAACTCTTAATTTAACATAAAGTCTCTTTTTTAATAAGAAAAAAAGCAAAAAAAGAACAGATAAATGTGAACAGAAGAATGTGCTTGTTTTTCTGAGCATAGCTTCCATAAACAGGGCTCCAGTTTGGCTTACTCAACTCGGTCGCCCCTGGGACAATGCTGCGACACCCCAGGGCGTCGTGACGCTCAATTTGCGAAGCCCTAGGCTAGAAAATGCGTCTGCTGCCAATGGTTATGAACATTCCACCGACTATACACGACAACTCTAACATACTTCATCAGAAGCTGGTCGAGACTTCTACCTGCCCCCTCCGAGACTCGTGCAAGCGGATAGTCTCAAATTCTGTGGGTGTTCGAGTGACTTGTCTTTGTCACCCCTTGAGGCCTGGTACCCGGGGCGGACCGCCCCCTCCGCCCCCCCTTTACGCCGCCACTGAATATAACTTATCGCTTTGTTTAGCGTTTGTGGACTATGAGAAAGCCTTTGACTCGATCGAGACCTGGGTTGTGCTACAGTTTCTCCAGCGGTGCCACATCGACTATCGGTACATCGAAGTAGTGAAGTGTATATATATATATAGCAACGCCAACATGTCGGTCCGAGTAGGTACAAGATTCCACTACAGAGATACGTGAGACAGGGAGATGTCATATCTCCGCAACTGTTCACTACCGCGCTGGAAAAGGCCTTCAAGCTCTTGCAGTGGAAAGGATTCGGCCTCAATATCAACGGCGAGTATATCACTCACCTTCAATTTGCGACGATATTGTAGTCTTGGAAGAAACCCTAGAAGACCTGATTCGAGTCTCCCAATAGGTGGGTCTTAAAATAAATATGGACAAAACGAAGAATATGTCGAATGTCTATGTTGTGGGCTCAAAGTTGTAAACTAATATGTCTATTTAGGACAAGTGGTCCGGTTAGGCAGGTCCAAATTGGAGAGAGAGGTCAATCTTCGCGATGTCTTCTCGTCCGAAAATCCTCCGTGCTTTAAATTGAAAGTCTACGATAGTTGTGCGTTGTCAGTGATGACATACGGCACCGAGACGTAGGCTCACTATGGGTCTTATTAGGAGGCTCAGTCACTCAACGAGCTATGGAGAAGGCTACGTTCGGGATTTCTCTACGAGATTGAATCAGGAATGAGGATATCCGTAGGAGAACTAAAGTACCCGACATAGCCCAGCGGATTAGTAAGTTGAAGTGGCAATGGGCGGGACCCATAGCGCGGAGAACTGATGGCCGATGGAGCCAAAAAGTTATCAAATGGAGGCCACATAGCGGAAAGCGCAGCGTAGGATGTCCACCCACAAGGTGGTCAGACGACCTGGTAAAGGTCACGGGTCGCTGAATGTTGGCTGCCTCCAACAGGTCACTGTGGAAATCATTGGGGGAGGCCTATGTTCAGCAGTGGACTTCCTTTGGCTGATGGATTACTTGAATATGGTGAAAGAGGCATTTAGACCTAAATCAATATTCCAACCAGCTAATATTGTAATCATCAGTACAGAATAATTTAACCCAAAATGATTTACTTTTATAGACTGGTGTAGAATGTGATACATGATCCATCCATCCATCCATCAGCCAAAGGAAGTCCACTGCTGAACATAGGCTTCCCACAATGATTTCCACAGAGACCTGTTGGAGGCAGCCTGCATCCAGCGATGTCCCGCGACCTTTACCAGGTCGTCGGACCATCTTGTGGGTGGACGTCCTACCCTGCGCTTCCCGCTACGCGGCCTCCATTCGAGCGCTTTCCGACCCCATCGGTCATCAGATCTCCGCGCCATGTGCCCTGCCCATTGCCACTTCAACTTATGCCAGAGTCGTTTACTCGAACTTAATCTTAGTTGCGAATCGAGTGATACACTATGATCCAACTAAACTAATAGGTACCGTTTGACGTTTCATAGAAAACGTTTGTGAAATTGTGAGTTTGCACCAAGTTGAAAAGTATAAAACGTCAAATCAAAAGGTGCATATTAGACAAGTTGGGATTATAACATGATGTCGAAATTCACACAACATGCAAAACCATAGTCTCTTATTGTCCTGTCCCGCCACTGCGATTCCTGTAAGCCAAGATTAACAGTCACAAGCATTTTAATGACACCGAGCATTGAAATATAGCGAGTCTCCGGGAATGTCAACTTGTCTGTATTCAGTAACCCGCATGGTAACCCGTAACGAACTAGAAGATTTCCCTCCCAAATTTTATGTTGCGTGGACTGTTATTTTTTGCAGAAGAATGTACGAGCTTAAGCAAGTACTGTTTAGACTTAGTTATCATGGACCGTAAGGAATGGTGATGGTGCATTTACACGTTGGCTGACGTGGGCCAACGTCAACTAACTCTAAGCTATCAACAATAAAAAGGGCTAGTCGAGCCAAACACACCGTTTACACTCTTGCGTTGTGGAGGTTGGCCAAGCGTGTAACTGCACCATTATAATAAAAGACATCAAGCAAAGTCTTTGTCTAATGATCACGCAAGGAAAATATTGGTATATATGCCGTCCCTTCGAACACAAACACGATCTATATTACTATTAAAGAAGTTTGTAAAAATAAATTACAAATATTTGTCCACGTGTCGTGTGTTGATTTATCAACGACATAAACGAATCCACGTGTTGTTCCACCGGCCAAATCCACGTCACTGTTTCTGACGATGCATTAAGGCCTTATGGCTTAGAGTAAATTACCTTATGGTAATTGGAAAAGCGTGCACAGTTCACCTTCTATCCGCGATAATAAACACTTATAACAATAATGGTTAATTTATTTGTTATTATAATAAAAATTGACCTCCTTGCAAAGGCAAGGGGGTCAATTTTTGGTTTCCAACTACATTTCAAATATGTATATATACAATGTTTTTTGTCTTTGTAGTCAATAATGTGGGGTAAAATTTATTTTTCTTCTTGGAGCATACCATATGAGGATAGTCGGCAACATAGCATCTATGAAAACACTTTATTGTGGTTGAAAAACGTATTTTATTTATAGTTCACAATTAGGACATGTACCCAATGAATTTCGACATTACAAATAAAACACTTCAGCACGTTTATTTCACGCGATCCGATAATTGTGACCGGGCCTTAGTCCAATATTTAGGTACTTATAATTTCAATATAACTAAATCCACACGACAAAGGCGGGTACATTAATGCAGACGCGCTGTGTACGCCGTACAATCATCGCGTCATATTGTATCACCAGATTAATTCGACAATTTTGAGTGTAAAGATAAATAATACAATTAATATACTAATAACCTAAATCGACTATATATTTATTTAACATAAAGGTATATTCTAAAATAACAAAATAAGATTCCCTATGTAAATGGTGGCATTGCAATGAACTCAGATGAATTATAATATTATTATGTTTATATACTGCAACATAACACAATCGAGAAATACAATACATATTATTCACAATAAGATAACACTGATGAAGAAGCACCTGTGCCAAAACCAGTATCTCCTTCAGATTGGAACGCAAGCATTACTTGATTTTGGACAGTTTTATTTCGCAAACGTTCATATTACATTACGTAACAAACCCATAGAAAAATTTACACCAATCAGTACAATACGGTCACAAACATGAGCCCCAGCCTTTATTGTAACGTCCACACCGGCTCAGGATATCTATTCGGAATATATGAGTGGGGTGATTACAAAATGCTTCCAGAAGAGCCACAATAAAGACTGGGGCCGGCCTCGAAGCAATGTGAGCATGTAGCAACCCTAATACACGTGTATCCACACCGCACTAATGACTAATCAAGTTTTATTACATAGCACAACGGTAAGATCGTCCCAGTGCATATATAGTGTTCCGCAACGCGTCAGCCACTTGGTACTCGTAAATTTACACTTTACACTCGAATCAACTGTAAAATGAACACTGTACTATATATCGCGCACCGAGTTTCCGAACGTGTTAATCGGATCCGACGTCGTCGTCGGCGTCCAGGAAGCTGAATTTATTTGATGCAACAAAAACCTGAAACAAAATAAATTAAGATCAGTTCGAGTCCCATCTAAAAAAACGGTGGTGCAGACAGAAGTGTTGAATGCAATGTATACGTACGGGTTTCTCTTGTTCCTTCAACTTGGGCATGGGTGGAGTGTCCTCGGGCTGGTCGTCGTCGCGGCGCTCGCGCTCGCGGCTGTGGCGGGCGCGGCCGTTGCGCTCGTCTCGCTCGTCGCGGCCGCGCGAGTCGGGGCGGCGCTCGCGGGAGTCGTCGCGCTCGTCCCGCGCTCCTCGCGAGTCACGTGAGTCACGCGTGTCGCGCACGTCGCGTGAGTCCCGCGCGTCGCGTGTGTCGCGAGCGTCACGAGAGTCACGAGAGTCACGTGTGTCGCGTGAGTCGCGTCCGTCGCGCGAGTCTCTGTCGCGCGAGCCACGCCTCTCGCCGGAGTAGTCGCGGCGCTCTTCCCTGTCGTCCCTGTAGTCGCGGCGTTCGGTCCTGTCGGGCGAGTAGTCGCGGCGGTCCCTGTTGTCGTCTCTGTAGTCGCGGCGGTCCCTGTCGTCGCGGTAGTCGCGGCGCTCGCGGTCATCCCGGTAGTCGCGGCGGTCGCGATCGTCTCTGTCACGACGGTCTCGGTCGTCTCTGTAGTCTCTCCTGTCGTCCCTGTTATACTCGCGCCTGTCCTTGTCGTCCTTGGAGTAATCTCTTCTATCTCTGTTAAAGCTGCGTGAGTCACGGGTGTCGCGTGTGTCGCGGCCGCGATCATCTATATCATAGAAATTATAACCATTAATTATATTCTAATTATCCTTTCATCATCACGTCGTCTTTTTCTACTAATATTAACTAAGAATTTGAAGTATTAATTACTATTAGTTATTAAAATCAACTACTGACCACGTCTAGCTCCAGCACGACGGTCTCCGGAATGGTCATTCTGCAATCGAGAGAACACAATATTAGCAAATAAATAAATTACGATAAAGTAATTGACAATATTATTAATGATATTGAACATACTCTTCTGCCCCAACGCTCCTTGTCATCAGTGCCGCGCCGCGCCTCTTCCTCTTGCTTGCGGAGGCGCTCCTCTATTTCTCGCTCCCTACGTAACATTTATTACATTATTAAAAGAAACTGCACAGCACAATAAAATTCATTAAATTGCTAACATGGTATAACTGTTGGTATAGAGCGATCGAGTCATACATGAGTTGAATGAATCGATGTCTAGTTAACCCGTTTATTATAGCACATAGTTTTTAAAAAAAACTGCAAAGTCATGACATTAGTGTCATGAATTTGTTTTGATGTGCTTTTAATACGAAAATAATTTAATATGGCAAGAAAAAATATAATATATTTGTAGCAAAATTATCGCGTTTTTAAATGAACTCTTGTTCAAACGTATTCAGATTTATAAAAAAAAAATAAGGATTTTATCATCCTTGGCATGCACTGCACATTTGTTATTGTGCAAAAACTAATGTAAATTTATTAATAGTCGTAATCAATCTAATCAATACAACTCAAAGTCCATCACTGCTGATGAGCAAGTCATAATCATCAATTAGTACAATTATCTGATAAACTGGACATCATACTCACTTAGCTGCCGTGTCGACGGGTTTGGCCGCGCCGAACACCTTCTCTGCGGAGACGGGCTTGGGCGCCGCCTTGTCGGGCTTGTCGTCCAGCGCCGCGCCGTCCGCCGGCTTGGTGGGCGTCTCCGCGTCGCGCGGGACGGTGCGCGGTAGCAGGTTCAATTTCGGACGCTCCCGGGGCTTGCCGTCACCTTTAGACAATGCGTATTTTTTATTTTACAATGTCACCTTTGAAAATGAAATGAAACATGATAATCATGTGTAATGTTGACTTTATACACGATTCCCATGTTTCATTCTACACTGTATTTAATTGTCTCTACAAAATACCCGTTATAAAATACATTGGTTTAAAACAGCATCGAAATTGGTTGTAAAATTATAGCTATATTAATATGTTAGCAGTACAGTGAGGACACAGTGCATGATAGTTGCATCCTTTTCTATTCCTACCTACCAGCAAATTTGAAACAATTCTAACTTGTTTATACTTAAAAGTGTTTAAAAAATAATAAATATTGATTCAACATCCCTATAGTAGTAGTAGTAGTAGTGTTATATAACGATTCATAACATTTTGTGATAACTATATTTTTTAAAGATTATTTTGATTATCATAGTGCATAGTGGAGGATATAGTAGAGATATTTTCAGATTACAGACTGATACAGAATCAGAATACAAATAGGAAGTATCTTATTTATACATATTGACAACTCCCATGAAGTAGGTTATTGGGTCATGGTTGAAGCGTGCAGTATTGACGCATTATTGTACTTAGATATCGCCACATATTGGCACACGTATGGAACAGTGTAAATGCAAACTAATGTAAATTAGGTATATGAACAGCTGTTTCCATATGAATATGTCTTTGCATAGCAGAAAATTATTTTTAAATTCAAATATGAAATAAGAATATATTTGACCCAGAAATGTATTTAGAACTTATTTTTAGAATATTGTAGGTCACTTGCACTTAGTATAAAAACAAGGCGAAACGGGTATTGTATATCGACCTGTTAGCACAGCAGGGCACAACAATAGTATTATTCTTATTTATACTGCCAGCATTATTAATTTCTTTGTTAACAATTAAAACTTTTATGGATTAAAAAACAAGTGCTAAATGAAATACGTACTTTCTCTCGGTGGCATATCGCGCTCGCGGTCACGGTCACCAAATCCTCTTCCACCAAAACCTCTGCTGCCACCATCTCTGTCTCTGTTACTACAACCGAAATAAATAATTTAAGACAATGTAAACCAACAAGGGAATGCAATAATATTTCTATTAACTAATATTGTCCGCTCGGCTCCGCCTGGGTGCATATACACTTTAAAAAACGACAGCGGCTCAATTAAGACTATCAATTTATGATAAAAATCGACCAATCGGACCATGAAAAACGACGAAACGTATTTGGTAGATTTTTCACTACTGCTTCTCTCCCATACCTTATAGCGTGATGATATATAGCCTATAGCATTCCTCGATAAATTATCTATCCAACACAAAATTATTTTTTTAATTCAATCCAATATTCCTGAGATTAGAGTTAACAAACAAACTTATCAGTTTAATATATTAGTATAGATTACTAAATGTTGAATTAAATTTTATTATTATATAATTTACTAGCACTCAAAAATGTAAAAAATATTTTTGTAAGAAAATAGTTATACATACCCAAATCCTCCTCCATCGCGTTCTGCGGTGCGGAATCCATCACGGCCACCGTAACCTCGATCCCTAGCCCTGAAACGACGATGTGAATTAATATAATAGTAATTCGATAATTGAGTCATTTAATTGATACTTGAATTTTTGTGGACAAATATATGTTTAAATAAAATTAAGCCTTAATGTGCCTGTATAAACATTAAAGCCAGCCGGAAAAAAGAAGAGGTTGCAAGAAAGACAATTTGTGCAAATGTTTATATTTGCCTAGCTATGGTAGCTTGGAAATACAATAATTAAATAGCAATAAATAAAAGTGCTAATATAGCAATATTTAATGAATTATCATATGAATAGGTTTGAATGCTATGTATTAATTTGATGGCTACCTGTCGTCTCCATAGCGGTCTCGTCCAAAAGAGTCCCGGCCGCCGTAGGGCGCGCGCGCGGGCTCCGCGCCGCCGCCGTCGCGCCACGCGCCCGGCCGCGTCTCCGCGCTCGCTGCAACACCAACACTACTCAACACATGCTTACACTCACCTCATATCAACACATGTATGTGTATAATACTGGGTATATCAAGACTGCTACTGAAAACGAAGCCGGGTGCTAGTTTTAGTGACTACAAACACAATTATGCAACTAACAGCATTTCGCAAAAAACGCGGCAATTTTTATTTATGATTTTTTAATTATCAGCATTTTTGGGTGGTAAATCCATAGATTTACTAAATTCATAATTTAAACTCTTTTATACCTTAGTTTTTATAAATAAAAGGGTATACACTATTATTTTAGAAAAAACAAATATTTACCATCGAAGTATGACCATAGGAAAAAAAATAACAAAAAAAACGTCGCTTATTTTTTGCAACATTTTGTATTGCATTGTGTCTAAATTCGCTTAAACTACCACCCGGCTTCGTTTTCGGTAGCAGTCTTGATACATCCATATAATCACTCAGAACTGCGAGTTACGAGGCAGTGGGAGCGAGCTGAAGATTAGTCTGAATTGAGTTACGACTGAACGCCGTGTCACAGATTATACTAAAACTGCCGGCCGCGGTAGCTTTCAGAGGCTTGCGGGGCCAAATCTCGTCCGCTTTTAAAGACAGAGTCCTAGACGACACCCCGAAGCCCGAGTTTCTGGTGCTCCCGCCGTCACTGTCGGTAACGCTCCCTGCTAGAGAGTCTCGTGAACCCAACGCACGCTGGCCTTTACTCAGACCTTCCCGGGACAAATGGAGTAACCGAGATCATCTCATGGCACAAATGAATAAACCACTAAATAAATATATAAAATTTCGTTAAAGCAGCAACATATTGATGAATAAATATAATATGCACATGATTTATGATCTGCTGTACTCTGCATGTGTGTCCCAAGTGTGACATTACAGCTCACTCCGTACCCCATGCATCGCAGTAATTCATCATCGTGACATTTGGTAAAAATAATAAAATGTGTATCTTATGAACATGCTAATGGATCCTTTTAACCATTTCCGTCATTTTTTTGCAAAACCAGTAGAGTCGTCAGCAATGTGTATTCACAATGACCAGTTAGCATTCCGTTAGCTTTGATGAAAAGTAGGAAGTTTAACTATGAGGCACAATCCTTGAATTCAATATAAATTTAACAATGTCATTGAGTTAAATGATGAATCCGGCCATGAACACCATTCAATTTAAATCAGGAAGTGAAAGGATGTAATACGAAACTTTAGTTTAAATGACTGTCCATGACCCTCATGTACACAGTCCATGTACCTTCATGTACACAGTTGTTTTATTTATACCTATTGTAGAGTAATCCTTCTTTATATTGAAACTCAATCAACAAAACAAAACGTATATAGTTATGATTGTATACTTTGTTTTGAATAATTTTAATATGCAATTGTCTAGACAGATTGGGTAGATACTTTTAATTCCAATTGAAAGACAAGATTTTATGGAAATTATACTTGTTTCAGACAAATTATGTTATTCAAATATACAACTTAAATTAGCAGAGTTAAATTGGACTCTTAGGCCGAGTTGCATAAACTAACTTTGCATTTGCAATGTCAAATACATTTCAAATGTATGAAATTGACATTTTCAAAGTCAAAGGTATTGGGCAGTTAGTTTGTGCAATTGAGCCTTGGTAATTTTATTGGGTTTTATTGCTAATTTCGAATAGAATTTGGACAAAAAAAAGAGAAGAGCTATTCTGGGACTACTTAGAACATGATATGTGTGTACGTACGTTCTCGCTCGCGGTGCGCGTCGCGGTGCATGTCGCGCTCGGGGTTGCGCGCGCGCTGCGGCTCGGGCACGGCGCGCGGCCCGGAGCGCCAGTCGCCCATCGTGCGCTCCGGGTCGTAGTCCCTGCGGACACAACGCTCTTACTATATACTATACACTATACATGCACTAAAACTGTGAAGGAAAACATCCTGAGGAAACCTGCATACCATAGCGATTTATAAGAATTCAGTTTTTTTTTTAACTGGCCCGGCATTGTTACAACACTACGCCTCATGGTAAACGTGAATGCTGTCCAAGCAGAGTATCGAATGGCATCAGACGACAGTCCCAAGACATCCGATTCAATTATGCCGGCCTGCTGAGATGCCTCTTCACACTACGGCGGAAGAATCCGGAATCATAGGAAGGAGGGAACACGCGTGAAGGCAAACAATTTCACAGCTTGTTGATAGTGCAGCACATAAAAGAATTTGCGAATCTTTTGGTTCGTGCCGAGATGGTTTGAACCATCAAGCTATGGTATGCCAACCCGCACTAGGCCAGCGTGGTGGACTATATGGCCTATCTACTCTCAATCGTATTCTCTAGATTGTAGAAGAGGCCCGTGCCCTGCAGTGGGACGTATTTGGGCTGATACATATACACTATACACAGAGCCAGCATTAGAGTAGGGCGCGGTTGGGCGACAGCGCTAGAGCGCCAGTGCCGAAAAGGAAGCGAATGCCGGGATTTGCTGTAACCTATAGTGTATTATCTATGCTGTACTGTTTCGCTTGAATTTGGATAGATCTTAAAGGGCGCCGTAGAAGTCTCGCCTAGGGCGTCTTTAAAGCAAAACGCTACTGACTATACACACTAACGCGCCTGCCTACATCTTTGCGGTGCTAGCGGGTTCCAATCCCAGTAAGGTGTGCCTACTATTCAGTCATGTGTGTATTGTGAGTCAATCACCATGCACTATAATGGTGAAGGAATTATGAATTTTCTATGTAGAAGTGTTACAAGACTACATGAATTAATATAAAAGTAAAGTAATTTAGGCAGTTTATGCCACACAAACAAAATTTTTCATTATTAAATTCACTTTGTATGCATATTGTATTGTCATACAACATTAACATAAAGTAAAAAAATAGGCTTAAATATTATTGTTATAACTAATGTCACAAAATCGTAAATATCTCGTCTGCAATATTTATAATCAACATATTTACACATGAAAACTACTCAATAAAGGGGCAAGGTTCCATAAGTCTTTGTAATACAACTGGTTGTTACCTCTCTCGGTCGGACCGGCCGCCACCTCGTCCCATCCGTCTGTCATTGTCCTGGGTGGACACCTCTATCCTGATTCTCCTGCCACCAACTGTCTGTGAACAAAAGGAGTTTTTATTGTCGTCCTCAGACAGTTATCTTTTATCTGCTTTTGTTTACGTTCACATGGGGTCGGCGCAATACTTTTTGTGTGTAGCAAAATAATTTGGTTTAAACTTTTATGAACGACTGCCGTCAAAATTCATGCACGATAAGAATTCTTGTATTTGAAGAGGTATGAAATTTCGCTATGTTTTCTTTACCCAGAAAGCTATAATTAACTACTAATACACATAATATTGAATTGTTTCTATGTTGTGATTTAGAATATTCAAACTAGTGACCTCATCTGGACAGTTTGATTATTTCACAACTAGGCAATTGCTAACGACGTATATTTATTAATACCAATTTTGAACATACAAACATGTCATATAATATGTATGTACTTTCACTGAAGTGTGTTCGATTGTCCTTCGAAACTTGTTTGCGCATACCGGTTTATTAAATTTTTGGTCGTCGTTCATAATACCGTTATTAGATAATTTACATTTATTAAGATCACAGGTGTGGCAGTAAAATTACGAGTTTTATGTCATCTAAAAGGACAAAATAAATTAAACTGCTAAGTGAATAAAATTTCGAAACATTGTCGCGCATAGGCTTTTTCTTTCTTTATCAAAAGTAGTTCACGCATATATTAAAAATACGGTACACGAATGTTTTGAATTCAGTTTGCGTATATAGAGAAACTCACCAGATCTGGCATATTCATGGCATCAATAAGACTCTCTCTGTCTTCAAAATCTACATATCCATATCCTTTCAGGCGATCGCCTTCCCTTGGCAGTCTCAAGTTGGTAATCTGTGGACAAACATATTCATAAACAAAATGTCTACAATCGAGACGCGACATGACAACAACGCATATAGGCAGGTTTATATCGATAGCAGGTCAATGTTGAACAGTGAATTTCCGCTGGCTTGAAAATGATGGTGCTAATAAACTTGAAACTTAAAGTCAAATTTATGTTTTTATACACCTTCAGAATATCTCCTATGTTATATCAACTAACTTTTATACTGTGACTAACATTTACTTCATATAAATACTAAACTATCACAAAAACTTTGTTCCATACATATTAAAAACAAATTAACATTTATTTTCTAGTTTTATAATCATAGCTTTGAGCTAAATTGCAGTATCTACTTTTCAGTATTCATTCAAAAAAATATTAAAAAAAATATAGGTATTGCATATTATTATGTTATTATAAAATTCCTCAATGATATGTACCCAATAAACATAAAGATAACATTGTGCCTTGAATATCAATGAGTGTTCATTTATTGATGTTATAAATCCACTGTGAGATTATTTTATCACGTAAAACCATTTGATGATTCTAATAACACATGGAATACTACAAGACTATGTAATTGTTGGACAATTTAAAAAAGTCTATTTTTTTTTTAATAAATTATCTATATCTTCGGAAATCATATATTTCCAATAGGGTATTACGGTAATTTTTGAAAAGTATCTCAATTATATCCTGACGTGCTAAAAAACCACTAAAAAAAATTTTTTTTTTTTTTTGAGATTATTAAGTACCTTTAAACTACATTTAAATTTTACGTTTTTAAAATTCGCGCGTAATTTCACAAAAACAATTATGCAATGGACGACATTTTTGGTCTATGGTCATGTCGTCATATCGTCTGGTAAACAAATGTGGTTATGTTATTTGTATGTTTACGAATAAGTGTTTGTGTACGACGTAAGTATTTAAATTTTATGATGAATTATTATTCTAAATATCATTGGTGTGCTGTTCCTCAATGCAAGAATACTAGTGTAAAAACACCGGACAAATTATGGATTCAAGTGCCAACTGATTTAAATATGAGAAAAACTTGGTTTGAAGTTGCGAAAAGGGATCCCGAACTTTTAAATAAAAAAACTCGTTTGTACTTTTGTGAAGATCATTTTGATGTAAGTATCTTTAAACATTACATAAATTTAATATGTTAAACAAGTGTTTACATGCAAAATCGCATTTTTAATTGAATTTTAGCCCGTATTTGGAGGTTATAGAAGCTTGTAAATTATATTGCTAATTTATATTACTCATTTCAGTTGGAAAAAGACATGGAAAACTATATCAAGTATAGATTAATGGGGTCAGTAAAGAAGATACGTATGAAACCCAATTGCGTGCCATCTAGATTCGATTGGAATAGGAAACATAAGTGTGATTCAATTGAAACTCATCTTCCCGAAGCTAAAAGGCCAAGAATATCTACATCTAAAGATTCGGTCCATAATTATATTGAAGAAGATAGTGCCATAGCATCCACATCCTGCACAAAAGGTAATTTATAAATAAATTATCTTCTTGATTTACGAAAGAAAAAGAAGAAACATTATATTCTAACAGCAACCTCGTACCTTGGACCTGTTTCGCTTTAAACATTAGGCGTCAGTGTTATTCCAAGGCCTGAATGTTTTATTGGTTACCTCCATGAGTCTCACTGCTTTCATCTAATAAATACAAGTATTTAAATACATTTGTGTAGTATTTTACATAACATTTTGTTTAATATTTATTTACAGATTCACAGACTACACTGGATGTTCCTGCTATGGAAAATAAATGTGATAAAACTGTGCAAGTCAATCCAATCCAAGAAAACCAATCTACACAAATAATTCTGAGTCAGAATCACAAAGCTATTCAAGCTAGGCAAAAGGCACACAGCCGAAGTAAATATGTTCAAACAAATGTAAAACATAAAGACATAATGACTTCACCAATAAAGTTCACTGTAACTACTGCTACATCACCATTAAAAATACCAGTGAAAACTGCCACTAAACCATCAACAGTTCAATGTACCTCATCACGCAAATTATGTTTTCTTGAAGAGAACTGTGATAGTGATACATCATGCACACCATCCTTAGTAGGGTCAACAGTTGACTTAGATTATTCTCCATATAAGGCAAGTCATTCAAAAACAACTTCAGACGCAAGTTTACAAGTTGAACATAAAAAGCAGCAAAAGGTTAATCTACAAAGCACTTTGTCCAAAATAAAGGATAAGCCTAAGTTATTTATTGGCCTTAATAAAAAATTATATTTTCTTATAGACTTAATAAAAAAACATACTAACATTTCTGAGCGCAATATATTATTATGCTTAACAAAAATCAAATTAAACAAAACATTCTCTGAATTAGGCAGTGATTTTGACTTGTCTCTGACTCAAGCAAGCAATATATTTTATAACAACATGCCTGGAATAGTTAAAGTTTTGTCACCATTTATCAGAAAATTTTCAAAAGAAACAATAAGGAAAAATTTACCCATAGCCTTTAGGCACAAATATAATCAAGTTACATGTATAGTTGATTGCTTGGAAATTGCTATACAGAAACCATCTAAGGCTATCCATCAAGCATTAACATGGTCAGAATACAAAAAAACAAATACCATAAAATATCTTGTATCGTGTACTCCCGATGGTCTTGTAAACTTTGTTTCTAAAGGTTACGCAGGAAGAATAAGTGACATAAACTTGTTAGAACATAGTAAGTTCTTGGAAAGTGTCCACCCTGGCTCATGGATTTTAGCAGATAGGGGATTTAAGCACCTTGAAACTTACTTACATCAAAAAGGATTTGTTTTAGTGAGACCCCCAAGTGTTCCTGCTGGAATAAAATTGTCTAAACAGGAAGTGAAACAGACAAAAATAATTGCCAGTCTTAGAATACATGTGGAGAGAGTGATTAGAAGAATAAGAGAATTTCACATGTTAAAAATGCATTCAACTATAAATTCTAATTTAATTGGCATGTTAGATTTATGTGTGATAACAGCATGTGCATTAGTAAATTTACAGGATTCGTTAATTAAATGACTTGTGAACAAATTGAATATATGGTTTCATTAATTTACCTAGTAGATATTTATTTTTTAAGAATACAGTCTTGGTTATGCTACATAAAGAGAAATTATACTTAATTTTGTTGATATCATTTTAACCTCCCTACTAAACTTAGTATGAGTTATATTTATTTGGTGCACTCACGGTTTGCAATGCCTGAAAGTTACATACTAGTACATAACTATCTATTATGTAAATAAGATTTTGAACACTTAGTAACAAACATATTATGAATTTGATATGGCATTGCAAACTGCAACAAATATGTATTAGGAATAAAAAGACTTCATAAAGGTTCAATTATTTTATTAAGTCAATTTAACACTCTTGTACAAAACTGGAAATATATTATTTTTCCAAAAAGAAATAACATCCTCTAACATATTTGCTACATATTGTTCATTGAAATCAACTGTAATTAATGTTACATTATTATTATTTTCAAAATTGCTACTCGCAACACAGAAATAACATTTTTGGGCTTGAGCACAATACATTTGTATCTGTACTTGGGCAAGATATTTCTCGGTTATTTTGCCTTCTTTATCAACATACTTTTCAAATGTTTTGTCAGTAGTGGGACACTTAATTTCAAAGATGGTTTTATCATTTATTCCATCTGGTGAAGCAGCTATCATAGGACATGTCTTTGATATGTACAAACCACATGTTTTGATTTTTATATTTAATTTATTTTCTACAGCTTTCCTCACATGAGACTCCAATTTTCTGCCTCTTATTATGGCTGATGTTTCTGGAATCCTGCCACCAAAAATACCAGCAACCAAAGATCCATCAACTGTTTTACAACGGCTGACTTCATAGAATTTGGAAGCTGTAATTCTTCCATAACGAAGCTCAAACCATAAGCTACTGTTGTGTTGACCTTCAGTAGCTCTTACTGCATTTTTTAAATTTATATTGTTGAAATATTGCGAGATCTTCCTTAAAAAACTATCACAATTTTCATCATGATGTTTTGTGATTAAATAATCCAATGATAATACATTTTTTCGTTCAACAAAATCAGATTCATGTTTCATAAATTGGCAAGTATTGATTTTACGCCTTTTATTTTCCAACACGAATTCATTCATCAAATTGCTTTCTTGCAAAAGATGTTTAGGTTTCCTTTTGGCCATATCTTCTGCACTTAATACTTTTGTAGAGGTACCGACTTTAGAAAGATTAGACTTTCTCCAATAACATTCTACTGATGTAGGGGACGGTTCCTCGCTTCGGCGGTGCAACCACATTAAAAATGCAACACCATGCTTGCAGCCACCTTCAGATGCAGGACAATCATGGCATTTGACTTTCGTCACCATTTCTTCTTCCTCATTTACTACAAGTGTAGCTGCATATGGTTTCCTTCGTACTTTGTGTTGTGGGCAAACTGTACATTTAACGATGCAAAAATTTTGTTCCCTCTTAACCTGAACATAACCTATAGCGTCGTCGCCGTAAGACTCCCTTCCAGATCTGAAAACAATGTATGAAATTTAGAGCATGCCTTATCGCCATCAAATAGTATTTTTCAAATTTAAAATAATGCATTAGATACTTACATCGATGTTTTAACATTTCGTAACTCAGCAGAACAAAAATCAGCATTCGCGGCAAAGAATTTACCGACCATTATAGAGCTTACTATCGGTAAATTTGTGGTATTTCCCTCTACGAAACCGGCTTCCATGGTAGAAAGTATATTGTAATTACGTTAACGTTAAACGTATATTATATCTAATATACTTTATTAGTAATACTGAAATCGGAGGATGACAAACTGATGACAAATAACACTGAGTGACACTGCCGGTACTGACAAAGTTTACCAAGCGATTTGACGTCATTAACATGGCGGCTACATTTCATGTTGTTTCGAATAGATTAAAAAACCACATTATTTTGTATTGAATTTAAAAAAAGATTTCAGTATTTTAAGATCTAAAACTGACGTTCTCCAACTGATCTATGCTTATTATATTGCATTAACACATTTTTAGATTTTTTCCTTTTATGGTAAAATACCCTATTAAAACCAAGGCTCGGAAACCGGTTAAATTTCTAAACCGGTTTCGGTCATCGACCCTAATAAAACTCTATTTCGGTTAAAGGTTAACAATATACCGGTTACTACGCAAAACCGGTTTTCACATATTTAGGTTTTGGGAGCGATAATTATCGTTCCCCAAAACCGTTCGTAACCGGTTAAATCCAAGTTCAGTAGCGAATACCTTCCGTCGCGTCTTTCCTTATTTTTGCGTTTGCTCAGCTGCGTTATATTTTATTGACCGACTTCCAAAGCGGAGGTAATCAATTCAACTGATTTTTTTTGTATGTTTGTTACGCGAGTTTTCCTGCAATTAGGAACCGATTTTGAAAATTTCTTTTTCGTCAGAAAGCAGGGTATTCATGGTTGGTCATATAAAAAATTGTTGATGACCTGATGAATATCTTCGGATTTGCCGACCAGTACTCCTCAAAATTAAGCAGTCCAGTCTTAATTCTTTTTGTGTTAGATTAACTTTAAATGTGTAATTACAAAAGATGGTTGAAAACGGGAAATAGGTGGGGGTGGAGGGTAGAAATTAGGTACATTTGTAAATATTCAATATCTCCAGCAGTACTTAATCGATTAATAAAATAACTTTTTTGTCAAAGAGTATTATATGTTAGGTAGGACCAAAAAAATTTCGTGAAGACCTGGTGATTATCTTCGGACCTGAAGGGCAGAACTCTTGAAAATTGAACAGTACAGCAATAATTCTTATTATTTGCGTCTGGGAACCACGGTCTTGGAGGCGGAAATTAGCCGCAAAGAGATTTGTCAAGAAGGCAGCCTTCTCTTGCGGCTTGTGAGCCAGCGACCCTTCCGGATACTTCAGCGGTGGCAAAGCTGGACGGCAGAAGTTAGACTGAACGGCCCTGGCCAAACTCCAATAAACACGACTGCTAGTTGACTGATTGGCCAACGCAAGCCCTCATACGCGCTGGGCATCCGCTTTAACGTAGCCCTTCTTGCACGCCTTGGTTACTCTGTTATAGGCTTCTAATAGGGAACTGAAATTGATCCTTCATGGGACGACCCCTGATCCAAGCGCGATATGCCGCCTTATTGTCGCCGATAGCATCGGCGCGGGCACGATTGAACCAGAAGCGTCCACGGCCCGTACTAGCTATATCGGAGGATGGAATGTAGTATTTCATTCCAAGCCTGATCTCGTTAGCAATAGCGTTGGCGCTCGCTGAAGGATCTTTACCCTCAAAGCAGAGCTGCCTCCAAGGAATCGGTGAGAAATAATCTCGCATACCATCTCAATCTGCTGACTGCTGAGTAATGCCAGATCCTCCGCTTAAACTGCACGGGACGTGAAGGTGAAGCGAACGGTACTGACGATTCAACCAGGCAGTGATTGTAAATGCCCAGAGGCCAGAAGAACCAGCATGATCAGTTTTGAAGGAGCCCAGCCACAGTTCATGATGTGCATTGAAATCCCCCAAGACCACCATTTTGGCCGACGGGAACTGCGCCCTCTCGTCTTGAGCCGCCTGGCTAAGATACCTGAATAGCCGAGTCGTCTCATCGACTCCGTTGTGAGACCAGTAAAAGCACACGTAGATGCGGCTCAGGGAACCAAGACCCACGAATTACGTTAGTCACAGCCGAAGGACTTAAAAATCCAAAAATTTGAATACTAATTTATTTAATACTAGTTACTTGTTCGATGCTAGATACAAGATTGATTCTATTTTACAATTACAACTTATAACCATGAATTTAGGTCGCGGAGTCAGCGTTTTTACGCGGCCTTGTGCCGGAGGACGTCAACAATTTTGGTACACACGTCGCATGTAACACACGTGTACACACAAAGCGGATAAGGAGGGGTCCTCCATGCAGCGCAAATGGCAACAGCAGATTTCCGACCGAATACACAAGCATACCCCGGCTTGACGCTTGAAGTTGTCTTCAAGCGAATAACCGGGGTACAGCAGGTAGGAATTTTCGGCCGGACAACGAATCCGCGTATCCATCAAGAAAATCAAAGCAGGCCGGGCCGTCTCGAGATGGTGGTGGACGGCATAGAGGTTCGTATGGAGTCCGCAGATGTTGATGAACTCCATAGTGAACGCAGTGGTGGGGTTATGCACCGCTGAAGGATCTGCTCTGTTTAATTGCACTGTCACGAGGTTGTAGGTATGGGTTTGGTGATGGGCCGCCGGGACGCCACATCCGGTCATCAACCGGCACGACAGACCTATACAAGATTATACACGACATGGTGAGGCAGCCTCTCATGGTGGTTAGCCACGATTGGGCCCCTGTACTGTACCGTGGGCGGCCACTCCTCTCTTCGACAGCGACCGAAAATAGCCAGACGGTACAACCCCATGTCCGAGCTCCCCTCGAAAATCCGGAATAACACAGGCTGATTCCGAAAAACGAGGATCACAATGGTGGTCTTTACACCTCGCCCCGTGGACGGTGGTCGCTACTCGGACGGACACTTAAGTCCTACCACCACGAACTGTGTCACTCATTTGACATTTTTGGTCACGTGTAGTGAAACTAGAGTCAAAGCCTACGGACGCGAGTGACGTTAACCCTCAAAAATTAAGCTGCATACAAGTGAAGCTAATATAAAGCGTGTAAAATGCCTAACATGGTGGTAAAATAGCGTTCTCTCTCGAAGGCTTGAGCCTGGTTGCTACAAATGATGATTATGATAAAGATGAAAATATACGCAGGCGGGGGCGCCATTATTCAGTTTTTGCCCCGCCTCAAAAAATATCAAGATCCGGCGCCTCGAAAGATATCAAGGAAAGCCAGCGGGCTTTCCATGTCATATCTTAAGAACGGATATATTCTATTTATTCTTTTTCTCCCCATCACAACAAGTAAGCAGCAACTAATTCACAACTTTAAATTGAACTATTTTAATTACAGTCCGTACCGTGACCACGAAAGCTGTAAAGTAATCGAAACGTCGGGAAGTCAAAAATGTAAAAATTAAACCAAATTTCAATTTTTATTGACATTATTTGGGCCTCAAAACGGACTTGCGTTTTGCGCGTCCAGTTCTCTTGAATAATTCGAATACAATTATAGACGAGTAACGAGCCCGCACGCGGTATCTCGACATAAACACGTCTCAACACGAATCTACCCGAACCGCACAAGTTTGACCTTGGATCGTGCGTTGCAATAATATGCAACGGACGGTATTAACCGGTTAATTTGTTTTGGAATTAACCGTTTAATACCGGTACTAAACCGTTCATGCGTAAGTAACCGGTAACCTTTATCGTTTGGGTTAGTTAGAAACCGTTCATTATTTTAACCGGTAAACGTAGGAGCGATATAATTTACCGGTATTTTATCAGAATTAACCGCTCTCTTTAAACCGGTTCCGAGCCTTGATTAAAACTACGAAAATGGCGAATTTTATAGAAAAAACAAACACAGCCAGAAAATCAATAAAAAGAACAAAGTTTTAAAATGAACAATAAAATATTTACTGCATTATCATCCCTGATATATGTATATTATCTTTTTAAGCCTGGGATTCAATTTCTAATATATGCAGTACAATAACCTTGACATAACTTTAAATGTCATATCATTTAACTACTTGTCCTTTAGACTGAATAGTTTTTGCTTCTTGGTTATGCCCACATAAAAAAACAAGCTAAAATATTGGTATGTACCATGTAATACTTTAACATGACATACAACATAGGCAAAAATATTGCGCATGCATAAATCTGCATTTTAAAGTTGGGTTTTCCTCATATAACATGATAGTAATACTTTGCAATTTATCAACAGCAGTGTAAATTTACGATATTATTTTGTCCCACCAATTACAAGGAAATATAATCTTTTACCATGTTTAGTTATATTGATTGTGTGTATACTATACTACTTCCTGCTAATTGTCAAAAAGTAATAAAACTATATATGAATATTGCTAATGATTGTTTGTTTAACCCTCTCACGTAAGCTTAGACCAGTCATGAACAAAGAAATAAAAAACATCAATACCTTAAGTCCTGCAAATAGATCAGAGATGGCGCTCTCGTCGACATCATAAGGCAGATTGGAGATGTGGGCGATGAACGGGGGCCGGCGCGGGATGGACTCGTCGTCGACGGCCATGCCCCCGCGGGCCGCGCGAGACGCGGACGGCAGCACCACGGGCGCGCGCGTCCGCGACGAGTAACCGAAGTTCTCGGCTACAACACACATCATACTGCACCGGTTTGTACCAAAAATGCCTAGGGCGTGGCTTTATTTACGCCTTACATTTTCCCCAAATTCCAAAATATACTAGATTGCTGTACACTGGTCTTATGATTTGAAACCTAAAGTGATTATGTTATTTATAGATTTGCAAATAAAAAAAAATAATCTAATAAAATGAGAAACTCCTTTTTTTAGTTGGTTAAAAATGAGGAGCATTTTGTTTATTATACAATTGTATGATTTATGTAGAGAAAGCCTTAAATAAATGTAGGTACTATATTGAATAAAAATGTTAGGTTGTAATTTCATACAGTTTTAAAACCTATGTATTAAATAGTATTAAGGTTCAGAAAATACAATTGCATTTTTAGGTCAAGATTGAAATTGAATAACATTGTAGTTGAATGAAGCCATTGAGAAGTAGCATACCTATACTTGCACACACAAGTTTAGTATGTCAATGTTACTTAAAATATTTTTTCCTTTATTGCTTTGCATGGATTTTCCATAAAATCATTATAAACATTCACATAATAATTCTGAGTGTTAGTTTGATAAATGGGTTAAGTAATAATAATTTATGGTCCTATGTAAAGTACATGAATTCCACATTCCATTGTATACTCATAAATATATGTAGTATCAACATTTAAACATATATATGTTTATTCTGAATTACATAAATGAAGTTGATTTTAAGCAGATGTTAAGTGTAACTAAGGAAATTATGTATAATGGTCATCAGTCTGATGATTAAATGTGAAAAAATGTAAAATAATAGTAATAAAATATTGACCCTTTACACCACAATAGTTATTAAGACCAGTAACATTGAAAATACCCTATAGTTTTGTAATCTATCATTAAGTTAATTAGTTAATCAATTTCAACAACTATTATAACATAATTACACAGCAAATGACATCTTATCAACATTCTTAATGAAATGTTATTGTTAGCAAATATTTGTATATATTTTCCCAATAGTTTCATCAGCATATACATATGGTTATTAAAATATTAAATGTGGTAATCATAGAAATGTGAGAAAGTACAAAACATTGCCTACATTTGATAGTTAATCCTTACGAGATTGCAGGCATTTGTGTTACAGAACATGATTATATTGAAATAAAGTATAACATGTGGCTATTAATTCTCCAATGTTCATAAATATATATTGTATACTAAATATTAGAGTGGCTCGATTCAAAATGAGACTGCAATGATTGAAATTTTAATATAATCTATGACCTTATTTTTGTCTATATCACAAAGAAAATGAAATAAATGAACTTGAAACATTGAAGTGTAAACAAACAGCTACTTATAACTACAAAACAAGTTTTTTTTTTATTTATACATCTTAACTGTTCTAAATGTTTTAAGATAGTCATTAAAGACCCTCAGAATAATAGGCACAGGCCAATAAAAGACTAGTCTGAATTGAGTTATGGCCGAAGCCACCTCGTAGATTGTGCTAAAAGTGCTGGTCATGGTGGTTTCCATCAGTGGTGACAACCACACCTCTTCACAACCAAGAAGGCTGTGCGTCCCAGGTTGAAAGTCACACTGTGATTTCTGGTTCCCCCATACTCCTTATTAAGAAATCATCCTGCTAGAATGTCACTTTATCCACAAGACCTTTTCTCAGACCTTCCCGAGGCGTAAGGAGTGATAAACACCCTGCGTGTGCACCCCAAGTACGAGATTAATATTGGCCTGCATTTGCCCTTCATATCATCATAGGGTCAAACAACTTATTTCTCTATAAAACATTCCCCTGCTACGGCAATTACGACAAACCAATAAACTTGACGCATTTTGTCGCCATTTGCAAGAGTACTTTTGTATGATGAAATATCGTGTTATTTTTTTTGTCGGCGTCGTATTTTATAAAGAGAAGTAAACTGTTATACTTACGCTCATCTTCTGCAGCTTCTGCCCAGTTGTTTGTAGTGGCGATTGTAGTCGGTTCGGCAATGATACTTGTGATGCTGGTTTTGATCCATTTTGCCTTTTTTGATTTCTTGCCTGTAAAGTTATTAAATCAAGTACAATTGTGCGACACCAGACGGCATCACGTCAAAGACCTTGTAAAACGCCAATAAACAGAGGATAGCGCAAAGAACAATGATGACGCATAGTAAGTGAACGACCTACTCCAATTTTGGAAAGCGGTTATTCGCGGACACATTTTAAGGACAATTACCATACGATCGACATACGTTAGGAAGTGAGATTAACAATGCCCCTATAACACGAATAACTTACAAAAAGCATAGTAAACTGCTATGTACCCGAAATATACTGTTGTAAAAGTTGAGAAATGTGGCCACGCGGTAAATCCAAACGTCCGCAGAGGTGAAATTATGACACGTTAGCATTATTAGATAACATGCTACAGCTTCCAAAACAATTATGTTGTATCCCTATATCACGTGCAAACACTCTTTTGTATATGAATGTAAAAATAAATGAGAATATGAAGCAAAATCTGGGATTTTTTCACGTGACAAAATTAATGAAACTAACCTGTAGCGGCCATATTACAAGGCTGGGGTCTGTGTTGCCACTGATGGAAACGACTTGATCCGTCAGTAATACCACGTTCAGAAACAATCTTTGACACTTACAACATGTAATGTCACAATCAATTGGGGCAACTTTGTTCTTCAACTAAACATTGACCCACTCATAAAATATGTCAAGCTTTGATTTATTTCACCTCATGGACGTAATATATAAACTACGTCCATGTTTCACCTATAGAGTGTGGTGAAATTCGGAAGTAACTTAAAATTTTAAAAATATATATATATAATGCATTGTTTGGGAGATGTTTAATGATATAAACTACAAACATTTATTCCCTTATCTAATTTATTAAAATATGAAAAGAAAAAACTGTTTCTAATTTAGGGACAACAGCATGATAACAACGCATTGGGACACCAAAAGATCGAGGACAATCTTTATGTCAAAAATTACATTATTGCTACTTTTTATGCATGTACAATAATTCAAAATATATTTAGGATTGTTTTTTTATTTCGAAAACGAAAAGACGACGCTAATATGGTAATGTTAATCCTTCTTCCAGAAATGACACTGACTGGCTGAATGACTGGTAATGATTCAATGTATGTAGGTACATGACATAGGTGCACCTTAAACATATTTGAATAAACATGTTTAACTTGGTAAAAAAGTGTGTTTTTGAGATCGAATTTAATAAAAGTATAGCAGTCCGGTATACTATGACGGAAAGTATTTACATTCATGTTATTTTTATTTAATGTTGATAATAGTCTATTTATTTTAAGTCATAAAATAACCAAAACCCGGCCGAAAATGTATAAAAATACTTACGATTAAATTAATCAACGTACATCATGACATTTTTAACAGCGTTTCCTTAATTGTTTTTCTTTAACACCAATTGTTACCGTATCGTACTCTTTTTTTGCCAAATCATATATATTTAAGTTATTTTAAAAGATACAATATTATTTTATGTATTCATGAAATATGAATAAAATTAAGATACCAGCGTTGATAAAAATTATATCTTCTCAAAATTAGTCATTATGGTAGATATTATAGGTCTACCAGAATCTCATGGCATTTTGGGAAATTTGAATTTACGCATTGCAACACTGGGGTAATTGGATGAACATATTTTGATACTTTCAATAATTGTAATTATTTTTTATTTCAAATTGACATTATTTTTTTAGTACAACTTTTTAAATAAATTACATAATGTTTTAAGTAAAAATATAAAGGTTATTTAAACATTAAAATTACTTCAAAATTGTACTTTTAGATTAATAGCCAATTAAAATAGGCAAATAAGATTTTTTTCAGTTTTAAATTATAACATACATACGAGTCTTAAGTAAGTAAGGTGGATCTTTTAATTTATTTAGTATTGTGATGAAGAATACCTTGGTATTACGGCGGAATTTAATGAACGTTTGTCGCGTCGTATATGGCAACACCATTGATAAATAGTCATTTTCAAATTCCAAACCTCCAATTAAAATCTCTGTGCCTCAAAGTTTGAACTTTGAATTAAAGTTCTTTAAGTTTTATTCAATTTGTTTTAATAAAAATTCAAAATCAAAAGTTTTTGTTTAACTTCAAACAAAAGCTTCAAGCACTACCTAGTACCTATTTAAGTATTTCGTACAGTTCAAATGTGAACTGTCTAGTTGAAAACTTAAATAAACTGGGCTTACGCCCAAATACTGGAACGCAACTTAAATATAAGTTGCGCTTAACTACATTAATCCCACTTAAATGTACTGGCTAAGTGGGCCGTGCGCTGTTAAGAGCAACTTATTATTTGAATGGCGTTCCAGTATTCGGGCGTAAAGCCATCAAATAATTCACTAAAAACTGTAATGGGTTCCCCCTTTAAAGGAAAAAATATATTTATCTACCTAATAATAATCTTATTTATATGGATTGTTACAATATTACGTACTCATCAATATAAACTAATTAAATAAGTGCGATTAATCCAATTCCGTGGGTTTTTTGTTTCTCTTCTTCTTCAAAGGTGAAATCCAATAAATTTTTTTCTATTACAGTGGTTTATTTAATTTTTGTTGTAATTTTAAATTTTAATTTATTCTTTGATTAAATTACATCAAATTCATACATCGAATCATCATTGTTTGCCGAATTTCATTAAGAAATTGAATTAGTGGAGGTGGTTGGTGAATTTATATGAAATTAAAAATATGCTAGCGATTGTATAATTTATGGAGCAGTCAGGTTTACGCATACGGCACAACTGACAAGCGTGATCAGATGATTTGGTGCTGGTGTCTGAGGGGCGAGGGCACCAGCCGCTCGTGAGTGGGCCAGTCGCCACAGCCGTTAGACCTGCCGCTGTGATGAGCCCGCGCTACATGGCATTCAGGTCAGCCTCTGTCGCTGTGCGGACGCGCGTATCGTTGTGTTAGCGCCTGCGGCAGCGCGAGCGCGCCCACCTCGTTTGTTGCTAACACTTCCACTGATTTTTTGTTACGTTTTCGTTTTGTCTTTACCGTCGACGAGCCGAGTTCTAAAACGAAAAAAAAAATTGAGTGCACATTTTCTAATTCGAGCTGAGCTCCTTTCTTTGTGATTGCCAATAAATTTTGTTACAAGGTGATGTAGAAACACGGTGCCGGCGTGATAACGGAAAATGATGTGATTTTGTGTTGTGTTTATGTTTGCAATGTGTAGTTTAGTGTAGACGTGGGTGGTGCACGATGGGGTACGCATCTAATGGTGCTGGTCGGGCGGCCAACGAGGCCTTGCTCGCTCGACAGGATGCCGAGTTACGACTAATGGAGACAATGAAGAGGAGTCTGCAAGCTAAGATGAAGAGTGACAGAGAATATGCTTTAGCGCTTTCTGCGGCTGCTGCTCAGGGCCAAAAGATGGACAAATGCGAGGAACTCAATGGTACATATCGAATAAAGTATTTGACAAGGATTGAAAAAAATCAAGCAGTTTGTTGGATTATATTAATTATTAACAATTCATTGCATAAGCATATACTTAAGCACTTCTTTTTAAACATACTTATGAAGTTAACACTGTTGATTTAAATTTAATAAATGATTTTCGTGTAGGAAATATTAAGATAAATTTCACGTCAAAACTAAATGGTGACATTTAGTTAGTTGCCACAATAAACTGAAGTTGCTTGACATTGTGCCAATATTAAATATACTTTTGACTACACATATTCGTCTATTGATGCCTATGTTCATTTTAGTTTCTCAGATATTTGATGAACTTAAGAGTTGTTGCACTTTTTATCTGACTTCAAAAGAAGCAGGTTCTCAATTCGATCATTACATTTGGTCACTAATATCTCGGGCACCTTTGAAGATTGGACTTCGTTACTATTTTCACTGATCCATTGTTTTATTCCCTGAGAAGGTTCTTAGTATCACAGTATATTCTGAGTATGGTTCTTAAATTTGTTTAGTAATTCTTGTAAGTATTACTAAAATGTTACAATCTTATGTTATAAAACATTTATATCTATAGCTAGAAATATTCTACGCACAACCGAAATACGGTTACATTTCTGAACAGCTAAGTAATATTGATTGATTTTTGTAGAAATCTTATCATTCTACTTTCTTTAAATGGCTAACTGTTGAGAACTCGTATACTTACACTATGTTAAAAAATATTTTGCAATTTCGATTGTTTCCATAAAAACCGTTTCTTAGAAGAATAACATTTATTAGATTCCTATCATGTGTTCGGTTTTTATCTATAACTCTGGATATTGTTTAGTATACAGGTTGTACCAGAACTAGACGATAAACCAGTATTACGGGAGATAGAAGAATCAATATGCGAAACAATAGAAAAACTTTAAAATATCGTTTTTTTATAACTTTATATGAAGGCTGCTTTGAAAAATTAACATATTCACCAATAAAAACTTTATACGGAGAAAATTTTTGGAAAAAAATGTGCCAGTTTTTTATAAAACTTTGCAAAGGAAACTATAGTACATATTACGAGTATATTTTTCAGTACGACACGACGCGACGCGACGCGTCAAAGTTGATCTACAAATAATAATTTCTTCTTTGAGGATTTTTATAACATTTCTTAAAACATAGACCTTTATTGATGTAATTTAGTATGCATTTCTTAAGCTTACGTAATTAAAATTGCAAAAATTCAATTCAAACAATAAATTATAAAAATCGTGGTCACAATGCTACAAAGTGTTAGGCAAAGTAGATTTTTTAAATATAAATTTCGATCAATGAAGAGGGATTTTATTAACGTGGTTTTTATTTCTCTTAAAATGATACTATACAAAATGAATAAATGCATATTGTTTCTCTTCTTCTTCGATCAAATATACACATGTGTATATATGATCGAAGCTCTTCTTTCAAAGATATCCCGTAGAGTGACGATCTCCAATGACACTTTTGAGTTATAATACGAGATTAAGTACGAGAATCTGTTTCTGATGACGTGTGGGTTTTCCACACGTCGTTTCTGCCTTATTTAGTGGAACACATAAAAACTCTGATTAATTTAGTTGACCTCATTACATTTTTCGTTGGCTAGTCTATATTCTTGTTTAGAGTAACAGTTATTATGAATCATATGAATTATTATGAAAATTTACTGACGGACATCGATGCAGTAATGAACAAAAAAAAATTGTAAGAAAACCATACAATAATATGTAATAGGTAATTGCTTTATAGACCGCAAATAGCAGTAGCTTCATATTTTTGTGATAAATTCTGCTTTAGGAAGTTTCCCAAAAACAGCTTTCTTTTTCGAATTTTGACTAAATATCTTGTGTCCAGGTAAACCAAGGTTTCTAAAATTAATATTTAAATGTTTTTTAACAACCAATGACATCGTTTAATGTGAGTTTTTTAAAATTTTGAATGAAATTCTACAAAAGAATATAAAATAAATAACATTCACAGTAAACAAAATATACGATTTAAGCCGTACACAGATTATATTTATACGAGGAAGTAAGTGCAGTGGGCTGTGTAACATTTTTTGCAACGTTTTGTAATCCCTCACCTAAGTGCCTACCTGGACGGGTGTATCGTGAAATCAGTGCAAAAAGGCGAGCACACATAAAAACTCGTCAATCCCGTTGGTTGAGTTATCTGAGTGTTTCTTAGTAAAATGTTGATACATTCGTATTCAGGGTTAGTCTGCGGTCGCTGGTGTTCTACACTGTCTTCTGTCTCATTGTTTTCATGAGAAAATTATATTGTTTTGGTGTACGGTTACCAATACCTACATCCGGAAATTCAAATCGATTTCCTTGTTTATAGGCGGATGTCGGTAGATCATAAAATCTATAAATGATTTTAATTAATGTTATACATCATCATGGCTTCTTTTTATGAATTATAATGACGTTAGTTTCGCTACTTTTTCATATCCTATGCATATACACAGAAAAATAATTTAGATAAAATTATCAATAATTTAAATAGGTTCTATCCTTATTTCGTAAAAGAAATCTAAGTATACAACTACATAGCTACTTTTTAAATGTGCCACGCAGTTTGTACTGTCGGTTTAACACTACAAGCTCTGTGGACGGGGTCGTAAGCCCTGAGCTAGATTTTTACGACGTCCCCTATCTGCAACATGAATCCAGACGAAAATCATTATAACTAGGCCTGTGTCGTCGATGGCGCTTGAATAACCGGGCTTTATACACCCCTACTGCCTTCAATGCCAAAGAGCTTTTCTTTGGCTTGGTAGTTTCTTGCACAGAATGCATGTCTTATTATTCTCAACGTGTTTTAGGATTAGGTACCCTACTACTGATTACTAGTTTAATAGTTGTTTTTTATCAGCCCATATACCTCCCACTGCAAGGCACGAGCCTCCGCTACAATCGAGAGCATGATTGAGATGGGTCCACCACTCGGGCTTAGTGCGGATTGGCGTACTCTACATACCATAGAAATTTTACAAATCGCTACGGTATTTAGGATTCCCTTCGATGTTTTTCTTCACCGTTATATCATGTAGTAATTGGCCATCAATGCAGATATGACTACGAGTAGTCAGAGGTGTGCCTTGGGATTTGAATCCGCGACCGTCGTGAACATTTTGGCAGCCAAGTCTGGTGCGTTGCTAACAGGCCTCCACTCACTTAAATTAATTTGATGTTCTAAGCTTTAAGGGGTTTCGCCATATGCGACTGTCTATCTTTCTATCGATTTGCAACTTAACTCACATACTGACTGAAACTGAGAATTTAACGATAAAGGCACAAGTAATAGTCTAGAAAATAAAGAGAAAAGAAAAGAAAGAAAGAAAGGAAGCTCATTTATTAATCCCAATAAGATGACGCACACACTCGTTTAACATAAATTCATATGTCTAACTTACAACAAAAAGAAGATAAAAAAGGAATTTGTGCGTCGCATAAATGTGACACGTAGGTGACCACTCAGCTTATTAGAGCATGTCTAGGGAGCAAACAAGATTATTCTTGTTTAATATTGAAGATTGAACTCTGTTTGTTCCAGGGTCTCTAATCGCCGCGGCGTGGCGCACGATGACCGAAGAGTGGGAGAACACCAGCAGGCTGATCAAAGCCAATGCTGAGGCGGTGGAATCCAGGGCTTTGGACCGCTTGGCCGCCCTCATGACAGAGCGACGGAAATCGCGCAAAGCCTACCAGGAGGATCACACAAAAATATCTTCGCAGTTCACGCAGGTATGTAATCCACACTTGTCCAATTTATCCCACAGGAATAGTGTATTGCCTAGGAAAAAAAAGGCCACGTGACTCTTTGATTCATAAATGTATGTATGCAAAGAATATCGTGAATCCATTGCTCCGGTGCCGCGAGAAAGAAGCACGAACCAATAAACACATTTTCGCAGCCATCATTTTCGTAGAATACGTATTAAAGGAGTTTAAATATAATTAGTCTTAAAAGTTGATAAATTGACCGTTATTTATACGTTAATTATTATTGACAAAACAAGTTTAGCTATTTTTCTTTTCTACGACAGCTCTACGGAGAATGTGTTAGGTATTGATTATTATGCTACTACTATTTATATTTCAAGCCAGATTTTCCGTTAATTAACACGAATAAATAAAATGTTCTTAAAGAATTTTAGTAACATTTTTGTATATTTTAAAGTCATCTATTTGGACAAGAGACAGTCAAACTTATTTATAAATACATTCTTCTTTTGTTTCGTCATGCAAAGGGAATGAAGACCTTGACTTTAAACGTAAACATGGTGGCCCAACCTATATTTGTTATCTATACCAAATAACAAAAATATTACGTGTTTTCTTATCAGCGACACGTTGTCATTCCATGTTTATTATTAAACGCGTAATGCATACACTTAATACCTGTAGAAAGCTAGCAATATAATTTTTGTAACCTATTTTATTGTGGCTAAGCCTGCTTGTCGCCGAGAAATGTGTAGGTTCAAGGTTGTCTCGTTATTTTACGTTGGATTTCATCTCACTTTATTTTGCTTTTATACTGGTTAATTTAGATTAATAACAGCCATAGAAGCATAATTTCCTTTTTTAGTCAAAGACGGAATCCTGAGGGTATTTGAAAAGCTTAACAATGTTAAGGACATTACAAAAAAAATGTAGGTACGTAGTTGGCAATGGTTTGAGGCCATCAATATATCGTGACATAACTTTGTCTATATACTACACAATATTCTAAAAGTGCTAATCAGGCAAACAGTGCACAGCCTTGTCAAAAATATTGATAGTTGATAAGAAAACTGTCCTTTGATTGCGTAATAGTCATAACATTGGTCATACATATTTTCGTCGCTTATCAACAGAAGTACCGTATCCGATCGCGTCCTGTGTCGATAACAGTAAATGACTCATTGAATATTCCTTTCATTTCATTTCACTTCCTCAGTTGACTTTTTAGTTCAGCAAAGCATTATGGAGCCGAGTCGTACCTTGTCAATATCTGCTATTCAATAAATACTCTGACATACTACCTATTTAAACCGAAATCTATGATTAAGTTCTAAGCGAGTAAGTTTTATTGTATAACATATGTATAAATATATTTGGGAGTGGTAGAGCCATGCTGACGTCAATTACTGGATGCCCAATACCCCTTTCCTCTTTCCAGCCTTTTCGCATCCCGCTCTCCTCCAGATTTGATGAGCTGGCAAAGCATCCATGAACTTTTGTGGAATGTGGATGTTCATGGGCGGTAGTGATCATTTACCAACAGATGACCTATTTGTTCGTTTAATGGACAAAGCAATAAAAAAAAAATATTAAAAAAAAAACAGTAGAATAAAAAGTATCTAATGTGTGTAAATGTTGAAATATACACGAAAAAAAACTCAATAATACAAACTCTGCTGCCATTTAATTTGATTAACATATCCCTTTAATAAATATTTACATTTGTAGGAAAAATATTTTGAATGCATAAATTGATGTAACTGCTAAGTAAAGAACCTGTGCATATTGACATAATATTATTTAAATTTTCTATGAATACAAGCCCTATTGTTACTCTTAGTGACTATGATAATATTATTTTAGAGCTTGGATTACATATACTAAAATGACTGCTTAAGTTATTAGGTAAATAAATTATTTCTGCAGCGAAATTGCTGTATTAAAATAATTGTGGCTAAGGTTAATATTGCGTCATTTTAAAGTGGTTGTTTAATTAAAACAATGTCCGCAGAGACACACAATGATGTCATTTGTCAGTTAAATTGTTTTATGATGTATTGAAATTATATAATTTTCTAATCCGTTGTTAATTCAAACTTAAAAGCTTCAATAAATGTTGTTAGTTTTATGTTCGTATTTTCGTAGCAGCGGCCATGTTTTATCTGTCAAAGACTAGTGCTTGGCTACAGAGCCGTTGTTTCGACCGGTTTCACAGAGCCATGTCTCGTCCGCTTCCTATCACAGATCTAGCACTAGTAGGTACTAGAACATAATTAGGTCTGAGAGAACGGCAAATGAAACTGTGTCGAGGTCGCAACAGATGTGTTTCCAATATTCCGGTACAGCTACGTTTCTATGTAGGCTAATCGATCTTATCCGACGTGGTTTGCGGTGTCCGCCTGATGAATGACATGACGGCGACAAGCTGCCAGCAATCATGGGCACCGTTCGTCTGATTGCGTTTAAACTAATCTGTGTCGATGTGGGTTTGATGGTCAAGTGCGAGATTTGCCGGTTAGCGGATCCATAATATTTTAAATGAATGAAATTATATTCTGTATTCTGTGTCAGCATATATACGTCCCACTGCAGGGCACGGGCCTCCTCTGCAATCGAGAGTACGATTAAGTAGTAAGTCCACCACGCTGGCCTGCTACGGGTTGGCGGACTTTACATATCATCGAAATTCTTACAAATATATAAAGAAATAATTTTATAACACATATTTATAACTGCTTCCATGCGAAAAATATAACACATTAAATAAAATTTAAAAAATGCAACTATTAAGATATTTTTCACTACATTCCCTTTGATTAATCAATGAGCTATGATTTAAAGAATTAAAACTTGTTGCATTTGATGAAATGCAAAGACTTCGATTTTTACGACCCGACAAATCAACGTAAAATATATATACAATATAATATAAATCTAAAATCCCAGCGGCGGAACACCGAAAAGCAGATTTATAAGTTTTTATACTCGTATCTGCATCAACTTCTGGTAAAGTCGAAACCAGTTTGTCGACATTAGGATATCAAAACTCACATGTGGTTACGGACGCGTTCGTTCAGCGTCGGGCGAATTGCCAATTTTTTTCTGCGATGTAAATAAACTGGCGGTATTGGCGCCGTTTTGAGCATACTACACACAAGCTTGCGCTGTCTGGACAGTTAAATTAGCGTGTGTCCTATATATTATGCCTTCTACAATTTACATTGTTGTTGATCTTTGATTTATCTTTGGATATTTTTAAATTTTTCGACCGTTGCTTCCTTAATTCGAAGACATGGTAGAGATACAAAACTTACAAATATGAGATTGATAAAAACCGACTTCAAAACTAAAAACCACTAAAAACAAAAAATAATAAAATAATAAGTATCACTGCAAAGCAAAAAATAATATTTATGTAATTGTACTTGTGTCGATTAATTTTTAATGACTTGACTAGCCAACAAATCAAAATATATGCGTAGCATATTGCAGGCGGGTCGCTCAGTACCAAAAATATAGATATTTAAATTAATATAAGGCCTATGCCTTATCATAGGTCCTACATATTTAAATACTACCTACTTTAAATTATACATTTATACTGTAACTTTCGAATTTATCAAAAATATTTACATAACGTAAAATATAATTCATCGACCCAAAGTAGGTCATAGTACCATTTTTTGTTTACCAACAGAAGGCAATAAACACGTAGCTTTCAAGTGCTAATTAGTACCTTTATGTCAGAATTGGCACTTAAAACCGAGGTAAGGAATGGTCTATACTACCTATTTACCAGGAAATGGTACTATTTCGCCGGACAAGAACGGTATAAATGGTAGAAAGTTGCGATTTCTTAAGGCACGTAACAGGAGCGCATTTGTATTCTACAAGCAATCGTTAAGCAAATGAATGACCGACATTAAAACCCGTAGGAACGATTTGCAAAAATCTCTGATATCTTTGAGCTGTAGTACTAATTAGTTTTATTTTTGGGTAAGATGCTTTTTAATAATGCAGAATGCTTTTTAATTAAGATAGAGATTATGAGAAAAGTTGGTCATTCTTTATTAAATGTAATTAGGGGATTATTTTAGGCATTGTTTTCGACATCCAAGAAATACGATTTGTAGTATCTAGTTGTTTCGTAAATGTACCTATCAAAAATTTGTCAAATATCGGTGTAATGAAGTATAATTTATCGATTGAATGCTGAAAAAACAAATCGATGTGAAAAATTATGGATGTGTGTGTACATTTGTGCCTGATCAATTTTGGTAGAGTCGACTCTACTGAAATATGCTATGTATAAATTACATCTCAAAAACCCTTAAAATATTACATAAAAGTAGATTTTTCTCATAAGTTATTGAACTAAAAGTATTCATTTCATTTTTTATAGTAAAGCAATTCAGATCGATTGGTAAACAAAGGTTGTGCACAGATTGATGCTATCCGAGCGGGTTGAGTAGTCGTTATTGCATCTTTTGTTTCACTCTGGTGCTATTGTGTCGCGTGATGAAGAAAAGGACGTAAAATATAATTTAGTTATTTGAAATCAAGTCGCGTAATGTGAAGCTCTGCGTCAGGATTGGTTGTACGGCACCTGTCAACGTTCATTGGCCCTGCGTTCGCACTGCCGGCGCATGCGCAACTGATTTCTTATTTTAAACCTCGTCTTGTCACTAAGTCCTAACTGCTATGGATTTGAGCAGTAAAATGAAAATTATGATCTTCCTCTACCGTTTCATTACCACAGTTGCAGTATTTTTGAACCTGTAATAAAGTCGCTTGATAACATAAAAGAGTTTATATTAGACTATATCAATAAATAACATTTAGGCTTTATTTATTAGATGTAATAATTTTGCATATTCACTCCTTACCATATGTCCAGTTTTTGGGTGAACTTCCAGGATCCTACGTAATAAAGAATTATACATAAATTATAGCAATTTTTAGAAAATATAAAAGTTCGAAGTAGTTACATACAATATTTGCCGTAATATTACTATTTTCCCTACGTTGAGCAGATACTAAAATTGACCACAAAACGACATTTTGTTGCAATGAATCAATCACTAGTTTTCCTTCAAAATATAAATGCGTAATTTATTAAGAGGCTGTTTTAATAATATTCCGGTTTACTTAATTTACGGCGATTTAAATCGATTTTTGGACTTATTATGGCATATTAATATTTATACAGGTGTTTTAAAACTAGGTAGATGGCAAATACATTGAGAACCTAATTAATATCTACATAAAAAACGTAAGTTGTGTATTTCATCAAGAATTAGTATGTCAAAAATGATTTAAGTTCTGTATTTAAATTTTCCTAAAATTGAGCACTAGTTTTGTCTATGATGAAAAGGTCCATTTTGTCCTATTTCTAATTGGTAGTGTTTACATAAATTTGAAATTATTTTGGAAAATTGGTAGATGTTATATGAAAGGCCGCCTTAGTCCACCGCCGCAATATCTATTTGTCCCGGTAAACAGCAGTCTAAATGCGTGCTTGTGTTCCGTTTCCAAGAACATTGTAGCCAGATTAACTATAATGAAACTTACCATCTTCCGCTAAACAGCAGTCTTAATGCGTGCTTGTGTTCCGTTTTCAAGAACATTGTAGCCAGATTAACTATAATGAAACTTACCATCTTATGTCTCAGGATGGCGAGGGCTGTGAAATGGCAAGCATTGCTTTGTAATTCAAAGTGTTGTTTGGTTTTGCTACTCTCCATGAGCGGTCGTATCGCTTACCATCAGGCGAATGGCATGCACGTCTCGCCATTCATTGCAAAAAATACTCTCAGGTGTACATATTTTCTCATGTCAATTTCCGCCATAGTTTAACAATCTCGCATTATATATATACATACATAAACTCACGCCTTTTCCCCAGATGGGGTAGGCAGAGGTGCCAGGGCACCCACATTTCGCCTTGTATATTCCGTCCCACAATGTGATAGGTGGCGAGCCTATCGCCATATCGGGCACACATTCCTAACTCTGGGTTGATAACGAATAGAAAAATCCAATATCACTTTGCCCAACCCGGAATTCGAACCCGAGACCTCAGCTTTGTAAGCGTACGTAGTACAACTACGCCACCGAGGCATTACGTATCTATGTAGATGCATATCTCAAAAGCTTTGATTGTCTAATTAATCAGTTTAGATTTTTCTACGGATAGTTGCAGAAATACTAATTCTATCGGAGTTGTGTTGGCGAAGTGTGGGTGCATATAATATTTCTCTAAAGTCTAGACGAATAACGTCAATATGATTAACAGTAAATATAACTACACACATTATAATGTCGTAACCGCAAGTTTCCACAATTACGCGTCAATTAAACGAAACATTGACAAATGAAACGACACGGCTTAAGATATCGCAAGAACACATGAATGATCGCGTAACCTCGCCATGGTTGTTTTGTTAAACTCCCAACGATTTTATTTATGTCGGTTACCTCATTCGGAGCAGCTATGCGAGATATTTTCTAATTGGGTCGTGTAAAACAGTTTTCATACACGCGTAAACAAACACCAGTGCGAAAGCTATTTTATGTTACAACGAGGATATGTCACGCCTTGAAATATAGGGTTAGGCATCATTTTTTTATGTTTAAAATTTGGTTTATTGCCAATGAGTCTGAAGGTATGACGTAAGTTATGTCTGCGATCGTGAAATTGCTCTTCCGCACTGTAGGGCATGTCGTTTTGAGTATGACGATGATGTAATACGAATCAAAACAGCATATCAATTGATACAAAACAAATTGTAATGAGAAAAAGTAATGATGATACTCAAAGTCAAAGCGATAATTTTTCATTGAAATCAACGTAAGTAAGACTGCTTAAATTGGTGAATATTTTAAGATAGTTATTAAAATTGACCTCAACTCCTAGTTCTCATAGATGCCAATGGCAGATTTGACGAAACCCCAATGGCCAACAATTGTAACAAATATGTATGAAATTGTTAATAACAGCGTACTCGTTGCATTTAGACGCAGGTTTAGAATAATTTCATACCCTTCTAGGCTTATCATTAACACGAGCATATAAATCGACCTTTTGCTGAGCACAATAACTAGTAATTATAGTTGAGAAATATTCTAAGCCTAGTGTAATGTGAATTGGAAATTTTCGTATCTATCGGATATTTTCGTTAAATTAAGCAGCATCAGTAATTTTGTATTAGCTGTTGGATAAAATGAATTAACTTATAATTCCTTTGATGGTAGCTGTTATGATGTAGTATAAGGAAGCTGTGAAATTAATTATTAAGATAATGCTCATATATTTCATGGACTTGGACAAATAAACCAAGGACATAAAAATTAAAGCGACCAAGGCAATGAAGAAATATTTTTTGTAATATACTTGCATAAATATATCCAATCATTTATTTGTTTTCTGCGTATTGTTGGAAATCCAATAAGATTAATCACGTCTCGTGACATTTACCTTTGCATGACTCATTACTGTGAGAAAATTATCTAGATGACATAATTTTATGATGGTCCAAACCGTTCACATACACCAAGGTTGAGGGTCTGTGGCTTATTGTTTCCGTATGAATAGTATAAAAAAGATTGTACAAAAAATATTTCATTTGAAGGATGGCAATTTCAGTAACTAGTTGATAGGAAAGGAATAATTTAACCATTATTGTATTTGTTTCTAATTGGGTGCATGTGTACATGTGTATGCATATATATATATCATTTAAGTTTTCTCTTCGGTCATATGACATTTCATATAACATTAAATTAATGAATATATATAAAGACTTTCTTTTTCCGTGGATACTTCATTACTTAAACATTTATTACTTATCTACTTATTAAAAATTATAAATGGCGGCTTTAATTTCTAGGTAATATTTACAAGTTATACACAACTACAGGTTAGATAAGAAAAGATAATGGAGAAAATATATTTTTTTAGTAAGTTGTGTTGTAAAAATATGCTGCCAAGTGCAGATTGATGACAATAATTCTGATAAACATATCTTTAAAATGGCGTTGCAGTGTTATCAGTATAATAAATAACATTCACAAGAAGTAATAATAAACAGATAAGATTACGAACAAACATTGAAATCAATTCATGTTTCGTCCTTTATGGACGACATTCCTTGACATGAAGATACGATTATGAACATCGAAGTAAATAATCTCAATGATCAGGAAGTGATATTGTTGTATTACGACGGTTTTGGCGATGCTTTATTTGGAATTATTTAGTCTTCGTGAACGCGTAATGGTTTTTTTTTTTATTTGCTTCACAAACTGGTTACAAAATAGAAAATACACACACAACAACTGTTCAACAATATAAACATACGGACAATTTATAACCTATTAAAGTGAAGGCAGCATATGCTAAAAACAAGATAAAAAAGCTCAACAGATAAATTATATTAAAAAAAGATACCTATCAGTGTATATGAACTACTTATTGTTTTAGAGTGAAGGCCGTGTACAGGCAAGCCAAATTTCGGATGCCTGCCTATAAGGTGCACGGACGACCTGGGTAAAGTTGCAGGAAGTCGTTGGATATAGGCCAGTTCCAACTGGTCGATCTGGAGATCATTTAGGGAGACCTATGTACAGCAGTGTACTTCTTGTTGTAATGGCTAAGATGATGATGATGAAACGCATAAGCAAAGCCATGTTGTTGCATCGAATCAAGCAGTCGTGTACCGATTTCACGTTATGTTGCAGAAATATATTGTACAAATCCTTTTCGATAGTGAATAGAATGAAGATATCATAAGTTTATGCGGCGCTAAATAATTTTGATATCTTTGGTTGCTAATATTTTGATGATAACTTTAATTTCGAAAATGTTATATATTTGAGATTGCAAGTGTATGCGATTGGCATTTTCAACGTCAGAGTTATGAGCAGGGGCTTACTTATGTGTCGAAAATCTCTTAAATATTTAGATATTGAATTGAAGCTACTTGTATTGATGGGGGAAAATTGCACAAATTTGCAAGTAAAGTTAATGTTTTTGTAAAATATAGAACAATATACAAAATCAATTGGTTGTGAGACCGGTTATGGGCTGACGGTACACGACGGCCCATTGTTGCGCAAGAATCGTATCGGCTTCGGGCTTATTAGTGGGCCAGACGGGGAAAGTGAAATCAAACTGGCATGAGTGAAAGCACACGACAGTTATCTAATTTTGATAGCGAGCCAACAGGTTGGGCGGAGTCTGCTCAATGCTCGCGCTGATGGCTTTATGGATCCACGTGATATGTCCTTCCTCACCTTTAGGAGCAGATGTTATGTCATGTCACGTGGTTATTGCAATTTTCTTTAGAATATTAATTATTTTTCTTTTGTGATTTTATTATTGTTGTGATATAACGTATTATATTTCTGACGTATTAAGTGGTAATTTTCTCAAAAGAAATGAATATTATTTAACTGTGATGCACTCTTGTTTTGAAGATATTTAGTATGACTAGGAAATATTGGTTTTATAGTCTGTGTTCAATTGTACATTGATTTAAGCCCAATATAACAGATTTGTTGCTTTTTGTTATTATACACATTATTAAAATGTGGTGTAAAAGCAGACTTAAGTTGTGCAATGAAATAAGAATTAGGAAGGGGTGAATTGCAATAATCATTTATAGCTTTAATTTATTTCAAGGGTACGGATAAGTATCGTTTGAGCCAACTTTTATTAATATTTACGCGGGAAAACCAATTAAAATAAGTGTTATCAGACGATGTCTGCGTGTCAAATGTAAAAATCGTTGAGAATAATGTTGCAACATTGAAGTTTGAACAGAAGATAGCACCCGAAGGTTGTTGTTAGCAATGATATTTAAACGTATGATGCTCATTTAACGAAAATGTTTATTGAAACTGCATTCCGATTGTGACTCAATACGTCTTTGTCCTTTTCAAATTCCTGTAGATATCGTACTCAGTCGGAATTCCCTTTTACCCACGATAACATTATCTGTCTGTGACATTAGCCATGCAAATATCAAGGTTATTCTATGAGTTTACCCACGTAATAATTATAATATGCGAAGAAGATTTACGGGAAAAATCAAATTCATCATATTGATGTGTTAATTGATTAATGTTCTAACAAATTCTACTCTATTTTCATATTCTTTATTTTGTTGTATTGTCTTATCTATTAAACATAATCGTGAGGAATGAACTTCTATCGCCAATGTATACTTATAAAGAGCTTTGTTCTCACAGGATGCAAGAATTGTTAGGGACGCAGTAAAGGTCGGGTGACACTGGTATACTCATTTTGATTTCCTCTAAGGTACAAGACAAGGAGTTTACCTCTCGCTCAAAAAAGAGGTGCATTACTCTGTAGAATCCTGATTGTTTTGTCAAATCGGTATATTTACTTACACATATGTGTTGACATACTTCGCTTGGCAGTTGGTGAAGATGTCAGCAGTGTAATAAGAGGCCATAGGTTCAATCCCAGCTCCTAAAAAAATGTTTATGTGATCCACCCTTCTCAATTGTACTCTCGATTCTAGAGGAGGCTTGTGACCTGCAGTACGTATATGGACTGATACAGTACAGTACAGATCTAAAATAGATTCTTTCGGGTCTAGTCAAAGTTCTTATTTTCAGAATTCTTAGTAGCTGACGTCTGTATTACGACGTAGTACAACATAAAGCTGAGTGGTCGCCCACCTTATAAACTACATATTATTTACATAATCTATCTCTAAGATATTTCGTTAGCACCTACCAAACATGTATGAATGTTGTGGCTAATAAACAATTTTCTTTCTTTCTTTTCTTTTCTTTCTAATTCAGATACTTATAATATTTGACTGGTATCTTAATCTGGTGTCAGGACTACGGGGGACTATGATAGGAGTATTAATTTACTTAAAATAATAATGCAGGTTTAAAATAAATGCACAGTGTATTAGCTTATATTGTGTTTATTATTTTAGTTCGTTATCACTTATTATTCGGGTTCAGTCCCGACGCTAGCCCCGTGTAGTAGTGATTCAGTTGTTCGTACCTTTGTTGATAACTTTAAACAGGTTTTCTCACTTTTGTCAATAATTTTATATGTTACTGTTTTTTAATGAGTACCTTAATTATCTCTTTTCATACAATAAAAAAAACTGATAAAGTACCAAGTTGAGAACTACTTCTATTGCCTGCTACAGTGAATTTTAACCTTTTCATCACGAGGGGCCATTAGACGAAATTTCTGTTAGCCATTGACCAGCCAGTTGGTTGTCTAGTATGGTTGTATGTCAATGCAGTATCGAAATGTAAATAAATAAAGGGTATTTTTATCTAGCTGTAAATAAAACATAGAACATTATTTTAATACGATGGCCCTGCGGACCACTTAGGATGCTTCAAGAGACCATCAGTGGTCTGTGGACGACCGGTTAAGAACCACTGACCTAGTACGATCAACTACCATTGTGACAAAGTTGGTAACAATCCGACTGCGGACACAGGCATTGGGTTCGATACATGCGGGAACAAAAATATTTGCATTATCCAGAAATAATTGTTCTTCGGTGTTTTTGCACGGTGACTTCACTTTTAGTTCTCATATTAATGACACACGACACTTATCTTGCAATTAGTATCGGTTCACGAGTATATGTAATATCATTGGCTTTATATGTGGTTATACATATTAAAGTTATTGTATATTTCATGAGATGTTAATCTCTTTCTGTTGATGTAGTAAGTTCGCTGACTTGTGAGGGGACGTCCCTGCGACAAGTTTGGTGCCTGCTGTAATTTCCTCAAAAGTTCGCGTACTTTTGTTTCTACACGGTATCATGGTTAACCCACTCATTAAACATACCGATACCTAACAAATATGATGTCATTTTTAATGATATCATGGATATTCGTATAAGAATATATTTAATAGCTTATACAATGTGTTCCAAAATATTAAGTGCAATGTAACGTTATGTAATAAATATTTACTTGGGTTATTATCTTCGTATCAGTACTTATTTTGATATATAATAACCTCTTGTTAAATTATTTAATTGTAAAAATGTGATTATCGTAATACATTTTTGGTGTTTATATACCATACAACAATAAAATCAAAATTGTATGTTAGTGTTATTCAAACAATGATTTTACAGAAAATATTCTATAATGAATACATGTTTTTATTAAATGGACAATTATTATGTTACATGGAATAAATAGGCACGGAATGATAAGTTACACTATGAAAATTACGATCAGATTTTCAGCTGCGGTTTTAACTTGGTAACCTTAGAACGGACTAATTTGTAGAGCCATGATTTGAACGATTTCTTTTTCCGATTTTTCTGCACTTTATTTTCTTCACAAGCAACTTTACATTCACTTTCACAATTATTTCGTATAGCCACACTGCACTCGATCATTTGCACCACTCCTTTGTTTTCTGGGACGTCTATGCCACAGTTGTTGCCGCGCATTATAACGTGACCGAAGTTCTTGTGTATCTTGATGTAGTTGTTGTCTCCAATGATCTTCAGCTTGTATGGGTTCTCTGCCATCTCCATGATCAAGTTGTTTCCTAACAGCGTGTACTTCTTCATGTTAGATGCTGTGCCTGCGGACGGAGCGAGACAAATGGAGTTTCCGGCCAGTCCGCTCATTTATATAGAAATAAAAACATAACTGTTTTGATGGTAGCGCGGGGAGCGTGGCCGTGGTTATTCCCCTGTTTGCTTATTATCCTCTCATGTTTCCGAGTGCCTTACATCTGTTGATTTATTAAAATTAATTAGTCTTATATTGATTAGTTTTACGGAGTTGAAGTGTCTTTTGCTCAATTTACCCTTTGGTCATTTTCACCATTGAGATGTATTATACTTCCTTAGTAACAGGAAAACGATTAGAATAAAATTACTATAAACCACTAGGTATAATTATTTATTATCATATGTTGGTTCATTTTATTTGAGTAGTTTGACGTTGAACTCATAATCAAAATTTTGTTTTAAATTTAAGCACTAGGTATGAAATCATGATGCAACGCCTCCACGTTAGTGAGGTAAAAACTTATGACTAAGTATTAAGGTAAAAGCACCAATGCCCGACACTGAACCAATAGATGACACTTTCGAAAAAATATTTTCTAATAAGAAAACTAAATATTTTAATGTCATTGCTCCTAATTTTAAAGCCACCTCGTACCATTTATGATACATGCCCAAAAGCTTGTTTGCACTGTCAAAAGTAAATTTCAATTTTTTTGTTAATTTACCACAAACAGTGTGATTTCGTGCCAATATGAGCGCAATTCTTAGCGTTTTTCTTAAGGAACTGATTTTCAAACGGTATGATTTTGTCTTATATTATATGACTTTTGGCTATATCGGGTTTCGATATTATATGAATATTACATTATTGATTTATTTGGACCATTTCCTTGTTATTTTGGCTTGTTTTTGTATACATTTTTAGTGGTGTCTACTATTAGTTCCAGAAATTGATCAAAATCTAAAAGATGACATGTGTAAACTTGGTAGTTTATTTTATTTATTTATTTAACTTTATTGTACACCTACATTATTATATATATAAATACATACAACATACATACATATATATGTATATACATATACAAAATAGACATAAAATGTAATAAATATATGCATAGTAAATAAATATAAAAAATGCTAATAGTAAAAGCACAACAATGTGTAAGTTCAGTGAAAAAGATAGTGTTCCTTGACTAGTGATTTAAATGATGGCAATTTGCGAGCCTGTCATACGACATCTGGAAGTGAGTTCCACAATCGAACAGCGAGTACGGGGAATGACTTGTCCATAAATGTCGTGGTGTGTACGGGTATTCTCAGTTTCAGGTTCTCCGATTACCTCAGGGATCTTTCATGGGAATCATGAAGAAATATAAAACGGTCTTTGAGATAAGAAGGGGCGAGAGGGTTAAATAATATATCAACTTATATTAAATAAAAGTGAAAGAGTGTGAGCATTCCGACAAAGCCGTATGGGTAACCACTTGAGCTTAAGACGAAACTCAGAAAGATTGTCATATTTGCATAAATCAAATACGAATCTTATGCAAACATTTTGAGATGCTCAATTTTATTTATTTATTTTATTTCATATCTGAGTTTCATTTGTTGTACACTAGGCTAATTAAAAGAAGACTTTCAGATTACTGTTTGAGCAATTACAAATGATGAGATGAATTAAGATCAACTAAGAATGATGAGATGGGAAAAAGAAAATCAATAAGAAAGATAATTAATTAGAAATTGATATAGGACTAATAATAATAAATTTATATACAGGTGAAGAAAATTACCACGAAGAAAATAAGACCACACCTAATAATAATGTAATTTAAAGTCCTTGAAAGAAAGAAGAATATATTATATATGTATTTTTTGTTACTTAGTTCATTCTAAAGCACAATCTGTGCTAAGTTTGATTTTAAATTATATTTTTTTGATAACACATAATATTAAAATGATGTTATAGACATGTCTATTATTAGTGCCAATTGATGTCTATTATTGGGGTATCTGATTTTTTATACATGTCATCTATTAGTGACTACGGCGATCCTAAGAAAATATTTTTTTTTATATAAAATAAAGCAATCTTAATTTCATTATTATGAAATAGTTAAATTCGAAATGTTGCTCTAACAGTAAAAGAAAATGTAACTTTAATTTTTTGAAAAACGTTTTTGAATTTTGAGAATTAAGTTTGATTAATCCTTAAATTGTCTACTATTGGTGCTTTTACCTTAGTATAAAAATATATTATGAACAATATGTAGGTTAAGGATATATCCTGTTCATACTAATAGAATCGAGAAGCAATCATCTCCGGGGCGGTTCTCGAATTTCGGCTGTTTTATGTTATGGATGTTCTAATATAGATTCTATAAGTTAATCTTTTCGTTTTAACAGCCTAAGGCTAGCCTCACTAGACAGCGGGTTGCTTGTGCCATTAACATTGCAGAGTCCATGAGCATACAACTCTACCATGATCTTTATCTTAAAACATCGCGTTTCTGCATTAATTCAGTTTATAATTAATTAATAATTCCCCCGGAATAATTATCTTGTAAACCGAGCCGAAAGAATTAACCTAATCAAATTTAATGTACATTGCAAATTTCAAAAAAAAGTAAATAAGCTGGAAACTGCTTTAAGTAATTTCTTCGAGTATTATTAAAATGTGTATTGATAGTCAATCACCATATAATGGTGAAGGAAAACATCGTGAGAATACCTGCATACCATACCATTTTCTATGGCATATATAGTCTGCCAACTTGTACTAGGCCAGCGTGGTGGACTATATGGCCTAACCACCCTCAACCGTATGCTCGATTGTAGAGGAGGCCCGTGCCCTGCAGTGGGACGTTGATGGGCTGATACAGATTATTAAAATTTCCTTTATCCAGGACGAACGTAGGGGTCCACTCTCCTTTTTCCAGATTGTGTAGATCCTACAATACATTACAGTCAAAACTTGGGCTAAACATTTACCATGATTCGTTTCAATCATTCCGAAAAAGAATTATGACACATATTAATCACATTAACTAGCAAGTGCAGTTTTGGGATTAGTCCATAATTTATACAAAGTTGAACGTGTGTTTTATTTAATGTTATTTTATCTTTTTTATTGTTGTATTAATTGTTTTGCCATTTTTTTTTCTTATGCTTACTAACTTCTTTATTAGTATTAATGTAATTAACAATCTCAGTAGTCTCTAGTGTCTTTTACTTATTGATGCATGCTGTGTATACCTGTAATTGGCTTGCATATTTGTATAATTGTATTTTGTTCTGTCTGTTATTATGTTGTAAGTTTTAGTGTGTAAGCTGCTGGTGTACCTTAAATAAATAAATAAATAAAATGTTCTCGTTTTGTCCAAAAGAGTAATTATTTTTACTACTAACTATTTTATTTAAAAAGTATTTTACTATTTCAAAGGATCCCTTGATACGTTTTAAATTTGATAATATTATTCTCAGCTAATAATTAACATAGTATCTATATGAATTTCGAAACCCATCGCCATAATTTCGTGAAAATTCCTTTGTTATATTTTCAGTTCATACAATTTTAACTTAATTTAATCAAGTTTTTTCGTCGTAAACTTACACACGAGAGCACTGCGTAAAAATTTACTTTATGATTATTTCCAGTTAGCAAAGGTAACAAACCTTGCCTTTCATGACGTCACCAGTACTCTATCATTTGGCGTCTCGGCTTTATTTCGTGAGCGGAGGCAAACTTTGAATGGTATGGTATTCGAGACCTGTTATTTTCGATCGGCCGCCACTCGACTGCAGGTAACTTAAAACGCTTCTTTGGTCTCATGAAATTACCTTTTGATAGCTGTGTATTCTAATTTACCAGTCTAGTCAAACAAATCATTGTCTTATTTAGTGATTCCAGATCTTTTAGTGATTGTTTTTGATCTGAGCTTGTTTTATATTTAAAATAACACGTCTTTTGAAACTTTTTGGCAAACGATAGTTTAGTAAATTATATTTTTCACTTGTAGCCCAAATTAGTTTAACTTAAATTTAATGCTGATCATTATAGTAAATATAATAATTACACAGTGATTAGGAAACATTGGCGAAATCTGGATGTGATTTATTCCTTTCATTTCGAAAATACATTCGTCAGTTTATGTGTTCTGTGTAGTTGTTTACTATTAAATGGGTACCAGACTAAACAAACACAAAGCAACATTTTCCTTATATTTTCTGCGCGATGGTCATTGAACCGTTTCAATTTATGAATAAGAAATATCGCTTTTAACACTATTTCTTTTTTGTTGGATAAAATTATTTTCTTTTATGCACAATTTCGAGCTAAAATGGCAACAGACAATGTTATAATGTAAAATTCGTGCTAGACTATTACCTAACCGTCTGGCGATACAAGTTGATCACGATTTCTTCCGTGCCTACGACTTTCTCCATCTTTAGTCATAAACACCTGTTTCTGTATACACTTCGACACATGAATCATCAACAGAAGAGTTACATTACATGTATGATAGTCTTTGTTATTTAGGTATATAACACACGCGTAATCGTTTATTTTATATTGTTGAAGGAGTTACTAAAATCACATCTGTGGTTTTTTTGTTTTTATATTTCTTATCATAAATAGTAATCTCTAATTGTACCAAAAGTAATGAAATTGGTATAACTTAGCAGAGTTAACCACTCTCAATCGTACTCTCGATTTTAGAGTAGGCCCGTGCCCTGCAGTGGGACGTATATGGGCTGATACAGTACAGTAATTTAAATTACAATTAATTGAATACAAATACTGGATTGATTAAAAGTTATTTATTAATCGTACAAATACGAAAATAAAATACCGAGAAACACGTCAAAATTAGTTTGAACGTTTCAACATTCGCAATTGGTTTAATTTTTATTGGGCGTATCGCGGAGATCACAAGACCGCATTGGTCTCACGTAGCTTCACGGCTTTGGCGCCGACACTAACCGTCCGACACCATTAATTACTACACGATATTAATTCGCGACACTGAACCAGAAATATCCCGTGCATATGACGCCTGCCAGTCTTAGCTGTAGCTGCCCTTTTTCATTATGAGTTTCATTGTGTACGTTCAGAAGGTTTTGTATCGACATTAGATTTGGAATCTCTATTTTACGGCTCTTTTAAAGATTCAGAGTGGTATGATGAAAGCGGTATCATTTCCTGCAACAAAACTGTAGAACGGCCTAAGATTGTTAAAATACTTCAACCTAATATTTTTTTTCAAGCTTGACCGACCTCTTAATTTTTACCACGATTGGCCTGCCGCGATAGTAAAGAATTAAACTATTTTTAATGTTAATATTTGTTTTTTAACTATTTTAAAAATTAAAAATAATTTAGTTTATAATAAAAATATGTTAGTATTATGATAACTAAAATTTCCCAATTAATTATAGCAGTAATTTTATTTATCCTAAAATCTTCATTTTCGTTCCTAAGAAAATCCATATAACATTGCAAAACTCCAACAAAATTTCAAGTTAATACGTTCTGAAGTTACATTAATATTTTTAAGAACGTATAAAAATAGCCAGACAAAGGATTTGTAAAGTTGTAGTTTTTATCACAATATTGTGAGGCACAGGCATACACGTTATCGGCCACAAAGTTCTTCCATGTGGACTTGCGTCACTCGTCTTAAACCTGCGACCGGTCGTTTTGATCACGCGTAGCGAAACCTAATAATAAAAGTGTTTTATTGTTTTGTGCCCGATTGGTACTTGTTTCTTCTTTTAGTTTTTTTGTAATAAAATTTTATGATTTGAGGGGGAAAAAATGTTGATTTCGCGGTGGAGCACGGGACGTAAAACACCAATCTTACTATCCTTTGAATAGATGTCGGGCTTACAATAGTGTTGGCTTAGTGTTGAAGAAAGAAGTTTAATTCTAAAACATTCAAAACCAATGGGTAACAAAGTTTTTGAAGTTGAAAGAGATAGAAAGACTATAAGGCAGTTAGAAAGCCAAACCCTTGTAGTAGCCATACGCATATATCAAGTCAATACTGTTGTGGAATAGATGGTATTAAACAATGATATCCAGTAAACATATCTAATGTGCGTCAATTAGTTTGACCGATTCTTTTTATTAGAAAGATAGATTCGCAATAGAACGCTGGTGACTCCAAACGTCATAAATTTCTGTTTGCTTGTTATACTATGTGTGGGAATGTTTTAGTTGTACGTTTGCATTTATAATTTGTCTCAATCAGAATTATTATGCTTACCAATTGATTTAGCCGCTTGTAACCCTAATTACGAACCCATATCAGTCAAACTCTGAAAGTATTAAAAGTGTCAGTGATGTATTGTTTAAACTTTAACAGCCGATACGTACTGGGTGCTGGTGGAAGGGCGCGCTATAAAATAGTCAGTTGTTAAAGTGTTTATATTTATATACACCGAAAAATGGAAATATTTACTTCAGACTTGGATTGTATTTTTTATTATGTTGTTTTGCTGGTATTAGCGAAAGGAAGGGGTTGGTTAATGGTTCACCGGATGTAGACGTCCATACTTAATATTTGAGACATAAAATAGCAACATTTGTTTCTCATTTACTACTTCAAATGTTCTGTGACACTAAACAAGTGACAAATTCTGCGAAACAGCTTTACGTCCGTAATTATTTCGTGTAAACTAGTTGTCAGTTACCCTGTTCCAATAATAACTGTTAAGTGCAATAAAATTTTCATAGTTTAATGTTTCTAGGTGAATGTGTAATGTTGCCAATAAACCATTACCCAGAAATAATGGTTCACACATCACGGTATGAAAATATGTTTACTTTACCAACTATGCCATACTTTATTTTTATATAACTCAATTGTAAACATTTATTTTTATGAAATATTAATGACACATTAATTTCAATGTAAAATAATCGTTGGCAGATTCACCTTATGAGTACATATATATGTAAATAGTACATACTCGAGATAAAGTGTTTGTCTCATATTATGTGCATAAAAGACACGCAGAGTTTCAATGCTCGGTGTGAATATGCCACTGTTGATCCTGATTTACAGGAGATGCAGGAGTAGGTGTGAGGAGGGGACAGTCTCTAGTATATGCAATAATTAATCACTAATGACTTTCAATTGAAAGTACTCAAGGATATTTAACTTAAAAATGAATGCGTAATGTTCAAACTAAAAATAATTTAATATACACTTATCCACCTTGATATATTTGTCGATTTTAATTGGTAATTCCAATGGGAAGTTTGCCTTTGTATCGCGCAAAAAATACACTTTTTGTAATTCTAATTGGCAACTCTGAGGCGAGGTTTGCGCTCGATCGACGGCATTCGGCTGGCTCTTGGCCGAGCTGCGGTTCGGAGAATTAGATGTCGCACCGCTCTAAATAGTTCATTGCACTGTCCCCCCGCCTCCGCTGACCCCACATTCAGATCACATACAGTCCTTAATAACGACCATAATCGCAACTGTACATAGTAATGACTTTTTAGAACTATGTTTACGAATGTAGTATCAGAATCCTGAATTATAATTCCTGTTTTTTTTCTGGTTAAATTGGCCTTAGCCTTGCAAAATCTTGGCTGGCTACCAGCCTAAAGATATGAAGAAGGATATAATAAGACAATAGACATGAGGGAATACGATACTCTCTGACAATAAATAAGGAAATTAGTAATCAACTTAACCTATCTTTAATTGTTCGACCAATGTTTTTAATAATTTATTAAGTTTATTTATTGTGTGTATTTTTTGTGGCATATTTATTCTGACTAATTAAGATTTCGTGTTCGTCGTCGATACTGAGTAATCATGTTTACGCAGACACCAATTGATTTCTTGACGTAATTTTATATTTTAAACCAGATGACACAAAAGATAAACTATGGAAATCAGTCGTCTATGTAATATAGTTTCTTGGGTAATTAAATGTTAGACTTAGTAATGGTGTCAGTCGCATGTTTCATGTAGGTACAGATGCTTTAAGCTGTATGATAAAGAAAATACAATGGAATAGATTTATGAAAATAGTAATGATGATAAAGCCTTTATCGTCATTACTATTTTCAGTGCCAGAAAGTGAACTGCTGAACATGAGTCTTTCCTGAAGATTTCAGGCATGTGTTGGAAGTGGCCTCACTCAAATCAGCTATGGCCTTTACCAGTACTAATGTATATATGTAAGTAGGGTACCTTTATATTGGTTACATCTCTTAATACAATTATCGAAAAAAAAAACACAAATCCGTAAATTTTGTTTCGTACAATGGTTGACCACGAGTATTAGCAACTTCTATTTCGTAGTACAATAATAAACCGTTACTCACTACTGTCATCTGTTAACCTTGTTTTACTTGACTTTCGTATAAAAATTCCATGCGACGCGACGCAGTTATGATACCGCCAACCATGACATTGTGCTCTTAAACTTGGAAAGTAGAGTAGAAAAGCGATTTACTATTAGAAACTGTAATGACTGGCTGCCGCGTTCAATCGTATTTATTGTATTTATATACTTAATGATAAATATGATTGGCATGAATTTTGCTGGTCTCTCATATGTGAGTGGACGCTTGGGTAGGTACCAACGCAATGTCTATTTCACCCGCCAAACAGCATTGTAAATGCACTGTTGTGTTTCGGTGTGAAGGACATTGTAGCTAGAGTAACTACTCAAATATTCAGACTTAAAATCTTATGTCTCAGGTTGGCGGGCGCAGTGGAAACCTAAGGATTGCTTTGTTATTCAAGGTGTTATTTGGTTTTGCCACTGTTCATGAGCGGTCATATCGCTTACCATGAGGTGAACGGCATGTTCGTCTCGCCATACATTGCAATAAAAAAAAACTGTTATGCTTGTACAACACAAATTGTATTTAAATCATGTTTTTCCTTCCGCGACAGAACTAGAATGTTCGATAAAATGGTTGCCTGTAAAGTCGGTTTTACGGGCGAAGATTTTACGTGACAACGTCTTTTTCTCGGTAGAATATTTATTGATGTGAATATAATTAAATTAATCACTCAACTATAATTAGATCATAGTTGAGTGGGAGAGAGACGCAAGGCATTCGGCGGGCCTCTCTCTCGTTCGGTGACTCATCGTAACGTTACCGGGCGTTACACTTTTTCATAAGTGACTCCCAGCCGCAACCTAATTTAAGACGTTGTCACGTCAAAAAATTGGAAGAAGATGGAAGATATTACGAACGTTCTATATAATGCCTTGATTCTTGGACAGTATGAGCCCAACAGGCGTTTACTGTTTACCGGTACGAAGCTCCAAGACAAGGTAATAAATGATAAATGTGCATATACAGCACGACTCAATGCAACAGTAATCCAGTTTATTTGCAAGTGAACGTTGATAATAACCTTTTGAATGGTCGCAAAACGCGTGCAATAATATTTATAACATCACCGGTGTATGGATGGTACTGAAGCGAATAATTAGGCTTCCATCGCTTCATTGATCGTGAATTGGTCTGTTGTAAAATGTAAATTATAATTTCGTCTCTGACGTCAGACGTTTCTTATATCTTTGATCTTGTTTCTCTTGTGTATTGTCGTTAAAATTGCATGACATTAAAATGTATTACCTACATTACTAAATATCTGCAGTTCATATTATGTTAGAGATTTGGCATACTGGATTTAATAGCTATTGGCCCTCATCTTTATGTCATTGCTTTTTGGCTGTCCTTAGTCGTATTCAGATCTTATACATGTATATAGAATACAGCCAATTATTTTGTCCATAAATAGTCTCAGAAATATATACGCAATTTAAGAGTGATTATGTTCAGTCTGTAACCAGCATGTCGGAATTGGGAATCAGCGTTTCATTGATATAATATACTTGTTCTACTTGTTTGTGGAGGCCTCTTGGCATTTGGCATTATATCAATAATTATATTCCAGTAATATAGCTGCTAGATAAACTGAACCGGATTTCCTAATCCTTTTATAATTCTATTAGCTTTTGATGAATGTCTGGCATTTTGAAGGTCAGTGAGACATAATTTGGTCGAAAAATAACACGTGCTAGATACATCTCTAATTGATCAATAAATTATAATTAATAATATGTATTCATAAATATTACTAATTAATTCATACTTATAAACTTAGGATTGTGTAGAAAATATTAAATAATCAGTCTATTTCAATGTTTGTTTTCAGCACTTTACATGTAGACTTATATATAACAATCACCTATTTACTTTGCATCTGTATCAGTGCATATGCGTTCCGCTGTAGAAAATTACTATCATCTACAATCAAGAATACGATTGAGATGGGCTAGGCCATTTATTTGTATTTTGCATATGCAATATCCCAGGGCACACCTTTGACTTTTCGGAGTCATGTGTGTATTGATAGTCAATCACCACGCACTTAAACGGTGAAGGAAAACATCGTGAGGAAACCTACATACCATAGCGATTTATAAGAATTTCTATGGTATGTAAGTCCGCCAACCCGCACTAGGCCAGCGTGGTGGACTATATGGCCTAACCACTCTCAATCGTACTATTGTAGAGTAGGCCCGTGCACTGCAGTGGGACGTATATGGGCTGATACAGATACAGATATGCAATATTGTAACAATTTAGTACTTTATTTTGATATTTTATCATTAACAACAGCTGAGCTATGCAGTATACATACATATAATGTACGTGTTTTATTTAATTTTCTTTATCGCTTTCAATAGATAGATGAGGTTCTATTTGAATAATTAATAGTGTAAGTGGCATTTTGTTTAAACAAATGACGGTTCGGCTTACTAAGGATTACCTTGACATAATCCTCCTCATATTTTCTTTGTTCCATATTGTTTAGCAATTGTTCATCGCATATAACATAGTGTAAAGTTAACTATTATTGTTGGCCATAACAGTAGATACATTACTGTAGTTTTATTATGTTTAATTAATTATGAATTCTCACTATACAAAAATACGTCCCATTTTTTGGCTATGTAGCTACAGTTTCAAATCATCAATAAATTAATTAGAATGTAGTTTATTTTTCGTAAATTGCAAAATGCAGTGGCCAACGTCCATTCCCTTTTCCTATCCTTTATCCTCTCCGCTCCCGTGCCGATTTAATGGGCCAGCAACACATCCATGATCCAAGCGTTATGGATATTCATGGGCTGTAGTGATCATTTAGAATCAGGTGTCCTGTTTGCTCGTTTGCCGGACCTATATAAAAAATGATGATGATGATGACTTACTTACTTACTACTGAGGATGCCGAAGATCGGGCGAAATAGTGGAGAATTGTCGGAAGGCGGACCCTGGCACCGGTCGGGATAGATAGATGCCAGGTAGTAGAAGAAGAAGACTAGTAATTACGATTATTATTTAGTGATAACCGAAACGAAAGTTACCAGATTTTTAAGCTATAGGTACTAGGTATCATTGGCTCGAGACTGCACCTATATTATTTTCCCGGTTTGGAACAGTCAAAGCACACCAGCTGAATGTAATAATATTGGTGACTAAATAGTGTTATTTATGCAGCGGTTGCATCAAGCGGATTGTGAAACATGTCACTCGTGTCAGCAATGTGTAGGCAATAGGTATTACTGCCAGCGTACATGCGTGAGACCTTCGAGAGCTTTGTTCCTTTGCAGACAGACGGAGCAATTGCGAATTAAGAATAATGGCGTCTGCCGTTTATTGATATTGATTTTGTACTAAATGAATAAAAAAATATTTTTGGTATTTCCGAACCGATCGTACATAGGAATTCTCGAGAATAAGATCCACTTTGTTAGGGTCAGTTACCATAAAATTATCTTGGTGTTTCGGATGTTCAGGTTGTTTAAATAACAAATGTTTGAGTAACATATTTAAGAAAGTGAACAATGAAAACAGGTAACGGGGCATACAAAAATATCCAAATATTGCTAACAAATGCTCAATAATAGAGTTACAGTAGTTTCTACCTGAGTTTAATCTCTTCAACAATCAACCTGGTTACCGTAATAACACATAAACACACTTTCCGCTTCTATACCGACGTGTTTTGTGAATTGAATAACAAAAGCTTAATTTTCAACGTAATCACTTATGTCATTTTTAATTGTTTTGCTCAGAAGTTGCGTGTGAGCCGTGAGAGGTGCCGTTGCTTTAATGGTAACATTTGAAAACGAAATTATGAATTGTTATGTAATTTTATAGAAGAAGAATTTGGGAATGTGGGTCATATAATACGATAGACATGATAATGTTTTATGAAATGATTTATTTGAACATAATTTAAATATGACAGTAAATAAATAATAGAAAGAGACGGTCGAGCTCATGAAAGTCGCTGCATGTAAGCTCCAACAAGTCGTTGTAAAAATTCCTGGGGAAGCCCATTCTATTGTCCAGTGCTGGACTTATGGACAAGGCTGCTGTTGCATAGAAAAAATATGTTTAAAAATGGAAAATTATCAAAGCTAAACCCGTTCACATCAAGCTCTTTTATCACAATGGACCGCAGAAATCCTAAACCGTTCTAAAACCTATTATTACTGGAATCTACATAACATTTCCACTTCAAGCATTAAGAAAAGAACAAAACTTGAAAAAAAAAACTTATGTATAAATGCATATTGTGAATATATTAGTACCTATGTCCTTTGTCTTCTATTTTATTTTATCTATTATTTATGCGAACGTTCTTCGCACAGTCTCGTTGCATTCAAATACCATCCAGCCGTCTTCAATTTAAAGTTCAAACAAAAGGTCAATTGGCAATTTCCTTTGAGATTGTCATTGTCTAATTGCTTAGTTGAACATATCTGTGTCGTCAGACTTGCTGAAATCATTCTTAATTCGGTGCGCAGGCGTTACATTTTGTGCTGATATCTCGGGGTATTAGGGTCAACGGTATTTGCTAGATTTATTTTGAATTAACAAGTTTGCTGGTTTAAAAAAATAAGTTCACAAATACATATAACGTACGAGTTAAACCATTCAACTATGATAAAATTATACACCTTTTTTCTTCCCGCTCTCTTCCTGATTTGATGGACCGGCGACAAATTCAATATCCAAGCGTTGTAGATGGGCGGCAGTGATCACTTACTACCAAGTATCAGGTGACCTGTTAGTTTATTTTACGGACCTACGCAATAAAAAAAAAAGTACCATTTGTTTTCAGCGTTTTCGAAGTTATCAACGAACAACTACTTACTTGAACTACAACTTAGGATTATGAAAGTTTGCTTATAAGTTAGATTTGATATCGCTAAGATTTTTCTGAATTTCATAATTCCCATAAGTCCATCTTAATAATGATCCATGGTTGTATTATCGCACTCGGTGGTCAGCCGCAATTAAGCAGAGAGGCAATCGTACGTTTATAGACAAATTATTCAGAATTAATTGTCAAACACCGAAGCAACCAATTTATTTATATTTTACGGTGTTTCACACGACGGTAACACAATAAGCTCCAACCGTAAAATTGTACACATCACTCCGGCCAGGTATCGTCCGAACGCGATAAAAAACAACATTGACAGAGAGCCTCCAACGTAATATATTAATGAAAAGATGGGATACAAAAAAAAGATATTAGAAATTCGAATTTTAAAAGGCGGTGCGTTCAAGCAACTGTGCTTTAGTTTATTTTGTTTGAGTGTTCGAAAAGAAAACAAAAGTGTGGAGGTTCTTTTCTCCTATTTGCCTCTGACCTCGGCCGTATTGACAATGGCTGCCAGAATGAAATATGGCGCGCCGGTAAAGAAAAAGAGATTAGGTGGACGATATTATTTCTCGTCTATTGTGAACTATCGTACCGCGGCGCTGTTTGCCGTTTCCAATGCTTTTTACCGTGTTATTTTTTTGATCACCTGTTAAGCTGTGACGAAGGTTGAATGTTTTCTTAGGATATCGCATCGGCTATCGAAACATAACAGCGGTGTTTTGTAAATTACTAAGTGGGCTGCGCACCCGCATGACAGATTATTTTGATTTATTTATATGCACATATGGAGAAATTATGTATGCTGATGACATGCTTTATGTATCGAGTTACGTGCTCAACAAAGATAACGAGAAATACTTTACAACAGCATACATTTTTACGACTTTATTATGTTTATCGAAGTAATATCTCTTTATAAAACAAAAGATAAATTTAAAGTAGAAATTTTCATAGTGAATTTCTAAGAATTATTTATTTGACAAAGAGTAAAATCACGAGAGAGAATAATTCTAAAGACAATGTGGTTTTAATAATGTAAATCAGAACGTAAACATCAAAGTGGATACAGTTGGCGCCTCGGTTCATAAGCGCAGGGAGGGGAGGTGGGGTGAACGGGTCGGTGGAGGCGGGGGAGAGGAGGTCTAGAAGGCTGGTAATGAAGCGGCGCGTGTGGCAGAGGGCAGACACAATGAGCTGCCGCGCCGGGCCTTCTCGGAACCGGTCCAGGGCAGCGCTCCGCCGAATTTTGCGTCGACCACCCATCAGCGCCTGGGCGATACTTATCGCGCCTGTGTTTACCACTAGACACCGCTGCCGATACTGGTTCACGGCGTTTCATCCTGAGACCACCGTGACTTCCATTTGCTTGTAACATCGTTAGCGGTTTGCAACCATGCAAAATTATGAAATGAGACAATCTAAATACCTTGTATACTTTGGGGGTTCAAAAATGTATAGATTTAAGAATATTTGTATATTTTTACCAGATTCATTGTTTTCCTGTGGATGAAGGTACAGACGTGCGACAGAGAGGGAAGGCTGCACCGCTAGTCGGTGCAACGTTTCCACCTATTTTAACGCTCTGTTCAACCAATAGTGATGTCTTAATTAACAATATCGACATTTAAATTACACTTTACAACTATTTTTCGCTTGTAGTATTTATTCAAGTACAAATAAAATGAATATGATCATGAATTTTTAAAATATGCTAATTAACACAGGTTTATATTTCCTGTCATGATTTCTTTAAAAAATAAGTGCACAAAAAAAAGTTGTGCGGGTAAATTAATAAAAGAAAAAACATAAAGCATGATTTACATTATGCTTACAGGTATATTCATGCACATATTTAATGTTCGTATATTTAATTAACAGTAACATTACGAGTCTCGTTTACCAACAAATTCACTACTTAATAGTTGTAAATATATTATGTATTATACCGTCATAGTCTGTTTTTTTTTCAGTGTATAGTTGACTAATACTAAGTTTTTTCAATTTGTGAAGAGAAAACAAGAATAACATTATAGCGATCGTAAACGAACAAGTCTGTTGCCTTGTCGCGGCCACATTACAAATAGGTGACGCACCTACCAATATACTATTAATGTCTGAATTATGACGTTTTTATAAAAAGCCTATGTATATGTAATTTGCATATATTTATTAGTTTTATTTATTGCTACGCATTTGTATATTCATTTTAAATTCCATTAAGCTACGAATTAATACAAATATCTCGTAAGTATATATAGTTATAGACCGTATCTAAGAAATATTATGATCCTCTTGGGGAAAACTAGACTGAGATTATGTGATATTCAATAATAGAATAAAAAGAATAAAAATAAGAAAATAATATAGTGCACAGAATTGTAGTTTAAAAAGGGACAATGTTTTTATTTATTTCATGTTACTAGTGGTGGGAGGTAGGCATTTCCTATTTGAACAGTTTAACATTGGGTGCATTTGTATATATTGACTAAATAGTTGTAGTTTTTTTTTTGTTCGGACTATCGATAAATCCTTGACACGTGTCTCGTCCCTGCATGCACAGTTCATTGAGTAAACCTGTGTCCCAGGCTGCACGGCCGCGTCGCTCCGGGCGACCACGAACCTTTTGTGTGTGCGTGCGTCTGCATGCCTGTGTGTTTGTGTCTTTATGGCTGTGTGTGTCCAACACTTATTTGTTGTAACCACTCGTGAGTTTAGAAGCTCGGCGGCGCCGTGCCCCGACGTGTTTCGTTAACTTTAACAGTTGTATATTTATTGATGTACAATTCTGTGAGAATTATGGGCCGGTTCTTTATGAAATTAAACATTTCCCACCGGTTTTTTATACGTTTGTTTTATGACATTTTTATATCTCGGAGATTCATTAAGGTTCGTCTTGAGGAGCCGCTTTTGATGAAAGCGTTGGATAGGTTTCCGCGTCTAGTCCATGCCGTGAGGGAAAGTTAAACTTTCTGAATACTGATCGATTAAAAGTAAAAGTCTTGTATTTGTTGGATTTACATATTTTACGTAATGCTATGTTACATGCATTACGTGGTGATGTTAGTTGTGCGTCTTGAATTCTAAATATAATTACTCGTCTTGTGTTTTATGAATTTCAAATTAACAAAAGACAATCACCTGACTTATTACCATGGGAAGGTATTTTTGACGTGATCAGTTTTAATTATAAGGATTTCAACACGATGCTTCTGCAGTCCTATTATACAATTTGTTCATAATGAATTTGTAATTGATATAAATAATATAATGTGGCCTTACGTTTTTTATGTCTCGATCGTGTAATAACTATAAGAGTATTTTTAATTTTGACGCAGGGGAAGGTTAATAATGCGGACGTTATTATTTCGTTATATTTAGTATGTTTAAGTAATTATGAATCATTGCTGTTTGTTTTGATTGAGAGAGACGCTTATCCTTTATATTTTAATTTTTATAATACAATCATTGATTTAAAGTATGATTTTGGCACATGTATATTTACGAAAAATCAAAAGTTCACTGGAAGTATCACAATGTTTTATAGTCAAATTAAGTGTGGCGTACATGACATGAAGATGAAAACATTATTTATAGCTTCGGGGATAATATATTAAAAATATTCATTTACGTCATAGCATGAGTTTAATTAGTTGTTTAAATAATATGGATACATACAGAAGACGAGGGCTTTGTTCTGTATACTGTTTTCTGGCGGGTACATTTGGTGGACAGGATATTATATCTCTAGATGATACATTATATATTTTGATTGTATTTTTGTTCTAGACAATTGCTACAACTTGCAATGATATAAGAACACTTGGATATATTTTTGTTATTCAGAAAATTGTTCTTTGGTGCCTATAAATTAACTCATATTAGGCATCCCGACCTAAGAATGGTCCTTCGCAGATGTGGCTTGATTAAAGGGAGGCGAACTGTTGTGCAGTTCTACTGTTATGAAAATTAGCATAGGTGAACTATCTAAATCACTGCTGGGTACAATACTATCAAAGTTTTGCAGTATGCTACGCATGATTAAATAGAGATCAATGCCATGAGTCGCTTCTAGATCGATGTTATCAGAGTGAGTGGGTATCAAGGAAGAACTAGATCGCAGATGCAGTTAGGTTAGTACAAGTGTAAATTGTAATATAAACAACTCGACCCAGTTCCAAACGCCGTCGTTTACAACGATGCTATTATTTTACTGTTTTCCGTCGACTACATCGTCATCACACTTTGATATAAACCGGCCACCTACCAATGATCCGTTACAACACGTTAATTTCTATTAAAAAACACTGTTTGTTTTGTATCACAAAGGTCTTCGTAAACTGGTGATACGACAACAAACGTTCGACGTTTGCTTAGCTGTGCAAATAAAGTCGGTTTGGTGGCGGGTTCTATACCAAGAACTTTCTCGTTTGCTTTACCTGCGGTACTTAAATTATCTTTGTTATTAAGTCAACCGCGGCTGTGAATACGATAATACTGTTTGCATTTGTTATCGATGAGGTTCCTAAATGACATTTTGAGTTCGAATAATTTATTAATGGAATTTTAGTTGGTAGCAAGATTATATACATGCGCAGCATATTTATAATTTGTAAGAGCGGCTCTGGTACTTGATATACCAGATATTATTCGTTTGATACAATACAGCTTTTGGAAGGCTGTACCAATTAATATCAGCTTGCATAATATCATCGAGGGATAATATCACCGATGAAGGAAGTTGCGTCTTGTTGATAATGAATCTGGTGAGAACTGGGGCATCAAAGCAAACTAACTAATGTTTACATTTGATGACAAAGTATCTTTGTACAAGTTTTTTATGAGTAGTTAGAGGACGTGCCGGTATTTCTTTAAAGTCAATGTCCTTATTATTTTGTTTACATTAAATCCGACATAGATTAGTTTTTGTGATACGTGGAGAGTTTAAAAATGCTATCCGGGAAAATATGAATTAGGGGTTCATCTATTTGCAACTTATCATAGTGAAAGAAAAATCATTTACTCTCGCAAGACCAGTACATAAAAACAAAAACAATTATATAAAGCAGGGCTTTAAGCAGCATGTTAATATGTAAATGGCTAAACAACAAAGACCACAATTTTGCTATATACTGCGGTACATATAAGCGTTGACAACATCGAAGGTTCGCAGGTGCGTTGCCCTACCCTTCATTTTCGTGAAGAAGGATGAAGGAAAGGGAGGTAATATGGGGAGTTAAGCATTCTAGGCCTCCAACAACATGACACAACTTTTCCGTGCAATGTGTAGATCTTCTGTGCTATAGTCTAATTTTTGAGGATAATGGTAATGTTGTATAATGGTAATGTTGCATAATGCCAAATGGCAATAATAGGAATTCTATACATATCTTTATTACAATAAAATAAATATATGCGGAATTTCCTCAAAGCTCCCATACAGTACGTGCGTTTAGTACAAGTTAGTGACGCAAACAAAATGATGCTACAATTCGCGGTAGTTTGTGGATGTGTCAGATTTGAAAGAATTAGTTATATATCAAAACAAGCGGAAACCACAGACTACAATAAATCAAAAAGTGCTTTCGTAGATTTAGACTTTTTATGATTTGTTTTAGATTTTTTTTGTACATAAGAAACAATTTTCCTGCACTGCACCTGTGTAAAGTGTAGCTTCAGTCAGATAGACATGCCCAAATCAAAATCCGCGCACCAAATGGATTACCCGATTTGACAGTCCATTTGCAATTTTATGCATGCAATTAAATGAAACTTTAAAAATCTATTTCCAACGACATTATTGATTTTAAACACAATTTATACTTTACATTCCAGAGTAGATTGTAGAAAAATTCTACAGCTCTTAAATATTATTACAGAATAACCAGATAATAACCAGATATAAAATAAACATTTATAGCTAGATTCATAGATGGTTTTAAAACCTATTTAGGTTATTGTATGTTTTATCTTCTTCGATCAAACTAAATTCAAAAGCCGTCGAGAGGGACAAAAAATTGGATAGCTAAAATAGTTTTTAAAATTGTCTCTGAATAAAGCCGTAAGTGATCAAATAAACCTCAATCAAGAATACCGAGAAATATCAAGACCCGAAATACTTAACAGGAAAATGGCAAATATCTTTAAGCATAAACGTGTTGGCATGGTGCATCAAATTGCCATAGCGTTTGGATATGGGAATCGCCTTGGGGTCTCGTACCGCCTATAGTTGTTTGGTATGGGGCTACAATATGAAACACTACGAAGTTATGTGGTTTCGTTTTATTATTGAATTTGAATACTTTGCATTGATGAGGTCGAAGGCTTTTGTATGAATTTGCATAGTTGGTTGACATGTTAAGAAAAATATCTAGGCGTTGTTTATCGCTTGAGACAAATATTTTTTTGTAGGGCCGGGGTGTTATAGGATCGATGATTTCGTCGTAGATTCTAATACCCTTTTGATATTATCACTTACCGGCCTTGTCGAAGACCAGCGTTGATTTTATTTCCAGCACATGCTGAGCATGAGCCGTTTTGTTGACAAGGTCTGTTATACGGGTAATAGTACTAATCCCTTAAAGCTGTAAACCATTTCTGTAACAAATAAATGTTTCATTATTTCTGTATCTATCTTACTATGAGCTTGGAAGACTTAAACTTTGAAATATATATAACTTTGATTCATATAACCTATCACACTAAACAGTATAGTGTATACATACATCACTAAACTAGGTCATTGGCCCCGGTACCTATAACAACATTACGGCTAAGCTCATTACATTACATGCTTACCTTCATGTTTTCCACACAATTTTTAGTCCACAACATTTCCAGGACACGCACATGCATTCACGTGTTATTAAATGACCGTGCCATTAGTCCACCTGTGCAAATTGTTTACATTTATCGCCGTTCGCCGGTCACATATAATTTAGAACAAATTACACAGTTGTCAGGCAGTGAGCAGGCCGCGTGGTGAAAGCAGTCGGCCGCGCCGCACCTCTCAATATGCCTCTATTTTCCTGTTTATGCTGATTTATGGCGTTTGTTGCTTCCCAGATCGTTGATTGTGCTAAATACATGAATGGTGATGTGGGAACTAATTTTGTTGCTACTTCCTAAGGGAATATGCTGTATCAAATAGTGTAATTGGTTTTATATGATCAAGAATATTTATGACAATTTGACAAAACAGAAAAAATATTGCTATTTATGCGATTATTCACCTTGTTCCGATCACATTGAATAACTAACTTATAAAAAAACAAAGCTATCACTTTAAAATCTTAAAACATATGTTTTTTACGAAAGGCGGAGAAGAGCACTTTGCCAACCTAATGGCTTCACGTTTGCCCATAATCAGGAGCAACACCACTATGAAAAATGGTTGCCTGTAAAGTCGGTTTTACGGGCGAAGATTTTACGTGACAACGTCTTTTTCTCGGTAGAATATTTATTGATATGAATATAATTAAATTAATCACTCAACTATAATTAGATCATAGTTGAGTGGGAGAGAGACGCAAGGCATTCGGCGGGCCTCTCTCTCGTTCGGTGACTCATCGTAACGTTACCGGCCGTTACACTTTTTCATAAGTGACTCCCAGCCGCAACCTAATTTAAGACGTTGTCACGTCAAAAAATAATCTCTTTTACCTCAACAATACAAATAATGCAAACCAATCTACAGGGAAATGAGAAAACATTTCATTCAACGCCAAGCATAGATGTATAGTTTTTATAGGGATATTGTAATGCGGTGTGCCCGACGTATGTGGAATGCGTAATACGACCACGTCACCAGCCCGTAGCCATTCCAGGGCGTATCCCTGCACCAGCGAGCAAAAAATGCTGTCTGCATTTATTACCAGCAGTTCCCAGTGACTCATACTCAATATCAATTAAAAAATACTACTGCTTGTACGTGTAAGTCTATAAGAACGAGTTGCGACATACTCGTACTGAATTTGCGTTTTCCTCATATTACTCAGATTGACGTTTTTTTGTCTGCTGGTAATAATTTAAAGATACACTTATGATACTATCGAGTTTCACGCGTTGATGTTAGGACAAATATAATAAAAAAATTGTTCAGAAGAAGAGACTGAAAATTCTGTATGAAATAATGGATTTCATAAGTTACTTTTTCAATGTTTTATGTTTACTTTGTATTTTATGCTCACGACATGTTTTTGATATGTCTTTAATAATAATATGTGTCTTTGATTTAGAAAAATATATTTGTTGTTTTCTATTAATAAAACTGGAATGGGGTCTCTGTTGCTAAGCAGTAAATGACATTTAGCTTTAAATTTCAACATGTATTCAATCGTATTCATGTTTAAATTCTCAGCAATATTAGTGAATTGTGCAAGTACAGCGATTAAAATACCGATGCTTATAATTTGATATTGACATTCTATCGCTAGAAACATGAATATCTTATATTTAAGAGTATTTGCAAATTCCAAACGGCGCGGTATTGCAAATTCTTGCATGTTCTAGCATAAAATTTCTTGTATATTTATTCAGTGTATTAGGCATACGAAAATGCGTATTATTATTAATTAAATATTATTCTTATAATACACGACAAGGAAAAAAATAACTATTTCTTTAGCCCATTGAAGTTACAATGTCCTATCAAGTATTTTATCTAATTGTTACTCAATACTATTGCTTGACTGCTCAATGGAGGAAAATCTGTTTCAAAGGCCAAGTTGAAATCTTTTTTTAAGGTTCAATAATATTATTGAGAGAGATTAACAGCTGTTATTTAATTTAATTTCCTGTAGCTTATTTAAGATACTTCTTTCTACTCTAATTTTTCTGCTGGTGCCAGAGTTCGTTTTCTCTTGTTGATTCTATTCCCTTTTCCTCAATTTGAACATCCTCGGTTTAGGTCCATTGCTTATCTGTTTCCTTGGCGACATCGATCTAGTTTTTTGTTTATATTGGGCTTCGTTCAGGTATGTATTGCCAAAGACTTCCTTGATTTTCATGACACCTGATCAAACCATCTCAAGTAAATTCACCACATCGCGAACACCAATTATTTTTATTTTGTTTAATAAGTCCCTTCGTACGTCCAAAGCGATAACCTCTAATAAAGTGAAGGGGGCACAATCATTCCGACATGTACAGTTGATTGCGATCAATAAATAGGGTGATGTGACTTAACGTTAGGTGTTGTAGTGATACGCGAGTGTAATACCGATATGCAATTGTTTCCAATCGACCGCAAGCATTCATGGTCTGTTTAGTAAACATGATTTGGCTCCATTGTGATGTGTAACATGGTCCACGGCGGAGGCGATCAAAGCTTCGCCATCGATCGCTATCCCTTGCCATCAAGGCTCTACATTCATTTATTATAAAAGAAATAGAATTAATTAAGGCCAGTCCTTTGTGTTAACTAAGTAACATTCGACCTTTGCTTACTTTATAGGTCGTCTGAATATCGAAAGGTGTCCGTTTAAGGCTTATCTTTCTTGACAATGAAGTTCCATATTAGTCTCTATGTTATAATAAGCCGCGTCCCATAATTAAAATATAGATTAACTGATAGACAATGTATTTCTGAATGAAAGTAATAGTAATGTAATTTTCGCCAATGTTTTATATGAAAATTTATTTAGGCTTAGAAAACGAAACAAAAACAATAAATAAAATGAATACTCGATTCATACAATAGGGTTAAATTTTGCATGTTTAAAGTAAATACATTACATATGATTTATCGTTCATAATTAATTGTCAATACGAAACAAGTTTTTTAACGCGTAAATACTGTTTCCTGTCAAATATCCCATATAAAGTACTAAAAATTCACTCCCAAACACTTAACCGTAATTATTTATAAATAGTCGTAAAGCAACCAAATATTGTGCGTAGTTCCAGGAAAACGCTTTCTCTTCCCGGTCGGCTTCGGTCAAAGCTTAATGTCACCTCGGCTGTTCTCGATTCTTTATTTTATATAAAACGGTACTGTTTGCTGGCAACGCTGGGTTGATTGATGATGGCTGACGGAACTCCGCGTCTCTGATAATTTGCGAGGAATTCGCAATTTCAAAATGCGTAAATCAAATTTTGCAGCGTCTGGTTTGGTTATTTTTGGAGTTAATTCCCGCCTCGAAGACTCTTTGCGGCTAATTCCCGCCTCGAAGACCGTGGTTCTCAGACGCTGCCCACACTGCCTGATTGCGGTTTCTCAATGGCGGATATTCGCATCAGGCAGTGTGATGTGCGGCGTGAGTTACGGTCTCTCGATGTGCGGAAAGCCAGTGGTCCGGATGGGATACCAGCGGTGGTTTTAAGAGCTTGTGCAGCCGAGTTGTCTCCTGTACTGACTCGCCTCTACCGAGCGTCCTACCGCACAGGTGTTGTGCCGGAATCTTGGAGGGAGGCCAATGTGCAACCGATCCCCAAAAAGGGTGATCGGTCGGACCCTACCAATTATCGCCCTATCGCTATCACCTCAGTGATGTGTAAGGTCATGGAGCGGATCATAAACGCTCAATTGGTCCGCTACCTGGAGGATCACTCGTTGATCAGTGACAGACAATACGGTTTCCGTCAAAATCGATCGACGGGTGATCTTCTAGCGTTTGTCCTGCATCGCTGGGGTGAGGCGATTGACCGGCGTGGCGAGGCTCTTGCTGTGAGCCTCGACATAGCCAAGGCGTTTGATAGGGTCTGGCACCGTGGTCTTCTTTCCAAGCTTCCGGCATACGGTCTGCCCGGCAACCTGTGTTCGTGGATTTCCGGCTTTCTGCATGGGCGTAGAATACGTGTAGTCGTTGACGGACACGCTTCGGCGCTCTTGTCGGTAAATGCCGGAGTTCCACAGGGCTCGGTGCTGTCGCCCACCTTGTTTATTCTGCATATCAATGACATGTTGTCGCTTGGCAACATTCATTGCTATGCAGATGACAGCACGGTTCATGGGCGATACCACTGCGGGCCTCCGGGTTGCCGAGTCGAAACTGTGAGGGGACGTGAAGATCTTGTCATTGAGCTCAACCGGACCTTGGATCTCATTTCTACATGGGGTTCCAGGAATATGGTTGAGTTCAATGCCAAGAAAACTCAGGTGTGTGCGTTCACGTGCAAAAAATCCCCGTTCTCTCCCCTCCCCATTCTTCAGAGTACTCCCCTGTCAATGCGGAATGACCTGAGTATCCTTGGTGTGGATATCCGCTGTGATCTCAATCCAAGGAATCACATCGAGGGCGTAATATCTGCCACGTCACGCAGGATTGGTGTTCTGAACAGGGTGCGTCGGTTCTTCACGCCCGGTCAGCTTTATCGTTTGTATAAAGCGCAGGTCCGGCCGGGTATGGAGTACTGTTCGCACCTCTGGGATGGATCCGCCCAGTACCTGCTCGATGCCTTGGATGGATTGCAGCGGCGGGCCATCCGCATTGTGAATGATGCAGACGTTACGAGCAACTTAGAGTCGCTACAACTCCGGAGGGATGTCGCCTCTCTAAGCGTGTTCTACCGCCTGTATCACGGGGAGTGCTCTGAGGAATTGTTCAACTTGATCCCCTCCTCTCCATTCCTTACCAGAACCACGCGGGCTGGCTTGCGAAGCCACAGCTTGTCGGTCCAAACCATCCCGTCGCGAACCAAACGGTTCTCTAATTCTTTTTTGTGCCGCACCGTCAGGCTGTGGAATTGTTTGCCATCTCACGTGTTCCCTCCTTCCTACAATCCTGGGTCCTTCCGCCGTGGTGTGAAGAGGCACCTTAGCAGGCCGGCATAATTGTTTCCATTGGCATGGGACTGCCATCCGATGCCAATGGATACTCTGCCTGGGCGGCATTTGCGCTTACCAGCAGGTGCAATGCCGCCACTATGTCGGGCCACAATAAAAAAAAAAAAAAAAAAAAAAAAAAAAAATAATTTTTTGTTGTGTTAATAATAATGCGGTCTTTCATCTTCTTTAATTTATTGCACTGGTAGAGTGAATATTGATTTTTTTGTTTTACATATTTAAAGTAACGTTTTGTATTTATAGCAAAATAGCCACTGCATTTCTATTTATTTCGTTAAATCATAAATAAGTGACGTCAACGTGGGTTATCAATGAAAATATAATAAGTTCAGTGTGCATTGGTATTTCTATAATATTAAATAAGCTATCAATTTGACAAACCATAATACCTAGGTATTCACATGTTTCCGTTTATTCTTAAACGAAAAGAGTTGTGTAACCGAATTCTCAATTATTATCAATCATGATGTCTTTCAGACAAAACATTTTAAACAAGAACAATTGAAGTTTATTTTCTACTGTCTTTATTAAGGTAACTAATCAAAACAAAACTTAAAAATTTAGTGTTCAATCAAAATGCCCGATGGTTTCAATATGTAATTGATAAAAACGCATGTCGTGATGGCATTTTTTTGAGGAAAATACTATAACCGTTCTAGCTTTTAATACACAGAAACTAAGTTTTGTAACTTCAATTTGAAATAGAAAAGGATAGTTAAAAGCGTCTCTCCTTCCAAACGGTGTATAGCAGAATTTTACTCAGATAGAAACTTAGAAAGTGTATGGCTGCCATCCGCAAGCACTATAATGTGACGGTTAAGCAGGTTATTGGTAATTTTCTCACGGCGTATGTCTCGCTTACGTATTTTTCTCGGTATACCATTGACAAAGTTATGCCATAGTGATTCAGTATCCGACGAAAATATTTATTGATGGAACCAATCGTTAATTGAAGAGTAACACTGTCATTTGGTTTTATCTGCAACACTGAAATGTATGAGAATTACAAAAGACAAGAGTGAAAGTTAAAGGACCTGTGTTGCCTTGAAGTGACAAGTTTTTTGCTCAATCTGCTATTGTTACATTAAAATATCGGTTCTTGTTTTTGTGCTTGCTCAATAAAAATGATTAAATTGCATTCGACGGAAGTATAGCGTAGTCTAGAATAATTTGGTCGAAAGAGATATTCATACTATACCGTCTGATCCCGGGACGAGGTATGGTGAGTTCTATACTTTTTGGGCTTTATTAATAAACTCGGATGAGCGAAGGATTAACTTTAGTCAAAGGTTTTAGAAATAACTCGATTATTTTAATAAACGCGGATGTACATCGGCCTAATATTTTGAAAGTAAAAACTATAAACAATATAATTGAGTTGAGCGAAGGGTTAACTTTAGCCCAAGGCTTTAAAATTAACTCGATTATTTTGAATAGCGATGTATTAATAAACACGTGTGTACTTCGGCTTGATATGAAAACCTTCTTATGGCAACCCACTGATTTTAAAAGTAAAAACAAAGAATAATGTAAAAATTGAGTTGATTCCAAAGTTAATCCGAGTTTATTAATACGACCTTTTATGTACTATCGTTGCTATCTAGGAATACAAATGCCGTGTTATTAAGGTTTTTTCTTATCTAACTGGTACACTCAAACTTGCGTGATCATAGACACTCTTACTCTTCTTCATTGACAATTTATAAATCTATTTTAGTTATATTTTGTCTTCTTCGCCCAAACTGAAATCATTAGTCGTTTGAAAGGGACAAAACATTGGAACTTAACTATTTACACGTCTACCTATCGACAGGCCCAAATGTCATTTTTTTAAATGTACCTATTCCTATTTACATAAAGTTGACATGGCTTCTTGAGAAGCTTGACAATGTACAACCCTCTAAAGAGGCCGGAGGAACTGTGTGTGAATAAGGCAGTTTAGTTTTATTAAATTAGTACCTATAGTTTAAAGAATCTTTTAGTTTTCAAAGTCAGATTACCACGACATACAACTAGATGTTAGCTATATCCATTTTCATGTGGTTGTGCGTAAACACATCTGTTTTATTGGTTTCGAATGGTTTGAGTACTGCGCCCTTATCTTTTCAACTACAGATAAATAAGTAATAACCTTTACGTATTTATTAAATTCGTAAAAAAACATGTTTACAGTCGTAAAACCGTTTACACACGTCGACTGCAGCGAACATATTATTAAAAACGTAATATATCGATGAATTAAGGGACCTGGGAAGGTTTGAGCACTGGGTTAAAAATCCATTTGATTTGAAATTTTCTGTTTGGAAAATCGATTTCGGTGATTGAGATAGTGACCAATTTATACAACGATGGAAATGGTCATGGTAACCCACCTATCCAGCCAGCCTATGTATGTGTTTCAATTGACATGGCGCTTCATTTCGGGTGCATGTTGTCTTTTTGATTTATCAGTATAAAATGATATAAATCGATATAAATTACCTCGATTTCTCATAAATATACCTACATACGTAAGAAGGAGTGGAAAATATTTCTCAACAGTCATATGAAACTGTTCAAACATCGAGCAACACGTGTGCAATGCTACCAATTCAATATCGCACAAAAACAAGTTTCACCATTTATTATTATATTTAGGTATCAATTTACAATTCAGTCGATGACGCGTGTCTATGAACGTAACTCTCGACCGAGTCTTCTCAACAGCCTAACGTAGGGTTGCTAATAGGGATTTTGTTCTAGTATTTTGTATTATAAAAGGTTTTTTGGTGGATCTTCACTTCATACTCGAGTATTGAGTAAAAAAAATTTGTTTGTTTTGTTTATGAATTCCACGTTTGGATGGTCAGGAGAACATTCGCACAAAGTAATCCAATTATGGGGAAATTATACCAGATGACAATATCACTTCTATCATCATCATCTCACTATCACAAATTAAAAACAGTTATACACTTAAATTCTAACATTGGTGTTGAAGTTAGAACTAATGAACACTCTCGTAAGATGAATCAGACAATGGATTAATACTAAAAGTCAATAAACTATCGCCTAGGAGACTAAACAAAATATGAATATGAATTTAATTTAAATAAAACGACAATGATACATAGGTAGGTACATAAATACCTACACAGAACAAAGCAAACGAGTTTTGAACGCTTGTCTTATCGCATTTTTATGTTAATTAAATTAATACATTTGGTAACCCTGCGCAACGTTGGCCGAGATGATGTGTTGCCAAGTCACAACCGAGCAATCACGGCATTTCAGCTATGTGGGTCACCAGCGACAATAAACTATACAAACACAATAAATTCTCCATTCTCCGTAAATGCACACTTAGATGTTAATAAAAATCAATTATTGCGCTTATTTGTACACTAATTGCTAATTGAACAAAAATCTGAAGAACGTGTCAATTGTGGCATTTATACATTTAATAATTGATTTAGCAGATGTTTTCCTACTCGTTGCAATAATAGAAAATACATCAATATTAAATCGAAATTCAAATGAGAAGAATATGGCGTCATTATTATAAACCTTCACGATAATTTGTCCTGTAAAATGTTTTACTGTTTCAGATTCAAGTCTTCATTTTAGAACAGTAGTTTTGCAACGTTTGAAATGAAAGTTAAAGAATGTGACGAAATTGCGATGCAAATGCCAAACGTACGCCGCGCCGTGGGAGGCGCTTAACAGGATCCTTCGACAAGTAGACAATTAGGTTGGCTCGTTATTATGGCGGGAAGCCAAACTATCTAATACTTTGCTTTTAGCGTAAAATCATTTACTGCATTTTTGTGTTTATGGACTTCGGACTCCATTAGCGAATATTGCGTTTCATTTTCCGAGTCTGGTTATAGAACTTATTTGCAAACAGTAATTTAATACCTAAGCCATTGATTAGCTTCATTAATAAACTAATGTATAAATTCTTAGGTTCTTTTCTATGCTAACTTAAGTAATAGAAGATATGAATCATGGAATAACTGGCAAATTACACATATTAAATGTATTTATACAGTAATATCGTCCGTACAAACTACTTCAAAGAACTCGTACAAGAAATACAAATCTAATTCAAAATCAAATCCTGTCACGACACTATAAACAAGGTTCATTTTCTGTTCGTAAACGTTTAAAGGCTGTTATCTAAGCGTCGTCCCACATAAAACGAGGCGCAAACATAGTGAACACGGTTCTCGGAACCCGTTACTTGTCTCCTACACTGCACCTCACGTCACGTTGCTTTCTGCTTTTGTTCATTCTATACCTCAACCAAGCTCATTAGAAATTATTTTAGGTAATGCTTAAGATGGAGGTTTTTATCACGCATCTTTGGTCACCATGAATAGCGTCTCATGAATTTCATGATTTTTGGACCCCTTCCCGCGCCCTTGTCACGCTTTGGCGACCCTCTCCCCCTTTGGAGAAGATATTTTAGAAATCTGTACATTTTCCATTTATGCCATCTGTGTTATGCGAAAATGTTGAGCTCGTATATAAGTTCTTTTTTCTACTCTACCTCAATCGGAAATTAGTTTTCAAAAGTGCTGTCTAGATCTATGGGTTTTGGAGTGTAAGTTTTCTATCAGTCCAATAGGCAATAATCGATTTTTAATTATCTAATTACGCTTTATACAATTTCATATGGCGGCTTAATGGGTTGGCATTAGCTTTAATTCATATCAGTCACATTTTAGATTACATATACAATAATGCAACCAGTGGTTTCATTAATACGTATAAATCTTAATGCGACGGAGGCATGGTGCATGAAATCTTTAAAAATGTTAGTTTAACTATATACTGGTGGTAGATCTCTCATATGTGAGAGGCCGCCTGGGTAGGCACCACCGCTATGTCTATTTCTCCAGCCAAACAGCAATGAAAATGCACTGTTGTGTTCCGGTTTGAAGAATATGTTACCCAGAGTAGCTATTGGACATAATGAGACATAACATCTTATGTCTATGGATGGCGAGCGCCAATGCCAAGAATTGCTTTGTAATTCATGGTGTTGTTTGGCTTTGCTACTGTCCATGAACGGTCGTTTCGCTTACCATTAAACAAATAGCATAGGAATCTCGCTATTCATCGCAAAAAAAATATCCTATCAGTTGCTATACTTTGGGTTTAAGTGTAGAAAGTGTTTAGTATTATCGGTGTTCTTTTTGTTCCTCCTCTTACTAGTTAAGATGTAATGTGCTATTTAGAGTGACATCACTTTCTTCTTTTGTTACAGCAGTAACCTCACAAATGTAGGCTAAAACCATTTGTAACTTACATAAAGCATCTGCAACCTCATTGCATAAAGCTTTCTCTTTTCAGCAATTATTTAAATATATGTCGATGTTAACTATAACACCGATTTTACTTTCAACACTCGTTTTATAAATTATATTTGCAATGTTGAGAATGTTGATATTGAGACATTCGCATTCAGACGTCTTTATCGCCGATTTGATATTCCAAGTTGTGGGGAAATGCATTTGACCTGAAATAGGAAATACTGGTTGATTAATTCAACTCAATGATTTGTATTTTAGTTTAAGTTCTCGTGTAGATATGGGAAAAGTAAAGGGGATTGTAATCGATTCCGATGATGGCTTAGTAAAGACGATGGTTGTTAAACTTTGAGCAATTTAATTATTTTATGTTGATGATATTGTTACTACGAATATAACAGGGTGGGAGCCTTTCAATGAAATATTGATTGTATTCATACTTGCCGTCCAATTTGCATCTCAAATTTAAAAATAGAAGCAAAAAGTGCCTAAAGGTTCTCGGAAATTGTTAGCGTTTTTTGTTATTTAGTTTTTATTACATATAAAATGTCGGAGATATTATGATCAATACAATGAGAACGAAGTTGAAGTCAATGAACTAGCTTGTTGTAAGTGGTTCACCGCAGAGCCCTGTCGGCTTACCATGATCCCTTATTGCGACTTAATATTATAGGGCTTAAGCTGATCTGACTCAGTAATTAGTCTCATGTTTTTTAATTTGCACGTCATTGGTACTACATAGACTATCGGCTGACAAGAAGATGACTTTATCAAGGTAATCGCTTAAAATCCAGTATCATACAACTTTGTAGTCTTTTTGAAGATGCTATTAAGTTATATTAATCAATCATTTAAAACATATTTGATGTGTATAAAAAAAAATATACTAAAAGCTTCGCAAGGGTTCGTGGATGCTTTTAGAATCTGTGTTTAGGTTAGGTTAGGTTAGGTTTAGGTTTAGGATAATAATTTATATTACCTTGTGCATAACGAAATACATAAATTACTCGAAAAGTAATGCTGAATATTTAACTAAGCGATCATTTCCCATTCTGTCAGCTGAATTTTAATTATTCGAATGACAGCTCAAACATCGGTCTAATGTGGTCATAGAGATTTATATGCTGGTCAGAAATTAACATGACAGTCGTGTTGGCAGAGATACGGTATTCATAGCCATAAAGTAACGGTGACCACGCGACACGACGGCAATCATGATTCGCTACAATCTTCACAACAACCATAACTATATTTGTAATTTCATAAGCCATATTGACCTGGTAGACCTGGTTGATCTTTGTACTATGTTTGGGATAAAGAAGACTTGAAAATTTTACAGCCTCATACATAAACAGTTTTGAAATCTATTTTAGCTATTTCAAGAATTCAAAATTCGATTGAAAGGGACAAAAAATTCGACAATTGAAATGGGTTTTAAAACTGTGTAGAAATAAGGTCGTTAGTGTTCGATGAATTCGAAGTAAAAGAAAAAGAAGTTCACTCACAAACCTTCGAAAATGATAGCAAAAAGAAATTAACAACAAAGAACGGCCATTACGCACATCTAGTGGCACGACGTGGCTGTGACATGTAGGTGACCACTCAGTGTAATGTTGAGCTGTGGCGTGAACCACAACACAACGCTGATTTTCAGTGGTCACCTCGGGTTCTTCTCGTTCATTAACTGTCAAACATATACACAGTAATGGCAACAAAATCGATGGTACCTAAATGGGTTCATGATAAATCTTTTCTGAATCCACACCGCATGTTCTAATTCTATTCTAAGCGATTATACTCACCAAACATAAACATGTTTTTCCTACGATCATATTTAGCTATGAATAAGAAATATCTATTGAATTATTTGTCTGATCTGATTAATTCATCGTTAAGACTTTGTTCAACATGATTTTAATAATTTCTTTAATTATACGTTTACGAATTCTATGTAAGAGTACTACTTACCTACGCCTGATTAATTACAAAAGTAATTTCGATTATTCATTCATAATGCATTTTTAATTTTTATTAAATTAATTGTATGGTCCATACGACGAGTTTGTTATCCCAAATAGTTATGAGACTGCTAAACGCAACAAGTTGACTCATCTAATGGCTTTTAAATTGATGTGGGTAACATCTGGGAATGTTTCTCTAAGTGAAACTATTATATATTAGTCTTTGTTATTTTTAATAAGTACATTGGTATTGAAAGCCGAAGATTGAAGATTTTTACCAGTAAAAGTTTCCTTTACAATACAATAATAACGTTATGGGTATGTTTTGAAAATCGACATTGACTTTCCTGATTGCGTTTGTGACTTTATAACACATATTAAATAAATAATAATAATAAAGAAACGAGTAGGTGGTAATATTACACAGAAATCATAGATTTGTAGAATATTATTTCTTTATTGCATTCTCCACTTTTAGGTCGAGTATTGACTACACTTCATAGAATGAAATATACACCAACCTTAGGATTACCGAGCATAATTATTAAAACGGTTGAGAGCTTGAATAGCTGGCAGCGTTTCCGAAAATAATTCTGAGGCAAACATCTCAAATAGATTGAAATTATTGATGCCATTTCGTGCCATTATCAATGTCTTCTCGTATAAAACAGCCCCGTATAGCAAATATGCACCACGTTTTTTTACTGTAGATAAATGATGGTCTTTCTAAAGAAAAAATGGACAAGGCAAGGGCAGAACCTGCACTAGGACAGCGTAGTGGACTATATGGTCTAACCACACTCAATCGTACTCTCGATTGTAGAGGAGTCCCGTGCCCTGCAGTGAGACGTATGTATATGGGCTGATACAGAAGGGAAGAATAACATAGATTAGAAATATCTACAAGAATATTAATGAGTCCATGCAAGTCAATATCTTACGCTAATATTTTTTAATAATAAAAAAATCAAGGTGTAATTGAACTTTTTTGTTCAATTCAACAAGTGTGTACGTCATCGCACCGAGTGAGCTATTCGGAACATTTCCGGTTGACACTGGAGGCTAAAGTGGCCATGTATGTGCACTCGACACATCATCATTTGTGCTAAGTATGTTACTTAGGTGTTAAGTGTTTTATTGTGTTTCGAATGCTTTGTTTATGTTTTCACATATCAGGGAACAATTGCAATTATGTTTTATATTATTACTATCTACTAGTAATAATCTAATCCCCGATAATTTAACTACAACTTTACTGATGTTTGTTGCATTCTTTGTTGTGGCGCATGATAAGGAAACGTTTTTTGAGCACTACATTTTCGGTAGAGTTTTTGGATCATGATTAGGATTTTATCAATACTTTGTGATGTGATATTCAAACTTTGTTTTGGAATTTAAACAGTGATGTGATTTGAATTCCTAAACAAAGTAGACTGGGTTTAGTATAATTCAGAATTGCTAAGGTCAGTTTCAATATTCAAACTATTTTCTATAATATCCAGAAGGTTTTTATTTCATGAAGAACATTGTATCAAATATATCACAAGAATTTTATTTCTTAAATTCGTAATTCTCGGAATTATTGACATTCGTTCATTGTCATGTCAGTTTAACGATAAAATGTTCTTTCCTGAACATCTGTTTCAATGCCAATTAGCATATTGTTGTAATGTCGTCTTAATATGTGCAATACAGTTGATTCTACATCTGGGCTATGTACTAACAAGCGTAAAGTATTTATGCCTATTTGGAATGTATCGCTTACGTCTCTAAGCATACCTGCGTGTGTAGAATATTATATATTCTACGGCTTAGATATTCTTTGATGAGTTTCCTATGGGATTTGTAAATATTGGGAATGATAATTTTGAATGCAGTCCAAATAGGCTATTAGCATTTATTCACGGTACTAAATTTCAAAATTTTAACAGCAAATGTCATAACTAGAGTGGATTCGATGAAGACAAACACAGCACGAGAAGTTCTAGAAGAACATATAATGCCAACGTGAGCAGTAAATTGAGATTGACACTTTCCTCACCTCTCCAATATAAAAAACATGACGAGAATCAAAATAAAAAGAACATTCAATAAAGTTGAAAGTTTTCTCACGATCTTCAATCAAAATCACAGCTTCCAATTAGACGTCTGTAAAAGCGTAATTTGTCAATAGCAATTATGATTTGTCTACGTCCATTGTTTGAGTGGAAACAAAATGAAGCGTAGGAGGAAATTGATATTTGAAACATGTTTTATGGGTACATGTAATTATTGTGATGCAATTGAAATCGTTTAACGGCTGCAGCAACTTGATTTTAGTGGAGCCTACTTACATATGTTAGAAGTTTACTACTGGGCTGAAATATACTACTTATAGGGAAAACAACATAGTATACACCATACACACTACAATTAGTAGATAAGATTTTACGGAAACCTTTGCCTGCAAGAATAATAGATACATATAGATACATACATTATAATGTCTTCCAAGTAATTCAATGTTCTTACAACATTATTTTAATTTTCATGCCGACTAAAAATAATTCATTTCGTTAGTATTTTATGTTTCCTTCTTAAATTATTCTAAGCAAGAAACCTGTATATTTACCCATTCATATTATTGACTGACTTGGTGGCGTAGTTGTACTACGGTTCGGTTACAAAGCTGAGGTCTCGGGTTCGAATCCAGGGTCGGGCAAAGTGATATTGGATTTTTCTATTCATTATCAGCCCGGAGCCAGGAATTTGTGCCGGATATGGCAATAGGCTCGCCACCTACCACATCGTGGGAACATACATGGCGAAATGTGCGTGTCCTGGCATCTCTGCCTTCGCTTTCTGGGAATAAGGCATACATAAATGATATTATTGTGATCCATTATAAGTATTTTTATGTTTACCAATTGAAACTGAAGTAGAGTTACAAAAGCTAATCTTACTGTATTTTTGGTTTCAGTTATCAGAGGAGGTGACGAGAAAGCAAAGCGAGTACCAAAAGTGCTTGGAGTCGTACAAGCAGATGAGGACCAAGTTCGAAGAAAACTACCTGAAATGTAAGTTTATTTGTATGTTGAACAACTTATTAGCACTTAACGACACTGAACAATGGCAACTGTCCATACATTATTTTTATTGAACATAAAATTAAATGTCTTGAGATGAAAAAAATCTCGTTAGCCTGAGGATTAATTTCTAATTCAATATGTGTAATAATTGTTGTTAAAGAAACAGGGGAAAAATTAATATTCACATCAGAGTTTTTATGTTTATATACCAACGTCACACTACGAGTAAAATGGCTGACCGTGATATGAAGTGTTGTATTGTCAGGAATATCATTTTATAGTAAATTAAAAACGTAATAATACACCCGTTCTATTAGTGCCTTGTGTTTTTATTTATATTGGCGTAAAAATATATTTAAAATTATCATTAAATAGAGTTGATCTGCCGCAGTCTCAGTTGACAGTTACCTTCAAGTCTCAATATATTTATTATAAATAAATCTAAGCATTAAAACAAGATCGGTAATCGTAACAAACACACTATCACACACAGAAAATATTAGAGTCCGTAAGAATGCATGGATCATACAACGCAATATCAGGCTCCTTATTCCTCAATTATTTTTGACTTCATCCGATTCTAATATTAATCAACAGTTCACGGAACAGAAACGTCAAGTCTATCTTTTTTTTACTGGGTTGTCTATGTCAATCGACTATTTGCTTTGATTATGAATCTTCTAGCCAGACTCATTTCATATTCTGAATTTACTTCTATTTAGTAAAGATAAAATATTATGTTTAGTAATAGTTACTATTAAAGCAAATAAAATATCAATTCAGCATCATTATTTACAAAATTAAAATAACTGGCGAATTGCGCGAGTTTACGAATATTGCATTGACGGAAAAAGTTATTTCGATTAGCAGTACTTTACTAGATGGCTAACTATTTTAGTCGATTAAATATAAAATGACAACACTAAGCCAATAATAGTTTATAAATCCGGAATTACTCAAATGGCTTTCCATTTTAAAGGTTTTTTTTTCGCCCGCTTTGTATAATTCATATAATTATTTGAAAAAATGTACAATAATATAGGAAATCGTTTTGTATATATGCTACTTAAAGACGCTCAAATTAAGATCAATAAAAAAATCGCCATTGTTCTTTGCGGAGATTAAAAATGCGGACGTTTCTGTGTTTGAGTAAATAATTTGGATTCCGAAGTGGCAGTGGGCAGGCTTATACCCCAGAATTGGCAACGTTTGGGGTCCTATAAATATTTGAACGCAAATAAAGTAACGTTGACCTCTAGACAGGCCTTCCACCTTTGGCAGTGCAACCTGAAGTGGTTATTAAGCGAACTGTAGTATGTAAATGTAAAAGTAAATAGTAATGATGTTTGAAAAACAAATAAACCTTGGAATCTAAGATTAATCAATTTAAATGTCTTTGTCAGACAAGACAGACTAACAGGAGTAATAAGTAATAAATCAGAAACGATATATTATAACATAAAAAAATAAAATAATATTAACTTAGCTTACCTATATTTACATTTATATTTTTTATACTAATTCTCTGCCATATACTGCATATGTACAAGTTCATATTATGTGATTTATCGTGCGTACAATCATCTTACAATGTCGAATAAATTAATGTTGGATGACTCGATGACAGATTATAACGAGCAAAGACCTATTAGGGTATAGCCATTTCAGACAAATGCAGTTAGTAATCTTAGCATGTTGATCTGTGAATTTATAGACTTAAACGTATGAGTAAAAATACAATAAATATTGATTAAAGTGCAGTATCAATGACCCACTTCGGCCTTTATTGTTTCATGGAAAACTAACAAAAATAGGCTTTTCTATTGATGCCCTACAACTCAATACTTTCGCCGCTCTTCGTCGTTTCATCGCTCTCTCCTTTTTCTCAACTTTCAAAGGCTTTAACCTCGGAATCTTCTGGCGGCAATAATCTATAATAAATTGCGACAGTGTTGACTGTTGAACAGAATACAAGCTTAGAAATGTATTACAGATTAGATTTCTAAAACCAATCTTTTGCTAGATCAAAAATTTGATTAGACGTTCATGGTACACTCGAGCTTCATTTTAAAATCATATCGTACATCCGTATTCCTCAAATTAAATTAAAATTTAGACCAAGCATGAATAAAACCTCCTTCAACAATTCCATCTATTCCTTTCAGGTCCAACAGGCAGAGGAGGTCGTAAACTAGACGAGACGCGAGACAAGTACGGCAAGGCGTGTAGAAGATTACATCGAGCCCACAATGAGTACGTGTTGCTGTTGGCAGAGGCGACGGAGTGCGAGAGGGCACTGAGGACTGCCGCCCTCCCCGCGTTGCTGGACCAGCAGCGAAGGCAGGGAGAAGCCACGGCCACTTCTTGGTAGGTAGACTCTATAATATAGAGCATTTGGCATCAATGACTAGTTATAACTTATACCAATAAAATTTGTCATAATTTGTTAATCATCATGGACATTTGGTTTGTGATAAATGGGATATGGAATTCTTCAAAAACAATTAAATGTAATTTCGAACTGTAGTATTATTGAGTTTTTCAAGTTTTAGTTCGGTTAAACTTATGCTAGGCGATGCAATGTGACTGCTATTTAATTAATTAGATTTATGAAAATCTTGAAGGGAGTAAATAGAAAGTAACAGACAAACTTCGTAAAATCAAGCGTAATAATAACACACGTTCGATTAATTGGGTGAAGTAATATTAAATATTATGTTATTTGAAAAGGTATGATCTTTATTAACCTGTAAATATAGGTGCTATGAGAGTAGTGAACAATTTCCGTCTAGGAAACGAGTATTACCTGTATATTATTTCTAATTATTTACATATACTTAATGACCGGTTCGGAAGCCACTTGGCTAATGGTATTAATAAATTGTGTGTTATTAAATTGGAGTTAATCTCTTTACATATGTAATAGGTATGTAGATTGTGGGTATATTAAATCCTCATTAAGTAAATGTTGATTTTAAGATTACTTTTTCCGATTAGGATTCAAAGAATTGTGTAAAAAACAAATATCGTCAAGAAACAAAACTAGTTCGATTGTGATTAAAATCCATAATACTTTTTCGACTTGAGTCCACAATGTTAAGTCATCATAATGATTGAAATCATTGTTGTCCCTCAGCAATCAGACTTGATTGAGAATACTGGTTTTAATGAAATACTGTACGATGGACCAAAGGCTGGATAAAATATTCTCACACCCCAAAGACTCACCTTCTATTTGTAATACTGTTCCGTCTTTTGTCATCCACTGCAAGACACGGTCCTTTTCAAGATTACGCTTTTGAGCGTTAATTAGGAAAGATTTGTTCGTATTCACAAATGCTGGCGAATTGGTCTTTTACGATACGTAAAATAGGATATGCATATTTAAGATAAAGATCTGTTAAATGTCCTAAATGTTATTTATGTTATCGTTAACAGGAAAGGAATTCTTCTAGAAGTGGTGCAGAGGTCGGATTTTAGTACGGAGAAGTTCAGAGAGATACAAACCAAGGTCGAGACAACTATACAAAACCTGAGACCACAGGACGAGTACAAAGAGTTCATTGAGAAGTATAAGTGAGTATATTTCTATTAGTTTAAGGTAATTTCTTCAAGAATTGTTGCATAGAAAATCAATTGGAATGCCAAGAATACACATGGCAAACAATTTACATTTCGACAACCACAGAACAGATGAATATGGTAATAAAACTATGAACGATATTTTAAAGGTGAAATTATGTCTTCATTTAGGACAATGAGTTTTTGAGCTTTCAAATCTCATTATTGGAAAGACAGATTAGTTGGATCTTACTGCCCCAATTAATTCGTAGACAATTTTCTCCATACTTTTGTAGTAAAAGCCGTTTAAAAATATTACAACGAAAAACCTCAAAATAACCTTCGCACGTATTTTCCTGTGTTCGATTCATAAGAAAGTGAATGAAGTGTTAGTTCTCAGGTCCGGGTGTTGAGTACTACAACGTATGTTATCGTTGAAATTCTCGTAAATACATCCGTCAGCACTTCACGCTGATTCATCAGCTCTTTTATATTTTAAATCAGAAAAGTTACAGCTCAATAAATTACTGTGGTTTGTACTAATAAAGAAATTAACACACCTACGCGCACAGCATTTTATGCTATAGCCCCATTTACGAGGAGAGAGTTTCTCGCGGGGAGAATCGGATGCCAGTATCGCATGACAAAACCGCCATAGATTATTGTGTTATGATAAATATTTAACCGATGCAATTTTTCTGTATCCTTACGAAAAACATATTTTGAAGGCGAGAAACTTTCCCGGTGTAAATGGGGGTTTACTGTTATTTTCCGACTTCCTGTAAATATCTGCATAACTAGGCACTTGCTAGGGTTGAAATTAAAAGAGCAGAATAGTTGCATTAAAAATTTAAATAGTGTAGTATTTAGATCAAAACAAAAGTGTAATGAATGTTTTAGGCTCCTTGAATTTGAGAGACTGTCTGACCAAGTACCATTGCGTTGTCTATTTTGTCTAGTTAAGCATAAACGTGTAAGAGTTTATATGTTCCGTTTACTTTATAGCTCGTGACAGCCTCCGTGGCGCATTTGCTTAGACGCCGGCTGTGAAACAAGAGGCCACGGGTTCGAACCCCACACTGAAATAAGTGTTTGTGTGATCCACATGTATACATATGTTTCTAGTCTGGGTGTATGTTAAATCGAAAAGTCTCTCGTAGTTTCTGATACGCACGGCACAAGACTCGATCTTAGTGTGGGGTCAGGACTAAGGTGAATGTTGGGTTTTTATTAAAAAAGAATGTTTAGCAGGTATTAAGAGACTTAACACCTGATGTCTCATTTTATAAATAGTGGAATAATTGAATATTACTGCCACCGTACTCTTTGCTTGAAAAAATAAAATCTAGACCAAATTACATAGGCAAATTCAATAGATGTAGCGACCAAAACAATGCTGGCTCAGAAAAAAGAGTAAACATCCTGTTTTTGCACGTAACTCCAAGATTAATGCAGTATAATGCACGCAGTTTATTTTTTTCTTAGAATGTATGAGTAGCCGGTGAATTACTAGTTCATTGATGAAACTCAGTATATTGTTTAATTTAAACCGATGTATGTATGCTTTAAATTAACGCTACTTGATTTTTATATTAGCGGATGTTTTTAGATTAACGATTGAAATTATCTTTATGTTTCCTTTTATTTGATCATCTAATTACTTCTTGATTTTATTTAAATACTAGCGGCCTGGCCCGGCTTCGCCTGGTCGCAGATTCTTTTTGACTCCAGTCCTCATAAGAAACATAATAATATTATATCGCGTACTAACTGTTTTATATTGAAACTCAGTGCTACTACCATCCTCCATTTCTGCTATTCCCATCCCATGCCATTACATCCCTTCCTGTCTCGTTAGACTATTTCAAGAGGAACAATCCCGTCATATATGATTTAGCGTAACTTCAACCGTGTATACAGCACACGCAACGGAAGCTCCCAAAAGGAATAAAATTTCCCCGTATTTGAAATATTTTTCATTGCTGCTCCGTTCCTATTGGTCATATCGTGATGTTATATAGTATTCCTCGATAAATTACCTATCCAACACAATTTTTTTTTTCAATTCGTACCCTCATTTCTTTAGATTAGTGGGCACAAATAAAAAGCAAGCTCTTCAACTTTATGTATTAGTATAGATTTTTGTACAACCATCAATTGTACAATATCTACATTTGTGCGTTTTGTTCATTTTTGCCGCCCAAAAGTTATAAATGATAATTCCGACATATGTACTTATCTATAATTATGACTAGGGCCCGGATTAATATGTAAATACATATTTTTAATTTACGCGATTTTCGTCCTAGAATGTGTTTTTTACATCGATTGTCATATTTAGACTGTGAAAAACCAAGTTTTATTTTCCATATTTTTCCATATTTCAAAGTTAAGTCCATATTTTACAAGAAAATGTCACAATCATCCATATATTCACAAAAATACATAAAATTTACGTTCCCGCCACCACTTGGCTGCGTATTTCGTTCCTCTCGCGTTTAACCGTCGTATTTTGTTTTGGATAAAAGTAAAGGATTTAATACGCTAAAAAAATAACAAAATTCTGTGCGGAAGTTTCGAGGGCAATATAGACTGATAGATGGCTTACACAATTACTAAATTAAGCATGTTTAAGTATGCACCCATCACGTCATGTGACGTGGAGAGATCATTCAGCAGATATAAGGCTATATTTCGACCAAATCGTCAGAGTTTTAATTTTGATAATTTAAAGAAGCACGTCATTGTGTATTGCAACCAATTTGATAAGGCTAGTGTAATGGAAGTTGAATAAAGCTGTTATTTTTTTTTAAATAAATATTTCGCTATTTATTTATCGTTTTTTTAAATGTAACTGTAACTATGTACGTCACGAGTGACCCTTTTCTTACAATAAAACAATGTTTAATTATGAAAAGTATTGTTATTTTATACTCCATATTTTTTCCATATTTTTGATTTTTTCGTCCATATTTTATGTACATAATTTAGATTTTTTAATACATATTTATCCGGGCCCTAATTATGACTTATGTTGATGAAACTCTTTAAGATTGTTTTCTATTTATTTTAGCCAAAATAAACGTTATTATCAATCTATCTATCTAAAATTTGTTCCTAGAACGCCTCCATCGACGCCAGTCTTATTTACCTTCGACGAAAGCCTCGTAGAAGACACGAGCGGCAAGTTACAACCAAATCAGCTGACAGTAGACAACCTCACTGTTGAATGGCTTAAAGAGAAGTTGACGGAATTGGAGGCGACACTACAAGACAACAGAGAGAAACAAACAGCGCTCCAGGGGCCAGAGATCATCGGCAATGGAGTGTGCAAGAACAATAATACGGGTCTCACTAATGGCGTTAATGGCATCGACAGGTATGATTTTAATTATCACCTTAGAAGCATGTTGATCGTAGCCATCATCATCATTGTTGGTCTCACCAAATGCGTTTAGTAAGCACGATACTTGGCTTCTCTTATTCTCTTAGAGATTGTAATGGAGTACTCAAAGCGTTTGTAACCTTATTACGCAAGTACAAGGAGTTGGTGTTACATGATGATGTTTCATTTTCATCATCAGTCCTTTGTAATCCACTGCTGCAAATAGGCCTCCCCAAAATACACCCAGTCTGCTGATTTATGTATCCAGTCGCATTTTTCATCTTTCAAACTTGCACATAGAATGTTATTTACCTTGTGTGCCATGTGGCTTATGAATAAACAAAATTGTATTTAGATCGATGTAAGATGTTACGATGACAAACAAACCATTAATTAATTTCATCTCATGGGAGTTTACAACAATCGTTATTTTACTGTGTGATGTTTGCGGTAAAAGATTGCTCAAAGAATTTGCCAAAGTAAAATTCAAAACTACTACTACCTTTCATACTGATATCTTTTAAATTTTTTAGGCATTCGCCACCACCAATACCAGTGACGACGTCTGAGCCCGTGAAGTTGCTAGAACTGCGCGTGGCCGAGCGCAAGTGTGTGAAGCAAGCCGAGATGATCCGCTCCGCGCTCGCCGAGCTGGGCTGCGAGGAGGCGCCCAGCGGCTGCCCCGACCTCTCCGCAGAGACCGTCGGCGTCGACAGCCTGGACGGCAGCTCCCCTGATCACCAGGTATGATGCCCAAACTATAGCATGTGGTGTTGGGTATGGGTGTGGGCAATAATCACAGATCCTATAGGATATTTAATTGTATTTTTTCAATATTGCAGCATTCATGTTTTAATTAATGTTCAATCGTCAGGATCGATCGTCATTTGATTCGAAAGTATCGGTGGACGCGTTACGATTGCACCTCCACTCCATAATACCACCGAAGCCGTTCTTCAAACTGTTCACGCGACCGTTCCGACGCAAATCTGCGCCCTCGAGTCCGGCGTTACCGCCCAAAACGTACAGGAGCAGCAGCGAGGGCCCCATGGACACGGTAAAGCCGCCGACTCTCCGCAAGAAGCGGATCAGAGTACTCAAACGGCGTCTGCGGAAGCGTGTGGATGTCTATGTGCATTGTCGTGTCCATTCTGGTGTTCTCAAGAAGCGGAGAAAGAGCCGTATTGTAGTCGATAGCTTTAACAGTGTGGTGAGTGGCACTAACCGAGGTTGCGCCGCACACGCATGGCATGGAGGCATGTGCTTGTCCGCGGCACTCGTCCGCCGCTCCGTCAGTGGAAGCGTGTCAGTGCTAATATTAGCACAAGTTTAGGCGTCACCGTGCACCGCACGAACTTCTCAAGAGTAAGCTTCCAAATAAATTTAAAATAGCACCGGCTCCCACTAAAACTCAGTTTCAAAATCAAGGTGAAGTCGCTTACGTCGTTCTAAATATGTTGCCCTGTTTACGCGACGTCTGTGTATTTCTCAGTCTCGGGTCTTACGTCAAGTTCATCCTGTTTTTTCCCACATTTCGTTCACGTGTTGGGATGAATAGATAGTATAAGTGCGGGTCATGAGTCGGGTGAAGTTTTGAGGGTTTAGTGAAGTGATGGATCCGTTTTCGATGTACATAACAAATTCGGAGTTACCGCCGCCGCTGGTGGTGCCGCGCAGGAAGAAGCGTCTCAAGCAGCTTCAACTTGAGCTTGAGCGAGAGCTTGAAGAAGAAGTACGTGTCGGCTTGATGTGTGTTCAGTGGCGTGGAATTATGTAACAATATTTGCATGGAGAATTGATTTTGTGTGTGATTTGTGTTGTCGTAGGTTAGTTTTTTGAACTAATTCCACTTGCATATGGCGATGTTGAATAACAATGTTCACTTGTTGACCTGCTTACGAAAAAACACACTGCTGTAAGATATTTTAGTAACGTTGAGAAACAAAATGCCCTAAACATATTGTGTGCATTTTGCAAGAATACATGTTGGCCTTATGCCTGCATTATTTTATTTACGTTTAAATAATTACTCCCACCACAAATTCTATTATACTTTTGATGGAAGGTATCTTTTAATTTCTTTTTTATAAATGAAATAGTAACATCAAATAATACATAGACTCACGCCTTTTGCCCAGAAGGGGTAGGCAGATGTGTTACCAGTACACATATGTTTCACATTTATTAATGAATAAAATTCTCTTAACCTCCTTTATCACAAACATAGTGAATATTTTCCCAACGCATTTTACTGGTGGTAGGTTTCTCATATGTGAGAGGCCGCCTGGGTGGTACCACCGCAATGTCTATTTCTCCGGTCAAACAGCAGTGTAAATGCACTCTTGTGTTTAGGTTTGAAGGACATAGTAGCCAGAGTAACTACTGGACATATTAAGATTTAACTTCTGATGTCTCAGGATGGCGAGCGCAGTGGAATGCCAAACATTGCTTTGTAATTCGAGGTGCTGTTTGGTTTTGCTACTGTTAATGAGCAGTCGTATCGCTTACCATCAGGCGAACGGTTTGCTCGTTTCGTCATTCATAGCAATAAAAAAAGACCAGTGAATATTTTTGACAGCCTCCGTGGCGTAGTTGGTTAGACGCCGGCTGTGAAACGGGAGACCCGCGGGTTCGAACCCCGCACCGAAACAAATATTTGTGTGAACCATAGGTATTTGTGTCGGGTCTGGGTGTTTGTGAGACCGAAAAGTCTCTCGTAGTTCCTTATACCCACGACACAAGACTCGATCTTAGTCCATAACTTTTCAATACTTTAAATCGACTATTGCAAGCTTTACTATATTGGATTTGTGGAGGTTATTTTTTTTTAATAGCGAGACAAGCAAGCCGTTCGCCTGATGGTACGCGATACGACCGCTCATGAACAGTAGCAAAACCAAACAACACCTTGAATTACAAAGCAATGCTTGGCATTCCACTGCGCTCGCCGCCCTGAGACATAAGATGTTAAGTCTCAATATGTCCAGTAGTTACTCTGGCTACAATGCCTTTCAATCCGAAACACAACAGTGCATTTACACTGCTGTTTGACGGGTGAAATAAACACTGCGGTGGTACCCATCTATATGGCCTCTCACATATGAGAGACCTACCACCAGTAAATTGGTGTATTTATTTATTATTTCCCTGACGCATGTTGTAGGTGAGTGTGAGTGAGACGGAGCGCTCCCTAGTGGAGCAGGAGTGGTTCCACGGCGTGCTGCCGCGCGAGGAGGTGGTGCGGCTGCTGCGGGCGGACGGCGACTATCTGGTGCGCGAGACCACCAGGAACCACGCCAGGCAACTCGTGCTGTCCGTCTGCTGGGGACAGCACAAGCACTTCATCGTGCAGACCACGCCTGAGGTATGTGGAATACTAAATAGTACGGGAGTAACTTAGACGGTTACTCTATAAAAACAATACGAATTTCGAATGTTCGGGCGCCGTACGTAAAACTTCACTAATGTGTCTAAATACTCCACAAAATGTTTGAAACCTCAATAGTACGTCGTAAGCGTACACTAAGTTCGGAGAAAATGATAAGTATAATAGAGAATAGTATTGAATTTTAGAAGTGGAAAACTTATATCTTTTATAGAGTAATCCCCTGGTGCCGCCCACAATGCGTGTGACGGCTATCAAGGGGTTTTTGGTCAATATGCTAGCGTAGGTATTGCTAGGGAACCAGCTCGGTCACAATATTGTGTTTGTACTGGGCTAGAAGGCCAGAACCACTGACATACACCTTTCGGCCTCTCCCGGGGCTGTCGAAAGTAGAGCTTAATAGTTTTTCCTCTTTAACAAAATAAGGGGAGTAACCTGTATAGCGATTTGTTGGAATTTCTATGGTATGTAAAGTCAGCCAACCCGCACAAGACTAGCGTGGTGAACTATATGGACTAACCCCTCTCAATCACTTTCGATTGTAGAGCAGGCCCGTGCCCTATCGGACGCATATGGGCTGATACAGATACAGTATTGGGTAGAAAATGAATTTGTGTGTTTTGTTTGCTGTATTTTTGAGTGTTAGCGAATTGGAAGGATAAAAACACATAAGTTTGATAGAAATAAATTGTCAGAATATTTGATGTTTTAATGTAAGCGTTAATTTTAAAAAAATCATCGTAAAAAGCATACTGGAACTGGCATGCTTGCTTTTTTGGAATGTAAAATAATTTTTGCAAGAGTTTTAGTTAATGTAATAGTTATACAGAGCTTAATGTAAATTTGTACACCGATAATTACCGCGCACAACTCTCGTATACATAATATAATTCCGTGTAGGGCCACTACCGTTTCGAGGGCGCCGCGTTTCCGTCGGTGGCGGAGTTGATAGCGTGGCAGCGCGCGAGCGGCGTGGCCGTCACCGCGCGCTCCGGGGCGCTGCTGCGGAGAGCTGTACCGCGCGAGAACTGGGAACTCAACAACGATGATGTGCAGCTCCTGGACAAGATCGGAAGGGTATGTTGCCTCTCAATTATCGCTTTCTTTACCATGTATGTGTACTATGACAGCCTCCGTGACGCAGTTGGTTAGACGCTGGCTCTGAAACGAGAGACAAATATTTGTGTGATCCACACCATTATTTGGAATATTATTTGTTTTCAAACATTCGTTTTATTTTTTGTATTTGCATTATCGTTAATTTTATTTTTTGTATTTAAATAATTTTTATTTAATATTAAGAAAGAATAAAGTGATATTTGATTTAGTAAATCCTTTAACGAATTATTTCCTTTTATTTTTCTCAAATAAATAACTAAATTCAAGTCTTTTTAGCAAATTATGTTATGTAAACACTAGAAAAGCAATATTACATTTTTTACAACCTCGGTGGCGCAGTTGGTTAGACACTGGCTGTAAAATGAGAGGCCTTAGGTACGATTCCCGCACCGAGACAAATATTTGTGTGAATTACAGGTATTTGTCTCGGGTCTGGGTGTTTGTTTGTTAGACCGAAAAGTCTCTCTTAGTTTCTGATATCCACGACATAAGACTCGATCTTAGTGTGGGGTCAGAACTTTGTATGTGACTGTTGGGCTTATTTATTTATTATTTACGTATTACATATTTTTTGGATCTACTATCCACATCTTATCATCCTAACTTACCTATTACCTCCCATTCTACCCTTCAGACAACTATTGGTACTATGTTTGCTAGTATACTTAATATTTTTAAAGCTTGTATTTAAAACATTTAGTCAATAGATACTATTGAGACCATGTACACCGTAGCAATAGCCCAGGACAGGCAGCGGTGAATATATTCCTGGCATTTTTACTTTAAATAGCAGAAAAAATATAAGAACAAGACACTACATTTAAATTATACCACAATGAACATTATATGTACAGGTATCCGTGACGCACTTTGAATTTACCCAAACAATCAACGTGATTGCTGCAGAATAGAATCGTAGAGATTTATAAATATACCGACTGTTTGTTACAGGGTAACTTCGGAGACGTATACAAAGCCCGACTCAAGACTACTGGTCAGGAGGTAGCAGTGAAGACTTGCAGGGTGGCACTCCCGGAGGAGCAGAAACGCACCTTCCTACAAGAGGGACGCATCCTGAAGCAGTACCAGCACCCCAATATCGTGAGACTCATAGGCATCGCTGTGCAGAAACAACCCATCATGATCGTCATGGAACTTGTTTCGGGTAAGTATTTTTCATTATTACTAATTCCTAACTACAAAAAGCCTGCTTCTAAACATAAGTCTCTCCCAAAAATGTCATCTTTAGGCTCGGGGTGTCCATTGAGGTAAAATATGATCTTTATATTTGGAGTTTTATCAAAAAATACATTAATTTAATATGTATTCTTACATCAAATTACATTTAAAGACTAATGGCCGTATTCAAAAACAGTTTTAAAACATATTTTAGTTATCACGTTTTGTCCCTTTTGAACGGCTTTTGAATTTAAGTAAATGAAGAAGACAAAACATGAAACTATCAATGAATAAAGTCATAAAAGCACATTTGGAAATAGTATAAGTCAGTTTCGATTACATTACGATTGCTTATTTTGTAATGGAATTCGAGATAATATCTAAATTACATGGCTGAAACTATCACGAATATCATGTTTATTTCGCAGTATATAGTCATATTCTTATCGTTCATTTATGAAATATCAATACAACTTTCAATCTTTTTTTTTTGTTTTTAGACCTAACTAGTGTCTAGTTATCTATACGCCGCCCATATTTTTCGGGAGATTGTTTCCAAGGGCGGATCCAGATTGACATCATGTACTTATTATATTGTTAATAAAATGTATAATCACAATTATTTCTTTGTATGTCGTGTTCACAAATAACGGCTGTAACAAACTTTAAAAATTATTATACGAATTCGAGTATTGAAATCGTACTATATGACCCCCCCTGGCGTAAAAGAACTATATGACTCTCCCCTGGCGTAAAAGAACTATATGACCCCTCCTGGCGTAAAAGAACTATATGACCCCCCCTGGCGTAAAAGAACTATATGACTCTCCCCTGGCGTAACAACTGGATCCGCCCTTGATTGTTTCTATCCTTATTTTGTGTTATAAGATTGAAATGGTCCTCAATCTGAGAACCAAACCATTTAATTATACCAATTACTCATTGAAAAAATATGATCTACATTCCAGGGACGTAGACGAGTCGCAACGCCTATTAAAAAATCACATATTAAAATAATGATTTGGTTTTCTATATTTGTATTTGTGTCACTATATTTATAAGCATACACGTGGGCGTTTACACTTTACGGTTTCCGAATATTTATAGTGCATGTTAGGTATTCGGGTGGGCAGACACTAATGAAGGAGGAGCCGTATGCACGACCGTCTAAATACGAATTTTGTATTTCTTAATATGTATGCACATAACTAACGTATTTGTCCTGAAGATATGTGGTTAGGTTTTTGTTAGTTAAAATTATTAGACATTATGGATTAGGTCTATTTAATATAGCTTGAGCATAAATAAGTAAAAATATGTTACATTTATAAATTTCTATGGACTACCGTTTTATTCAAATTGTCTACAAAAAGAGTGCGCTGGAATTTATGACTTGCATGGGGCCTTTATCACATTCTCAACTCGTCTTGGTTAATAATACCAACGACATGAGATAACGCATATTACGATGACTTTCTTTCCATATCATTCCTACATTTCTTGTGGTACCTTCGTTCTTTCGTTTATATCTATCCCATGGTTGTCTGGCCGAAATTGCATTAAGCAATAAGACCGCCGTTTGTATATTATTTCTTTCTGTTACATTGTCTACTTTAGTTTAAAGGGTGTACTTTCTGCTATATTGTCTACTTATAATTTAATTGATGTACAATAAAATCTCAAATAGATAAATACGGTACCTATACTAAAAAACAACCTATTTCTAATTACAGGCGGATCCCTCTTAACATTCCTGCGCACTCGCGCGAGTTCCCTTACCTCCCGCACTCTCCTGGGCATGTGTCGGGACGCGGCCGGCGGGATGAGGTACCTGGAGTCCAAGAACTGCATCCACCGCGACCTCGCCGCGAGGAACTGTCTCGTGGGCGACGACAATATCGTCAAGATCTCAGACTTCGGCATGTCCAGGGAGGAGGAGGAGTATATAGTGTCCGGGGGCATGAAGCAGATACCTATTAAGTGGACGGCGCCCGAGGCTTTGAATTTTGGTGAGTTTTTTACACGTTCAAATTTTGGTCAGTTTGAATGTGTGAATGAATCTTAAAACTTAATTTCAGCCATTTTATTAGTAGTTTTATATGTATTAATTTTTTTAGGATTTATTTTTCGTTAGGAAAAAATTTCAAGATAAAAGATTTTTAGTCATTTCAAATTTCAAATTAGGTATTAGGTACATCTACAAATAATATTATTTTTTTTGTTTTTCTATAATAATATGATGTAAATATTAATGAAAGCATGTTGTTGCAGGCAAGTACACGTCGCTGTGTGACGTGTGGAGCTACGGCGTGCTGATGTGGGAGATATTCTCCAAGGGCGACACTCCCTACGCCGGCATGAGCAACTCGCGCGCCCGGGAGAAGATCGACACAGGTATGTCACATTACACTATACATCAATTATTTTATAGAGCATTTACACTCTTGGCCAACCTCGGCCAGCCTCCACCAACGCAAGCGTGTAAACGGGGTGTTTGGCTCGGCTGACCCTTGACTTTTCATTGTTGATAGCTTGGCGTTAGTAAACGTTGGCCCAACCTGAACCAACGTGTACATGCACCATTAGAATACAGGCTCTTTCATGAAAGGTATATTTTATTTTTAACTGTCAATGGCAATGTAATGACAGCCTTATTGTTATTAAAATAGGGTATATTTAAAAAAAATACATATGCTGCCCGGCGGTCGGTGGACGTTCAGGTAGGTGATATGTATTTTTAAACAATGGCTTTCGAACTGCAAAACATACACAATATCGACTTAAGGTTAAACAAGACACGTCTTTTCAGTTTTCACAGCCAACAATATAAAACATGATAATCTCTTTCTCCGCAGGGTACAGGATGCCGGCACCTGAAGGTTGTCCGGAAGACGTGTACGCGCTGATGCTGCGCTGCTGGGAGTACGAGCCGGAGAAGCGACCTCACTTCCACCAGATATACACCATCATCGACAGCATATACAACAGATAACATTCGACTAATACACAACAGAAAATTAGACATTTCTTCAGCTGGCAGCGGATTAACTCAGGGCATCTTCGGATTTGAATCTCCCTAGATGGGAAGGTTCATTCACATTACAAACTATGAGAACCGGAAAAATAAATCCGGTCTGCAGCGTCGCATCAATGGTGTCTTGGGTGGACCCACAATCGCATTATACTTAATCCGGCACTGTCTAGTGCGATAATTATACATACAAGCCAAGTGTAATGAAATTTCTTTATAGGCAGCAATTTGATAGCATATTTAAAATGGTGGGATATAGGATGCCGAATTCGCCTGATAAGGTACGGATTTAAGTGTCATCCAGTTTTGATTCATCTGCAGTCGCCTTTAATGTGCATGTGTAAATTGGTATGGTGAATTTAATTTAAAGATAATTAGGACACTTTAAATTACTCTGATGGGTAGGATTACATTTTGTAGAATTTGTTTGTATGGAATGCATGCTATCAATTGAACACCCGACGTGATCAAGGTCTCAACCCTTCATGTTTACATGAAATATACCGGGTATATCAAGACTGCTACCGAAAACGAATACGTAGTTTTAGTGACTACAAACACAATGCAACAAAAAATTTCGTAAAGAAAAGCGTCGATTTTTTTAATGTTTTTTAAAATATCATTTTAGGTGGTAAACCAATAGTTTTGGCTAAAATAATAATTTAAACTCTTTTATACTTTAGTGTCTTTATAAATAAAAGGGTATACTATTATTAGGTATTATATTAGGAAAAAATGTATTTACCATCCAAATACAACCATAGGAAAAAATAACAAAAAAAAACGTCGCTTTTTTTTTTGTAACATTTTCTGTTGCATTGTGGCTGAAATCACTTAAATTACCACCTGGCTTCGCATTCGGTAGCAGTCTTGATATATCCAGTATATACAATATTTAATATGCTTCTAAACGCTGCAGCTCTGATCTGAATTCAGGGCAAAGAATTAGTGACATATTTTTAATCGACTTAAAAGAAGGAGGAGGTTCTCAATTCGATCGTATTTTTGTTTTGTAAAAATGTTTGTCATTCCAAGTTTTAAAAAATGTCATAACTTGGAATTTTACGGCGTTAACATTTTCAATATGGCATTTTACTGAGATGACTGTCGTAAAAAAATAGAGACTCTTTTACAATAAAACGTGAATTATTTAATATTTTTGAATAATTAAAATATTGTTTGTTATTCGACTAAATTGTGATTTTTTACGAGTATATAAAAATAATGTGTGAAATTTGAAATGTCTGATTTAAGAATAATGTAGCGAATATTATAAATTAAGCTTTATAATATGTATTATATATGAAATATTTACTCATTTTTCCATTAATTCAATAACTGTTCGTATATTGTACTATACGTAGTATAAGTTTATGTAATGTCTAGTATAACTTATATGGTAGCTAATAGATTTAAGGACACAGTAAGATAGCGATATAAAATTGTTTTGATATGAAAATCTTAATGTCTATATCCTTCGATCAAATATACACTAGATACAACATGAGCGTTTAGAAAATGGCACCAAAAAAGAGTGCTTAAGCACTCTTTCGCCTTCAGTCACGCACCGACCGTTGCTTCTAAAACGTCGCAACAATTTAGACAATATTATGTGAAAAGCTACTTTAAGCTCCAGGAATAAGGTGGAATTTGTGTTAATGTATTTGGAATATGTGATCTTTTTGTTTACTTTTTTTAATGTCATGCATCGGTGCCACTTTTTAACAGAACTTTTACAGGGAACTGTGTATCTAGTGTATATTTGATCGAAGTCTATATCAAATAATTAATGATAAGAGTCCTTTCACATAATATGTTGGGAGGATCGTGCCCAGCAGTGGGACGTATATGAATTGTGTGTAACGAGATGTCTCACGTAAAAAGCGCTGATCTCTATCGAATGGTACTTTTGTAAGCAAACATGTTATAGATATAAGTTCAATACCATATTATTATTCAATTATTTTGAACGTTACGTTACTTGATAAGTTATAATGTGTTGAAAATATTTTAGCTGCTTGGGTCATATCTTACACTACCTTGAATCCGTGCCTGTTGAAAATGTGTGACAGATCAATATAAGAAGGAAATATACAATCCCCTTATTTTTAACTAAAGTACAACGTAATTTAAGAAATATATAGCTTAGAAATAATAACATGTATCATTGATTTTGTTGTGTATGCGTCGGAACAGTCGAATAGTATATCTAAAATGTTCTTCCATTAATTAAAATATTTCAGTAAGAACTGGCATTTATCCAGACATTAATTATGTTGTTTTACGTTTAGAGTAATGGTAGTCGTTGAATTGACGTGTTTATTATAGTCGATGTATTTGTGATGCGTCCCGTGCTTCCAATAACATTGTTATGTTACGTTAGTTTTATAATTCTTGCCTAGAATAAGTATATAATAAAGATCATGTAACACAAAGTGAGATGTAAACCTTATTGATAAGCAAATTGGCGTCAATTCTAAATACACTCGTATAATCTTAATTAAAAAGAATTGAAAACTGTTTGTGCATGATGTTAGGCATATGAAATACATATTAATTTGTACTGTTTTGAGGTAAACTACTTATATGTTTCAATGTACGTATAGTTATAAACTCCTTACCAATGATTTCAAAACTGAGGTTAGGCCCTTCAGTACATTTGGAGTATCAAAAAGGCGGCTATGATAATCGCGCTAAAGTAAATATTAAATTAACTTATAATGTAATATGATTTTGTCTCAACGCTGGTAAGAATTAGAAGCATTTGCATACTGAACTTTCTGTCATACTCAACAAACAAGTATTTTGCAAATCGGTGTAACGACTAATTTCAGTAACACTCCACTGTAGATGCAATGGAGCGTCGCTCCACTTACGTCGGAACACTTAACACGCTCTTCGCCCTGTCCACATACTTATGTCATTGCCACCTGTATAAATAAAGGGTGTTTTTAGAGTTGACGTATATAATTGTTTAGTATTTTCTCTATTTTATGACAAATTATTGTATTGTATATATTTTGATACATATTAAAGTGCCAGACATTTTGGGTTCAATATTAATGTGTCTTTCTTAATCGTCATAAACCCAATGGTTGATGGGATATTGTAGTCCTACAAACCTTTTGCGCGTATTTCTACAAATGCCAACTGGTGGTGGTCTCTCATAAGTGAGGGCCCATTTGGGTAGGTACCACCACAATATCATTTTTCCCGCCAAACAGCAGTGTAAATGCATTGTTGTTTGACGGTTAAAAGGACATTGTAACCAGAGTAACCGCTGGAGATATTGAGACTTAAAATCTTATGTCTCAGGATGGCGAGTGCAGTGGAATGCAAGCATTGCTTTGAAATTTCTGGTGTTATTTGGTGTGACTACTGTCCCTGAGCAGCCGTATTGCTTACCATCAGGCGAATTGCATTTTCGTCTCGCAATTCCTTGTTATAAAAATGCCAAATGATTTTGTATAAATAATTTTATTCCAGACTATTTACAAGTACAATTTAATTAACTCATCACTGACAGCTGATGGGGTCAATATACCTAAATCGGTAAAAAGCAAGGTTATGTACGCGGGCGGAGTGTAGTCCACTAACGGATGTTCTTTCGACAGATCTTTGCCTGATTTCAGGGTACTGGAGAGGTATTTGAACTCATTGGGTAGGTCTTGTTGGTTGAGCGGGTATATCCTGGCGAATTTGAAGCTTTCTGTCAACACATACACTGGTTTCTTGAGCTCCAGAGCTGCGATTCCTAAGGAGTACGTTCCGACCTGTAATCGATAATATTAAGAATAAATAAACATATACTTGAATTTGTCTGTGTAACAAAAAAACAACAGCTAAGTATTGTTTTACCTGGATTTTGTATAGGTAAAACCAGGCCACAGAATACTAACAGAAGTCAAGCTTGTGTATGTACTTCACTTTTGTTGCCACACTCACACTACGCTCGGCGTTCGCGCAAGGGTTGTTAACTCTGGCTTATGCGAAAACACGTATCGTGTTAATAGCACTCGTATCGTTTGATTAAATTTTTAAAATGAAAATATACAACACACAATAATACAATAAATAAACTTTAATTTTGTTTATGAACTCGCTGAGAATGTTTATGTCATTATTCTAAGTTTTTTTAAATTGTATTTGTATAATATACGTTTCTTTTTATGAAATTTATATCCAATTATTATAATCTGGTGTTTTATATACAAGTGTAATAACTTTTATTCATTTGCTCCATCTTTGCACAAAATATCTCACTATTTGCGTGTCCGAAGCGGGTGACACTCGCGCTCGCAGTGGTCTCGACTGGTTTGAAATATCGTGTCGGTGAACGCTTTCAATGTGTGCGTTGATTTAGCGCGCTTTGTATGGAGCTTGACTTCTGTTAGTTTAGTATTCTGTGACCAGGCATTGAAGAAGTCATTTCAGGTAGTAAATTATTCGTAACCGCAAGGTTAGAGGCCACGATACTAAACGGTTAAGGAACATCATAGTGTCGCGATTGTCTATTACGTAATATGTATAAGCCTGCATTCAATTGGGCCAACATAATTGCGTCGACTGAAGAGAGATAGCCATTCCACGTCGTGTCTCAGCTAATATAGATACATCTCACTGCAGGGCATGGGCCTCCTCTACAATCGAGACTACGATTGAGATGGCTCATGGGTTAGGCCATATAGTCCACCACGCTGGCCTGGTGCGGTTGGCGGACTGTTATAGTGCGTCCCGTTTGACTGTCAATACGCACATGACTCGGCACTCAAGAGGCGTGTCCTGGGATTTTAGCTTGCGACCACTGTGAACATGTAGGTGGATCGTGGGTTAGGCCATATGGTCCACCAAACTGGCCTGGTGCGGGTTGGCGGACCATTATAGTGCGTCGTGTTGGACTATCAATACAAACATGACTGCAAAGTCAAAGGCGTGCCTGGAATTTGAACTCGCGACCACCGTTAACATGTCTCTGCGTCTAGTCCGTTACCTACATGCCACCACACACACTGAATATCGCATACAACAGTTGAATCAATATTTAAAATTACCTTATTAATAATTCCACCACTCTCAGTGACACCTTCCGCACCAATCATTACAATATCAACTTGTTCCATAATGTATCCTACAGACGAGTCTATTATGAGCGTCGCTTCGATGCCAGCTTCCACTAACTGTTTGTGCATTACTTCACTGAAATATGAAAAATATATGCTATTTTTAGTATCACATCATTATTTTTTATTATTATTGGTATATTTTGCTAAAAAAGTAAGCAACAAAGTATTGGTGGAGGATACTATCTGCATATGGGTCAGAGTAGATTCATGTTTAACCAATAAATATTTATACCAATATATAGTTTAGAGGTGACTGCATGCAGTTTGTGAGTAAATTTCTAATTCTGGGTCTTGAGTGACTTGAATTTCCCTCATACTTTCTGACACCTCACATCAACATAATAAAGAAAGTTCAACTTTCTGTATATTAATTACAATATTTTTGAGTACATATTTTACTTACCCACTATTGTCAGGAGCTGATATTGTGACAAAAACTTGAAATCTTTTATTAGCTTTTGCAGCTTCTAACATTGCTTGAAGAACTACTCGAGACCGGGAATGAGTGAGTATTTTCTGAAAGATCACATTTTAAACAATATTTACAGACTTATACTATAAATGCCCTTAACACATATGTCTTATTAAATATTATATTATATTAGAAATACTCTCTTAGAGAATGTGGAGTAATATTCTCCACCCAACCACTGGCTGGTGAGGCAAGAAGGAAGCTAAAGTATGTAATCTCGATGGCATGCATTATTCAATAGTATATTATATCCAGTGGTTACATGTTATAGACTGATAGTAAACTTAAAATTGATTTGATATTAAAAATAGAACTTGAGATGTACAATAGAGTATAAATAAATGGTTTTAATATTGAGTTTAGATGATAATTATGAAAAAGCTGAAAAATTCGATTGGGGTTAGGAATATAGGCAATATTTTACCCCCTATTCATTCATTTAGCACATAGAAACTCACACATCCATCAGTGATAAAAGACAGCGCCTGCTTGGCCACCTTCCCTCTTGCTTCCAGCAGAGTATCCAGGAATATGTGGCCTCTTTGTAACATTATTTGTTCACACTCTTCAAATGACTGGAATAATAGTAAACATAAGTTATTGATGTTAGATAAACAAAAGCAGCCAAAGTAGCTCAATGAAATTGAAGAATTTTCTCTCACTTCCCAATAAAGGATTTGTGTTAATGATACTTGATAGAGATTACAAGCATTGTGAATAAAGGTGTCACCTCTATTGATATGCTGGCTGAGTTATCAGTTAGAATTTTTATTGAATTATGTGCAATAATTATCCTAGAATTTTAACACTTCAACAAAATGCAGCCATAAAAAAAATAACTCTGCACATAAATAAATTGTGTACCTTAATATCCAATTTGGCTAGAGTGATAAACCTCATGAAAAGTTCACATCCAGATGATATAGCTGTCACAGGTTGGTCGCAGTGGCGCATCGCATCCACTGCTAACTGAAGATTTAAATCTAATTCTCTTACTGTTGCCACTGCAAAATGTACAGTGAAAATAATATTAACCTGTGAATATTCTAGTTAACTTAAACTTTTTGGTAATAAGTTAGATTTACTTCCTACACAAGTGTCTCTATAAACATGAACATTAATATGCACTTTATAAATTGGAATAACTAAAGTGGATGATGCAAGATTTAGTTGTACGTAATGACAACTGTATGAATATACAAACCTTTATAATTTTCTATTACGGTTAAAAGTGTTTTTATAGCAGCTACGCCCGCAGATACATCCTCTTCTTCTCTCAGAATTTTGAGAAAAATATTTTGGACTTCTGCAAATAACGGAACAGATGTTTTGGGATTTTCTAACCTTAACAAAGCATATACATAACAAAGTTAACACTAGTACTATCTCACCTTCTTTCTTCATTGCTATAAAACGGAGAATTTATTATTCAGATATTAATTTCTTTAATTAAATATACCTATGTTTAAGTACGTGCCACAACACAACATAACCTAAACGACAAATGTCAAATTTATTTTATTTTTTACGAATACGAATTTCCAAAGCGTTTTGTTATTACGTTCATAAGTAATAGTTGCACAAGAAGTGGTATTTTTATAATTTTGTAAATATAAACAAATTGTTCTCTTTTTATGTATTCAAAATAGTAAGTGCATCCAAATTCTAAACCGCAGTTTTTTTTTTGTTTAGCTACGTTTCCAAATGTTACTCAGCAACATCTGACAACAACAGTGCTATTTCATGTTAGTATATTATGTTGATATGTTATTAAATGCTAATTGAGGTAACTTTTGAAAAACCTTCAACCTCAAGTATTCAGTTTTCCTCACGTGCCTTTCATTAATGTAAACTATAGTAAACTAAGAAGATCTCTCGAAATTCAGAGGCGCGTACTTTCGTTTCGAACCGGTGACCTCTTGCTATCCGGTGTCTTCCCAACTACGCTTTTGCTAAGTACTTGAAGAAGAAAAAATATACTTACTAATTCTAATTTTCTGGCTGGTATTATTTGCTATTTACTAAGCCTTTATCGCGAATTATCATAATTTCGACTAGCAATATATTCTACGATAATGTTGAGTTCATAAACGTAACGTAACGTATTAAAACATAATAATATGATCCCTGAGCTTAAAGGGAGTCCCCGGGCAGTCAGACCCATGCCTGTCTTCTTAATTTTAGAATAAAATATGCTGGCGCAGAGCTTTTTTTGTTCCCTACGTATGAGTATTTTTTATGAATGACCATATACCTCTATCAATAAAAAATCAAGTACATTATGTAATATGTTCACGCCGGTGTACCTATAAGTGTAAGCAGACTGCACTGTCACTTTTCTTAAGCATATGTTGCCGAGCTCATTTCCGTGTTTCGTTTTCCACTTTGTACGCGATTTTCAACTTAATAATTAAAATATTTTCCATTTTATCTGAAATTACACAGCATAACGGTCACGCCCGTACTACATCATCAACAATATGTGCCTGGGATCTGCATGCTGGATAAATTTAAGTAAAACTAAATTGCTATTCGCTTCGCATGATTCCTAACAATCTTGCATCTCACATTAAAGTAATAAAAAAATAAGAAGTGGATAAAAACAAGAAGTGAAGTGTATTTAATTTGTATGAATACAATAATTGAATTCTCAACAAATAGAGAAAAACATGTTACCTTGACTTTTAACGCCATCTGTTGTCAAATGGATGAAACAAACATTTTATTTTCCAGACCTTGTGCATAAAACTTTTTAAAGTTAAGGAATGCTCTTCAATGGTATTATCCAAGGAAAATCTATAGACACAGCCGTCTACAGCTATAAACTATGAGCGAGGGAAAGTCACGGTCACTCAACGAACCTCGCGTTGGCTAGGTGGTGGACGGTATAGTCTTACTGGTAGTCGAATGGGCTGCACGCGTCCTAGTGTTTGTTTACATTTAAACGTAGTATTGTGTAGGAAAAGTGCTTGCTGGAAGAACAGGTGCAACCGGTGGTCATGGGAAACTCAGCATCTGTCAAATTGAACGACAAACGTCGGTGGAAGTGAGTTTTATTGACTTCAATCGCCCTTGATATAATTTCTCCTACATTTATTATTTATAATATATTTCAAAGTTTCACACTAGTTCAATAAAATATTTGTTAATTTGGTCTTCGCGACCTAGTTTGTATAACATTTAAAAATATATATGAGAATTTGTTATTGATAAGTCCAAATTTTCTAAATTTTATTTCACGAAAGACCTATCTAATTTATGTATTTCAAGTTTGTTTATATTTCCATCAGATTAGTTTCATGTCGTTAGTTAGGTACCTTTGGTTTATTTTTGACGGTTTATATTAATAATTTAGATTAGGCATTATATAGTCATATAATGCCTAATCTTAAAAACGAACCTCTAAAAAATATTACAACAGTTATTGTAACTATTTACTTACATAGACATAGTCTTACTAGATATAACATGATTTGACTTATCAACACGATAAACCGGTCATAACTTGTGTTTATTTCGTATAGATTAAACATCAAAGAGGAAATCTAAATGTGAGTAATGATAAACACGTAAGCAACGCGTTTTTCCTACATCATTTATCTTTAATACTACGATTTCTTTTACTTAACTATCACTTGATCAAGACACACAAGACTGCAGTTTGAGTTTCCGTAATGCAATCTTAATTGCTCATAACAAGCGTACATTGTAAGCCATGTTTATATCCTAGTCGGTAGCCGTTTGTTTTCATAAACAACGCGGCAGTACAACTTGCACGATAACTAATACTAAGGGGTACCAACGAGTAGCTTATTGCATTGTGTGGGTACCTTTGAATAAACAATACTCGTAGATTCCATGCGGGCTTTATAGGCTGTGAGGAGTTGTTTCCTTGTCGTCGTTGATTGTATCCGTCTTATGATCATAATTGTGAAAAAATATGATGTCGGGTTTTAGGTTCAATTTATGCAGGCACTTTAAATATCGGGTTTACCAATAACCATATCGTGCCAGTGGACACTTTATCTGGATTTTACTTGACTTATCATTTGGCATATCGTTGTGAAAAATAAAATTAAGAATTAAACACTAAATACAAAGTTTGAGCTTTGTCTGCCTGTATCAGCCCATTTACGTCCCTCTACAGGGCGCAGACCTCCTCTGCAATCGTGAGTACTATTGAGAGTGGTTAGGCCATATAGTCCACCAGGCTGGTCTAGTGCGGGTTGGCGGATTTTACATACCATAGAAATTCTTACAAATCGCTATGGTATGCAGGTTTCCTCTCGATTTTTCACTCATCGTTATAGTGCGTGTGGCTACTACCTCGTAGTTTAAAGTAATCTGACCATACAGCTCCCATAAACTACCACAAATAGAATCCAATGAGCTGGTCGAGTAGGACCGTTCTAAAATAAATTCAAATTTGGTCAGATTATTCCCGAATGTTTAAAAAATCTTAAATTAACATCACCATAAAATGTTTTTGAGCGATTTCTTAGATTTTGTTGAAAAATATCACTGATGAACTTAAAATGTATAATGTCTGCTAAAAACAATCTTCCTCCTACTTACATCATACGAGGGTGCTTGAGCTTAATTTTATTAATGCAAAATAATTGAATTGTATTAAACTGGTTGCCAATAAGTGTCTTCAAGCTACTAACCACACACTAGTCTCTTGCCAGTTCTTCTCTAGTGAAAACCGCTTTCTGAACCGGGTGGTAGATAAAAAACAAATGAATCCAAATTATGTTGAACATTTTAATGAATACCAAAATATATTTTCATTTTTTTTTAAATAATACGATTACCGACAGGATCAAATGAGCCATTGTTCACCAAGAACCGACGAGCTTCTAAATTTTTTCGAAGAGTTGTGGTCTCATCGATTCTGGATTCGAAGTCAGTAACAAAAACTCCTAACATTAGTTTACGTGACTTAGGCTGAATTGCACAAACTAACTTTGGCATTGGCAATGTCAAATACGTCTTAAATGTATGGGATTGACATTTTCTAAGTCAAACGTATTGGCAAAGTTAGTTTGTGCAATTGACCCTTAAAACAGTGGTTCTTAACCTGTTACTTATGACCATATCACAAATTTCTGTTTAGCTAGTGATCATCCAATTGGTTGACTAGCTTGGTTGTATGTTAAAACAATACCAATGTTAATAAACGAAGGGTTTTTCTATATATCCTTTAATAAATCATGCATACAATTATCTTAAAGATGGCCTTAGGATGGTTTCACGGACCACTTGGGATTCCGGGGAGCACCAGTGGTCCGCAGACCACCGGTTAAGAAACACTGACTTAAAACATTAAATATCAAGTAGTACGTCTCGCATGTCAAAAAGGAACACGTGAGTACATTAATAGTGTTAACTTGTATTACATTGCGAAACTTTGTCGTTCTATATTACGTACGTATGAAAGTAAAAGCAAGTAAAATCGGATGAAGTAATTTTATCGCCTTGGAAAAGCGAGCTGGTTTTACAAAATAGTGGAGTTTAGTCGTCACACGATTGATGACTTAGAACGTTAGTTTTAAATCTAGAGATTTAGGACTTCTATAAGAATTTTGGATCTAGATATGTACCTTGAGATCGACGAATTATTATCCTCATATTTTGTCGGAATATATGGTTTTTAATTTTATAACATAGGCACCTATCGTAAATATTTTCAAGTGAATACCTACATATGGATAATTCAATATTTCAATGTAATGTTTTGTCTTCACTAAACCTTCAAAATACATGTTCAGCTATAAAATCTCCAAATATTTCGCACATTGCAATGTTTTCCCTATCCTCGGTGCCTTTTATTTAAGGTTAAAAAGATAAGTGTTTTTAACCTTAAAGGCACCAAGTTGACCGCATAATTTGCCTTGGCCTAAAATTTGATGACGAAACCGTTAATTAGTCTTCGCGAAGTCCTTATCTGAGAACATAAAGGGCAAAATAAAAAATACAATACTAAATAATGTATTCCAATTCCAAAATTTAAAAAATTCGAGGACTTTGGTTCTGTTTTATTACGGTTAACTCGTCGGAGGGTTAACTCATATGCAAGGCAATAGAGTTGTGCTTTTTTATGGGAACTACGATTCGTCACAGATATTAAGTCACAAAGAAGTTGCAGAATGTTTAATTGCATTGTGTCTGAAGTCACTAAAAACCATCTGGTTATTTCGGTCGCAGTCAGAATATATTCGATACTGTTTGGTTATTTTACTTTCGATTCAAATTTGTTTACGTCTTCTTTTAAGTGCATTAAAGAAGCAGTGCAGAAGAAAGAAGCAGGCCCTGTAAACAAATACACCCGACTGTCTTCTAACAGAAACAGGTGAAGAAACTCCACCCGCACTGGTAGACTTAAGACTGTGTCACTTACCCCTTTCAATCATACTCTCGACTGTAGAGGCCCGTGACCTGTGGGACGTATATGGAATGATGTAGCATTATCAGACATAATAAGTCCTTTGCAGAATATATGTAGTGATTTCCTTAAGATTTCCTCGGTAAATTTTTTATCACGTCGGACGTCTTATAGAGATCAAAAGCGTTTATTATTCTTGTTTTCTCAATAATTTATGATGTGTAATTCTCTTTTTACTTACTTATATTTGTTTAATTATTTTCATGCAATGAAGTACCCATAGTTACACTCACATAAGAATAATCAAGTTGTTGTAAATATAAACTTAAGATTGAGTTTATTGTTTGCCTTACAAGTTGCATATCGGCTATAAAAATAAGGTTGAAAATGATCATATTGTTAATGTATAAAAACGAGTTGCAATGACTAATGACTGTGTCGTGGCCTCCAAACTGTACGAGAGGAAGTGACGAATGACACAGTACTGGTGAACAATTATTACAAAAGAACAAGTAATGGCCAGGTGCAAAGAACAAAAAATATGGACAAGTAATAAAAATCTCGTGAAATATCCATATTTCGATAGGTATAACGTAAATTTTAATGACAATATTACTGACTATAACATTAATAATGATCACAGTTGAGAAATATTGTTTTAAGAATTTATAGCCAACTATTTTAAAATGTATGTTTTAATCGCCGCAGTGGTTGCGTGGCATTGAGTATTAGTCGCAAAGATTTCGGTTCCGGTGTTAGTACAGAGTTCGATTCCTAAATAAGTATATCACTTTGTGTAAATATTTGCAGTTGACACATCTATCAGAAGTTTCCCGTGTCGGTTAATCGCTTCCGCCATGTCAATAGACTCGCCTTTTATAAATTCTTGGGGCGGAAACAATTTCGTCGAAATGTGGTTGACTCTTATAATTTGTTAATTCATATTTTAAATAATTAACCCCCTGAGGGATGAAGCATAAGATTTTCTATACTAATAAACTACCCATAATATAAACTATATTTGTAAATTACTTTTAAGTCTTACTAGTAGTAGTATTTGCAAGGGCTGTGAACCGATAGGTTCTAGGTTTGATTCCCTACCCAGCGCTTATTTGTGTGATCGACAAACTATTCTTGACCATTATGCCACTTCTGTCCATCTTCAGATATATAGGCGTGATGTAAGTATTTTTTTTCCAAACACGATAAACATTTTTGTGCCGTTGCTGAGGCACAATGTCACATGTATGTATTTTTGTTAAACTTTATTTGTTTCATTAAAGAAAAATAACAAAGTTAAACAATTAGCTGCGTTGAGAAATAATAATATATACAATTGATCAAAATATAATAGAAATACCTACCCAAATGAAAAATCATTAAATGAATGTTTAGTTATTTACTGTTATCTATTTTATTTAAAAAACCCGTTAGTTATGCCAATGTTTATGTCTTGTATGTTAGGGAATATGCATTTCGAAAAAAATGAGCGGCAAATATTTATTTTACCAATTAAGAGTTGATGAATTAAAAAAAAATATCTTTTAGGAATATTTCTATATCAATAAAGATAAAAAATGTAAGTATATATACTTATTTTGGAGCTTCATGCATGTTCCTTATTATAGGTAAGATAGGCAAAAAATCTGCATAAGTGTGTGAGTCACTATATGAGGTTTTAGGCCCTATGTTTAGTGGCTCTTATCCCTGGCGGATGAAAATTTTCTGCCGCCATTATCATTAAACACATACGGCCTTATTCATAATAACATTATTTTATTAAATAAATAAATATTTAACACCTAACAGCCACATGCATAGTCCTGTCCCTACTCTAAGATCAAGTCTTGCGTCGTGGGTATCAGACACTACAAGAGACTTTTCGTTCTCACAAACATCCAGACCCGAAAGTTATGGAATACATTGTCTTCTTCACTCAAATTGAATTCAAAAGTCTTTAGAAAGGGACAACACGTCCAATATCTGAAATAGGTCTTGAAACTATCTATGAATAAGCCAATATTAGACATGTATTTTTTTTGGTTTAAGTATAGCACAACACAGATTTCTTGGCATTTGTCACATGCAGAGTATGTAAAGATAGTAATCTTTGGCCACACAAGCCTGGACTTTCTAAGCGCGTTTTCCATACTTTCCCCTCAATAGCCGTATGATTGCCTTGGAGATCCCGCATTTCGTCATAGCGCACAGCCGGTAATGATGCCTTTGCAGACGTTGCAAAACGTAGGATGACCAGCTGTAATACGAGTGGCTCATTGGTTTACGAAACATCATTGTCACTACTGCCGTAATCATTAGTTTAGAAAAAGCATTAAAATGATGTCTAAATCTTAGAACAGCTGATGATTTATTTATTAATAAATGAGGACATATAACACATTTCGACATGAATCTGTAATTTTTTGTACATGTCAGAAACTATGAAGTTGTTTTAGAAAAACAATTTGATTAATTCACAGTTTGCATAATAGCATGTGTTTCGAATCAAATTGTACTATATCTTTTTATTGATATATACCTAATGTATTATATATAAAAAAGCTGTTTTGTCTTTTAATTAAAAACGTATTTCGTTACAATAATGAAATACTAGCGCCATCTATGGTTTCATCGCGGCATTACTGAGAAAAATAATGAAAAGCTACGTGTGACTAACTTTTTCGTTGACTAATGTACTCCGGTTGGTGATTCAAATAACAAATTAGTTATATTTTCATTGCGTCAGTGGTCAGAATGACATTTTAGTCACCGATATGACGATGAAACAATAATTTTAAAATTGAGCACGTAAAATATATTAACACAGCCACCCTCGCAGAATAACAGCGTGAAGATACACGCAATAAGTCGATATGGTATCGTATGATCTAATAAATCACTTTGATGCCCTTGCAATGATCTTAACGCTGTATGACCTGCACACATGCACTTGTCGTGTTCTTCATGATACGTCCCATATAATCAAGCACGATGTTACGTCTATTCGATTCTATGACCTTACTTTTTCATTTGAAAAAAGTTTAAAATGGTTGTGACTCTGAAACAAAATTCTGAATTTATTGGTTACGTTTTATTTCCAGAGACAACTCGAGATTATAAATTATAGGGATAGCCGATTTTTATAATTGTTAAGATCACTTTATGTTGCTTCAACACAAAAGAACCTTAATAAACTGATATAGGTACATAGAAAGTCTAGTACATATGTATATTTAGGATCCTAATTAATGTTAAATAGCTGTGATACTATACTATTTCGTCAGCAAGCGTTTCGGTAAGTAAAACGAAAATATTATTATAGGGGCCAATTCAAAATAGCCAAATTAAATATTAAAGCCTTTAAAGCTGTTTGTATTATATTTGTCTTCACCAAGAGAGAAAATTAGTCAATGTGACCTATACAAGTGTGTCGCATTTTGGAATCAACTGTATCTATCCAAATGTAAGTCTGTATCAGCCCATATACGTCCCACTGCAAAGCACGGGCCTCCTCTACAATCGAGAGTACGATTGAGAGAGGTTAGGCAATATAGTCCACCACGCTGGCCTAGTGCGGGTTGGCGAACTTGCATACCATAGAAATCCATACCAATGTAACGAGGTATAATTGTGTAGATAGACAATAGTTAGTCTAATGATTAGTTTGGGATTAGTTAAATCACAATGAATCATAAATTTAATTATGGATAAATGCAGATATAAGTTTCTAACCCGTCATTTGATAATAAAACAGAAATAGAAGTCATAGAATATGCAGGTATACAAGCTGAAATAAATCAGTACCTTTTATTGCATTTTGCATGTTACGTGAGCGATTAACGTTTGTTTATATAAGTTGGTAATCATAAATGAGAAGTATTAGATATCGGTAAGTTTCTAGTCGAACACATTCAGTCATTATTCTCTGGTTAGTTTCCACTGTAAATAGGCGGAATTTGCTGATAAACGACGTCTTGTCGCCGGTTCCTGCTTTTAATTTAATTCACGTAAGTTTTTAAATGTTTCATAATTATTTTTGGTATTTAAGTGAAATTATAACGCCATGAGAAACAGTTCTCTGTACATAATTCGCATCCCATATTCACAGTTTTTAATTTACTTAGAGTGCATGTGCAATTTGGTGTAAATTTTTAATAAAGTGTAAGAAAATGTCTTTTATGGACTTTCTGGTGACCGCAGTGAAGTTCAAATAGGGTATCTACCAGTGGTTACCCATCAATACAATTATGTCGGGAATTGCATAAAGCCTCGAATACTCTGCGGTACATACCGATATTCTTACATCACTTATATATGTATTTGCACTTACTTTAAGAATGCATGGAAAAAATGGTCTGATAATTGTTTGATCGCTAGGTAATAATAAGATATTAAGAACAACTGCAATAAATAAATTTATAATATTGTTTTTTAAAGTCGTCTCATTTGGTAAAGCGAAACTTGAAAAAAATCTTATAATTTATTCCTGTAGTACATAATTAGTACTTCCTAATGTAATATTATGACGAGATTAATAGTTAATACAGATAAATGTGCGGTGTCAATTGGCTTGGTCACGCGTTTTAAGTTTATTTATTTTTGCGCCGCGTGATAACTTTAGGTATGTTCACGTTACAACATATTTTATTGATTCTGATAAGTGCAATATTAACGTGATCACCAGATATTCAACCTTTAGTTGTCATCTAGAGCTTGAACTGGCACCAGTTAAGGAAAATTACCATCCGGAAATAATCCGCGGTTACTTTCTTGAAATGAATTAAATTCGAATTAAGTGTAATTTAATAAATCCTTTGGATTGCAAATTTACAACAACCTCGTTTTCCAAAACTTTTTGAATCTGTGATATAATTTTGATCTCCTTTTAATTTTTCTAAAATGGAATTCTTGTCGCGTAAAGTAAAATCAAACGGACATATGGAAGCACGTCAAATGAATGGCGCGGGTGTCGACGTTAATAAAAATAAACGGTAAGTTAGTTATTGTTAAAAGCCTTAGGTTTGTATTACTTTACCTATGAGATTCTATTAAATTCTTATATTTTCAGACATACAGGTATTCTTGTAAAATACTGTTGATTTTTATATGTTTTACAAGCAGTGATATTTCAAAATAATTTCCACAGTTCTTACTCACTGTAGGTATTTGATATTATTAGTCTATTATTTTAAAATTGTGCGTGGTGGCCTGTTCGTAAATGGACCGGATGCGGCAGCCACTATTCACGGTGGTCGCGGGTTCAAATCCCAGGGCACACCTCTGACTTTTCGGAGTCATGTGTGTATTGATAGTCAATCACCACGCACTAAAAACGGTGAAGGAAAACATCGTGAGGAAACCTGCATACCATGGCGATTTATAAGAATTTTTATGGTATGTAAGTCCGCCAAACCCGCACTAGGCCAGCGTGGTGGACTATATGGCCTAACCACTCTCAATCATACTCTCGATTGTAGAGTAGGCCCTGCAGTGGGACGTATATGGGCTCATACAGACAGATACAGATTTTAAAATTGGACCAATGGACGTTACACAAGCATAGTAATTACTATTGTTACTTTGAGAACATCCTATCTTTATATTTATTCATGCATATGCTAATTATTTTAATAATTTACATATAAATCTTAGCATTAAGGGAAACATTGTACACCTAAAGATACAGAAACTGTTATGACTAATTGTATTGTGATACGCACAAACAGGATTGCAGGATGTTTGAATATTAATTACTGCATAGAATGTTCTAAAGTGAAAACCCATAAATCACCGCAATTGAATCATATAAACAATTAATTACAGTGGTCTGAGTTCACCTTGCGGTGAAATATTTTCTTGGATTCCTTTGTGAATGGGTGAAATGATCAAGTTAGCGAAATGTAAGTTCTCAAGAAATACAGTTGTTATTGAGAATTAGGTACTTAACTTCTTAATAACGATAGGTGATAGATATTTTTTTAAATGCAATTCTCAAATTATACATTATATTAAAAGACTGGTTGTCCAAGAGTCCTATCCAGAAAACATACTAACTCCAGACGTCCGGCCGTGTATTATTTAATTTTGTAACACGCTAAAATTAGTATCTTGTTGACATAGCACTTACTCTAGGACAAATAAAAAAATTCAAATACGTCTTGACAATAAAAAAAAACGCAACAAAAACACACAGACTTCACTTCCGTAGAGATGTGACACTGATAGAACCCCGAAACATATTATTAATTCCATAATGAAAGTTTAAAAGCAATTTCATGTCGATTGTGATCGCCATTTTTTTAAATTGTTTTATACTTTTTATAGCTGTTATACGAGCATTAAAAGCAGCTCTCGTCGAGGGGAAATATTGGTAAAATGATCTTGTTTCATTGTGCTATGTGTATTGTAATGTAGATAGCTGTATGTATTGTTAGCACGAAGTGTATGTCAGGTAAATGTTTGTTTTCGTATCGAATTTTGTTTTCCTCTGAAGTTTACAGTTTGAGTAGCTGTAAACAGTAGTTTATCGGAGGCATTGTATAATATGTACATGATAAGTATGTAGATAAATAGATATATCAAGATTTTAACGAAAGTAAATATTTATTTGCAGAAAAAGTTGGATAATTCTGCGATTGTAGTTTTTGTCAGTTGTTATTTATAAAGGCCATTTCCTGGTTAGAAATTGATTTAGTCTATATTGAATAAATTGAATGTGACTGTAAATACCAACAATAAGTAACACGTAAATTAATAATTAAAGCAAATAATACAGATTTTTAGTGGCTGTATGTAACACTTTCCTCCGTTTGCATTGTGGCATAGAAAAACAAATTCATTTTTGTGATAGGTACTGTTACAAACAAATAAAATATGTATTCCATTATTAATTTTGGACAAATTATTATTATTGATGCTATTTGGAGCTGATGTTTCACGCATGTCTGATTGTCATGTATTGATCATGTTTTGCCGAGATGACGTTATCATCGGGTAAATGATAAGGGAACGTATCGAGTGGTAGGGGGCAGTCGTGTGGCAAAACGTGAACATCATAATTATAATCCCATGTCAATAATGTCAAAGGTCTAGTTTTAACAATAAAAATGTGTCGCGAGAAAAAAAAACCGCTAAGTTCTGTATCTGGGTGTTTAACCGCAATTAAGTCTACTATTATTCTAGATACTCGTAAATGTAGTTTAATCATATTTTAATTGAACTGTTTTGTTTGTTTTCATTGCATAAAAGTGCAAGTGGTAAGTCTCTCATATATTGTGAGAGGCCGTCTGGGTAGGTACCACCGCAATGTCTTTTTTCCCGCCAAACAGGTACTAGACATATTGAGACTTAACATCTTACGTCTCAGGAATGGCGAGCGCAGTGGAATGCCAATAATTCCTTTGTAATTCAAGGTATTGTTTGATTTTGCAACTGTTCATGAGCAGTCGCTTACCATCAGGTGAACGACATGTCCGTCGCGCCATTCAATGAGATAAAAAAAGTAACGTTATGTATGAAGTTCCTATTTAATTGAAAATTGCACACACAAAGCCCATGGTGAAGTAAATTCCGTTACGACATTCCTTTCTACAGCCGTACCTACTCATCATAAATTAATGGCATCAAATTAAAAATGTCCAAAAGCGTGACAATGCCTATATGAAAAGATGAAGTGGACGAAACGAAAGTTATAACTACCGGGTATCTCAAGACTGCTACCGAAAACGAAGCCGGGTGGTAGTTTTAGTGACTACAAAGTACAAACACAATGCAACTAAAAATTTTGCTAAGAAACGCGAAAATTTTTTTTATCATTTGTTAAATATCGTCATTTTTGGGTGGTAAATCCATAGTTTCTGCTAAAATAATAATTTAAAATCTTTTATACATTAGAGTCTTTATAAATAAAAGGGTATACACTATTATTTTACGAAAAAATGCATTTACCACCCAAATACGACCATGTAAAAATATAAAAAAAAATTGTCGCTTTTTTTCCAACATTTTCTGTTGCATTGTGTCTGATGTCGGTTAAACTACCACCCGGCTTCGTTTTCGGTAGCAGTCTTGATATACCCTGTATATTAGGGATTACGATCCTGGAGTTGTAGAATCATTTTTCCTTCCATTAGGGGTTAGAGGTATGATATTCCAAAAACATGTACAGATTAAAATAGTTTATATTTTTTTGCAGCGAGGGTTTTTGCATAAGAGCGATCTGTGTAACCGTATGAGTTGTCCCTGCCAGCAACAAAACAAGCATTGTCCTGCAGGAGAAACCTGTGGGTAGGCCTAGTAGAGTATTCTATTGTCCTTCTATTATTAGTCTATTATATTGCCTGCTAGTCCTTGTTTTACGGCCGCACTCAGAGGCGTTTAATTATATTTATTTATGTTTATTTTATATTTATTGGAAAACCAACAGCTTACATACGAGATTACAATAGAAAATAAATAGATGGCCATTTACAGATTTTCACGAATATTTGACAGAATAGTAAGTAAGAAGAAGTAACAGTAAAATAGCATGTCATCGCCGGCTTATGTTAAATTAATTCGCAAAGAAAGTAGATCTTAGCATCCTCCGTACCGATGCAATACTACTTGTATTAAAAGGGTCTACATCGTTTTTTCGTAGATTGTGTTTAAGTTCTTGTTTGCTCGCGCTATTAATATTTAATGTCAATCAAATTGTTCCTAAGTAAAGATTTTGTTATACACACACATACATATATACATTTTGTTGTAAAAGCTACACTAATTACTAATGATTTAATTGACATTAAATGTCTCTGAGTACGACAGTTAGTATATTGATAGGAACAGGTAGTTCAGTGTTATTAGAAACTAGACTTTTAGCATTAAACTCTTGACGTAGCGATTCAAATTGTTTGGTTAAAAGAGCATACATACATACGGCTTATTTATTAGAGCTTGTATTCTTGATGTTCTAGGCTGCCCTCACTTCTTTGCCTTTTCTTATATCCATCCAAAGGTTGTAAGTATTTAGTAATCAACTGGAGCGGTAAGAACGCCGTGCCACGCGTACTAACACGTAACATTTAGTGTGCAGTAAATAATTAAGTAAAAATATTAATTTTAAAATTAATATAATTTTTTTATTTACCTATATTAACATGACAAAGTGTATGCAGTAAACCTAATGGTAAGTAGGTAGAATGCTGTCCAAATAAAATATCCGGCAATAAATAATAAATAAATACACGCTACATAATCCTGACCCCACACTAAGATCGATTCTTGTGTCATGAGTATCAGAAACTGAAAGAATTTTCGGCCCCATAAACACCTAGACCCGAGAAAAGTAACTGTCAATCACTGCACAAATTGTTTCCATGCCGGGATCGAGACCTCAGCTCTCGTTTCACAGGCGGCGTCTTACCAAGAAGTCGAAATTGGTTCGTTTATCTTTTGCCAATCGATAAATTTTGCCAGTCTCGTCGAAACCGGATATGATGTATTCAAGATGAATCTGATACGTGACGCACGGGGATATCAATCTGATGGGTTTTTCTAATCTGTGAGATTGTCGCTATCCAGACAATAACTACAAATGATTTATTTATTTAAATATGGTACATCAACAGCATAATACATTAAATCACTTATTTTTAGATTAAGTATCTATACAGGGTATATCAAGTCTGTTTCTGAAAAGGAAGCCGGGTTTTGGTTTTCAGACACAATGCAACAAAATTTTTTGCAAAAAAGCGACGATAATTTTTTGTTATTTTTTTTCTTATTGTCGTGTTTGGGTGGTAAATACATTTTTTTTCTTAAATAATATTGTACACCTTTATATTTTAAAAAACGTTATGGTACCCTAGAGTTTAAATTATTATATATATTATGGATTTACCACCGAAACACGATGATATTTAAAAACAACAAAAAATTGTCGCGTTTCATTGCGGAATTTTTATTTGCATTGCGTTTGTAGTTACATAATAAAATTACCACCCGGGTTCGTTTTCGTATCTTGTCTTGTCTTTACATACCTTGTATAAAATAAAAGTAAAATCAATTCACTAGTCGGTGGAAATACATAGTAGGCAATATTTAAGGAATTTAAATTTAAAAAAATCTTATCTTTAAACAGGTCGGGATAATTGTGTCGACCGATGAGAGATAATCATGGTTCTCGTGGGTCAATTGTCACTTGGTCTGCATTTATACTAACCATCAGGTGTTGGTGCGTTCACTTTGGCGTTCCAGTATATAAAATGTTAATTATACAATTAATTAATAATTGAGAACAACAAGTGTATAGGGAAATTATAACGTCTCCCATGAGTCTTGGTGTTAGGTATTCGGTAGGTTTTCCCGAAGGAAGCAATGTTTTCTTACTGCACAACAATGAGTAAGTTCGGAATTCGATCACTGTGTTTTCAGCGGTGTAAATTTCTTGAAGGAATGACCTTATTTGTGAATTATAATTGGTTCCAATTGATTGACAATTTCTGTAAGTAAAATTGTTAATGTATTGCAAAAATTGTTTTGAGTGAACTTTAACAAAGTGGTGATTTACTCAATTCGTTTAATCTTTTTTATCTAGATTCGCGCATGATATTTATTTCACTATTTGTGTTTGACATGTTGGTAGGCTCACTCCTTATCACAGATGTATAACAATTTTATTTACCTGATTATCCATTCAAAGACTAAATAATTTATTTATAGCAACTAGAAGTCCATAGTTCTTTTACCAACACCAATAGTGACACTAAAATTGATAAAATATTTTCGCGTGTAACCACTTTTACATAATTAACTTTTATTTGTACTTTTTACTTATTCCGATATTTTTAAATTTCCTATTAGGGATAGAAGATTGAATATATTTAAAAAATATTTCCTTGATTGGGAGCTATAAATACCCGTTATATAACTGCAGAATCGTGAATATGTGTATATCAAAACATTACCGCATTTTCAGTGTCGTTGACCCTTATAATTATTTATCATCGTATTGAATGTGGTTTTTCGATTCATATACATAAATAGTATGTTTCGTTAGAATTTTCATGAATATATCTATATTTTAAAAATGTTTAAAATAATCCTTAAAATTAATTCGGATTTTCACTAGATTAGAAGCAAACAATTTCCATAATTTATCTTGTAAATTTTCATAAGATAATTTTTAATCTTGTTAAAAAGTAATTGCCGCAATTATTATTAACGAAGGAAGTACGAAAATCATATTTGTCATTAGACATATTTTTATTAAAAATTTCATCAAAAAACATATTTCATGTACGCAAATATTTTTTATTTTTCATAAAACTAATATCACACCCCCATATCACCAGTGGTGGTAAAAACAAAAATAAATACAGGTCATAGGCCGCGCCATCTGTTATCGGGTGGTGGCGGCGCGTTGCGGTCCGTATCGCTATTATCGCTGAAAAGTTTTCCCGCTTTCCCAGGAGCGAGACCGCGATGAGTCCGGCGCCCCCCGCGCACCGAGACAAAAGCGGCGCCGCGTTTGCCACCGCCAAGCAGTCGCAACCCGCGAGCCGAGCCAACTGTACGTACGAAATGGAACGCGATCGCATCGGAGTATGGGGCTCGGGCGACGGCCAGTCCACCAACCGGGTCTCCGGCATCGACCGGCTCAAACACCCTGGACTCAACAAGGTACGTGCCTCGACACATCTCTAACATTCATTCAATATGTGATTTGGTTAGGTCATGGTTGCAGCGCGGAAGAAGTGTCCCGCATTGTTGTGACATGTGCATCGCAATGACATGATAGTGTTTTGTTTGTGTCGCTAGTTGCCAGTCGCCAGTCGCGAGCGTTCGCCGGTCTATGCATGTTTGTTTTGAACTTTACACCGGACGTCAAAGTTCACGTGTACGTTTCAGCGTGATGTCAACAAACTTTTTTTATCACATGGCTAGTTTATTTACTTTTATTACGTCAGTTAGTATTTTTTATTTTCCTAGGTATTTGTAAGTTGCAATGAAATTGTAGCCTGAAAATCATATATTTTACTCACTTTCATACATAAAACAAGTAGTTATAAAGGGCAGCAGCAAAAAAATCATTTTCTTTCATAAAAATATTTAAACGATGGAGTTTCAAAGTGCAGAATATCCAATACAATAAAACTTTACATAAAGTGGACACTTGTTATCATAATGATTCGTACGTACGTGTATAACATTAAACATTAGTCCGTCAATTGCACTTGTTCACCTTACATTCCTTATAGAAATCGGAACTCGTTAAATAATATCAATGTACACAACATTTATTTCCGGTTCGATACAAATTACCTGTCTATAGTTAGAACACGGAATAGTCCATAAACGCTAATAAGTTTCAATGGTTTAAAATTAGCAACTAATTTGAATTTCGTCAGTCACATTACGTAATTAAAATTCCGTTAATCCATCCACGCAGTTATAAAGCCTAAAGGAAATGTAATATTTGCTAAGATTTATGTAACTATGTGGAATATAAATATGTTATTGTTTATGTAGCACTAATACAAACACGTTGCGTATATGTCGATGTGTGTAAATATTTTAATTGCATTTGTTGTTAAGCACATATTGACTGTATAAGGCATGATACTAAGACCTCCTTTCACAGTATGTGAGATGGTTTTGTTAGATATTTCATTGTATTGTGTAATAATTCTGCAAATTTCATGTGGAACAACTACCAATAATCACGTAAGATTATAAACTAAAAAAACGTGGTTTTATAATTAGTAAATTTTTCGCTGGTCATCACGACTATGCTACATTCTGTAAATATTTTTCCTATCGCCATTACTTATTACACATGTTTCTTTTTCCAAACACTGGCAAGGTTATTTGGTTCCTGACTAAAAAAATGACTCGGTAATGTTCCGCGAATGACGTAACACGTTCACGTTAAGGACAAGGTTACGATAGGAAATAAGCATCGTGTAACGTAACATTTCACACTTGTATTAAACTTAAATACAAATATCTTCATATGTAATAATATTAATAAATCAGCTTCGTAAACACTAGAGGATTTTTATATAGAAAAATAATAATCCTCGACTCATGTAAGACCTTGAACGACGGGGCTATAGAAATGGCTAGTGCTTGCGCCCCTGTTAAATAGGGGTGGCGCCAGTCATACGCTCAAGTGGGGTGACTCGGCTCGCTGGGGGTATTGTGCTACGAGATCGGCTTGCCTCGTGTCGCGAATGTAAAATTATTAGCAGTTCCATAATGTGTCTGTATTGATTTATTATTTGTCTGTGGACTGTTTACGTATGGTATCTTCGAATGTAAATATAAAATAAAATTATGCTTACCATTTGAAATTTATCACACTAACGTATTATTATAAATATGTATATTTGGCAGGAAGGATGTGTGAATGTTTGCTGCTCTTTCACGCAAATCTTTTACATGATTCTTTATGGGGTTTAATTGTATTATAAATTATGTATTAGGATAATACTGAGTGATTTGAATAAGCATTCATTCATCATTCTTAGTATATTACATAAATCTTAGTAGGTCTATTAACAAAGCATTTATTTGCGTACCATGGTACGCCCTGACATGACATTGAGAATTTTTATAATTATCATTTTCTTTTAGTCAATATTCATAAAAATGGGCGAAAATGTAAAGCCATGAAATTGCTCTTTTGAAAATGATAACCTTTCAATAGTGGATCATTTATACCCTCTGTTTTTTTATGTAACTATATCAAGGATATTTTCGAGTATAATAAATTTACTATTTATGTTAGCATACAAAATGCTTCGTAATCTGATTTTCTTTACAGATGTGTAAATAACGTTTCAAAGAAAAGATTGAACACGTATTTCGATTATGGAAATTCGTTTTTTCGCCTCACTGCCATAGCGCCTTTATTTTCCAATATCTTTTAAATTGTGTTCTGAACTTACAAAATAATATACTGTAGATGTAATATTCGAAAAGTTTACAGTAAAGATGATATGTGCTGACATATGACTTTAATAATTTCGCAAATAAGAAATATCTTACCAAGTAAGCACCTACTTAAATTAAAAACAATTATTCGGGATAAAATTTAATTAAACTATTAGCAATTCCTAGTTATTTCGAAATACCACTACATGACGCGTATAGCCGTGAATGCGCTGACATTTGAATTTCAAGAACCTGCTTTAAAGAAGTCGGGGTTTATCTGAAATATCGCCGAGTTGTACGCCAAGGAGTAATATATGCAAAGTTCTTTTGTAAATAGAGCATAAAGCCCGGGTGGTCTCTGGCGGGGCAATCAGAATGTTTTCTTTTCATTACATTTTTTTAGGAATATGTTTCAAAAAATTATATTCGATGGCCCCGTAAAAGAACTCGATTTATCTTTCTATTGTTCATGTGCAAACATGTAAATTTGCTGGTAATAAATACAGTAAATTTGGTGCACCAAAATTAACCGTCAAGAAATTTTGGAGTAATTAACTTTTTGCTTATTTTAATTACCAGTCCTAATGTTTCTTTTGTCAAATTTATACGAAGAAAGTGGTTCATTATGATAATGGGATTCTTAAAAATGTATAAAGAATGAATATAATGATGATTCTTTTCGCTAACAATAATTTAAATGCGATATTTCAGTACCCACTATTTAGAAAATAGAAGTAAGTTTTTACGTTCTGTTGCGAATCACATAAACATGCAACACTAGAAAACTCAGCCTTTTAAACTATAACTATAACCAAATATTCTAGATTTTGATTTGCAAATCATCTAAAAACTTGCTTGCATCACTTGTATGTATGTAGATACCTTCCATAAAATTGTACAATATGAAATTAGTATAGATGTGTCCTAAATTTTAATTAATTGATGAAATGGGCAATAATATAACATGAGCTACTGTGCTTGTGTATTTTTTCCTGCGCCTTCTTCCTTACGTGTTATAGGTGTTTACTTGTGGTTAGTACAAATGCATCATACGCAGATATTTTTTCCGCATTAGCGTACGTAATGCGGTTAACGACAGGTAACTCGACGTCCACAATGTAGTGTCATACACACATAATTATCATTCTTTAAAATTGACAACACATTATGAAATATAAATATACAGTGATTTGCACAAAATAATTAAGATTGCAGTTCGGATAGATCACTATCACAACCTTAATCTTATCTAAATTAGGTTCATGTATGTTGATTTCAATTGAGGCATGAATCTTACAAATATTTGAAGTATTAAATTATTAATGATCCATTTGATTTGTTATTATTTTAATGTCATAAATATAAGTTTTAAATTAGTCATTATTTTTGTCATAATTTTTAACCTAATTCTTGATATCATGTCTTAGCTAGTTCCTGTTATCATGAACAAAAGCCACAGATGTTAAATAACTCAGAAAATTAGCCCACTAAATCTTGCTATTAAAGTATTTATGAGGTAAATATTTTGTATATAATATTGTCTCATTTTTGAAAATCACACAACATATCCTACAAAAATGTAAACGAAGGAATCAGAATTTTGGTTTTTAGGTGTAGGTAAACAGTAATTATTTAATAATGTAAAGAGCCATTGTAATTGTATGTGCGTTTACAAATAACATGACCAGCATAATTCATATCTATCGATTACGAAGTATTTTTTCTGACCGTCATGTCATAACGAATTTAAGCACTCGTGTCGAAATATCGATTATGCCAAGCTACTAGAAAGAAATTTGTGTTACGCCTCATACAACATTCAGTGGGGTATATTTTCCTCTAATATTTTTGTGCTTAGTCCATGATTACATAGATAAAATATACTTTTTCATATATCTATGCATGACTAGGCGAATGCACTGTTGACTTGTCAATTTGTGTTTGGCACTCAGATGTATATAAATATCTTTGACACGTGTTTAACTTATCTTCTGCTATCCAGACATTACTAGTAATAGTATATAGTAGATAGGACTTGACCAATCTTGACAATTAGATCTTATCATAAATCTCATTATGAATGAAGTAGTAATATTATATTAAAATTTCTTTCAATTAATTTAGCTGTTGTGTATTATTATTATTACTAAATAGGTTTCCGCGTAATTTGTTTTGAAAAGATAGTGAGTTGTCTGTTGTCGACATTGATAATAAAACTGTACTGTATTGTATCAGCCCATATACGTCCTACTCCAGGACATGGTCCTACTCTATCTACATATAATATATCTATATAATTTATAATCGAGAATGCGATTGAGAGGGGTTGATAAATAAAAAAGACCACACTATTAGATTCTCTCTCTGACTTTTCGAAGTCTTGTGTGTATTGATAGTCAATCACCACGCACTAAAACGGTGAAGGAGAACCTAGTAAGGAAACCTGCATACCATAGTTATTTATAAGAATTTCTATGGTATGTAAGTCCGCCAAACCGCGCTAGGCACGCGTGGTGGACTATATGACCTAACCACTCTCGATTGTAGAGGAGGCCCGTGCCCTGCAGTGGGACGTATATGGGCTGATACTGACACTATTAGACTGACATCAAACACTTCCTATTTGTCTTTATATCCATGACAATAGTTGAATGCGATGTATAAGCATACAATATTGATTGTGCAAGTCACTGCTCTCGACTAGATGGCTGCAAACTATCGCTCCAGATAACAATATACACAAATCAAACTTGTCCAATGTCCATACATTTGCATAGGACGCCGAAACACGAGTCGAACACAGGTATTTAAATTTCCGTTTCGTAAATTACGACCGGAGTAAGATAAACATTAAGATTTCACGTTCCGTGTATTTAAACACTCGCTATGGAAGGCAATTAACATTTTAATGTGTTCATGAAATGAGGTTTTAAAGTAAAGTAGGTACCTACTGTAAAAATTTTGATGTTTGGCAGAGGTCCGGTACGAAATTCATAAACCTTATTCTGCAATAGGCGGAAAAATCAAAACTAAATAAATCAATGATGTAAAAGCTCATAACCGTAGAAGAGACCCTTCATTAGTAAAGGGATGTAAATGAGATGATATCATTAATATTACGGAATCATTACTATCATACACAACCTAATAATAGTAATGTAATGTATGCTCATACGGAATATCTTACACTTAATACAAGCTTAACCCAAGTATTATATTAAACATTCTGTCTAGACGTCTATGGATTACTGATATCTCTCAATAAAATAAAGGAACGTCAATTAATAATTATATAATTTAATTCAAATATCACCGATTTAGTGAAAATCTTGTTAACAGTTGGATAAGAATTTCATAAAGAATTTACTGCAGTGGCTATGGTTACGTAGGTCTGTGATAAGACTTGACTGAATAAGATTTGGTCAAGGCTGTTCATGTTTTATAATTTTACTATTGTTAATTAAATATTAAGACGTTTAAAGTAGTTCATGTATAATATTTGAGAATTTATGCAGTTGTAATTTTAGTTTTAAAATGACGTACAAGGGAAAGTCTTGGGAATTAACATGTGTTCATTGTAACACTAACAATTCCAGCTAATCCAATTAAGGCCAAGTAAGCATTTTGATAACTAAATGACGTAATATAACGACAATGTGACGCCAGCTTATGATTTTGAATCGCACTGTTGGAATTTTGGTAACCCCAGGAATGTCCTTTATCGTTATAAATACGAAAATGGTTTGGCAATTGGTTTACGGACTTGCGTAATTGCTAGACAAACTACTGCCTTCTATTACCCGATATCAATCCGTCAGGTTTTACTAGAAATGTAATGCCGGGGGCGGGCAGGTGGCGAAATATAAGCCTGTATATTCGTTAACTAATGATTTATAAATACTAGTTTCTGAATAAATCTCCGATAAATCATTATTTAGGCACAATTTGGTATCAGAAATCAAAGTTATCTTTCTATAAATACTGCTTTAATTTTTGTTTATAATTGGAATGAAATTGTGTTTACCAGTAATTCTACGTAACGGAAAATATGTATACATATTTCTAACACCAACAGCGATTTTATCAAATTTCGATACTTCCCACAACCAGCTGTTAAGACCCGTTATAAAAATCAATTACCAATTTTACTTGCATCAAAATAAAGGTGATATTGCTTTGTATGGAATTACATTGAGCAGTGGTCGTAAGTCGAACGGTCCGGTGGGTGTGTCACCGTGACACGTCACAGCACGTAATCGACTCGCAAGGTCGCCCACACAATGTCACGCGTTTGCTCGTACGGTCATACGCTCGCTCGACTTACCTATATTTAAACTGCATTTTTAATTCATAAAATTTAAGGGCTCATACTTTCCTAAAGAGCAATATGTCGCTAGATACAGGTTGTCTTAGGTCACTGCGGAGATCCTTAAGGACGCCCACAGAACAGATGAATATGGCACAACGGTAACCATATTCAACTGTTTTGTGGGAAGGCCTATGTTCAAAAGTGGTTTATTGTGGCTGAAAATGAATGTTGAGGCCCGGCCGGGGAGAAATTGCCAGGTGTTGCTAAATCGATAGTTGGCAACCGACCGTAAGCACCCAAAATATTATGATTAGGTTACGATGTATGAGAATGAAGAAATAAGGAATGTCATCGTATGAACATAAACATATATAAATAAATAAATAACACCCAACAGTTACATACATAGTCCTGACCCCGCACTAAGATCGAGTCTTATGTCGCGGGTATCAGTAACTACGAGAGACTATTCGGTCTCACAAATACCCAGGTCCCAGACCCGAAAGAAATATTTTTGGGCTGCACAAACATTTCTTTCGGTGCGGGAAGCGAACCCGCGGCCTCTGGTTTCACATGAGGCGTCTAACCGCCTGTGCTACGGAGGCTGTCAAAAACTAAAACTATATAATGCTTATATGATTGTATTATATCAATAAGGAATATTTTCACCCCTCATGTTCCTGTAATTATAACTTTATGCCTTTAACTCCCATACTTGCTAAATAAGGTAACATTTCCTTAAACAAGATGTGTGTCCTTTCTATTTTTTGTTAGGTGCATTATAAGTATAATCATCTTGAAAAATCATATTTTGACTCCTACGTAGTTGTGGTCATAGATAATACACTATATAGGACATAGATGAGCAACTCTTCAATATATTTGAGGAACAAAAATTTACTCAGCTATGTACGAGATGTCGCTGGAAATATTTTATTTTAAACAAAATCCGCCAGATGGTGCAATTGTGCCTTTATAATTTCCAATAATTTATAAAGAATGAAGGGGTCATGGCAATTTGGCGCCACCACGCCGCGACGTCAGTTCATCGTATTCTGTCCCAATCTCACAATTGGAAAAAAAATAAATAATGCATCCAAAGTAGCATTTCCAGACATCTCCTAGGTCACATTGTTATTGTAGAAATATGCAAGTCAAATAAAACTAAATCGAGAAGCAAGAATCAAAATCCAGCAATAGGAAGCCGAGGTCAAACGCAGAAGATATGAAACAAGTCCAGTTAAAAGCCAAAATTGTAAAATTATAATAATTGAATCGGAGTAACACGCACACGAAAGTTTTCGAAAAAATTGTGTAACTGTCAATTTATGACACAAATTGTAAAGAGGCGGTATGAATTTAAAAATGTAAAGTAACTAATACTATTTTTATATTAATAAATTAAAAATAATAATATTGTTATATTAATAATAAGTCAATTAATTATTTTAAACAACAGTAGTTATTATTATTTTTAGTTTTATTATTTTTTTGGCACTCAAAGCGCCATCTATTAATACTTTAAAAAAATAAATCATCTTGTTTTTTTAAGCCTAACGTAAGATGGCTCTTACTAGTACCATAGGAATAAATTATAAGGGAGTTTCACCCCCATGGTTGTGGTTTTTATCCGATTCGATCTTGAATTAATCATGAAACCGTCAGTAACATTGAAGAAGATAAATTCAGATTTCAGAATGCGTCATTGGGATTTTGAATGCACATGTAATGCGTAGTGGAGGAAAATTGGAAAGGAAAATAATTCGTACAATGTAAGTTTGGCATTTCCAGTTTATGCACGTCATATAAAATCTCTTTTAAAATTAAATTATGTTTTATAAATGAAACAATTCCTCTCAAGATACCCTCATTCTTTTCTGTACTTTTATTCCTCATAATGGAATAATAGTGGCAGACGGAGTTAAAGTGCTTTGTGTCTACAAAGCGAAATATCCTGAGTGCTTCTAACATTATCTCCTTGACACACTTCGAAGCGTTTCCTTACTTAACAACCTTTTAAGGCTTGAGTCGATAATCTCACTCAAAGGAACTGTATTTGATGGTCTTTACTTATTGTACTTTAAAGAATAACATAACAATGGTATCTAGTATCACTATTTAGTATAAGTTATAACTTAGTATATTATTATTAGCAGGAAAAGTATAATCAAGACATGACTGTGACGTTGAATGAGTTTTATCGGGGTACTTTTACATAATGCGCAGACATACACAATCGATTTGATAAATGGCTCTTGTCTATATCATAACTTGTTAACCGCAGTGAATTACGTCGCCGATTGTAAATTTTTTCGTTTTTGTGTCGTAAATTGAGATATATTTACTCACGTCATTATCATTCCTTATATATTGGTGATATTAAATTAAAACTTATAACAAGTATGTTTATAACAATGTGAGCATAAAAGCTTACAAAAGTAGCAAATAGTGTATTAAAATTAGTGCTAAAGTTATCATTATACTCGTAATATAGTTAAGTTTATTATTTGAAAATGTTGCCCAAGCGACATTAGACTTAATTAGAAATGTAATAGTTTGGCCACGAGCGACGCTGAAATGTAAAGTATTTAAAAGTTAAAAGCCTTATATGGTCTGGATTAGGACAACTATAGTTTGACAATTATAATCAAAATATTACGGCTGCTGTATAGTTGTTTCCTTTGGTGTGTGATATTTAAAAATTTAGCCGAATTTCTGGAAAGTAAAATATAGTCAATAAATTCAAGAACATCAAAAGCACCATATTGCTAGGAAACTAAAAGTATTTTTGATCTAGCTTTTAAAACTTTTGATATCGTCAATAGTAAAGTTCCCAGCGATAAATTGTTCCTTTGACCAGTGGCGTGCCTAGGGTTGTGGACTAGGGCAAGCCCAATATTTTTTTTAGCAAGAATATGTATTGGTTCAGGAGCAAAATGGTATTAAGAAAGAAGAACGTGTTCATCATGCGATAGGGGGCGAGCCTATGCGATAAAAAATATATAGAAAAACGACCCGAGATTCGAATCCGAGACCTCAACTTTGCGCCATCGAGGCAGTCCTAGACCGGTAGGTCGTGTGGTAACACGATCTATATAAGATTAGGATAAAAACTAATAAAATAATAACTGTCTTTATCACCGTTATGAAAAAATCTATTACAATAAGTTGTTTCGAAAAAATCTAATAGATGGCGCGATTTTCACAGCCAGCTATTTAATATTGCCAAAATACTGAATGGCCTATCATTAGTTTTAAATAGATGAATAAAACAAATGTGTAAGTCAAATTACTTTTGGGCATGCATACGTAACTTTATATTGCAATTATTTTGTAAATTAATTACAATATAAAGTTAACAATAAAAAGCCACTACAATAGCACAAGTACGGCGCCGTGTTTAATTTCGCGGCCAGAAATTATTGTTATTAATACATTCATGTTATGTTTTTGTGTATGCATGTGATTTTTTGATTCATCATGAGCCCTGAAAGGAAGCTCTTGATGAGCTCAATGGCAAACAGTGTCAGCTAATATCTGAAAAACACTACGGTTACTGTCTACGCGAGCATAATGTTTTGAAATCTCATCACATATGTATCTGACGCATAAAGAGGTTTCTATACGCTGTTTACCGGAATTATGAAAATATGTTAATGCATAATATAGTTTTCTGTACTTTGAGAAATCACAACAAATCAGGCGTAGGTTTTGGACCAGATACGAGTAGTTGTTTGTCAACGAAATGTAATGAATTTACCTTTTCCTCGCCGATCAACACTTGCACGCACTTCAAACCATCACAAGGCACATTTTCACCCATTATTATACGTAATAAACGTAAAATACTATAATTAAACGAAAACTAAACGTAGATGTTTTGTGATTACTGGTTAATCGTCCGCTCGAAAGACATAATAATAAACGTGAAACTATCCACATTCCACAGGTCCTAAATTATGTACAATTCCAAATTATATATTAATAAACATATTTAAAACATCATAATACGGTCTCAAAAAATATCAATTTATTTTATATATTATCCAATATAACTTATAGCAAAACATAAATATTTTTCCATAAATTTGGATCATAATATGACGCGTCAAGTGCACAACTTCACTACGCGAAGCCGGGCATTTTGCTTGGTACAAATTGCATTATAGAATAGCTATATGTATAGGTACGTAGTGTCATGGTAGTAGCAATTCACCCATAGGTGCGACTGAGAGGGCAATATACGCCAAAAGCCAGGTAAAAGCACACGAGAGAGAAAAAGATAGATAATACTTTGGTGTGTTCCGTCTTTTTAAGATATTGCGTCACGACTCACGCGTGGACCAGCGTTGATTTTGAATGAAATATTTTTATGTTAGTTTTAGACCGCGGCGCTCGCTTAGGCGAGTTGCCAGGCGTGGCGCTGCGGGCGCGGGTGCTCCGTCGCAGGCGCGGGGCTCCATTATGGCCGCCGCGACGCGGTAAATTTAAAAATGATAGACGTTTTGCATTAAACGAATGTATTTTATTTATGTTACTAATTTTCCTTTAAGATTGGTATTAAGTAGGGCAAGCCGGGCTTTTGGGCTTGTATGGAAGTACCGCCACTGCCTTTGACTAAAGTTATCCTACCGTTGATAGTTCGTACTTACGTTCGTACGTAGGAGGCTATCCTATGGAATTTGCGATAGTTTCTTTAGGATAGTTGGGAAGTGGTGAGCAAGTTGTTCTATTCTTATTGTCTGTCTGTATCAGCCCATATACGTCCCACTGCAGGGCACGGGCCTTCTCTACAAATAATAATCTAATTCTTATTGTGCTATAAGATATTCCTTTTGTTATGTAGATGAAATAAATAATAATGAGGAAATATAAGCGAGTTGCCATGTCATTTCTGTTCCATTTATTGTTAAATTGTGAATTGTAAACTCTTTGAAAATTTCAATTTTATATTTCTCGAAACCTAACATCATTTGTATATATTCTGTTTGCCTGAAAATTAAGATACATATGAAAGCACACGGTTCGTTTGGTAAAAAGGACTCGAGGAATTTTCTCATCTCTCATCTCATAGTTTACTATGTTCTCGGCAAGTTTTACTGTACAGTGTACACTATGCAGTACAAAGGGCAATTTGTTTCAGTCAAGCCATTTCTACATGAGAGAGCACTCAGACAACAGGGGAAATGCCCAGGCCGAGATAGCAAGGATTTCTTTAACTGGGTCAAGTGGTTGAAATGCTTGTGTAAAAATCGACGGCGTGTGGAAAATTCCATGCATATTGCAGCGTTTAGGTACAGAGTCATAAAACTTGAACACTAATTACATGGTATTATATACAGGTATTTTTAATGACAATGTAGAGTGATTCTAGTATGATGGTTATTAATAAAGCGATACAATTCGCTTCCTATAAAATCAGCTGAGTTGTATAAATTGGTATTTAATATTAATCTATGATTAGATATGATTTAACAAAATTATATTAAAATAAACAGCTGAAATTCTGTATTAGCCCATATACGTGTCGCTGCAGGGTACGGGTTTCCTCTACAATCGAAAGTACGGTTGAGAGTGGTTAGGCATTATAGTCCACTACGCTGGCCTAATGCGGGTTGGCAGACTTACATACAATAGAAATAGTCGTCGGTTCAAATCCCAGGGCACACGATTTACTTTTCGGAGTCATATGTGTATTGATATTCAATCACCAAGCAAAACGGTGACAGAAAACATCGTGAGGAACCCTGCATTTTCTATGGTATGTAAGTCTGCCAGCAGAAATTATGATATATTAAATGTTTTCTTTTTTATAAAAACACTTATTATGTCAAAACCGAATAAGGTTTCACAAAACGTAAAAAATACAGAAAAAGAAACTTCAATCTTATTCAATCGTGAAATTAGAGAATAATGTTTCATCTCCGGGCTAATTCCGTGATCCGTGTCCCAGCGGAATCTTATTAATTGAAGAAAAACAACGGAAAATGCTTTGCGCAGAGCTTTCAGATTCAATTTTATGGCATTCTCGCCTCGAAGGCAAATTGTCATGTACCTTTGAGTATTTCGGACGCCGCGCGGCCTGGAATGTTTTTGACTGCCGTTCCAACATCTTATTGCGCTTTTTGCGTTACAAAACCAAAAGGAAAGGTCATATTGTGCATTTTACAATTCACTTCCAAGGTCTTTCTCTTTAATGAATGAATCATATTTATGGAAGCGTAGATACACTACCAGCAATTGATAAAAGGATAAAGGAAAGAATAAAAGAGTAACAAGAATTATTATTAGTGTTGTGAACTTTCAATTTACCGAACCAATACGCGACTTCTGTTATTTCACGTCCGTTTAAAACCCGGACTGTAGCCGGTATATAAGTCGTATTGATATTGAGTTGTTCAGTGGAACACGGATGTATGGGTACGTATATTATATGTAGTATGTACGTATTCCATGGAAGCAGACGTTCCTTTATACTCCAATATCTATTACGTCATCAGTCGATATGACCCGAGAGAGTAGTGCATTCTTGCGTGGGTATTGAGATGCTAATATTAAACGGTATTAACTATTTAAAAACATTTAAGGTCATATGAATGCTAAGGAATATTTTCGTTCATAAAATTCGATCTTATATTTTTCGTCAGCGTAACATAATACATGTATGCGTATTCGAAAAAGATTGGGTTTTTGATTTTAAGACTAACTAATCTGTCTGCCAGATAACTTTATCGGGATATCATATGATCTTGACAATGTATTACTGTTATCGAACTGAATAGCTCTCACAAATTATCTGGGTATGTGCTCATAAAAATCGTTTCGGAGTTGGAAACCAAAACACATTTTCGCATTTCAAAATATGTATGTAGAAAAATATTATAGGTTAATGTAGAGTCGCTAATTCAGTGCGTTTTTTCAATATTTTGGTGAAAAAGAATCTGTCTCATAAAGATATTTTAATTATTACAAAAACTAATAATTAAAGAGGTTTTTTATTTGAAACTAAATATCAGTCTAATTCGCGTCGCAATCAGAAGTTCTTAGAATAAGCCTTTGTAGCTAAGTGCTCTGTCTGTGGTCGTTATCTGTCTGCATCTTTATCAAATGTATTGCCGCTTATATCAGTTGAATCAAGTCTTGTGTCGAACTGACGACCTTTTAGAACAGTTTCATCCTGATAGCTTTCAGCGTAAAGAATTTACCTCATTGGACATTGCCTCTTCGTTTACTAAAAACTGTTGCTAGTCATTCTGGACGCAAATATCAATTTTCATGATTACATTAAATTTGTTAATTTTATTATAAATCTTGGTTAAGTAATGTTCAGGTTTGAAACCTTATTTTACTAAAAAGCTTAATATGGCTGTAATAAATAATAGACGGTCATCATCGTTCATAACAAATCTATATAATAAATATTCGTGGACACAAATTACTTTCTTTGAAAAATGAAAATCGATCGAGACCTTTCGTCAAGGCCGGACATCGAATAAATAATCCAACGAAATTGAAAGGGTTAGCTTTTCAATTACACTGTATTTACGGTTTTATTTTATAATCACTTTACTTTGGAAGTACGTGACTACCTAATTGATTTGCGGCTTTATTTCTATAGGAATACTGGTGGTTGGTGTCTCATATGTGAGAGGCCATCTGGGTAGGTACCACCGCAATGTCTATTTCTCCCGTCAAACAACAATGAAAATGCACTGTTGTGTTTCGGATTGAAGGGCATTGTAGCCAGAGTAACTACTGGACATATTGAGACTTAACATCTTACATCTCAGGATGGCGAGCGCAGTGGAATGCCAAGCATTGCTTTGTAATTCAAGGTGTTGTTTGGTTTTGCAACTGTTTATGAGCGGTCGTATCGCTTACCATCAGGCGAACGGCATGCTCATCTCGCTATTCATTGCAATAAAAAAAGGAATGTAATATAAACATTATAGTACTTTGTTTCATCTTAATTGTTAACCTACATCGATAAAGGTTTCTTATGTAGTGCCATCAAGTGGTGACGGGGGACTGGGTGGTGGGGTTTTGTGTACAGAAAATGTATGGCTTTTGTGGGTTAACCTTAATCTGGGAAAAACCGCCCTCTATAGCGGCGGATCGAGTCAATAATTGCCATCGGACTAAGCCTGTTTGGGTCGTCAGTATGTATAATGTAGGTTTATGAACATTGAGATAATATACTAGAGGAGACACTGCAAACAAAATATATGTAATAAAATGAACGGTACATTATATTTCTGTCTCTGTCACACCTACGAAATAACATTATCTTCCCTCTCGCTTCACTGTGTACCCGTGTGCACGCGCCATACGCAGAGATTTTGTTTCCGATGTCCGCTCTAGTATAATACCTCAATGTTTATGAACCAGTGTTTCGAACTATACCGCTTTAAATCTTGAAAATCTACAGACTATTTATTGAAGAATTCTTTAACATAGTTATTTGAATTGAGAATTAATTAATACTTTGTAAACGACGTGTACGTAACCCCATAAACAACACGAATCGTCTTGTATATTTTTTTCTTTTTCTGTTTGTTTTCTCTGTTTAAGTATTTTACTTTTTTGTTAACATGTCGCGTCGCTAAAAAACGGTTACATATAATGAATGCATGTCATTTACTAGAAGCAAATTGCATCAAATAACGAGTAATAAAATTAAATATTCTGTTCTCAAGCATTTTTCTGTGAAGTTATCGTGTAAACAGAATAAAGCCTTTGTTTTGACAGTGTTGCCAAGAACGACGCCATTTCATCTGTATCAGGTCACGAGCCTGAAACATAATATTTGCATAACACCTGACGGCAACATTGTATCATAGAACAAACACATGAATTGTTTTTTGATTATTGATAACAATGCAGATAAAATAGTTATATATAGAGTTATAAAGTGTGAGACACGTTTTGTAATAAAACGTGATTTGTAAACATGAATATACAAATTAAAATGTCTGATGTTGAAGTCGATATATTATTATATAAATATTTTTTCTTCTAACTCCGGAACATCTCGTTCATGCAAAGAAACATCTCAAAACCAGATCAACTATATTTAAGCGTTGAACTTTGATATTAATTTACTGACAGAAATATCAACTTCCAAAGCAATTTAAAAGGGCCGCTTACTTATATAAAGCTTTTCATATTTTTTTAACTAAAGGAACATTTGTAAGCTTTGTCGATAGTTGGATGAGCGTTTACTCCCGATTACTGATTAGGATATCGTATCCATAACAACGTGTGGTTGCCCCCTCTGTATTTAATGGGAGCGCGCGTCACCTAGGCTCTAGTGTTGATTGCTTTGCGGTGACTAATGTGCTTTCAGTGTGGGATTCATTGGATAGTGCCCTGTAATCCGTAGTGTTGCTTGTGTTAAATTCATATCATTTGCTTTGATACATCTATAAAATGTAATAGGAAATACAATAATGTGATAGAATTTGCTATTAACCGTGCTACAGAGTTCAGAAAGAATTTAGAGCTTTTCTATACTTCTAACTGTAAAAAAATACCAATGTCCATACAACTGTTAATTAGGGAATGGTTTGAAAAAACTCATTAAGGTTTTATGTACAATATACCTACATACTCGTATATATAAGGCACTCATGTGTTCCTGGAGTCTAAGATCTCGGATTTAGGTGGCCAGTTATAAACGAGACAGTATTTGGATTTTATGTAATTTATAATACTTAAAAGAATACGTAATTATATAAAGCGAAAACTATTAATTTGATGTATGATATGATGTATTTTAAATAACAGATTAATGGTTACAATTACGAAGTCTATGCAATAATTGAAACACTGTATTTATTCAATTACAATTCCACCGTAGGACACAAGAAATATAAAATTAATCCATCAGACGTCTGATTAAAATTAATCACACATGACCTTTTGGATATACACAACAGGTTCGCCTAACATTCATGAGAGCATAACTTTCAAATGTAACGATACAAGGGTATGACAAAGCATTAGACCTAGATATACACTGGGTCTAGTTACGAGGTCGATTCACCTTCCGATACACGACAACCTTACTACACCCGGCCAATATGCCTCCGGTCTCGTGAGCTTACACTTTTTATATTAATCTATAAATATCATCGAACAGACATCGATTTGTTACATGTCTGCACTCAAGGCTTATTTTGTGGCTTTGTAAAATAAATGGGATTTTATTGATCTGTTATCTGTGGTGATGCTAACAAGTGATTATTTTGCCTAATGATAGCTTGAAGTTTTCTACACGTACGAATTATTAAATGCAAATTTAACAAACAATTACGACTGAAACGTGACGTCATTGAATATTACGTAATACACGATATCTGCCATACAATAAACCTCAATAACTCTCCTTAGTGTATGGCAGTTAATTTGGCGCCCTATGTAAAATAAACATCCATGGAAGTGGATTACAGTACTTACAATGATTAATTTCTCACGCTTTTGCTCAAACGAACTTCGTTGAAATTCTCGTTTCATGAAAATGGAAGCTATTAACCGAAGATTATCCCCGTTTGAAAACGCCCGGCGCGGCGGCTAACTTGCTACTGTTCCTATATAGTTTTTCGTGTTTATTCTAAGTTGGAATATTGATAAATTTTATTAATTAAACTGAATACTACAATATTTAATAAGTCATTTATGAGTTCAAAGTATTAGGTTAGTCTAACGCCTTAAGTTAGATATTTAGACGAGAAATAGAAATCTTTGGTGTAGATAATGTTATTCCTATAATATCGGAAATTCTGATAAGGTGCACCTAAGGTAACAATTAGGCAGACGGGCAGTCTCGAATCATTGGTTAAAATGTAGTACAATATGGATAAATTAATATTGTGCGGATCAGTAAATATGGTGTAAATTGACACAGTTTTTATTCAATAAAAAAAGTATAACAAAGCATTTCAGTTTTTAAATAAATGAAAAAAAAAAACACGTTAAAATTTCATCATATTGTATTGTTTTTATAACACGTAACTCAAAATACTAAGATGCCAATTAAATGCTCGTTTTAATTTTTTCTATTTAAAAAACATCCAAGACGCAATGAAAAAGTTCGTAGTTTTTTGTCGATTGGGGTCAATGCTAATGTAATTGGGTTTCATGCTGTATTCATTTTGAACAAAAACTCAGGTCATTATCACTATTTGGTGCTCCAATTTAACACATCTAGTGTTTGTTTGTGCAATGGTTATTCTTCTTATGTAAATAAAGTAGCTTAGAAAAACTAGTATCTTATTCCCTTTTTTTATTTAAATAAGAAATATTTTTCGTAATTTTTTTTCTATAGTACATATTTATTTGTTAGTCTAACTGCCTACTTGTGAATTGTAAGTGAACTTTGGATAAAGTAAACTCCATTGTTTCTTAGTTGCTTTGTATATTATTAGCTATATTTTAATTAGCATTATTCACTACATAGAATTATAAAGGTTTTCACAGGTAATACTAGAGCGATCTAGAAAGCGATCGGTTTTTAACTCGACCACGAAAGCTGTAAAGTAATCGAAATTTTCAATATATTATTCATTTCCATGTATTTAAAATGACAAAATTTATTTCTGCTTTCTGTTGAAATAATGGTTTAACTTTAATGTTTAGACTAATATAAATACGTGATAACGTTTAAATTTGCATATATTAAAAAAGACATATTTTTGATACGTTATCTCCAAACATATAGTGGTGACGGGCATTATACTAACCTACTCGTAAAATATTTAAGGGTTTATGCGTGTTTATTACAGACCCTTGCCAAATTTATTAAGATCATTACGGTTATATACACACCACACAGGCTGGGTTAGTTGTATCCTGTTAGTGAACTCGCAGGGGTAAAGGTCTTATATATTTTATTTGCGGTGTCCGTGGTAGAAAACCTCTTCTAAGCCTTGGATTTATTTTATGTGTAAAATGGTTGATTTAATCCTATTGTTATTTGCGTACAAAAAGTACAATAAACACGCTTTTCCACGAGTTTTATTCGTAATGTTTTTCTTTGCCTTTATAAAAATAAATAAATTATGTGGTCGCCCACAAGCTATTGAATTTCGCTGTCGTTGGATATAGAAAATCTCACATCGAAGTTTCACATGTTTAAGGCAGTTTGGTTTGCAGTCAAACTTGATTAATTTCCATGTTAATTTATTTTATAATATAATTTATTATACCAACTAAGCTAGTTGATGGCAGTCTTTCTTCTAATTTTTTGTACCGGATTTATGATTCCATCATAAACTTCGTATAGATTTGTGGAAATTAAAATGGCATAATCCATTAATGTTCTATTTTCGGATAAAGCCTACACAGCAATCTGTTTGGTCGTCAGTGACGTGTATCGACTTATCGAGTGCTTGTACTGTATCATGTCTCGCAGATATTAGCAGTAAAGTAATTTCGCTCGTCGTCGCTGGATCTGCCATGATTGAGTTTGTTCAGATGATACTCAACCACAACTCAATTTGTTGACAGGCTGCTTTGATTTTCTTTGCTTTGACATTTTTGTAATCATGTTGTATGAAGATTCGACTCAAGTGAATGCTAAAAGATTGTGTCGTAATCATAAATCATATAGGATACCAGTGATTATTTTTAGCTTTGTAGACAATATAGTTTTCACCTATATCGAATCAAACGGAAAGAGACCTTATCAGGTAATTGGACTGACTAGACTGAAGCTTTATCCTTGCAATTACTTATTGATAAAAGTATGAGTAGTGCACAAAGTCGAAGCAAGTGATTCACGTCGCCGTCGGCGGTGCCAACGAGTCTATCAAGTTGAAGGCCTCATACATACATTTGTATGTATAGTGAAGTCAATTCGTCATCGATTTCACCCTGATTACCGAGATCGGTATTGTTTAGTGATTGAATCTATGTCTACATCTCTAAGTAAACTTACCTTTGCAACGCAAGCATTACGAGATGCAATACATAAGGGTCATACGGAAGACCAGCAATGGATTATTAGCATTATATTTTATTGTTTATTTCTATCGATATTTACACCAATAGCACTTTCCTTTTTCTAGTCATTTGATGAATTTCATGTTACATGCGGTGAGAACGAACATTAATCAGTAATCACTAATGTGATTTTAATAACTTTGGTCTTGAAAACAACTTACCGTAGAATTGTGCCAATATAGCCAGTGAATCATTTAACATATTTAGTCAAATGAGAAAGCTACTAATAATTCTAAACTCACGGGAATGGCAGGTAAGCCTACTGGGAATGCCCTCGGGCATTGCTCCAAACTCAACTAGGTAACTCATTTACAATTCAGAGTTGGTTTAATTTACCAAGTCTTAAGTACGAGTACATTGGTGGGAACAGATATTAAGTTATTCGTAATATAAAGTAAAATAAAAAGTTAATCTTGAATAGAAAGGATTTTTTTTGGTCGGGCGGAAATCCTATCATAATAACAATTCTGTGACTAATCACGTTAGCAACTAGCGTTGCTAATAGTTAGTATAGATTAATATTTGAATGGCTTATAATGGCTTCGTCTTAAAAATATACATATAATGGTTCCACTTCTAACGAAAATTTTCACAAGTCAAGAACATTTGATGCTTCAGCATTTTTAATTCCCGCATGAATAGTTCGCAGCAATGTATTGTGTGTAAAATGGCACGTCGTGTATCGATCCATGAGACGTCGGCGATACGTTTTCTATTAAAATAATAAGTTGTTCCTTGATACAGACGACCTGGTTTTCAGTAACACGGCAACTGCGGTCAATGAATGATTGTAGACAGTTTTAATTCGTGGTCAGTATAGTGCAATGTTATATAGTGCAGTATAGTATACAGAACAGTGAACACGACAGATGATTGTGGCGATATTTATAGATGCATTAGTGAAGGCATGAGAATTTCTGTTCCCGGCTACACATTTACCCGATTTGATTTGTATTGATTGTCTCGATTGATTAGTGGATTAGACTAACTTGGGTGGGCTATGGAGTTTATTACTGGTTTACATAATTTATTTTTTCATTTTACATAATCGGTAATTTCAAAAATAGCAGCAAATACAATTGAATCTAATGGAACAGTGTACTTACTCAATGTAACTGATATACTACTTAATTAATTTAAACTTTACAGTTTAGTTATTACAGCACGTGCAGACAACTTAGTTTATTATGACAAGTTATTCTATGGACATGCGACCTTTTATGTTGGAGAAATAAATTAAACAAAGCAATTAACACGCAAGATAATCTATTGCTCATTGTTGTAACATTTTACCATCATGTTAAGTAGTGCACAAGGATTTTCTTGGCGTTACGATCAATGTATCGTAAGTCTCTATCAATTAAAGATTTCTAAGAGATTGACGTTGCTAAATTGAGAAATCAGTATGGATTGGTGGCAACTAACGCCTCGCCGGGAGACGCAAGCTGTGCCAGAATGTCTGGCAGCTCTCGACTCACGGGTTTGTATTTGTAATTATTAATGGCAACTCAGTATTTTTATTTTAATATAACACTACGCCCTACGGAAGATACGCTGTAGTACGCCTTACGCTGTAGTACACCACTTACGGTAATGCAATTTACTTAATGTCGATACGTCAATGTATATGCAATATTGTAATTTTTGCATTTCAAATATCACCGAAATGCAATATGAATTATAGACATTGTTTCATGAATATTAAATAGTTGCATTATCGTATTGAAACATTCATGTCAAGAATAATAGCATAGTATTATTTCTTAGTTTTACCTGTATTATGAAATGACATATTTATGTGTAAATCTATATCTATTGTACATTGTATGCTTATTGGCAGACTTTTGTTTTAAATCTATATGAATGATTTTTTGAACTGGCTCATTAATTCGAAAGTTGTTAATGACTTATTGGTATGTTAATTATTTGCAATACGATGATGACCGTAATTGGTACTTGTCAGTACTAATGGTTAATAATCGACGTTCTTACACCATGTTACCTCACTGTGCCCGCTCAACGTGACTCGCCCAATTCGTATGTGTGCCGTGACGAAAATTCTGCTGAATATTAGGCAACGTTACGCTATGGAAATGGCCATTAGTGGTTCAAGATGATGGTTTAAAATCCAACGATAATCACGCAAATACAACGAAGAGTAAAAATAGACTTTATAATGTTTATATTAAGGTTTAAAATTAGTTGGTGTGAAGGCAAGGTCGTGTGCGCGGTCACCTTGGCGACGTCACTGCTCAGCTGAGAGTCGCGCCGCGCCGGCACTCGCGATTCTCGACGGCATGGTTCATACATCATTTCCGGATGTGCTCATTGATCCCTGCTTCATATAACTTGCCGCATATTCCGCTAGGACATTAATTCAACTAGGTGTAATATGTAATTAATGCTATTTAATTGAGGAATGTAATGCTGATTGACATGGCTATTTAATTTATATTGCCACAGTGCAATTGAAATAAGGAAGTATTTTTAGTTTTAAAATAAGCCTTAGAAACTATAGTGCGCATATATTTCTATTATAATGTTTACCGTATCGTATATTTAATATTGAATAGGTACCTATGGTTATTTCCACCTACTTTGTATACTTAACGCAATTGTTATAACAGCTAATATACCTTTGGACTTGTTGTAATACACGTGGTTAGATGAAAAAACGAAAACGAACCGAACGAAAAAAATACGATTTATGATATTTACGCTGAATTGGTAACCAGTGCAAGTTGGAGTGTCTGTAGAATTATTTTAAATAATATTTGACTTCTTTGTTAGCGTGTGAAATGTTTTATTCAAGAAACTCGTCTTCATTTCTATTCCCTGCGCCCTAATACTTTCTTCATAAATATTTCAAAAGTAGCTCAGTGTTTGATTTGTTGGCCGTTTCAAACAATCCATTACCAAATTTTACTACTACCAGAAGTATTATAGGGTTATGCCCATTTTGTTTAAAAATAATAGCTCCAAAAACACCGGTCTATCGTTAAATTATAACCTTGTTTCTCTTTTATAATAATATCATTTGTCTTATAAAAAAATCCATGAATGCGTAGAACATGGCATGCAAATTCAAAAACTTTACATTTACCAGTTTGGTAGATATCAATCTTAACCCTATTGTTTCAACGATTTAGAAAATTTCCTTCATTTCAATAATTATTCACAGGGCATGGCCTTCACAATTGAAGAGCGACAGACCCTGGGCATCCACGGCCTGTTGCCAGCCCGCGTCAAGACCCAGGAGGAACAAGTGCAGCTGTGCAAGCTGTCCATCGAGAGATACGAGAACCCACTCAACAAATACATCTACTTGATGGGACTGTTGGTAAGTAGAAAAATCTATAAAACATTGGCTACCATATAAACCTTGTGTATTCAAATTATGGAAAGTAGCTGTCACAATTTTTTATTAGTCGGAATGATTTTCCTTCAAGATTAATATTATTGATTGATTTATGACATTAACGTAAATATTTATCTGTCGTTGACGCTCTACCGAGATTTTAATAATCCTTAAGTCTTTTAGTCGGTGTAATTTCTTTAAAAATTCACTTCTTAAAACAGTTATTACCGGTCTTGTAAAATGTATATCTTGACAGCTAATTAGCTATATTTACTAAGCGATTGGTCTAGTGAAAGACGATTAGTCTTGCCGTTTAGCTTGTCACTAAGCGTTTTTACGGTTCGATGCCTCGGCAAGGTTGCGTGCAGCGAGGCGATCGCTTCGCCATGCACAGTTCCTGCACACTACGAGGACACTAGTCGAACTATTTTTAGTTGTGCCTACATATTTAAGTCGTCCTATATTTGATGCTTTTGTTTACATCCGTTGGATGTTTTGGTGTAGATGTATTCCATTATGCTGAAGGATTCGGTTGTTATGATACGATAATTAGACCTGTAAATAAAGTATTACCTATATAATGTGTTATCTACGGGTTACGGGTAGGCTACATTAGTCACTGTTAATTAGTACTGAAATCTTGGATCAAAACGTCAACGGCTTACAGTTACAGCCGGGTTCTATATCCTATCTGTCTTTAACAAGAGTTTAGAATAGCTACCATTACTATGTCGTTTCAATTATATGCTTCAATAAACAAAGATATACATATACATTTATTTTGCCTAGCCATCTATAAATATATGCACCATATCTGTATCTCGTTATTTTTCGTATCTGTAACATAAAATGCATCGAAATATGTAACGAAATCTCTAATTAAAGATAGATAGATTATAGAAACCGGCCATTAAAAGATAATCTAACTTTAGTTACCTATTTTTAGAAAGGCAATCGCATTCATTGTTTTTTACTATTTTTCGTCTGGCTCTCAGGGACAGGTTCTCTAATCGTTAGTAAATAAAAATAGGAATTCTGTATAGTCTCGAATTGCTTAACCCCTCAAAAGGTACTTACTTTGACTGCTGCTATTGACAGTCAAAACTAATTTGGTTTTAGTGAATGAATAGTCTTGAATTACTTAACCCTTCAAAAGGCACCTACTTTAATGACTGCTGTCATTGAAACTTTGTTTTTATATTAAATATCTCTTCTGACATCGTAGGACCGCAACGAGCACCTGTTCTACCGGTTCGTGGGCGAGAATGTGGCGGACATGATGCCCATCGTGTACACGCCCACCGTGGGTCTGGCCTGCCAGAAGTTCGGCCTCGTCTATCGACGCCCGCGCGGTCTCTTCATCACCATACATGACAAGGGACACGTCTATGACGTACTCAAGAACTGGTGAGTAAATTTTAAGCAGACACACAATCACAACAGCAAGTATGTACGTATAATGCGCTGTTGTGTTCCGGCTTGAAGGACATTGTAGCCAGAGTAACTATTGAGACTTAACATAATATGTCTCAGGATGACGAGCGCAGTGCAATGCCAAGCATTTATAATTCATAGTATTATTTGCTGCTATCCATGAGCGTTTATATCGTTTACCATCAGTCTAATGGCATGCTCGTTTCACCATTCATTGTAATAATAATTTAAAGGTCAGTTTAGCCATCATTTCTTCTTTTTATCCTTTGTTAATTGTTGCAAAGTTTATGACTTTTATCAATACTCACAGAGTACCGTTATGACTGTTCTTTGCATAGGTGTAATGTAACTTGGGCAAAAAAGATTAAGATGCGGTGACAAATTATGGCATTAAAGAAAAACAGTTAAGGCAACACTATTAAAAATGGCATTGTATTCGTTGAATATTTCTATTCGTATGTGTTTCTATACAGTTAAATATGATTTTTGTTTGTTATGTGATTTAATATAAACAAAGAGACTATTAACAATAATAAATAGAAATAACAACCATCGTAGGATATCGGGTTGCCATATTAATATTAAATGCGATCTTAGCGCCCTCATTAAAGACTCTTTTTTGCCAAGCTATACATCCGTACTAAAATTTAATTATTTCCGTAGGCCCGAAACAGACGTGCGCGCGATCGTGGTGACGGACGGCGAGCGCATCCTGGGGCTGGGCGACCTGGGCGCGTGCGGCATGGGCATCCCCGTGGGCAAGCTGTCGCTCTACACCGCGCTCGCCGGCATCAAGCCGCACCAGTGCCTGCCCATCACGCTTGGTGAGGACAGATACATCTAGTCTATCTTTTCAGTCATAGGAAGCCTATTCTGTCGTCCTCAAGCTAAGATGCCGTTAAGTACCAAAACCACTTTTTTAATTATGCACAAAAGAAAACGACATTTTAGCATTGAAATCATGTAAATTACATGCATATAAATAATAATAACTATAATAGCTATTAAAATTCTGGTAAAACAGATCGATAGGGATTTTTTTTCTCATTATGATGATATATGCATTAAAAAGCCAAAATCGGTTAGTTGTTGGTTAACGGCATTTTAGCTTGAGGACGGCAGTATTGTTGGATCGCGATTCCACTGAAGCGAAAACGAGTGGACAAGAGTGAGATGTGTAGAAATACTATATAATAATGTGTAGAAAACCGATTTGGTTCAACCAAATCGGTTCAACACATCTATGATTAAATAGATGTCCACTATGACTGGTACTGGTACTATACTTCCTATACATCACCATCGATCGCACATCTCCGCTTGAGAAGAAATTCAGCCTGAAGCGCAGGCATTAATTCCGCGTATTTTTTTAATATTACAGTAGGTATTTCTTTAACATTTGTCGTATTAATGATCCAGTAGAAATAAACTGTAGAGGATATAATAAGGTTGGTTGTTGAATTTACAAATTGAGAAATATTTTTTGTGAATTTTCCGATTCAAGTGTATGAATGAGCCGACATTGAATTATTTGAACATTGACGTCACACCGCGCCGCGCCGTCCAGTCGTAAAATCATAAGCCAAATATTTCTGCAATTTGGATAACATTAAAAATCTTGCTTAGGTGTGTGGAGTTATTAACACATATAAGATTGTTTTAATTATTTTGGAAGTGGATATAGTTTTTACAATTTCTCTCAGTATACGTACTATTATACTGAGAGATATTTCTGTATAGAAATCGATTAAGTTTAAAATAATCGTTTCTTAGTTTTACGCGAATGTTACACACTGAAATCACGTCTCGTGACCACGAAAGCTACATAGTAATAGAAAAACGAAATAGAAAACTAATAAAAATTTAAACAAATTCCCGATAAAATCCGTAAAAATAGTTTTATTTCAGTTTAAATTCAATTCAAATGAAGACTCAATATATCTTCAATGAATATATCATTGCTCAGTAGGGGAATCATTTTTAAGCATAATTTTATCAAATAATGTTACGTCGCCTAAAAACAACCAACAATAATAATCACAAGATATTTTGCTTATAAATTCCAAACTACCTTACAAAGCATTAAGAAATACGAGTGATCTCAATAAATACCGATGACAAAGAGGGACAATACTCAGTCGTGCCGTAGTCGTTGTAGCGTTCAGAGCTCAAAATATAAGGTTCAGTGGAAGTTTTATACAAGTTCTCGCCTGTATTAACGAAGGTATAGAGGTGACATCAGAGCCATCCACAATTTCCCGAGTTTATGTTTGTGCGATCAGTAATGGGGTGAGTCTATGCAGTCATTCCGCCTAACCACACTTGAGGCCCCAAAAAAAATGTTAGGCGCCTAACCGCAAAGCAGATTGTACACCTTAGCATTACCATACCCTGTGGTTGGTGTGGTGCTATTGGTGTAATTTTTTAATGACGATGATTGTTGCAGACGTGGGCACTAACACTCAGTCGATGTTGGACGACCCGCTGTACATCGGTCTGCGTCAGAAGCGTGTGCGTGGCGCGGAGTACGACGAGTTTATCGAAGAGTTCATGCAGGCGGTAGTGCGCCGCTTCGGACAGAACTGCCTCATACAGTTCGAGGACTTTGGCAACGCCAACGCTTTCAGGCTACTTGAGAAGTACCGTGGCAAGTAAGTCGTACTTGTTTTTCAATTCATATGCCGATAGCAAAAAGGGATTTTTGTTATATTACATTAGTTTGTGCTCTTGGTATGAGTTAAGAAGAAATCGTAGCCGTCAAACCACTAGGGGATTTATTCTTATGTCTTTGAATGTTGTAAATATGGACATCAAATTCACCACACGAAACAGCGCAGTTGTAAATTACATTCGTATTACCCCAAAACGTGAGACAAATTGCCTACAGGCTACAGCTTTGCACTATGAACGTAGGTTAGCGTGCTACGAACAGCTTAAAATTCTCGAATCGATATGGGTACACTGCATAGCAAGTTAAGTTTTTGTAGTATAGAATCGACGAATATGCAAGTGGCTTATTATGTCTATTTACCATTATATTAACTACATAGTGAGGTCCTAGCAGAAATAAAGCGAAGTAGGTACCTATATTTAAATATAATTTGAGTAACCAATGCAACGGTCGGAGTGTATATAGTTTTTATTTTTGTGTTCAGATACTGCACGTTCAACGACGACATCCAGGGCACCGCGTCGGTGGCGGTGGCGGGTCTGCTGGCCAGTCTGCGCATCACCGGCAAGAAGCTCTCAGAGAACACCATCGTCTTCCAGGGCGCTGGAGAGGTAACGCTACTCCCGCATATATATCTCACTGATGGACAGCCAAACCTTGAAAATTTAGAATACGCCCCGATCCTACAGGCGTAATGTTTCAGTATCTAACACTTATTTTTATTTAGTAATACATATACATTTGACTTCGGACTTTGACTTGAGCAAATTTCATTTAGTTAGTTTAATTGACAATATAATACAAATCCAACACACATGGTCAAAAAATTATATTGTGGCTTAGAGCATTTTATAATATAGAGAGAGCGCTGTCATACATTTGCGTCTTCAAAAACGTAGGTAGATATTTTCTTGATCGTGATGTTGGTAGCGATCCTGTAACAGTGAAAATTGAACTAATTGTTTAACAACAAATTTTTATAAATTTCTTTTATAACCGAAAGTATATTTAGCTGTTTAAAATAAGTTTGAGTGGTATTAAATATTTCTAAACAATTTATTTTTATTTCTCTTCTCTTAATAATTCGTGTATGTTGGACAACCTGTCAAATGTCAGCAAATAGGAGAACAGAAAAAGGTGGCCCGACACCACCATTTTTATCTACGTCTTCGAAGTATCAGCACTCCAATTATCTATACTCTAAGTATAGTGGTATTTGTGTCCAGGCGTCGCTGGGTATTGCGGAGCTATGTGTGATGGCGATGATGGCGGAGGGCACGCCGGAGGCGGCGGCTCGTGCGCGCATCTGGATGGTGGACTCCAAGGGACTCATAGTGAAGAACCGCCCCGAAGGAGGCATTAATGAACACAAGGAGAAGTTCGCCAAGGACCACGCGCCCGTCCGCACGCTGGCCGAGGTCGTGGAGGTCGCCAGACCTTCCGTGCTTATTGGTAAGTTTTGTTCAACTTTAAGACTTTTAGTATTGTTAGCACCTTTCGTTCGAGTGTTAAGGTAGTAGATTTATATAAATAGAATTTTATGGCAATACTCTTGATCGATTTAGCTGCAATTTACGCAATATGTACATCTGTGCAATTTATAATAAAGTCATTAGAAACATTGAAATCTTTATCAAGCACTTAATATTGTGTAAATGCAAACAGTCACAACATACATAATTTGGAAAGAACTCAATACGCCACACTTGAAGGGCGTCTATGAATCTTTCTGCCTTCACCAATATGTAAGGTGGGGTTTATGTAACATACCAGTGCAAAAATGTAATATAGTTAATTAGTTGTCGTTGGATCGTAGGTGCCGCTGCCATCGGAGGCGCGTTCACGACAGAGATCCTGCGCAACATGGGCGCCATCAACGAGCGGCCCGTCATCTTCGCTCTCTCCAACCCCACCAGCAAGGCCGAGTGCACCGCCGAGGAGGCCTACAGTAATACAGATGTGAGTATAACAATATTTTGAACATTCCTTGCAAAATTCTTAACGCTGGTTAGTACTAGTAGTGTCTAGTCTTAGAACTTGAAGAATTACTTAAGTATATTTTAAATAAATAAATACACCCAACAGTCACCCACACTAAGATATGAGTCTTGTGACGTGGCGTATCATGAACTACGAGAGACTTTTCGGTCTCACATACCAAGACCCGAAACAAATGCTTGTGGTTCACACAAACACCTTCGTTGTATGTATAATTATGTTTGTCATGAACGCTTACAAACTGTTCGTTTTGTGTTCAGGAGCGCGCGATCTTCGCGTCTGGCTCGCCGTTCCCCGATTACCGCACTAAGGACGGGCGCATTCTGCGGCCCGGCCAGGGCAACAACGCTTACATCTTCCCCGGCCTCGCGCTCGGCATCATCTGCGCCGGCATCGTCGACATCTCCGACGACTTCATGCTGCTCGCCGCAGAGGTATGTCTTTTTGTTACCTACTTATGTCTAACTTTGCTAAAAAGTTGCCCAATTAAAAGCCTCAGATTAATGCACTTTCCAGCATTCTCTGTTTTACTCATTATAACTTTCTTTCTCTTAGGCTCTGGCGGACATCGTCACCCAGAAGGACCTGGACCAAGGCAGCCTGTACCCACCGCTCGAGATGATCCAGGACTGCTCCGTCAAGATCGCGAAGAGGATTGTAGAACATGCTTACAAGACTTGTAAGTACATCGCGCCATTACCACCGTAGCGCCTAGCGGCGTTTTACAGTTCCATCATGTCTCCGTGGCATTTGCCGATTGTATGTGTCAAAACCACCCGACGCGGCGACGTTGCGCTGGTATAGGATGTATAGGATGGCACTGGACGGTGGGCGCCGCAACGCAAATCCGCATCCGCAGCATCCCTCGTCTCGTCTACTCGTAACTGCGGCGCCCGGCGAACTAACGCATCGTATGTGGCATGAGGTCACGCATCGTGTGGCTTCGCTCTAAGTTTCATTCGGTTTTATTACAATGTTCGCTATGGAGTGTATAGGGCAAAATAAAAAATCGTATAATTTGGAAAGGCTTTTTTAATTCTCACTCCTTAGAGCCTTCGCGTTACAATGAATGCGTTAGTCACGGCGATGTCAACCACTTGCATGTGTGGTATGCAAAGAACAATCCCGTAGGGCTGGCGGAGGTGACGCTCGGCGACTGCACGCCAAGATCCAAGAACGTAGTCAAGCTGAGGAGGCTCCCAGTGATCCCCTGCACGAAGGTCGGACAGTCCTTTCGAGACCCGATGTGTGGGATCGGTGAGCGCACACTCGCATAGGTTGTACGCGAGAACCTGCAATACGAAGCTCCACACAGGTGCAAAGCCGAATGTGGGCTACTCTATAATCCGAAACGAAACTCGAATGTTCGAACCTTCGACAAATGACTTTCGGAGTCCTTCACCCTGCGGGGTTACTCTATACTCCGACACAAAGTTCGGACGTCCTCATGTGTCTGGGGTCCTACTATATTCATCCGAAACGAAGTTCGAAACTTCGGACGATCGAAGGTTTTTATACGATACGAATGTATCGAGTTCGAATTTGTATAACGTACATCGTAACCATCAGTCTATGGTTACGACCATAAGTCAATAGCGACCAAAAGTATATGTAGGTACATTCGTTTCGTATATGAACTTCGATCATCCGAAGTTTCGAATTTCGTTTCGGATTAATATAGTAGGGCCCCTGACTACACAGTAACGCCCTGAACTTACTTAGGCTACGGTTACGACGTAAGATACGATAAAAAGACCCGATCGTTTTACACACAATGTTCGGACCTTAATTCGTTTCGGAATATAGAGTAATTTCCCAAACTACAGACCAGACGGACACCAATATTGACTTCGGCGCGGGGATCGAACCCACGGCGTCTAACCAACTGCACCATAAACAACATTAAAAATTCACAATAGGAAATGTTACAACGATAAGCAATTGTACGGTTTAACCAATAATTCGGTAAATTCTCCGCGACCTTGCATACACACACCCTTTTGCGATTTCTATGGCGATCCCTATAAAGGCATAAACTTTCGGCTTCCACTATGGCTTATTTTTCCAACTGCCAAGCATGTTTAGGCTGGCCCTTGTAGCCTAATATCGTACTCTTGAAGATATTGATTAAGACTGTGATAAGGATGGAACAATGAATTTAATTATACAGGAAAATAGTAACCTGGAAGCGGTTAAAACACTAACAGGGCGAGGTCCAAGAGTCTTGTACGGACCAAGATTCAATAGGTTCCGCAGATCTACTGTCTACAAGACTACATTAGGAAGGAATCACCAAAATTAGACAGAATAAATTGAGACTTGTGGGTTCTATACTGAAACCAGAATAAGGTTTTGTCTGATTTGAACAAGTGTCTAATCAAATCCTTGATAACACGGTATGTAAAGACTACAAAAGCCAGTCTTATCCTCAAGACATGAATACTATGAAACATACTTCAGACACGTTACATCGCCATATAAGGATCACCGAAATCACAACTAGAGAGGGGTATATCCAGACTGCGACCGTAAACGAAGCCAAGTGGTAGTTTTAGTGACTTCAGTCACAATGCAACTGGTAAATACATAGTTTTTCCTAAAAATAATGCATTCACTTTATATAAAGATTAAGATATGTGACGTCTCAATTATTTTAGCAACAACTATCGATTTACCACCCAATCACGGCGATATTCAAACACAACAAAAACTACACAAAAAAAAAACCTTTTTTTGGGAAATATTTGCATAATGTCCGTAGTCACTAAAATTAAAACCCGGCTTCGTTTTCGGTCGCAGCCTGTATAAGATTTAAAAGCTTGGCATATTAAAAAAAACAGTTCAGATTTTTTTTACTGAAATGCCTCTACTTACGTAGTATTCAAATCAAGGATCATAAGTAGGGACCGGATTATATGCAACATAAAAAGCTCAAGATATGGATGAAAAGTTACTAAAATATGCAACTTAAGTTTTAGAACGTAAACGAGTAAATTAGTTCTTTATTTAATTTATTATTTCTAAATCTGCTTAAATTCAGTAAATTACGTATTTATTCAAAATTTAACATCTATAGAGTATAGACTAATCAGTAAAGTCTGGCATCAACGTACAAAAAACGGCATCTTTCGTTTCAAAACGTCCGGTTTATGTGGGTATATATTAGACCGACAACCTAATTTATTTGTAGTGTAGGTATACGGAGAAAACCATTGCAAAAGTTAATTATACACTTATCAAGGCGGTAGTATACCGAAAAATGCGATAAATATAGCAAAAATGTGCATGACCATTATTTAAGGCAAAATATGCAAAAATATCCGAAATTGGGTAAATATACAATTGCATACAACCCGGTTCCTTGAAAGTACTAAAAATCCCACTTGGGCGTGTAGTAAAAAAGTATTTATCATCGCAGTAACATGTTTTATTGTGAATTTCAGAATCATATATGTTTTCAGTGTAATCCTATAGATTGCCTAATTATGGGGCCTAGAAATGAACTACATGTGAAAAAAACAAGTTTATACAAATAAACCAAAACCCCCAAAATAAAAAAAAATATTGCCGTTCAAAAAAAATCCTACAAGTGGTGCAATTGTTTCAATCGGAGTAAACAGGCACATCATCGTCACACTTGAAAATCGAAGCTTTACATCATAGGTATCTGAAATTACGAACAAACGCGAAACTAATTTTGGACGCCCGTATGCGTAATACAAATTAAATTGTAAAAAACACAAAGTAAATCGTCTTGACACGCGATCGAACCTATGGTCTCGTTTGACATCCGATTTTCAAGTGCCAAGGAAATTGTCATAATTTGTAAAAGTAGCAATAAAATATTTAACAAGTGCATCCACTGAATAGTATTTGAATAAAATAATGTATTAATACTATCAATTAATATAATGAAAAAATAAAACATTAGATGTAGTATATCAAAACAAACTTACCAAAAGTATGCCACTTGAGCAGTGCAACGAACAGAAAGTGCAGCGTCGAATACTAAACCTCCAATAACCCAATAATGGTTGTCGCACCCCTTTTTATACATTTTCCCCACTCCCTCTATCAGAATGTGATTCAACCACCCTCTTATTTTTTTATGATACTACTACCGTTTTTAAATTATAAATAAAAATATAGTCCGTATACTGCTTATATTATACAATATTAAATATTGCATTGTTGTTTCAGGCAAGGCGTCGGTGATGCCGCAGCCGTTGGACACGGAGGCGTTCATCCGCGCGCAGATGTACGACGTGCACTACAGCCCCGCCGTGCCGCCCGTGTACGCCTGGCCCGACCAGCGCCCGCGCGTCGACATGATCTAGCCATAACGTAACCAGGCATTTGTACCGTCGAACAACAGCACTGCCGTTTCCCTATGACTGGGAATCTTTGTGAATGCCATACCATCAAATAAGTTCCGTGTTCGACAAATGCCAAATGTATGCCCTAGTGTGAATCCTATAAACAACGAGTCGCAGTTATCGCGGCGTCACCTTATATTGTAGAATTCCACTAGGGCACATATTAGTGTGTAATGCTTCTCTCTCGGTTCCTGTAAATTCGCTCCTGTCTATTACATATTCTTACAATACGATGTAAAGGGATATTTAAGAAATGTGTAAATTGTAAGGTAATTACATGCAAACCAATATTTAGTAAGATTTTATTGTTGATTCATATTGAAAATTACAGGAAATTTTAACTTATTTATTGAAAATTAGTTAAATTTTGGTAAAGGTATTGTAATCCTATTTAAGGAACGATTTTATCTCATACAACTAATTGTTATTTATAGAAAAGCGATAGAACCTTTTATTTTGTAATATTTCATTTCTACATCCTTGATTTTGTTTAAGATTAATTTATGAACTACTACGGACAAATTATTTATTACTCTAGAATTATAATTCATCGTTATCTCAACAGATTTTTAAAAAATATGAGCATTTATAAACTTGCCAACTAACGTTATCGTTACCTATTTATTCATCATTCCAAAACCTAAAATTAGTTTTATATGTACTTAAGTTTTTAGTTTTGATATATCAAATGTATCGAATATGTAATAATGTAACGATGTGATTATTTGCAATAAAGAACACCATTTATTCTGAAATAAATTTTATTTATTCTGCCCTTAAATTGTCGACATCCTAATAACAATTATATTACATCTTGAATTAACTAACTAAGGTAATATTACTTCTTTCACAATGTGGAAGTCTGGAAACTTCGGATCATGTAACTACCGCGTCGAATGTATACACTACCAACTAATATTAGAACGTACATGACCTTGAGTTCGTAACATAAAATTACATCAACATTTCGTGAGACTTCAGTGATTATAGTTTAAATAAATGGACGTAGATTTACAAATATTACGGTATAAGCAAAACATTAATAACTGTTTGTAAATATTTTATGCGACAATTTAGACAAGGCCGTCTCGATTGAGATCATTTTCTCCAATTTATTTTCGTCCCAGAGACCAACGGTTTCTTGTTGCGTGTAAATCATAAACTTATCTTAATTACACTGCACATTACAAGTCTCCTCTGTATTCTACCCGTGTCACATATTTCAGCATATGTCAACAACACCTAACTTTATAAACAGTAAGTACGCACTCTCCACATTTTGTACTCTCGTATTGTCGCACGGAAAGATTACAAAATTAACGGACCTTCTCTTCCAAACATAGGAACGAGCAACCAACGAGAACAGTGAAAAATAAACAGAACTTTCAGACTGACAGTCTTTATTTCGATAATAATTATTTATAAATACAAATTGAGAAGTACCGATTCACAACAAAAGTATTACCTAGATTACAGCGTTCGACAAAATAATGATCACTTATCACTTTATTAGAACTGTACAAGTTTACACCTAGCGCGCACACACGCGGGATCCGCGGCCGCGCCGGCCTCGGCGGGCGCGCGCGGGTCGGGCGGCGCGGGGCGCGGGCGCCGCGAGTACCGGGGCCGCGGGAGACGAGGCCGCGGGGGAGGGGGGCGCGCGGCGCCGGCCCGCCGGGGAGCGCGCTAGTAGCTGGCGCTGAGAGAAAGCGATCGCTCTCGGGACCCCGAGCTCTCCCCGTTGCACCGCGCGCGGTCATTGCCTGCAATATCACAGCACTGCGTTTCACTACTCTCGTTCGAATACTTTCCTCTAAATTCAATAACGAATAAATCACAAGTACAATCACAACACACAGTTTTGACGACGGAAACTGTAAAATTAATATCGTTGAAATTAACATCGTTTGCGTGTGTATTGAGATTTCACTCGACAGAGTTTAATTAATAAACTGAAAATAAAATTAAAACGATAAATAGTACGAATAGAAAGCGAAATGAAAATGCACACTAACAATAATAGACGAATCACTGAAAATTAAAACAGTAGGTACAAAATCCATGTCTCAACATGTGTTCGGTAGTAAAAACAAAGCTTAAAGATACATTCGCACCGGCAACTTTCATAGCACCTAGAGCCTAACTAAAATATTTTGAAATATTTGTGAGCCAATTTCTAAGTTTCTCTAGGTGCTAAGTAAGCCAAACGACAATGCGAACGCAGTCATAGAGAAGCATCTAACGGCTATAAACGGGCCTGACCTAAGGAATGATGGTCTTGTAAACTGGTGTCCTATAACAAAAGATATCTTTCGTTACGACACTGGTAAATGTATAACACCATGATAGACGACCAATCTTGTAATTATACAGGCAGGTCGCCATAACAAATGCCGTACGGCAGAACATTCAATTCAAATAATATATTAATATTTAATATCATATTGGTCAATTGTTGTATATTATTTAAAAAACTGGTATATTTGATGGCAGGATTATTGTAATGTAATTATATGAATATACTTTATTGACTACTATACCAATCAATGTACGTATACGGTCTGAGCTTAGGAACGCTACTCCCAGTGCATAGTGATTGAATCTGCGCGTGTGTATGAGTATGAGCAAGTATAGAGTGGGTACGGACCGAGCCTCTGGTGCGGCGGCAGCTTGTTGAAGAAGGGGTGTCGCAGCGCGTCGCGCAGCGTGATCCGCTGCGTGGGCTCGTAGTCCAGCATGCGCGCGATCAGCTCGAACAACTGCCGCGCCTCCTCGCTGTTGCTCTGCATGTACCTCTGCACATGGCGGACACAATAATAATGAATACCTCATTTTCAACATAAATAAAATTGTTTACAATTAAGCTATATATAATAAATAAAATAAATTTACAAACTAAATAATTCATACAAAAAGTATTAGAAAATTCATAGTCGCTGTAACTTACAACATGTAATTTTGGAAATAAAGATTACGAACGTTGAATGTTTTTTTTAATGATCTATAAATAAACTAAGTAACTTAATGACGAATACCATCCCATCATTAAAACTAAATAATCGCATAAGTTGTATAGCTACTTTACTTTAGGAGAAACGAATTACGTATACTAAACGTATTTCATTGTACATATTTAATTTCTCCAGCACGATAAAACGTATGTAGTCTATGAATGCCAAGTATTTCTATGAACATCAAAAATTTATAGTAAACATTTTTATTACTAATATAAAACGTAAACCATTTTATATGAGTGGTTTACATAATAGCCTACCAACAATAGAATGTGAATAATAAAATTATAGTGGTGTGAACAACTTTAAACACTAGTGTATTCAAAAGGAAGTTTTTATGTGGGCGATGTTGAAAAAATACATAACAAAGACTTACTAATAGAGGTTTGCAGTTTTCTCTGACGTATCTGCCAGCGGACGATTTTTCGTCCCAGTCTAATTTGCCGTGGTAGAAATATTTTGTCCTCGTTTTGCGTGCCATTCTGAAACAAAACGGTATGTAAATGCAAAAAACGAAAAACACGGTCACTTAGTTTCTAAAATCAAACAATGAAAATGTGATGCCCTAGTTCCCAAACACTACACTGTTATTTTCCATTGTTTATTTTCAGCAGTTCAAATGAGTAAATACATCTCAAAATATACATAGTTTGAATAACACAGTTCGCAGCCGACTTGTGCAAAAACTCCTACATGGAAGCTGTAAACAATACTCAAGTTGATTCAGCTTTGCAATGAATGCGTAATGTGAAATTACCACCTTTTTATTTCAGTTTTTTTTTTCATGTGACTATAATATTTTTTGCAAAATGCTATGATATAATTGTGGTTATTTATTCAACACAATTGGATTCACTAAAGTCTGTACAATTTACAAAATCCTCAATACTTCAAATGTTGCTTTTTGGCTCGAATGTTCAAATGAATACGCATTTCATTCGCACTAAAATAGTTTCTATTATGGTAACAAATATATGATGCCGACGCAAAAATAACTAGATTTGGCACTCCATGTCGCGATCAAAAATAGATTTGTGTTTTTTAACACTAGTTTTTCGACTCGTAATTAGAAGACAATGCCAAATCTAAAGATTTATGTCGGCAAATAATTTAGGACATGTTATATTTTGATATGCAATACACACTGTGGTATTATTAAAAATCAAGACTTAAGAGTATTATATTTACCTGTAGGGTATTGGTCCTAAAATCCTCTCCATCATGGCGAGGTGTTCCCGATTGTCATGTGTCTGGAAGAGTGTGATGCCGAGGTACAACTCAAACATTATGCAGCCGATCGACCACACGTCGCAAGGTTGTGACCAACCAAGCTCTGAAAGAAACACAATTTGTTTATTCAACAATAATTACCGATAATTCAATAACATTAATAATCTATTTAAGTGAAACCTTCAGAATTAAATCAATATTATGTCCATTAATCAATTCAAAGCGCCCTTTAAGCTTCTGATGGGCAAACAATGCAGTTTACGTAATTCGTTTTTGTCGAAAGACTACATTTTTTTCTTGTAAGTCAGTTTAGTCTGATAAAATGAAGTCAAGGTATCGTAAACGGTGACATTAAAATTTAATCTTGGACTATAAATAATAGTGGAATATAAATTTTTCACTTTTAAAACATGGTGTATGAATGAATATACACTTAAAATTGGGCTTTAATGATTGCACTGCTTCACTAATATTGAAATATATTTAATTTTAGTGTTAAAACTGTAATGAGACAATAACACACCTAATATGACTTCTGGCGCCCTGTAATGTCTGGTGGAGACGATGGTGCTGTGGTGTTCGTGGTCGAATGTGGCGCTGCCGAAGTCTATCAGTCTCACGTCGCTGCGCTTCACGCGCCGCAAGTCATGTGTCTGCAAGAATAAACATTCACTTTATTTCACACATTCTTTACTTTTTTATACATATAATTAGAATAAATGTATTTATCAACCCGTGCATTCTATTGCTGAGCCTTAGACCTAAATACCGGAGTGCAGTATGAGGAAATAAAAAAACTGAAATTCTTATAGAGAGCTCTTAGGTTTGCAGGATTCCCCAGAATCCTTTCTTTACCAATAAATAATTATGAACTCAAACGTGACGCACGCATATAATGACAGGCAAAAAAAAATAACTCGGATATTGCGAACACATTGCACTATTTCCAAGTATTTACACTGACAAATTCCCAGGATGCATTTTTCAGAAGTTGATTGCTCATTGAGCATAGTGACGTAGATGGAAGCGAGCACTGAAGAGCGTGTGGTATATTGCACTATTACCAAATATTTACAGTGACAAATTCTCAGCATGCATTTTGAGAAGTTCATTGTGCTTTGTGACGTAGATGATAGCTAGTACTGAGCAATTTGGTACCTTCTTAGAACTAGTGTAGACGCTGACGACCTCATAGTCGCTATCCACGAAGAGTATGTTCTCTGGCTTGAGGTCTGTGTGCGTGAGCTTGTTGTCGTGCAGGAACAGCACGCTGTAGATGAGCTGGTACGAGATGTGCCGCACCTGCTCCAGCGGGTACGGCTGGTAGTTGTTGTCTTTCTGCAACACAGAACATATACTTTTATTTATTTTACCGAACATATACATACACCCTTATGTTGCTTATGCATCCTAGAATAATCGCAAAACTAGTACATTGAGCCTCCGTGGCGCAGTTGTTAGACGCTGGTGGCTGTAAAACGAGAGGCCGCGGGTTCGATTCGGGCAGCGAAACAAATATGTGCAATATGTGAACTGTGAACCACAGGTATTTGTTTCGGGTCTGGGTGTTTGTGTGACCAAAAAGTCTGTTTCCTAATAACCACAACACAAGACTCGATCATAGGGTGGGGTCAGGACTATGTATGTGACTATTGGGTTGTATTATTACATATTGATGTTAAAACCGTCAGGATGTACCTTGATACCGAATCCTGTTCATAGGGAGCAATGTCCCTCAATTCCACATAGGATGTGATTTTGCGTTTTCAATACTATAATCTTATTTATTGGGGAAGGCCTATGTTCAGTAGTGGACTTCCTGTGGCTGAGATACTGATGATGAATACTATGATCTATTTGGTTTTCATTCAAATTGCAAGTGTTGGAGAACTGAGCACCTTGTGCCTTCACACATCCGACTACTAATATATTTGAGTGAGGACTAGGCGCGGTCATTGTTCGTACTCAGAAATGACTCATTATAGTATTTAAAAGTCACTGGGTGCTCAGACTTCCGTTTGAAGTCTGGACGCACACTTCAACAACTATTGCAATTTATCAATAAAACGTCGATATTATGATCCTTTCGTCTTATGCGTAGCTTATCTATAATGCGGTAACTGACTGTACTGTAAAGTTTTAACAAAAATTACCTTGTAGTTACAACGACACAATATGACAATACTTCTTATATTGAGGATAAACAGACTGCAATTATCTAGTGCATAATATGTTATATTGACTAATTTTCACGTCGCAATATATTTATTTCTGATTTCACAAACATTTATTCACTGCTCATGCAGTTTCTTAATATAAACACTATTTCCTGCCACGAAAATATATAGACGGAAATTGCTTATCGAAAGAGTTTAGACTACAGTCCATGAAACAAGTGTAATTACGTCCATATTTTATTTGGCTTGTTTATTGTTTACATCGGATATTTATAGCGGTACACTACTCATTTATTGTTGATTATAATACAAGTAAAATTATTGCGTAAACAACCGTTCAGAGGTGTGTTTTATAAATACATAAATTAAAAACTACTTATGCATTCTCAGCCGAATAAAATATACAAAAAGATGGAACAAAAACTACGAGCATCACTCGTTAGTCACGTGTTTTTAAATATTACAAATAGAAAAAACAAGCATCGTGAATAAACCGTGGCTATTTCAATGGTTTTATATCGTCGGTCGTGCAGTAATGAGTATCATTTGCTGTAAAGGGAGCCCGTATGTTTATTTATATGGGCATCATTAAAGTCGTGGTGGAACGGTTACTCACCAGGAAGTCGAACACACTCTGTCCGAGCATTTCAAACGCGATGCACATGTGACCGTGGTACTCGAACCAGTCCAACATCTTCACGCACAGGCTGCAAGACAAAATATACATTATTTAATAACAATGGTAACATTATATGGAGGTATATATGGAATTTCAAAATCAAGGGCGGCGGGTAAACGAGAACGAAACGAGATAATGTTGAAAGTTTGGAGCGAGCGAGAGAGGGTATTTTTGTGTGCACACAGTTGACATCGGGTTGTTGATTGGCGCGCCGCCAGGCATCCTATAACGTCGCATATAAACGTGCAAGGTCAGATATTGGCGCAGTCGACGGCCGGCGCGTGTCCGCACTGCCGCCACTACAGCACTCAATCTACAATCACAACAACGCCGCCATCAGCGTCGATATTTACTCACTTTTTGCAGTCGGGGTCGACGTCTGCCAATTTTTCTAACACGTTAATCTCGAGTTTTGCAGCCTCTCTGTACTTCTCAACGTTCTTAATAATCTTCAGAGCCATTCTGTGCTCCCTGGAAATACAAAACGACGCATTACGTTACAACATTTTTAAATGCACGTAGATATTCTTAATTTAACTATCGGCAGTTGACGTGATAATGTAAACAGGTGAAAATAGATGCTATGAATAATTAGCGTGAAACATGCCGACCGCGCCAAACGCTGCGTGTCGTCTTCCGTCGGCGTGGCCCAAGTGAATATAAAAACATTGACATCATTCGAATGGTCCACATGTTCACTCTCAATATAGACGAATAATCGCTGGAACACGCTCATGGATCCCAAGATACTCATGACAAATACAAACGAGCAAATATTTCACATTTGACGCAAATAGGATATAACAATGATAGGGGAATATATAAAACACATCGCGGAATAAATAAAGTCGCCGGTGGACGTCATCAAGGCAGAAATATCGCTAGTGTTTTAATATAATTATGTCAATGTTATACTTACAATTCCAAATCTTTCACCTCGACCACCTTGCCGAACGTACCCTCACCGAGCGTGTCGATGATTTTGTCTGTAATGAAACCAAGAAAACCATAATTAATCACCGGTCCATTTCGACAAATATACGTTGAGCCCACCGATACACCTTAGCGGACTCGGAGAATTATGAGAAATTCTCGAGCACATAATTGTACCCGGGGCTTTACTGTGACAAAAATATGAAGAATAAACAAAGCTGCGGAAACGATATCGTTCACAACGAAGGACAATACACAACGTTGCCATTGTTAACATTACAGAGAATTCAACATTATTTATTGGTTTTAATCTTCATTTAACACAGATCACTGAACTGCAAGAGCTCTTGTTGATCTAACAGTGCAGTGCAATGTATGCGACAGTCATGTTCTTCTGTTTAGTATTTCATTTGATATGTGTAAATGCTATGTTTCTTTAGATAAAATTATATCATCTATAATGTGTGTGATGATGTATGTGTATTTTTATGTGTTTTGCGTGTTCTGTGTGTACATGTGTATACATGTGTATAATATGTTTGTATGTGTGTTAGAGACTATGTGTCGCTGAGGTAGTGTGACAGTGTGATAGTGTAGATAATGCAATCGGTTTAGTTATGTTGTGGACACGAACATCTCGCTCCCATGACATATCCGGGCCAGTAGACCAGATGTCCGTCCTTGTCGTCCTTGACGGAGGAGCGTGCGCGGGAGCTCTGCAGGCGGCAGCGGCACGTCAGCGCGTCGGCACGTCAGCACGTCAGCCCGTCAGCACGACAGCACATCAGCACATGGCAGCACATCCGGACCGCGCCACGCACCGACCACATGCCACGGAGACGCGCCACACGATCGCCACGACCCGAGTAGTGTTGTACCCAACAATCAAACAATGGAACGGTTGCCCGTCAGACAAGCGACAATTGGTATGGTGTGTCGGGGGTGCATGCTGTTAAAGGGCGGACGGGTGGTGCCCACTGGACCGGGCGGGAAGGGGACCGGTACCGAACATTCCTCACACTTTCGTAGATACGTTTCACACGGGACGTCAGGAAAGTGTCCACCCGAATATTCCATTTACTATAAACATTATATAAAACATACTAACGGCACTACTGGGATCTCTTTCCCTTTGCAAGGTTCTTGATTTGCGTTTAAAATAAGAGAGTATTTTTAAACAGCAGAAGGCCATTTTATCCGTAAAGACACGTACGAAAAAGTTAAACACATGCACTATCATCACCACTGTTTCATTCTATCGAACAATAACTGACAAGTGATGTAAAATTTATAGTACCTACCCACAAGCAACATTATTCATTTTATTTTTCATTATCTGACATTTCGTCGTGAAAACACATGCAGCAAAAAAGCAAAGCTATGTATGGTCACGTATAAATCTTTTAGGCTGAGTATGGGCATACATGACATACATGTTATTTGTCATGTTTCAAATCTATAATGTGAAATGGTTATTATATTCGCAAACAGCCGGTTATATCGGAGCCGCCATATTATTCGTTAATTGATTTTTGAGTCAATTTTATAATTGAATCGATACGTCAGGTAAGCGCGCCTTCGGTAATAACTTTGAATACTTTGAATAGATTCAACCTAATCGGCTAAGCGAAAACGTTATGTTAATTCAGTTATTATACTATGTAACGTAAGTACCTATTCCGTATATTTGTGAAATCCCTAATTCTTATCATTTCGGGAATATAGTAGCATTGAAATAATTAACAGTTTAAATAAATGAGTTTATACATCTGTAAGTCAGGCCCTCTGATTCTATAGATGTTATATAAAGGTTTTATAAGTGATATACGTAATTATGATTGATATAAAAAGATCCGTAGAAGTGGCGAAGTCTGTATTGGGCAGTATTTGTAAACTTTGTTAGAAAGTGTATATAAATACGACGGACCGGGTATACATATGTTAGCGGCACACAGAGGCGAGCAGGCGGTTAGCGTGTGCTTACAGGCGGCGTGGCCGCGCGGCGCACGAGGTGGCGCGGCCGCTGCGGCCGGTGGCGGCTGCGCAGCTCCGGCGGCAGCACCACCACGTCGCCCACCGACAACGGTTCCGGCTTCTTCACCGCGCTCGGATTCGTACCCGCTTCATCCGCCTCTTTGTTTCCGATACGACCGTATACTTCATCGAGATGCGCGTACTTCATTATCAGGCCCTGAATTTCCATACGCCTCGTTTCCCTGTCGTTCAATACTGGGTCTCCGACGGGCGTTTTGTCATCATCTTCGTCGCTCGACGGGAAATAAATCTGTTTTTGCCTACCTACTTCCCTCACGGGCGATGAAGCGGGCGTTTTTGCTATCTTTAATTTCGAGTTCGTTTCGTGGCCGCCTTGCGGTGGTGAAATCAGATCGCGAGCTCCAGCTTGAATGTTTATATCTACCGGCCGTAAGCATAATTTTCCACCTTTACTGTCACTATTTTGACTTCTTTCAGCTCTGAGAGATCTTCTCTGATGCCTTCGGTACACGCTATCCCTGTCTTTACCGTAGTGGGAAGAACGCTCTTTCTGGGAAGATTCAAATCCATTCTTGAATTCCTCCTTATCTTTATGTTTGTGACTAGAGAGCCTGCGATCAGCTGTATTTCTGTATGGTGTTTTATCTCTAGTTTTTTCTCGAGAATATGTATTATTTTTGAATGTATGTTCGCCAAAAACAGCTGTGGTTAAACTTCTCATCAACCCTCGAGACAGGGATGTCTCTGGCTCTAAAGTTTTATCGCGGTCTTCTTTTTCCTTCTTGGCTTTTTCTTTTTTCTGAGTAGCAATTCTATCTAAGACAGATGAGTATTTATCTTCTAAGCGGCTACGAGTGCTCCCTAAGAGGATTGTATTATCGATGTTATTATTGGCTTCCTTGAGAGGATATCGTTTGGTGAACGGCGATGATTTATTATCTTTAGTGTGAGCTTTACGGAATGAGTCACTGCGGCCGAGTCCGCTAATACCGGAGGTGGTATGCAAAGGTGAGATGTCGATCCGGGGCTTCGGGCCGCTCAGGTAGCTGGAATACAGCCTATCGTCATTCAACTTCCTCGAGGTCGGCGCGGTCACCACGGACGTCAGAGACGCGTACGGCGATATATGCCCATTGTTCTCATAGCGGCGTATATTAGCTAATGCGGAATTTTTGCTAGAAAGTATCTTGTCATCAAAACGACTGCGTCCAGTTGAGAGTTTTGTGTCGGCCACGACATCGCTTTTCTCCGAAGGTCCTCTGCGAGTGAGACGATTTATAAAACTGGAATACCCGTCAGAAAGCAACTGAGTCACGCTAGTGGTAGACGCACGGTTGTAACGCTGACGACGCGGACTCGTCGTGCCACTCGGACTCGTCACGCTGGTCATATTGTTGTTAGTTCAAACTGTTATGGAACACTTTATCCTGGATATATCACGTAATGTTCAAATAGCATCATAATTGCACGCGCGGAACTATATTCAAAAACATTGACAGTTTGCAAGTGACTCTTCCTGCAACCCGGCGTATTGTTCACTACCACACATGAGACTGGGCCTATCTCGAGATTGGGAGCGTACCTATGCGCGAACCGAACGAATTTCAAAAAGATCACTAGCACAGGCGAGTGCGGCCGCCGGTGCCAAGTAATGGTCGTGGACTAAAAATATCGCCAACCCGTGGGAGCGCCCTCCCGCGCACTCCGAGGTGCCCGCGCCGCGCGAGCTTTTCTTACACACCGCGTTACATATCTTCATTTTTTACTATTAATTATTTTGTGCAAGCTTTGGTAAGTACACAACTTCTCAATAGAGATTAAATGATACATCCACAACAATTATTTTGTGACAAGTCAACGAACCTTTATTCATTACTGGCGGCCATATACAAAAAATAAATATTTATTTACACACGCCACCCACATAATAACACCATTCATTTATTTATCTGTCATTAAGAATCCTTTGGTAGGGTTTTCATAATTGGCTCCACATAGTGGTCATCGGAGCGTACATGGATGACACATTATGATGCATCGCGTGATGTTTGTAATGGATATTGAACGACACCTTTCTCTGCGAGTCGAGGTGTTGGAGCCAAGACAGTTCTGTCAATAAGAGATCGGTAATTGGGTTAGTGGAGCGAGCGAGTAGTGAACAATGCCGCCGGTGCGAGGTGTCCGCGACCGACACTCGTCGCCCGACGCCTGCGCACGCGGCCTACATCACACATAATCATCATAAGCACGCACTGATGTCGTCGGCGCCGACCGACGCATGCATAGGTCAATCATAATCTTAGCTTAGTATTGCTTATTTACACAAACAGCTTCAGAGCCCTGTTATCAGTGCTGAAGGAAACGAGCGGACGCGAGCGTGTTTTAACCCATGACGAGCCACACTGATAATAAACATAAAACAAATGATGCACGTCCGACTCTTCTCGTGTAAAATGATATTTGCGATGATAAGACTGTTTTTTCGCTAATGTATTACAATTTGATTCATATTGTAGGGCCGTAAATTACTCGGTACAATATAATTTATAACAGGATTCTTCCATACCACTTCATAATTTTCTCATTGTCTATACGTGTGTTATGGTACGTGAAGCTAACGACGATCGTAACTTCAATCAAGTAATGTACAAGGTCTCAGAATTAAATAACAAAACGATACAATGTTTACGAAGTTAGTTTACTGCTTTCATTGCAACGGAAACATCGAGAAAATATTAAACATTCTTTGCACTCTGCTTACATTTTTCAACTAGAATATTTTTTAATTACCCGCAAAAACATTCGCTATTCTAATTGTGCCATTACGAAGAAATTTTACGCATGAACTGTAACGAAAACCTGATTTCAATGCCTCGTTAAGTTTGTAAAAGTTACATACCTTCCAATAAACGTAATCGTCAGGTGGCAAGGGATAGTTGTATTTAACGATACATTGAAAGATGCTCAATAATTGGTTACCATTTATACTATATATTTTTAGATAAAGAGAAATCACTAATGCTAATAGTGACAAGAACAATACTTCCGCACTTATTACAGTATTATAGACGGTATTAAATGCCATTACACAGGAATCTTTAGCTGGCATCGTGCTCAACTGACAACTACCAATACACACACACAAACACGAGACATCCTCGAACAGCTGTTCCGTAAAGGTGCAGTAGGGAGCGTTGTATAAAAAAACTTTTGTGAGTGGGGAGCAGGTAAAAATGACCCTAACGGGATGTCGGCTATTGGCAATGTTACTAAGGATGAACTAATAAAAATTACTTACATGTACGCGAATGGAGCTACAAATATTTAGAAAATATTACGTGCCGTTAGTATTTTAATTTGTCACATTCACACAATAGGATATTATCTTTTTCTAATCTATAAATTGGGGATATATCACCGATGATCTAAGATAAAACCTAGGAAGTATGTAAGGGATTGTAAAACGTTTGCTATATTTTCGAAAATGATTACTGACCTTCCCCACGAGTCGACTACACGCACCGTCTATATCAAAAAGGATCTCCGCCACGACGGATACCAATTTCGCCACATCGTGCCATTTACAGCCGTTCTCCTTAAGAAACCTTTTATATAGCTCATAGAAGGAGCTTAGTCTAAGGGGCAACCGAGAACGATCATTTTTTATTGACAATTCAGCCATTATGCACTCAACAACACAGCACTGCACACCGATACACGAGTGTTTAGGAGCGCGGGTGACAGCCGGCGGCGTGGTGCGGCCGGGCTGCCGGCCGGTTATTACACAACTGTGCCGACTGCCGAGCGATATCGCCGCTAGTATACACTTCTTCCTCACTGAGCGGTCCCCACACACCCGCCAACATAAAAAAATCAGATAACAGGGTACACAAAGCAACGCGATCACAGCCAGCGCTTAGAGTCGCCTCGCATCGTCCCGCGGCTAAGAATCGACTGAGGACCGCATTCAGTGTGGCATTTTAATTAAGGATACCGGCTACAAATGGAGCAAATAAATTTGTTACTGAACCTCGCGGTTCAAACAGGATTTATCCGCCCTGAATGACACATTGGATAATTGTCATAAATGTTCTTTGAAGGACTAAGCGTATCTCTACGAATCGTTTGTACGGAAGACAAATCACCAAAAACTACCTTTCGTATTTATTCAATTGTGATTGTGACGCAACATGGTTGTCCGGGTCATCGCCCTTGTCTTTTTTATTTATTATTAATATTTAGTCTGTAGATAATGAATGATTCCAGTCAAAATTATCTGTATCATAAAATGAATTGTTATATGTAGAAGCGACTGTGATTAAATTTTATCGATAAATATTTAAACAGTGGTTGCGCGAACTCTTTGTACGTATTGAAAATAAAATAAAAAAGGATAAACATATATTAAGATATTTATATGACACGGAGTGCATTTTATAATAAGATCTATTTTAACACGGTGCGTTCCGCTTGTTGTAATGACCTCTTCATTCTGTGCGCAGCATGAGCGATATCGGCGAGGTCCACCGGAAGGAACTGGGCATTTCTAAATAGAGGGCGGGTACCGCATTTATCAAACCGTATCTCGGCCACCCTCCCACAGCGAACGCGCCAGACGTATTAATGTTACATGATAACATTGGTATCCACTAGTGAACTTGACCTCTTAATAAAAGCTTCAGTTTAGCAAAAAATCGATATGGATACGTCTTGCAAATGCACATGTACATAAATATTTGGCCTGTACTTGCCATTTTCGAGCTCCGCTTACACAACAATTTTCTACTGTTTTTTTTTTAAAAAACATTATCGAAACAATCAGAAATAACCTCTAATTATGAAAGATTATGGTAATAAACAGTAGCTGTTAGAAAATGTATAATACAGAACATTTTATAATTCTTACAATAGTGTTTAATATTTCTAAAGGAAACAGTAAAATAACGTACAAGTAGCATACGTAAATAAAATCAAAGTTTTTTTTTTATTGTCGTAAGAATGATTAAGACAAAATCGCTGCAAAACCATGACACAATCTTGTCGTTCTACTCGAATCCTCATATTCTCAGAATGAGACTGAAAAGCTTGTTTTAAATTAAAATATTTCCCACAATCTTATTCTGTGCTAATCCGGGCGGATACAAATATCCTAATATCAGCTTTTAGAAATTGACCGTAGTCAACAATCTTTTTTATTATACCTCAAATTAGGTAGTAATTTTGATATATTGCCCTTTTTTCTGGCCATAACCACATTGCAAACAGGTTTGCATACGTGTCGACTGGCGAAAAACAGTAACATCCAGTCGAATTGAGAACCTTCTACTTTTTTGAAGTCGGTTAAAAATCAATCGTCTCTCGTCTCCGGTAGATATTCTATTTGCATTGATTAGAAATTATTGTCAGATTAATTGCAGCTTGTTTATATATTTTTAAAACTATCTTTTGCCCGCGAATCAATATGCATTGAATTAGGAAGTAGGTGTAAGGACTTATTTACAAATAAAATACACAAATTGAAGGCGACATCGTAACAATCAAGCAGGAGTCAAGTTTTTTTTTAAATATGTATTGGTTTATTTGATATAAGTATTAGTATGTTATTAGGTAGTTAACTCTTTCTTTCTTCTTTATCTTTATTGTTTACCGCCATCTAACACTTTTTCCGATTAACCATCCCACGGCTGTCTGGTAGAAATCGCTTTAAGCGATATTACCTAAGATAACTTATCTTTAAGCTGAATACTGTAATTTGGTGGGCAATAAAGAATACAATATAATACACTAATATTGTATTGTCATCATGGTGCTTTATAATAACATCAATAATATGAAATAAATAAGAAGAAAACCATACCACAAGTCTATTTGTTTCGCGCCATTATTACAAATCATACAAAATAAACTGTGCTACAATAATAACGAATATTAATGGGATTTATTACTACTTCAAATTAACATCACCACCTTTTTACTTTAAGCTTTAGCATGCTCTATATTGCTATTGCTAATTGCCTCTCACAGAATTTGTAAACAAACAAAAATGACCATATATTAGAACCATTTCTCACATCTAAAATTATACACACAGAATTGGCTGTAATTTTTTTTGCGGAATGTATGTCGCCTTTTTCACTCGCTCCTGTATAGTTTGAACAAGATTGTATAAAAGTATTACCTGATCGACTTTGTGAATCACAATCGCAAATCGCAAAATTTAACTGATTTATATAACGTGTGAAATGTTATTATCGACTTCACTTGCTATTTATGATTGCTATTGCTATTTATTCCAACACGAATAACGAACGTAAGAGTAAGTGACTACACTAAATATTAAATTACGAATTTTGACTAGAGTAGTTATAATAATGTTTTCTATTAAACGGTACTATTATTAGTATAGGTATAAAAGGTAAGTTTCCTTGTATTTCTTATGCATATGCATATGCAATAAACAGCAACCCGTCTTGTAAATAATTCGGCTTCTAGGCGGATCAGTCTGAAAACCGAATTCCATTCAGTGCACTGTGTAATAGTTTGCGTGACTTTTACTCTTACATACAGATATAAAAAATGTAGTGTTTCTATTACTGTTATGAGCAATTCTCAAACTTAATTTCTTAAATTTCTTCCATGTACATAAATTGTTCAGTTACGATTATATTCAAAGTATATACAACTTTGAAAAACAATCTTAAATAACTATTGTAATATTTTCCTTATGTATTGTTTAAAAGGAAACATTGTCCGGTTTTGATTTGATTTCAAGCTATAGAAATGTTACTAATTCAATGGGAATTTACACACATGACTAATGTCTAAACGATTTCATTTGCACGACACCTTAATGTGGTCAAATAGACATAATATCTCTGATGGGTATGAATGGGGAGAGTTGAAACGAAACCCGAATTTGGCGGTGTTTAGTTTGTTTTGATATTTGTGGCTTCGTGTTACAGTTGTATTTTTCTCACACACATTAAATAGTTTACCGAAGAATTGTATTTTTTATTATAATTATATTGGCGCGGTAAACAGAAATGATAATATGTACATACATACACAATGATTTAATAAAAACAATTGTTGTGCGTCGCGTCGTGTACACTCAGCATCCGTCTCGCGCCAGTTACAACTAGTTACAATTGAGAGTTTTGTTCCGTACAATTCAAAACAATTTAAGCATGCGTACTTCTGCTAGCTCGTTCGTCCTCTTATATTTATAATAGAAGATCAGCTGAGACCATGATACGCAAGTATTTTTCTTTCGATTATATTTAAAGGCGTCACAACAAATTCATTGCTAAAATGAACACACAAAATAGTTACTTTGCGTATTGTTACATTAGTTCTGAAAATAGTGAACATTAGAAATGGGCGCGCTGTAAGTAAACATTATTAAAACAAAGAGCATGAGGTAAGGAAACGTTCGGGAATAATTGCTATAAATTACGTGTTTGTTTTCTATTTCCCTAATCAAGTGGGCGGCGCGTGAACCGTTGCTGGCTGTTATCATAACAGAGTTGGTATGTCGGCGGTTTTGCCTAGGTGAAGGTGATCGTCGCGCTCCTATTTTCGTGCGCATGCGTAGTCTCCGTTTTTAACACTGGAATAAAACCACGTGGCGCCATCTAGCGATCGACATCGGAATCGCATACTTTGTGCCAGCTGCAGATACTATTTTCGTCTATTAATCACACGAATGTTAGGTGTTGGAAACGTAAAAATCACAAGCATAATATTGCAGAATGAAATTGCGAGTAGCGTTCCATTCGGCTGGTTGGAAAGTTGGGTATATAATTGAGTTTACTTAAGATGACGATTCATCTAGTATGTTTATCCCATTATGTGCGGTGGTTGTGTACGTACTACGGTATTGGATTATTGCTTTCACGGCCGGGGACGAGCCTGACGTTATCTCTTCTTGGGAAACTTAGCTAACGATTATAATGTTATTTGTTCAGTCATGCTGTATTACAACAATTTCTGTATACCACTACAATATGCATACAAACATAGTACAACCACAGAATACTAAACTAGTACAACCATGCATTTCGAAAGTATGAGGAATGTTGGAATTTATTTGTTAGTTTTATTTTCATTGTTAATTTACAGATCCTTCCAAAAACGACCTACAAATGTAATTAGGTATAAAACAGGATGACGATAAATTAAATCCTTGACCTAATAATATATGCTAAAATAGATACACAACGTTCCCAATACTCGCTCTGTGCCAGCGCACTGCGCGTTACTTTTAATATAAGTACATTTTGTACAGTATGGAATGTATTTTAAACATTTAGGAATACACTTTTGGGTACTTTATAAAATTATAAAATATTAGCTATAATAATAACGTAGTTTTCAAAGTATTTCGAATCGTATGGCGGCTCATAACAAGAAGATACAAGGAGCATTATATAAACTGCAGTTAAATAATTCGTTAGTGTCTTCAGAACGGAGTGAAATATGTTAATAAAGATATTGTGCTTTGGCTGACCTCTACTTCTTTCGGTTGTTTTTCAGGTTTAAGTTGAGACGCGTGAGATGGCAAAGGCACATGAGTTTGTGTAAATGAGCAAGAAGGCTGAGGCTGACATTCCACCGCTGGAGGTTCATTTTTCTTCGCTTGAGGTTGCGGGACAGGATGCGGGCTCTCAAAGTTTGTAGACACCCCTTCGGTGTTTTGAACGCAAATCTGCGGCAATAACGCGGCATTTGTCTGATTACTAGTCACAGGTGGTTTTGCAGGTAACCAAGAGGGAGGCACTGCGGGGGGATGAGGGGGTTGTCGTGTTATCTTCACAGGATTGGCACTGTTCTGTACAATATTATCAGAGGCGGGCTGGTTCGTCGTGCTCGCCACTGTGGTATTTTTTTTAGGAACTTCATGTTCAGAATCATTAATTACTTTCTTATTTGTAGAAGATTGACTAGATTTCTTAGGCACAATATTTTCATTTAAATTATTCTTAGCAGAAAGTTCATTGGACGTTGGAGGTAAAATTCCCGGCAATTGATCTTGAACTGGAATGAATGATAACTCGTTGGGAGGTAGACTGTTAGGCACATTGCACACATTTGGAACCGGGTTATTATTTGCACTTTGGTTTTGATCATTCTCACTAGTTTTAACTATGTTTGATTTTTGCACGTCGGAGGGGATGGGTGAAACATCGTCCCTGCTTTGAGAAAAGTCCGTGCTATCACAGCAAGAAAGTTCATCTAAACTTTGCACTAGGTCCAACGCTGAAGCTTCGTGATAATCGGTAGAGCACGGTGAAGTATCGTCACTAGTATCATCTGCACCGTCAAGCCGTTGTGAACTCTTACTACTAGGCACGAAAGCTAAACTAGATGTCACGTCGTTAGATATATCCGCATTTAAAGACGCTTCGCTTTGCGTAGATGATTCTCTATTAGTGGAAGGACCAACGTTACCTTTTTCATCTTCACTTATTATGTCAGCTACCACATTGGTCACCACTGACGCATTTTGAGGTACGTTTGCTTCTGCATTTGGACCTTCAATGTTATCATTTGTATCATTAACGTCAGAGGTATTAACAAGTTGTTGATTAACATCCGTGTAGGTTTCGACTTTTGGTTCTTCTACTGTCGGAAGATTCATATATTGAGGTATATAATCGAAATCAGGTAAAGGCATGTAATGTACACCGTCTTGATCACTTATTGGAATTTCCATATGTGGTGTGTAGTATTCAAAACTTGCATTATCACTACAATATACCGACCACGGGTCATTGGAAGGAATTAATGGTATGCCGTCGTAATACATCTCAGGATTTAATTCTCTGTTAACTAGTAATTCTGGTTTATAATCCCAGCTAGGTACGAACGAATCCTCAAAAGCTAGATAATTTTCTGGCAAGGCTATTAAATTTTGATTTAGTTGCGTTGGATCTAGAGCATACGAGCCGTCGTAGAACGGGTTATTGAGCACTAATGACGGAGGCTGTTGTGTTTCGTATTCTATAGTCACTGTAGGTTCAACGAACAGTCCATATTTTGATAAGTCTGGTTCGGAACGTCTGTGCCGGAACGCGCGATAGTCGATTTCGCTTTCAATATTAGCACTATAGATGTCAGAAATATCAAAGCTGTGCGTTCTTCTCAAATAATTTTCCGGAGGCATCTGATAATACACGTCGTGGTTATTGTCATACTCGCTGTTTTCAACTTCGTCGTTGAACGATTTTTGACAAAGTGGCACACCCACGTTGTTTATTTCTTGTAAGGAATCCACATCATTTGTTTGGTTTACGGAGTCAGGTACGGTATCCACGGTTCCGATATTGCAAACGACGTTGCTCGGTAACAGAACTACACGTGGTAAGGTTGGCGGGGGTCCACAGAAAAGTAAATTATTGGGGGGTGGACGCGGCGGCTGGGCAGCCATGGCTCCGGCGCTGGCCGCCGCGGCCTGCGCGGCGGATTACTATTTCGTTGCGCGACGGCGGACACACGCCGGGCGGCCGGCTGAGCTTCGGTACTGACTAAAGGCGCATCGAGTGACGAAGGCGAACGCAAATAGAACGGACGCAAGCGCGAGGAGGTCGCCGTCTCTCGCGCACATCTTCACGGGCGAAGGCGCACGCGCACGCGCACTCGCCAGCCAAACACGTCCCGTATATTATTCCAAACAGGCAGAGTGACGTTTACGCTTTATTCTGGTTCCGGACTTTGCCTACAACGTGTACCTACGGAGTCAACGAAGTGACGGACAGGTTTCGGGTGGACACTTGTATGTGGTTGTTGCGGAGGCTGGATTTTAATAGTCGCACCATTCTTTCGCGCATCGTCTTAATAGAAAAAAGTAACGGTAAGACTCACCTGTTCAGGGGGTGAACGTGCAGAGGAATCGTCGCGATGATGTCTCCTCCGCCTGTGGGATGTGGGCGAACGCCGGTGATGTGACCGTTTGGAACGTTCATTTCTCCGCCTCCACGAATGCTCGGAGCTGTGAAATCATCGATCACCAGGCTGTAGGGGTTAGTGAGCAGGCTTTGCGACGTACACTAAGTTGGGTGAGGTCTAAAATATTGCTGAGAACTATAGTGCATCTGAAGTTTACTAACGTTGGAGAACGTTCACCGCAGCCGGTATGTGGATCTACGAGCTGAACGAGATATTCTGAGGAAGGCGAGCAGCAGGCGCTTAGCAGCGCCCGAACAGCTGACCAACGTGGTTGACCCGTCCTTTCTGTTTAAACTTCCTATTATTGTAACCACTCCTTTCTGTTTACACTTCCTATTATTGTAACCACTCTATGCAAAAATATTTATGCAATAGAAATACACGACTTGCCTAAAGTTACGAAATAAATTAGGCTTTATAATTCTAAGTCTAATATAGTCCTACGTCTTGCGTATACTTATTTGTAATATAATAAATAAATTTAAAGACATTATTTTACCATCCATCAAATCCATACCTTAATCACGCAATTATCGATTACAAGTTCCAAAAAATAATAATCGAATAGATTCATTAACTATACACTACCCTCATCCCTACTGCGAGCTGTCATAATTATCATGGTAAATTTGACAATCCGTAATTAGGTAACATGTGGCGCGTCCTATTACGTGTGGCGAACACTATAAAGTATAAACGTAAGCGAACTGGCAGATAAGATACGAACGATGAATACTAAATCTGTATTACAACAGAAAGCGAGGAAGACGTAACGTCGTAACGTTGAAGGTGGAGCGTCGAGCGCTGAGCAGCGGTTATGTCACAAGTTGACCACTCAGCGGGGACCCGGCGCGGGCTGCGGTCGCGGACGCACTGCCAGCTCCGACACGCCGCTTGCGCACGAGATACTTGCTGAAGTAAAACTACGTACAATCAAATGATCGTTTCAGAACCTTTACTGTGCCACTTTAACAATCGAACAATCAAAACCTCCACGTCATCACTGCAATGTCGTCATTTGTCTACTAAACTCTATCAATACACTTTGTTCAACACCATTATAATGTAAAGATCGGATTTTCTTAAACGATTACTTTAAAATTGGTCAAGTTCATATTCGCGTGGAGGCTCACCAACAAACTCGAAAACCTTGAGGACTCAGTGTAAGGCTGCTGTCAATTCTGGTCAAGTTATTACAGTCTTCCATGGTCAAAAAACATGTTCGTTTAAATGTTACACTTGTATTACGTTTAAAGCGTGCGTGCTGCTTACGACTGTAAACAATTGTAGTTCGACAAGAATGCCTACACGGGACGCAGTCGTCTCTAATAGAATTAAGAATACGTAATTGGTTTACCCAGACAGTACAGATAAGTCAGCGACGGTTATGATACTGTGTTAAATATGGAACGTTTTGCGCATGTTTAATATCATACCTATAATAATATTTTAGAAATGCAATAAAGTATGTAAAGTATTTGTACAATACGCTGTTTGCAGTGCTATGTATTTTTGTGTTAGTAAATCAAACGTAGCTTGTTATTTGTAAGGACATCTATAACTATACATCACTGGGACGTTACATTTTAAGCAGCCAATGTTATAACAACAGCAAAGTTATGTATTTGAGAGATTTGTTGTCGATCAAAAGAAAAATTAATGGTAAACAAGGATTATAAATAAATCAGTTTACTGGGCTTTTACTTAATTTTAAGGGAACATTAAGCAAAACATAAGTTAAATAAATACTGCATACTTTATTCAAACAATACTTATGTAAAACTGTGTTATGAGTACAGTATATACGACCAGTTGCTAAGTGAATTGTGCTGAACTTGGAAAATGTGTCATTTCTCGTGTTAGAGTCCGTTTCGGCAATGGAAATTCACGGGATTTTTATGGTTTGATTCCTAATGTAGTGTTCTAACAAAATAGACTGCGGAGGCATGCGCGGGCGTCGTTGATATATGTCAAGCTTAATGTCACATTGTTTAGCGCCAACAGACTGAACTTGAACAGACTGGTCTCTAGCGGCGGACCTTTACATTGCGTTTAACTCACATTAACTCTATTAAAACAAATTAAAAACCCTGTTACTATAAAATTACACCGCTGTTTATCAACATTTCCTCACAATAACTATAACCACTGACGGAAGGAAACTCATATGATGCAAAGTGGGCTAAATTTGTTATCGTCGTATAACAAGCATGGAAGTTGCGATCTAGTAATCATTGCTCATGTCAATATAATTTTAAATGTGTCGGCCGTGGCTGTCCGGAGCGATGTTGGACTCAACAAAGCTCGTCACGTCACACGATACGTTCGACGCCGTCGCGAATAACAAACACCGGAACATTCACTTTCAACGGCTGACGACATCGGAATTATCAAATCGAAGCTTCTTGTAAGCCTATGTATGTGCCACTACAAAAACCGGCTGTTTTGTGAAAACTAAAACTAGTATGACCGGTCGCCTCGTCATAGCCGTCATATAAGAACATTTTATTTCCTTAATTAAAGGTATCCCGCAACGTATTAGCGACGCTTTCCTTAGTTTTTAAATTATTACTTGAATGTTAATGTATGTAATCAGGATTAAGCGATACCTGGGGATCTTGTTTACAGTGAAAGCAACCGTGTACCTTATTTGTACGTTAATGTAGCATGTGCTATCGGATCCTGACAAAATGTCTTGTAAAAATAACGACTGTCAATATTGGTAGAAATTTTACGAGAAAGCATTATTGTATATCTATGCGGATATGCGGAAGATAATCATCGTATCCCTCACTCCGTGTAAGCTTAGTCATAAAATTATCACAAATGTATCATGCCATTATGAAAATGACACAAATAATGTTAATGAAAAAAGTATGAAGAAAGCATAAATTCGCCACGCTATCTACGTTTAAAGCAACAAACGGTATCCATACAACGGTTCTTTATATTTAGAAATATCCAACACGTGTACTGGATTGAATCATCTCTTCTGTTTACTGTTTCGTTGGTATTTCCTCATGAGGTTTCGTAATATTACTTTCTTTAACCTATTTTTTTTTAATCAATTCGCAGTCTGTTAAATTAAATGGAACGGCCTTTTAATTACGATAATTTCAATACACAGGTAAGTAAATCAGCAAAATTACAAGGTGGCTAAAGGTCAAAGAGGCAACGTGGCCTGAAATCACAGCGAGAGTGGAACGCCTGTGGCACAATGACCATAATCGATCGGTCGGGTGGTGCATACTGCGTGTTCGGTTACGAAATCGAAAGCCGAAGTTTGCAACGTGACACGATCGGCGGCCGGTCAAGGATCCGTCGGACACCACCTCCGCGGCCGCTGCAGCGGCTCAGTTTTTTTGGTGTCTGAGTACAACAAAACTACGTGGATCTATAAGAATAATGTTGGAACACTTTTTATTTCATAACCCATAAAAAATCCTTTTCATTGGATGACTAAGTTTTTTTATAAGTCCTTTTTTGTGGAACCGAGCAGAAGCCCTTTTTGTGATGATCAGGTTACAACGGAATAGCGGTCGAACGGGCGGTACCGAATGTGTATGCGGGCATTCGGTTGGGTGAGAGACAAGGCCGCGCCGGATGAGCGATTACTGTGAACCGTGTCAACGCTGCAGCCCGCGACTAATCGCCTGGCCGCGCCGCGTTTCGTCAGGTCAATGACAAGCACGGCACCGCACCACGCGCTTTCCATCAGGCAAAAGATAGTTTTTACCCTAGTGCGCCTAATCGAGCCGTACATTATCGCTGGAACTTTCCTAACGCGCCGCGCTGCTGTACATCCCTAACCAATTAATTTAAATTGAAACATGAGGTTAACATAAAGCTATATTTTCCCTAACTTCGTTTAATTTAACGTACTTCCTTATTTAAGGCATTTTCTTAATAAATTTAAAAATTACTTATAAACGAAAAATTATAGAGAATATCAAAACAAATTACATTGTAAAATATGGGGCGAATTGCTAGTAAACATATCAGAGGGTTATCTATGAAATGTGACGTATTTTTACATGGAAAATCATCCATGGGTTTTCCCTATTCCAGAAAGACTCTTTTTGCTTAATAATAATAAAACCGACCACTTTGAGTCCTCTTTGGATTCTTACTCACCCCCTTTTTATAGTATTAGGACATGGGTAGCAAAATTATAGAATTATAGCTTTGAAAAAAAAAGTATTGATAGTATAGAAATTCAATATGTAATTATGGCTGATATTGACATGTTGATACGGCACCAACGCTGCGTTTAGAGGACACAGCACGAGCTTATTGTCGTATGGTTAGAACCCGGAATATGATCTCGCATTTATTTAACTGTCTGAAGCCAAAATTCCGATTTTATTTTGTCATAACTGTATCGTGAAAACCGTCGGTATTGAAGTGATGTAACAGTTTTAAAGAACTTAACGGTTATTTTCTATTAAGACAAGAGAAAGTTTTTAAGAAAAATGTTGCTTTATACATACTACGTATTTATTTACTTTTAACTTATCGACATGAGATATTTGTTCAAGTAAGAAGCAAGTAAAACATAAGATGGAAGACCGACGAGTAGTCGGCTCCGACCAGTCGCCAGTGAAAGTTGATCGTTCGACGAGTGTTTTTGAATATTCGCTACAAAATCGTGAACTGCGTGCTAAGTTTACCACCTCATTAGTATTGTATAGGTATATACTCGAAGAAATTAGTCGTATTTCATACCGGGAAGCAAGTTGCTGACGATTACAAATCAAAGTAATCCAAGTGTTGAACAATTTTTTTTTTAAGTACTACCATATTTAAACCAAAGAATGTAATTCCACTGTTTATATTATATATTTTGGGCAAATATTAACAACAAAAAAAGTCGAATTACGTCATAAACGCCTACAATGTTGACAAATCCTTTGCGAGCGCACTAACCAGGACAGGACCTTGAAACATTCACTATGAACACTATCGAGACGAATCTTTTGAGCAGCGGCTGTGCGCCCACGAATTTGCGACGAATGTGTGTTAGATAAATTACAACGGGCAAACACTAGATGCATTCACGTGAGATAATGACACTATAATGTAAACTATTTGCAGTGATAACAGCGTGCAGATATCACGTTCAACGATCAAACCGTTACCTATGAGGGCATCGTGTGAAAATATTCCAGGATGTCTCTACTAATATTGCAATCAATACTTTTTATTACATAGAGTTCTGGTAAACTTATTTAAACTTTTCTGATTAATTCGAGCAAGTGACGATAATAAACAAAGATATTTAGCAACCGGCTCGGCAGGATAGAATAAAGCGCAACGGCGGTGAGTCACGGAGGCTTGTGCAATGGTTTTACACAACCATCAAGCACTCGACAACACTGTCATACTGCATAATAAATTATGTTTCAGACAAACTGGCGCGTAACACCAAATGCTAACATACATATTACTTGATACTATATGGACAAGAACGGTCATGGACGTTTTATTACCCCGTCAAACACACTGTATTTCCTACTAATTAATATTTTAAAGTTATTCACCCTATAAGTAATAAAAACGGAACTAAGAAAGGAATAACGGTGCAAAGCATATTTACGACATAAATGATTACTACCGTAAACGGCATAAGCGCTGAGCTCAAGTAAAATGTAAAATATTTCATTATATAACACGCTAAGATTGTACGTTTACAATACAAAGCCTGCTCAAATTGCACTCAAACCGGACCAAATGGCAAGTCGATGCACCCAGGGTGCCCAGTGCACTCTGCAAACTAGCTTTTTTCTATTTATATACGCACAGGACGAGTTTAATTTCAACGTATTTAGTAAACTTCAGTGCTTATCCTACTGAACGCAGAAAACCTGTTAACCGTTCGGCTGAAAGTTGCAATGTGCAAATAATGGATGTCGGAATGGTTGGTAGTTGTTAGTAAAGATAAAGCGTGATATTGTGGGCAGGGCGGGGTACATACGACACACTCCACTCGTGGTCGCGCATGTTCTTCTGGAAGGCGGCCGACTTGGGCGTCCAGGAGTCGACACCGCGGTAAAGCGCCGGCAACTCGGCCACCTTCACCTCGAGGCGCTCGGCCAGCCGCTGCTCCACGATCGCCTTGGGTCCGCTCGTGAGAGGCCGCGGCTGCTCCTTCCCGTTGCGTCGCTCCGAGCACCCGTATCCGTTCAATTTCTCTTCGTTGCAAGACGTCACGCTTTTGGGGCTATCTGTGCTAAGCAATTTGCTTTTAACGGTGTCCGTCTTACCGTAACATTTATACTGCACTGATTCTGTTACGTTCGCTGTTCGCGAATACTTCAAAGAATCGTACGTGTCGCCGTTGAGGCTACTGTATTCGATGTTGTTCAGGTTGATGTCTCTGTCGACTCGTTTAGACACGGCATCGTACCCGTTTCGCTTACTGTAGCGTTCCTCGTGGCTCTGTTTGAGGAAACTATTTTCGAAATTAGCTTTACATTTAGGAACATTGTTAAGGTAGTCACTATAACTTAAATCTTTATTGTGTAACCCTTTATCACAGCCCTTTTTGAGAGTCTCTTGTATGTCGACACCGTCCCCGTTCATTCGACTGTAATTAAAGCTCGCAGGATGGCCACTGTCTGCTCGGTTATCCACATCTATCCTTTCAGCATCCTTGCTTTCAAATTCATGTTTTACAAGTGCTACATGCGAGACGTCGCCATTCTTATAGTGCGTTTTGCCAGTGAAGTCAGCAGCTGTAATACCAGCCCTGTTATGCTCCGAGGGGACGGTCCAAGTGTCATGCTTCTTTTTCTCACTACTCTTCGAAGACCAGGCTTTAGCGAGCGCAGCTTTAAGCGCTTCCCGCCGCTCGTGCACGCTGACCCTGGGGTACTCATGTATCGGGACGATGGCCGGCGCGTACAGCGTCGATCTTGGCGTAGCTCGCGTTATCCGGAAACTCCTAAATTCTCTATTAAACTCTGAGCTCAGAGAATAAGCCGGTATCCTCGAAGTCACCATTTTGAGATCAATTTTTCCGTGTTATAATATTATTAACTTAATTCACAAACTTTTTACACAGGGCACACTGAACACATATCGACTCTACCTGTGGGAGAGTATGCGTTAGGAATCGTGTTGAACTAAACATTGTCAAGGCGACATCGAGTCTTCGGCGTCGTGAATTAACGTATGCGGTAAATAAAAGGTGCACAAAATGGATGTGTCGGCGGTCTGTGGGCCGCGACCTTCGCGGTGGGCGGCGGAGCGGCGGGACAACGCACTGGTCAACGAACCGCCCCGTGCGCCGGCCAACCCGGCCACCAACTTGCATAACGCATTCGCAAACCACTGGCCCAGCTCGAGGACTCATCTAACCAACGGTAAATCATTGTACCACCACTAAAACATCTAACGTTATTTTGCTACCACAACTAAACATTGTTAACCACTACAACTTGTAAATGGATTTAATAATTTGTAGACAGTGATAAGATGTCACTCGAGCATTAGCTCGCATTGTGGAACAGTTATGCCGTATATGTGCAACAAGTATCGCCTTGGTGGCGTCCCTAATATGGATAGTAGCAATGCTGCCATATGGTCCGCGGCCGACACATCCTCGCCTGTCTGCTCTCCAGCTGCATCGACTCTAATTTATACTACTTCTATAAAAATATCGCTCTACTTTTAATCTTAACGACTGGTGTCAATTTAAGTACTATCTACTTTCATGTGGTTCTTCTGCCCAACTAGCTTATCCGCACAGTCAGTAAAGAATTGTTCTATATGGACTATTAATCAAATTTTCCGTTACGGTAAACAATATTCGCCCGAAGTATACATTAACGTATTGTTAATGTATTGTTAAATGCGCCACATGAGATAAAACACAAGCCTTATTTATAAACGAATTAAACCGCGTTATTGTTTTGACATCGATGAAAACAAAGGAGAGCACAATGATTTAGTTCAACACATTTCCACAAGGTGATTTACGCGTGACACTTTTAAAGAGAAATCTGCCATTTAAGACAGAGCACTTGAACGCCGACAACAAACAGCACACAACACACAGGCGCCAACGGTGGCCGCACTCTGTTCACTATAAACACCACTCCAGCGGTCGTTGCAACAAAGAGGAAAAACGTCGAATGTCATAATCGTAACACACTACATGCACCGGGCCGGCACTACATGGATACATGTACGAGCGTACGAATTGGAAAGAGAGCAGCCACCGGAAGCTAGTGCGTGTGTTGGAGTGCGGCGGTGTCGGCGGGTATCGGCGGCCGGTACGTGCATACCTTCTCGTTGCGCGCGCGAGAACTGCGTGCGGTGTGCGTGCACCGCTGCGACTATACTGACTAAAGGGAGGCAGCGGCGAGCGCGCGGCGGTCGCGAGGACCCCACCGCAGCCGCTGCCGCCGCCTCTCTCCTGCGGTCCACCACTTGTGACTCTAACTCGAGAGCACTACGGGCCGAATCGCAGGAGCACTGACCTTCGCCGCGGCGTTCAGATGCCGATATTGGTGGCACCGCCGCCTGGCGAGTTCGAGTGCCGGCTTGCGTCCGCACTCCGAGCTCCCACCGAGTGCATTACTTGTACGAGTTTTCAAGTAGCCACCGATTTTATGCAGTTGTGTACAGACTGCCAACGGACACTAATATCGCGTAATCAATAAGTCAAACGCGTATCTTAATCAGGTTTATGATAACTCCCACAATATTTTATATTTTACATGTATTAATTACGATCACGTGTTAATTATTTATCAAAACGCTTATTCTGTCAAATATACTTTGAACCGATAAAATCGATAAAATAACTATAGTTCTCAGCAATTGTATTACTTTAATACCTCACCAAACAGTCTTGTTTAATATGATGTAAATATGTTTACCTGAAACAAACAAATACAAAATTAATATAGTAAAATAAACATTCTAAAAAATAACAAAAATATTAATATTAATACTCAATGTAAGTAATCATTAACCAGCCGAGGCACAGAAGGTCAATTTGGTTGCGAAACTACACTGCATTAAAACGAAAATTATTATGTATGCATTTGGGCCACTGACAAAAAAAAATACCAACAACTGGGTATGAACCTTATGTATTTTTATTTAAATTCTGCTTATGCGTACGAATACATTATTTGTTATTGGTTATAAACAAAAGTATTTATAAAACCAAAATAGCATATAGGATTTCGACCGGTATTGTACACGATCACAAAAAATTGTAGATACCAAACCAAAAATTGATTCTCAAAAGCTCAATACATAAAAGTGACAAGCAAATTTTCACTTGGAACTCATTCCGTGAGAAAGTTTGAAAATAATTAATAGCTTGTCGAGGTTACAACGATTTATTACCGCACCTACACATTGAAACTTATAAATAAAATGTGTATTAAGGATGTTGAAAAAAAGGATTCCACTTGAACGTTGAACAAGCAACATGCACATCCTGTATGAAGTATAGAAATACACTCAACAAGTACTGGTGCGCCTTAATGTAGTTCCAACAATTTGCAATTACTTGCATGCGATTCGGCTTCTCATCGTTTGCTTACCCCAAAAGCACCGATGCCACACTTTCGATGCTCGCATTGTGTATTTTACGTACGTGTACAATATTATATGACATGGTTCATTTAATATTTATTTATGTGTGGAACAAACATGGCCTAGACTGGAACATTATTGCTTATTCAGTGGTGATGTGTGTCACTGCCATCGATTATATGCTCCTATGATTATATTCCCCTTAGGGCTTAAAGCTGCGCAACATTAGCTTGACCTACAAAAAGTTAATAAGATAAAAATAATGTACGCCGCGTGTAATTTTACAACAGCAGAGGCATAGAGCTGCCTAGATATCGGATGCACAGTGGATTATATAAGGAAATGCATTTCATATATTTATTTCTCAGATATCTGTTATCTTTGTGTGACTTGGAGATCTTATTGCATGCTTGAAGACTGCCTATAATTATCTAGAACAATAAGTTTGTCAAAGTAATATTGTTATCAAGGAAAATAAATCCAAAACCTACATGTAATTATACCATTTTATGTGTTGAACTCTCTGAATTGAATGTCTAATTCATTGGGAATATTTTATTAATTCAACAACAATACATCGACAAGGAAACATTTGCATTAAAACTAATATTCCATTTCCAGCACTGTTATTGAGGCACAAACATATTCATATTTGCTTGGGTTTCTATAGATAACATAATTATTTACTTCGGAAACTTACGACTTTCCGCGTAAAATAATATCTAACTTTGAATTATATACAACATATTAATCGACACTAATTAAATATTGAACCTAGGAAACCAGACTAATAAGACGTGTAAACAGCATTAATATTGATAACAACCTAAAATATGTTACACAAGGTTAATTAGTTGTCTTAGATCGCTGTACCGTTGAGAATAACCAAAAGCATTAAAATTAGAGTAGGTTTGTTCCTAGCTTTTAGTAGAAATGTTCTATACACAATCGATATTTGAATAAAATTAATAATACGTTTCCATATCATTAACTGTATTATTATTCTTTTGTATGAGTCATTATTAATTTTCTAAGAAAACATTAGCAAGTTTACATCCCACGAATTCTTTCTACGAACCCTAATTGCGGACAATCCGTTAAGTATGTTCAAGTACATATATTATGATGCACAAGTCTCATCGATAGAAAAAGTACACAGACAAAAAGAGTTCTCGATTTGAGCTTGTAGGCGACTGCGTCAGTTGTCTATACAATTGGTGGCGCGTAAATGGCGGCAAAAAATAATGGCACCGGAGGCGGTGAGTAACCGACAAACGGCGAGGTCCAATGACCCAAATGGATCATTACTAGGCCGAATAGACTAACTAACGAAAGAAAAATCGGTCGCTGTCTAGTGCAGTACGCCGCGCAGACTCCTCTTGGCGAAGTGGTCACATTAACACACCACAACAAGATGATTATCTATCTACGGTGTTAATTCATTTTCTAATCGGCAATAAGGATGTAATGGTAATTCTGAACAGAGATTTCCGAAGCATTGAGCTATGTATAAAAGCATGAAAATACAAATTGGTCATGTTGAATGGCACGAATTCTTTTCAAGCGGACCAAATTTTATTTCAAACAAAAAACCGGCATCGTTATAGATATGGTTTGAGTAGGTACTTCAAATGTGTTGCCGCTGCGCTAGTAATGACCGTGGCGAATTAATCCCATGCCATAAATGGCATACCAGCAACAAGTCGATCTGGTAAGCTATGGTCCAACACAATCTAAACTATTTATCAAAATCACATCCTTAAATAGACTTCCTAAAGCTTCGAAGTTCTTCGTCAACAGGCATACATACTTGCGAGGTGAGGCATTTAGCAGAAAAATATATTAATTGCAACTGAGGAGAACGGCGAAAACGTCACGGTGTGAGTGAGCGTTATTAGTCTATTGATTCGTATCTCGGTAATTGCAGTGAATTTGCAAAAGATGCTCCTGTTCGATGTTTCAAAAAATAACGCAATAATAACTGAGTCAAGTCTAACGGTCCTCGTTAATTATCGAGGTCAAAATCGGTCAAGCAACCGAACACGTACACACAGGTAAAACAAAATTGTATTTATTGATTCGTCATCCACTGATTGTATTAAAACGCCGAGTCCGTGTCGTCGTCATTAAAAAAAGTTTGAATCACGCATTACATACTATCAAAATATGCACATTTATCAGGTTTTTAGATAAAATTTGGAACGAACATCGGTCTAAAGGACAAGGAAAACATAATAATGTCCAGGAAATGCATGACACATCATTAATTCAAACCTCAATTAGTTTTTTTTGTGAATGGTACGTACGTCACGTTTTGGGAACACCACATCTAGTTCTAATTTCTTGTATCATACACAATAATTATAATGTTAGAAGTGCTACGATTATGAATTTTAATACACAATATATTGCCAACATTTAAATCTTGTCATGTACGCAAGAAGAGTGAATATCAGTCCGTCGACCCGCATAAGAAATACCTTTCCCACAAAGCGTTGCCCACTGAGATTCTCGGAAGTACAACAAAGATCCTGTACGACTTAGTGACTCATCCTTGGTAGAGCCTTGCCTCCAGACAACAAATAAAACGAGCACGGCCCGCCAAGGCTCTGTCAAAAATCCATATTTAATAGTACTGTCAAAACAAATACATACTATAAGACAAAGAATCCTTTCAATTTCAATCCAATTTCATAATAGGTATGTATTGCGAGATTTTTTTGTCAGAAGACGTAGAATTCTGTGGAAGTTAATTCACTGTGCGAGGGTATCAAGATATGTCACACTTCGGTGTTGCCAATATGAAAGTTTACTTGCCCACGGGCTGTTACTGGCGCCCGTGCAATTAGGGCAGAAAGTAGTCTTCCGTCGTACAGTTGGATTCGCCGAAGTGGCGCGTAGGTGTTGCCAGCCACATTACCACAGTTCGCCATCCTTCGTACAAGAAATTACTTGTTCCCATAATTTATATTCGGGGTCGCCGTCACACTTATGAAGCGAAATTAGAAAGGAAATGGTAATGCCTCACTTACTCATACGAAAACATTTTGATCATTTCATCGCAACACATTACTGTATTTCAATTGATCACTTATTGACTAATTGGTAATTAATTCTTTACTGATCGCATACGCAATGTGATGATGTGCCTATTAAAAAGGAAATGTTATTCACAAATGACAAGTGTGACACAGTTGTACAACAAGATTACCCTAGGTGTTTAACTTAACTGTGCATTAATTATGTCAACCATGATTAGCACCTGATGGTGACTCACACGTAGAAAAAAGATATATTACTTTGTCGTACTCGAAACACGGAAGCATGTATTTTGTCGAGGAGAAGGTTAAACGATTGACGTTACTTTCCGACACGTCATTTACGATAAAATACAAGAAATAAATCTTCGCTGTGGCTTCGAGCGATCAAGAGAACTTTCGCTTATTAATATTTCTTTTGATAAAAGGGAAATCATGCCAGACCACGTGACAAACGACTGCAGACAATATGCAATGGCGCAGGTGGATAACAATCGCGGACGACGAGAGCGTGTCCCACCATATCTCGGAACATGTTTAAAAACAAATCTCGTCAACATTTGCTCCACATGTTCGAATACAATACTGGAACGTAGACTATATCATTTATCCATTAATCTTACTTGAAATTCATAAATACGCCAATACCATGTGTAAAGCAACGATCGTTACGAGTATCTATTAACTTAGTTATTAGAAAATATTTTATTTATACATAACAGTTTATAAGTTTAAAGCACTTTCTTTCACTTAGTTGGATTTACGATGGAAAATTAAATATAAACAACGCTTTTTTTAGTCCCTCTTACCACATCAGTAATAAATTACAAATGCTCCAGTTAAATTATAGTCTATAACGAGCGCTTATTATGCATACATTAAATCCCACGTTCGGCTCGAGATGAAGTTAAATCTATAATGTTCCCACATAAGTTATGACTTAAAAGTAAATCGATTTACAACGAATGACCGTCTGTTAAACACTTCCGTGAACGAACGAATTACCGAATGTTCGTGGCAGTGTTTTAGTGCGACGCGACGCCTTCGTCGATATCTGAACAATACGTGGGCGGCCGATGCATTGCCAATCCTTACACGGAAATCTCGTTTACCTACTTGTCTTCCCTTTAGGATAGCCGATATCGAAGTTCGTCAAGGTCTGCTTTCATTACATGGGCTCTCGAAGCAGAGAATCTTATCTGCAACTTAATAAGTACGTAGACGGTGCGTCGGCAATCGGCGCGTCCTTCACGAAAATGATTCAAATATGTTTTGAGCTTCCGCAGTCGTGACCCGAGTTTGCCCGTGCCCCTTGTTCATAACGCCATGATGAGTGCATCGACGCTTACACTTCCTATTTTTCAATTCATACAAAAAAGGATAATGAATGGTTTCATTTGCATTTCTATGACGTGCCACTGATTGTTTTTATTCAGCGTCCCAACCAATAGAATAATCTCCCCACGTATAAGTGTAACCGCATAGCTTTGAATAAATTATGAATAAAGCTTTATCCAATGCAAAACATTCGCATGGGCTGAATTGGTTCCGAGATGTGTGCGGCGAGGTTTCGTTTTAATCGCACACTGACTAGTAGTGACTACTATAAAATGCGACGGTCAATGTCATCGTATGTTCAAGTAGTAACATAAACGAACAAAGAGCCAAGTATGACACAAAAACACGCATGAGTTCCGTTTGGCAAGTGATTTCTTAACTGGCATATCACACGTTAGCACATGGCAATCAACATGGGTTTAAGCACGCGCATCACAAGCATCACCTCGATAACTCACATATATTATGAATATGACTGCCACGTTTTTAAGAATTACCCATAATTATGTCAACATACACGGAGTCGATTTCAATACGAGCAAATAAAGACATCGGAGACAGTAGACACTAAGTGCTCTTGACAATTCAGGTTAACGTAATGTTTCGGCGAAGATGAATCACGTGGAACAGTTAACCGTTCTCTGGTCTAGGTTCGTACTTGCTCCAATTTCCTATATCTTTTCATATCGCGTTACATTAATATGCCAGTTTTGTTCTCATATTTTTTTGTTGTGGCCATTGAATAAAACACATGTATATAATTTGTGTCACACGCGTTTCAATACATTGTTGGTGTCGTAAATAAGACAAAATTAATTATGTGTTTAATATGTGTACATACTACATGACCCATATACCGTTGTACCAAACCACGCGCCCACACACTTCGATCAAACAATACAACATTATGTACGATTTCCATGAAACGCACACAGCCAACGGATTTAGACACTATTTAACTAACATGTGCACATATTATTCTCTGCGTTCGACAATCGTTAATATGAATACAATGGAGATGCTTTATCGGGTTCTCTTCGACACTTTTCGAATCAATTGATTTGAGACCCAAACGCTCAATAACGATTTACTTGCAAATTGTAAAGAATGTTTCCTTAGATTAAAACATCCAGCAGAAATGCGGAGTGTCCCGATAGTAATGCATGATAGTACAAATGAGTGCATACAAAAATGACGTGTAGCGGAAAGGTCATCATTCGCGACAAACAAAAAAACATTAAATAAATGCGTCGTGGGATTTTTTCCTGCGACTAGTAAGCCGTTAATTCCGACACCCGTTTCCTAATATATACTTTCTGTAAGAAAATCTACCTTTTTACCTATCTTCATGTGCAGGAAATATTAAAACCCGAGTGACTAATGGATCGATAACATCTATATTTTAACTACTACATTCCTCGGACAACTGTAAACGCTAATATAAGTAATGTATCTGATAGACTGGTAAATATGATAGTTTATTTACAATCGATGGCAACAGACGGTTGTAACAAACTAATAAAATCGCATAACGATTCCGTGAAATGGACGCCATAATTAAGCCAATGTATTTAATAAGCAACCGTAAACAAGTTCCCAGTATGAAGCTTTCACTAAACGCCTACCACTGCCGCCGGGGTACACCGTACCAATCCCACAAAATACAGGTTTTATGTTTTAGAAAAGTCCAAACATGACGCGCTAGTGTTAACACCTACAACACCTCGCTTTAATAAAATTAAGTTAATTAGTGTCCGCTAATTATGAATTGTTCCAAAATTTGATTGGCATAGTAATAGTGAAAGTGAAAAGATGTCACGGTTTATAATTTCGAGAGAGAAAGGCTTCGCCGAAATGCCAAAAATAACGCCATTCAGTGAGAATTTAGAAGTGGATTTTTTATGTTTTCAATGGCGTTATATGCAAGCTCACAATTTTTTTTAATAGTATCTATTGTAGTAACTAATTTATTAATAATATATATAACAAAAAACTGTATACATATTTTACAGTCAATTAACTAATAGTCAATTTCGGCCCGGATAATACTATTGATTCATAGAAAAACATTGAAGTAACAACGGCTTTACCAATTGTTTTTCGTTCAATAATATTTTTTTTATTCAATAAGTTTAATCTGCAGGTACTCAGTAATCAGCTTCAAATCCACAGCTTTCAATTATTTTTATACAACATTTTATTTTTATAATAGAGAATGTTTTTTTTACGAAATTAATGAAAAGTGTAGGAATTTAGGCAGCCTAGTGCGGACAAATAAATCCAACTATTGTCTCGCACAGCGGGAATAAATAAATCGGTAGCTGGCAGTAATTGATCGCGGCTCTTCCACAAGTTTTAATTGCAATAAAGTGCAGTAGAACTGGGACAGTATTGCCGTAATTGCTGTTCTCGCATGCGTCGTCTCGGTACTTTCTACAAGGCTCGTGTGTCTACAATGAACAATCACATTATCACACTTTTTTGTCTCTATTAGTAAAAGTAAACGCACATAGCATTTTCCTCCTCAAACGTTTTCTATTTCATAGATTACCACACTGATACGCAAATGTAAAGCGAATCAAAACGTGACCGATGTCTATCGGTAACAGATAACGTAATGACATAGACATTTGAATATTCATTACTTCTACATTTTAATAATAACGGCAGGGTCATTTTATATTTAGAGGAGGCGAGGTGTTTAATGCGTTTGATCATTTGCATCAGCAGATACATTACGGTCAGGTAAGTGCTCACTGAGCGTTGAATCGATTTATGAAAATATCACTCACGTTGGACGCAGGAAAAATAAAAGCGACACTTAAATAATAATTAGGCACCATACAAACCTACACTCGCTTTCGTCTCCCGAAATGGTGATAGCAATAACGATGAGTAATGAATAGAGAGCTGCTTTAATTCGCGCCGCTGCCTGCGCCCACGCACTTAGTACAACGCGCATCCACTCGGAACAATACTCACTGGTTTACTTTCTCAATTGACTCATACTAATTCATTGCATATGTCTAGCATTTCCAATTAGATAAATGATAGTTATCTGGATTGATCTCGGAGGACACAAAATTGCCACACAAAGAAATGTCAACAAAGAATATACTTTCACTCGACACTAATACACGCCGCAAGTTGTAATGACGTATGGTTAACAACATGTTCGCTCTGATTCGACAAATTTTCGGGGACACGAGCACACATTGAACGTTTCTCAAGCTGAACATGACACATGTTTATTCAACTAATAAACTATTTCACAACCAAACATTTAAGACAAACTCATTTTTAACATAACAAATACAAGCTGAGAAAAAAATGACAAATGGTATTTAATGTAAACCACATGTTCCTAACTAACCCCAGGTAGCATGGTACCAAGTTTGAAAAAGATCTGCCTGGGAGTTTTGTCAAAAATCGTGATTTTAGGTTTCAAGGCTTTTGATCAACCCGTATAGGTATGAGCCTTTTTACGGCTCAGATTAATTCCCAAAACCGAGCTGAAATTCAGCTAAGCGGTAAAATATCTAGTATCTATATACTGATGGCCAGAAATCGTAGAAAATAAAATCACGGTTTTTGTCATAAAATCACTTCGGATTGTTTTTCAAATTTTATCCTGTCACCTGGGGTGATGAAAAATTTGTGGTTTAAATTACATACCATTTGTCAACAATATTAGCCTGTATATTAGATCTCTGAAAATAAACTACATCATTTTACTTCTTGTACTGTTAATAAATGTTTATACGGTTTTTGTTAAACTATACGACATTATTTAAATTGTGCGATCACAAGAATATGAACATATACGACAGATAACGTATGGTAACAGGCTTTTGCATATAATAAGAAGTCTAGTAACAATGTGGAAAGCTAGCTAATAAATAACACAACATACGCGATCAACAATAGCTTTAATAATGTATTAAGTCTTCGCGATTTCAATGCGGAGAAAAGAACATATCAAATCTGAGTCGGTCAAAGCAACAACATACCGAAAAGATGCACCAAAACATTGAGTCATCTCTAAACGAGCCAAGTGGTTGGACAGGAAGTAATAAAGTTCATGCGAACCTTTAATAATATTTTGTTTGTGATTATGAGATATTCTGTGAGAGAAGGCAGTGAATGTGCGTGGTGCGTGTGTGAGCGCCAAGCGCATGCATTGCGGGCTGCGCAGGCGCATGAATGCGCTAATGAACGTTTGTCGCGCCGCTGACCCTCGACCCACGCGGGTTCGACGCCCGCGCTCCCTTGCGCTTCCCCTGTCCCCACCGCGCAGCCCTCGGGCTCCGGAGCCGGGCCCTTACAACCGCACACAGAGCCAGACAGCTTTATCATGTTTAATCAGCACCTTCACTGCTCCTTGTTTACATTTCACATCTTGAACATCGTAAACATTAATCATCATTATCAATGGTGCCATATGTGAGTCCAACTCCCGTTTAACATTTCATTATCACTTGTAAGGACTAAAGTTGTTTCAAAACACTACTTACAATAAAATATACGTACAAATAGAAAGTTAAGTAGGAAACTACAGAAGCATTGTGATATAATTTCCCAGGAATTATTATATTATGATATTAAAGTATACATGTTTTACAAAGTAATTTAGCATCATCTATTTATTGATACCTATAACTGACTTTTATAGGAATCTGAATCTTATTATTCGAAATGCTCTGTTTTTACCCGACTGTGAAAAGAGGGTTATTTTACAATACTATCGATTGTGTTAAAAACTGATACAAACTAAAAATAACACACGATATTTCTTCGGGCAGTTCATGCCTTAGATGGCAAGACATCTAATGGCTCTTGGTGAACACTGAACACCAGATGCTAATAACTTTACACGCGTCCCTTCTTGAGCAATCAGCGGAAATGTCAATTTATTAACTTATAACCTCAACTACGCGATAAATTAATACAACACAATGTCAAACAATAATATGTATGTGAGGAAAGTTACCATGAAACGGGTTATCACCGAGCTTTCTCAGTATTGCTGTCTTATCCGTGTATAGACACCAGGCAATCAGTTTTAAACCTGTCGCACATGTAAAAAGAGTTTTCCTATAATTGAGATGATACGAGCTGGCCTGGCGCACCCGCTGTCAATTACTGGCGAACAGCCTTATGCGTCTGCAAGTATAAAAGACGGGCACCACTCGCCTTCCGCAAAGAGAAACTTGTAGTGCAATAACGTTTGCCATTACAATCATTTGAACCAGAACATGCCAAGTCAAGTGTCCACTATGCGGTTTGGGAGGAAATGAAGCAATTTGTTCTTCCGTAGAGAAATTAATATTTTTATTTCAGGTCAACAAGTGTAGGTAAAATGCAGACAAAACAAAACTAGGTTTCTATTCCATGGGTAAAATAAACGCTAACAGTATAGTGATATTATTGTTAAGCTCAACTGAAAATAAAATATGTTCTCAAAACGAAAAGTGTACATTTGTCTATGCATAAAAAGCTAGTAATTTTACGTCTGTTTAGAGGTCAAAACACCAAGTTGCTGTGGAATTGGCAACAAAACATACAAAAACAGCGGTGTGGAAACAAGGCGGTTGTCAGGGGAAGCGCGGGTTGCGGAGTGTGCGGGCGTGGTGCAATGGCGAGAGGTGTACTCTATACAGTGCACAATTCGCGTCTGTAGGCGCAGCCACTGGCCCTCAGGAGTCAACGTACTGCGAGGACCGGTTCACTAATCGATCCCGCACCGGCTTACTCGCGCTCCTGTCCGCACCTAAACGCGACTAACGGCTCCTCTGCACTCAGCATCAGCGACCATCACCATCATGTGCCGCAAATTATGCATTTTTGCCCAATTTACACAACTATTTTCATAATATTTCACAAGCACGGTTAAATCTCTAAGTTATTTACAATTGACATCAACATTTCACTCGTTAGTATTTATGTAGACATTGAACACGATGGTAACTAATATTTTTCAAGATTTTGCAAACGAAATGTCAATGGTTTGCCTCAAAAGATTTCCACGTAGAAACGTGAAGTGTACCGTGAACTTGGATACAACCATTGCAACGCATATCAATTCTTGTGAATTCATTGACACGTGCGTTACACTTTAACAACGTCATTGAATTCGATCAGGAGCGCGGACGTGACAATAATGTGATTGTTAGTAAACCGATGCGAACGGCCCATCCCTCACAGACGCAAGAGTTGCGGCTCTTCCAAATGTTTTGTTTATGCACTCATTTTTCTTATTAACAAAACAGCCACACACGCCCTCTATTGTTGCAATATAACTGGACCAGACGTTAATGTTATATGCATAATGTAGACCACATAACGTTATGTTACAGACTACAGTCGACAGTCCCAGTTAAAGTCGCTGTTACAGGCCGAATGATTTACAAACTTACCATGTAGGGTCTGAGAAGAGTGATTTATAGGAACCAGTGTCTCGTAAAATACGGCACACTTTATCAAATGTATTTTTATATACGAGTATTGTCCATTTACGATGGAAACACACACAATCTCAATATCGCTTAATTTATAATTTTATAAAGCCATCAATCGATACGTATTAGAAATTCCATTTGAAACAAGATCAGAGAAATATAAACGCTCAATCGACATGTAATTTGGCATCGAATTATAATCTAAAATTAGAAAAGTATTCGAGTGGCTAGTTTAATTTTGCGCAGTCAATGATACATTTTAGTGTCGTGATAAATCGTGGAGCTCTCACTAAACGGTCGTTGATTCCGTCACATACCTCGTTCCACGTACAATAGCGTCCAATCGCCAGAGTACACGGCCAGTCGGAATAAATAGCACTCGTCATAAATACGCAGACAATTGGCCGCGAATTCTTAACAGGACCCGCGACAACCACTATATCTATTCGTTGCATACAGCCGTGCCGTATAGGAACTGTTTTAATAAATCTTTTTCGATCCGTCAGACAAGTAATTTTCAATTCGATCCATTTAATCTTATAGGAAGAACTCCAGTCTACATTACGTAATTGATTTTGAATACTGACAAAACTACCAAATATATTAATTTTATTTTGTAGAGCATTACAAACAAAATAGCAAGTGTAAAATTGCGAATGAAGCAGATTGGCGATTTTAAACCGATATAACATTCACATACAGTAATCATGTAAAATTTCTTGTAAGTCGTAACTAAATTAAAGCTAGCATGTAAAGCGATTACCCAAAAATCCTTAACCGTTCTCAAGTGTATTATTGTCGACCAAAAAGATCTAATTAAATAATAAACGTAGGCAAACGTAAATGTATATAATTACAATGTATTCAAAAGATATTTTAATGCAAATTCTCTTCTTTAGTCAATTATTATTGATACAGGATATGACGAATGGTGACCTCGTGGCATCATACACCTATAGGAAACGATTCTCTTCAACGTACATTTATCTTGCCTCCGTCTAAAAATATTAAACACTGTGACAACAAACATTTAACACCTTGAAACTTAACATTAAGTTTTTTGCCCTTACGGTTGTAATAAATGATGATTAGAATATCGTGATGTTATTGTCTAAACGTGCGAAACGTGTTTTGTTTAATAATAAAAAGGAAGTATTTAGTTGTTGAGATTGGTTAACTATCGAGCAAAAGCAAAATGTCATAAATCCCCAAATGGATAATATCGGGCGTCGCGATACGAAACATAAATCGCCGGTGCAGCTGCGGCGGCGTTCCGCCTCGCAACATGGAAAGCGTTTCTTGGCCGAGATCGACATAGATCACGCCAGATAATTCTCGTGCACCGCATGCCGTACGGGGCTGAGAGCGCGGTGAAATCAAAAATACACAATATTATTAATTCAACTATTGTTCTTAAATGTTTTAATAATTAACGACTAAAACAATGCAACGATAACGTCACACCGTATATTGAAACATTGAAAGGTTACAGTGTATCCAAAGCTCAGAAACGTTGCGTACAGACGTATTAGCAGTTCGCAAAAAGCTCAGCGTGGGCCGCAGCTGCACCTACCTACTGCACTTCTAGTTTTACTGTGTCAAGAACAACGTCTGTCGCCCCCAACCCGCGCCGAGACACCGCGCCACCATTTGTCACCTCAATAATACACGAACCACCGGCTATTGCGACAATTTGTGTTCGCCCGCCGCCGCACCACGCCGCGCTGTCCGACCCAAAGATGTTGCACTTTTTACTTCATGACAAAGAAATTTGACATTTCCTTATTTGGAAACTTGTCCGACTGTTCTAAAACAATCATGATTTAGGAACATTGTTCTACGTGAGCGCGACGGCGTAACATTTTATTCGAACGCCTAGCACTCCAACCCAGGAATTCCCACTTGCTGAATGATGACGTGTACACGGTTAGATAAACTTAAAATCATACAATGTTTGCTCACAGATAATATAAAGATTACCGTTTTAGTGAGTGGCCTTTCAGAGGTCCTTGGCATACAATGGTTGCGAAAGACAAGAAAATTAAAACGTATGCACACGCACAGTATTATCATAAAGGTATGAATAAAAAACATTGGAGGTTCACTCAACGCAAACGACCACCTTCGGAAGGCATGAGCGTCGATTGTTATAAATTAATGTTTGGCATTAGCGACGGCATCCTTGAGTCATACAATCACACTCGGCCATGCGATTAAAGAAATCATTTTCACAACTCGTAAATGTATAATTTGTCGGCAGCTCAGTAATTACACGCGAAGGCCTTTTGTGCAAAATGTCAATATTTTGTTTGCCATATAGAATCTTATATGTTTATGAGTAAGACTTCAAAAACAATAATTGGTAGAATCCAGTTTACTTTCCGACAAATCCATTCGCCGTCATAATGCTTTTTACCGTTTCGTAACACACAAAGGCTTCATTTCTACTCAAGGTAACAATGCACATTCAAGTCGCTGGTCGAAGTCTATTTAAAAATAGCAGTCAAGAACAATTTCATTTTTGCTAATTTAAAACGGGTTTACAGTCTACTGAAGTTACACTTGTAATTAAGTTTGGTATGAAAATACAATAATTAAGTGAAAACATAAAGCCTCGATATTCTTGCCGGCGACCGAGAAATTAGCTTGGAAATAAAGTATTACCACATAGCTGAATTCCAGTGGCGGTATTTTAGCCTATTAACACGATCACGTCCCAAACACTAATGTTGCGGTTTGATAATTCCTGTAAAACTGCATTACTTTGACTAAAAGAAAAATGAATAAACTATTTCTGACGAACAGATACTTATTATAATTACCTGCCTATTTTTTAAACGGTCCCCTTCGATCAAATATACACTAGATACACAGTTCCCTGTAAAAGTTCTGTTAAAAAGTGCATGACATTAAAAAAAGTAAACAAAAAGATCACATATTCCAAATATATTAACACAAATTCCACCTTATTCCTGGAGCTTAAAGTAGCTTTTCAAATAATATTGTCTAAAGTTTTACGACGTTTTAGATGCAACGGTCGGTGCGTGACTGAAGGCGAAAGAGTGCTTAAGCACTCTTTTTTGGTGCCATTTTCTAAGCGCTCATGTTGTATCTAGTGTATATTTGATCGAAGACGGTCCCTATTAAACCAGCTTATAAAGGATGTCATTACATTTTCAACCGAGCAAACCCGTATACGAAACTTGTTTTTAATTAATTGCATACAGTTGGGTATAATAATTGCAATATAATAATATTGTATTTTTGTTGGGCATTTTTGTTAAATATTTTGAATTTATGTTATGCGCTTGCCGACGAATTTGCACTGCTGTCATCATCTCTTATAATACGAAAACAATCTGGGTTAACAAGCCAAGAAAATAAACATAATTTGACACGAATGTCAATGTTAGCGACGCCAAATGGAGAAAAAAGTCAAGTGCGTTCCCACGAAGCAGCGCGGCGCGAAGGTCGATGCGTTAATCAGACATTGTGACAACGCCGACACCACCGACAACAGAACCACCGCCTATGTTGCCAATTTACGGGACAACCTCCTACTTAATCATCTTGTAAGTGATTGACAACTCATGACGATCGACAACAACGCAATCAGACACAATCCTCTTGAAATGAGCGTGCTTGAGCAGTTTTAAAGGCAAATGTATAAAATCCACTTATTTATTGACGTTCGGAATACACATCGAAATAAATTTCGCTGCGGATTCTTACGTCGGACGTGTCAGAAGATATTTAGCATTCACATAAAGAATAAGATTGCATCTATATTCTTTAACATTTAATTTATGTTGTGTACATGAAACGAAACCTGTAATTTACTTGCTGTTAACAAAAAAATATTAAGCATGTTTTTATTGCAATGAATTGCGAGACGAGTGTACCGTTCGCCTGATGGTAAGCGATACGACCGCTCATGAACAGTAGCAAAACCAAACAACACCTTGAATTACAAAGCAATGCTTGGGATTCCACTGCGTTCATACTGAGACATAAGATATTAAGTATCAATATGTCCAGTAGTTACTCTGGCTACAATGTCCTTCACACCGAAACACAACAGTGTAAACTACTGTTGGACGGGAGAAAGACATTGCAGTGGTACCTACCCACAACGCCCTAGCAACGGCGGATCCAGGGAGGAGGTCACGGGGGTCATGACCCTGGGTTGGCTCCGGATTGACAACATTTATTTCTTATCTATTTGATAACATTTATAAGTTCAGATAAATGTCGATAAATAAAGTAAAAAGTGTGTGTGTTCACAAATTACGGCTGTAACAAATTTAAAAAAATATAAGGTCAGGGTGGTAAATACCGGCATAGTTTTTTAAAACTCACATTTGTTTACTTACAAATTGACTAGGTTTTTTTTAAATATAATTTAATTACACGAGAGACAATGTATTAAACTTTTAAATGCATTTCGGGTAATTTAGCTTTTTAAAATAAAAAGAGAAAAATATTAAAAAAAATATGGATACTATATGGATTTTCCCTTCATAATCGGGGAAATCCGTCATGAACCAATATTTCATAGAAATTATTACTTGTTTTAAGAATACAAGTAATGTTATAGTTCATTGGTGAAAGACGACCATGTATTATTAACTTCAGGATCTTAAATATCTAGTATTGGTCACGATTTATTTTTTAATAAACTATTTTTGGGGCTATTCCGTCATATTGGTGAAGTCCCTACCTATTTTTATTAGTTATAATAATAAAAGAAATTGTCAATATCTAGATATTGAAGTATTATGATATTTAGATTATTCAAAAGTGACCAGTTAGTTTAGTTCCAGGCTTAGGATTAATTAAATAACGATACCCATATAAAAAACGTTTACTAGTGGTAGGTCTCTCATACATATGTGAGAGGCCATCTGGGTAGGTGTGGTACCTACATGTGGTACCGCAATGTCTATTTCTCCCGTCAAACAGCATTGTAAATGCACTGTTGTGTTTCGGATTGAAGGGAATTCTAACCAGAGTAACTACTGGACATATTGAGACTTAACATCTTATGTCTCAGGATGGCGAGCACAGTGGAGAGCCAAGCATTGCTTTGTAAATTCAAGGTGTTGTTTATGAGTGGTCGTATCGCTGAACATCAGGCGAACAGTAATGCTCGTCTCGCCATTCATTGCAATAAAAAAAACTATGATTTAAACGTCGTCAGTTTTCAAAAAGTTGACAGAGCTTTTGGTTAAAAAAATCTTATAACTATTAAAATAAAATCAAAATACCTAATTGAATGTTTAAAAAGTTACCTTACTATCAAAGATAAACAATACTAAAGAAAAAAATATAATAATAGAGAATCAATAAGCACATCTTTATATAGCTTGTAATGAAATTAGTGTTCATATAAGTAACTGAAATAATAATGAGTTGAATCATAGTTATAGGGGTTTCTTTAATAAAGGAAAAGTTACATGAAAAATGTTTACGAAATCTGAAATAGTGTATTAACGGCAAACAATGTATTCACCCCTATTAAAATAGAAGGAATTGTGCACTTAGTCATTTTGAGGGTACCAATTTATCGCTTCGAATATTTGTGCTATATATTGCGTTTTCCAACAAAGTAATACGAAAATTATTTAAATGAACACTGAACTTCATATAACAGGGTCTCTTAACACTGTTAACTATATATTTTTTTTTTACTTATCTTTGGTTAAACAAGGGAGGGTGTCACTCATATTTCACTTAAAAAATGCAACTGAACTTTCAAACCCTGTTTTAGATTGATGTCAATCTAGATTGTTTTCTACTTTTAGATTTGTCATTTACCATGTTGCCATAGTTTTTCACTACTGAGATTGATTATTGGCAAGATAGTATCAAAAAAAAAAAGATTGAGCTCAATGACGTTTTATAAACATCTTAGATTGAGCTGTCAATCTCAAACGGCAAATTTTGGATTGGGATTGTTTATTGGCAGCGGCTGTTAATTTAATTTGTAGCAAAAAACGATGCTGTGCTAACATGCCAACTCTCAAAGCTGTAATTTGAATGTACTGCATTTAATTGGAAGTAGACGGTTACGCCCCATAGACGGAATGTGCCACCCTGACCTTATATACTATCTACGAATTGAAGTATTGAAATCATACCCAGTGTTCTGACAAGAACTATATGACCTCCCTGGCTTGGTAGTTGGATCCGCCCTTGCTACCCAGGCAGCCTCTCACATGAGAGACCTACCACCAGTAATTCTATATATTCCAGCATTTCTTTGGTTTAAGATATAAGTCAATATTGTTATGTTCTCGGTACAAAAGTCAATCATCACCTGGGTTATTATGTCATTTAATTATTAAGTTTAACTTTTTTCACGAGTTACAACTGAGAAGTTTTTGAGTCATAACACAATTTAATAGACTGAAAGCATTCTACCGGAAGGTGATAGAATGAATACCGGACTCAACTGAGACATAGTACAATCATATCTGTAAATAGTTATCCGTCGGAGGGTATTCACCGAGACATTGCACAGGCAGAACACCCAGCTTGGACCGATTCAATAGTGGTTTATCCCAGCAATTACATAGGGGCTGACAAATGACTAAAGTCCGGTGGAACTAACGCCATTTATAGATGTGGATGAGTGTACGCGAATATTTATTGATTAACGCTCAATGGCCTAATCTTGAAAAAGCTTATATTCGCCATCGGACAAATCCAGGACACACGGACAATAGTTATTTATTTTACTAAAAGTTTACCTGATAATTTTACTGTTGTACAATAGTGCACAAAACAAGGAGTAAATAAATCCTTGTTTTGCTATCCATGTTCTCGAGTAAGGGAGACAAGCAAGGAGATAAGATTTATATTAATTCATCGAAATCAATAAAAGCAAATTATGGCAAACATTTTGATCATAGTTTAAAAAACAATTATTACATTGCAATAGTCATGTATTATTAACATTTCACTCTTCCCTAAAATGTAATGTAGTTGTATGAGTAAGTGCAATGCATTTAAAACATATAAATTATTTGCCTTGTTCATTTTATTATTGTTATTACTAATAACAAATAAACACTAATAACTTATTAGTGTTTCAAAGAAAAATATTTTCCTTTAGGAAAAACATTTAAGAACATCACGTTAAAGGTATGTAACTGCGATATAATATTTCATAATTAAAATTTATATTTAGATAGCAATTTAATAATTTAGAAAACAATGATGAATTACGTGCATTCATATATCTAACAGGTATTTCTTTAAATTAAAATGTATAAAAAAAAACAAAACAAAAAGACTTTCGTCCTTTTCTCCTATATCCATCGAATTGTTGTCTGTTAGAAATTACCTTGTGCGATAAAACCACTAATTGTACTTTTTAATAATGTGAATTGTTTATTTTCTTTTTATTTCCGGTATAAAATAAAGCTTAAATAAATAAATAAAAATAGATACATATTTGTTAGTAGATAACATCGAGAAACCATTAAGGTTTTTATGTATGCTAAATGAACTCATCCATTCCTATCAAAACGGAATTCATGTATTATGTTTGATAAATAGATTTACACGTACATTATTCGTTGTATTTAATTATAATAAATTCAAACTAAATCAAATATGATTTTCCAATATCAGTGCGTAAACATTCTAAATATGTCACTTACGTACAGTGAACTAAACGACATGCAATTGGAACAGGATACTTCTGGGAAATCGTTATGAAATAGTTATGTGTCATCATATTACGAATAAATTTAGTGGCACTGATAACTGAGCGTCGAAATAACAATTTATCTAAAACTTAAAACTGAAGTTAACATCAATGTGTCGCCATCTAGTGGATAACGACGTGAACATTTGCTGAGAGTTGTGACCAACTATTATGTATTTACTATGTCCACTAGATGTCGTGGCAATACATAAAACGAATGTATTTAAATTATAAACTAGAGGACGCTACTTTGTTCCCATAACGCGATAAATAATCGTCGCGGGGGAAACCTTCGTGGTTTCTCCCTGAAACAAAAAACTCAATACGAGATCAGGATGTGTGCAACTGTTGTTATATTGATATAATTTACTTTAAAAAAAAAACCTGATACTACACCTGATGTAGTACTATAATATCTAGCGATTCTATTACTGAATAACATACTTTCAATGGCGCTAGGACATAATACTATATTCCATTTTTTTATTGCAGTGAATGGCGAGACCAGCATGCCGTTCGCCTGATAGTAAGCGATACCTACGAAAACTCATGAACAATAGCAAAAAATAATGAATAATAGCAAAGTATAATGGGCACGGACCAATTTATGAATAGAAAAGCTTAGTCATATTTAGATTTTCCAATTACTGTTCAGCAATATTGAGCGTCAGCAGAAGGACCTGCTGTATTTTCAGATGTTTCTGTCGGATAGAGTCAAAGGAGAATGCCTATTTTAATATGAAACTTAGTATCGGTGCGAAGATTTCTGTCCCTCGATGAAACCTACTTTTTTGTGTAGAGTAAAATATATATTTTATTCAATATAAACATAATTGCGACCTAAACCCGGAGTTCTTGGAGAAGTTAACTTGGAAACCCAATAAGATATATATTTTAACCAGTATCGGTATCGGGATCTACGATATATTTTTACCGATACCATGAAAGGCATTCTCTTTTCGTAATAATTCCTTAACAAGGACGCCGCTTATGGAGAATGTTACAATGAATAGACTTAGCAGTACAGTAAATAAACATTCAAATCGTAGCAGCACGAAGCTATGATACGTCATGTGAAAGTTAATATAGCAAAAAACCCTAACGCCATTCTACCGCAGTACCCCAAGCAGGAACATTTTGAAGTATCGTATAGTAATAGTATGGTGACAACTATTACTATACTATTACTACTCAATATCGGTAGCATGAATCGTTTAACCATACTCTCGTGAACTCGATACTGCTCGATACTATTACGTTACGATAGTGACAGATAACCTAGGGTAATGAACGAATGTTACGGAATGATTCGTGCGGAATTGCCATTCACTACGTGGGTAAATTAATTTATTATCATTATAAAATAACAAACAAATATAAAACATGCATTAATGTCGCGTAGAAAGGTTATGGGAATAAATTAATAAGCAAATACATATTTATTGCTTTTATTCCGCAATATACAAAAATGACTCCAATTAATTATGCGTTTAGATTTCCGAACGTAGCAATTTTTTTATTAGTTGTCACACATTTAGCGGTTTTCACTTATCAATTAATGCAAAACAATAACTCTCATATTATATTGGTTATAGATAAAGATACGTATATAATATGTTTTATAAAATACCTCTACATTTTTAAGGAGGAGAGCTTTATGAAAGTATTCTCTATATTTTTGCTCGTTAAGTTCCTCGGCAATTATTTTCACATATTATATGCTCACACTTCTCTGTCCTAACATAAATTGATCAAGTAGGTACGCAAAACGAAAATCAAAGTTCCGTGTAAATATTTTATTTATAAGTTTTTTACAGGTTTAGGTTAGGTATGTTTCTAACTACAATAAATTCCAGACTTTCTATAAACTCATACTTTTTCACAAGATTCCCGAGTTCGTTGCTCCGATTCCAAACAGTCCATCGTCTAAGAAATAACCTTCATATTTGAGTTAGGTATCACAATAATTGTAACTTCATATCGCATCATCGAATTTCATATTATTAGCGAAATACGGAGTAGATAATTACACACACTAACACTAAGGCATCGGGAAACACTAAGCATAACCGTAATTAACACATTTTCCCTTAATTCGATGTGTAGAAATACAAAAATATACTCTCGATAATGTTCTCACGGTAAAAATGTCGGTGACAAAACAATCGTATTTCTCGATAGTAAATCGGCGATACTATACGTCAAGAATTATTCCTGCTACCACTTTTTATACATTTGTATAGTAAAACTATCGTTATTACCATACTATAGTATCGTAAACGTTTCCCGCTGCCATAATTTAGTTCCAAATACGCTCACAATGGCGCTGTTCAAATTCCCATACAAAATTTTACTATTACGATTACTATACTATAGAGCCAAATGTTCCTGCTTGGGGTACAGATATCCATTTTTGTTGTATATTGTAAATTTTGAACAGTTTTAATCTGAAGTATAGTACTTTAATGGACCTATTACTGTTACACCTGAAACAGTATGGACTACTAACAGGCGCAGACACTATGATTGAATTTAAAATTAGTTGTGGACCTTACAACAGACCTTGTAGCAATTTAATTTCTGTGCTGTGACCTAGACAACACTTTCCTTATTTTTACTAAAGTTTAAGCTTTCTACTTTAGATGGCTTCAATTGCCCCCGGAAATTAGTTTAACTACTCATTATATAAATATAGTAAGCATTATGTTGTTTATCGATATTTTATATCTGTGCACGACTTGATAATGATAACTACGCATTTTAATATTTACTAACCTTGAAAATATAATTAAATATGTCTGAATTGTAGTTAATATAGTAATGCTTTTATTCCTATTTCTATCTTATATTAAAATGTGAGCCAGTATTTTTTTTATTTCTACCCAAAAGAGACTGGATGGAATGGAGATTGCTCAGAGGAGCTAAAAAGGGACCAAAATAATACTGTAAGCCCGACTTATAGTAGCCATGAGGTTTCAAAAATTAAACAAATTGTGCGGACTTTTATCGCGTGTATTTTACTTTTGTTTACCAAAGTATCCCGTGTCTGCCCACCACCATGGACCCTGCAAAGGTTTCGAAACGTCGGACATGAAATATAATACATACAAAAATCCGTATAATTCGTAAATAACATGAATAATTAAAAACTATAGTGAGGGCAGACTTGATTGATTTTTATTACGTGAGAAGTTTTAGTAAGTGGAATGATCTTGGAATCAGGTCATACAATATTATACTTTCATACAATATTAGACAGCCTCCGTGGCGCAGTTGGTTAGACGCCGCCTGTGAAACGAGAGGTCGCGGGTTCGATCCCCGCACCGAGAGAAATGTTTGTGCGGCCCACAAATATTTCTTCCGGGTCTGGGTGTTTGTGAGACCGAAAAGTCTCTCGTAGTTCCTGATACCCACGACACAAGACTCGATCTTAATGTGGGGTCAGGACTATGTATGTGACTGTTGGGTGTTATTTTATTTTATTTTTTATTTATTCAATGTTTCAACTGGAAAACATTTATAGTTAACATGATTTAACTTACTTATCAGCTTATACATTTTGCTTCTCGAAATGGCATACCAATAGGCAACATCATGTTAGCGCAAAAAATACAGCTATTATGTGCTAAATAACGAGGACGGTTTAGTCACCGTCACAAAAAAATTCAACCTACCTGTCACGATCTCTGCTGCGGCTTCTCTTCCTGTAGGATCCTTCAGCGGACCCGTCATCGAGGCGACGGCGCTTCGCCTCGTATGACCTCGACCGCGACCTCGAGTGCGACGAGTAATGCTTCCTCCGGGTACGCGGCATCTGTAACCGTGTTACATAATATTCATGCTAGATCTCATCAGCAACCAGGACCCAGCGTTCCACAAAGCAGAAATGTTTGCATTTCTAGCTCAGCAGTACTTTTCAATAAATACAAAACAATTTGTATTGAAGCGCAAAACATTGGAATGTGCATAAAGATAATAATTGCAATTTTGTCATGGGGAAATACAGCTGTGATATATATTTTTATATATACATGAAGCGAAGCTGTATTCTATAATACAACTTCTACCTTTGAATGGTAGGATATATTCAATAATTTACAAGGAAGCCGGGGGCAAAGCTAATCTACAGCCAAGCTGGAAATGTCAACATTGTACATGTTGGAACATAGTGTAACAAAGATGTACCACTGATTATGGACCTTGCTGAATGCAGTTAGACAATGTAGTTGTTAATCAATGTATAATTAACAACTAGGGATTTTATCATCAACTCTACACTACAATACATGGATGACTAGAATCATGATATTGCGGCATACAAAAATCATTTTGCTTAAAACTACTTCTTTTCAATTATTTTTTAATCTTGTTTATACATAAGATACTCAATAATAAAATCATGTACATATTTTTAGATTGTATCTGTATTGGACTACAGCAAAATAAATCCAACCTATATTGAATACTATTTTTGAAACCAGATTCCAAATGTAAAGTTGATGATATAAAATCACAACAATGTCATGTTAAATATGAACATACAAATCAAATCAATTTACATTTTAATTCAAACAAAATTTGGTGTTATGTTCTTAAAAAAAACTCAAGTATTTTAATGAAGATATTCTTTTGTTAGCATATCCATTTAAGTATGTAATATGAAATTGAAACAGGTCTAAATGCTGCAGACCTTGAGATATTTAAACAACAAAACCACATGTTATATGTATGTGTAAAGCTGTGTGTATTATAAATATAAGGATATTCATGATTTTTTAAAGACTTGCATAGTAAGCCATTCCTTGTTAAACCAATCATGCTAGTGTCTGTCAAAAATAAATTTAATTTTGATAATGTTTTAGTTATATTATGCTATGCATATTACTCTTTTTAATAAGAGTAGGTTTGTAATTGATTCCAGGACACAATAACAATAAATCTGATTTAAATGTTACAAACCAATCTCTAAACATAATTTTTAAAAAATTTAATGTATGTGACTAAAATATGACTTATTTTTAAAACATGTATAAATATAATGGTAAAGTATTTGAAGCATTTTCTTAATTTAGCTTTTAGAATAATTTCAACATTAGAAACTTGATTAATTTTGAATAAGCATTGTTAACATAGCATATTACTGGATGATTGCTGAAGTATGATGAAACCAAACATGACGTCAGGTCTCACAATCTCTCAAACATATCAAAACATTATTTTTGCCAGCCACATGTCTAGGAAAGTACACCAAGTACTTCCACTTACCATAAACAAAGATACCAAAACTCGTATCCGAGCGGTTTAAGCTGAAAAACATAAATTGTTTAGACCATTGACAACAAGTCAAAGGTGCATAGTGATAGTAACTACAAACCAACATGCACATCTTTCTTCGAATCTTTGAAGCTTTCAAAACAACTAGATTTTAATTAATGATAATGATGAAATAAAGCTAAATGTGAAAAATTTATTTCCATTATAGCATTGATAACAAACAAAGCTATGATTTTTCAATAATTCCTCGAGGCCATGCTATCTGCAACAGGCCAGACTGTATATGTTAATTTAAAGGATATCTAGATAGAAATGTAATGTTGTAGATTTAAGATCAGAGCTTCTACGCAAGATTACAGTCACTAAACTTAAAGAACGTCAGCAGGTATAGTATTACTGAGAATAGATAAACTCAAAATCCAGCTGACACCATCGAAACAAAATAAATTATCGTAGCTTCAATATATATATGAATAACTATTAAAATAATTTTATTTTGCTTCAAGAAATGTGGCTATGATCTAGAACCATCATGTTATCACGCATCCTATTTTATACAACATCTGAAATGTTCGCATCTATACATTTTTGGTGAAATATGCTTCTTATGATGGATGGCGTGCTAAGTAACAAAATATAATTATTATTTGACTAATAGTCTTGCACTGTACTTGAAATGAACTAACATAAAATTGCTAACGTTCATATAGCCAATACAATAAATGTCACAGTTATTTACATTATACATGCTGACGCCATGTTGGTTTTTCTAATACTCCAATGGAGCCCTACAATAAACATTTCACTAGTAAAATCGTAGTTATTGTAACTTACCCTCAAGTCACGTAAATATTTCAATTTACACCAAAGTAGTTGAGTGAAATTAGTAAGACAATTCCAAGTTCGCGATGCTGAACCTTGAAGAATGCTTCTTCGCAGTAAAGGCCCGAACATCGATCCGAATCAAGACAGAAGTTTGTTGGTTGGTTGACGCAGAGCAATGGCGTAAAGTCGTAACATGGCGTTTCTTTTCCTCGTCAAGTAAAGTATATGATAACAATAAAATTAACAAAAACTAACCTAAAATACCCACTAAAAACGTTAAAAAATATAAAATTATTTTATAAATAAATAACAAGCCTATTATAAGTTCAATTGAGAAAAAATATTTAAAAAGTACGTCAAGCACACTTTTTCTCCGAAACTACTTCCATCTGACGAGAAAAGACAGTACTACGAAAGGACTGCCAACATTACGACACTGAATATTGCATTTCTATCTACGCTTTATTTTATAACTGTAATGAAATTGCTGTTTCAGGAAATAAATAATTTAATTTAATTTCCTAATAGAATTCATACTGATGTACATGTGAATTGTGATAAATAAATGAAAATTCATCAGTTAAGCGTGGTTACTCAAATTGATTATTGTTCATAATTGCATTGTAGGAATAAATTCGATGTTTATTGTTTATTATAGTTGACAACTGCCCCAAAACTTGTTTATAAGAGTAAGCAGATTACTGATAGTTGATTTTTTTCATACCAATTGTTTAATTATAAATCTATTTTACTTGTTTAGATGTGAGCCCACCACTTTGAGATGTCCATGACTGGATATAGACTCAACAATATAATGGTTTATAAAAAAACAATTAAAGGACAATCAAAATTTTTACGCTCTTTTCCTTTTTACCTTCAAACAGAGGTAACTACTCCATTTGAATAATTGCGTATTGTTTTAATTCATAAAGGACTGGTGGAACCTGGGGAAGTACTTTGAAATGCGATACTAAATATGTCTCGCTATCATTGGCATTATAAAATACTTGTGAGCTTGTAAACAAGTACATAATGCGAGTGTGGATGGAAGAGTCGGTAGGGGTCGACCTCACCGAACATACACCATCCAAATCGGTGATACCCTCAACAAGGGTCAGGTCAAAAGTACCCTGAACCGACGAGAATGCATGAAGACGTTGATGAAAGTGGATGAAGCGAAAGTAGTATGTCAGGATCGAGCAAAGTGGCGGTCTATAGTCTCTGCCTACCCCTATGGGATACAGGCGTGATGATTATGTATGTATGTATGTATGTGAGCTTGTGTTTACTAAAATGCCAATTTTTTGATACTTATAAGGATGCTATACTTGTCAACACTATTGCGTGGTTTAATCCATAGAATATAGTACCTAATACATTAGGTAACAACAGTTGATATGAGTGAAAATGCAGGCACTAAAAGTAGGTTTTAACTTGTGGACTCGTACGATATATCGAACATCGTTTTTTGTAGTAGCTCTCATTGTCCGATGCGTTTTTACTTAAGTATTGCTAAATATGCTAAAGTAAATGTGAAATCACACTATAGTATTCCGTCTTACGCATAGAGTAAAGAAGCGGCCATAAATACTAGAGAAAAACATCTTAGACCGATCTGAACAATGGATTCTTTTGTTGTGTGCACATTATCAGTCGTATGCTTAAGTGGTGACCTTGAATATTCCATTGTCCTGATTGGCCAAAGAGCAGCATCTAGTATCTATGGCCGCTTCTTTACTCTATGCGTAAGACGTACGTACGATAGTCTTAGCTTATCTTGGGCCTGCCTCTGGTCTTACAGCCGGGGATGACTAACAATTGTACACATAATTGTAGAGCTAAGTTTCCGACTTAGTCAGTATCTTCATTTCGGCTGTCTGAAAGGCATGTGTGTTGCCACTAAAACTACAATCCGGTTCATTTTCGGTAGCAGTCTTGATATACCCTGTATTATTTTTTTGTCGAGATAAGGTGAATAAGAATACATACTTAAGTATAATACGTTTATGCTACTAATGAGAAAGGTCACATGTCTAAGCATAACCATGTTTCTTTTTGGGGCTATGGATGGAGGGGGTTGTTTGAGGAAAATGCATGTGGATCAAAATAACGATCTCTTCTGAAAAGGGTACCGTAATTGTAGAAAATTCCTTTTAAAATGAACAAATGAATGTGAAAGTGGCGAATGAGACGTGGCAGAATCGTCGTTTGTTGTCATATGGCGTGGTAATCGAATGGGCAGTAAGTCAAAGGCGCGCAATTATTTAAAATTACTGATAAAATGTGCGTAAACATATAATAGTTTCTTTCTATTTCAGTTTCATAAATCTACGTTAATTAGAAGTGCATTTTCTTGTTCAATATGTTCCATTTTTCGATTATTTACATTCCAAATCAGTAATTTAAAGAAATGCCCATATTTGACTTACTGCCCACTCGATTACCACGGCGGTATTGTAATGTTGAGGCATGAATACCTGCCTTGGATTGAAGGCGTGAATGTGATGCTATTACTCTACCAGCTAGCGCCGTAATTTGCAACATTTTACGTCACACCACGCAGATTTGTCTAAAACTTCACACATTCATCGAGTGGAGTTGAGTTCGGCGTTAGGTTAGTCGGAACACTCAGGATGGGGATTTTCACGTTAAAGGGATTTATGTGTTAGCCCATTAAGAGCGTTTACGCCTTTCGTGCGCTGTTTGGCTTAAAACCAGTACTTTTCTAACCAATTTTAATGCATTAAAACATAATTTAATTAGTACTAATTTTAGAAAATGTTGTCATCTAGGGATTTTCATTTAGATGAAGAACATTTTAGATTAACTGATAATTTATGAATACTATAAGGATTACTGAACAGAGGTTTTCCTATTAAGGATTCGAATGGCAATAGAAACTCGAAATATCTGAATTAATTACTAAATATAAGACGAAAATAAAAATGTTAGTTTCGGTATAATTATGACGTTATTACACACATGAGAGCACGTTTCGCGAAATGCTCATTAAGGAAGTATTATAATCAAAAATATCTGGCACATAAATATTTTTGTATTTATAATATAGAATATAGATGATAAACGATACGACCGTTTATGGACCACTGTCCACTTACCACTATCCTGACAAAATCAAGCAAAACCATGATTTAAAAAGCAATACTTGGCATTTCACTGCGCTGGCCATCCTGAGAAATAAAATATTAAGTTTCAATATGTTCAGTAGTTACTCTGGCGACAATGTCCTTCAAACCGGAATACATCATTGAATTTACACTGCTGTTTGGCGGCAGAAATACACATTGTGGTGGTACCGTATACCTTTCCAGACGGCCTTTCACTTATGAGAGACCTGTCACTAGTAATAATTTGCGCACATTTATCAATTATCATTAGCACCAGGTGTTAGATATTTTGGTAATACTTTAAAAAAAATCCGTTTACTCACTACAACATAAATGGGTAAATAATAAATGTTATTGAAATACAATTTTAAGTAATGTTGTGTACATAGTAATTTACTGCGGATCCTGTGAAATTAAAAAGTTATGAAAGCCCTTTGTTTTATAAAGCGGCTCATAGATGGCGCGTCAAGCTTACGTTACAGTTATGAAACATTAACAAATAACACAGTATTTAATTTATTTAGTATTCCATATATTAAAATTTTATTTTGCATGTCTTATATTATTTACTAATTACAATTGTTTTTATTTTGAAAATAATCCGACTAATTTTCCTCTTCATTTAAAAGTTTGAAAAACTTTCAACTTTTCAAAAGAAGGCACTATACAGTTCACTAATCGACGATATAGCATTTAAGCAAAGACCGATATAGGTAACCAGGATAGAAGAATGGGGTTGGCCCATTTTATGTGGCATAGAATGTGCCTTAAGGATCAGTGAAAGTGTAATTGCGGAAAAGGGAGCGGGTCGACCTTCTGGCGGGAATCAGCTGATCGGGTTTGCGCAGTGCGCAAATGTGCGGGGTGCGGAGTGCGGGGCACGAGATACGCGGCCGGGGCGTGCGGCGGCGCCAGGCCAGTCGCGCGCTTCCGCGGCCGCCCGCCCAGCCGGCGCTCTCTTGGCCGCCTCGCCGCCCCGCGCGCACCGCGCACTCCGCCACCCGCGCCCCGCGACCCGCACACACCCTCCTGCCGAGCCGAGCCGCACCGCCGACGCGGACGATCGCTGACTGAACACCGACCCGGCGACCCTCGCCGGCACGCTTACGGTCCTCCCGGACACCATTACTGTGATATTATTTATAAAAACTCGTTCAAAAGCTGCACTAAGTCGGTCATGCGGACACGCGGTTCGGAGAGAACGACGATACCGCAGCATCCCGTCGTTCCGCGCCGCGAGCGTGCCGAGGGCGCGAAGTTATGAGGGAAACAGGAAGCGCACCCGACACGTGTACTAAAATGTTCGACGCGTCAATTCAAGAGGCCAACGGCAAGGGACCTAAAAAAAGGAAGAAGTCGTTAGAGCGTATCTGTGATAATGAGGGTCGCGAGCGTTCCGAGTTGAACGCGAGTGAGTCGAGTGAGGGCGAGGGCAAGGCGAAGGGCGAGAAGCCGGCGGGCGGCGGCGTGGAGCTGCTGCACTGGCGCGACATGCCGCAGCACCTGCAGTTCAACCCGTACGTGCTCACCGGCTACCGCCCGCTGCAGGGCTGGGCGGACTGTGTGCGCAGCCTCTTCTACTTCCACAACGAGACCATCAACATTCTCACACACGGTACTGTACCCCTCTATCATACTATCTGTAACTTTATGAATGCGAAGCTTTCTGAATAAAACATTCAACGCACAAGATCGAAGATATTTAGGTTACTATTACAAGTTACCGCGCTTGTAACTCGTAGAGTTACGCTACGCATCCCGTAGCTGCAGTACTACAGGTGCTACGCAATCCACGATGCATAGCAAGCTGAAATAACATATTTCAATTTGTATCAATATACTGTATAGTGTGTGATATTCATGTTTTTAATAAGACGAATTTGTATTAGTTATACGAGTTCTTGAAAATCTTTATCGTATAAGATTATATGAAGCGAATTTATGAATGAAATTAAATCTCAAAGTATTAATAAAATATGTATGTAGTATAATCCTAGAAAAACGGCAGCATAACGATATGAAATTCGTGAATAAGCCGTGCCTTTGCCCTGTATAATAAAATCGGCAGCAGTTTTGTTAGGTCGATGTATCGCCTGCCTCGCTACGCTGTCACTGGCTTTCATTATGCCGCTCTAGTTTTTAATCCAAAGCTAACGGCCCCAGTAAATGTCTGCCAAATACTTTTGAACCTTTTGGAACGCTTATCGGGTGACCCTCGACGTTTTATTAACTGAATGGTGGATTGAAAAGATTCCAAATAGCCCTGGGACGGTGGGTTTTAACATTTAGTTACATTGTAAGATAGGAATTCTTACACTTCCTTGTTATTTATACTGTGCCCCAGGGCGCTATTGAATAGGGAATTAAATATTGAAGTATATAGACTGACCTCATCCCAATCCTTTAACAATACTTTTTATTCATGTTGCAGATTAATTTATCTTATAATTTTAACACCAACCATAGGTCTGACATCAAACCTCTCAGTAATAGGCTACTGGCCGTCATACTGGCCAATAAAGGATTTAAGAATCCTTATAACGTAAACATAAAAAAGTAACTGGAAAATGTTGCATGCCAAATGCAAATAAATAATAAACTAAATCTTATCTTACTGTTTTCACACTATTTGTCCCATATTTAGTTTTTAAACTAATATTGTCGCACTAGTGAGCAGTCCGCCAAACCGCACTAGGCCAGCGTGGTGGACTATATGGCCTAACCACTCTCAATCGTACTCTCGATTGTAGAGTAGGCCCGTGCCCTGCAGTGGGACGTATATGGGCTGATACAGACAGTGAGCAGTAGTCTTCCTTTAACTCCTTCCCGTCATTTCTAAATATAGATGAATCCTTAAATAACATGTACTAATCTACATTACAATAATTTATTCATCTTGTGTACGCAAATTTCAAAGTGTATAACTTCCCACGTCTAAGGGGTTCTGTTAATTATATTAAATATTTGCGACGTACTAACTTAACTTGGTTTTCTTGCGTTGATCAGTAAACTTGACAAACTCATTAAAAAGACATCTGCTTATTAATTGTTACTAGAATTTTAAAGGCTTTGTCCCTTAAAATAGTTTTTAATATAAATATAGTAACGAAAGATGAAGCTTCGCTTTTATACTCTATTGATAAACATGTTTCGAATCCGAGCAAATCATTTCGTAACGAAAATAAAAGCTCAACATATGCTTGTCCGACAAAAATCAGGATCCCATCTATACAATATATTTATACTATACTCAAGACTACTAAAACGATGTCCAGCATTATCACAGGAGTTTTGTGCCCATTACGTGTCTCTCGTAATTGTTGTTTTACATAAAAAAACAATAAAGATACATCCATAGAAACTTCATTCCAAATTCACACACGGCTTTTCAGCTCCGATACTCCAAGATTTTAGATGAAGCAATTTCACGGTTGACAAATAGAAACAAAGTTGAGACGAGTAACACATCTGCTCTCAACTCGTGGTTAAACCTAGACGAGACACATGTGCCGTCATATTACACTTTATTCCGAACCGACTCGCTAACAACGATTCCATGGCAAAGCGACATTTAACTGGCAAACTTTTTTACGTTTATAAATATGAAACGTTGTATAACTTATATCTGTACTAGTTTTAGTTTTAAATAGGACAGCTGCTTATGTTCCGTCGATCTCGGTGATATGAAGAGAGAACGTGGCCCTATTCATATGAAAGTAACAAGGGGAGGTCTCTATTGTTTGATTATTGGGGTGCATGCCGTCCCGTACCCTCTATGAACAATCAGATGGTTCGTTTCGAATACCAAGTATTCTCAACATCGTTAACGAATGCTCAGTTATTTTAATGTTCTACTTATTGTATTTTGCTATATTTGAAAACAAAACCTAGTTCAACAGAAATCCTACATCACGGACAGAATAAATCTAGTCAGTGGTTTCTTTTTATTTTTTACTTTTATTCTGTCGTTCACAATTGTAAGCTAAATCGTTCTGTTCAGTAACTTTCATAACCAAAATATAAACACAGGTGTGGAAGCATACACAAAAAATAATATAAAAATATTAGAATTAAAGAGACCTAACTAAAAATCTTATTTTTTGGGAATCGTTAATTAAAGATTTGTAACATAAGAAATTTTGTACTTATTATGGAAGATACGAGTACATCGAGAAGACCGAAGTATACATCTTTCTGTCTTTCACGCGTCAATAGGTCCTTCTTTAAGGGTCGATGGAGATAGTCATTTTGAGCCAATATATGATCAAAAGCCAAAATCATGTTTTTTGGATCTGGTCAATTTTAATTATAAATGTTCGCACATTTCTTTGAATGCAATTTTATATTACCTACTTAATATTTTTGAAAATTAATTGTAATTTTGTTTAAATAAACCACGTATGTTAGATACTCAACGTTGCATATTCCAAACAACGTTAATGACACACATTACATACATACATGGATACATAAACTCACGCCTATTTCCTAGAAGGGGTAGGCAGAGGTTCGCCTAGTAGCAACCAGGACACCCACGTTTCGCCTATGTGTTCCGTCCCACAATGTGGCAGGGGGGCGAGTCTATCGCCATATTGGGCACATAATCCTGATTCAAGTCTGATAATGAAAGAAAAATTCAATAAAATAAATAAATAAATACACCCAACAGTCACATACATACTCCTAACCCCGCACTAAGATCGAGTCTTGTGCCGTGGGTATCAGGAGATCGGGAGACTTTTTGGTCTCAGAAACACCTAGACCCGAAACAAATATCTCGGATCCCGCGACCCGCGGCCTCTTGTTTCACAGCCGGCGTCTAATTAACAGCGCCACGAAGGCTGTCACTCATGAGTACACATTAGTATTTTTTATACTAATAATACATTATAGAACGAGACAGATATTCATAACAAATCAATGTCCACACGTAAGCAAACACGATGCAGCAAAACATTAATTATATTGACTTTTCAAATTACAAACGGTTGCGCTTCGATGATAGAAAATTATAACTGAAGCTATAATAACTACACTTAATGGGTGGCCTTCAATGCACCTAACAAATAACACATTTACAAGGTCATGTCGTTTATTATTAACGCAAATTATCTACTTTTCTTTTATATCAATAAATTATAAGCTGCTGAAAGGACTCTTTATTTATTGCTTTTACGAAATATAACAGTAATCCTTCTTTTTTCTAGTTTAAACCATTAATGTGGATAATTAATCCTTTTTGAGGCTCGCTAATGGGAATTTTTGCTAATGAAATGGAAAGCTCCTCGCAAGGTGCCCGAATCTATGTTCTTTTAGCACTTAATCAACTGAGTTTTCTAATTACTGAAGTGCTGAAAGTATGAATTCTATATTTTTCTTACGTGACATTAACTAAATTAAGATGTTTACTTTATGATAAGAGTTTATTACCTCAAGTATTCTGCCTTTTCAGGCTTCAAAATGTAGAACGCGAATGTGAAATCTAATGTATATTTTATTAGCATATCCACTTTATGATTTCATTAAAATTTTTGTGGTTTTTAAGATTGCTAATACTTCTTCTAATAAACTTTGCGTCCAAAATAGTAATTTTACTTTAATATATGTTTACTCATGTGTATCTCGAAAAATGAGTTTACAGTGTCGTGAAGAGCATTTTATGAATCGAAAAGTATAGGTATAAAATTCACTGTCTGACTTGGCGATCCGATCCAAATCCTTTCATTCTTGATTTTATACATTGATAGATAGTATATGTAAATCCAGTTATATCTTCAAAATGCTATAAGGTAAAATTGGAAAAGTTATATCATGAAAAATAAACGTTATTACCAACGTTCGAGAAAGTCAAAGATCATACACCGCAAAGTCATTCCCCTCGGATCAATGGTTACGTAAAACATTGGTATTCTTGCGATAAAGGTTCATAAACAGAAATATATCAGCATTATCTGGAATCTAGTGTGCCAATATGCGGGATGCCAAGGAACCCATTGAACGTGGCGTCCGAAGTGATATAAGAACGCAATAATGGTGCTAAGCCAAGTGCTACACCACAAATCGACGCTGCTCCCTCGGGGGTCGGACAATAAACACATTGTACGTATGTTACAGAAGATATAGGGCTGCAGAAATAAATGCTACGTTTTTCATTGAATGGTTTAATCAGAATCGGGTTTGTCGGACAAAATGTTAAAGCCACTATAGTTATTAGTAAGCCAGACTGTGTGTGGCAAAAAAGGATCTGCACTCAGCTGTATACCACCATTGTGGCCATTTCATTGGCTAGAAGGTAAAATTATGCCTACCCTCTCGGACTATCTAGCCTGGGGTTATGAACGCAGTGAACTTTGTACAGCTGGTATGTGGAATCTCTCGGTCTTGGCAGTGATTCCTGTAATGGTCAATTACCAGAGTTTATTCCTATAACAATAAAAAATAGTCTCAAAGATTAACTCTTATTCGTATACAATATCGAAAACAAACCCATATAGCTTTACCACTACTTCTTCACTAAGCTCCAAGACAATTCACATAATAAAATTCTTTATCGCAGAAAATTATGTGCGAGCAAAAATAAAGGCCAAAGACATGTATACCGTATAAGGGATCAAAAGGAATTCCGTCGCCAGACTGTCAAATATAAACAGGGTTTGGATTTCATACATATCCGGTTTATCGCTGGTTGTAGGCGCAAAATATTTCGTATATTCTGGTGTCTTTCCACATTTATTACCGAATATTTTGTTTACGCAGTGGAATGCCAAGCATTGCTTTGTAATTCATGGTGTTGTTTGGTTTTGCTACTGTTCATGAACGGTCATATCGCTTACCATCAGGCGAATGGCATGGTCGTCTCGCCGTACATTCAGATAATAAAATAAAATCGATAATGTAGACCATGATGTAGACACATTCTCTACGATTTCGGTGATTTTCAATTATTTCAGGAGTTTTTAAATGTCCAAACCTACTTTGAATGTAGTAAAAATAGAATATTATGTTGAAAGTATCAAATAATAAAGTTCTCCTTCAATACTTTATTAATTAAAGAGTATATAATTTTACAACAAAATTTCCGATGTCCATTAATATTTCATCACTACGTTACGCTACAAGCGCTGAAGCGCGCCACGTGTAACCTAATATTTAAATCAGTGGATCTCAATCTTTTTGGTGGCGTGCCAATACATATGGAGCGTTCTTTTGTTGTTGTTATAGAATTTTGAGACCCCCTAAATCTGGATTCATAAATACATGCATACATAAACCCACGCTTTTTTCCCCGAAGGATAAGGCAGAGATTGTTAGTAGCCACCAGTTCACCCACGTTTCGCCTTGTTTGTTCCATCCCACGTTGATATCGTCCTACGCCATATGGGGCACAAATTCCTGACTCAGAGCTGATAATCAATAGATAAATCCAATATCACTTTGCCCGACCCGGGATTCAAACTCGAGACCTCAGCTTTGTAACCGTACCGTAGTACAACTACGTATCCGAGGTGGTCGAGGTAGTATTTGGGAACACAATATATTAATTGTGTTTATGCCTATACTATACATGTAAAGCTTAGTCTGCTGCTGGAGAAAGCTTTGTCCACTTTCATACCGCTAGGAAAACCAAATATATATATATGTACAAATAATAACTCGTTATGATTTGTACCAGAAAGTTAAACACTTTAATCGATACTTGTCGTTGTACTACCCAAATTGAGAACCACAGACTAATTTTACCTTAAAACTAGAAAGGTTTTAGGTCCATTAATAAAAAAAACACTGAACAAATTTTACCGCATTTTTATGAAAATCATCCTGGGAGGTTCTTAATTCCGCACAAACTTTTCATTACAATATGGATACCTATTTCTATTTCTTTAATACAATTGATTTAAAACATAAAACACAACGTGTTTATTGAACCTTCAAAAGGTTCGCAACATTAAGGCACTTCTAGAATTAAAGTTGACAAACGACAGATGTTTTAGTTAGATGTAGATATATTTTTTTGTGACAGTAAAGTAGTAGCCTTTGTTAAGAGTTGTACTTACTAAATTGGAGATATGCACCTGTTTTCAAGGACATCTGACAAGGATTCCTAGAGCTTTGCGAGTTTTTATAGGCATCTGTGATCACTTGATTGAACTAATAATGAATTAGGTACGGTACAAAAAAGGTAATTTCGAATTGCGACGTAATCAGATCATCACTAATTAGCTGTAGGGCATAAGTGTGCAGACTAAGATAAATACAGATAATCTTCACATTACATTTAACATTGGCTGCGATATAATTGTGGGTACATTTCCATGCCCGAAAACAATCCATCAAAACATCATCTCCAAAGCCAATTTGACACGCCTAGCAACACACCCAAGGAACAAATTATATATTTTGTTATTCAGTTATTTCTTGAAGCAGGTGACCGGCGATAAATTGAGCGGGGAAGGTCACTTGGCTGTTGGCCAATATTACACAATCACCCCCTTTGGGTTAAGGCTCTATTCATGATGCTCCAGCAACGGTAATTGGAAATGTGTGGATTTTTAACCCACATCAGCGCCGACACAAGGCATTTCCACGCCGTCCGTTACGTCAATCTTGCCTGTTACTGTTTTACATAATGGAACAGCATTATTAGTCTTTGAGTGGACTCATTGGCTTAACAAAGGAAATGGTTTTAACATGTTTTTAGCTTTATTTTTACCGCATAATTGTTATTCTTTCCATGATTTGTGCAAACTTGTATGCACGTAAAGTTCTGGTTTTAAATCTCATTAAGTCATATTTTCTATTCCAAAAACATAATTGAGTAGGCATCGGATTATTTTCGAAAAAATAGTATCTTCAATCTAGCATGCATCATTTATCGTTCATTGGTCCGACAACATATGTATTGAGCTGGACAAAGAACATTATTAGTGGATATATAGGAGACTTTAATATCAAAAATATTGGTAGAAAACCAATTTTGAACATTATATTTTTATTCTCCATATCTAAATCGCATCTTACCCGCGGCTATAATAATAAAGTACAACGACCTTTTCTATTTATAAAACTAAGATCTTAATTTCGCCCTCTTCTATTTTTTTTTCTTTTTATTAATTTTGGGACTTTGAATCAGAGTTGACTATGCTAGTCCCATAGAGTTCACAATTAATTATACAATATAACTATTATACACTAACATAAATTTTTAAACAGTTTAGATGCAGACATATATACTAAATATTCAGCGGCTTCAGAAGAACTTGCCGCAAGAATCGTTTGGAATATCCCTACATCTAAACTAAACAATTTATATTAAAGCGGTTGTACAATTCCCGTCTCATATTTGAACTCCTAACACACTCCGATAAGAAATGAAAAACATCATCTACACAATTACACAACGTACAATTTGGGATATTTACTTCTCTTCTATTTAAAGTAAATCTTACATCCCATAGCCAATTCACAGCCTTAAAAAGTTTTGAAAAAATATAAAAGTAATTTTAATAAATAAAATAAAAAACCGACTTCAAAGTATCACTACACAGTAACAAAACATATCTATTTCATTGTGCTAGTACACATTGATTAATTTTCTTATTGACTTGACTACAAATCTTAGATATGTTATATTTCGAAGGCGTATGATTACACCCTTTTTGTAATAATACGCGGGACTGTTCAATTTTGAGGAGTTCTGTTCGGCAGATCCGAAGATATTTATTAGGTCTTCACCATTTTTATACGGCCAACCCTATCATCATATCATGCTTTCCGACAAAAAATAAATTTACAAAATCGGTTCCCGATAGCCGGCGTAATCGCGTAACAATCATACAAAAAAAAAACAGCCGAATTGATTACCTCCTCTTTTGATAGCTGTAAAAAATTCAGCTAAATCAATACTGCAACAGCTCCCCAGCTTCCTCACGATCATTATAAGTGGTATGCGTCTCCACACCCACTCAATATGTACAGCTAGTATTAACTTATTAATCTGGGCTTCCACGACCCCCTGCATTATTCAGCGGGGGTCAGGAAAGTCCGTGATCCCCAGCCTCTCCCCTCTGAACATGAGGAATTTTTAATGTGTGCATAACCAATAGGCGTAAAGTGACAATCGACCCGCGATTTTTGCATTTTTATCCTAGAATTCTGTAATTATCCATATAAACACTTAGTTTTTTTAGGTCGTTATAGTCGTATTATTGACGACACCGAACTCCAAAAGTGCTTAAGAAAAAAAAACAACAGTTAACGCTTCGTATTTTTTTGTATTCTATTCAAAGAATAAAAGCACAACCTTTTTCAGATAAGCACGTAACCGACAAATCCGTAAAAAACAATTTTTTTTATACAAAAACCGTTATATGAGACAAAAAATGCTCAAATTAAAACGCAATCTGCGCATCAGCGCCAGCCACGTTGAAACGTAATAACGAAAGCTGTTTCAGAATTAAAAACAGCGTCAACTGCGCTGCAATCGTCAGTCAGGAAATTTGGTTAAATCCATCCGAGTGACGTCCCATTCGGTTACACGGACGATCGATATCGAGATGGAAAGGTGAATGCACATCCCTAACTGCAGCGATGTCCGTAGCATCAATAATTCAATGGTGCGGTTAAACAAAGCAAACTTGGTAGTTGGGAAAGGGCGTGCATTATTCCGAGTAGGCGCCAAGTCGGCTGGCCCCTTGTGCAATATTCATAAGATCCTGAACATTGCAGGTCGATGAAACTTGTACTACGGTATTCATACTCGATATTTACATAACTTCAGCGCTACATTTAATAAGTGTTTTGTACATAGCTATGTGTATAAATTCAATTTCTAGCTACGTTGGTATAGTATATCTATTAGTTAGTTTTGAATTCGTATGACTACAACATTCCAATAGCGAAACAGTGGTGATTCTCTCTTTCCAATCGCTAACTCAGTGCTGAGTATCGTGACCCCTCCTTTATGAAATTTTAAGTATCTTCTTGCGTCAAGCATCGCGGTCTTGTGCCGTCTTAATTGCCCTGTGCAGGCAAGCTTCTTCATTGTTTCATCACAGTGGTTGACAATCGTTCGATTATTTTTAACTCCTCCAAGATGGAATTATTCGATCTATGGGCGCTGGAAATGTGACATGTAGAAAGCATACGATGCCAACACCATATCTCAAACACATCGATCCGCGTCAGATCAGCTGCTTTAAGCGTCCAAGTGTAATAAACAGTGGTAATTAACACATAATTAAATTTAAGAAAAAGTATTAACTCAACCTATTTAGCCACTAATCAATTTCCATATTAATTATGTTTCCTATAAACTTTTAAAAATCAAACCATAAATCTGCTATTGAATCTCAAAAACTTTCATTTCTCCGTAAAATCGTTTAACAAATTAATTCCTCGGTTCGCAATTATGTCATCAGCGATGGCTGGTCAATTAATCTCAGTCAATCAACGCGAAGAAAATAATTAGAAGGCTGCAGTTTTGTTTTATTTATACAATTTAAAGCAATGAAATATTCAGCGCGACGGGCCGTGTTTAGCCCCGCTCTTGTTTAATGCACGGACTGTTTCAACCAATTAAATATTTAAGGTTCTAACTCACTGCTTTTCCGTGAAAAATGGCTACAATTCAAATTACGGAATACTCGTAAATCGATATGTTTTACTAAAATCGTGTCAATAGAACAGTTTTTATAGTAGCAACCGTTTTGAATGTTAAAATCACTAATGCACGCTATTTAGCAATTTAATTTTTACATTCACGATATCCATTATGAATGAATGCGGATACCAATAAACACAAAATATATTTTATATTCTATTTTTATTAATTATGTGATTTAATAATTATTTGGAAGGCGAGTCTACTGGGCAAAAAAAAATGGTAGTTTCTTTTAGCTTCTCAGCATGTAATAATAGTTTTTAATCTATAGATTTAGTAATAGACTTACCGAGAACTGCAATGGAAGTTTTTACTTCTCTGCTCCTTATATGACACTTATGCAATATTGGTGCCACTTGATTTTAGTAGAAAAAGATAATTACTTTTTCCTTTAACACCGACATCGTAACACCACTATTTAAAATATGTATTTACCGTCATTAATATATTTCAAAACTCATTTTTACCACCCGCTAGCTTAACAACAACTACCGATGAATTAACCATAGATAATACACTATATAGGAAAGAACTAGCTTTCGGCAAAATCTAATAATACACATTTCCACGTTTTGATTTCAAAAATGACGAACGTTTACATGCAATTTAACCATTATTTTACTTTATGACGCGAAGAAATACAAAAGTATGTAGTTTGTACAGGTAAGTCTCGTTCTAACTTGGATACAAAAGCCTTAGGAATTAGGCGAATTATCTATGAATTAATGTTTTATCACTTAGAATACGTAAACAACCTTTTCCCTGTACACCAGTTGTTTGCCCGTGCTTCCACGATATGTACTTTGTAATCATGACTAACGGTAATGACTCATTCTGATAATAGGCATAAGCCATGCAAATTAACCTGCCACGGTAATGTGTACACAAAACGGACGACAAGCGCATTTGTTGTGGGGGCTTAAAAGGCTCAATTTTTTTACAAATACGTGCGTTAAACAAATCATTTAATCCCCGCGTTTGTTTACGCAACTAAAACGTTGAAAACATTTGGATTGCGCGTGAATTTATATCCTTTGTTCCTGTAATTTTGTCTAAAAGTAACATTATGTGACGATACAATAATTGTTTATTTAAGTATTGATTGTATTCGGAGTTTCAGTGGTCATGTGACGGTAGTCATCATTACTTATTGCATAACGTTTCCACATTAAAATCGGTATTCATTAAAAAGCTGAATCATGTATTGTATTGTATCAGCCCATACACGTCCTGTTGTAGGGCACGAGCCTCCTCTACAATCGTAATGATTAAAAGGAAATAAGCCATATAGTCCACCCCGCTGTCCTAGCGCGGGTTGGTGGACTTACATACCATAGAAATTCTTCAAAATCGCTATGGTATTCAGGTTTCACACGATGTTTACCTTCACCTTTGCTAGGTCTGTAATGGAAATTTACAATCAACGTGACCCTTTTGTTCGGATCTGGAAACGAAACATCACACATTTTTTTTACTGGTGGAGGTCTCTCATATGTGAGAGGCCGCCTGGGTACCAACGCAATGTCTGTTTCTCGCGCCAAACAGCAGTGTAAATACACTGTTGTATTTCGGATTGAAGGATATTGTAGCCAGAGTAACTGCTGGACCTATTGAGACTTATCATCTTATGTCTCAAGATGGCAAGCGCAGTGGAATGCCAATCATTGCTTTGTAATTGAAGATGTTGTTTGGTTGCGCTATTGTTTATGAGCGGTCGTATCGCTTACCGTCAGGCGAACGGCAAACTCGTCTCGCTATTCATAGCAATAAAAAAAATCTAAAAACAACCTCAGTCTATCATTACGGATCACATTGTCCATGCCTAAACTTTAGGAGATGATCCAGTCCATAAAATAATAGTATTTTTATCAGTATCAGGCTATCGGCCCATATACATCCTACTACTAGGTACAGGGCGCCTCTACAATATACAGTACTGAGAGCGATTACGTGTTAGGCCATATAGTCCCTCGCGTTGGGCAAGTGCGGGTTGGCGGACTTTAAATATCACAACGCACTATAATGGTGAAGGAAAACGTCGTAATGAAACCCGTATACCATAGATTTGCAAGAATTTCTATTTGATATATAAAATAATAGTAAATATCAGTAACAAATTGGTGGAATAACTTTCCATGTAGCACTTGCAGTGGCATAACTACCGCTTGTAGCACTCGGCACGCTTATAATATACGCCTACGGTCACGAACATTCGATACAATCGATATATTTGCACAGTAATAACTTGCCATGTAATTATTACTAGAACACACGTGGAAAACGAACATATATCTTTGTTGATTCACGATGTACGGTTACCATAATTATATAAAATGAAATGGAAATAATTTATTTAATCGAAATCGGTTTTCGCTAGAGCAGAACGGGCAAGAAACTCTAGTGTTGCTCGTTTCAGTTTACAAAATAGTGATTATTATAATTTGGTTTTATTTATTATACTCATACAAAATATATTGATTTTTTTTATTTATTGCAATAAATAAAAAATAAGTGTGTATGGATATATGGCCGTTTGTTGCTCCTTGACGCAAAGAAAGAAACTGTAAGGTTTCATATTATAGGTTTTAAATCATGATAATAAATCGAGTATTATTCATGTGTATACAAACCAAATTGGCCAAATTATAACGATGACACTCAAATAAGTCGGAAAATGTATGCGTCGAGTGAACCGATATTTGGAGTGGATCTAAGTGGAACCAAGACGAAGTTCGCGCACAAAGTCGGGTCGAGCCACTAGTGATATAATGTAATTATTTATATTGTTATTTATAAAAGCTACCAAATAAACAGTACTACTTTTTTAAATTTTCTAAACCTATCAGGTGACTGAAATTAATGAGGCTATTTAAAAATCGAATATTTACCTAGCACAGGAGCTTATACTACCACAACGATAAGCTAAATAAAAAACGAAATATGACTGTGGTATCAGCCCATATTCATCCTATTACAGGGCATGAACCTTCTCTATAATCGAGAGGAGTGAGGCCACATAGTCCACAACGCTGGCCTAGTACGAGTTGGCGGACTTTACATACCCTACAAATTCATACAAATCGCTATGATATGCAGGTATGGCATGCTATCAATACACATATGACTCCGAAAAGTCAGAGGTGTGCCCTAGGATTTGAACCCGCGACCACCGTGAAAATGTTTGCAGCCGCGTCTGGTCCGTTTACCAACAGGCCACCACGCACTCTAACAGGTATTCGCCACAGTTAAAGGGAGTCAGTTCATACAGCGCTGTGGTCAGGTGCGGCCTTGACTTCACATCCGTTCAAAGTATGATAAGTCAGGAGTTAAACTTCCGACCTTTATATCGGCATTCCGGTACACGGAGTCGTACTTCATTTACATATCTATAAAATTAAATATATTTCATTACATTTAAAACACAATGTGCGTGGTGGTTTGTTAGTAAACCGACCAGACGCGACTGCCAAAAATTCACGGTGGTCGCGGGTTCGAATCGCAGGGCACACCTCTGACTTTTAAGAGTCATTTGTGTAGTGATAGTCAATCACCACGCACTATGACGGTGAAGGAAAACATCGCGAGGAAACCTGCATACCATAGAAATCTATGGTATGTAAAGTCCGCCAACCCGCACTAGGCCAGCGTGGTGGACTATATGACCTAACCACTCTCAATCGTATTCCCGAATGTAGAGGATGCCCGTGCCCTGCAGTGGGACATAGATGGGCTGATACAGAAAATACTACATTTTCTATATGTTTTTATATTTATTTCAAGAAATAAAGGTTTGCTTTCTCAATTGCAGTATTCGTAATATTTCCTCTTTAAGATACAAACTAAGACAGTTTTCTACGTGAATTGTTCTCTCAATAAATTCTGTCGTTGACTTTTATTACTGTTCTCAAAATCATAAATCATTTAATAAATAGCAATTGTATAATATTTTGCTACAACAGTAATATATTTGAGAATTAATATTCTCAAAGAAAATATTTGGAACAAACAGTAATCCATATAGCTTAGTGCTTACAGTGTAACGTATTTTAACAGAAACAGAAGATAAAAGTTTTCTTTTTCTTTAATTTTCACCAACCATATAATTAATATATTTTCTGGTGATATTACACACGTACTGATTTTGGGTACCTATTATTATGGTAACATTACTATAATTAAAAAAACTTTTGGTTTTTCTTTATTGCAATAAATGGCGAGACGAGCAAGCCGTTCGATGGTAAGCGATACGACCGCCCATGAACAGTAGCAAAACCAAATACCAATTTGGTGCCAAAAGTGCGCAAAAACTGCATTAATATCACGACAGTCCCTACGTATACTATCGAAACTAAAAAAAAAACATTTTTGCAATTGTAAGTAGAGTTGAAGGTTTATAATTTATTATAATTATATTAAAATATATCGCAATTGTATTCCTACAATTATTAGGTATTCAATCCAATAAAATAGAAAGTTCATTAAATGAACATAATAAAATATAGAAATTGCCACTTCAAATGTTATTAGTGTACGGTAGCGATTAACAGTTTCGATAGTGTACGTAAGGACCGTCGATCATAGGACCATTTTATTATCATATCGTTATTTCCAAACACATACGATAACGTAATTTCGTAGGGCTTTAGGCGATCCACACATAAGTTAAAGTAATAGGAACAACCACAGTAACAACTCATATAGTAAGTGGTTAGTTAAGTCTTTGGCCCGGTGCCCTGCAGATGATTAAAGGAAAGCTCGCTGTGCGGGAAAGCCGAAAAAGGTAGCGACGGAGGAAAACTGGAAACAACATAGTTGCAAAACATAGAACTGCTGATGATACAATGTTATTAGAGTGTCCTCTTTATAAATTTTTATAAGAGTTACGTTTTTGAACTACTATATAATTTTGGTAGCTTGTGAAAGTATGGTCAAGAAGGTAAAGAAAGGATTATTACCTTTTTTTCGAAAAAAGAAATGTATAGCAGGATTGCTTTGATTAATATACAGTTGGGTTATGAATGAAATTTGGGTTTCTATGGTGCTCTCATTTCAAATACAATACAATGTATTTTACGTCAATTCTTATACATAAAGTTTCTGATATAATTCCCGTAAATCTGAGAGAATTGTCAACTATGTTTGTAGCCCAGCATTATACACACATATTTCTTCATAAGCAGCAAAGAGAGTTTACACCAGACTAAATAAACATTGAATATTTATCATCATCATCATCATCAGCCTATTCGCGTCCACTGCTGGAATATTAAAGTACACAAATTAAAAAAATATATGTGCAGTTAGACAGTCGTTTCGACTCATTAATATCAATAGCCAAATAAAAACATATATTTGTACCCAAAAACTACAAACAATTTATTTTATTTCACCGAGCAACAATTATAGAAACTCATTAGCCGGGCGTAAACTCAAAAAGTGGAAGTTTAAAAGTGTAATTAAGGATAATGTAGGCACCGGCGCGTTATCAGGGGCGGCCTAGTACCTGCGAGGGGTGGGAATAAAAGAATACGGTTTATACCCCCAACAATTTACATTTCACTCGTATTTACGTTTCGAGATAATTTGGCATGGATGCTTTGTGCCAAGTTCTCTGAACCCTTGTCTGGGTAAATTAAAAACTTACGGCAGACAAAGGTCTGAGTTTGGACGTTTTGTGTTTTACCGCCTTTGGGTTGTTTGATTGAAATGATATATTTTAGAACTCTGAAGTTTCTATTTAGTATAATGCGGTATATTTCTTGATAGAGGATTTCCAAGCTTAGTTACAAAGCCACAATTTGGTATCACCATTTCTTGTAAATTTAAGTTGGAGTGAAATTGGCAATTTAAGCAAAAAAAAACTCGTTATTACTTTACAACCAATCATGTCCATTTACGTGTTTCATAAACAATTTCAGAAATCCTATTCAACTTGTCCTCAATAAAAAACAATCCCGCTAAAATAAATATACATTTCAATTTTCATGTATTGTTAACATTTCATATTGCCTTTGTAAACAATAACATATTGCCTAATTGTAAATTGAATTGCTTTGACGAGCGCCCAGGTCCAGCGTTGACCGATGCGCACCACTGCTAAATGAATTATATCGTTCGGACGCTGGAAAATGTTGTTATGTATGTACATATACATTAACACCACTGATATAGACAAAATAAAATATAATTTATTCAGTTTTTTACCTGAAAACTCGAATGGACTCTTCGGAATTTGCACATCGAAATGAAAAACATCTCGCCATTACATGAAAAAGAAGATTTTTTTTTAATGGGTTGCAATGTTAACAATGAAGCCTCCCAAAGAGAACGAAAATGGCATAATTCAACACAAGTACACTATATAAATATTTTGATTAGTTTAAAATAAGACAATAAATAAATATTCAATAAACTAGTCAGATAAATAAGACTAATTTTATTTTATTTTTGGCGATTAAATTGCGTTTAATAATAACGCAACTGTTAATTTTACGTCAACTATCAAAATATAATTATCCTTTCAATATTGGAAATCCCAGGTGAATCACAACTCAATATTCCCTTACTAAGTAGACACAGAAAAAACCTTTCACGGAGGGAAAATCCCACATTATCGCGCTCACGATGGGTAACAGTAATGAGAATGACGAGGGCGGAAAACGACCTCTAAAAATGAACGCCAAACCAGTTTAGTGAACAATTCACACTCGCGAGAGCACCCCAATGTCATTACCAAACGTAAAATATCAAGTCTACTGGTTTTATAATGGAATTTTGTAGACTTTCTTCATAAAAACACAATGTTTCCAAAAAAATAGACTTTATTTAATGTTTCTAGGAAATATAATTTTCAACGAAATCCCACATTCTAAACCGCTAAATAAAAATGTACTGTTAATGTTAAAATATTAAATACCAATTAAATGCGAAATTATATGATAATATATCATTTAATTATAAATATAATAGAATGTATTGAATGTACAAGAATTGATCACTGTACAGGGTGAGTTTATAAAAGAACCAAGCTCATTTAAATTTATACCGTGACACAATGCAAATTGGCACAAAACAAACTTGGCTTTCTTTTTCGCATTAATATTCTCGGTGATATTTTTATTACTTTCATTATTCTGCGGAATAAACCGATATGCTGAGCATTAGAATTGTATTTTAAAACAAAACATCTAAGATCCTGTAATCTTATTATCGGCATGAAAGTATAGCGATAACAAAGCGTATTGTGCCATTGCGGCGCATTCTTTCACAATAGTTCGCCTCAATCGGCAGGCCACTCACGTACACACCTACGCTACAAGAATTTTATTATAAATACAGTACGTGGATTCTATGGAAAAATTATGTTCACATCTTCAAGAAAGACTTTATTTTTAATAAAGTTGACAAATGAATTGTAACAATTTACAAAATATTTTTCTGTGTACCCCTGCAATTTGACGTAATTTTATTTTGGTATGTTCATTCTCAGAATAGACATTGAATTTCACCAACTGGATGGCTAGGGTTCAAAGAAAGAAGGTGACAAGTTAACTAAATGGCATTAATTTAGAGAAACCCATGTCCATTAGGGAACTGTTGTAGGCAAATTGCCCTACACCTGAATTGATAAGAACGTTGTTCACCTAGCTTATTTATTTATTTATTAAATTTAGGTTCTCCAACGATACATACATTATCACAACTAAGACATTCTTTACTACAGTTACATTCTGATGCATGTACCACTTAAAGGAGTACACAACACTTATTTTATTACACACACGTGAACAAAAACAAGAATATACTTAGAATAACAAAATAACAAATCAGTGACAAAAAACAAATCAACAAATCAGTGGCTACTATAACATAATAGGACGAATTAGCGGAATAAGAAATAAATCAAAACTAAACAACATTATTAGACTTCTTACAAAATTTATGAATAAAATAAACAATCAGCTTATCTATCAACCCTTCTCAAACAACCGTTGCTCCTGGTAAATTACAATCATATTCAGCTATTTAGTACTTCATCAGTCATCGGCGTCAGCCCATATACGTCCCATTGCACGGGCCTCCTCTAAAATAGAGAGTACGATTGTGGTAAGGCCATATAGTCCACCACGCTGGCCTAGTGCGGGTCGGGTTATTTAGTACTTGCTGTATATGAACTCCTGTAACGCAACTCGCAACTGATTCATTTCTAGACGCGCCGATCTGTCCAGATCCGATCAACAATTTGTGCGTGCTATTTTTATTATTGGCCTTTAGCAGGCAGACGAGCACGCAGCCCGTGTGATGGTAAGCGTTCACCGCCGCACATGGAACATTGCAATGCCAAGAACCCAGCATAGCCAGATTGCTGCCTAGCTTAAGGATAGGGCTCTCTTTAAGCCTCGTTTAAACAGACAGGTCATACCGCTCAGGAATCACCGAAGCCGGGAGTTAATTCCAGAGTTTGTGCTACTTTTTAACAATCTAAACTACTATTATTAGATTGCTTGTTTTGTCTGGAAGAAACTTCAGTTTTTTCCAACTGCGTATTATTTACTAAATAGATTTAAGAGTTTCCATAGCTTCGGATGAAAGTTAAATTATTTGGAGTTAAGGTAGTTAGGTTTTTGTTATGTTTCTCCTTTAAATGGGCTTTTTCTAAGTTCTACAATATTATACAATAAACCCGAGGGAGATTGATTCTATTTAACTACAATAGTCAGCAATGAATGTAATGATGTTGATTATTGTTGTTCCATATTTATTTCGTCTGTGTTAATATTTAGTAAACGACTGATGTTTTAAAATTTTTAGTAATTAAAGAAATATGGTTATCACTTACCCTTGAGTGAGGCGTTTGCTGGCTAAGCTATAACAGAAAGAAGGTTTACTCAAACTAATGGCGAATGGTGTAGTCTCTATTCAATCACCTAGATTAAGAAATGGCACTGTGTTCACCACCATTGCCAGTTTTAATTACTTTGACTTGCCAGTATCTAATAACTGCTGTACATTCTGGGGGTGCTCTCATGGCTACAGCTTTAGTCCAAAGCTGTATAAATAGAAAGATATTACTGGTGGTAGATCTCTCATATGTGAGAGGCCATCTGGGTAGGTACCACCGTAATGTCTATTTCTCCCGTCAAACAGCAGCGTCAATGCACTGTTGTGTTTCGGTTTAAAGGCCATTGCAGCTACATTAATTACTGGACATATTGAGACTTATAAGATGGAGCGCAGTGGAATGCCAAGAATGTCTTTGTAATTCAAGGTGTTGTTTGGTTTTGTTACTGTTTATAAGCGGTCGTATCGTTTACCATCGGGCGGACGGCACGCTCGTCTAGCCATTTACTGCAATAAAAAAAATCAATTAATAATTTGTTACCAGGCGTATCACTGCTGTACATCCTGGTGGTGCTACCGTGGCTGCTGCCGTGGGGCGGCGGCGGCGCGTGGTTCCTGTCGCTGTGCCACCTGCTGGGAGCGCTGGCGCCCTGGTGCGGCTCCTTCCTCTACCACCTGTTCATGAACCACGCGCGCGGAGAGAGCCTCTACCACCGCCTGCTGCAGCTCGACATGCTCGGCATCTGGGTCAGCCAGAGTATAGGTGAGTTGTAATGAAGTTGTGAAATTGGATAATAATGTCTTGAAGAGAATGAAGAAAAATTCAAGCCACTCATTAGATACATATGTAATTTTTGTAGCATTTAAATGATATGGCTGATTTAATTCAAGATTGTCGACAACTCTGTGAGAAATTAACCAATTTGTTCATCTTTTCCAATTTAAAAACACTTACAGATTGGATTTATTGAATTGAGGGTTGAAATCCGGACTTCGCGGTTCATATTCCGTGTGTCCTGCAAATACACATATTTTAGGCGTGTTATATTTATCGTCACATATGTAAACGAAAACAAATGTTACAATTCTTAATACTGTCGAAATTTGCCTTCATTAAACCCACAGGGTTCACAAAATAGACCCTCTCCCTTATCTTATTATGACAATATATGTGCGTACAATTTGAAGGATAAACCGCAAAACAAAATACAAATATAATAAACTTGTAGGAGTGTAGGACGCGGGTTCAGCGCTGTTTGCCATCACTTTCATAACCAACTGATGTTTTATTTAAACGTAATCCGAGCCAGACTATGAATATTTTGACTTGAGTAGGTTTCCAACTCTTGTTTATTTTCTTTTTGATTAATTTCATTGGATACAAGATCGATACAAGCTCGCGACCGACGTTCGGTGCTTGGTGTCATTTTGTTGCGTGCAACCATGGTGCAACTCGTTCCTGACTTGAGTTGCATTTGGAAGTGGAATAAACTCCTTCGTTGGAATCGATTCAGATACAATAGTCACGTCTAACGTCCTTGCGATTTATGTGCTTGCGTTTAGCCGAAATGACTAATATAAGCAAAAATGATACAGGAATATTGATACTCGCAGCGAGGCGAAGACATAGCCCGTCACTTGAAGTCACTTTGAATTTTTAGAGGAGACTTATTTACAATAGGGCAACCATTACATTATTGAACTCTTTTTGGTATAATAATAAGTTCAAGAAATATAAATATTTATCTATACAAAGGAATATAAATAGACATCAAACGTGACCTCTATAATATTTTAGGTAAATAATCATGCGAATAGCAGTATTATTGGGGTTTTCGGTTATTCCATTTCGCATCACACACACAATGTTCGCCCACGCCGCGCCGCCTCCACGCACACATCGCCAAATTAACTTAAAATATATCTGTACACAAACAAGAGTGAACAGAGGTCGCAGACGGATTAGGGATCTTCACATAAGCTGTGGTCAGGTACACGCATAAATGAAATTAAATAACCAACTTAGAGATCTACTGTCTAAATTTTGTACATATACGAGATAGCTTTATTTCGCTTAGGTTTATTTTTCAGGTCTTTCTTATAATGTGTATGAAATAGTTAAGAATATATTTCTATATCTTATAAATAATAATCAATAATGAAAATAATTCGGATTTAAAGTTTAAACAGAAACCTGTCAGTAGTTTTGAAAGATATATAATAAATCGTGTAATGAAATGCAAGTCTAAGTCACATCGGGCCAAGTTGACTAAATCACGCTGATATAAATACAAAGATATATTATTAAAATTCAGGCTTACAAACAAATAAAGACGATTCACTGTAGTGAAAAATAGACTCAAAGGAGATGTCAAGTGGATCGTGCCTCACTAAAAGACCCAGAAAAACCCTTTAGTAATTATGTATGCCGCGTTTGCCTTTACCCCGTTTGAAGGAGGCTTGATGTATGGGTCTTTTGAAGGCAAAGATAGACAGATGGACCGCAGACTAACCTTCTGTTACCTTTACTGTCACATGTGTGACGTAAGCACCCTTGATAAATGATCCAAGATGGCTTTTGCCTTATGACGCGTACGTGCCGGGCGCTCCAATGTGACGATGTTATGCGTTATTGAAAATGTATTTACGTTGTCCTGTAATTTATTCGTCTTTTGAACAAAACTTACATATGTATACGTCTATGTATCTCACGCCTTTTTCCCAGAAGGGGTAGGCAGAGGTGTCAGGACACCCCCATTTCGCCTTGTCTGTTCCGTCCCACGATGTGAGTGAGCGGTGAGCCACGGGGTGAGCCTATCGCCATATCCGGCACAAATTCCCAAATAGGGCTGGTACTAAATAGAAAATCCAATGTCACTTTGCCCGACCCGGGATTCGAACCCGAGACCTCGGCTTTGCAATCATACCGTAGTACAACTGTGCCACCGAGGCAGTTGAACAAATTTGCAGAAAAGATAACAGAAAATAAACAGATGAATAAAATATAGCTCTTATTTATCGAGAAATGCTTAATGGGATGTTCAGAGAGGGTTGTTAAAAGTTGGAATCAATATTCGCTTGAATATCAGGGAAAAATAAATAAAATAAAACGTATAATGGTTTCTTGGATTTACGCGAATGTTACACATTGAAATACTATTTACAGCATTTATATATATTTACATTATTTATTTATTATTTACTGTAAGTTAGAAACTGTAAATAAAAAAATATACTGTAAATGTATGTAATGTAATCGAAACGTCGGGGAGCTAAAAATTAAATCGGGTCAGTGATAAAATCCGTAAATAATAGTTTTATTTAAAAATATAACGTAGTTCGTAAAAGCTGAAGATCGTAGGTGCGTTGCCTACAGGAATAAAGCGTCGATGTGTATTGATTATTGAACTTTACTTACCCCGGATAAAGAAGTGTGAAATAACGTTATACGTAAAGTCACCATGATATTGAAATAAAAATACGATATCGGAATTATTAACATGTTTCACGCCGATAATATGCTAATTCTGTGGCTCGGATGACTGTAAATCTGGTGCCGAGTTAAAAGCTGAAATAAAACGTGACGCTCAGCCGCTTGCAAATTCCGATTTTGCATATTTAATACGTTTGAAATATAAGGTACACGAGTGCTGAGCTTCAAAGTAAACGCTGTTAAATTCATATTCCTACGAGTATATGAAAAATGCAGGGAATTCAAGCATTTTTAAAACTAATGACTTACGTATGTGAATTTCTCGTGAGTGGGTTACGGTCAAATATGTACAGTGCTTTAAATATGAAGTGGTGAGGTGACATTTTTATACTACATATTTTATATTTAAATATGTAGTATAATATTTACTCAGAATATTCAAAATTCCATATCCCCTGTGGCTTTATGTGACTTCAAAACTACAGCCATTAGACTAACACGGCTTAACGCTCACTCCGGGGCGTGGATATTTTTTTGGATCGTTTAAAGTTTTTTTAAAAGCTAAAAAAACGTGGATCGTGATGTCTATGCAGCTAAAGCTCAGGATCATTTTAATATTTAAATAGCTTTCCCATTGAAGTAGTGATTTTAGTAAGAAAGCTATTGAGTTAAGCTTAGATATGTTGTGAATGTTCATGGGCGACAATGCAATTACACTGCTATTAGGCGGTAGAACGAGACCTACCACCAGTAAACGTTTAAGTAGTAAACGCTCGTATGCCGGTTTTATGCAGTAAAAAATCCAAATGAATAATTTACATCAGTTATACAAAATACAAAATAGAGATCCTTTTACTTCCATAGTGTTAAGACAAACCCTCATGCGAACCGTTCGATTTGTTGTGAAAACTGACAGTGGCGTGATTGACCTGTTTGGGAAAGTTGGGGAAGGTGCGTGCCTGCAAGTGATTGATATCATGCGATAACAGGCTCCACGCCTACACGTCATGCACCCTATGGAGAGAGATCGATTCATGTCTTGTGACTAATATTAAGATAGACAAAATTTGAACCTTTTGCGGGAAGATTGCGAACAAAGAAATAAATAAGGTGTAATTAGGTTGCGTCTCTATAGTTTTATGCAATTAAGTTTTGACTGTTCTTCTCCTTTTATAATTTTATATCAAGAACATAATGCTTCACACTTCACAATCTATAGTCATTTTACAATAAGTCATTGAGGCGATTATACTTAAACACGTAAGAAAACCTGCGAAAATTATCTATACATCTATACATATAAATAAAATTGAAGTGTCTGTTTGTACATATCGTTATATACTTGTACACGATACCTATAACGAAAATGACCTTAGAATTGTTTTTGTCTTTCTGTATGTTAGTTCCGGCTAATCTCTGAAATGGCTAGACCGATTTTGACGGGAGTTTTATTGTCAGGTAGCTGATATAATAAGGAATAACATACTACATTTATTATAGAAAAAATATTTTATTTTAGAAACAAAGTTTTTGTTAAATTCCACCCGGACGAAGTCGCGGGTACAGCTAGTCCTAAATAAATCTAATCCTAACGTTGGCATAAAATAAAATATTCTAATCCAAACACATGAGACGGCTGTGTTTTAAAATTCAACCGTCCGAGCAATGAATACGGGAGCGTGAGTGACGATGGGCAAACATAACTTATGACAAATCTGTTTTACGTAGCTGGGACGTAGAATATTTTATTATATTTTCATAATCCTATTGTTCATACGAAACATCGCTCCTGTGATTAACAATTCTGGGTGTTTTTATAGCCTTAACCGGGACCTAAAATGTGATTTTTAAATTATAATCTAATAATGTGCAAGCCTCTGCGAAATCATTGCGGAAGTTTATTTAATACTGGAATAAGTTGTGACAGTTGGCATAAAATTGACAGTTTGGTAACAAGCAACCAGTTCATCTTTAGTTCCCAAAGAATCTTAAATATGCTGCAGATCTCGTCTTAGATGGTACTGTAGTTGTATTAGAATCATAAAAATGAAATACCTATACCCGAATTCAATAGCCTATTTCTTCAGTCATCCAAATAAGCATCGGAATACACTTCAAATGCATTCTCAAAACTATTTGGATATGAAGTGAACACCGGACGCCCGTACGTGACTGCATGCTCTCGAGACACCGCGCTCCTTGCGTAGACCGGATGGGGTGTCACCCTCCACAACACTGCACTCTAGATTTGCAAGCGATGTTCCGCTTTGATCATTAAACTTGCCTCACAGAGGCGTGATATTGTGTGTTTAAAGTGTTAAGTCTAGACGGCTAGCTTTGTTTTTTTATTAAACGTAGGTGCTGCTAAACAAAAGGCCTACGTACACCTCATCATAGGCTTTTGAGGAAGGGAAATTAAAGAGAAATTTGATTTTTCCCATGCTAATGTAAGGATTATGAAGTCTTCGTCAATAGCAGTGACAGCACACAACTCACCTAGAAAACAATTACGTTTGTACTTTTCCATTTTAGTTCGAATTTTCATACTGTACCTAATTATGACTGAAAACCAAAATTCTACATCTAAGTCTATCAACTTCAATCTAACTATGGGCCCTTGGACCAGTTCAACAGCCTTACATAATAAACAAAATCACAAAATATTTCACTTGTGATTGACCTTGGTGTTCAAGGACATCAAGTTTACAGCTAGGTTACCTGAAAGTGTTGGCTTCAGATTGATTCAGGCTGATTACAGGCGAGTACATAGTTCCACTGCGAGGCCGTTGGTTACGTGTGTCTCGGTACATGAATATACGGGCGGCTAATCGCTATTATACTACACATGTTTGTTTTGACATCAAATTACTGAATATGTTGATGTAATTTTTTTTATTTAATAATTGTAGTAAAGCTTAGTTATACTGTAACAGTCACTAAACTGGTGACTAATACCCCAGTCCGCCCCCAAACCACGAAAGCTGTAAAGTGTAAATCCGCGATAAAATCTGTAAAAAATTGTTATATTTAAAAATGTGTAAAATACGCGTTAATCTAAGAAAGCATGTGTTTACTGTTTATGTTGATATATATATTAATATACCTTTGTATGTAGTATTTCTGCTAGGGCAGTTTTATGTTTTTCTTTTTATTTCAGACGTGTTCCCAAAATATGGTTAACCAGATATTCGTCTTTACTTTTTTTTGTGTATGCAAATAAAATTACAATATTAATGAAAAATAATTTTCAAACAACGCTGATCGTAACGATTAATAATCCTGCCGAAGAAGTCCAGAAACCGCCATGTCTCCAATACAAAAATCACACAAAATGTAACTAGCCGTCCTGAATCCTATGACCACTGTTTTAATAATACATACATAAATTGCCTTGTGGCCATATATAAGTGTATAGTAATTTTCAAAATTTAACAAAAACCTTGCATAATAAATACATTTTCCTGGCACATATGTTCCTCAACTATAGATATTTGAAAGTAGTTTTAAAGTTCGCGTGTTTCATATATTTTTAAACAAAAAATTACTTGAAGCTTATAATATCCTAATATCCTAAGTATCCTTGGTGTGGATATCCGCTGTGATCTCAATCCAAGGGACCACATCGAGGGCGTAATAACTGCCACATCACGCAGGGTTGGAGTCCTGAACAGGGTGCGTCGGTTTTTCACGCCCGGTCAGCTTTGTCGCTTATATAAAGCGCAGGTCCGGCCGGGTATGGAGTACTGCTCGCACCTCTGGGATGGATCCGCCCAGTACCTGCTCGATGCCTTGGATGGATTGCAGCGGCGGGCCATCCGCATTGTCAATGATGCAGACGTTACGAGCAACTTAGAGTCGCTACAACTCCGGAGGGATGTCGCCTCTCTAAGCGTGTTCTACCGCCTGTATCACGGGGAATGCTCTGAGGAATTGTATAACTTGATCCCCTCCTCTCCATTCCTTACCAGAACCACGCGGGCTGGCTTGCGAAGCCATAGCTTGTCGGTCCAAACCATCCCGGCGCGAACCAAACGGTTCTATAATTCTTTTTTGTGCCGCACCGTCAGGCTGTGGAATTGTTTGCCATCTCACGTGTTCCCTCCTTCCTACAATCCTGGGTCCTTCCGCCGTGGTGTGAAGAGGCACCTTAGCAGGCCGGCATAATTGTTTCCGTTGGCATGGGACTGCCGTCCGATGCCAATGGATACTCTGCCTGGGCGGCATTTGCGCTTACCATCAGGTGCAATGCCGCCACTATGCCGGGCCATTATAAAAAAAAAAAAAAAAAAAAAAATATACAGTAACAAACGTAGAAATATAAATGAGCAAAATATTATTTCAAGTAGCACTCCGTTTCTTAAATTAACATATAGAGTGCATTTTTTCTGATAGCTGCGACTGCGGAAGGAAATATGTATTTACAGGGGGCACAACATCTGCCGCGCGATGTATTTCCCCGAATAAACTTATTTACCTCACTACTTTGTGTATATCTTGCATTTGGAATAATCCATATGAATATTACAAACAAAAAAGTAAGTTTGTTTGTCTGTTGCCGATTTTCAATTTAATTTTGGGAAAAAAATCATAACAAAACTAAAAAGGCAGGGATTACCAAGTTGTACTTTTATCTTGCATTACGCACCCCTGTTAATTAAAGAAATATGTTTATCTTACATTAACCTTTTTAACTATTGCAACTTTATGTACTTGAATTGATTGCAACATATTAAATTATTGTTTTGTGTTACTTTAAATGATAATACTAGTAAAGTCATAAGGAAGTAGAGTATTCTAAAAATTAAGGAACACAAGGAAGTAAAAAAGCTCATTAAAAAATACATAAAATACGCGACACTCGCTCGTTAAAACTGCTCCTTATGTATACTGACACGAATCGATAAATTTAATAAAGCAAATTTTATGGACCAGAGTGCATAATAAATTTATGTAGTAAAAGCTAAAATACGAGTGTTTTGTTTGTTTATATACAATTTTGGGGTTTTACTACGCTAGCCGTAAAATGGACCGTGACTCAAGCAAAATACAAGTGTCTTTCTTTATAACATGTAGGTATATAACTATCACGGCTGTGCTCAGATGACCTCATTTTTTTTGCAATGAATAGCAAGACTAGCATTCCACCCGCCTGATGGGATGCGATACGACCGTTCATGGACAGTATCAAAACCAAACAACACTATGAATTACAAAGCAACGCTTAAAAGGTTGGCACTCCACTGCGGGCTCCTGAACAATCACCAATCCAAATTTCGCTAAACGCCAATAGAATTTAGATGAAGTTTACCAATACATATTATTACGTAAAGTGGTAAATGACGAAAACAAACAACTGTCACTGACAGAAAAACTGACGTCACTGTTCTCACTATACGAACCAAACACAAAGCAACGAGTGAAGTTAAATCGACGCGCGCAAAAGAAATTGTGCGGTATTTATAGCCACAATTAAAGCCATGTTACAGAAAAGATTAAATGCCTCTTTATGTCGGCCCAAGCTTTGTGCCTGACGACCGTAACTTTTTATAGGCCGGCTATTAAAATAATGCAACTGTTACATTCGTAGACGATCTATTGTTTCTGTAAATAATAAATATTATTTTATGTAAACACGCGGATATCCGCCGGAAAGCAAACAGTGCTACCGTGTCCTAGAAACTACTGAATATAGGCCGCACCAGAGCAACCGATATCTTAGGGAGTCCTGTCTTCTGCAACCTTTTTATGGTCGTATTTTTACCTCTTTGGTAACATCCAGTATTCGACGTAGTAAATTGACTTTCCTGCTTTTTGAAGTTTTTTTATTTTATTGTAATTAATGGCGACACGAGCATGCTGTGCGCCTGATGGTAAGCGATACGACCGCTCATGAACAGTAGCAAAACCAAACAACACCTTGAATTACAAAGCAATGCTTGGCATTCCACTGCGCTCGCCACCCTGAGACATAAGATGTTAAGTCTCAATATGTCCAGTAGTTACTCTGGCTACAATGCCCTTCTACCCGAAACACAACAGTGCGTTTACACTGCTGTTTGACGGGAGAAATAGACACTGCGATGGTACCCACCCAGATGGCCTCTCACATATGAGAGACCTACCACCAGTAAAACTTCTTTACGCACCCTTGACTTGGGGAATAAGCTGGTGAATGAGTGCCGAGAGCATTATGAAAAGATATGTATTTCTTAAATATTTATTCACAAATATACATATGTGTATGTGATTAAAAATAATATATTATGGTGGTGAAGGTTCGGCCATTATACAAAGTCGTGATAAAAGTAAATTTTATCTTAAAATGAAGTATAATTTCTTAGGTGTGTACATAAGTACACACACATATTTTTTCAGCCCATTAGTAGATAAGAATCTTCACTAGTAATCAGGTCCTAATCGTCCACTCAAGCATGGGACTCCTTTCCAATCGTGTTCTATTGACAGAGCTTTGGCACAGGCTTTGGTTAGTTTAGTTTAAATAATTAATCGGCAGTCTAATTTATAAGAACCGACTAGTAAATAACAAGGCATCGTTTGCTCGTATTATTTACCCAGGCGGCCGATGTAATTCTTTCTGTCGGACCACTAGTTATTGTTCGTTGGACAAGCCAGTTAATCAGCCGTATCCAGTTAATAGCACATCATAAATATTTGTTCTCATATTGTGAATATAAATACGTAGTTTATGAGTCCCTAATAATTATGAATGACATGAATAAAGCTAGCTAGCTAGCTATATAATGTTTTTATACCGAATAAAATAGATGTGCAAAGCCTTGTTTACAATAAGCATAGTTAGCGAAAATGCAAGTGCCAAGAGCCTTGCCACCTTACATGTACCTAGGTTATTTATTGAAATATCTACATACATAATATTGTGTTTGTATACATAATCACAGAAATAAATACAACAAAATAATTGAAATAAAACTATAATTTACGGATTTGATCGCACATTTGGTTTCATTGTTATTTTATTTAACTTCCCGATGTTACACGATAAAATCTTTAAATAATAGTTTTATATCAATGTGTAAGATTCGCGTAAATCTATGGAACCATTATAAAACATAATTATTTACCTCTTAAAAAACTCATTATAATTATGTACTTACCTGCTTTAGTACTTCGGCATTTGAAATACGTAAGTGTGTATTTACGTACATAAATTATAGCGCAGTAAGTTCCCTTGAAAAGTTTGCCGGCCAAGCTGGAATCAGCGCATTGTTGTCTCGCGAGGCATTTGCCGAGCTGTAGCCATTTATTGCTGCAAACCACTTCTCGTATTTCTCCATTGTGAAATACTATTCAATATACCGTGCCTCGAACAATATTTTTTATCCTTAAGTGTAAGAATATTTTTGTTTACTTGAACGTTCTTCATAAAAAATATGAAGGTATATAAAATTCCCAATACGTTGGATATCAGGCAGAGGACTTTTTTAACAATTATAAGTAACTGCAACCTAGCTAATAATGATGAATTAATGAATAAAGAAAAAGGAATATGGGCTTCTGTAGTTTTGTACAAATTTCACCCTGCAGAAGCAAAATCTAGGCCAATAAAAGGTTGGACGGATTAAATTTACCAGGGCTTTACTTATTATTAGGACCCAGCTGGGCAGCTTACCAGATAAACTTTGGATAATTTACAAATAATTAATGAAATGAAAACCCGAGATTTTTTATAACATGCCAGTAAAATATACCAGTTGGAAAAAGTATTTTATTCGTAGGTAAAAATAATAAAATAGTCGGTACATATATTAAACGAAACCTCATCTCATATATAGTAATGTACTCTGTGCCTCACCTTCTACTTCGTATTTTGTAGTAGTAGCGTTTATTCACAAAATAACAATTCCGATTCAATATTTGTGTTTGCGTATTCACATTCGTAGCTTCCCCAATACTATAAAATTGGAAGGCCACTCAGTGAGCAAAACATGATCTCGAACAATGGAAAAATCTATAACGACATGTACACAATGTAACCTCACATATTTCTGAAAATAAAGAAAGAATTCCTTCATAGAATACAAGGCATTGTTAACAAGTCGAAAAAGCCTCCAATTTCGGTAACCAGTTTCGTCTCAATGATATCTTTTTCCATTAGCAACCGTTCGCAAGGAAATATCTTGACGTGCTGACATACAAGATAAATGATTTGCCGTTTCATAACCAAACATTCGGTGGCTTTAGTATTTTCTTTAATATAAAAACCATCGTCGGCGGTGTCTGTGGCTGTGCCTAAAGGTTTTGACAGCCGCAAATGAAAAAGGGCGTTTCACAATAGGAAAGAAATATAAGTACAAAATATTTGCAGAAATGTGCTGCGACAAAAGCGTAGATTTATTAAAACGTCCGCTAGGAAAACGTAGTAAACCAAATAGTGTGTTTATTAAATATATTTTCAATTACAGATTTATAAGATATGCATTGTCTACTGGATAATAAAGTTATAATAAGGATTGAACAAAAAAGTCTGGATAAATACAAATAAATGAAAATTATAGCTTACGTAACATGTTTACTTTTTAGAATTTATTTATTCACTTTGACAGCCGATATTATTGGTGTAATTCGATTAAAGCTTGTGGTTGTGCTGAACCATTGTAATGGATTGATTTAAATTAAATTTATGAGCGATTGGCGCAGCGGGCAAGCTTTTAGCGGAATAAAGTTATGAGTAGTTACCATCTGTGGGTGAATGTTTTCTTTGTTAATGCATTCACGATAAAGGAGAAATTGTGTTATCATTAAGTCATCGGACGTGTCTTTAATTTTTTAAGATATTTTATTTAACCTACTGAGAATTATCAAATCAAAAGAATTACATTAACTTTGGTGTACACTGCTTTCTTTCCGATCATCTTTATTGAAAAATCTTAGTATTAGTAAATTAATGAGCACCTATGTGCATATATTTAACTCGTGATATTTATCAATTATCAGATTTAAAGTCCTGTCATGCAAGCAGAATTTAAACCACTCATCATTTTAAGATAAGACGTATAAATTACATGTTATATACAGTAGCCAAACAAAAGAAAAGTAAGTCTTGTTATAAATAACGCGCATTATTTAAAAGCTACGTACTTTACGTTTCAGCAACAACTAGCGGTGCCCAAATATATTTTGGGTAAGAAAATGTCGTTTATTTTCCGGTGTGTTGGAGTGTTTATCTATCTTTATAATTTGTTTTCTGAGACGAGTATTTCTGCCTTGTTGTTCTGTTATTTATACGTGGCCCTTGCAGTACCACTTACCAAGATTGTAATCATGAATGAGCACATTGTTTCTACATAATTCTTTATTCTGACATTAAGAAGATTATTATTACATTTTAGAGAATGGAAATCTGTTGTTATAAACTGCAGTGTTGATATAGTATTTATTTATTAATGTTGTTTTATTCCGACTTCATTTCTTTACCTAAAAATATTGATTTCAAAGCCATCATAAAGAGAACAATACTTTTATATTATTCTTAAATACATCAAAGACTGTTAATTTCATAAGTAATACACAAATATATGATCACTTTTCTTTACTATCTGCAATATAATAGCTATCAAATTAATTAATTTGAATTCACAGTTTCAAACACAAACTCAGTCCCGTCCACCTAGTTAAATTACACCTAGGCAAACACTCCTTCAGCACACTCAAGAAATGGCGCTCCATTTCCACCCGACGATGTTCCCCTTTAAATTTAGGTAGCGCTAAAAGTAACGCGTATTTATATCCAGTCTAGACGAGCACTCTTACAAGTTTAGCCGGCGTTTAAGCTGAACACCTAGGTCACGATCAATGTCGGCTATCCGAGATTCAGTTTCCGTGAAAAACAATTGAGTATCTCGAATTGGAAGAGATAATTCGTGGTACAACCTTGAATACTTTATCTAGAAATGTTTTGTTGTGATGTGCAGTGTCGCCGTAAAATACAACTCTTTATAATAACATTTGAGAGTATGTCTTTTACTTGACATCTATCCCATTCTTACACATACATAACATAACATAACTATTTGTCTATGTGGCAAAATTATTTTTCTTATACGAGAAACATTCCGATCACGACGACCTAGTTAAGATCGCAGGAAGTCGCTGGATGTAGAGATGAGATGAGAGAGCTTAGAGATAGATAAGAGAGAGTCTTAAAACAGGTTGGTAATTGTAGAATTATCTCTGAATTTCTTGTGAAGGATTGTTATGATAGCAGGTTTACGGGCGATGTTTTTCTTCACTGTACTTTAACTTCGAAGTTCGAAGTAATTGGTGGTACCCTGGGTTCGAATAATGCCCTGTAGTCTAACAATACGGTCTTCTAACTAGCCGAATGCTGTTGCAAGTTTCGGATTGAGTTTGCATGATACTATATTAATTCGTGGCCAGCCTTGACGTGGTTTATGTTGAATGGTTGGCTAAATGCCGTATCTAACGCACTAAGTGGATTATCTATTATGTTGTTAATGCGAATATTCGATGAGTTTCGAAGCAATATCGCTTGTATATATTGATAATTGGCAGTACAAATTATACCATTTATGACTATTTAAAAATAATATTAAGCTATTCATGGATTTGCGTAACACTAATTAAATTTAATCTGTCAAATGCTGTTGTATAGGTATACGTCATAGTAAAAAAAATCATTTTTATAAAATTTATATAGTTTTTTTTATTGCCATGAACGGTGAGACGAGCATGCCGTTTACCTGATGGTAAGCGATACGACCGCTCATGAACAGTAGCAAAACCAAACAACGCCTTGAATTGGAAAGCAATGTTTGGCATTCCACTGCGCTCGCCTTCCTGAGACATAAGATGTTAAGTCTCTATATGTCCAGTAGTTACTCTGGTTACAATATCCTTTAATTTGAAACACAACAATGCATTTACACTGCTGTTTGGCGGGAGAAACAGACATTGCGGTAGTACCTACCCAGGCGGCCGCTCACATATAAGAGACCTACCACCAGTAAAAAAACTACTACTATTTATTTGTAGCTTTTATAAAAGTTATTACATACGTATTATATCACTAATGGCTTGAACCGAATTCGTAAAGGAACTTCGCCTTGCTTCCACTCAGATCCACTCCAAATGTCGGTTCACTCAATGCATGCATTTTTCGACTTATTTGAGTGTCATTGTTATAATTTGACCAATTTGCTATAATGTCCTTCACACCAAAATACAACAGTGCATTTACACGGTTGTTTGGCGGGCGATATAAACATTGCGTTGGTACCTACCCAGGTGGTCTCTCATATATGAGAGACCTACCACTAGTAATTTTATAGATAGTCCATGAAACAAAGCCACTGAAGTTTAAGAGCTTTAATATAATACTTTCTTATTTTATACTTATTAAAAAACTTCTCATCCAGATACAAGATCCTAATGAATCATTGTAAAACACGACGCTACACTAAAAGTTATATAACAAGAATTTGTCATCTGCTCGCTCACTCAAGTCTCAAAGCACGTGTGCTTAAATGACGGGTATTGTCTGAGCCCGGCAGAGCTGAGAAAATGTAAGAAGAACTTATTTTTCATGCAAAATCTCGCGAAAACTGTGCCAAATTGGGTCAGACTACCTGAGGCTTGAAAACGTCTCATTTGAATCTGACGCAACACGTAAAGTAGTTGTGGAACTGCATATGTGTTATATTGAATGTTACCGGTTACGATATCTTTACAAACATCATCTTAGATTTTATTACGATTTGTGCAAACAGATTGGTTGTAGTAAATGCGCTTACGTACTTCCTGCGATTTGTATGGGAGAGAATATCCGTTCGTAAGTAGCTGCAACGCTATTTAGTTGAATTATTTTGTAATAAATTATAATTTAATTAAATCAAAATATCTCTGATACGAAACATGTTTGCAAATTGAAGTGAAAATACATTATAAAAATAAAACTCATTTTTACGTTTTTTTTTTCGCACTTTGTTTAATTATTACATTCTTTAACTTCAGTTTTATTTCAAAGAGTAAAGTATTCCCGTAAATGTAACCTATATATTGCAATATAGTCCTTTAGAAATGTACAGCAATCAAAGAAAAAATAATAAAAATCTTCAGTTAAAAGATGCCATAATGGATAGAAAGCTGGAATTTCGAATATGCAAGCGCTACCCTTGTTTTGTCAATTTCAGATTGAACGCACTGCAAAAGCTAAATCCGTACGGCACGTTACTATCTGTATTTTGTCCAATTCTAATCGATAGAATGCGTAAGCATCGTAACGTAACAAGGTCTGTTTACTACTTCCATAACAATGTCATAAAAAAGTATATTGATTTGATCGTAAAACTAATAATGTCTTTGTATAAAAATTTTATACAAAAACATTACTTCACACGACGTGTTCATACTCAATTATATTTTTATTGATATAAAATCATGAAAATTGTTACATATTAGGTATATACTTTTTTGTTACGTAGACAAAGTCGGCGAAATTTACTTCAATTTCTATTTAATTTTCTTACATTGTACTTCTCCAATAATAAAATCAAATAATGTAATTTTAGAATGCAACTTGTTTTATATATCGCAATGGCCTATTTGGATAGTATTCTCTAGTCTATTTGGTTTGCAATAGAATAATTAGGCTGAGAATTATTCTAATATTCTCATAGATGCTCACTAAAACTACCAGCTTTATTATCTGAGAAATATGTCTAAACTTCGATCGTAAATAAATGGGTTAATTAAAGTGCGAAAAAATAGCTATAATTAATCGTCGACAAATGACATTGAGTACTATATTTATTAAACCATAAACTATTACGGTAATTATAATTGAAGCGGTAACGATTAGCCTCTTTAAAAAACATCGTTAGTAATATACCCTTACATGTATTAACATTGTACTAATTTGTGAATTAAACAATGTATAAATTAAGCTATTAAAAGTTTAGCGAATTTGCTGGGTGCAAGCCACTGTCCTTTAGAGAAAACTACCTACTACTAAGCAGTGGATTTTCTTATACTCGTATAGATGGATATAATGACAGTGACAGTTTATTACGTTATTAATTAACTTTTCAAATTCCAATATACTCAATCCAATTTACTGGTGGTAGATCTCTCATATGTGAGGGGGCGCCTGTGTAGGTACCACCGCAACGTTATTTCTCCCGCCAAACAACAATGAAAATGCACTGTTTTGAGAGTAACTACTGGACATATTGAAACTTAACATGTAATGTCTCAGGATGGCGAGCGCAGTGAAATGTCAAGCATTCCATTCCATTCCAATTCCAATTCCATTGTAATTCAAGGTGTTGTTTGATTTTGCTACTGTTCAGGAGCGGTCGTATAGCTTACCATCAGGCAAACGGCATGCTCGTCTCGACATTCATTGCAATAAAGATGAATAAAATAAACGGTAGACAGCGACTTTGGTGTGCTGGCACTGCGAAGGTCCAAGGATGGCGGTGAGCGGAACTTACCTTCAGGCGGGCCGCATGCTCTAAAAATACTCATGGATTTTTAGAGCATCCTAAAGAAAGCGCTGCATAATAAATTTCTTCAGCATCTTACATACAGGGATGTTCGTGATCAGTCTGCTACAATGCCCTTGATTTATTTTTCCATTTATAGCTCTTAACTAATGACATACTATCTAAACATTAAAATATGACGTGACCGAGTGTGATACATGTAATTAGATTGCTATTAAGCGACTCTTTATCTCCCTTGAACGTGATAACGGATATAACTATAATGGACATTGGATGTTCACTTAATTACTTATATTCGATTGCCCACTCGTCATAAAATACACTATTATATCAAATATTGTTATTTTATGACGAGCTAACAATATTAGTTAGGAAAGTTCTCGAGAAGTCGCTGGACGCATACTGCTTCTAATGGGACTCTGAAACGATATTTGAAAATAATCTATGTTCAGCTATTGACTAGATGATAATATTCTCAAAATATTCTTTAATCGAACAATCTATCACAAGGTTTTTAAAAACGTTAGTAAAATCATCACCGCTTGAGAAAATGTCGTAGAACAGAATAAAGGACGGTACAAGTAACACCCAGAACAACACCAACTGTCTTCTTTCCTTCTATTTTCTTTATAGAAACTTATACTGAACCCCATAATTCCGAAGTAACTGCCTTGTAATTAATGAATAAACCTGACAAGAACAGTTTGACGTATCGAACTACAGTTTCTATAGAATTACACCCTCGCGGAATTGACAGGCATCCCTACAAGAGGCGAGTGGAAAGTTCGAGCATTTAGTAACGTGTATTGTTGTTTCTTGACTAGAACATTTAATCATCCTTGTAAATAATGACAGAGAAAATATCCAATTCCTATTTACGTTGCATAAATTACAGCCAAATATTACAAATAGGATTGCATAATATTTTCTCAACATAAAAACTATACTTAAATTACTTTATATTATATTCTAATATAAATAATCAGAGTTATCTTTGCTAAAATAAACATACTAGTACTTACTTTAAAGGTTGTAGTTAATAAAAATCCAACCGGCTTTTCAACGGCATCGCTATGTAGATAGCAAAACGTGTCGCCAAAATGCTAAGTAAATATTATGTAATGATGGAGAATGTGGCGGCTTTCTTGCACCCCTCGTGATATCACGGGGTTGAACAAAATACGAGCGAAACCGCGACACGAAATAAAGCTATAAATTCACTCTTCGATCAAATCATCCACTACAGAAAAAAACGGAAAGCCATGACGTCATGAGTAAATGACCGAGAACTTTTAATTGGACTCTAATTATTTCACTTTCATGTAAATGTATTTTTTGCTGGCAACGAGTGGTCCCGTAGTGGGTGCTTAGCTTTAAACTATGCTCACCACAAGTTTCAAGTAAGTTGGATAATTTATCGCTCTGGATATAATTAATGGGTGTTACGGAACAACGTGAACTAGGCTTCAAGTTGTAATGGTATTTATTTATTTAGAAATGGAACTATGTATCCATCTGTCAATTTAAGTGAAACTGTAGTAACTTTAAATTTATTTCACTGATTAATTTAGTTTTCATTGGGTTGTCACAAATAAGTTTAACGAATTATTTATCGTAGTGGGATTTCATTTTAAATAAATTGTCAAAATAAGATAAAACGAATCAGACTAATAATATTTCGCCAATAAAATATTTTTAACTAGAATAAATTACTACTCGTAATAATATACGCAAACTTTAAAAAGAGTAATAACAAAAGAAATATCATCGTTTTGACATTTGACATTATTTTTATTGCTTCTTGGGCAATTGTAGAACTGATGGATAGTAAAAATATAGTAAATCTGATTGCAAATAAATCCATCATCAACTTTCATTTTTATGGTCACCCCAGTGACAGCGCGTGGGCTATGGCAACTCTGGCAAGTCCACAAATGTCAGTAGGCCGGCGCCACTAACTGGGTCACCTTATTAACAGCGCAGTGCTCCACAGTTCACTTTCATACCGCTTTGAGGCTGTAGTCTGTAGTCTACTGTCACCAGTGGGCGCTAAATAAACGTTTCGACTGTATTAATGAGGCTCCGGGCGACTAACGACTTAGTCTTGAATATTTACACAAGTTAAGTGTTGGTCGACTTGCATACACTAGAAAAGGCCCGTACGTTTTAATTACAGTTTGTGCGGCTAATGCAACTCGCCAATTATGGCTCGAAAATTTCGTTAAAACATTTTTGATTTTTAGCAGAACTGTCACGAAAGATATAAATGTGATATTAATTTTTCTTGCTTTGAACCACAATGGAATGGCGTGATTTATTGTACAGAGAAGCCTTAAGGGATGAAAAGTGACATGGGTTACTGAAAAAATGCACGGTTCCTAAGGGATAAGGGTTAATGCGGGTGAAGCCGCGGGACAAAGCCTTTATAAAATAGTGATATTGCGTAATAACTTTATTTTTCATATAAAATGCCCCAACTTTTTTGCAACAAGAAAAATTAAAACACATTTGTACGTAAAGTTTATCGTGAGCGGAAACATAACAACACTTTTCTAGCGAGCACTTTGCGGGAAGTTCTTTTTCTAAGTGCATTTATTACTCGGCCAAAATCATGCAAAAACATATGAAATGTGGTTTGTAAACTAAAAAGCTTTATGTAGATTCATATCACGAATAAGTATGTTAAAAACGTATTTTTTTAAATTAAATTTGCTGTACAAAGTAGTCAACCGCTTATGAAATTTTCCTCAACTCAACTTGCTACCATTATTACTCTCTACAAATATTTGAAATATTTGTGGAAATATATAATAAAATACATACCTATATTCTGTATCAGTCCATATACGTCCCACTGCAGGGCACAGGCCACCTCTACGATCGAGAGTACGACCGGGTGTGGTTAGGCCATATAGTCAATTATGACGCGATGGCTTAATGCGGCTTAGCCGGCTATGGTATGCATGTTTCCTCACGATGTTTTCCTTCATCTTCAAAGTGCGTGGTAATTGCCTATCAATACGCACATGACTCCAAAAAGTTAGAGGTGTGCGCTGGGGTTCGAACCCGCGACCACCTTGAACATGTTGGTAGCCGCATTTGGTTCGTTTACCAACAGGCCACCACGCACTTTACATACCTATTGTTCTGTACACTAAATGTAACAATTTGTTGATTACAAATAAATTTATAACATACCTTATAATTATGTAAAATCACTACTTTACCTTCCTTTGTGTCTCCTGGCGTATGGATCTGAAAACAAACGAAAAACACTACAAATACACAAACCGCAAAAATTATACATCAAGTCTCTGTTATAGTGATTATGGCTTAATCGATATAATCGGCATGGATAACGAAGTATCCGACGAAGTAAGGAGATATTAAAGTTTCCACAGTCGGGTACAGCTCGCAACTAATATCTCAAGTCGACTCCACAACTCGGATCTAATAAGAGTTCATATCCATCGTTATGCCTTGTTATTTTTCACTGGGATAGTTTTTAATTCCACCAGTTCTTTATTAAATCATTTTAATATGGACTCATTTAATGGTTTCTTAGAATTATGCGAAGGTTTCACACTGAAATAATATTTATTATAAATTGTTTAATCTAGATATATGTTAGGATGACGTAGCGAACTGGAGAAACGGATATCTTGTCATAATAGGAACAAGTAAATAAACATATGTTTCTTCTCAACTAGCAATTGAAAGCATAACCACTAACATTGTATTCATACGAAAGTTGTAAAAGTATTCATAAGAAATAGCGACTACCGATATAAAATTAATTAGCACGTCCAATGGACAATAAAACGCGGATTTATGGCATTGTTGTCGATCTTTAAACATAGAGAGATAATGGAACAGGGGGAGTTTGCAATTGTCATTATAATGTCACTGACCGAAAACATTCTGCAGCAAAGCTATTACTTGGGATTACTTTGAGACATTGGTCTTAACATCGCCAGGATAGCTCATCCACTCTGTCAAAATTAGTTTCATCAGGTCTTAACTTAAAAGTAAATAAGCTGAAACGTAGAAAAAATAACAAATCTGACATGGCAACGACCCTGACTCTAATTAAATCGACCGTTGGTCCAGCAGTAATGCGGATTAAGGTCTGAACTTATTAATGTATTGTGGAAAAAGCCAAGGCTGTCAATTCTAAATTTTTTTTTATTGGTTTAAATGGCGAGACGAGCATGCCATTGCCAATAAACGATACGACCGCTCCTGGACAGTAGCAATGCTTGGCACTACACTCCACTACGATCGCTATCCTGAGACATAAGATGTTAAGTCTCAATATGTCCAGTAATTATTCTGGCTACAATATCCTTCAAACCGGAAAACAACAACAGTACGTTTACCCTGCTATTTGGCGGGAGAAATAGACATTGCGGTAGTAACTACCCAGATGGCCTTTCATTTATAGAGACCTATCGCCAGTCAATTCTAGAGAGACGCCGAAAGGAACATTCCGGCCTTCCAAAACGGCACTCGTGTCGATATTGCCACCGGATTGGATCTATGACGAATCCTACATCGACATACTGTAAGCCCTCAATGGACGTCTTGTGCGTCACAGGCGACTCCAGATATTCCGAAGCGAAAAGCGTACCCGCCTTCCGTAGCATATTCGCCTGTCGAGTACCAACACTTGTCCTTCTGAGGATTAGTTCCATACCCAGAAATCGTACAACTAAAACTATAAAGATGGACTAACCCTGTGTAAAGTTGTCTACACCTTATTTCTATATAAAAAAGTAACCAATCCAGTTCAAGATGCAATTCGATGCACCTGAATACAAAACCTGAACCTCGACTGAATACCTCCTTCGATGATTCAGTTTTGTAAACTTCAAACTTTATTACCAATTTATCACTAACAAACAATATCGCTTTGTGGCACCGATTCACAGAGAACTTTACAAAAGGACCAACCCTTCGATACTAAAGTTCTGTTGGCTCATTCTATAGGTCTGTGTAAGTTTTGGTATTAGTTAGAACTACTTCTGTACTGCTGAGAAGATCGTGGCGATTAATCCATGAAATACTTCGAGATTTAAGTCTCTACAGCGAGGGAGATTACTGGAATTAATCTTTACTTAATGAAGACTAGCGCCTGCAATTTTTATTTCTTTGAGGATATTTTTTTTTGCTTCCTCATGAAATTTTTAAGATGTTCTAACTGGGAAATCATAAGTCTTTAATACTTTACATTCACTACTGTCAGTTATATAAAAAGAAATATGAAAAAATAAATACAAAAAGATAAGCAAAATAAAAAGATTTTTCGTGTCAGCGAGAGAGTTTCATGCGCCGCCCCGCGCCGAGATGTTTCTTTTTTTCCAGCTGAACACGTTCCGAAGCAGTGGCAGTATAAAAAACTATAAAATAAAACTTGTGACAGAGTATTTTGTATTTCAGAATTCTACAGAACTTTATCGACTTATTACAATTATTTATCGAAAGCTTATAATGTCGCAAGTAGAGACTTGTTAAACATGTATATATTTTTGTAAATCTTCAATATTACGAATAACCTTTATAAAAAGGCTTCTAGTAGCAAAATACACGTTATGAATCCGTTCACACATTATGAATGAGACCATTAACATATACACAATAGATAAACATTCCATGTTCCTAAAACACATCGCAGTGACAATTCAGGCATGCACCACTATAAATACCAAGAGATACATAAATTATCTCAAATAACAATTGTGCCACTGAGTTATTACTCTGAAAATTCATTGTAGCGTAAAATTTCATCTGCCAGGTCGAGTTACACGGTACGGTAACAGCTAATGCTCTAAATATCAAAACAATTTGACGTCTTTTGCGAGTACGCAGAATCACCGACCATAGTAATTTAATTGAGATGATTTGACGTAATAGGCTCGTCCTTTTGTATGTTCCTAATAAACCATCAGAACCGACGATATTGAATGTATTATGAATTATCGAGACGAAATAATTTGACATCGTATTAACCGTGATTCTTTTATTAATTTGCCCATATTTTTCATTTCAAAACGCAATTTAAGTGGTTTAGATAATATCACAAAGATATATAATATATGTATTTAAGGCAGATAATCTGTTTGAAACAATAAGTCAAACCATTTGTCGACATATAAAATTATACTACAGATTCCGTTATTATTTTTAGACTTGCTCTAGCTAATGCAGATAAAAACAACATTGCAACTGGCAAGTAATACGTCATTAATTACTGAATCTTCGAGGCATGAGTTGTTCTCGCACTCGGCTGGGATTTTTTCAAATATGGCGACTGTAACCGCGAGGGTCGCTTATATAACGGGCATAATTACACAGAACAAGGTCATGAGCACCACAAGCCTTCCGAACCACTCCGCACAAAATCACTCGCTTCATAAAATATTTAAAAATTAATTTTCACTTTTCGTAATTATGGCCAGTAAAGGCATGGCTAATGAGTTAAATTCGAAATTTAAGTATGAAGCGAAGCATAATTTATGACGACAGCAGCGGGACCCGTGATTTAACGGCTTGTTCGAGATTAAAATCATTATCAGCTGTATTTAATGAGATTGTTACGTGTGGATGCACATCTATCTCGTTAACTCGCGCAAACTTGGTGGCTCTGTGTTTTTGTTTTCTGTGGTGGTGTTAAACTGCCTCATTTCCATATTTCGAAAATGTTGATATCCCGAGATCCCATGCGCTTATCGAATAAAGCGTTCAATCCTTTATGATAATATGGCATGGGTTATTGCGACGCCTCTGCGCAAATTCAAATAATGTTAACTTTATGATTTTGGGGTATTTTATTAATGTAAGTATGACTTATGGCCCAGAAAATATGGGGGCAAGGTATATTCATATCAGAGACGCTAGCAGCATAAAGTAGTGAACAAAAATAATGAAAGGAAGGTAGTGCAGCTTTTACCTTGCAGTGGGACAATCAAAATTGATGTATTTAATTAGGAATTGACTGTATAAGTACTTTTATGACAACATATTAATAATTCATGTACCAACTGATTTTTATTAAGCTCAACGTGACTACCGTCCTCTATTTCTTTTCTCAAACAGTACCGTTACATCCCGTTCTGTCCGATCAGATCTTTTTAAGAGCAACATCCCGTCACACGTTATTGTAGAGTGACTTCAATTGTTCACACATCTCTCATTAGGAATACAATTTTCCCGTTTGTGAAACATTTTTCACTACTGCTTCCCTCCTATTGGTCAAAGCGTGATGTTATATAGCCCATAGCATTCCTCGATAAATTATCTATCCATTACAAAAAAAATCAGTTCAAACCAGTAGTTCCTGAGATTAGCGGGCATAAACAAACAAACTCTACAGCTTTATATATTAAAAAATAAGAATACATTGATAAGTACCTTTAACTTCAATTAGGCTTCTATATGCACATTCTACATGTTTTGGATGGAATATACTAAATTAGTTAATTACGTGATGAAATGACACCCGCGGGAGTTACTATAATTATAGAAAACGCCATACACTCCAAAACAACACAGTTGACCTAAAATTAACTATAACAATCAAGTGAAAATATTAGTTAATTTTTAACAGAGCTCGCGTATAAACTCTGCAGAAGGAAACTGGGACATGACATTGTCTATCCGGGGACAACATCATCGTGTCTGCATATTACACTCTGCGCAACGAGGAACTGTTACCATCAAAACAACTGTCCATAACTGGCACAAAGAACATCTCCGTGAATGTTTAATGGACGCAGCTTCTTCCGCACACAAAGAGAATACAGTGAATGAATTTGTCCACTCGTCAGGAAGATACTACATTTCCATTTCTTAAATTTTCTGTGCCATCTACATGTGGAACACATTGTCGGCAACTAGCTTCTTGCTTCTTACAATCATTTTAAGTATGAAGCATTTTAGTTTGGGTAGTACCTATTCAGTCGATTGACGTGAAATAGTTGCATTTTAGTACTCAATCTAAACAGCCCAGGATCGGTTGAACGGTGATCGCTTAACTCGCAACGATAAAAAACACAAAGCGACTTTTGAAACGTGTGTTCATTCTATTGTTTGAGTTCGTCTTTATCGATGTTCGGATCCGAGTTCGATTCCTGCACTGAGATAAATATTTGTGGGATCCACAGGTATTGTTATCGAGTCTGGGTGTTTGTGAGACTGAAAAGTCTCTCGTAGTTCCTGATACCCACGACACAAGACTCGATCTTAGTGTGGGGTCAGGTCTATGTACAGACTGTTTGTTATTTGTTCGTTTTAAGAATTGATAATGATCTAGTGTAGGTCTAGATAAATTATCCATAATAATTATGGAAAAAGATCCTGATATGCTGATTAAAAATTCGCCTCCTCTTTCAAAAATTCAAGCCACTTTTCGTAGTTCCAGAGATGTCCTTTATGTGTACAGAATAAAGGCATTCTGTAGGTCAACACTCACAGCAAACTTCACATTGTGCATTCTAATAGAGTGCGTCGCACAGATAGTTTGAAATGTAATTAAGCCGTTCACCGTGATGCAATTGAAAGCCATGAATATTGAATGCCCCGCTCAAAATCGGCTGATTAAACAACATCTGCTTGTATCGCTATTAGGAGCTAAGCATACAGAATGGCTGAGCGAGTTTGTCATGCATCTCATATTTGTTTACATTTGACTATAGACAATACACTATGAAAAAGATGTGACGTCGATCCTCGCACAGACCAATGTTTGTGTATTTGTCAAATATTCGGATCTGGAAGATGTGGGACCAGAAAGTACACACTATCTTTGGGTGTATTTACACCCAAAATATACAAATTAAACTATTACAAAATTTACATTGTAACACAGTTCTAATTCTAACATAAGCCGTGCATTCATTCAACAGTTCGGAGTGAATCGGTTTGAACTCTAATATGAGTTGCAAAGCTAATATTGAAAGTTTATCTCGTAAAGCGAAATGAACGGATTCATCGGCAGCGATCCACGCAAACTTGAGATCAGCGCCTACACAAACAGACCACAGGTCGAGTCAAATCCAATAGATATACCGAATTAAAGAACTTAACTCGTATAACTAAATTATGGTTTTCTTTGTGGTATATTAGTAAAAGATAGATAGCGCAATATCGGATCGAAATGAGCTACAAATACTGAGGTTCGAGATGGAAAAAACTTCAACTTTAATAAATTTAATGTGAATAATCATCGTTCAAATAAACAATTAAAAAGTCAAACCGAATATGAAATACATAAATAAATAAATTAAAGATACATTTAATCATATAAAAAGCTGCGCAAATATTCAAATGCTTTTTCAGAAGAAATGCAAATTTCACTAAAAGACATTGTAGTATAATAATTTATAAAAAAACAACAAACAAAATATACAATCCGACGCCAAACCTGCATATGCATATATGTGTATATACATGCAACTATGATTTGTTTGGCGTCAGCGCCCGTTTGTTTTCGATTCGATTATCTGCATTGTAACCGCAAGGAAGGTAATCTTTCAAAACTAGGTTAACTCGGGTTAACTTTGCAAACTTCTGATTGACTTTTTGGTGGCAAATAGATTTACATTTGCCATAAACTCCATAGATTCACGAACAAGCAATAGGTATTTAAATATTTTATGGTATATAAATAATATCGTGATTATTAACTTTAAGAATTATCGAATATTGATTATTTTAAACTATTGTTACTATGAACAAATTAATTATTTATTACCTCATCATACGAGGGCGTGATTCTAATTAAGATATAAGATCAAAACTTACCCATATTACTTGTGAACCTTTTTACACCATCAGCCCTATGCGTGTAGCAACTCAAATCAATGCATTAAATTCACGCCTTATTACCCTATATCTGACAGGCTCCGTGGCGCAGTTGGTTAGACGCCAGCTGTAGAAAGAGAGGCGACAGGTTCAATCCCCGCACGGAAACAAATATTTGTGTGAACTACAGGTATTTGTTTCGGGTCTGAGTGTTTGTGAGACCGAAAAGTCTCTCCTTGTTTCTGATACTCACGACACAAGATTCGATCTTAGTGAGACTATTGGGTGTATTTATTTTTTATTATATGATTTCCACCAACACAATCAAGTGACAGAAATAACGTAGACCAACTAAGTACACTTTTGACGTGCCTAGCAAGCAAGACCAAGAAATCTCTACCCACATTATAAATTATTATTATTTTTACCAAAAAATAAGAAATCCTAATCCAATCCTGTATTCACATTGCGCATTTCCCATATGGAAAGTTTCCGGCGTAGTTCACGCCCAATAACCAAGCACGGGCGGTTTAGTGCCACAATAATATAAAGAAATATTCGACTACCGCGGTGGGCGCCACTGCCGCCCTACAGAAATGTGACAAATCAATATGCGATTTTCATGCTACAACTTGTAACTTTCGTTATAATAAAATATTGGATTTATGTAAGTTCCTTTTTATCGAAGTTTTGTCTTATGCGAAATAGATAACGCTAATTCTTTGAATAAGTGTATTTTGTCAACATAATTTATAATAAACATACATTAAAACAAAACAGGGCTTGAAGTCAACAATTTGAATCAAAATGTTTTACATTTTTAAATAATAATAGCAGTAATTATGGGACTCAACGTTTATTCAACCAAACCGTAGAATTAATGTTTTCTATCGTAATTCGTAGGTTAATTAAATTGGTATATGAACCAAACAGAGTCGTATGTTGTCCTGAACTCCAAAACTCTTTCCACCGGCACAATCTTATAAAATAATATTTCACAAGCTGAAAGCTTCTTTCTTTCGCTACATCTCTCATTTTAATTAGGAACCGAAAGATAAAACTGTATTTAGGTACATTGTCTTTCTGTTTAAAGAATCTGAAAAATGGATCAATCAGTATTTTTTCTGCATGTTTTATTTCGATTTAAATATGATTTTTTTTATTGTTTAATCATTACTCAACCAGTTGCTGACCACTTTCATGAACGTCAATATTAATATGTTCCAATTACGCTCATAAGAATTTGCAGCGCTCCCAATAATTGCATATTCTCGTACAATATGTAAAATTGTGTTGATCGACAAGACTTGTTCGTGGCTCGACCCATTTCACCCACCCTCGTTTCATTGTAAAAGCTTTCAATTGCTATCACATTATACTCCCAAATATCTTAAGTTAACATTATTGGAACAATGGCTCATTAAAATTCTTCGGGAAATATCGTCTGTGTTGTTAAAGCCTAGTATGTGACGTTTGTATAGAATTCATTAAATGCCATCACGATATACATTATTTGTTGTAAAATTATGCTTCAAGATGTTAATTAAAGTAATCAATAATATAGTATGGCTTATTTTTCTAATTAGGCTTCTTTAATGGGGCTGAAACTAAATATTCCACTTTTTACGAATATTTATTAATTTTTATCTTCTGTCCAATCGTTTTCATTTTGTTGTATTCACCGAAATTGATGAATAAGCTTATTAATTTATAACACCTTAATACCTATTTTACAAGTAAAGAAAATCATACAAAAAAATACAAATATAAAAACACCTATCCTTTTCGAATTCGAAAAAAATGTGTGATTTAACAGGAATCCTGTTTAATGAAACCTTATCAAAAAACAAACGCAGTAGTTTCCGGCACGTAAGTCTCCCCGCGGCGTCAAATAAGCCGAGACAACCTCATCTAATTTCAATATATACTCGTACATTTCCAAGTGAAGGAAGCCGTAATACAAATTGGCCAGCCTAGCCGTGGCGAACTTTAGACATCGGGATCAACTTCAGCCGCGCTTTACGGCGGCGACGTGACAAGATGTTTCATATTAAACACTTTTTTATGCTAATTCATTCCCTCGGAAAAGTGCTTCTAAAACTCGTGTAACTATTTCTTCTTTGACAAAAAATACGTTTCAATATTTATGAAGTTTCTAAACACAAGTTAAAATAGCCATTTTCTGAAAGCATTTTAATGCAATTACGTAAAAAAGTTGCAATAACCTAGATATTTTTTGCAAAGCAATTTTATCGCACATCATAAATTCCACATTGTAGGTACATAATGAACATCGTTTGCTGTAAAGGCATTCGGTTCAAGGCTCCCATCACATTTTTCATCAAAAAGCCGTGATCAATATCGGTGGGGCAATCAAGCTGTCGTCAGAGGCACGGGCACGAGCCACAATGGAGGGAGCAAGGCGCGGTGAACTAGGGCCAAGGTCGACATCAACATATTGCCCTCGACACTTTGAGCTATGACTCCGCGAAATCGCAAAAAACCTTCCGACATGTTTCAGCCGAAGACGGCGCTGTGCTTTACATGTGATATATAGTGTTCGGATTTCATGTACTCTGAAACACATTAAACACAATGTTGTTGTGTTAAATGCGACTTAAATTATTAAATATGTTTCATAATATTTTGTTTAGTAGATTCCAAAACTTAGTTAAACTTTTGGTCTTAAAGTACCCAGGCCAATACAAATCTTTATTTTCTAAATATGCCCCCGGATATACTATTTATATATATTTTTTCTAGTTCAAATTAAGAGTATTCGTAAGCAAAGCCACGTATAAAAGATTTAAAAATGAGAGGAAAAGATATTTTGGGACCGGAAAACAAAGCGTACTATAATCTTGACAGCTTCCGTGGCGCAGTTTTTTAGACTTCGGCTGTAAAACGAGAGGCCGTGGTTTCGATCCCCGCTCCGAGAGAAATGTTTATGCGGCCCACAAATATTTCTTTCGGGTCTGGGTGTTTGTGTGCCTGAAAATTATCTCATATTTTCTGATTTCCACGACACAAGACTCGATCCTAGTGTGGGGTCAGGACCATGTATGTGACTATTGGGTGTTTTTATATTTATTTATCTCTACCTACCCCACTATAATACAGGTGTATATCTATAGTTCTACCTTCCTGTTAATATTAGCTGATGGTATCACGAAACTACCCCACGCGATGGTTATTATTAAACACCAATCACTGGTGGTTACATATATGGGGCCGCGGCGATGCCGGCTATAATAAATTACTTTTTCGACTAATGGCAAATGGAATTTATGTGGACACGACACACGGATTTTATGACCGATAATTTATAGTGCTGTTTGATTGATTCGCTCTATATATTATATGACCGAACCAAATGGCTGTAACATTCATTTTAAACATAAAAATACTATTTAACAAGTATGTAAAAAATAATTATAACAGTGACCAAATACCCCTGCTTCCCTAGTCTAATTAATTACCAAATTGCAAATTTGATGACAGTTCATTCTTACTTCGATAAAAAAAAATTATATTAATAAGTAAATAACTATTCAAATACTTCAGTAATAACTATTGTAAATAAAAAGTAATTAAACTAATATTATAAAGGCGAAAGTTTGTGTGTTTGTTACTTCTTCACGCTCAAACTGCTGAACTAATTTTGATTAGATTTGGCATGGACATAACTGATACCCTGGATTAATTCATAGGCTAATTTTCCTCCCGAAAAAATGTAGTGAGATGGTCAAGGAATCTTTCCGACTTACTTTAAAAATATTTAGTTTGCAGGTGGTTGATAAACTGTATTACGGCATAGCTTTCTTTTTATCCCGAAAATTTATTGCTCCCGTGGGATGAGCAAGGAATTCAAATATGAGTATTTGCCACTCTTTCAGACTCAAGTGGATGATATGGTATAGAATGTAGAGCAGCTTAAATTGGATATAAGAGGACAAAATTGCATGCCCTAAGTCACAGACCAGATTGAGGCGGGACAGTGTCAGCACCCAGGCGAAGACAGGTCGGACAACTAGTATCCCATAACACTAATTCACAAATGCAGATTCTTCAATTTTCAAAGAAATTATCGGTTATTACAAATTATGAAATGAAACGTGGGTCTCCTAATTGCACCTCTGTCTACCCCTTCTGGGAAAAAACGTGGCTGTGTGTATGTATGTATGTATGTACAAATTATTTCCAAAAACACAAAAATGTTTCTATATACATGCGGCGACGGCAATGAAACTGAATTCTCAACTGACTGAAACTTTCGTCGGCAAGCCATTAAAACTGAATTGCGGATTCGTGATATGTCGACTGTCGACCGAGCTATCAAGGCTCACCCAATATTAGTTTTTAACTATAACAGACATACGCTTTTGTTGTGTGCCTTTATTTCATAACCCTTTTAACCCGAGGTCAGTGGAACAAAACGACGTCCCATATTTCAATAGAAACACACTGGACATAAAATATACCATTAATCAATGAAATCAAAATACGAGCGAACAAAAGACATCAACGGTCACTACACATTTTGTTCCTACTTTCTTTTAAAGATATATTGACATAAAGTCTTTTATCTTTTATGAAAGAAGTGGTGTTCATTTTGAGCCGGTGATTTCGATACAATAGCGATGGAGGAGCGTTTCGTAATTCGTAGGAGGGTGTTGTCGGCTGCGATGCGGCGCCACGTGCGCATTGTGACGCCGCACGCTCGCCACACACTTGTGAATCACGCGGTAGCGCAAATTAAAAGATGCAGCTGTTATACTGATACTGTAGTAACTAACATCTACTAATAAATTAAAAATATCTTGATTAATTTCTCATAATACGACGTCACTTCCTTTTAGGTTGCCTCTGAAAAGCGCTGTTTTCATTCCAGTGACAATTCAGCAATTATGCTAAGATTGCATCCCTTTGGCACGTCTGTGAATTATTGTACATATTTCAAAACGTCTATTTTTTATTTTAATATCTTTTTATTTTTGTCTCCTTGTGTTTGTATTTTGTTTGTACTTGTGTGGTCTTTTTTTCTTTCTAATAAATGTATCATAGATATAACTGATAGATAATCTAAAGCTAAATCTAATTACCTCAGGTTGTTCAAGTATGAAATTTAATCACAAATTAAATCTATTTCCAAAGGTCAAGGTCAAAATTAATGCATGTTGCAACTACATAGTATGCAAATGAAAAGGTCAATTTAAAAATATGGAAAACAAAGTATGAACCGTTTTTATTGACCGCGTTCTGCAATGTCTATTCTGAGAAATTAAAGCACACAATATGCATCATTATTTGCACTATATTTTACTATATTCATAGCCATTCATATTTTCAGGCATTGGAGTTAAATTTTTAATATAATATATGCAAAGTACAAATATGATTTAACAAATAAATATTCATTTTAAACGCAATATAAGAAAATTATACATACACAATATAAAAATAAAAATTATTTGATATAATTAAATTACCCGCATCACGGATCGTGTATCTCGCCTGCTTTTCATTACAGTTTATTAATTGAAAATATTACCAGATACTTACAATATTTTCCCGCAACTATATTTTCAGAGCAAGCCAATATTGATAGAAAAAATTCTAGCAAACAGTTTTTAATATTGAACAGAATCGGAGCGTGCACTCACTGCCGTTTCGTGCTGTAGAAAAAGCCAACAGTTAGAGGGAAAATATAGAAATTGTATATCAGGTCAACTTGAGTTCTGAGTAGAGTAAAAACCAGGGAATAACATTTTAAAATTTTTACACGAATAAATTGCAGTGCAAGGAAATTCAGATATCAAGACATCACTCAAAAATTTTTCATTCTTTAGGATTTTGTCTCTTAAAAAGGTTTACTCCACTTAAGCCTTATTTCATTTTTATGTCTCTTACGATTGACAATCGATAAAACAAGAAGGAGAAGCAAAGTAAAGTAAGGACTCGTGAATCAAAGTCTAACGATTATGACGAAATAAATATAAACAATGACCAAACATTTCACTATCATATTTTTATATAATTCACTTGCCGGTTACTAGCAGTTAATATTCATAGCAGTGTTTACTTTCACGCGAAGGGCTCGGCGTACCAACGTATCTTGCTTATATTTTCACTTTCAACATATGCGTTAACACTTTAAACGTAGTATTTGCATGCCGAAGCATTTGTTACACACCCACTTGTTACGATAACATATGTAATGAGACCAAACTTGGAACAACCCTATTAGTTGAAGAATGGAGAGTGTTTACAACTCATCCCCGAATTCAATTCATATGCCCATTTATGCAATAAATATGAAATATTATTGTCAGTAAAAATACATTTCTCATTGGGATGATGGTTTTTTGTATTAATATTATAATTAATATGCCACGAACATTTCACGACCTAGCATCGTTGTCGATTTACAACTATTATTTAAATCAAAGTCATGAGCATTCCACGCGTTTATTTAATTACATTACGAGTTCTAAAAATCCCAATTTATACCAGACAACATCAGCATATGAATGAGGATATTTTGCCCAAAGCACTTATCAAAATATATAATACATAGACTGGAATTTTCATTATTATTGTTTTCTAAGCTATCTAATATTATCACTACATAGTATAAAACAAAGTCACTTTCTCTGTCCCTATGTCCCTTTGTATGCTTAAATCTTTAAAACTACGAAGGAAGGTTTATGTGTATTATACGTGCATATTATTGTAGAATGTAGAGAAATCTATATGCACCCGGGCGAAGCTGGGCCGGGCCGCTAGTTCTTTTATATAAACAGTTTGTCTACTGTATTCGTGCAATCAGTAAATTACATCAAATGGTGGACGGCAACAAATACAATGCTTTCAAATTGAACGAAAACGAACTAACAAATAATATGACGCAGACAATGCCAATGGACAATAAATAGGTCATGACATTTTTACTTAATACGTAGGACACATTTTGGTATGATTTTAAATCAGAGGAATAATGCGACAATGAACAAAGGGCACCCGAAGTGCGCCCTTTGGCTAATCTCCGGTTACATCCAATTTCAGATGAAAGCTTTCCATTGATCGCCGCTTCAGTAAATCACTGCCAACCAAAGAAATTTGTCCGAAATTTGTGGTAGATGGCAAACAATTTGTTAATTAGACCACTTCATATAACGGCAATTAGGGCGTACAAAACACCTAATATTACTATATAAACTCGAATCATAACGATCATCTGGCAAATAGGATAAATGGAAATGCCAAAAGTCTTACATATTTTATATCTCCTCTAATTATCATAATTGCTATTTAGAGATATCTTTATGGACATGAAAGTATGAAAGTCGAACTGATTCACTGGCCTTTTGATATAATTAATCGACATGTTAAACCATAAAATAAAATACAATGTTAATTATCATATTATTACGTTAACATTTTATGATAGTATAATTTTCATTAGCACTGCACGTTTAGTAACATATCCTCGTTTGGCCTGACCAATAAGATATATTAACATTAGATAATGATAAAACTTATAATTTCGATTCCACGATCAAATTAGGGTTCGATTCCGTTTACTACCGCCCACTATACTATGTTCTTTTTTTAGAAATACAGATGAATAAAAATAGATCCAATCGAGGCAAAGTTCCCATCAGTGAGTTTGTGATAACTGATAAGAATCGCGTCGGCACGTTGCACTGCTGCCGCGTAAATTACTGCGCTGCCAGCTCCTCGCTTTAATATTCAGCTACATCGTACCGAGATGGATTTTATTATTCCTACTTTGTTTCATGCTTCTAATAGCCAAAAGGGTTTGATGTAGCTACATTTTGTGCCAAATTATTTGCATCTCTTTCAACCCTTTATGTTGAAATGGGGTCGCAATATGACTTACAGTTATGTCACGACAAGAATAAGCTTTTAATACCACAACATTGAACATTGAAAACGCATATAAGAATATTAGTTTGAAATATCAAAAGATTTTGGCAGCAACATTTTAAATAATTTTAATATTTTTACAAAACCTATAAAAACGTTTAATTACGTATCTACAGTGAAGCTCTACCACATTCAAAACCTAAACAAAACACCAAATTGTAACTCTCTCTTCAGCCACAAGCAGTTTGCTGCTGAACATAGGCTTCTTCCATAGATCGCGAATAATTGTAACCACCCAATCATGTAAGGAAATCCAGTGTGTGTTAGATAATAATGTAACAGCGTGGGACGGACACGTTTCGAGTACAATGCGTGTAACAACAGCCACACTGGGCTGCGGCTGACGGCGAGTCTACCGACCTGTCTCCCGACATTACAACTCTAATTGCCTGCATCGATTCTATTTTGTTAAACTAAGTGTTATTTTTTGTTTGTTTTTGTATTAGCCCATATACGTCCCACTGCAGGGCACGGGCCTACTCTACAATCGAGAGTACGATTGAGAGTGGTTAGGCCATATAGTCCACCACACTGGCCTAGTGCGGGTTGGCGGACTTACATACCATATAAATTCTTATAAATCGCTATGGTATGCAGGTTTCCTCACGATGTTTTCCTTCACCGTTTTAGTGCATAGTGATTGACTATCAATACACACATGAATCCGAAAAGTCAGAGGTGTGCCCTGGGATTCGAACTCGCGACCACCGTGAACATGTTGGCAGCCGCGTTTGGTCCGTTTACCAACAGGCCACCACGCACTTACTTCATAAGAAAACATATCTCAAACAAAACATATAATGTATATTTTTTAAATTCTATTCCTATTTCCAAATTCTGTTAACATACGTTAATTGAAAATAGATGAATTTAAACTTAGAAGTTTGTTCGATCTGGTTATATAAACTACGCGTCATATTTCGGTTTTTCCACCTATTAATATTCAATTCTTAGCATAGTTAATATTATTAAGGCATTATCGCTTGTGACTTAATTGGATAGATCAGTGCGGTTAGTGATTTGTCAAAATTGAAGGAAAACCGACCGTTCTTTTATTACTAGAACAATTAATTTTTCTACATCGGATTTCACGTCGATAATTTTCTCGTTAACGTAGGCTAAGCCACACAGTATATTATGCAAGCAAGGGATTGAAGAAAAAATACTGCTAATTCTATCAATTTTCCAAAACAAGCATAATGAAAATGGCGTCGAATTTAAACAGAGCTGTACTCAACAGACGGAAACAAGCTCCGCGGGTCAATTACTATCAGGCAGCCTCTAATACGATTACCACTCACCGCATTCACACTTCGCACTAATTCCACTAAGAAGATTAACATTTGATGAGATTTCCATTTAATTTAGGTACAACATCGTTTCGGGCACAATAGAAGTGATGAATGAATTGAAACTATTCGCCGTGCTTTGAAATCTACACGTACAATCCACTTGGGATCAATGTGACCGCCTTACCACTATAACAGCCAATTATGGGCCAACTCTACTCCATTAATGCGAGGCCCAGTCTATCCGCAAGGGGCCTACGTAGAACATAAGCCAATTTTGTCGGAGCTGTCGGCAAAGTTTATTTTGATTGGGATATTTAGAGGGATGGGGGAGGAGGGAATGATAAAATCCGTTGTGGACAAAACAGCATCGCGAGTCCAGACGCGTGAGTTATTCGCGACAACACTCCCGGGAGCTGTAACTGGAAAAGTGGAACGCATTTGCCGATTGAAAAACGTCTCACTTTCATACATGGCAGCTTCAATTGTTCTGCGCTATGGCTCGTGGAATTATCATTCTTTTGCTTTTCATAGTTAACTATGCTACTCGTAATGTCATAAATTTTAATGACCACTTTTGTTGTGAATAATTTGAATAAACCGTATCAACAGCATTTATTAATTTGCTTGGTCTACTTATATTAGTTTAATAATTCTGTAGCATAGTCTGACAAAATTATTTTTAGAACAAATCTTTTGGTATATGATATATATATGTATTTAAATAAAGAAATGAAAATTATAATTTCTATTTACTGCTGGAACATAGTTCTATGCGTATAATTGTATTTATTAAATACTAAGAGCTAAACAAAACAAAGCAATAAATGGTATATCCAAAAGTTATTTCAATAACGTCTCCTGCAAGACGGATTACATCTTGGAATGAAATGTGTGTGGACGTTATACGCCACTCAGATTCGAATTACTAAAGATTGACTACCTTATTGCTGGACCATTTTTTCCTTTTTATTCAACATATTTCGTATAGCTAAGTGCGAGCGCTAGGGCTTATCAAAGAAGTTATTGGTTTAAGTTTATTCCCGCTAAGATTTTAATCACATGTGAATTTTTAGTACATTGTCACCCTTTATCAACGGCCGAAGGATCTCATTTGAACAATACGAGTATGTGAAGTTTTTGTAATTTCATTAATTTTTGTTTTGTTATTGTAGTTTTACTTAATTTATTTTTCATTGTTACGTGTTACCACAAAATCAATTAATAGCTATTGTTTATTTTGGCGATAGCTATGAAGCCAATGATGGGTACATAAATTTAAATGTTAACATAGTTTATATAACTTAAGTGATATAATGTATTATGCTGTTGGCGCACCTATTATCAAATAAATAAATAAGTTTAACGTCCCGATCAAACTAAGAACTTTTGGTCTAACCCTAAGATCAACTGTTGATGAGCCTCAAGTAAAATAACTAAAATTAAATTCATACATATAAAAGTAAATCATATAAGATAGATAAAAGTAGTATAATTGTAATTTAAATAGTTATAATTTTTAGCTATTTTATATTTTTAATGTAAAAAATCCTTGATTATTATTGTATTACATTTTATTTTGTCTGAGATGTGATTAATTCATCACATACAAACCACTACAGGTTTAAGTGATGTTTTCTTGTTTATTTATGTGTAAATTCTTATACAATAAATTTAAAAAAAAAAACGTCTTACGGTAGGATGGATATAGGACAATAATATAGTAATTGATAGACACAAATATAAACATGCATTTACATTACAAGTAGATCAATATAAAAGATACGAAATTATAAAATGAAACAAATAACTACTCAATTTGAAGTATCGCTAAGGTATTCAATGTAATGTTGAATTATGTTTATCTTGAACGGTGTAATTGACATAATACATACATAGACATCACGCCTTTATCCCATAGAGGTAAGCAGAGCCTATGAATCTCCACTTCGCTCGATCGTGACTGAGGGTAGGTAATTTTTGTATACGTTATATTTTTCCTGCCATAGTTCTAGTGTACTGAAACGATCAACAGCCACTAAACTTAATACAGTAAAGTAATTAAAGATAATTTTATCGATAAAATCGAAGTGGAGAGAAATATGACCTAAAACAAAAAAGCGATCAGTAAAAGTCAATCGTCGGCGTGTGGAATCATTAAAAACATATTTATCACGTACTACATGTGTTTTATTGACAGCCGCTGTAACTAATGATCAGGAATTTGGGGAGCTTATAAGGATGGAAGAGCACTTCGGTTAATGGGGTGCAAGAAAGGAGACCGCTTAGACCTTCACAATATGGGTCAAATAGATCTGTATAGTCATGTAGGAATAAGAAAAGTTGCAACCGGTACATTTGTGCTTCGCCAACGGAAGCCGCTATGATATCAATAAAAGTTCAACGTCATATGGGGAACATTTATTATACAATTAAATTTTATTCCATTTATGAACATCCACAGATAAAACGCACCGTAAGCACATTTAGTATCTATGTAGGGTTATAGTCGGTTTGCAGTACCTATTTTAAGGAACTAAGGTGTAAATACGTAAAATTAGTAAAATAAGCGCGTTTTTTAGATAACTTCGCAGTCGAATTCTTAAATCCAAAATAAACATTCACTTAAATTCAATTTTCTTGGTATATTATGATAAAAAAAAATATATCGTATTCCATAAGCAATACAATTATTGTTCATGTTTAAAAAACAGAGATCGACAGAGCTTTAAAATCTTAATTTCCTTGAACGAATAATACTAGGCTTTAAAAAAGTTTTTCTGGGGAACAAATTTTGGACATTAGGAGTAGGTATATGACGAAAAATAATATCACTAAAACAGGAGCTCAATACTGAAGCGATGTAATAAAGAGGACACGGGCGGAAATTACGATGGCGTCTTCTGCGCATACTGTTGCTTACAAAGACAACTGTCGAGGGAAAACAAACAGATGGCGAGAAAGAAACGCGAGAGATTTACGCAAACGACAATATTAAGCATCCATTTTGATAATAAGGGTTTTTGATTAGATAGATATGCATATAGACTACTATTAAGAGGTCTTAACAAAGATAGAAGCTTATCTGTTCTGGCTAGACGTATAAAATATAATGCTCGGTACATTGTTCGTAATTTTAAGTGGTGTGCGGATAATGTACTATAATTTAGTTTTATTTATTTATTAAGTTAAACATAATCTTACAGGATTTATAATGCGATTATACTAACATACATCCTTTTATTTAAGCTGGCTTGCTCTAAATCTGAAGTAAATACACATAGCCTTAGTCATAGACAGTTTAAAATCTATTTTAACTATCGAATGTTTTGTCTCCATCGCTCAAACTGAATTCATAGGTCGTTCAAAAAATATAAAACATTAGAGAACTAAAATAAGTTTTAAAACTGTTTAAGAATAACGCCGACAGACTAAACCCAAAATACATTACACATGCATTACTAGGACCGGTTTTTCCCCAGAGGTAGTGTACGGCGAATACGAATATCTAACAACCTGCCACCAGTAAAATTAATTATTTAACAATTCAGACATTTTACATCAAACATTACAGTATCTGAGTGCAAGCACTCTGAACATTTTCTACGCCATTAGTTTTTTACGTTTACTCGTTGCATTGAATGTGAGACATAATGCGGCAGATAAAAGTGAATGGGGAGCGCTTGTTGCAAATTAAAACATGAGAAACGTTACTTCAAACACGAGTTGGTTTTATAGTTTACTTCAATTTACGGAGATTGTGAAAAGTTTCGCTCGTTTGTGTAGCGGGATCTGCCAGTAGCCGCCAGAGGATTATTTATTACGGGTTGTAGTGTTTAAACTTGGCTTTATTTATGTATCTTTTCGCCTTTACAACTTTACTTTGTTGATGCTCTTTGTTCGGGTGGATGACTAAGCTATTTTGGTTCTATATAGCTACAGGTGTTTGAATTCACGTCATCATAGAGAATTTTAAATTTGTACTGCTTTTCTAAATTATTATTTAAACATCTTCAATCAGTTACTGGAAAAGCCAGTATGGTTTATATTACTTCATTTTAATGCTTATCTAGCGTATTTTGCGCAATGAAAGTATGTTTTTTCCTACCACATGATAACAAAGGACTTACTGGAACACTATCTCAAAAAACATACCTAAGCGATACACAACGTAGTGTAATTTACAAGAAGTGACATATATTTTCATGGAAGATGTGATTAGAAAATGTTCCGCCGCATCTGTCGGCAGTGTCGCGGCTCCTTCAGTAACGCTATCACCGGTGTACATTACGGAGCGACAAGCCTACCTCTACAAACTCGTTTACACTAATGTCTGTTGCTCGCGATACCTCCGATGCCGCCAGCGATACTGAGTTACAAGGATATTCGCTTAGTAAAGGAAAGAAAACCTTGAATACCCATTCAGAAACATGTTCTTATCATTCTGTGAATTTGTTTGCAACGTTTCCAAGTATGTTAGGTTTGTCGACTGTTATAATTATTTCAAAAATAAATAAATAAATAAAGATACATTAAAAGTACTTTGAAAATACTTTAAATAATTGATATTTTTTTCAAAATTGAAGAATAGTTCACACAAAACGTAATAATCGGGCACGAATTCCTGAATAGAATAGTTTAATTGCAAGAATACCATTACAAATATACAAATGCCTTATATTTGGATACTTTTAAAACAAATAAGTATTCCACATGCACGTTAGGAAGCTACTTCAAAAATTCAAAACTGTACAAGGCTTCCATAGTAATCCAAACTTTGTTTATACAAAATATTCCAACACCATATAACAAGATAGCTTCATTAAACTTGCTAAACGAATTTTAAAATGGAACGAAAGAAGTGAACACAAAATGGACACCTAATCCTCACACAGCAACGGCTTAGAGAACAAAGGCTCCACCTAGAGTTTTTGTCACGTATCAAATTTTCGTAATCTCTCTGAAAGAAGCCGTAAATGTTGTGACAAATCTGTTTATTTTCAACACACAGAGAATTAAATACAACGATTTCAGTATTATTAAAGTTTTAATTGAAGCATTTATTTATAATTTGTATTATAATATTTAGTTCTGCATCAAGTCCTGCCAATGTGCTTTAGTAAGAAAAATATTACGACAGTGTAAAATTGAGACAATTACGGTTGCTTTATTATGACGGTTCTCTTCACCGAGCTCAATTGAGACATTGGAAACAATTTGCGATTACTCAACATCAAAATGGGGAATGAACTATCAATCTGCACTCCCCTACTTTCTGATGCAACTCGTAAAATGTTTTAAGTCAGTAATATCAAAGACGATTAGTTCAATGCTTAATGCTTTTTCTTTTTTTTTCTTCTTGCTTCAACTTTTTGAAACATTTACTTGACTCAGTGCTACTGTTGAATGTGATGTTTTACGTAAGTTAGTTAAGGAAATAAATAAGTAAAATGAAAAACAATCTAAGCAATTTTAGACAGCAAGCGGCCTGGCAGAGTTGATTGTCAGACGCAGAACAGTTTCAACGGGTCGTTTAGGAAATCCTTTAGGGGATACCTGTAAATGTTGATGTTGTATTTACCTGGTGAATCAGTTTCAATATTTTGTAATTGTTGCCAGGAGCGATCCCGATGGTGACAGCGACGGTGTACTGCGCGCCCACGCCGCTGCGGTACGCCGCGCTCGCCGTCTACAGCCTCGGCTGCTTGTTAGGGTTATATAAGGTAACGGATACTTCTGTTATTTGATTCACTTACATAGTAAGATTTATTATAATTGTAACTTTTAATATCATTACACAAGTGTGTATGTTAATTCTAATAACAAGTAAAGTTATATTAAACAACCCAAGTGGTAAAATTAAAAATCAGCGCTGCACTGTATTACAGCATTTAGCTAAATGGGGCATTATTGTTTGACCGTACACATACTACTAACATGTTAATTATCTTCTTATTTTAATTTTATATTATGGTTTTATTGTTATGTGTTGACCAGCGCTATATATGTTTTTTCTTTCTTACTTTCTTCTTCTTAAAATTGCCTTTTATCTTAATCTTAACATATTTTGAGCCTTTGCCCTAATATCTAGTAGGTTACACGCGATGTTACAACTAATAAATTACAGGGTATTATGTAAGAGCAGTTATCCTATCCTAGTAAATGCGAGTAGCAGTTGATACGAGTATCTTGTCAGGCGATGCGCGCATGGTCTCCGTGGGAGCGGCGGCTGTGCTTCGCGGCGCCGTTCTGCATGCGGCTGCTGCTGGCGGGAGCGCGCGCCGCTCGACTCGGCGGCGGAGACCCGCATGCCATCCTGCATGTCTTCTTGCAGGTAACACTTATTAAAATTTATTTGTGATATAAGTACCCGGTGGCCTGTTAGTAAACGGACTAGACGCGGCTGCCAACATGAAAAGGGAGAAATAGACATTGCGGTGGTACCCAGGCGGCCTCTCACATATAAATTATTAAGAATCATGTTAATTCAATGGATTAAATTTTGATTTACTCCGTGATGCAGTTGATTAAGAAATCGGCTGTGAAACAGCAGTGTGTGGGTTTTCATCCTGCTTCGAGAATTTGACGTGATTTAAAAATCTTCCGTAGTTACTGAATTCTATTGCCAAATATTAATGTCCCGACTATGCTTGTGACTTAGGTCAACAATCTAAAATTACTTTCCAGAAAAATAAAAAGACGATAAACATAAACTGCATTACAGCTCAACAACATTGAACAGTGTAGTAAAAGAGTTTACAGTAAATACAAAGACACAACTAAGGAACAAGTACTGAGGCCAGTATCCTTGGCTCTTATGGCTATTTTACATAGTCGATGCGGCCCGCATGCTGAGTGCGGGAAATGCTTTCTTTATTAAGATATATTTGACAGTCTCCGTGGCGCAGTTGGTTACACGCCGGCTGTGAAACAAGAGGCTGCGCGTTCGGTCCCTGCACCGAGACAAAAATTGGTGTGAACCACAAGCATTTGTTTCGAGTCTGGATGTTTGTGACACCGAAAAGTCTCTCGTAGTCCCTGATACCCACGGCACAAGACTTGATATTAGTGTAGGACTATATGACTTTATATATGATGTATATGACTTTTGGGGATATTTATATGAAATCCCAGCATACTGTAAATCGACCGAGCGTTTTTGCGTTTCCCCCTAATAACAATTAAATGACGTACGACTATTAACTAAGGCTTAGTGGCTATAATTTTCGCCAGATGACAATTTAAAAGGCCACGCGATGCACTGAAACTGCCCAATGGCCCATAACGGGTAATAAATTGACCGCTGTATGTTGACCGTGGGTTATTTTATTACATTTCTATGAAGCAATACTGTAAAATTTTATTATAAATCATCTAACATTCATACAATGAGAAGTTTTCAGTTACAATATCGATTTCTATTCCCGCACGAGACAAAATTTTGTACGACCCACAAGTATTTGTCTCGGGTCTAGGTGTTTATGAGACGGAAAAGTCTCTTGTAGTTCCTGGTTGTCACGACGCAAGACTAGATCTTTGTGTGGGGTCAAGACTATGTATGTGACTGTTGGGTGTATTTATTTATTTTCATTATGAATTAAAATATATTTTATAATAATATCTTCTTTTGATACACAATAGTACATACAAAGAACCTATACATAAAAATACTTTTATTTATGGAAAATCAATGCATCTTGTCAATTGCTTATATGAGGCTTATTATTATTCCAGACAATACTTGTGTTTGCAACTTAGCTACAAATGTTTAGGTAGCAGGTTATTTAATCAAATGAATGTAATAAATAGCGGTGGGTGCGGAGTTAATAGCCGCTGGATACCGGAGCTGGCAGATGTCCAGAGGCACTGCTCCGCACGGTGCTTGTTTATCCCGCGCATTCCGGGAAAAGTGATGGATGCAAATAGTTGCCTATTCCTCTACACAAAAAAATAAATAAATAAATACACCCAACAGTTACATAATAAATAATAGACTTGTAAAAATTATATATACTTCTTCATGAATTTAGCTAGGATATCCATTGACTGTCCTGGTCTTTTATCAAAGCTACAGATACAAATAAATAAGCAGAGCTTTAGACAAAGACCCGTAATACATACGTCCTTCGCGCACACAAATTACAGGAAAAATTCATTCAATATTCGAACCTCTGATTACTTCATTGGGTTGCATTGGAACTTGAACATTGATTTATTTTGCATTAAAATAAACAAAATCAAACGTATACTGGCAAGATAATAATTTGAGACACGCTCCTCATAGCTCACATTAATTTAATATTATGTATCATAAAATAACATAGATTTAATGTAATGATCAAGTAAATACTAAAAGTTTAAATATTGATTGTGTTATTGTGTAAACAAAAATTAAATTTTATATAAATAAATATTATTTCATGTGGTTGTACCAATATGGTTATTAATAAGTGGAGGTTTATAATTAGCAAATAGTGTAAATTAGTATCTTTAGTTTGTAGTTGTTTCAGACTAATGTCTGAAAGCCTTCCAAAAATTAAATAAAAAAATTCAGTCGAATTGATTACCTCCTTTTTTTGAAGTCAGTCAAAAAACATAGTCCTGACCCCACACTAAGACCGAGTCTTGTGTCGTGAGTATCAAGAACTATGAGAGACTTTACGGTCTCACAAACACCCAGACCTGAAAAAAATATTTGTGGGCCGCATAAAAATTTATCTCGGTACGGAGATCGAAATCGCGGCCTCTCGTTTCATAGGCGGCAGCCGACTGCGCCACGGAGGCTGTCAATATAATGTATAATTGATATAAAACCTAACACTGTACATCGATTTTTTTTAATATTATGTCCTTTATTTCTAAGGTCCGATTCCGAGGTCCGAAGTTTTTTTATTAGCACGAAAAAATGAATACAATGTATCATATGGCAAAGTCCAGTGCATTTGAAACAAAGTATCCTTCTTCTTTAAGTGTTTTGAAGGTTGGCCGTCAGCTGCTTGTATTCTTCATTAAAAGACTAGTGGAACAGTTAAATTTCTATTCTATTCCACAATCGACTCTAAAGATATATTTACTTCCTGCAGCACCGGTCAAAACACTTAAATCCGTATTAAGTTGGCAACAATATGTAGGTATACAGATTGAACCCGAAACGTGATACATTTACGTGGGCTGCCTCTACTAATTTTCCACCATAGTTTATGGGGGTGGATACTAATATTTTATCATTTGAGGTTTAGAAGAAGTCATTTTTCCCACTTGCTATTACTATGATTACCCTAATTTGACCTTTTAATACTTGAAAAGGTGAATACAGTACGTGACACATCTAAATTTTCCCGTATTATATTCATATTCTATAGACGTACCTATTGGGGAAACTAAACACATACAAATAAATATATTTCGTGCTTAGCTGGTAGATAATAGATTCATGACAAATGCAAACACTGTAAATGAATCACAATAACCACATTTTCGTATATTTCAAATAAGTATAAATATACACTGCATAGTCATAATAAGGAAAATAATAAACGCTACGTAAGGTTTTGTTATTTTTCATTACTATAAATGAAAGGCGGGCATGCCATTCGCCTGATGGTAACCGATACGACCCCTCATGGACAATAACTAACCAAACAACAACATGAATTACAAAACAATGCTTGGCATTCCACTGCGCTCGCCGTCTTGACACATCTACAATATTCTTCAAACCAAATAACAATAGTGCATTTACACTGTTGATTGACAGAAGAAATAGATTTTGCGCCTTGCCCATCGCAAGGTACGGACCTACCCAGGCGGCCTTTCACATATAACTTATAAGAGACCTACCAGTATTTTTTAAATTATAATTCCGGTAATATGCGTTTTTCCTTCATACCCATTTGCTTGAAAACTACGGGTGTATTGCTTTTAATTTAAAATATTTAGTAGCTATTCAAAGCTATAATTGTACAAGTTAATGTTCAGACAAGCTTCTCCATGTATCTTTATTCTCGCCTCCGAGTTAAGCACCACTCCATAAACCCTACCAAGGGTTCTCAGCGAGAATTAACATCTGCGACACAGCCCGTTGCAAAACAAATGTTTTGCATCACTTTTCTAAAATTGATAAATTTTCGTCCGTATTCAAACAAAACGCCTTTAGTAAACACTCCTTTTTCTAAAATAATGATGGTAAGAAATCTATAAATAAAAATATTATGTATACACGTCTAATAACAGACATCTGTGTTGAAAGGGAGTACAGAACGAGCCAAAATATTTTACGTACATTACAACAATTACAACATATATCTATGAGTTAGGGATTGTGTAAACGCAAATTAATCCGGGCCCTTTCAAAGGACGCACAATGCGGAGGCTGGCGGGCAAATGACGCCGGCCCTTAGGGCTCCCTACTCCCGGCTCCCGGCTCCCGACTCCCGACTCCCTTCTCCCGTCTCCCTGCTCCCGAGTCCCGGCTCCCGGACCCGACAGCCCGCCCCGCGTCGACAAGTAGTCTCTAGGACGCATAATAAATTGTCGTAATTTTGGAAAATGCCTCGAGTTGAAATTTCCGGGCGTATTTACTGCAGATTTATTGAGATATTGTGCACTCATATTTTTAATAACAAAACAATTCTTTGTATTTTAAGATATTATTAAATGTAGCGGTTGCATTTAGTAATAAGTTAATTTTGATAGCAAGATCAGGGGAGCATACAAACATGTGAGATATCTACATGTTTTTAATCATCAAGGAAATAAACCACAAATGTAATTAAGTGTAAATCTATCTTGTTTTATATAATATAGGTATAATTTTCTACGTTGCATGCTTTGCTTAATTTCAAATTCGTGACAGAAAACACTAGCACTGTGTGTTTTGTATGAACTTATCAAATAATGCTATGTTCTTCAATACAAGTCTAATAATATATTTTTATAAAGGTTTTCCTATAAGTACGTAAATTCCTCACCCAGACTTCGCCCAGGTAAAATGCCCCATTACAATAGGTACCTCTTTTGCTATAAATTAATTTCTCAAAGACAATACATATTCTCATCTCCTTCTTCTTCAACCGGGCGTTATCCCGGTCGGTGCCAGGGTCCGCCTTCTGGCTCATTCTGCTCCAATTCGTCCGATATTCGGTATCCTTAATAGTAAGATCATTGACTCTCATATCTTCCTTGACGACAACTATCTAGCCAACGCTTCTTTGGTCTATCGCTCGGTCGTGGTCCGGCATGTTGAGGCAAACCCACACATTGCTGACGTAATCCTGTGGTTTTCTTAGAACGTGACTATACTATCTCAAGCGACATTCTTGGATTTTATCTGCCACGTATTTTCCGTACAAGTTTTAAATTATTGCATCTAGATTATTGTACTATTTCGGAGAATTGTAATACAACAGTTCCATACTAAGTTTTTTTTTTTTTTTATTTTTTTTTTTTTTATTGCTATGAATGGCGAGACGAGCATGCCGTTCGCCTGATGGTAAGCGATACGACCGCTCATGAACAGTAGCAAAACCAAACAACACCTTGAATTACAAAGCAATGCTTGGCATTCCACTGCGCTCGCCATCCTGAGACATAAGATGTTAAGTCTCAATATGTCCAGTAGTTACTCTGGCTACAATGCCCTTCAACCCGAAACACAACAGTGGGTTTACACTGGTGTTTGACGGGAGAAATAGACACTGTGGTGGTACCCACCCAGATGGCCTCTCACATATGAGAGACCTACCACCAGTTTTTAACTAATTTATTACAAACGTAAATGCACAAACAGATTCACAATTTCAAATACTTCTAGGTACAATTATTGCAAAAAGTTATTTAACACGAGTTGCTCTATCTGTATAAGTTTGCATTTAGAAATAAATAACCTGACACAAGAAGTGATTTCGATTTCGGGATCGACGAAAACCAATGCTGGGATAATCGTGGGATATTTTTTCGTGTTTTTTATTTCCCGAAAATCCTGGAATTTCACTATAATGTCTCGGGATCTTGGGATCGAAACCCCTAGACACAACAATGCACTTTCGCATAAACGTAATTAGGATGCAATTTTAATATTGGTTTATGAAAAATTTACCCTTTTGTGTACAAATAGAAATATTAACGGGTTCAAACGTTTAACTCACAACTTCCATTAGTTGTTGGACAATACGTTGAATATTTGTCACTGGCCTGCCTATAACAACAACAAGCCTGCGGTGTGGTTTACCCGTTGTTAAAGCGGAGCAGGCAGATAATGCATTAATTAATTGAGCTGTGCATCGGTACTCACATTAGTAAGCCTAGTAATGGCTTTTAAAGTTGTTATTTTTTAGGCTTTTATTTATTAGGATCGTAAAGAAGTCTAAAAAATATAAAAGTCAATTTGATATCTTCGTAAATATGCAGACATAATTTTGGAGGTCCCTAATATATTGAAAATCAAAATATAAATTTATATAAACTATATGTATATACACTTTCCTATATGGGCTTTATGTAAAGAATCTGGGTTTTATTTTATCAAGCAAACTCAGTGAGGCTGTGTGAAAAACTACATTAATGCAATAAAGGGACTATAACAACGAACAATAATACTAATAATTGGCTAGCAGCTAGCTAAAATATCAAAATCTCAAATAAAAAAACTGGAACACTAATTAAAGTGATTTTCATCACCGCAGTATTCCTAATATACTAATTACATCTGTATCACATGTAAAATAATATTCCAATAAACTTCATTAGTAGTATATACATATGCGTATTTAATAGGATTTCGTTCAAACCAGATTATATAGGCGTACATCGTACACTGGTGTTGTTGAAACACAGAAATGAGTTCATAATTATAGGGCTTCAGCGGCCCTGCGTAAGTGCATAATTACCTATCTCTTTTCTTTTACTATCCTGGAGGGTTGCTCTATGATTCGAAATGAATTCGAATGTTCGAACGGTCGACGTCCAAAGTAACTTATAGTTTTCCACTTCTGAAATTAATATTATTTTCTATGATACATATGATTCACCATAGAGGATTCAAACATTTTGTGGAGTACCTTGCAACATTCGTATAGTTTTATGAGTTTTACGTACGATTTTCGAACATTTGAATTTCGGGTCATAGAGCAACCCCGTTTGATTAAAAAAAAAGATAAGGAAACTTGCTTTTTCTTAGATTATAATCATGTATTCAGATTGAATGATCTATTTAAAGAAATAGTCCTTATTTCCACATTTCGGAATAGTTGCTTGTATTAAGAATTTTCTTTACAGAAATATATCTTTTTGGTAATTACTATTTGATTGTGCTCGGAAATAATTGACACAAATTAGTTTCTGGAAAAATACTTTTTTATGTTCAACAAATTTTCTTCACTATTTTTAGAATAAGGTACATAAAATAACTTTTCTTTTAGTCTGAATTTTCTTAAAATGGCCTTAGATATAGAACACTGGTTCTTCAGATCTATCAAGCTCAATTAGGTAAACAAACAAATCAAGCATCTCTCGTTTTTCTACGACTTTGGCCCCATATTATGTCTTTTGCAGGAAATTGGTTAATTTTGTTACATTATTGCCCAGGCTATCCCTCCAACCTATTATTATTATGACGGTGCTATGAAATTATAAGGCAAAAAATATCTTTATATGAAATATTACGTTTTTAGGGCCCAATCAGTGTACATGACGTTATAATATTCGCAGAAATACGGCTTTATTCCTGAATCTTTAAAAAACAATTTGTAATATTATTGATTTTTTTTTTGTTTTCTTAACATAAATCTTATTGTAACAACACTTACGTCACTGACTTAAAACTTTAATATCAGTAATTTGTGGATATCGTCGTGGGTAATATGTTTACGCAACATTTTTTGTTTCTATAATAATAAGACTATAAAATGTACTACTATTTGTTATCCTGAATAATTTAAAAAAATATAATATAAATATTCAGTCTCCCTGAAATATATGTAATAAACGATTTAATATCCACAAATATACTAATTTTCAAATAAAATTTCCTTCCAGGACGCGGTATCCCTGGGCGGCGGCGTGATCGGCGCGCTGCACATCCCGGAGAAGTGGTTCCCGGGCGCCGTGGACCGCTGCCTCAACTCGCACAACATCATGCACGTGCTGGTCGTGCTCGCCGTCTACTCCATGCACCAGGTCAGTACTCTTATATTCATCAGCCATTGATCGTTGTATGTCTAGTTCTGAGCAAATATCCCGCTACTCAGATATTAGTATTTAATGTCTTTATCTAGTTGCCAGTGGACGGAGTTGCCGAGCAATAAAATGGACTCATTCCGCTTCCTGGTGCAATGTCGACAAGTTTTTGTAAAAGATTATAATATTGCATGGTTACACCAGTAGTCGTCGTTTTGGCTGAAATGTTCAAACTTTCAAAACTATTTGTTGGCCTAATGTCTCGCCACCCGCCTATATATTTTTATGCTACAGTATTCAATATTATTTAGATTGCAATAGCTATGTAAATTGCATGCTATTGAAGAGAGCCTATGTCCAGCAATGAAATTTTGTGGTTGAAGAAAGACAAAAAGAGTGGAATGCCCAGGTTAGCAATGGCAGAGCTACGAAGATGTCTGTCATGACTCAACATAAATAGACAGGCTCGTCCATGGCGGTACCACTATCTCATAGGAAATTGACTCAAGCGACAGCTTTGCTGTCGCATTTCGTTTAGTGAATGAGAGTGCTAGATGCCTCATATCCCTTTCACCTTCCCATTATTTTTCCCTCCCGCTCCCCTCCCGTTTTAATGGACCAGCAACATATCTTTATGTATGATCCAAGGATTTTAGACGTTCATGGGCGGCAGTGATCACTTTCCATCAGCTGAACTGTTTACTTGTTTGCCGGTCCAATTGTATATAAAACAATCAATAAAGCACAACGTGTTGAAAAGTAATATAGGTGCGCTCACTATTTAAATTAATTAAATGTTTGCAGCGGGCTTGTTCATGGCTGTTGACATTTGTACTATCTACGTGAATACTATTTATCGTTTACCGAGTAGACGTTCGTTCAACCACCCCACATAGATACAGTAGGTACAATTTACAAATGTCGTTGGATGATTCACAACAAACACTTAAAACATCTTCTTCTAGACTCTAGACACTTGTCATGTTGCTTGCAATGCTTCTCCAAATAAGAAACACGATCCATTGGCTCTTTTTGTTCACCTGTAAGCCAATTCCTCTCCATCAGAATAACACCAAAAATATATAATATTCTCATGCATTTGATTCCTATTGCTGTAGAAATGTCCACTCTACTTCCTTTTTTCACTGTTTTGGTCTTCCACAATTCTTTACCATGTTAAGTCGCATGCCCAATTCTTCTTTCCTTGCTATCTGTAATCATTCGCTGAAACTCAGCTTGGCCAACGAATTCAAATTACGTGTCCTGTCCAATTCCATATGATTGTAGCAACTTTGTCTTCTGTTATGTGATTTTTATTTTCAGTTTGCTATTACTGATCTCGTCAATAAATAATTCTAGTCCAATATCCAATGTTCCAGGTGACGACGCGCGACTTGGCGTGGATGTCTCGGGTGGACTGCCGCGCGCCGCTGCGTCACCTCTGACGCCCGTCGCCCGCGCCGCTCTCCACGCTCCGGCTCATCTCACACTAACCAGCCCTTCATCTTCACTCCACACATTCCTAAACTACATGATAAGTCCGATAGATGGCGTTATAACACTTTTGTATCTGCTAAGCCACTAGTCACTAATTAGAAGCCTGTAAGCGAGAAAGAACAGACAGTATTGTTGGAGCTGGTAATATGCCCCTAATTCTATATTGTGAATGCCAATAATTTTAGCATAAACAAAGCAATAATTCCAATTGTACCATTTTTACACATATCTAATTCGAAACATTCGTAATGCCGGCAGCATTTTGACATTCCTACATTGCTATGAAAGGATAGTTGAAAGATTATTAAAACATTAGTTACAGCCATGATAAACTCCCTGAAAAATGAAGTACCTAATAGAGTATTAGCAGAAAGGATTTTTAGCATATCACCACTTAAAGAACAACAGGTAGTAATTTATTATTAAAAGTATTGTTGTTTGTAATTTGTGGAAATCGCTATAAGTTTGAACTGTTTGTGATGTTTCTCTCCTTTTAAATATTTAAATAGAAAATGCGAATATTCTAACTCTTCGCTTGCAACATAAATACAAAGCAAAGTTTATAAACATCAAGAAAATTAATCAACACATTTTAATCAAATAAATAATTCACTAACAAGGTATCTGAAGTGACGATATGCCGAAAATCTTACTGTTGCACAACATCTGCATTATTGCTATAATTATTTGTAAAGCGAGTGGCCGACTTTTACTACCGAACAATAACATTTTGAAACCGTCATAGCACCCGATAACAACTAACCGTACTTTAAATAGCGATTGAAATCACTCAGCAATCATTCATCGCTGAAAATTTGCTTTTCGTGTGAGAATTTCGTACGTACATTTATTCGTTCTCAGTAGATAATAACTAACAATAATTCAATTTCTTAAATCATTCGCGTAAATTATAAAATTTGAGGCCGAAAGTCAATTAATATTTCTGCTTGGCCTCACGGAATGGTGGCGATAATGTCTAATGAACGTATTGCAAACGTATGGTAAACATATCCTAACACTTCAAGCGGGTATGGACGTTATGGCGACTAGAAGGAACATAATCCTCAGAGACCAATATGCAATCAGTTTAGTACTGATTGGTTGAAATGATGCCATTGAAAATGAATGAATGTCAGGAATGCGAAATCGAACGCAGAACGTTTAATAGAAAATTGTGAATGTACGATCATAGTCCTCAATTGATACTAGAACAAAAATAAAAAAAATAAAAACAAGTGTCAAGAGTAGGTAGTTATAAGTTTCGGCAATGCAATAAAAAACACTTACAAACATAAACATGAAATGAATTTAATAATGGATGACATAGTACCATCGAATACGAACGCAGTAACTATAACTATAACAATAACTAGCAAATACTAGACTTTGTTCTCTCTACTTATTGCAAATAATTCCTGAGAAATATTTGATTCAGACCTGTGTTAAACTTAATTTAAGAATAATTAATTTAATAAACGTTGCCTACGATTGCTAGTGAAATTTATTAAAATTGAGCGATGATTTTATTGTTATCGTTAGTACTTAAAGAAATGGACGAAGTTTCCGTTCGCAACTCATGATTTACGGAGACCCAATTTTGTTGCTCAGTTAGTTCGTTGCGTCCAAAATAAATCGTATGATAATAATATCATGTATGACACGCGTTTTGAAGGCACTAATCCTCGATATAAGATGTATCTAGGCAAAAGCAGCAGGTCAAGTCACGATTCTTGTGAATTGAGTAAATTATTATTAACCATTAAATACTTTGTCCTGTTATGCCGTGAACAATATCATATCAGTGGAACAATGCAACGGAAAAACATCACGCAATGTTTGAATCACTCTACCTGAATACAATGAAAAGAAGCACGAAGTTCTTAATGAAATAGTTACTTAAATTATATATGTTTGTTTAAAAAATCTGATATTTGCATTTGCCTATATACCGTAGTGCAAAACCCGCTATAGTACTCCATACAACTGAGTGCTCTTTCGGGTTCATTTTTCATTCATCGCAATAAAAAATATATTGTGTTGATCAGCTAGACTTTACCAGCACTTACCCAGTAAACATACTTTGATGCATTGATTTACGTGCCCGTATTAAAATACGTCTCATCGTATGCTTTACGTTTAGTTATAAATAACATTTCCCAATGATATGTTCTAAATCCTAAAACGTCTAGTCAAACGCAATAGATTTCTAGCCAACAATAGGTTAGTGCCATTAAAATCGCCTCGAGTGTAACAAATGATTACTTGACAATATCACGGCCTACAGAAACAATAAATTAACTTAGATAACATCATCGCAAGTTGTTATTTGTGTGACGAATACAGCACACGTAACGCTAAATTCTCAAACAATAACTAGTTGGTTAAATAATAGATAGACTTCAGTTATTTAATAGGTTTAATAATTAGTGTGATAAGCTTATCTAGTCACGTCGTTATTTTAATGCAAACGAATCTTTAAACTTTATTAGAATTAGATATAATGATAGAATAAATCAATTTACGCCGTCATCTTTGGAAAATAATTGGATAGATCTTGCGTAATCACTCAAGTATTATTTTAATGGTTAGGTGTTGTTTGTTTTAATATTAAACTAATTGATACTCTAAAGGCTTGTGATTAGCAATCATATCGACGCGATGGTCGATATGATTGATGAACGTCTAGAAGAGGTGTACTTTCAAAAATTGTGGAAGTAAACCGAACTTCATTTTGCGTATCGCCAAAAAAGATTCCAGTACAAGGAATTGTAATATGAGTTGCAAATGAACCTTTATCTGCAATAAAATAACTGTATCACCTGTTAAATGCGCCAGGAAAGTTGAAGAAGGGAATATCTTCAACAGACGTATTTGTAATGAATATAAAGCGTTCAATGACCAATCGGTTAAATATTTTTATATTCTCGGTGTTGTGTGCTTTACAGCTTTTATACAAAGACGGCGTCGCGAGTTAAACTCATTTCTCCTTCACGTCCTTTCCATTGTACTTAGTGTTAGACTTCGGCCGAGCGCCGCGTAGTGCCAGTAGTTAGGTAGTTGACGAGCAATAATTCACGACAATTGTTAAGAAGTTTGACAAAAGTAGGCGCGTAAACGTTGTGGAAAAGGTCAAAAGAAGTTTTACTGTGTGAGTTGTTGAGCATTTTTTATTGTATCTTTTTAATGTATTTAAAGCTACTTTTGTCAAAGTTCAGTCAACTTAATGATTTATTTTAAGGACAGCGCAGTGTTTCGAAGAAAGCGAAGCACGCTTTATGTTCTTTTTGCTTATTTTTTATTGCATGATGATGCAGGACACTGCGTGCATTGCGCCACGCACGCTCCACTCGCGCGCCACGCACACGCCACGCGCCCAGCGACCCGTCGCACATATAACGCATTAACAAAACCTAATCATTTAATTTATATTTTTGGAACGCCATACTTAAAATGAATACATAATACAAATATTTTACGATTGATTTTCTGTAAAACGCGGTATACAAGAAATATATCTGCCACTATATTTGAAAACTAACGACAAAGACGCAGATGTTATTTTATCTTAGCGGCCAGATTACTTTGTTAACGTATAATATCATATTGTAAATCGTTTGTAACTGTTTACTTGCATGGATATGAATTATTTACACGAGAAAATTTTATTTACCGAAATAAAATTTTATAAATAATTGTAGGTCAGCGTGTTAAGTTCGTAGATATAATTGAGATCTCTGTAAGGTTAAGAATAATGTTATACAAATAACGAGTTCATTGTAAGCGAGAAGATAGTGAGGCGTAGCTACTCCAGTAGCGATTGCACCTAGCTTTGTCGAGGTCAGTAGATAATGATTGCATAGCTTTACGTCAAAAGTTTATCGGCCAAAGGACAAGTTGTCTCGCCATGATAAGCAATTAGGGTTCTTACAGAACTCAGAATGTCAGTAATACTGACATTTTAGGGGGATGCAGATCTATGATCTCATTATACACATAAACATCAAAAATGCGCAAGGCATCTCATAAGAACTGGTGAACTAAGGCCCTAATTTAATGGTGGTAATTGAAAAGTATTAAACAAACTAAACTACTATTGTGCATTATACATTACGTTGAAATTGCTTAATCGTTTGTTAATAAGAACCGCAATACAAAGTACACCAATAACACTAAGACTAGTCTACACGATGATGTTACCTGCCCTTAGTTTACGAGGATATTGATAAGGACGCAATCGTTAAAATTACTTAACATAACGTGATTAATCGAGAGCAATATGACAGTATTTAGAAATGTTTAAATTGTAAGTACCTAATTATTTTATTTCGTCGAATGTCAATCAAAGTGGCAATATTAAGTTTCTCGGGCAATCAAAGCAAATTATTCTAGATATAATGTGAGTTGGATTATTAATTGTCCTGTTTTCAGGTGGTACCTTAAAACATGGTCAAACGACACCAATATATATACAGGGTGTTACAGAATTAGACGATAAACCAGTAATGGAAGATATACCAAACTATGACAACATAGCAACAACAAAAAATTATAGACATATTTCTCTTTACTTTGCACGGAGGAAAGTGGACAATAATTTATTTCCAACTCCTCCTATTAATTTGACTTTCTGATTAATTTCGATGCGGGTTAAAGACAAGTTAGACATTCCCGGAGACTCGCCGAGCTTCAATGCTCGGTGTCATTACATTGCGTGCCACTGTTGATCCTGGTTTACAGGAGTTACTGTGGTGGATGTGAAGGCGGGACAGTCTCCTATTCTCTTTACTGGTTTCTCTTGTAGTTCTGGGACACAAATTGGTTAGACGCCGCCTGTGAAACCGCGGGTTCGATCCCCGCACCGAGAGAAATGTTTGTGCGGCCCATAAATATTTCTCTCGGGTCTGGGCGTTTGTGAGACCGAGAAGTCTCTCGTAGTTCCTGATATCCACGACACAAGATTCGATCTTAGTGAGGGGGTGTGTGGGGTCAGGACTGTGTATGTGACTGTTGGGTGTTATTTATTTATTTTATTTTTAATAAAAAGTACTGCACCGGCAATAAGTAAGCAAGCATAAACGATGTTTGAAACATAAGTTATATTGCCTTTTTGTTGACATTCGAACAAACAAGTGGACATTTTACGCCATATTGCACTTTATCTTAATATTGTCGATCATTGATCAAAATTTCTTAAAACGTAGGATGTTAAAGAGAGTATTAAAGTTTATTTGAAATCACGTCTCATTGTTTTATTTGATTAAAATGCGTACCCTATGCTATTGGACTCCAATTCCCTTTAACCACACACATAGCTGCTATAATATACTGCATTTATCCACAAATAGCAATATTAATAAATTACAATAGCAGAACAGTGAACTCAAAGTTACAGCCTCCAGCAACAGTTGGTTAGACTCCGACTGTAAAACCAGATGCTGTGGGTTTGATCCTCTCACTGAGATCAATCCACAGGTATTTGTTTGGAGTCTAAGTAATTGTGAGGCCGAAAAGTCTCTCATAGTTCCTGATATCCACGACGCATGACTTGAAATATAGGGTCAGGACTGACTAAGTAACTATTGGTAGTATTTTTGTAATATAAAAATGATTTTTTTTGTAATATTTCGAAGCAAGCAAGCAGCTCTGTATCTGTATCAGCCCATATACGTCCTACTGCAAGGCACGGGCCTACTCAACAATCGATAGTACGATTGAGAGTGGTGGAGAAGCAAGCAGCTCTAATTCATCAAAGCTACGAACATAGTCAAGACTGACTAGTATAATAGGTATATATAATATTGGCCGAATATTCAAACAAGAAATAGAAAAGGCGGTAAAACTTATTAGCCGCCGAAAATCTTACCCCGATTGAGCCAGTATTCATTTAATTGAAACCAGCTGGAGCAAGGCTCATCGAATAAATATGCCGAACAGTATTCGACAGCCTCCGTGGCGCAGTTGGTTAGACGCCGGCTGTGGAAGGTGAGGCCGCGGGTTCGATCCCCGCATCGAGACAAATACTTGTATTTTATCTACGGGTATTTGTTTCGAGTCTGGATGTTTGTAGAACCGAAAAGTCTCTTGTAGTTCCTGATACCCACGACACAAGACTCGATCTTAGTGTAAGGTCAGGACTATGTATGTGACTGTTGGGTGTATTGATTACAATCACAATTTTAACTACATGTTATGATCCTGCGTTTGGGGCATCAGAAACTTCGAAAGACATTTCGATCTCATCAGCTGGTCTTTAATAACCATAAAAAACTTATCGATCACTCGTTCATTTAACCAGGTGCGGGAATTGAGCCGACCTCACGGTTCACCGCCGGTATCTTAGTCAACCGTGGGTAACGTATCGACGTCATTGGTTATTCTAGAATAATTCTTGCCCTCTCCGTAGCCGATCAGCTGCGGTTATTATCGACACACTGCAACGTCGGTAGGTTTTTCCAAATTACTAAGATAAGGAAGTCTTATCAACATACAATAGTATACACGGAAAAAATCAATAACAAACTATTTTTTTTAATAATAAGTTATCTCTCTCACGATTCTCAGTATACTCAGTAGGGTGTCATGGTCAAAAGGTTCTTTTTTTATCGCGTTGTATGGCGAGATGATCGTGCCTTTTGCCTGATAGTAAGCGATACAACCGCTCATGAGCAGTAGCAAAAACAGACAACACTAAGCTCGTCTCGACATTCATCGCAATACATAAAATACTTACAAATAAATATGATACGAAATAACTTCCAGTTATAGTATCAACATAGTTATCCCAATTCCAGTGAAATAACAATAATTCATATAATGATTTTGTAAACAAAAATGATACATTTCTTTAATTACATCGATTCACAGTATAATATTTTTGTTTCAAGGTTAATATATGTATGCAAATCTGTTGGGGTTCAAGATGATATTATTAAAAATAATTGATATCTTAATCACTTATGTTGTATTTATGTTAACATTACCCAAACAACGTAGGGGTATAAACCAAATAGGAATTCCCGACCTATTAATCGAACCCAATAATATGAAACTAATGCGGCGACTACAAGTACAAACTAAGGTTTGAGTTGCTTTAATTTATTTCGAACAAAATCATAAGTAGTTATGGACTGACCGTGGATATGACTTTAAAAAGATGAAATAGTTTATTTGAAGTAGAATTTTTATTTGTATAATAAGCTGTCGTGCTAACCTCTGTCAAAGACCTGGGAGATGTCCAGAAATCCTGCACAACAATTTGCTTGTTTTCGAAGGCTCTAAGGATTTTGTTAACCAATCTGTGTACAGTTTCTTGGTGCCATGTTTTTTTCCTAAAGTCAAATTGGTGGTCAGGTATGATTTTGTTATCTTTTATAACTGTGCATAGTCGCTTTAGGTATCATATTTCCACAACCCTTGAAAGGATAGGCAGTAGGGTTATTGGTCAAATTCGTCTGCAAAAAATATGACAATCCACAATGTGTTTTAGATTTTTTTCTGCACAAACGAATGCCTAATATATTTTTTTCTAAGAATAATACAAAGAGCTATTTCCTATAATGTAAAAAGATCGTAAAACGAGAATAATCATCGTGCACTCGTAATGTTCAAGTGCATCATTTTGAGGGAAACAATTGACGCAAGACTGTGCCCGCATGTACTGTATTATCATTTATTTATACGTATCACGCGACCGGCTAACTTTACCAATGTTTTAAATACACGGTGACTCATAACCCCTTTAACTTCTAGAAAAAACCTGTTTACTTATTCCTGTTACCTATCAATGGAATGCCGTGATTTCGTACACTAAGAATATTTAATCCCCGTGCAAACATGATCCTACTTCCTGTTTCAGATGATTTCATAGGAAATGAATCCCTGGGAAGTACATAAAACTTGTAGTGTATCGGTTTTTTAGAATTTAACAAATTCAATATTACATAAAATTTATATATACAAAAATTTGCTACATTATACATTACTTACTATAAATACTAAAATTAAATAAACCAAATCTAGAATAGTTAATATTTTTTTCAATCTTGATTTCTTAATTAAACGTAAATTGAATTTTATATATTTATTAATTATATAGCTTCCCTAATTATAAGTATGAAATGAAATGGAAAAAATATTTATTATGCATGGATTTGAAAAAATAATTATTTATTACTATTAATTGTTATATTGCAAATGTGTGTAATAAAAGGCTTTTTTATTTTTATTTTTTCATTATTTTATTTTATCGGTAAAAACCAATTATCCAATTTGAGGAATCTAGAACCTACCATTTTACATGGTATTTACTAGGTACATAGCCGCTATTTAGGCTTATTATTCAAGTTATAATTAGAATTGCATAAGTATTTCCATTTTTTTCCATAAGGAAAAACCAATAATTACGACATGTATTTAAAACATTTAAATCGTGTAGGTAATTTCAAATATTTTATCTTGAAGAACACGTTGCTTGAAAATAGTTGTGAGTAATTGTTCGATAGTGTACACTAGACTGTCACTAGATTCCAGAAACTAAAACCTATTGAAACGAAATATTTAATATGAAGTAAAATTGGTGACAGAGCGAACAATCAATGTATAAACTACATTTCTTGATAGCTTTTTATTTTAAATACCCTAAAAAATACAATACAGGATATGCTTAAAAATACAATTTAAGGAGAACTTACCAATTCGTATCCGTCGAACGTGCACGATCGAATCTTGACTGCTGATGAAGCGAAAGAGATGTTTGAACGAGAACACTTGGCGTTTTCACTTTAGTCTCTACCTACCCTCAATAGGACATATGTAGTACAATGACATTCGAATTTATTTTTTACCAGATCTTTGTATGTATCAGCCCATATACGTCCCACTGCAGGGCACGGGCCTACTCTACAATCGAGAGTACGATTGAGAGTGGTTAGGCCATATAGTCCACCACGCTGGCCTAGTGCGGGTTGGCGGACTTACATACCATAGAAATTCTTATAAATCGCTATGGTATGCAAGTTTCCTCACGATGTTTTCCTTCACCGTTTTTAGTGCGTGGTGATTGACTATCAATACACACATGACTCCGAAAAGTCTGAGGTGTGCCCTGGGATTTGAACCCGCGACCATCGTGAACACCAGACCAGATCTTTACCTAGTGAAAAAAATAAAGCGAGTTTGATTCTATATTGTTTATAGCCGTTATTGAACATGTTTATTTTGGTGTGACAAATTATTCAATACTTGAATGTGATGGTTTACTGATAGCTACGAAGCAATGAAAAACTACATAATATATTGAACTGTTTTATTTCTTCGTTTCGGAAATAGCATTTGCATTATTTATATCCCATCAAAAAGTCTCGCAACTCAGTTCTTCTACCGTAAAAAGTTGTTAGATCCATATCCAAGTCGGTTAATTATTCAGTCTCTTCTTATGGGATTGTATCTTGTGAAGTGTCTTAAGTTATTACGTATATAGCTAACCTAGCAACATCATATTATATTGACCATATCAATTTAAAAAATATATATATTTTAAATACAATAGATAATACTGGCCATCGTAATAAAAAATCTTATTTAATATAATTTCTTACTTGTAAGATAAATTGTGTTTTCATGCGATGGCTAAGTCAATCAATTTTATCTATAACCTTAAATATTTTAATATTGATATGGATTATGGACACTACATGATTTTGTATTTATGGATCTCACAACTTTTAACAAGTTTAGCTTCGCCCGGGCGCAGATGCTTTTTGAGTCCAGTACACATCAGATACATTATTTTCTGTACTGTTTTATATTTAAATTCAACGTGACTACCGTCCTTTATACTGGTTTTTCCGTCTAATTCTATTCCATGACTCAAAAAAAAACTCTTGTACCTACGCCCTATACTCTATTCCTTCCCATCCCTTGGAGAATGAAAGAGTATTCAAATTACATATTTGAATTTCTGGTTCCCTGCTCATCGCACAGGAACACTATTTATTTCAGGGTAAAATGCCTATGTGTTAATCCAGGATACGAGCTACCTCCACACGAAATTTCATCAGAATTGGTTCAGCCGTTTAATTGTGAAGAAGCAACAAAACTTTCGCCTTTAAATATTAATAGGAAGTAGCATAGTAGGACGCTTCGTCGTTTTTGTTTCGTTTCGCATAAAGGACTTCTTATCGAATGTAACATTAATATCGATGGATAATACGTAACGTGATTTTGTTAATTTGTTAGAACTTAATAAACAACAATTACTTATTCTGAGCTCCATGCGCAGTTCAATATAAAGTAAATACATTTTAATTTATCATGAAATGACGACAAATACTTATTGACCTATTTATCGTAGGGATTTATGTTGTTTTTATTAAATTGTTTATTACAATATTTTACATGACTTATATCGGTACTCCGATCAATCACATCAAGAGGTCTTGTATATCATTTATAAAAATATAGATACCACAGCATATCGTTATAAACAAGTCGCATATTAGAGAAATGCACTGTCAGATATTCGATTTGGTAACGGTTCAACATCCATACACAATAGGATGTAAAAGTAACCACACCAGTTTCGAACATTGTCTATTTAGGACGTGTCTCGTATATGTACTCTTTTAATACCTTCGACAAATATTGCGATAAGGTATATCGCTGCTTATATCTGAATCCAGATATTTAATACTGACTAATGAGTAATCGAGTACATTAATATAAGCATCCAATACGGAAAGTAATGTGCGGGTAGTGTGTATTAAGCACCCACGATATACGAAGGCTGATAAGGAAATTGACGAAAAAATTACGTCCTCATAATAAACGCATCATCGATTTGTGGATCATATATAGTGGAGTGGAGAGAATCGCGGCGTACTACAATGTTCAGCTCCAAGCAGTCGGTTGTGTTGGCAGTGGCGGCGGTGGTAGCGTGCGCGTGCGCCGCGCCCGACCCAGGCGCTAACGACATACAGTTCAACCAGAAACTAAGTGAGTTATTGCCACATTTTCAATCATACAATCTTATCTATTTATCGTGCATTTAATTTAGTGAGTGTACAAACTATATTTCACAAATTATTTATCGTTTTACATTACCCTACGCCAAGTATTTTCCATTTGAAGTGTGTAATGGCACATTAGTAAAAGATAAGTTTAAATGCCATAAGTGTTATTTTATTTCGGTGATTAATCTACTAGCTAGTGTACTTCGCAAGTGACTTTCATTATTTATAAATAAAGTGTGGATTCTTGAAGGTCAGTAGCGAAATACTTGTCCACTACAAATAAGTACTAAATCTAGTAACTTGATTTTGAGTGAATATCGTATTTAATAACTTAAATGTAGTTACCGCAATAAACACGAAGGTTTCAATAATACCCATTGTTATTGGAATTCTTAAACAATTTATACATGAACGTATATTTATATACATTTTTTTAATGCGCATTACCGTGCACATTTTAATGATAAATACATATTTATTATATCACAAAGTATATAGTTTTGTAACTGTTAATAAACGTAGCCGAAACGGATGTAATTTGAAGATGATGCAAATACCACTTATCTTCTAATAACGTAGTGTAGCCATAAAAAAAAGTTTGTAAAAAATCTGCGTTGGTCAGTCTCTTCGGCTTGTTTACCTACTGTCAAATCGTTGAACCTGCTGCCCTTGACCTGACGAAAAAGGCTCAAACTGAATTTATCCGCAAGTTAAGTTATTGTTTAAAATTTCGTGCAGAACGCATTGATTGAAGCCGGCAATATCAATGATATAAATATACAACTAAAAAGATTTACTGACCACAGATGTACATAAAAAATAAAAATCAGTTTTACTCCAATTAGTTGATTGATTGTAAATGAGTAATTAGTCATTTGAGTAAACAATGTAATAATAGGCTTTGTTTACTCTTCAGTACAAACATGAGTAATTTTTGAGTCAGGATTAAACCCTTAGTGAATCACAAGTCTTTTACGATGATGACTTTTTTGAATTGTCAAATACTTTTTGATCAGTATATTTTTAATTTAATGTAAATATATATTTGCTATTGCTTTTGATAAAGTATATTTTTCTACAGCTTGGTTATTGTTTATTCATAAGAAACATGACATCAAAATCGTATAGATTAATTACCTAATAGTGGTTATTTTGTTTATATTAAGTAATGTTATATCATAAATAATTTTAAATGTAGATTTTAATTCAGCAACATTCAGTTAATAGAATAGTTAGAATTTCTGTTTATAAACTATTTTTAAGATCGTCCTTTCATGCAGTGATATACCAATATATTTTACATACATAACACGAAATATAAATAAAGATCACAACATGTTACTTTTCCCAAAAAAGATGCACAGTCAATATAAAAAAACTGTGTGTTAATAGCGGTCCTGTTTTTATTAATTAATTTCACAAAAGCAAGTGACGATTTATTTGACTAGCAATAAACCTTTATCTACTATTACCTTGAATCATAACACTTCATAAATTAGGACATTAAACTTAAACGTCGTAGTTTAGTTTCTAATTGTCAACTAACACGATACGAGCTATCTTTCAAGTAGAAGGCATTTAGGTCACACTGTGCCCTACTCCACCAATATCTATAATTAGTCACAGCCCTTCTAGTGTTTAATATCAAAACTGGGCATCTATTTGTATTTTCAACTAGCTGTGCCCGCGACGTCCGCGTGGAATTTAACAAATCTTTATTTTTCAAAAAAAAAATATTTTTTCTAATATAAATGCCTAAGTTACTCCTTATTATATCAGCTACCTGCCAATAAAAGTCCCGTCAAAATCGGTCCAGCCATTTCAGAGATTAGCCGGAACAAACAGACAGACAGACAGACAGACAGACAGACAGACAGACGGACAGACGGACAGACAGACAGACAAAAAAATTTGACATTTTTATTATTTTCACTTTACAAACAGACACTTCAATTTTATTTATATGTATAGATAAGTTATTAATAAATTGTAGGTTCTACCTATACACAATTATAGGTAGTCATTAGTCACAATTGTTGGATAATTTTAGTCATATTTCAGTTTTTTCTGTATACACACTATTAATTTCTTCGAGCTCAAATATATAAACAGATAGTATCCTTGAGGGCCTATGTAGTTTTATGTACACTTAAATAGATATCTACCCATAAATTTGATTTGAAGGTCGTTAAAAACATATGTGTTAGGTAATTATTCTCAAAATATATTTTATGTTAGCGTAAAATTACAATTAAATAGTGTTAGAGACAATAAAAAACACTTATATTGAAGACAAATACGAAACTATTACACTGCTGCCGAAATTACTTTGAATTTGATAAGTTTAATAGTATTTAATGAATTGAAACCTTTCTGATATAAAATCGAACAGTCCACTATGCACCTGCGAATTCCAAAATGTTGAATTGACCAAATAAGTTTAACGATGCATGCACCAAAAAAATATTCGCGTAGGGCACAACCGAAATAAATGGATCGATTGCGATGAACTACCCGTATTGGTATAAGACGCATACTAACGAAACAAAACGAGGCAGACGGCTTTTTTTAAGTTATAAAAACGTCGCCACCCAACACGATATCTCCAAGAATTTCCGGAAACGACATGAATGCATTGAAAGGGCAATTTGTAGTGTTTACCAACACAAAGTGCAGTTCTGAATAACACTTCCGGAACAGATATGGACACGGCGGCTATCCTCGCGACAATCGCAATAATCATGGCCTTAACAATGGCTATTTCAATAATTGTGGAAAACTGCCTCGGTTTTACTACGATACCACAGTTTTCCAACAATGTGCGACTCGCGACAATTATTCCGTCATTAACGATCGATTATCCACCTACATTTCCAATCGCTTTTGTTGTTTATGTACCTATTTTGTTTGACTCATCATTAAACCCCTCTTTTAACAAATTAAACATTATTAATTGTCGTAGGTCTCTCATATGTGAGAGGCCGTCTGGGTAGGTGTCACCGCAATGTCTATTCCTCCCGCCAAATGGCAGAGTAAATGCATTGTTATGTTTCGGTTTGAAGGACATTGTAGACAATATAACTACTGGATATATTGAGGCTTAACTTCTTATGTCTCAGGATGGCGAGCAGTGTAATGCCAAGTGTTGCTTTGTTTAAGGTGTTGTTTGGTTTTGCTTCGGTTCATGAGCGGACGTATCGCTTACCATCAAGATGGCTAGCTCGTCTCACCATTCATTGCAATAAAAAAAAAGAGGAAGAATTAAATAATAAGGCAACAGTAATTAAATTCACTCTTTTAACTACATATTACTAAATATGGTTTTGTATGGTACAGGGTTCAGTTTTTGTCTCTACAACAACCCACATACGTCCAAATCTGCGCATACAAATCTCCCAATTTGGACCTTTATCAATCAGATACACCCAAGGCGCCTTAGTTATACACAGTTGAATATCATTAAAATAAGAATAATAATTTTATTTTGAATTATCTTCGACAAAATACAGGATGCACATTTAACAATTATTTGTATATCTAATATGTGGATCCCAAAGTAGGCAAGCCCGTGTCTAAAAAATAAATATATTTTTTAATAATTCTAAATATTTTTGTAAAGACGAGTTTAATCGAAGGCAATGATTTTTCCACCGAAACATCAGATTCTCTGAAACCTTAACCACTCAAAATATTTTTTCTATAAATTAATCTTATAGTCAGTGAAATTCCACGTATAAACTGTGATAGATAGCATAATATAAAGATAATGTCGTCAAAAGTGACTAATCGCAAACGTAAATATTTGTTGGTTTGTTAAGGCACCATACACTCAGTAGTTGGCTTCCACATTAAGATATCGCTATATCTAGTGCAAATAAAAGTGAATCACTAATAACAGGCGCTAGTTACAATATCTTATTACGATATCTTTTTTTGCTTTTGTTTTATTCATACAATATCTATAATTAATCGCACATAAACAAAGCAGATATCAATAAAATTTGAATAAGTTGAACGAAGAATCGAACAACATATCAAAATCTATAAATAACCAAATACTATACGAATCGACACATAAATATCTCACAACACACAACATTGCAAAATATTCTTCACGTTAATGTTGTTAAGTCACGCTTTTTATATCATCGATTTAAATTTCAGAACACTTCCGCTTATAATAATTGCTATAAGCACCCAAAACTGGGTTTAGTGTGTTATGTAACATTCAACTTTTCCAACAGCGACCGACGCCAAAGGTTCGGCGGCGAAGGAGCCGTCTGGTAAGATCGACACGAGGCCCGTCAACGAGAGGTTCCCACATGCAGTGCTCTTCGGAGGCACCTGCGGAGGCTCCATCATCAGCCCCAACTGGGTCCTCAGTGCTGGCCATTGGTAAGTGTCAAACTACTATAATCTATTATAAATGTCACCAGTACATTAGCGACATTAGAAACCCAATTGCTATTAGTACTTACAAAAATATTGAGATACTTATAAAAAAAGTCTTGTTCCTGATTATATAATTTTTTGACAACTTAAGATCTGGTGGAGTTTGTACTAACTATCATGCAAGATCATATTGCTTCGACACGATAGTTAATAACTAGGTAACGCCGTTTTCAAGTACACTTATATACATAATCATACTTACGAAACAGGCTTTTTTGACATTTAAATGCTGAATAGCATACTCGAAGCATAAACAGCGACAATCATTTACTACATTCGAATCGAATCACTACCATATTTATCAAGCGGCTGCCCGTGCGAGCGTTAGAGAAAGCTTGTTGATATCTAGGTTCCTTAGAAACAATCGTACCGCTGCTCGATTTTGAAGTGCAGGTAATCAATGTAGAAAGAGTCGTTGACTCGGCAATATGGGTCATTAGTATACTGTGACAACCACTAACAGCCTAGCACCAACATTTAGGCCGCGCGCATACCGTGATAAAGACAATGCGTTCTTTGTACGCCACAAACAAAAAGCTTCGTCATGACTCACAAGGAAACACCACATTTGTAATATATGCTGTGGACGTAACCGGTTTAATGCAGACGTAAAGTTGTTTAAGTATCTTCCACACGTGACAACCAGTGCTACAGTTTAAGAGCACCGAAGAAAAAATGAGCAGCATAAAACTGCTGGCCTGTCTTAACGTTTTGCTTAAAATCTTGTACATTATATTTCTCAATACCAACAAAGAGACGTTGTTGAATACCGACTAACAGTTACATAGGACTATGTAACCCGACCCTAAGGTACTATATCATGAGTACCAGAAACGACTTGAAAATGTATGTCACACAACACATTTGTGGGCCACGCAAACATTTGCTTCGTTGCGAAATCAAATCCGCGGCCTCTCAATTGCCAACCGGCTACTGACTGCAACTCGTCGGTTTCAAAATGTAAATAAAACACCCTACAGTCACATATATAGTCCTGACTCATATTAAGACCAATTAAGACCACAAACACCCAGACCCGACACAAATATTTGTGGGCCACACAAACATCTGTATAGGTGCGGGGATCGAGCCCGCGACCTCTCGTTCCACAGTCGGCGTCTAACCAACTGCGCCACGGAGGCCGTCAAACTGTGATTAAGATTGCATTTCAAACCCGCAAATCTTGTATTTACACATTATACGACACGCATGAATCCAAGGTCCTGGATTGCTTCGAACAAAGAATAATCTTGAGTTGGATGCGCGCACCTGTGTTATTTTATTCACGTGTCATTCCCCGTTTATTCTATCAGCCATGCGAGCAATACATAACAACGTACCAGCAACAAATACGTAATCATTGTAAAATATTTTTATACCTATTTATATGCAAGACACGGATAAATAAACCAAATAGCTTATCGTCAAAACAATGTTCCAAGCGATTTCCCTATAATAAGTAGACATTTTTTTTTTATTTCTAACTAAATTTATAGTTCTGTAGTACATTCTACACCACATCTACCTAACATTTTAAATATATTTATTCACGATAAACAACGAGTTTTAGGTTTATTTCTTTTGTTTTTGATTTAATAGATTTGTGCCAAGTTTTATTTCATTGACTAAAATAAGAAAGTCGAGCTAAGAAGAGTGGTTTTGTTCTTTTTACTTTCTCGTTGTTTTCAATGACAATTACCTTCCTTGGAGATTGCCAAATATAAAAATACATATTCAGTCATTAACAAATCGTCGGTGATATTCTGAAACCGCGGAACTAACAGTGTTTAAAATCGCGTAAGGTAGGTGCACCTACCTATGAATTTTACAGGAACGAGGAAAAACATAATATTATTACTAAACCACATGACTTTCTATTGTTTAAACTTTTAAATTGTCAAATTATAATATTCTTCTTGATATTGTAGGCATTAGTTATGTTAAATATGTATTAATTAATTAGTAAGTCGACTAAGCCCGCGAAATCTCGATTTTGCTAGTTTTGTAAATACGCGGTTTTAAACACTGTTAGTTCCGCGGTTTTAGAATATCACTGACGAAATGCTCCACTTACAATGCCTAGACAATTATAAGGTCGTCGTATAGTATCGTATACTATTCACCAATCACCAACAAAGCCTTTGAATTATTTTAAAAATACGCATTTCACATCCCTAAACAATCATCAAACTGGTGTTATTAGTTACGCATTATCTCATGCTGGTATAGCATCTGCGTCACTGCATGCATAATTCCATCTTACGATGTTTTCCTCGTTTACGTGTTGTTAAATAGAAATACAACATTTTAATAACCGTAAAGTTAGGTAGGTAAGGCGTGGAAATTGCAAATAGGGTTTTTTACTTTATGTGAAGAAAAAACAACAGCCTCGGTGGCGTAGTTGTACTAGGGTACGCTTGCAAAGCTGAGGTCTCGGGTTCGAATCCCGAGTCGGGCAAAGTGATATTGGATTTTTCTATTAATTATCAGCCCAGAGTCAAGAATTCGTGCCCGATATGGCGATATGCTCGCCACCTATCACATCGTGGGACGGAACATACAAGGCGAAAGGTGTCCAGGCACCTCTGCCTACCCCTTCTGGGAAAAAGGCGTGAGTTTATGTATGTGAAGAAAACTAGGCACAATAAATCTATAAAGTACAGCATTAGCTATTAACCAATCAGAATATATTAATTTCAATTAATAATTTCATAATTTGTTTCATACAAATATTTGAAACGTTAGCCGCCACGACTTACAAGAGATATGTCGTAAATCCGTGAGTAAATAGTAAAACTTACGTGCTTTGAGTATTAATAATATAGAGGATGCGCTGGTACTTCAAAAAAGTAGATAAAAAACCGGCCAGGTGCTAGTCGGACTCGCTCACGAAGGGTTCCGTACCATAATGTATAAAAGAAATACTAAAAATCACGTTTGTTCCTGTTTATTAAGATCGAGTTAAAATTGCTTAAAAATAGATATTTAAATTAATATAAGGCACAGGTCCTATATGTTTGGTACTTGCCGGCCCGTCTTCAATATGTTACGCATATATTTTCATTTGTTGACTAGTCAAGTCAATAAACAAATTAATCAACATGCACAAGTACGATGAAATAAATATTATTTTTTGCTTTGCATTGGTACTTATTATTTTAGTGTTTTTTTGCGTTTTTATTTTTCGTAGTTAGTTGTATCTTTTTAGTGTTGATAGGCATTAAAATGAAGAAGAGTCAGTCCTATAAGGAATATGTTCATTCCGATGAAAATGAAATAGCTAAAATCGACTACAAGCTGCCGAAGAAATTCGAGTATTCACATGTTTATTAATTTTTTCACCTACAATTCTACAAAATAAGGCAGAACTGCCGATGGGGTACTTGATATAAGTAAATGGGATACTTTAGCCACACACGGTGCAGAAGTCAGAAACGATTGTCTATACTTATAAATTAGGAATGAATTAAGAAAACGCATGGACTTCCATTTTATATTTCAATGTCTCAAGTTAATTACAAACAATAGTAACAAATAATGTTTTATTCATAACATCAGCATTCTACGTTGTTCATACCATCAATATTAATTTATAAGGACAAAGTGCAAGAAATCGGTATCAAACTACGCGTTATTTACTCAAGTATTCATAACAGTTTAATATTCTACATTTTATTCTATTAGTTATCTCTGAATTTTTTGTTGTTGTTGTGATATAAAATTTTAGTCAATGTTATTGATGTTGTGGCTACAACATAAAATTTTAGTTATTATGTGAAACTGTTACCAATACCATATTTACTGGTCCTTAAAAATGTTGTTAACATGCAACAAGTAACTGAAAGCCACAAGAGTACAATTAGTTATCATATCAGTCAGCCGTGACCGCTAACAGATAACCTTCGCTAGTTACGCTTCTCACACATATGATAGATACTTTTTTCTAATATTTCACATAAATTTTAATTACGATTGTTTTTTTTTTCGTTGATGCTACATCAAAGTCACGCAACGAGCCATGGAGAGGACTATGCTCGGTGCTTCCCTACGAGATCGAATCAAAAATGAGGAGATCCGTAGGAGAACAAAGGTTACCGGCATAGCCCATAGGATTGGCATGTTGAAGTGGCAGTGGGCCGGGCACATAGCTCGTAGAACCAATAGCCGTTGGGGCCGAAAGGTTCTTGAATGAAGGCCACGTACAGGCAAGCGAAATGTAGGACGCCCGCCTACAAGGTGGACGGACGATCTGGCTAAGGTTGCAGGAAGTCGCCAGATGCAGGCCGCTTCCAACAGGTCATTATGGAGATCCTTGGGGGAGGCCTATGTTCAGTACTCCCCCTGGCGTAAAATAACTATGTGACCCCCCCTGACGTAAAAGCTTGATACTTACATAAGTAAATATCTTACCGATTTTAAGGAAGAACAGTTATACAGGTTTTTCAAAAATACAATATCTATAACTTTTATTTCAAAGTATGCAAAAAATTTGTGCATCCGGTAGATTTGGACGTCCGACCTCCTAATCGGTCGTTCGGTATTGTTAGTACGTCTAATAAGCACCTTTAGTAAGTATATTAAGTACGTTTTCGCTCACTCCCATTACGATATTAAAGGGAATAATATCAAGAACGCGACTATAGAGTATAGAGTTAATAAATAATAAGTAATTATTAAAAAAAATCGCTACATTAAAATTAATAAAATGCCTATCACAGTGATGATAGCCAAAAACGGTAAAGACCATCTACGATCTTCTAGCTTCCGAATGGGTTGTTACTTGTTATAAAAGTAATAAGAATAGACTTTCCCTCTGCACATATTATTACGTTGGACATGTATGGTATTTAATATATATATAATATTATAAAAACATATCTCCAATAAGATAAATGGATATTTATTTTATTTTATTAGTAGTTCTAGATTTCGCCACGCCCCAATAGAAGGATGATTTAAACTATATACACTGATGTTACCAAACTGACCTCGATCATAGAAGATTAGAACCGATTTAAAATGCCGCGGTCAATAAGGCAATCATTACTCTTCAACAAATAATACACAGTTAGGAGCATTGTGTGGCTGATTAAATATTTAATATAGCAGTACTTACTATATTGTGATTGAACTGTGGCGCCCGGAAACTGCGAAACGAGTTTTTAATATCATTTTTTGTGGTGTAGGCATTCGTATATGGCATTTTTAGGTGTGCCCTAGTGTACTTTAGGTCATGTTAGATAGGCTGGAACGTAACACATTAAAAATAATGGTTTACACGGCATAGTTATTGGGTACAGTTTGTTCATTTTCACCTTTGCTTACACTGACAGAAATACTCCCCGAAATATTAAATAAAAAATAACACCCAACAGTCACATACATACTTCTGACCCCAAACTAAGATCGAGTCTCGCCTCGTGGGTATCAGGAACTACGAGAGACTTTTCGGACTCACAATACCCAGACCCGGAAGAAATATTTGTGGACCGCACAAACATTTTTCTCAATACGGGGATCGAACCCACGACCTCTCGTTTCATAGGCGTCTAACCAACTGCGCCACGGATGCTGTCGAATTAATTGCCTTTTAAGATTTATTCTAAAGGGCGAACAGTATACTATTACGTAAAGTGTAATATCGACACCGCAATTAAATATCAGTATTGTAATAGAATCATAAGATATTATGTTGCCGTGCAATGACAGATCTATTTAATTGTAATCAAAACCCGGTTGAATGTTGATTCAACCTAGGTAATTGGTACAAGTTGTGTTAATTGCTATTGATATTTATTCATGAGAAGTCGCATGTCCTTAACACGTGATATCTCTGTTCGCAAGGGTAACTCAGTAGGAATAGAAATGCTAAAAAACAAATGATGTAAGGTAGAAATGAATAGTTGTGTCATTAACTACACATATACTGTTTATTATTCAATTATAATGAGTCTCAAGTCTAATATGGCCTTTATGACAAAATATACCCATGTTTGATTATGTAAGCGAACTCTGTGAATCGGTATAGGTACTTACCAAACAAAGGCGCCATTACTAGCAAATTTGCCAAGTTTCCTGTATTTTTGCAAACATAATAATACATAACACTATTTTATCGCGATTTGTTTTAATTTTACGTTACTTTCCGACGTTTCGAATGCTTTACAGCTTTCGTGATCACGGGCTGACTGAGTTGATATCTGCGCGTTGATACACACAGGTTATGAAATTCCTACCTTCATTTTAAAAATACAAATTTTAAAAAGGAAGTTGTTTTGATCCTTTCTACTGAGGAGCTCACTGTGTCTTGAAGTCTGGTAGTTTTATTTAATTCTTTACATATTTGTAATATAAGACTAAGCACCAATTATTATAGATTAAATTAAATAAATACACTCAACAGTCACATACATAGACCTGACCTAAGATGTTTATCGGACCTGACCCCATAATAAGATCGAGTCTTGTGTCGTCAGTATCCGGAACTACGAGACTTTTCGGTCAACAAACACCCAGAACAAATATACCTGTGGTTCACACAAATATTTGTTTCGGTGCGGGGGTCGAACCCGCGGCCTCTCGTTTCACAGCCTGCGTCTAACCAACTGCGCCACGGAGGCTGTCATATGTCATGTGTAAATATATGTTTTTTTTTTGTTCTCAGTACACTATTCAACGATGGTCATTCAGTTCTTGCGGGCACCAACAACACGGACGACAACACCGGCGTCTTCCGCTTCGTGAAGCGTCTCGTCATACACCCGCTCTTCTCCGTCGGACCTTACTGGCTCAATGCCGAGGAGTTCAAACTCAAACAGGTTTGTTAAGTTTCCGATTATTATTGTAAACAAGTAAATCATTATAATGGAAACTCCACATTGGTTTTATAGTTATAATCACACACTTATCACAACGTCGTAGAAGTTTGTTTTTTATTGTCTTATTAATATATGCTGTTTCTTTCTTTTGTATGAAAATACCAAAAAACATTTACGGCCTTATTCATAGACAGCTTATAAACCTATTTTAGTTGACGAACGATTTGTCTTCTTCGCTCAAGCTGAATTCAAAACACGTTCGAAAGGGACAAAACATTGTATAACTAAAATAGGTTGATAAATATGAATAAAACTGATAGTGATTTTTTATACGGACTTAAATTACCTACTTTATTTACAATCTTTATTTATAGAAGTTGTCTGTATTTTCAGGTGGCTGCACGATGGGACTTCTTGTTGGCGGAATTGGAGGAGCCACTGCCTTTAGATGGCAAAACTATGGCAGCTGCGAAGCTCGACGACCAGCCTGAACTACCAGCAGGTCTCGATGTGGGCTACGCCGGTTATGGCACCAACCACCATGGGGTGAGTGCATCTCTAACAGAATTGGCATAAACACAGTTACACATAGTCGGTAGCAAATATACATATGCGAAATATATATGGGAGAGTCAGTGGGAGTCGACCTCACCGAACCTACGCCATCCAAATTGTCTAATTGTTAGGTCAAAAGTACCATGAATCGAAGAGAATGCATGAAGAGGTTGATGAAAGTGGATGAAGCGAAAGTAATATGTCAGGATCGAGCAAAGTAGCGATCTATATTCTGTATACCCCTATGGGATTACACATCATCATTAGCATCAGCCAATAGCGAACATCTGCTGGGCGTAGACTCTCATATTGAACGTGTCCTAAATATCCAATTTTTCCCTGTCTTCAACTTATCATATTCAGCAATAAGATACATAGCCAAAATTATATCAATTCCATAGTAAAATAAAAGACGCAAACCTAGCCACTAATTTTCATATCTAAGGGCCAGTCTCACCATGAGATAAAATACAAAATTCAGTACTTTTGCAACCGAATTTCTTATTCTTCTGACATATGAGTGCCAGATGGCTATCATGTATCAGGAGCTGGTGAAACTGACCCTAAATAGAATAATGTACGTACTTGTAACACTATATTTTACAACATAGATGCATCATTATGATGTTTTTCAGGGCACGATGCGGAGTGAAATGCACGGCATGGAGTTGACCACTCAGTCCAACGAGGTGTGCTCCAAGCTGGAGCAGTTCGTGCCCACGGACATGCTGTGCGTAAAGGGCCGCCCGCCGCGGTACGACTCCGCTTGCAATGTAAGTACACTGACACTATTAATTTTAGCGTCAGGTCACCAGTTCTTGATAAAGTCCTGGATTGCTACCTGGTACTTATCTGTCAGATAAAATACTATATTCAACCCAACCAACCGAGATTTATAAATTATCAGACAGCTGAGTACCTGAGCTATCTAGGACTTTATCAAGAACTGGTGAAATTGGCCCTTAATGTCTAGTTAGCACTAGAATAGTCTTATGTGAATAGAGTGACCCACCCATGTAGCAATACAACTTATTTCAGTTCATTCTTGTTATTCAATTTTTCTATAATCAATTATACCAAATACAGTCAGTAATCTGCTCAAATGCATGTAAAATTTCGTTTAAAATGAACTTCGTACTCACGCACATATTTAAAGATAGGTCACTTTCAATATTCGTTTCTATTCTTCATTTATATCCATCAGAACAATATAGATAAAATAAAACTATTAAATAGTACATGAATACCAGAACTGCCTTGTATTAGTATTCATTACAATAGGAACTTTTTCTTACAATATATATATACAGGTGATGGAGGAATACTATTACTCGATACCATAGATGTAGTATAAAACAACTACATCTACTCTTGATACCAATGACAATGACATAATATAGGGTATGACATCAGCCATTCGTCCAAGATTATTGTTTTTTCTCATTTTAGTTTTTTAGAAATATTGTTTTTTTATCGACCATATTATTGAACTTTGTGTCCACCAAAGCTTTGTATATTTCTATAATTTAATTCTTTAATTTATATCAAAATGTTTTAGGGTGACAGCGGCAGTGGATTGGTGGACAAAAACGGCCGTCTGATCGGCGTGGCGTCTTGGGTTGAGAACGATGCCATCGAGTGCCGCAACGGAAACCTAGTCGTCTTTTCTAGAGTATCTAGTGTGCGCGACTGGATCCGACAAGTCACAAATATCTAACGGATGCAAACCATTCTAAATTCAACCATTAAATATAACCTGTGGGCGGAAGTCGCATACCAAAATGGGATATTTATTGTAATACTAAAAAGGATTTTTGGTTTCTTCGCGCCCACATTGCCATTACTAGTCATCTCATCATATCGCAAGCAATATTTGTTTTCTTGTTTAATTGACTTAAAATCTTCACCTTCAATTTAATCACCTATTTTGTTATGTACTTAACAGTACTTAAGTAAGTTATAGAAGATTGTAATGAGTACAAAGATTATTTTAGTGTATATGACACGGTTGTGATCAAATGTAGGATCCACAATTGTTTAGGTTGGCTCCTTCCTGGGTAAATCTAAAACTCATGTTGACAAATGACTGTAGAAATTACAAGAATTAAATAAACAAAGTAGTAAATAAATGTGTGTGTTTTCATTGTGATGGATGATATGTATAAGGATAAAAATATAAAACAAAACAATGCATATGTTTCTGAAAATTTAATGACTTTAATAGAAGAATAACTAAATTAAAACAGCAAGATAGAAGAAAATCATTCATTATTAACATCATCTTTATCTGATTATGTTCAAGCAAAAGACCAAAATTAATCAATGACCTAACAAAATATACAACAAAAGTCATTAAATAATTAAGTCCAAACCAATCAGTTAGTCTAACGTGACAACGTGACGTGGACCACGACCGAAGCGATACATTCCAGGTACGACAATCAAGTCGGCTTCAACTCAACTCACCGCTAAATGAACAACGTTACATAATACAACTTACAATTTTGAATAATATTGTGATTAAAAGAAAAAAAGCTAAATAATTCTTTTCTACTTATATAAGGTGTAATAATATAAAGTGTCGGCTACTTATAATATGTATAACTATCCATACGATTACTTAAAATTTTCACACGTAGAGCTATTCGCGGGCGGCGCGCGTCCTCTCCCGCGCCGCCCCCTGCCGATACACACCACAATCTCGCTAACACTATGCCACTTACGCCGAATGTTAGACAGAATAAAGCGACGCCTTCCCAAACCGTAATTACACTAACAATTAGAGATGTCAGTCGGCGGTGGGGCTCGCGCGCCGCCCTCTATGTACAAGCTCCGAGCCTCACCGTCCGCATCGAGTGTCGAGTGTCGAGTGTCGAGTGTCAAGGACACGAGTCACTCCGGGGCGCCGGCCCGGGAGTCAGCTAACGATTGTTATTTCTGTAGTGTTAAGCACGCTATGCTCTCCGTCGGAATCATAACAATGTAGCTTTTTTTGGAGTTTTAATTTTTTACAATATATAGGATTTGTTTCTATATTTAATTACATCTAGTATTTACAATGGAGGTGAACGGACATCATTCAAATTCTACACATTACCTCGAAAAATTATACCCGAACTCCTACCCGAACGAACGTTATCTACAATTTTTGATAAAAATTTAAAAGTAAAACTTTCGCCACAAATAAATCTAATTACACGACGGATCGAGTCTGCATTTCCGAAACTACAGTAAGTCACTATTCACAAAATAAATCTAAGTCAAGATGGAAAACCGACGAGGCCCGAGAGGCGACGTCACAAGTCCGCACGACACCGAACGCAAATAAGAAACACAAACTCGATCGAATATTTATTTATAGTAAACATAAAGGGTATGGTGTGAGGGTGGTCGCGGTGGGGCGCGGCTCATATCTTGTGGATCTTCTGCGACACGACGACGGGGTTGTTGCGGCGGATCTCCTGCGCGCCCAGCTCCCGGTAGTCGAACGAGCACTCGTGCTTGTCGCTGTACCGGTGCACCGCGCAGAACAGCCCGCCGCAGCGGCACTCGAACCCTGCGACAACACGCACACTGCACGCCCCGCTACTACTCACTACTGACTACCTACACGTTACACACAATGTACTCGCTTTACATGTATAGCGACCATCGACATTTCAATTGTAAATATTGTTTTTACTCGCATACAACATAATGTGTCGAAACACTGTCCATATGCAATATGGAATCGAAAAATATCCAATACGATACGTGTAAATATTGTTCCCAGATACTGTATATGTTTACAACATCATCGTTGAAGAGAAAATATTTTTCATGTAAAGAGCAAACTGGCTGAAGTGAGTTATCGTCGAAACGATATGCCAAATGCTTGAACCAGAATAGTTTGTGTGCAGGACTGTCTACGTCAACGACAATATCAAGTCGCATGTACAACTCACGTAAATTTTCAACTACACTGCGTAATATAGTAGAGTGTTGCTTTTATAATATATTACAAAGGTATATTTACCAAAAAAAGAAACAATAAATATAAGTACCTGTAAGTCCAACCTTCTTGCGGCAAACGGCACATCTGTTCTTTTTCTTTTTATCCTTGCTGGGATCTTTGTCGTCGGCGTCGTTGTCGGAGCCGCCGGGGCTGGCACCACTTGTGCCCGCTCCGCTCTCCTCCTCCAATTTCTGGAAATAACCAAGTCAATTATAAGTACAATATACTACAATTACCACTAATCTCACACCCAAAAAAGAACCAAGCAAGGGACTAACTATCCACCCTGTGGCGCTTTTAAAAATACCATTAAGCATTATGAACTATGCAACAATAATACCCATGATCCAACATAGCATCAAGCGAATTGTGCTTACACGAAAACGTATATCAAGAATGCTACCGCAGTCTACTGCAGTGAATGCCTGTTTGTCATATATAAATATTGAATTTGTCACAAATTGATCGCAGCGTTATCAATGTCAACGGATGTGGCCATTATGTTGTAGGAAAAAACCCAATTGACTTAAGAGACTGATAAATTACATCAGTTTCTTCCCCACTGCGTACATTCTGAGTTGCAGTAATATACATATAAAAATATGGTTGACTATAGACGTATGTGGGTAGAGGACAGACCCTTTTGAGACTTTTCCTTCTGCTGTCTGTTTCAGAAGTTTGTTCGACAATCGACACTCTCGGCGTGTTAGCTTTGGCAAGTTTTTTAGAAAAAGTGGCTGGCTCCGCGTTCGGCTGGTCGCGTTTCTTTTGTATTTCAGCGACACGTTTCACTTTCACTTGGTCGGAGCGACCCTGGGCCGGCGCCTCGCGCTCTGCTTGTGTTTTGTCATCTAATTTTATCTTTTGCTCGGTGCCTCCATGGTCAATTTTCTCCTTCGTTCCATCTGGTGTCGGAAGCGGCGCGCTGTCGTTTATGTGGACGGACATATGTTTATTTTCGAAGCTCTTTGATCGCGACACACTGATGCCTTGCTGTTCCAAGGAAGAATTTTGGCTGTTATTATTAGATTTACTGTTTCGTCGTATCGCCTTCTTGAATAACCTCTTCCCCTTCGACTCCTTTTTGCTAGGGTCATTTTCCATTGTTTAGATTTTTTAATTTATTTAAATGGGTCATTTTGACTGCAATTCGAAAGTATCCATTAGTTTAATTTCACGACGTAATGCTATGAATAAAATACGGCTAAACAGAATATGCAATGATACCAGTTACGAAGTAAAGGTGCCCCCCATCACAAGTCGTTGACTCGAGGGCTTAAAATGCATATAAAATTACATGTTAAATAATACCGTAGATAAAAGACAACAATAAAACAGTTTTATACAAAATCAACCGACAACAAGAAGACGTAAATGTTTTAGTTTTTCTTCACTACACACACCTGTCAAGGTGACGCATGTTTAAAAATATTTTGTTTTATGCCAACAACCACAAAGTCCAAAAATAGTATAAATTACATAAAATAATGGAATTACGATTTCAATGACCCACATATTTCATTTTTTTCATTGTCGACTGAAGGCAATGGTATCATTATCCAAATTACGTATATTTTAATAGGTTTTTCAATTTAATCGATATAGCGTAATGCACGTTGTGCATGCTTGTGCAGTGTAGACTGTGGCTTGGTATTCATTAGTGTGTCCTTCAGTGGATGGCTGTGATGTGTAGTGTTGGTGCGGTATTGTTTCGCTATTAGCTGCATTAGTTTCACGTCCACCGAGGGTCGACTATAACGGTGCATGTGGAACGATTGTCACTAAATTGCTTTGTATGACGTCCAATGTGTGCGCTATTTGCGATGCATAGCATTAATCCTTCCAACGGATGTCACAGCTGTTTCTGATGTCATTCTTAAGTGCATCACTTTAATGTTCATTGTATTTTTATATTCTCCCTTCGTTCTCGACATAACTTAGTAACCACTATAAATATACTACTCAACCGTACCCTTCGGTTATATTACTATGCTACTGAATTATATTCAACAAACCATCCAAATTAAAATACTTGTAAGCGCAGTAAGAGCGAAAATAAAGGCTGCTACAAAACTCTTGTGCAGGCTTACCTGTGACGCATTTGTATCCAATACAACCCCGCTTTTATAATCGCTATGTGGCTCATTTTTACTTTTGGGATATTAAGCGTTAATAAGTTATTATTAGACAGAATTATTATTAGAATTTCAATTCAGCGAAGCATAACAGTACCATTGAACATCTAGGTAATTTGAAGTTTCGGTGCGGTCATGTCTTTCTTTCATAATAATTACCGACTGTAAGTAAGTATTGGACTAACGGATATTTGTTTTCCTAAATATATACTACATGTAAAAATGAAATTTATGACATGCCCGAGGGGCATGCAGCAGCAAAAATACAATAAAGATAAAATAAGATAAAGGCAAAACGTTAATTACAAATGAGTCAACATGTTTTCTGCATGTTTGCTTCGCAGAGCCCGAAAGGAGTGAAAGCATGAGTCAACATTGCATTAATTCAAGGAAAATATGTGACAATCTTTGTATAAAAAAACGCACGTCACTTCATCCTGGTCGTGTCAATAGATGTGCACCGCTTATCAGATATATCGTCCTCGGCTACACATGTGGGCGTGACTGAGCACAAAATTGAGCAAAGCGGCGCGCGTCGATGGCGTCATGGGTATTGCGCGCGGGGCGATGTGGGGATGTGGCGATGTGGCGCGTAGCCGAGCGGTAAAAGAAAAATGGCCTCACGTCTGTGTGCGTCTGTGGCTGCGCGGGCAGGCTGGGGACGGTGGGCGCGGCGGCCGCGAGCGGCGTCGGCGCGGCGGGCACGAACGGCGCCGACACCGCAGACACCGCCGACGGCGTCGTCGCGGGCGGCTGCTGCTTCTTCTTCAGAGCCTCCTGGAATCAACCACTCTACATTACAAACTATACGCTCGTCTCTTGTGGAGACTGCCCTCACAAACCGCACGGCGACCGACCATCTTAATGAACTCGTTCTCGGCGCTCACTCGGTCGAATGCATCGGCGACACTAATGATATCAATTCATAGCATACAAATGCGTCACTGTTATTTGAATGTGTTTGTTGAAAAGCTGATTCGAAAACTGCGCAACACGTTGAACAATGCGCGTGCCGCTTATGAATATACAAACTGCAAAGTTAACGAAGCGAACAGCGGCCAGCGAGCAGCAAGCAACACGTTAAATTAATAGAATACTACTTACATGAAATTATCCACGCAATATTTATTTTTAATCGAACAACGGATATATGAAAACTACGTAACGTAACGTCAGCCAAGCTTGAGCGCCCAACTAATCAAGTCATGTTTGTTTTCCACCACGCAGTCTTTCGTAATTTTCGAATAACAAACGTGACTTGCGCCAGTGCACAAAAACGATATTCGTTTTACGGTGTCAACTGAACAATAGCTACTTTTATATAATATTAATGTGCAAAAAATGTACACCGATAGAAAATATGTAGTTTCCTTACCTTAAAACATACTGAGCACAATCCGTCTGTGGATGGGTTCCCGTAGAAACCGCAACCCGAGCGGCACAGCGCTTCCATAGGGTTTGATTCACGCTCCATTGTTCCACTATAATTTCACTTCAACGTTAATTCTCAACACTTCACTATATAGTCAAACGTGATTGCACTAAGAGTACGTATTGCACATATAACACAATGTTCCTCGGTGATCACAGTGTATGCTGCACTTGTTCACGTTGCAATTTAAACGGCTTTCAACTCTGGCTGAGGGTCGCGGGTAGTGGCTTTCCTTGCCGACGGCTTCACACTATTCCTTTTATGTCAGGATCTCAGGGGTCCCTGAAACAAACAATATTTCACATTTAATCAATTGATCGAAAAAACAACATGCTTTAATGTTTAAATAGTTATTTCAATGAGGGTCACACTAAAATGTTATCTTTATGAATAAATACATGGCAACATCCATTAACAGATTTTGCACCTTTGTTATCCAGGGTCAGACTAATAAAATAATGTACACAAGCGACACCCATATCTATTGAAATTTACATTCAAACAGCTCTATAACACAGTAGTCAATGACGCGAACACGAAAGTGGACAACATTCGCGATTAAAACGCTTTAATGATAATACAGTTAGAAAGTGGTATTAGGCGTGGAATATGTTTTGGTAGACGCCGAGTGCTGAGCATAATATGCATAACGGCTAGTTTGCGTAACAAGAGAGAGCTAGAAGTGGCGGCTAAGTGGAACGAAACCGTGGATCGGCCGCGCGCCCCTGCTCCGGCGCAAGGTCGCAACACCACCACACCACACCACACTGCTACAAGTCACAAGCTACATGCAGTCACAACGCACCATTGCTCCAACAGATCGCAATAACTGGGAAACACTTGCAACAAACCCATTGTTGAACGCATATCTCAACCAAACTGTCAGCTCAAACGTAACACCATATTTCTATTTCATTTATAGAACATTCCATACCAATCATTCCAGACGAATTATAAAATATTTTGTATTTATTTAAAAAACACTTAAATATTAACTACTTGCTGGATTGCTCTCGATTACATTTATCACACATAGATATTGACTCTTAATAATGGATTAGAATCTTCATTTCCGCACGAAACCAATATGAAATTAAAATTTTAAACACCGTAAAACGTAAAAGTGTATGCAGCCGTCAGAAATAAGAAAACAATCGAGATCACGCTAATACAAGCACACGACATTCCGAGATATTTCCGTTGGTCATTCATAACGCTTCGTCCGACGTTCAAGTCAATAACTTCTTTTCACGGTGGATACTGTACAAATGTATTAAACCAGTCCGTCATTGTCCTATTTCACGTTTACACCACAAGTAGCCGTGAGATTTTACTTGTTTCTACAATAAAACCCTACGAACTACATTGTGCTTCTAGGACTAGGTGAACTTCACAGAGGTCATACGATTTATGCATTTGCGGACCGTGAATATTGTACACAAACAACTTTCAATAAAACGCAGTGCGGCATACGAATTCATACTATAGTACAGACTGGAACAGACGGTTTTCCCTACGCTATTTTCCTGCACAGCTAGCGCGTTATGTTAAATAATAAACGACGTCCAAATTTAAATCAATTTACGCCGTGCCACCCGGGCAATGTCACTCAAAGTTAATGACCTATAACTGCGTAGTTGGAAATAACAAAGCGTTAATTTTCCAAAAAGTTGACTCTCATATTTTTCACATGTATCACGTAGAAGTTGGAATGTAAATGGTGGCGATTAATGTTGTTATAAAGAGAGCGCAGTGGGGTCGTTGACATCGGGCTCTTGGGGGAGTCATCGACCGGGCTGCACGCAGGGGTGCAAAGCATCGGCCGGCGCCCGCGCACGCTGCCATTATTATTTTCATGCTCTTACTACGCATGAGAACGTCGTATTTTTATATTGACTGCGGTCCGCGCTACCACTTACACCGATACACTCCAGTCTCCAATCGTAACATATATACAGAGTTCCTACGCTTCGAGCGCAGCGGCCAGTACAGCGGCCAGTAGTATAAATATCTTAACACTATAATAGGGATGACTACGATGTTTTACAGTGTAATTGTGGGAAGTTGTACCCGATTCATAGTAAACTCATAGATAAATATTTCTACAGCTTATTATATTCCAATTTCATAAACATAAACAGATAAGCTATTCAGGGAGTTACAAAAAGAAACTACAGTTTTATGTTAACCTGCCACGGCATGAAAAAGTAATATTGTATGCTTCCAGGGCCATTTAGTTGGAATCCGTCACGAGAGAGCGAAACTCAACGTGAACCCATTATCCGGGCGCAGTCAAATCAAGCAGTGGGCAATAAAGATCGCTCGCTCGGACCGTTCGACCGTGCTCTCGGTTGTTGTTACGGTCCGAAGTCCAGTTACGTACGTGCCGACGAAACGCTGACTGGCGACACGATCGCTCCACGTTCACTGGAATTCGCTGCGTTTGCTCCTATCACGGCTTGTGTTCAGGGGCGTGCGCTCCTTGTAGGCAGAAATGCAGTGCTTTACTTGCCATTTACAGATATTTTATTATAACGTACGTACTTCTTAATGACTTTAATTAACAGTAAATAAATGAATAAACAAAATATAATAACTTAATAACGCCTAATATTTTATAAATAGCACCTATTTGCAAGCGCACAAACATTATGTTTGCCACTCGAAAAGCAAAAGGCGCTGCAAAGCAAAATAATGTACCTAATCAACCAAGTAATGCCGCCGCGTCCCGCATGACATTTGTTTGCATGTGTGTAGTAATTTTGGTGTCCGTGCATAGTCGCAAACGCACACACGCATGAATATTGAAAGCCGCGACTCCTGCGGCAGGCCTCGGAAGCTCGGCAGTTGTCGGGAGTAATCGGAAATGTTCGTTGCCTATAATCCGAGTAAAAATAATAGACAGAAATCTAATAAACTGCGCAAAATGCACATTATGCATTTTTGTTTGGTAAGGTTTTATTTCTTTAAATAGCACAATTTTTTTGTGTTTCGCGGGGGCCATTTTGCTTTTTTCATGTGATAAGCATTGTTTATTATTTTGTTTGCGTCAGTTTAATTATAGTTTTCTTATAATATTTTACATTTTAATATTTGAAAGTGTGTACATTTAACAGTTTATTTCTGAGTTTCTATAATAATTGTAGTGATTTGCTTTTACTAGTACGTTTGTTGATTTTTTAAAATGTTATTTGATTGTGAGGTTTGTGTTGAAAGTGTGTGTTTATTAAAAATTAAAAATAACAAGTTCTCACAATTGTCATTCAGTGAAAAGATTCAAATTTTGTCTAAAGGTAGGTGTGTACCCGAGTTACAACAATTAAATCAACAAAAAGGGAATGTAACTCGAAAGTTTCATGTTAAAAGTTATGAAACGTATAACTGGCTGTGTGGTTGTGTACACACGATTAAATTATATTGTTTTCCTTGCATATTGTTTAGTAATTCTAGTACAGTGTGGACTGATTCAGGATATTCAGATTTAAATAATTTCTATGCCGCGGCAAAGAAGCATGACCATACAGAAAAACATCTGGAGGCCTGCTTAAAATTAAATACTTTTGGTAAATCTCGTATTGAAATGAGTATCAACAGCCAGTTACGATTAGATATTGAGAGGCATAATGCTAAAGTTGATCGCAATAGAAACATTTTTCAAAGGCTGATCGATGTTGTTTGCTTTCTGGGAAAACAAGAATTAGCTTTTCGCGGTCACGATGAGTCAGTATCGTCGTTGAATAGAGGTAATTATTTAGAAATAGTAGATTTATTAGCCAAGTATGATGGAATTTTAGAAACCCATTTACAGAGTGCAAGTACCTCATTCACGGGCATGTCGAACCGTACGCAGAATGATTTGATCTCGAGCGTTGCATCTGTGATGATCGATCGCGTTAAAGCTGAAATTAAACAGTCCGATTTTGTCGCCGTCATGGTAGATGAGACTCCTGATGTTAGCGGCCGTGAACAATTAGTATTAGTTTTGAGATATTTTCGTGATTTTGAAGTAGTAGATCGATTTATCAAATATGTTGATGTCAGCGCGGATCGGACCGCTGTAACCTTGAGTTCTATTATTTTGGAAATTTTAGAAGAGTTCGATTGTGTATCCAAATTAGTTGCACAAACTTACGACGGGGCAGCAGTTTTATCCTCACAAATTAATGGCGTGCAGGCTTTGGTGAGACAAAAATGTCCACAAGCTATGTACGTTTGGTGTTCAGCACATATATTAAATTTAGTTTTATCGAAATCGTTCGAACGAGTTGCTGAAACAAAACGCTTTTTTAGTATTATAAAATCAATCGCGGCTTTTTTTCACACCAGTACAAAGCGAATGGCCCATTACAACAACTTTGCCGATATGAAAAAGCTGCCTCGTGTCGCGGAAACAAGGTGGACATATCATTCGCGCACGGTTAATATTATTAATAATGCGTCCACCCACCTCCTAGAATTGTTTGAAAATATGAACGAAAATACACAAGACTGGGATGGTGAAACACTGACACAAGTCAGTTCATTTTTATATATTATGAAAGAATTTGAATTTAATTTTCTTTTAAAATTTTTCGCTGATATTTTTGCAGAAACGGATATTCTGTACGATATTTTGCAAAAAAAAACTAGTGACATCGCGTATTGTGTAACAAAGATAAAAGAGTTAGAGTCATTTTTAGAACGTTTTAGAGAGAAGTTCGAGATCTATTATGATGCCGCCGTTCACATTACCGGACCACCTAAAAGAAAGCGCAATGTCGATGATGTAAAAATACATTATCGGCGAATTTTTGTTGAAATAATTGATAATGTAGTCAGTGAATTAAGAAATCGTTATAAAAACATTAAAGATTTAAAGTTTATTGAGCTACTTTCTTGTGAGAATTTTAAAAAATATAGTGAACGTTTCCCTGAAAATGAAATCAGAGAGTTCACCAATAATTATCAGGCACATTTTAATTTTGATAAATTGAAAAATGAATTGCGCTGTATTTATAGATCACCTCAATTTGCAAATAGTTGTGTATTTAGTATTATTCAAAATTTGTATAAGGACAATTTAAATAAAGTTTTTTCTGAAGTGTTACGATTAGCGAAATTCATTGTGACTATCCCAGCAAGCAGCGCATCGGCAGAGCGTTCATTTTCGTGTTTAAAACGTATCCACACATATTTGAGAAACACACAAAATCAACAACGACTCACAGAGCTTTCCATGATTTCTATAGAAAAGGCATTAATGATAGAATTAAAACGCAATCCAACTTTCTATGACGATATCCTAAAATCATATTTAAAAAAGGATAGGCGCATAGATTTAATCTATAAATGAATGAGTAGTTTTTTTTTACTAACCCGTAATTTTATTATTAAGTTTATTTATATATTTTGCGAATCACATGAAAATCGGTCTTTTTAAAGGCCACATCGTATATCTTGCAAGGGACGTGTTCTATAACCATCACTCACTTGGATAAGATATTTGAGGTGGTCGTTTATTTACATCGGGCTATAGTAATCTCAATTAACCGGAACCTTGAATATGTGAAAATTGAAGCTGACTCGGTGAGTAGTTATAATATTTTAGTTTATTAATCATTTACTTATTAGACTTTCTTCGGCCACGACAATCGATCGCTGGTTTTTCTGCGTTCCGTAGATGTATATGAATAGTAGTACATCTAAGACTTGTTCTGTTGGCATGGTTTCCGACTTAGAGATCCGTCGCGTGGCTGTGGCTATGCTAAACATCTATAAAAGAAAAGTTTTTGTGCCGAGTACTTCGCCGCATACCCAGTATCATAATCCTGTGCACGCCACTGCTTGTGTTACTTCAACAAGCGTGCGGCGCGTGCACCACTCATATAAAATTATAAACTCATTTACTCACTAGTCACTATACAGTACACAATACTGGGTGGTACTTACTATCGCCAGCATCATTGTTGCATCGACGATATTACATTTCCAGTACATTCATGCCTGTTAAGCATATTAACCGTTAGCCTCTACTACCACTATACGCTATACTCAAAGTAATTAAACTATAACAACTTTCGCGTGGAAAATACACATTATAATCAGCCCGTTAATTACCCTCATGTTTACCAATCGCACAACAAGCACCCTTCGTTAGGATTAGATCCCACCGACCCCAACTACGTGCGGTTATCGAAACAGCGAATTAAAAAAATACACAATTACAAAATAAGCCCTTCTTCCCTGTTTGGTTGCTCATGAAGACGTCCCATTTAAAAAATTGTGCGATTTTATTATTATGGGAAATATGTTCACGGTATACGACATTCCTGAGAATGGGAGCATTTATTTATAAACAAAATGTTGTTTATTTTGCAGTACACGTTTCGTATGCAGGTATACTTTATGCAGACGTAAACATATTTTAGTTACATATACACGTTTTCAAAGTAAAACATCTTTCTGTGGTACATACAAATTAAAGAATATACTCTTAACATTACATACCCAATCACTGCTACCTTATATCATATAAACGGAAGATATCACAATTGTAAAATGGATCTATACAGTATACCCAATAGTAACTATTATCATATTGCAAGCGATCCAAAATACACAGAACTCTTTACCAGAAATAGGGTATTTTACTATAAGAGAGTGAAAAACTTAAAATATAGAAATCGTTAACCAATTATGTTAAATTCTTTTTGTATATTCAAGGAAAATAAAAATTTGTTTTACTTAAATATTTAAATTTTTTATCTTTCATACAAATTATATGAAACGTAAGCTGCCATGTCCATGGCATGGCGGCATGATGGATAGCGATATGACGTAAATCCGTGAGTAAATAGTAAAATTTATGTGTTAACAAGGAAGTTCTAACACTATTATTCCCAGACATTATTATTATTATTGTCTAAATAAAATATTACAAGAGGGTAACTCATGTTTATTGATAAAATTACTCTTCACTGACCACAGTGTCGTTTTCCATAGAGGTTATGTACTAACGGAGTGACGTAATCACATGAATTATGGTGTCTAGCGTTTTCTTACATAGTATGAAAATTACCGAGTGAAGAAATATTTATGTTATTAAGTACTACTTAGTTTATTTATTATACTTTTCAAAAAAAGTGTGGAACACCCTATTACTCTGAGCCATAGTGTACGTAATAACTCAATCGGTTTAAATCCTTAGCAGTTGAATTACGTGTGGTTAGGCGATGTAAATAGTTGTGGTTTATTGTAATTTGTATATATTTCACAACAATGTGTGTGCGCATTTATAACAAAATACCAAGCCACTTCAGACTTCAAATACACAGTGTTTAAAAAAAATATTTATATATGGCTTGCTAAGTATAATTTTTATAGCGTAAAAGACTTTCTATCTGTTGATAAGAAACAATAGTTATAACATACTAATATAAACATGTTACTAGGCTAAGTTTTAATAATATATTGCACGCTATAATAATAGCAAAACATGTAGATCCTAGTATTGTAATTTGAACATCTATTTATACCATGTTTTATGCAATTTGATAATAAACAAATAATAAATAAACAAAAAGTTTTTTGTAATTCCTTTCATCGCAATATATGTGTAGTTATACAAAAATCTTGACATTGCATACTATGTATGCCTTCCAAATGTTCTACATAAGCTCACGCTGATGTCCCCAAGGTGCAGGCAGATGTTATAGCAAAACGCTGGATGAGCATATCGTCATCAAAATAGAATTCAAATTGAAATCAAATTTAATTTAAAATAACTAAATATAATACCAAAACATAATTTTAAACACTTAAATTTCACAAATTGCTAATCTTACCAAATTTGTGAAAAAGAATTGGTGCTTATTGCGCGCGTACAACACAACTAAATAATTTTAACGTCAAGCAATATTGATACGAAATAAGTGTGCCAAGGCGACTATCAGTCTATTCAGCGGTCGGAAACGTGATGTTCAATTATAGTATTACAATAACGCCGGTGCCTACTCAGTTGCCAAATTAACTGCGTTACCTTAAAACATTTAACTTCATTGTCCACAAAATTAATAACGCAATCTTTGTAATATCCAATGATAAATGAGACGAAAGTATTTTATGAGTAAAACGAATGTTTTTCACATCGAGTACATAATAGATAAGTTCCAAAGATATAAGGCGTAGTGTGTGCGGTGGCGGCGACGTCGCGCGCCCCTTGCGCGAACCGTGCCCCGCTGACCCAGTTGCCGAGTGTTCGCTACGCAATTCGAGCGCGACCCGCTTAGCGGTGCACACTGCACAGTGCACAGACACCACATGTCACCGCAACTACATCCCGCCGTCTCACACGTGAAAAAAACACCACCCTCGCACGCCAACATACCTCACACGAAACGAGGACAAAAACTAAAGCCACCTACAGCTCGCAAGTACCGTGGGAAAACTACATCGAGTGTGACTGATGTCATTGTTCAAATAATCCCATCAATAGGATCTTAAAAATTCTAAATCGCAAATCTTTGAATCTTAATGTAATGTATGCTAATCAACAACAAGGTCACAATATAATGTGTCGAAGATACCAACAAGGGTGTAGACTGTAGACGAACCACCGTCAACACTACATTTAACTCGTTTGTCGTTAAAATCATATAACCTTTAGAAATTGGAAAAAACCTGAGCCATAGCGCCTTTAATGATATTAATAGGAAACGTAGCATGCTGTTATTGAGGCTGCCACCCACGGGCGCCACGGGCAGCGAATGTAGGTCGCCGCTGCTTCCACAGCAGCACGCGTCAAACTTAAAAATTTCAATTCTATACTTAGGTACAGTGCTCGAGTTTACGTATCGCCGAAACAAAATACAGGTCTGACCACTCGATCAACGGTAACTGTTAACGGTATAAGACACGAAAATCGTGCAATGCACAGAAAAGTCCTCCGGAATCATGCACTGCTGGCCAAATGGCGAAGACTGTAGCATGCTTGACGCAACTAATAAACACATATTATGTACAATTAACTGTAGGTCTCTAGCTATTCGAGTGGTAAACATTTTAAATTAACAACAGGCATAGCAACTTTAAATATATCTGACGCATTATCGTATTTATCGTAGAGGGATACACCACACAAAAACATCATGACTAATGGTAATTTTTCAGAGGAAGAATCATAAACAAAAGATACACTTAGGCCCATTTCAACATCTTTACATATATTTCATGACAAGTAGTAAATAGACAGTAAAGAGCCAAATATTTTTCAATAATGTTTGCAACTTCCTTGTTGTTTACGATATAATAAACAAAACATAGTAATACAAATCAAATAAATTTTAAACTCTCATAGAGAGCGAGAGGGAGGAATAAAACGGCAGGTCGGCATTCTCTTTGTTATCAAACAAAAACATTCGACGCAAATTTACGGAAACTACGACATCAAGACGCAAAACGAGGTCAAAGTTTTCTTCCCTGGCACGAGTTCCGAAGCGAGTTAGAATGGCAATAAAGAGTGTATCTGTGGACAAACACATTGTGCTTGTCTATCACAGCGGAAACGTCACTCACCAAAAATAGACTAGCCAGGGTCTCGCGGACAATCTTCCGCGTGGTTTTGCAACAAGGAAGCAAGCCCGCGTGTGCAACTGTGCACTCATTACAAAGGAAACGACCGCGGCCGGTGCACAGCTCACCGACCATGTTCTGTTCACCACCACACACTACAACACCCAGGAAGGACAATGACATTAGCATTTGAAGGAAGAATTTGCGTCACCAACTACACAATGACGCGGCGACAATCGAACACGCACGCCAAGATGGCCGACGCAGCGTCAGCTGATCGCACACATTGTACACGCAGCTGTAACTATATGCGCGCCACTCTCGCGTACTTGAGCGCATATCGCTCTCTCTTTCTACCGCACAGATTATACACATTGGACGGGCTCTCTCATTGTTTAGCACACAATACTAGTTAGCTACTAGCTCCGCTAAGAGGCACACATTATACAATACGCACATCTAAATAAACGCGGTTTCGATTGAACAGGTAGGTCATCTAAATCGAGACACAAAAGTGGACTCATTAAAACTGCGCCAAACACAAGAATATATTGCATTAGGTACATACTGACAACACAGTATTGCTTGGACACATATTTTGTATTTAACTACATGGACACATTGTTACAGAAGTAAATGAATATTCTAGAATAACGAACAGTACATAATGCAAATGCATTATTTATTAATTAATGGTAACGTTTACTAATGACACAGATACTTAAAAGTGATGGCTTTGACTGCGTGATTCGAAACAATAACACTATACCTTATATTTTGTGAGTTTTTATCGCCACGTTTAATTTAACATTAAATGACAATACATCAAATTAATTAAAATACGTTTGTAATTAAACTTATAAAATATTCTTAAAAATGTATACGTTTAAGTGGAATTTTTATTTCACTAGTATGTTGTTGGAATATAACTTTGTATTTCCATTCAAGACGACCTCAACAAAAGTTAATTACTATAGTTCGTGCTGCTTCCGTATCAACACACGGAAAGTTTTATCGTTGTTTTACGGGTATATAGATATTGAAACGATAATACAGTCATTATACATGTTTTTCGACGCAATAATATATAGTTTTGGCTGAGTATCCAGTGTTGACGCCAGCACAGAAACACGTCACACTGCAGCCACTTCACACAGGTACCGATTGTACACTTAAGTGATTAAAGCGCTATTCACTATATGCAGCATCAAGCATCACATTGCATTGGCTCACTCGGCTGATACCAATTACTTTTAGGTTACACGTGAGTACGTTGACCTTCTGACACCAAGGTCGGGGCGGCGGCCTTCAACCAGCTCCGACTAGCTGGCGCACAGACTCATCACAGACGCATCTCGAAACGTAAACGCACACAAAAACATCACACACTTAACCACATTACCTTCATGCGGGAATACGAGCCCATGGCCACGTAGAAACTATGCCGTAAAGTACCTCAAAGCCACAAAAACGATATCACTGTTGGTTTTGTCCGGACGAAGGCAACGCGCACTAATTCGCACTATTATCTCAGTAGATAAGGTACATTAGTCGCATCTAACTATGAAAACGGTACTTCAATTAATTGAACGAGCGTATCGGCCTCGTGGCGCGACGAGCTCCGACGCACTCCGCGTGTTGGCGAGAACTGAGCGAGTGCGGTGCCACTGGCTGGCCGTGCCGCGTCTCGCCGCCCGCCGCCGCCGCGCCGCGCCGCACGCCGCGCGCCATCCGCCTGCAACTATTCGCGTCATTCCATTCTACTCGCGGCTCACGCACTAGCCACTCACCAATACAAACAAGCCACTAGTCGCTAGCTGATAAACATGTGCGACGCCACTGGCCATCTCCACGCACGCCGCACACAACGCATTCAAATCATATCACAACTGTTCCGCCATTCTAGCCTCCAACTGCCAGCATCACGCTACCACTCACTGATGTGAGCTCTGTATCCCATTGGCAATACATAGAAATGCGTTCGGGTTAAACCGACGTTCATAGAACATTCAATGTATGAGTCATAGTTATTCAAATGTGACTCACCAGTTTCCTAAAAACAACAGCTGATCAATGACGTCACTAGTTTTGAAAAATATGATGGGAATTACATGTAACAATTATCTTTTAGTGTTAAATATGTAAGTGTCCACATTGGCTTAGTCGTGTGGACATTATACCATTCCTCTTTGGTTTATTTTACGGTTCGTCAAAATACACGACAGACATCAAGTTATAAGCTTATAAGACTTAACATGTGAACATATGCCGAAATAAATATAAGATTGTTAAGGTAAGTGCATTGGTACCGATTCAATAATTATTAGTACAATGCACTTCGAGCCGAAAGTGAAAACACCAATAAAAATCAATATTTGAATGTCGGGGGCCATTCAACCTCAGCATAATAAAAATATAGATACGAAAACAACAACCTTCTACGCACCAACAAGTTATCGTCGGACTAAATGAATTTTAAAGTTCACCCAACGCGTCATTTACCTCAAGATTTTGCGCATTTGACCGTCATGGACGACAAAAAGTTTTATGATAATGGCATAAATGTCGAGACGCTCTTGTACACAAACAAAGCCATGTGATGTGTGCGAGAGTGGCCGAGGCGGAGCGGCGACGGACGCAGACAAAGCCGCGACGATGCGAGTCGTCGATCTCCCCCGAATTAGTCCTGGGCCGGGGCGGTGACCTCCGCGCTCGCCGCACGCGCTCGCTCCGCCACCGCCGCCGACACCGGCACCACGCCACGCCGACACCACGCACCACCACCAACCCTCCTCTACAACTCCCCATTGCTATTATAATTGACTTTATAGTAAATAAACCGCGACCAATTCATGAGTGCAGCCGTCTGTCGCGGGTTTCGTTATTTTCTACCATAAAGCAACGTCGCGCAAGAACGAAATGAAGGTCGCTTTGAGCCAACAGAAATAAGATTGTTCACGACGTAAAACAACTTATCACGTGTTCTCGAATACGTTTCAGCGATGAATTTGCTTGCCAGCCGTAAATCGTATATCTTTTTAATTATATGATCGTTGAACTAAAGAAGTCTGTCAACAGTCAGCCGGTTATTTACACTGTCATTTGTGATTTCGACGATTCCAAGACAACAGGAGTGCGCCTCACATGCCATATTATGATTTTTGGCTACTGACATACGTAAAAGTCGTTATTGTCTCTGTATTATATAAGTTTCTTCTTTCTATTTGTACACACAGCAACGATTTAGCTCCAAGAAAAACATTGTGTGTGCCATTTTGTACGAATCATTAGATCCCAATAACATTTGCATAATTTGTGCAATTTTTTGAATGTGTAAAGTACTTTAACTGATTTAAAAATCCGTGCAAATTAAATCATTTAGATATTATTTTCTATACCATTGTGAACATAATCATTATACTTAGTTCCTGAATGTATTGTGCTGGCTAATTGGCTTAAAGAATTGAAACAATGAAATAATTCGCGTGGTTCATGTTCAAAATATAACAGGACTATATTCAATTCAAAATTGAGGAGTCATCCTCAATCCTAACGGGACAAGGATTTCCACTTTGACCGGGTCAAGGTCGTTACAACAAATTACTATGCTTAAACACATAAAACTAACGCCCGAATACTCAAAGGCCACTCAAATATTATGTCGCACTGAACTACTGTACGTAGTTAACTTCAAGTTAATATTTGATAAGTCAAATATCAACGAACATTATTGACAATTTTATTAACATCACGATACACAACATTGAGCCACAAACTCAACTTACGCAACTCCACCCCCGATTATTAGCATTCTGGCAGGAATTTTGGCACATTTTCACCACGAGATGGATGTGCAAAAATCTCATCAGTCATCAACTCAACTTGCATTCACCGATATCCCAGAACACGATAACTATGCACCACGTAATACATCCCACTCAAAGAAATAGCGGTCACAGCTCCGACTTGGGGTAACTACCCGCGCGTAGTTACGAGACAAAAAAGCGAGTCAACAATCATTTCACAAAAGCATTTTAGCACTGGCAATCTACCAGAATGCATTGAACTCAAGTCTCTGGGGGTGTATTGCAATGCGGTTACATAGTATAAGTCCAAGATGAACGTCAGACACTAAAATTAATTTCACATCTACTCATATAAATACGAATTCCCAACTTCAACCATGTAAGAACACCGATAGCATGGTTGACCAATACGATAGGTATCAACTAGATATATCTTCTACGTGAATAACTGATAAATTCCAGACAGAAGCAACACTAGCTATGTTGTGGACAACTGGCAAAGGCGGCTCCAGTCTCACTGGTCGGGGACCTAGCGTTTTAGACTGTTAGGGACTTACAAAATCGTATGTCTCTCAGCGCTACTAAGAAGTAAAGCTATGTATATCAAACACTTCAAATCGACTTTGCGCCATCACTAATCCCAATCATTATTTCTCAATATTATTTCAAGTCCAAAACATTAGTCATCAGTATATACGATGCAATGAAACTGTTTCATTGAATTGGCGAAACAAAGGTAATCAAGGACATTGAGGAAACAAAGAAAGTATTTTCACATCGCTTTGTCCTGCAGGATGTAAACAAGGTGGGACCTTGACACCTTTAGAAAAATGCATGTAATCATATATTTTTGATACGATTCTTATCAAATGAAAAATCTGCGTCTCAATTTTCTCGTTCAGACGTGTCCAGCTATCAAAAAAACATTAGGACGCTTATGAAATTTAGATCTTAATATTTCATATAAAACTAAAAATGAGATATTGATCACATTTTGCTTCGGAGTACAGGCACTTCACCACATAGATGGTAACATAAACCTATGTAGTGGTTAGCCGTATGGCTCATCACTTAGCCATATATTTGTACGACCGCATTTCCTATCGAGTTGTTTTGACAACTAGTCAGTCCAGACAACTAGTCTGCTTACACGGAATCCACGGGTTTTGCCTGGCTCATCTGCTTTCTATTTTTAATATTCACACGTTTTTATTCACCTGGTTGCGCGTGTTGCATATCATTTTGTTCTACTCCATTAGTTTAACTTCAACTTTAACATGACTTAGAACAACGTAGTATATCTGCTTAGTAGTTTGTGCAATCGAATTTAAACGAATTAATGAGCAAAAGACAAAGGCGTCCCAAAACAAACACAAATAGGATTAGAACCAATATAGCATCTTTTATCCAAACACTATACAGGGTGTATTGACATAATATGGTATTTAATTTACTGCACATGCTTCCCATCACCCCAGGTAACGAAATTGTTTCTGAAAAAACAACTAGATAGGTTTTTTAAATTTGGTAAATGTTACCCGAGTGGTCAGAAACCATCCGTTTAAATTAAATACCATAATTATGTCAATATCACCTTCTATATTTTGTACCATCACATGTCTATAATCCAAACAGATGACTGAAAATATTAGCCCAAAATCTGGCGTGCACGGGCGCCAGATTTTCGTCATTTTATAAAACCTGAAACTTGTCTGCGCATACCTCTAACACAGGCTTCACACGATCAGTAATTATGAAGTTTGGATCGTTGCGCCTTGGAAGTTATCAGCATCAATGTGATTTAGAAGTTGAAAGAACCATCAAGTTTCTGACTACCAAGAAATCACGTTTTGATAGCTGTATAAACAAGATATATAAATATCACCTTTGATACTACACTGTATCAGCCCATTAACGTCCCACTGCAGGGCACGTGGCCTCCCTTTACAATCGAGAGTATGATTAAGAGAGGTTAGAGATTATATACCACACTTAGTCCACCACACTGGCCTAGTGCGAGTTGGCGGACTTGACATACCATAGAAATTCTTACAAGCCGCTATGGTATGCAGGTTTCCTCACGATACGATACAATAAATTTTCTTCACCGCTATGATGTAATGCATGGTGATTGACTATCAATACACACATGATTCCGAGAAGTCAGAAGTGTGCCCTTGGATTCGAACCCGCGACGATCGTAAACATGTTGGCAGCCGCGACTGGTGTATTTACCAACAGGCCACCATGCACTTTTAGACTATAAAACTAGTAAAATTACATTGTATTCAAGTTTGAAGGTTTTGTTTGAAGATATAATGTTTATGTGATTTTACTTGATTTTATAAAATGACAAAAGTCTGGCGGCCATGGGCTCTGGGTCTTTTGTACGATATAAAAGAGAAAACGTGAAGCACGTGCAATAGATAAATAATATATAATTATTACGTATTATCGCATGAATAGGTTAAGTAACAATTTTATTGCACTGCAAAAGATATGAACAGGGTATTTGACTATGATCGTTTTTTATATTTTGTATAAAACACTAATACCGTTAAAATAAAACATGTCTGGCAAAACAGAAGCTTGTTTTATGCAAGTGCAAAGACAAATATTTGTATTTTAAAAAAGAGTGGAAATGTCTGTAAGACTTCTTACTGTCTTTTTCACACGCACACACTTTAATGCATATCAAAACATTTCTGCCAAAACAGTATTATGGTAGCTTGTAACACGAGGCAAATATTAGTATTTTAAATGGAAGAGTGTGGTAGGAATATCTTATAGTAATAATGTTCAATTATTTATGGAAATCCATTCCATGACATTATAAGTTATAACCAAACAAGTAGTAAATAAAAAAGCGGCAATACTCACAATCACCTGGTGTTGGAAGAGCGAATTTCGTACCAAACAAATATCTATCCAAGTGCGTAGTCCCTTCAGCTCACAAGCAGGCGACTCCACGTCTGTGCGATTAAGGTCAGCATCCACCGGCATCACAATGAATGGTTACACCACCTGACATCAATACATGAAATGTAAAAATCTATCAACTGTCCTAATTTGGGGACTTCAGCATTTTAATTTAATAGATATGGATAAGTGTATAATACTTATCCAAATATTATTTTTTCTACTATGAAGAATATTATTATGGAGTAGTCATAAATTATAAGTGTTTAGTTCCAGTCCCTCACATTTTTTTTAATTTATCACAGTTTTTGCAATTTTTTTAATAATCTTAATTTAATTTAATATTAAGCCTTAGGAAAATAGATGTGTAGCTTTTATGTAGGATTATATTTTATTGTATCTGTTTTATAGGCATTTTTGTGTCAAGAAAATATGTTTCAATGCTTGTAATTCACAAATTAGTTAGATTAAACATTTTCTTTAATAAAATACATAAAAAAGGTTGCCTTACACAGATGTTATCATAGAAATAAACAAAAAGAACAGAACAGAGCCAGTAACAATATAACCTAAAACATAATAATGCATTAAAGATGGAATAGAAGATCAAAGTTATATATTGTATGAAAAACAAATAGACAACAAAGTAAAAAATTATGTACAATATGAAGTTTTCATTTAATGACTAAAATGATCACACATTGTGGTTTGGTTATACAATGTGGCAATCTATAACAATATCATTAACCTCGCTAATTTTACTCTAAGGTAAAACTGTCCCATTAAATTTTGATTAGGTGCACTTTGCACAACACAAAACAAAAGTTAAGTTTAGGGCCATCGATATCAATGTTACACTAGATAAGACGTTCTTTGTAAAAAACGTGTCCCACTCAAGTGTGGTGCATGCACCGCACACGAATCAGTCTGCCGCGTGACGGCTACGCAGCAGTACGCCTCTTTGATTATATTTATAAGTAATTTATTTTGTCTTTTCCCCGTCAAACCGATAGCGAAATTTTCTAAAATTACAATATAATTAAAGCATACAACTTAAGTGATAAAATATTGCAGTATAATGCCGATAATACAGATATTTTATTTATTATTCGATTAAATATTTGTATAGCTCATTACAAATACAAGGTGAGCTTCTTAATCGTATGTCTCATTCCCGCGCATAAAAATTGCCCGTCGAGTGAGAGAGACGAACTATATTAGATATAGATTATTCATGGGGCATTCATATCAGACGACCAAATAGGCATAAACTATTCGAATACATTACAAATACAGATATGTAGGAAGAATGTAGGTAAAAATTGATTTCAGTATTTTATTTTAATTTTATGTTGTTAATTAATAACACAAAATATGTGTTGTATATATGTTTTGAAACAGTGGACAGTTTTTAGGCCCTATTTCTTTATATGAAATACCTAATGGACTACGTTGAAATTTCGTTGAATCACTAAAAATTGTTTTAGATTCTTGCGCGTCGTTACAAAAGAGGGAGATCTCTATAATATTTGTCTGTTGTTTCATTATCTTATTGTAAAACTGTGATAAACTTGTACACTTATAAGAGTTTTTAGTTTAATTTAGATAACTTTCATGAATTACTCACATAAATAAAAAAATATTACAAAATATATAATTGCTATGACGGCATTCATACTTAGGCAGTATCTTAGGAAAAGCTATTATTGATTTGAACTGTCTCTTCTGTCTAATAATCTTTGATCATAATTTGTAATATTCAAGTAAACGTACTAGATGTCGCTACTGAGCTTTATTGAAATATGGGACAAACAGTTTCTATGACGCGTCGCGTCTATCGGTAGAATATAAGTCAATGTTTAGGGCTAACTTCTTTGGTTCTTGTTGAATTTATGTATATTACTTATGTATACTTAAATCTTATCAACAAAATTCATGTATAATATACTAATTAAAGTGAATATTATCAGAGAAAAAGGAAAGAAAATATTATTAAAATCCATAATGTGTTCCCCAAAATGAGCTCAATTTAAAAGATGATGGTAAAACACAATTACAGATACTATTATTAAAAGAAATAACAAGTTTTTAGTCTTTCTATTTTAATGTGTCTGCCAAATTAATGGCTTAGAATGTATGCTTTGATGTGTTATAATTATAAATTTATTGTAACAACAAAATATACCAAACTGTGACATCATACATTATAAACATTTATTTCCTAATTTGTAAATAATATGCTAATACTACAAATTCATAGCATAAATGTTGTGTCCTAGAATAGAATAATTAACATATACATAGTAATAATAAGATTGTAGCCTAAAGACATGTTAGTGTTAGACTGAAGTTTGTTAGTTCTTGTATAAATAGATTTGCTATCACCTCATGCTCTATCACACTTTTAGCAACCACTGATAACAAATGTTATCACTAATACAATACATTCAACCAAACTCACACTGCACATTATTATTGTGTTCTTAGTATGATAAAATTGTGATTGTTTTTCCCCTTTTTTATGTTTTATCATTTAAGCATAATTTTAGTCACCCATAATGATAAAAATAATGCAAACTTCAAACCAAAATACAGAAGCAATATTTTCCCGAGAGGATTATTGAGTTCAGCTGTGCTAAAGATGATGTTGATCAATATTTAACACGCCAGAATTAATATTGTGAATATTCATATAAAATGATATGAAATAAGTGGATACTGGATACTAATCAGTGGGTTAAAAAAGAAACAAATTGAAATAAATAAAAAACAAAATGAACCCTACAATGTTGATACAACACTTACATAAAATATTTGAACATAACACCAAAAATATTCCTCTATATGAATATTCGACAACTGTTTTGTATGAATAATTGTTTTATGATGCTTGCAACATCATCAAAAATGTTAACTCATTAAATAAATTCTTTGTTCAATTCCCAAACAATGAACAAAGACCATTGTTTTAATACTTATTAAACACATTATAGTAGGAACCAAATAGAAGAACTTGAAATAGGGTACTATTTCACAAGGTGGTCAAATGTGATATAAAACAATTTTCTTAATTATGATATACTGATAGATAGAATACAGAGTAGTATAACATTAATGGAGCCCAATCCAAAGGCCAAAAATCGAAATTTTTATAGACCATATGGACATGTCAATAAACAAAAAAATAGTTAGCCCCATAACAAACTTGTTATGAAAACATGTCTTGAAAAATATTTTATCCTAATTAAAATAATAAAATTATAGAATTCGTCTAAAATATCGCAGGATAAACACGTGTCGCTGCAAACAATAGCCAATTCATGCCACTACCTATCATTACATTCAATTTTTCGTTCTCCCCTTTTCAATTAATAATTCGGCAATGGCGAACCGAAACATCAACGTGAATTCGTGCCGTCCATGATGTGTTTTATATGATTTCACTTTTCGAGAATATAAAGGCACGAACTAATTAACGGTCGTTCAAAATATGGAAAGGTGTTACAAAAGGGAGACGAGTACACAAAACGAAAACTACTCCAATAAAAAAAAAAGTTTTGTAAGAAACAAATTGCGTAGTATGTAATTTAGCAAGGATTATTCGATATTTATTCAACGTAAATAGCTACGAAGAAAGTGAGAAACTATCTGAGAACGCCTCCCAAGGTGGTGATGTGATATAAAAAATGCGTACTTATTTTAACAAGCGCACCTGTAGTATAGTTAATGTACAGTCCCAAATGTCTATATTCTACCATGCAGCAGCACTCGAAATTCATATTGTTTATACAAAACAGCTCCAAGCCAGGCCAGGAACAAAGAGAATATTGAAGAATTTAGTAATTGGCATTCACGAAGAAAATGGCGTCATATCACTAGTCACGGAACAAGGTACAATTTCGTCATATGAATACACGTTTCACATTCACATTAAAACACCACAACAAGTTAAAAGCATGCTATATTGATGATTTTGTTCGTAAAATTACTCACTTTGAATAAAAATTCCAAAGAAAATCATCCAAAAACTCAAAGGACTGATGACAAGGCACTCCACTCACCGTTTGCAAAACCAGACTGATGTCACGTGACCATATGGGGTTACCAAGGACGAACATAGTTTGATATTTGGTAGATTTTTAATATTAGTGCATTATAGATTAATTCTGAAAAATATTTTAGTAAGTCTACACGCAAAGATTAACACTATAGGTAAAGTACTGTTCAGTGCACATAAATTTATCACACTGAAAATAATATTTGTCTCATAATATAAATATATAATATAATTTTTATTTTAAAAAGTAAAGTAATTGTAAAAGTGGTCTTGCAAAACCAATTGTTATTTTTTTTTTTACTTTGTCTCTTTAATTGCCAAAATATGTGCTACTATGTAAAAACATAATTACATACAACCTTTATGCATGTTTGGAATAGGATATATTTCTGTCCTATTCCCTATTTTCACCTACAACCGAATTTAACAGTCAGAATTTTAAAAAATTGCGGTCGTGTCTACCCATAAATATACATTTCGATTTAAAACTCTAAATACAAAGACAAAACCTGAAGTCTGACTCAAAGCAAAATCACTTCAAAGAAAACGTGGTTTCCACATAAAGAAAAATCCGAACTCAAATAATGATTTTGTAAGCAATCGATACCATGACTGAAATATCAAATGGCGAATCATCATCAATCATAAAGTTTTATTTTCCAAGCATAGGTACTCTCGAACTACAATCGAAGAAACTACTTAAAAAGTACGAGACTAGTGAGACGAGTATGTGGCCTGATGGTAAGTGATACGACCGCTCATAAGTAGTAGCAGAACCAAATAACACCTTCAATTACAAGATGTTAAGTCTCAATATGTCCAATAGTTATTCTGACTACAGTGCTCTTCAATCCGAAACACAACAGTGCATTTACATTGCTTTGTAATTCAAGGTGTTGATTGGTTCTGCTACTACTTATGAGCGGTCGTATCACTTACCATCAGGCCACATACTCGTCTCACTATTCTTGCAATAAAAAAAGCCATGGAGTCCTCCAAAAACACTATAATCTACATTACTATATACCTGTACCACAAACGAGGATTTATGATATTAAATAAGGAAATAATGAAAAGGCATTAAACTGACTTCAAAATTGTATTAAAAAGAGAGAAATAGACCTGATCTGTGAATAAATCCGAAATACCTAAATATAAACGTATTTGAGGTCATTTTTATGGTATTCAAAAATTCTGTTGTACCTACAATATTACATACATATCCTTGGGTAATGAAAATTACACATCACTATATATACATATCGAATCGATAATCTGCTTTTTTGAAGTAATTTAATAAAACAAACAAGGTGTATAATTAAAAAAATATTAGTTTATCACTGGTAATTATTTCGACTTTTAACATGGTATTATATTTTTTGAAACTCTTGAAAAGGATGTAATTTTTACCAATTTTGTGAGTTCCAAAGATTAATGGATGTTATTCTCTGCGTATTCTCGACACGCTTTCTAAAATAAACATATGAAGTGTATCTGTCATAGGGAAGAAATTCTGTCTCGCTTTGTCTTGTATACGAGGCCATATATTTGTTTCATGAATCTCGTCTGAACTAAAAGTTATATTTTTAAGCATCAGTCATTTTTCAGATTCAGACTGTCAAGGCAACGTGGATCCTATTTTCTTGATGAGAACTATTTATTTTATGCGAACAGTCAATATTTATTTGTAGCATTTTAATAATTCAAAATGCCGACCGTATCTGTGAAACGAGACGCATTATTTGCTGCTCTTGGTAAAACTTACAGTAAGTTTCATTATCAGTACTCCATAATATGAACCGGGAGTCATCTGCAAAATATTTATTTCTGATATTTATTTCCAGCTGATGATGAGTTCCAGGACTTGTGTTTTGAATTCGGCTTGGAATTGGACGAAGTTGTAAGTGTGCCATTATGTTAAAGAGTACACAATATGTGTAGATGATGTGGTTTATGCTATATACAAGATTGAATCATATTCTTGTATCTTATTAGTCTTTTTACAGATAAGTGCAATAGTATTGACTCAGTGGAAAGTTACACATTCAATTATAAATGTTTCTAAAATAAGCTATTCATAAATACTCCAAAATTCTATTCTATCAGCTGTATATAAAGACAGATTAAAAACTATTTTATTTAATGAATTTACTAGCTTCTTTGCTCAAATTCAATTCAAAAGTTGTTAGAAAGGGACAAAAAAATAAATAACTAAATAAGGTTTATTAACTATCTATAATTAAGGCCATAATATTATGAGTTCCTTTTAACTACAGTACTAAAAATATTTGCATGGCATTCTCAGACCACAGAGAAGCAAATGTTGATGAAGGAACAGGGAGATCAGGCAGGCGCAGGAGTGTCAGAGGAGATTCTGTACAGGATAGATATACCAGCTAACAGATATGACCTCCTGTGCTTGGAGGGTCTGGTTGATGGATTGCTAGTTTTCCAGGGCAAGTGAGTTGTGATTTATGTAGTTACATATATTTTATATAAGCTGATTAATTAGATTGATTAATTTAATGTTAGTTTATTTAATTAATAATAAATATAAGGTAGAGTGTACTTTTAAGTTGATTTTTGTACACATAAATTTTATTATTTTGTATTAAATGTATTTAAAAATTCAACAGTTTCACATTGGCAGTAGATAAAATATACTTCAAAAATTTCGCATATCTTGAATTAATACAACATCTATATAAACTGAACTGCACACATAACTTTCAGGAAACCTCCACCAAAATTCAAACTGACAAAGTATGAGGACTGCCTCTCTCTACACCTCACCCCTGCTACAGCACAAATAAGACCTTACGCTGTTGCTGCAGTACTTAAAGGAATCACATTCACCAAGGAGTCTTATGACAGCTTCATAGATTTACAGGTAAAACGATTTCTTAACTGGTACCTTGAAAAATAAAATATTCCATTGATCTTGTCAAATGGAAGAGTTGGTATGTAGTATTAGGTTCAACCTCACTGAACTTACACCATCCCAAATGGTGATATTGGTCACTATTTTTATTTTATTTATTTTATTTTATTTTATTCGGAAAACAAACAGCATCTTAACTAATAATACTGACATTAATAATTGACTAATTACCATTTACATGTTTTCGCATGTTACTACATATACATTAAGCTTGTTAATTTAAACTAAACATTTTAATACTTTTTTTTTTTTCTATTGGTTACAAAACATATGAAAAAGTAAAATAAAAAGGTTAATTGATTGTACTCCACATAAGTGGAATATGAAAAAAAAAAGAATTTAAAAAATCAGTGATTCTCTCAAAAAGAGTCATACCCAAAGTAACCTGAAGTTGATTCAAGTTACTTTTAGCAGAATGCATGATAGAGGATGAAGAGACAGTAATATGTGAGGATTAATCAAAGTGTCTAGACACTTTGATTGATAGACCTATGTCTATGCCTAACCCTATGCGATACAGGCGTGATGATTATGTGTGTAATAGTATGTATAAATGATCTTGTTGCAATTTCATGGTTTATGTCATGATTATGATTTGATTCTTATGTTATCAATGTGTATGCAACATGAATAAGTATTGCATCATTGTGTGTTGCATCAACTTCACATGAGTCCACTCACATTATATTAAGTTTAATAAGTACATTTGCATGTTTAAGTTGAATATTGTTGAACATGCAATGATTTTTCATAGTTTAATTGCATATTTAAATTATTTTTGATTCTGTGGGACAAAGTAATAACTGAAAATATATTTTTATCTATATTGTAAATCTCAAAAACACATTTCTTTGCAAGATTTTTAGTTGCATTGTGTTTTTAGCCACTAAAACTACCACCTGGCATCGTTTTTGGTAGCAGTCTTGATATATTATCCTTTATACAGTTAGAAATAAAAGATCCCACAATTTTTTTAATGCTGCATTTGAAATGTTTAAGGCGCAAATAACATTTGTCTTGCTTGTATATGATTTCAGGATAAGCTACACCAGAATATATGCAGGAAGAGAACCCTGGTAGCAATCGGCACTCATGACTTAGACACCATACAAGGTCCGTTCATCTATGATGCTCTGCCACCAAGTGAAATCAAGTTCAAAGCTCTCAACCAACAGAAGGAACTCACAGCGCCTGAGTTAATGGAGCTGTACTCTGTAAGTGTATATAATAATATAAAATGATCTGTCAGGTTTCAAATTTATTATTAGATAAAAAAACAAGTAAAACAATAATAATTTACTCAATTATTTTTGATTCATGCATTATTCAATTATGTTTAAATTTTTTTCTTATAGATATTTAGATTGAATACATGTATATCATTATTGTTATCAAAAATTTTGATGTCAGGCAAGTAGCCCGGCATATGATAAGCTAAATATTATTTTTGTATTTTTTCTGTACCTTTAGAAATGAGTGCTATCCACGTAATTGAAAATATTTTTACACAATATTTTTTTTCTGTTTCCAGAGTCATGCTCAATTAAAGCAATATTTAGGAATAATAAGGGACAGTCCTGTGTACCCTGTGATAAAGGACAAAAACGGCGTTGTACTCTCCATGCCGCCAATCATCAATGGAGACCATTCCAAAATCACTTTAGACACAAAAAATGTTTTCATTGAATGTACAGCGACTGACTTGACTAAGGTGAGTACTTAGTATACTTTAAAATGTGTTGACAGACACAACTATTCTATTCTCAATATCATATGTATTAATAGAATATATATTTCAGGCCATTGTAGTATTGGACACGATTGTCAGTATGTTCTCCAAATACTGTGCGAACCCATATGAAGTAGAACAATGCAAGGTGTTTGCCACAGACGGTACATACGAACTGTACCCTAAGCTACAATACCGGGAAGAAATTATAAATGTTGAGAAGGCAAACAAATATATTGGAATCAGGTTAGAATTATTTTTTTAAAACACTAGTGTAAAATATAAAACAGTCCATATCCTGGTCCTGTGTTCATATTGTCTGCATTGTTTATCACATATTGCTTATTTGATTCCTTAGTCCTTTTTTAATAATATAATTCAAATCTAGCAGCGGCTAATTACAGACAGTATGACAGAATAGGGACATCCTATGTTTGGCAGTGGATATTAAATAAGCTAGGCAAACAAAAATAATAATAATAATTGAATACCTGACAAACAATTTTAAATTTGTTTAATCTGTATTGAATATTCAACCTGACATTATACTATTTATACAGGATGGTGTTTATATATGCCATTTAATTTAACCACAATTTCTCTGAAATGAAATGATCCAGCGACGTCTCGCTACCATTACCAGGTTGTCTGACAACCTTTTGTTTTTCACCAACCTTGCGGATGTATCCTGCCTATTGCCACTTCATCTTACTAATCCGCTGGGCTATGTCAGTTACTTTAGTTCTCCTAGGGATCTCCTCATTCCCGATTCTCTCTCGTAGGGAAACCCCGAGCATAGACCTCCACCAGGCAGATTTTTTTCAAACAATTTTACCTGGCGTGGTTAAGAACATGTATTGATATTGATGGAACATGTACGGTGTACAGGATGATATTGACATAACCATTAAATGTCAACATCACCCTGTGTACCGGTCCTTATAATAAAGCGTATAAATCCATATATGTAGTAAAGTTATGATAATGTTTCCAGTGAGAGCGGCGACTCGCTCGCGTCGCTGCTGTCGCGCATGTGCCTGTCGGCCACGCACGAGGCGGCGCAGCTGCGCGTGCACGTGCCGCCCACCCGGCACGACGTCATACACGCCTGCGACCTCTACGAGGACATCGCCATCGCTTACGGGTGAGATGTAAATGAAATTGATGTATGAAATGAAAATGATGTAATGAAAAATACATTTACAAAATAATAAATTAGAGAAATCTGTATACAAAGTGCCGGTGTTATAATTGCTTTAAATTACAACGTCATTAAATAATGTCAATTAAAACTAATTAAAATGATTAGATTTAATATCACATTAAAATTTAAAAAATGATAATTTCAAACAAACTAAATAATAAAATAATTTGGTTTAAATACAACACGCTTTATATGTTACCTACTGCCCTCAGTTGACCCAAACATAAGAGCGGCAACGCCGCATTTTTCGTCGTCGCGTCGCGAATGGCTTTGAATTAATTTGGCGCGGTGAATCCTTTGCAGTTTTTAGGCATAGTTTTATTCGTAGAATAAAAAAATTAATGAAAACCCTCTTAATCAAGTCACCTTTTACACAACTTATGTAAGTCAAAATTGCTTCAATGGGTTGGGAGCGACATTTACAATTAGTACACAAATTCAGTCTTATTTTTGCGTCGGGGGATGAAAATAGCACGTCGCGTAAAATATTACTGTCACCAAACAGACCTTCAAACAAATCATATCATTGTATTCCACAGCTGTAAATCGCGACATCATGAACATAAAATACCCTCGTAATTCGTAATGTGTTGTGAGCAACGCACGCGCATTCGCAGAGAACAAGTACGGCTCACTGACGATGTGGCGCGGGTGCCGACTCCCGAGTTTACACCCCCGCCCCCGCCCCCGCCCATGACTCCTGACCTTCGATCGTCGACCTTCAACCGTCGATCGCCGATCGCAGTGTTGCTAGGTTAGATTTAAAAAAATACAGAAAAAGTTCGTAAAAATATCTTAAATGGATTTAAAATAGAGGAGATTATTAAACTGTTTATTACAGGGCTTTTGTCATAGAAAGTGAAAATAAACATACATTCTACTTCTACTAAAGAAGTAAATCGCTGTATGTGTCACTTTTCTAAAATTTGTTTATAAAGTACTAGAGATACATAGTCATGACCCCACACTAAGATCGAGTCTATGGTTTGGTTGGAAATTTAAGGATGGCTCGGTGAAATAAAATACCCTAGAACAATATTTTGTAGTGATAAACGGTTAGTCAGTGTCAGAAATATCTTTACTATTTGTCTTGTTAGTCATATTCCAGTATGTTTTATTCTTGCTGCATACTTTGTTTTGGTATTTTACATTAAATGAAGCACAAATAGTTTTAGTGTAATTACGTTGCAACACTGCCCAGGAGTCGCCGGTAATCCCAGGAGCAGGCATGGCGGGGAAGGATGCACGATTAGAGATGCATAAAATAATTCATCGATATTTTTATCGAGGGTACATAAATGTCGTCAATTGAAATATGAAAATCCGCATAATTAATATTTAAATACTTTTAGGGCAGTAAATATCAAAGAAAATAATATGAATTAACACAGTTATCAGAATATTTTCTAAGCGTGCCAAAACGACCTCAGTACAAATAAATATACGAAAACAAAGACCTAGTATAGTAAATTATTATCCAAGTTTCATTCTAATAAGCGGGTTTCTACATTGTCACCATAGCGCCTGCTTTTGAAAAAATGCGTCACCTATGAATGCTAATGCAGTACCCATACAGAATAATACCGAATGATGCCTCGGATGTTGCCACATGTCCCATAGCAATTTTAAGTAGGTGTAAAATGTAGATGTAAGTTTTGTTTTTCATATTGTCGATGAATAAAGGTGTTTGATATTTAATTTTCAATACTAAAGTTTGAATTATATCGATACTATTGATATTGTATGATCGATAAAGTCGCTGCCACCCTAGCCTCATTTTGATCAACTACGCGACGTTGCCTATTCAACATCATGACGTCGCGTAGTTATGAGTTTTAATTTTATGGCTATTAGGTCTAAATTCAATTATTGATGGTATTTCTATGCAACTAATAATAAAACCTTGTACTTTTTGCACTTGACCTTTATTATTCGTTTGTGTCAATGACCTAGAGAAATTGCTACAGCAGGTGGTTAAATATTGAAAACTAAAAAACTATCCTGTGGCTAAACGGGTGGTGATAAATTAATAAAAATTGGTGTACGGGCTGCTGATGCGGTAACCTGTATGTGGTCCAAAAAAATATACTTATGTCACCGCCACGTAGTATATTATGTTCGTTACAATCTAAGATGTTTATAAAGCATAGATGCGTTGTCCGAGCTTTATAATGGCAAGACGTTTGGAAGGTAATTGCCCCACGTGCAATCAGTCACGCTTCAACCAGTGGCGCGGATACGCGTTTCTCTGACTATTTGTATTCTCAAAACCAATTGCGGAAAAATAGATTAAACTGATTTAAAATAACGTACAAATTATTCTGAAACTGTGAAACAAAATAAATATTCTATTTAGTGCGCAAGTACACACAAATTTATTTTTTTATGAAATAAATTTATTAAATTCGCTCTCATGGCGACGTTTGACAACTCTCGCCACGTCATCCCGTACTTAATGCTTGGTGCTACGTCACACGCGCTTTAGCCAATAACAGTGCGGCACTTATTGTTGCACGTAACTAGCGATGTCTATTCATCGCGTTTCATCGCATCGCGCCATTTTTTTGTGCCATTATGTTAGTGTATAACGTGTCTATTTGTAAAACGTCATTGGTTACAATTCATCCTTTGCTGTGGCGTAAAATCGGGTTCCCAATAATTTTTGTTGCGGCACATAAAGAGGGTATGAGATGTACCACTATGTATACCAATAACTCAACTAAAAATATATGACAGTATATATAGTAGGTATAGTATAATTATCTCTTATTACAATAGGCTATTTGACAATGATCGTGTCTTGGTATAATTTTGCGTACCAACACAAGTACCTACCATTAAAACAAAACATTTCTGTCCAAACAGTATTAAAATAGCTTTTAACTTGAGGCAAATATTAGTATCTTAAATTAAAAACTAGGAGTGTAGTGGGGACGCATTACCGTCTCTTTCACACGCGCAAACTAATACATGTTAAGTCTAGTGAGTTACGTTACTACGCCTTGTAAAATATAGGATGATAATTGTGACAGATCGCAGTAGGGATGAGGGTAGTGTATAAACGTTTATGAATCTATTCGATTATTATTTTTTCTATCTTGTTATCGATAATTGCGTGATTAATGTATGGATTTTATAAAACAGTTTTTTTTATTTATTATTATTACTTTAAAAATAAGTTATTACTAATACTACAATAACAGCCGTCCCACAGTGGCGATTTCGGCTCGTGCCTACTTTTATTCGGTGAAACGGCCGTATGAACGTAAGAAATACGGCCCTTAGTGTAAAATCAAACAAGGAATTTTAAATTATGTATTTCAATATAATGGTGTACACCCTAAATCGTGTTCATTATTATCAACATCATTATCATCATCATCATCACTAGTTTCACTAGAACTATCCCCTACGTTAATAAAATAAATTCTTGATCACAAACGCTGTCGAAGTGGACATCTCGCTCCCAGTCTTCTCAAATCAGATCATAGTCTTGTCTTGCTTCCCTTTACTTTTACTTCCACTACAAGATTTAAAACGTTTCTAACTTGTTTAATTCTAAATAGATTTACAAAATTATTAGTTTGTTACATTTTGGATATGGATAACTTTTGATAAATCTGTATCAGCCCATATCCACGTTCAACTGCAGGGCACTGGCCTACTCTACAATCGAGAGTACGATTGAATTTTTTGATAAATACAATAAAATCTAGTCAAATGCCCTGAAATGAAATTGGTTTATTGATCATGTACAAGTCAATACATAGTACTTATTCTATATTTACAAAGGAATTAATTATATTGTTATATAAATTAAATTTATTTAGTTTTAGATTTTGGTTGTTGGTAGTCGTCTTTTTATTATTCATAACTATTTATAGTATACTATTTAAAATAGTGTGAATGTAGGTATAAGTATGTGAATGGTGCGTGTGAGGGCAGGTACAACCGCATCCCGCGCGTGCGCGGCGGCGTGGCGGCGGCGGCGGCGCAGGAGCCGCGCAACAAGCTCACCGAGCAGCTGCGCCACGAGTGCGCGCACGCGGGCTACACCGAGGCGCTCACCTTCACACTGGTATTTTATTTATTTTATTCGGATAACAACCAGTTCTATATCTACTGATAGCGCGCGAGTTGAATGCAGTCGGGGCCTGAGGTGAAGAGCAGCAGCATCTCCCCCCGCCGTCCGCACGTGTCCCCTCCCACGCCTGTAGCTTAGTGCAGTGCTTCCCGAGATATCATACGCTTGTTACGATACTCATCACATTATAGCCCGTGTTATTATTTGTTCTTTTTTTTTAATAATTCATTATGACTGATCTTCCATCAAATTATTTTAAAAATAACGAGTATTTTTCGTCGCCAAGCACGAGAAATAGCGAAAATTGTAAAATTTGTTTTATTTGTTTTTGGTGTGTAAAATGATTACTTGTAAAATGTGTGATATTTATTGCCTTGTTTATGTTTAAAATAATGTTTACCTAGTGAAAAGTGACAAACTTAAAACAATGTAAAAAATATCGATATACCCATTATGTCCATCAATAAATAATTAGATCACAGCACTACTGCATTCCTAAGCTCCGCATTTAACTCGCGCGCTATCAATAGGTAAAGTACAATTTTTAAATTACAATTAACAATTGCACGCTATAACATCATCATAAATCAACAAATAAGGAATATGCATCACAGTCCAAAATAAGTAAACATATTTATTTTGTAATCTTTATTGATATAGAAATATACATTAAAGATATTTTTTAAATTCATCAACTCTAAATTAGTAAAATAAATACTTAAAAAGAACATAAGACGCTATCTGAGAACCTAAGGTTTAATCCGTGTGAAAATAAGTTATGTCTAATCGCTTTGGGATTTTGGATATAATGTAAATTTTATTAAGATACTTCCACTGTTCACAACTGACTTCCTTCATTGAGACTCGAGATGAACTTATTGTGAGCAGTTCTTAGAACTATAGGTCTTGGTGCATAGTCTATATTTTAAATAAGAAATATTGATCAGTAAATTAATGCAATAAAAATATTCCCTTTATGTGTAAGGCTAACCATGGACAAGAAAATCAAGATTGTTTTTTTTTTTACAGTGTACACATGTATACAAAATAAAGATTCGTACCAACTAGTTTTTATTTTCTAGTGTTCTCGAGATGATGTAGCTACTAAAATGGGAGTGAAGATTGAAGATGTGCCTGCCGCGCACATTTCAAATCCTAAAACGCTTGAATTCCAAGTAGTACGGACGCTGCTCTTACCCGGACTGTTGAAAACGTTAGCCGCTAACAAGAAAATGCCACTGCCTTTGAAGCTGTTCGAAATCAGCGATGTTGTCTTGAAAGATAAAAATGCAGGTAAGAAAACGGTTGTTTACTACTTTAATGTCTCTACATATCATATCATTCTATTTAAAAAACGAGTTTATAACTAGTATCGTGGTGCTACCAGCCACTAGGCCAGCGTGGTGGACTATATGGCCTAACCACTCTCAATCGTACTCTCGATTGTAGAGTAGGCCCGTGCCCTGGTGTAGGTCGTGTATGGGCTGATACAGTATCTTTTAAAGTGGAGATGAGACGTGTACTATGATACTGATCCAAAGGTAATTGTTTCGGGTCTGGGTGTTCGTAAGACCGAAAAAGTCTCGTAGTCGTATATCCACGACATAAGACTCAATTTTAGAGTGGGGTCAGGACTATGTGTAATGTATGTGGCTGTTGGTTGTATTATTTTAGTTTTGTTGAAGCTATGTGACTAGAAGTGCGAGGTGGCCTGTTGGTAAACGGACTAGACGCGGGTGCCAGCATTTTCACGGTGGTCGCGGGTTCGAATCTCAGGGCACACCTCTGATTTTTTGGAGTCATGTGTGTATTGATAGTCAATCACCACGCACTAAAACCGCGAAGGAAAACATCGTCAGGAAACCTGCATACCATAGCGATTTATAAGAATTTCTATGGTATGTAAACGCACTAGGCCAGCGTAGTAGACTATGACTTGACAACCACTCTCAATCGTATTCTTGATTGTAGAGGAGGCTCGTGCTAGATGTCCAGACATGTGCGCTTCTTTGGAAGTGCAGCCGTATTAATAAATGCGTATGGTTCAGAGTGCGGCGCGCGCAACGAGCGTCGCTTGGTGGGCGTGCACTGCGGGCGCGCGGGCGGGTTCCAGCTCGTGCACGGGCTGCTCGACAGGCTCATGGCGCTGCTCGCCGTGCCGCCGCACCCGCAGCAAGGGTACACGCTGCGCCCCTGCCACGGTCAGTCACACACGCACACACGTACGCACGCACACACACTCACGCACGCAATCACACACACGCACGCTCGCACGCGCGCATGCGCATCCACACACACACACACACACACAAGCACACGCAAGCGCGCACGTACATTCACATGTATGCACTAAAATAAAAACATGACAAATTATATATCGGCAATATATCAATACCTCCTAACTGTAATGTTTTGAAAAATAAACTTTTTATCGTTTTAATTATGAAGGTATTATGCCAAAGTTTTGGTGAAATCTCCTAAGTGTATTTTTACTATACATTTACATTATTACTATTCACCATTAATTAATATATTAACTACTTTTTAACTTAACAAAACAATTGGTTTTTTTTTTCAGTTTATATAAATGACTTTGTCAGTTAGGAGTTATTGCCACTTCGCCATCGGTATAATGAAAATACACTAACAGCTTTATTCACACACAGTTTATTTGTATGCTGTAGTGGCCAGTTTATGACGGGCATTTTTTGGTTCATTTATTTGTAGTGAATAATTTATCTTCTTTTGATAAATCTCTTAGTTGGCGAATGTTTTGTCTTTTCCGCTCTAGTTGAATTAAAAAGTCGTTCGAAAGCAATAAAACATTCGACACCTAAAATAAGTTTTAGTACTGTCTATGAAAAGGCTGTAAATATTTAAGCTTAGTTACCAAGTGTAGTTATTCCACCATGAAGTCTGGTTATGTTTTAAAATTTCAAGATGTGATATGCACATTTATGTTTGAGTATTGTCGAAGCCTATTGCATGCTAAAATTTAAACAGTCCAAAACAATGCATATACTTGAGCTCTATAAATATCATAGTCAAATCGACTTTGTGCAGGCAACGCTCATGACACTACCGCCGAAGTCCCATACCCCTTCCGCACGGGCTTATGATTCCTGAGTCTCTGGAGGTCCTAGATCTAAAATCTGTATCACATGGGAAATCGTTATATCTCTATCCAAGAAAAATGTATAAAATCGGAAAAATGTATAAGATACACAGTAAAAAACGACACAGAATAATTTTACTAAAAGTAGCACAACATTATTACAAATTATGTTTTAAAACCATTATTGTGATGTTCAAATTTTTATTAAAAATAGGTAATTAAATATTAATATACTAACGTTTTAAAAGTATTACTTGTTAATATTTTTTACTAATCCATGAAAGAAATCACTTTGTCAAAATCAAAGTTTACAATAACTAGTCTGTATTGGTTTCAGACCCGGCCTACTTCCCTGGGCGTTGTGCTGAAGTGTTACTTCGCGGTCAAGTGATAGGCAAGATAGGAGTCATCCATCCTAATGTCCTCTCAGCCTTCGAGCTGACCAACCCATGCTCAGCTGTCGAGATCACCATAGAACCATTTGTATAGAACTAGAAAAATGTTGGGGTAGGTCGCAAAGGGACAATGAACATATTGTTAATATTTATGATTAAGTAATAAAATATATTACATATACATAAATGTTTGTTAGTTTCGCCTCTAAAGGAGCTTTCCCCAAAACTGATAACCTAGAGGAGGAGGAGGAACCTAGGAGGCCTATGTTCGTCAGTAGACTTTCTGGGACTGATAACGATAATATTACTATTTACTAAAAAATGATGACTAATACAATATTTTCAAAATGCGCAATTTAATCAATAATATATTTCTCAATTATGCTCATCGAATGAAGAGGGAAGACTTACGACTAACTCATTAAAAACCCGCAATATTGGTGATGAACAAAAACGTATCTTTAAGTATGATATAAAGTATCATTGGGATTTCCTATAATTGAAAACCGGTTTTTTTCTAGGTGTTTGTTTTATTTCTTGGCTGCATCAAACACATACACCTGGTGTTATTTTTTCAAATCGCTTTGTCATGCGCATGGCTCGTTCATCGAACAAATCGCTATCTATATTTATCTTAATAGGCGATTATTTAATATTATAGCATTTACCATATCATTTAATCTACAATCTCAGCTCTTAATGACTTATACGGTTCTATGATAAACATTTCCGTAAGGCGTAATGTGTGTACATAAGTATGTTTATGGGAATTTGGTAATTGAACATAATAATAAATAAATAAATACACTCAACAAGTCACATACATAGTCCTGATTCCACATTAAGATTAATCAAGTCTTGTGTCGTAGGTATCAGGAACTACAAGATTTTTCGGTCTCACAAAAACCTAGACCTGAGACAAATACTTGTGGGCTTCAAGATTATTTGTCTCGGTACGGGCACAGAATACTAACAAAAGTCAAGCTCTATACAAAGCGCGCTAGATCAACGCACACATTCGCCGATACAAAATTCGAGTCCGATCGAGACCTCTGCGAGCGTGAGTTTCACCCGCTTCCGACAGGCATCTAGTGATATTTTTTATGCTAAGATGGAGCAAATGAATAAAAGTCATTACACTTGTATATAAAATTCCAAATTATACCACGATACTTGTTTTCGCATAAGCCAGAGTTAACAACCCTAGCGCGAACGCCGAGCGTAGTATGAGTGTAACAACAAATATAAAGTATATACACAAGCTTGACTTCTGTTAGTTTAGTATTCTGTGGTACGGGGATCGAACCTGCGGCCTTTCGTTTCATAGCATGCGTTTAATTAACTACGCCGCGGAGACTATTTTTAATATAAATTGCAGATTGTTCGAATTGGCACAGAATTAAAATACTACCTTAGTAATATCTAAGAATTGGTAGGCTATGATATTTGAGATTGCATTCTAATAATGAGGTCTAACATTGTAATCAAATTCTGGATCCAACAGCTAAACTTTTTACCTCATATTTTCAAATTCTTCAATTTACCTTTATGACGAAATAACAATCAGTTAAAAATAATTTACACATATAGAATTTAAAATAAAAGCTAGAACCAGTTCAAAATATTTTATTCCATGTACAATAATAGCACAAACAATTATTCACTGTTGAATTACATTGTTATAGTAAATATTTATTATGTTTTTATAAACATATTTTACTCTACATTTTTAAAATTCCATCAAATGTGTGAAATGTTCAAAATGTAATGTTTTAGTTATAAAAAATAATATTGACTGGTTGACAACCATACCTGAATATCTACAATTTTTTACATAGTTTTGTCATGTTACACATTGTTGAAAATTTACAAAGAAATATATTTTCATAATTGCTACAATAGTGATGTTGTACTATATTAATATAAAGCACAATGTAGGAAGTGGAGAAATTCTATGCAGGTAGCATTAAATAGACTGGTACCCAGTAAATTGATTTTTACACAAATATAATCTATTTAGAAATCCTTAAGAATCTATTTAGCTAGGTATAGGTGAATAGATAAGATATTGATGAAGAATTATTTTAATCATCCACATAATTGTACAATGTAAATTTATAGCATGTATTCATCATCACGCTGCTTATTGTATAAGACTGATTTCATTCGTACCAAAATTTTATTAAGGCACTTGCTAATTGACCATATTCCCAAATTTGTGAGGCGGAAACAAATAGTGACATACAAGATAGACAAACAACTGCATACCACCATGTAGATGCAGTGTGTTTTACTTCTAATACTTATTTTAAAATACTGAAGTTTTCACTTTCATAACTTCATTAATGTATACATTAACCACAACACAACTTACAATCTAAAATCGGTTTGCAATTGCTACTAAGAAAACAACAAATACATGGCAAATTTAAGACTTTTTCATATACATATATGACTGTAAATACAATTAATTAACAAAAATATATGTAGCATAAATAAAACAAAAATATGATTTATTTAACCAAATTGAAAATTGTCCAAACTAATAAAACCTTGATTCAGCAGAAAAATAAAAAAATGTGTGTCATGTATTTACTGCTGTCCTAAGAACAAATATTCAAACATACACTAAACATACTAAATCGTAATTTTACTGAGACATACTTTGCCATATAAGTTAACTTTAAAAGTTACAAGTTTGTAAAATAATAACAATAATTTTAGTTCAGTTTTCAACTACAACACCAAAGGTGACCAATAACTATAACCAGATAATGTGGACGGATATCTAAGCAGCCAGCAATACTTATATGTTATCAATCGAGTAGTAATTGTATCTTGAACATTTTTTCTAATTCGGATCTGTTGAAATCAGGAGCAATAATAAATGGGCAAAGATAAAATGACAATTCTTTGAGATTGGGTGCACTAGTTTTAATTGCCTTTGCCACTTGTACAGTCACATGAAGACATCTTGACAAGCTTAAATATGTAAGATGTTGAAATGAATTGTTTGTAAAATATGACAGTAAAGCAGTTGTGGAAAAGTAACCATGACGTAATTTTAATGAGTGCAAATTCTTCAATCTGTATAGGTGCAACAAACTTGAATCAAATAACGTTTTGCAAGTCATTATGTGCAGCACTTGCAATACTTTACAATTAGATATATGCCACATTATATCATCATTCAAGGTATCTCCGTAGATGTGTAAAGCTCTCAGGGTGGACTGTTTATTTCTCAATAGAGATTCTAAAAATTCTGCAGGAATATTTTTCATTTTCTCCATGCTAATACTGACTAAATTGGTGCATTGCAACATACTGTATAAACTATTGTGTGTCAATGCAAAGTTAGATAAAATCAGGGTTTCAAGGTACTTCAACTTGTCAAAGGGTAAGTGATATACAAAATTTCCATTTGCATTTTCAGTATTTTGTACTATAAGAGAATTACGAAAACTCAGAAATTTCAAGTTGGGCCAGTGACCAAGATCATCAAATATACAACTATCAACTTGAGATATGCTTATTTCTAAATGAGTCAAGTTAGGGCAATAGCTTATTAAAGAAGTTCTCACTTGTGAATATAACTTGAAATACTGCAATTTAACATTTTTCAAATATTTAGCAACAAACGGCACAATACTCTCACTGATCCTCACATAGTTCTTCATGCACACTATGAGACGTGTGTTGTCCCAAACACACGGAGTCAGACATAGCTGTTGCCACCTCATGCACACTTTGGCCACTGCCAGTAGTGACTCAAAATCTATCATGGAAAATATGTAAATAAGTAGCTCATTTGGCAGGTCATTTATGGTTAATGCATTGGTACATAGTTGAACACCTGTCATTTCGAGGTGCACCATCCTTGATGACACTGACCAGCACTTTTGTAGTTCTGCAAACATGTTTACACATAGTATTACTTCTCACTTAAAAATATATTTCCCAGCACTGATACAATTTTAATTGAACGGAATATAAACGCGTGAAGTTAATGTAATTATTTTTAATATAATGGGACAAAGAATAACTATTAACCCAGTAAGGTCATGAACCTTGAACAATCGTAATATATAAAATAAAGAGCTCATGTTTAACTAATTAATAAAATCATAAAACGCTGGTACCAGAATATATAATTACCTGTGTAGTACCTTGCTTCCTATTCGAGAAAATTGTAATGTTTGCTTTAGTAGAATCATAATTTATGTAAAGTTATCCTTTTACGCTACGACACTATGCTCACGAGTTAAAATATACATCAAAAAGTGACGCTCTTCATTTGTAATTTTATGATTCATCCTAAAGGGTGGAATACTGTTTCAAATATAATTTTTAAAAGAAATATTAAAAATAACTTTCATCTTTGATGCTATTTTTGTATGACGTTATGACGTTTTGCTTCAGGCGCTTCGCACATATGACATTTGACTGACATATATGCGTTCCGTTCCACGCATAGCTTCAAAGATCTATTTAGGTTATAAAAATAAGTGAAAATAGAATTGCAACTTAATATGTTATTTATTATACATAGATTAAATACATTGTGATAATGCAAATGTTAAAAAACTGGAGGTAAGTATGATCCACTTGGAATTGACAGCGCTCCCTGCTGGATGGATGAACCCTGTTTAGGTGGCAAATAATCGTTATTTTGTGATGAGATGGCATAATTGGCGACAGAAATCTTAGGCACAGTATTGGGTAGCAAGTAGTTAGTATTCGTTGTTATTACAGCTGTTGATCCGGAATAACCATTTGCTGTTGGTAATGAATTTATAGATTGCGAAACCTGAGAACTCTGCGTTGCTGAGTTCTGTGATCCGTGTGGCAGTAAATACGATTTTCCAGGCTTTGGTAATGTAATTTGTGTTTCTGCAGAATTAGGGGAGGGTATGTAAGAAGAAGATGGTTCAGCTGTAACAAAACCAGACGTTTGAGAAACAGGTGGCGGTATATACGTGTTAGATGGCTGCACGACTGTTGGTTTGGATTGTTGAATACTGTTAGAACTATAAAATGAAGAAGAAGGACCATGAGACGACTGTTCTGCTAAAGGCCCAGATGGTCCCGATACAGGGATAATGACATAAAGCGGAGATGGTTTGGATGTGGAAATTCTTCCACAATTGGTTCCTTCACAAATCGTAGCAGGTCCGTTGTTACTTATAGGAGGTATATATATCTGAGATGAATCAATTGGTCTTGGTCGAGTAGGTCCCGGTGATGGTGGTACATATGAATCTGAGAGTAGCCCAGTGGAGGTAATTGTAGTTCTGGAGGATCCTCTATTATTAAATTCAATACTTCCTTCGATTGTTGGTGGTAAATACCGAGGACTGTTTGCAGATATGCTGAATGATTGATTAGATTTAGTTTGTTTCGGTGACTCATAATAGTAGCTCGTTGAAACCGAACTCGTTGCTGTACTAGAACTCGAAGAAGTTTGTGACGGATTTGAACTTCTAGTTGTTTGACCGACGTTCGATGCCGGAGGAGTTGGTGCATTAATATTGTACCCAGATACATCTGACTTAGCAGTTCCAGTGTTTGTAGAGAAATGTGACACATCAGAACTTGTTTGCCCTGCATTGGATAGGGATTGTTTGTGATCGTTATAGTGGTAACCTTGAGTTGTTGAACCCGCTATACATTGAGATGATCCTAAAGGTGTGGATAATTGTCCTGTATTTGGAGAGATTGGAGTTTCGTAGCGATAGCTAGAGTTAACGGAACTAGTTGCAGATTGAGAAGAACGGTTGCCAGTGACACCTTGAGCAATTTTGGTGCCAGATGATTCAAACACACCGCTGCTATAACCAGAAGATGTTACCCCAGAAAGCTGAGATATTCTTAGAGCGGTTTCAGTATGAGTTATTCCTGAACTTGGATCGGCATAGTCATAGCCTGATGGAAGAGGACCGGTTATCATTTGAGATGTCTCCAAATTACTTTGTTGACTAATTGTTTTTACAGAATGTGAAATTCCCGATTTATCTTCATTTTGTGCCCCCGAATATGTCTTGTCATAACGATATGTAGATGATACTGAGCTGGTAGCAGTGGGACTGGAGCTCGATGTGGTTTGAGTTGCACCAGAATTTCTTGATTGTCCACTAGAGTTAATGTTCCCTGGTGCATTGTAGCCGTACCCACAAGAACCAATGGCACCTTGGATAATAGCTGTGTTTTGATTTTGAATTGTTTTCTTTCTACCTGTTTCAACGCTTTGTGTTTCGTAATTGTAACCACTGGTGCCGGAATTGTTGATGGTCGTCGTCGTCGTCTGTCCAGTCGCAGTGTAGCCAGTATTTATAGTCCCTCCGGGCGCCGCGGCAGGATATGCATAAAACATGTGTTGTGCCTGCGTCCTGTCAACATTTTGTGCTTGAGTGGACACGTTTGGTATCTGTGTAGGTAGATCAAATGGAATATTTGGTGTTTTGTACACGTACCCGGCTTGAAGCTTTACACGATCAATATCAGTAATAAAAAACTCATGTGATTCCGGAGAAAGAGTCACAGCCTGGCAAAATACGTTAATTAAAAACAAAACGTTAAGAAAATAAAGTAAATCATGATATTAAAAAAAACATTAGTTGTTGCCTCTACTACAAAGATTTGGTGAAAGATGAGTTTAAGTTTCTTCGCCTATATTTATAATAATGTTGAGGAAGATCAGAGTTTAACGCTCTCGGATATTGTGAAATTCTTCCACTGCTAACCCGTAAATGTATTTTTGTGTAAAAATACGGCGGTTTCTATGAACTTTGAAATGCAGGCCCACATGAGTGCATTTGCGGATTAAGTTAATATATGTATATTAACCTATAAGAAGTTTGACCGAACGCGCTAACGTCAATAAAAGTCTTTGAATTTTTAATATTTATTGATATCAAAATATTAGAATCAAGTCCTGAACAAGATAATCTCAGTCGTACTCAATGAACATCTATGTTATTCTTCTATTATAATAGATATGTACTTTTTGGATTTTCATGCTAGTCACTATTCCGCGGTTCCTCAAAGCCTTTGTCGAGGACATGAACACACACGTCGTCGTCCAAAACTAGTAATTAGTTGCAAATTAGAAATTGGCGATGACGAAAATCCAAGAACAGAAGTCAATTTTAAGCCTTCACAGCATCAAGATACGGAATTAGAATATAAAATCCCTCAAAAAACTTACATAAATATCTTAACATCAAAATAATTGCCTACTTTTACTTTGAATAACTTTAGTGTAAACATAAAACACATTGAAGGGTTAGCGTCATCTGGGCAAATCATTACGCGGTTTTGTAAACCACGGGACACCGACATAATTTTTTTAATTTTTTAAATTATAAATGATGAGTATTATAATTAGATATATTTATGCCCAGGTCGAGGTTAAGTACTCTTTGTTATATTTGGAAGCAACGTAATTTTTAGAGACATTTTACCAGTTAGTAGTTTACTACTACTTTCTTACTAATATTAGATTTACTACACAATATTTAGAATAGGAACGGCCTAATACCTGCACAACACCTGATTATAATAGCAAATATCGTCCAGATAGAGTATGGAATGCCTTGAGAAGGCACTCCCACTTATCTCACATTTGTAACCGATTATTATCTAGATCTCGGGATTATTAGATATGGCATAAAATAATAAACATTGTAATACTAAATAATATTCAAATAAGCGTCGGGCGAGTGAAAGGCTGATGTTGTGGCTGGTTGGTTCGAGCGACCTCCAGTTTTAGTTTTGGCACCATTCGTCGTAAACGTCGCTTTATTTCATTGTCTCTCGATCATTGGTTAATTTAAAAGGTAAGACAATTATCTTGTATCTGTAATTATACGTGTGTACTAAATCTCTTTGAAATTATCTATCTCAAAAGTTTACGTTATGTTGCACATTATGTTTTAATCCGTAATTAAAATTAATGTATTTGTTTCCCGTGAGAATATTTCTTGCGTTATAAGCGGAGTAAAGTGAATAAGCGTTAAATATTGTTAATGCACGTATGTGTGGCGTACATAACCGGTACTTAGTACTTCTACTTACAATAAAATCGAATGTTATGACTACATTATCGATAAAGTATGTAGGTATATAAAAATCTTTTTGCACTTAAGTACACAACTTCAGGTACGAAAAATACTGGAGAGCTCTAGATAGTTAAAAGTAAAATAGTAAGTCAGCCTCTTAAAATACTCTGCAAGATAAGAAAATACATTCTTTGATGTTTCAGATCATAATGGTACTAAAATTATACGGTGTGTCGGACGGGCCTCCGTCGTTGTCGGTGCGACAAACATTGACTCAGTTGGAAATACCGTTTGAACTAATCAACGTAGATTTTGGCAAAGGCGAACATATGACAGAAGAATATGCCTTGGTGGGTATGTTTATATATATGTATTCCTAGGCAAGTATTCGTTCAGGAATAACTTGAAATAACAAGAAAGTATCATGAGATTAATGAAAGCGGTTTAAGCAAAAATAGATGAAGATCGAATAAAGTACAGATCTGTAGTCTTTGTTTACCCCAATAAGATACAGCCATTGCTCCTATGTATGTTCTATGTTTCTCATGACACAAGCTAATTTTTAATAATACTGTTTAGATGAACCCGCAAAAAGAAATTCCGGTTTTAGACGACGATGGATTTTTCCTAAGTGAAAGTAATGCTATTATGCAATACATTTGCGATAAATACAAACCTGATTCGCCTCTGTACCCGCAGGATCCCCAAACAAGGTAAAGTTAACTTTTGCTAAAAAAATCTTCATACAATTTCACCTTATCGTGACTCTTTAATAATTGCAAATATTAAAACTTGCGTTGCTTAGTTGTTTGCTTCTCCTTTATCTATATACAGTCAAAACTTTCAATATTAAGTACCGCTTCAATTACAAACTTTGATGAGATTCTTGCCTCACGATTCGTATATTTTGTAGTAACATTTATCTTGGCCAAATCAGCTTTTGATTGGCTTATGATTTTATGGACATGCACTTGTCTCATTTCAATTGCCAACATTTTTTGTCAAATGGTAATTTTTTGCCATAGCCCATATACATTCCATCTAAAGATTATATCTATAAAATCTTAATATGATAGTATGATATTGAGCATTTCATTATTTGTTTTCAGGGCTATTGTCAATCATCGCTTGTGCTTTAATTTGGCATCATATTACGCTAATATATCTGCATATACAGTAAGTAAATTAAAATGCATGATTTTTTTTGTAAAAGTACATGCTGGTGGTAAGATATTAATATTATCTTGGTTAGCGAACAGCCTTCATGAACTAGTACTCAAGTATCACGGGAAGGTTCACCCCTTCCCATGATTTTCCAGGTGATACTGGTATGCCTTGCCTAGTACTAGAAAAATTCTAGTCCCTTAGTCGTATTGAAAAAAACACGTTATAAAAACGACAATATTTATTTCTTGCTCTACAGGTAAATACCGTTGTTGTAGTTTTACAACTTTTCATATGGTTACTCAACAGTTCAATTATTCAGAGCATTTTTCTAAGTCGATAGTAAGTGTGGCAAAATTAACCGGAATGCGAGAAATAATCAATTCTGTTTGACTTTCAGATGGCACCAATATTCTTTGACTACGAACGTACCCCTCTAGGTTTGAAGAAAGTACACATAGCGTTGGACGTATTTGAAACATATTTAACTCGTTTGGGCAAGAGTTACGCAGCAGCAGATCATTTGACTATTGCCGATTTTCCCTTAATTAACTCCACAATGACACTGGAAGCTATTAACTTCGATTTTTCGAAATATAACAGAGTAAGTATCTTAATTAATAATAATCATTTCTATCCTATCCAAGTACATCGTTGCCTTTAAACATAATGATGGTTAACAATTTTAGTATAGTAGATAATCCTACGAATATTATAAAGGCGAAAGTTTGTGTTATTGTTACTTCTTCACGCTCAAACGAGTACATCAATTTGGTATGGAGGTGGCTCACACACTAGATTAAAACATACTCTTCATCCCGAAAAATTGTAGTATTCCCGTGGGATGAGCAAAGCATTCAAATATTTTCTACTCTTTCAAAATTAGAGAATGGATTGAGATATAGTTCAGGGCACATGAAATGGATAAAATGAGACGGGACGGAACGGAATGTCACAGGACGGGACGGGTAAAGCCGTACAGAGGAAGGCAATCACGTTGAATTTCAATATAAAACAATTAGTATTCAAAATAATATGTACCTGATGTGGACTGAATTAAAAAAATATCTGCACCCAGGCAAAGCCGGGCCGGGAGTTTAAAAATAAGGTTTAAAAAAATTGAATGTTCGTGTGGATAAATAAAAATAAATAATCGGTATTTAGATAAGTAATATATTTACAACATATTTTTACAGATTTACAAATGGTACAACGATTTCAAAAAGAATTACCCGAAGCTGTGGAATATTTCCGAAGGTGCCATGAAGGAGATCATGGAATTCGCGGCCAACCCGCCTGATTTAACACATCTCGACCACCCGATACATCCAATTCGTCAAATAAAAAAATAAATTACAATAATGTTATACATCATACTAATACATCCCTACGTAATGGCATAAAATATGTTTTAATAGATTTATCCGTAGTTGGAGACGCATTTCTTCGCGTAGCCGAGACAGGAGTTGGTGCAGCAATCGGAGTGGTTGTTGCACTGCGGATAAGATAATGAGGACATTAACACAACACAAGATATTAAACCAATAAATATTTCTATGAGCCTATGTGTTTATATTACCTACAGAATTAATTGAATTGATAATATGCACAATTTATTTATTATGAAACAGATACCGCATCGATATTGAACGGTATAAATATTTAATGTTTGAGTAATGAAACTAATGTAACAATATTATATTTCTCACGCAAAATTCTTTGTTGGAGTATCTAGTGCCCGTATAAGACATCCATATAAAGATGATACTCATATTTTTCATGATAATAATTAATTCATATGAAATAAAGATTATATACAATCATTAATAAATCCTTTGGCCCAAAACTAGGCGAGCCTACATTTTGGGGACCAAGCAATATTATAACATGTGTTGATATAAAATTACACTACCAGTTATTTCAATACCAGATTGTGCAATTTATACCTTTTTTATTGCATTGTTCCGGTAAACGAGCAAACTGGTTACTTGATGGTGAGTGATCACTGCCGCCCATAAACATCCATAACGCTTGGATCATGGATGTGTTGCCGGCTGATCAAATCGGGAGGGAGACCGCCCCGGACCAGCCTGCCCATTCATGCCGAATCATGATTGACAACAGCGCGTCTCTACCACTGAACTACATACATTTATTATGAATGTGTAAAAGCTCAATAAGGCTAAATTAATATTGACGGATCAACGAATGACGATATTTTAAACTGGTCCCAAGAATCTAACTTCGAAATAATTATAAGACAGAATAGTTCTAGTTCATCCCACCAAAAACATTTTCATGTAAAATTTTGCTGAGATAGGGACTATACCTATGACTCGCACTGACAAAAAGTTATCAGATTTCATTAAGAGCTAAATTTCCTACTCTTCACACCCTAACTTAACAAACTCTATACCTTAGTCAAAATATGTAGCTTGGCTGTTTCGTTACTCCTGGTAGGTACATACATGTGGGTAGTCGAAATGAAAACCCTCTTCTTTTTTAAGTCAGTTGCAATTGTGATTAGAATCAGCTGTTTTACTCATCAATATTATGTAATTTTGATTGTACTTACAAAAAAATAATTCTCTGTGAAATGTACGAAGCTAATTTCTTAGGTTGGCAACTAAACAGTGTCTGCTATTAATTTTGAAAGGAAGTTTACTCCCCATCCCACATTCAATAATTTTAGCCAATACATGCTCCATTTTCTTCACTGTGTAAATGTATAAATAATAGAAACGTAAAAACATAAAGAGAAACCTTATTTTTTTTATATTCTGAACAAGGAAAACTTATTTGGAGTTTAAGAACTCCCTACCATTTCCAATTAGAGTTCTTCTCATTCCTGTTTTCGGATTAAGTATTGTATACATTTTTGGATTTTTATCATTTCATGATCACGAATTTCTTCGAGAATGTAAAAATAAAACCTACATCATCAACAATTTTATGTTTATTTTTCCTCTTGTGTTTCAAATAAAGGTAACTAAATTTAATACTGCATTGAATTGAAATACATACTATTATTTTTTAAATATTTAATGTATTAGAATTATCGAATAAATTATCCATTACAGTAATTAGTTGCCTTGCTATTCATAAACCGATTCTCCACAAGAAATACCTAAAGGTTTTTTGTTATTTTCAGATTCTTACTTCTACGTAGAGTCTGCACGAGGCAATCCCATGCTGTATGCGGGAGGATACCGGTACACTCTTCACAAAGATAGGGGCTACCACAAATCCGCATTTAGAAAACGTTGGAGGTGCGCAAGACATAGCCTTGGCTGCAAAAGTGTTATCATCATGTACGGCAACAAAATATACCGACATGATCATACTCACAGTCACAAACCCATATACTCACAGGATGGCGGATTTAATTTTAAGTGGATTAAACAATAATGTAATTAATATATAATAAACAAAACCATTAGTACCTACCTAATATATTATACATATAAATTATAATAATTATATAGTGTACCTAATTTATGCAGGTAATTCTGACAAAGACTTATAAGTAAAACCACGGATTACTACTATTTAAAATAAAGCGCTCCAAATATTATTATTGTTTAGTTTTATTAAAGGCTTTGCACATCTAGACCATGAACTGGTCGCATTTTATAGATTTTCCTGTTTTATTAATTTATGGTTTTATTAGCCAAAAAGAGTTTGAATTTATCTATTTTGGATTTAATAATGTCTTGATAAACCAAATATTATAAAATAATACTTACAAATTCTCCTATTTCAGCACATTTCTTAGCTATGGTGGCGCTTTCTGGTTGCAGTACTGGCTCCACAGGTGCTATATCGTCTATATCCTTAGAGACGATAACTTCCTTTGTTGTCACGGCCGGTTCATCAATATCATTCCTAATTATGTTCCCGTTTGCGTACACAAACACGAAACAAAGAAGCAACGTGCAAACACGAGACATTGTGGTCGAATACAGTTTACCACTAACGGGTTCCTCTTATTCGTCGATTGATATAGTGTGAGGTCTGTGTCAAGCATACATGCCTATACACCCGCATGTTTGTCGGTGATAGCGAACTTGGCGGACACCTACTGCATGTCAATATACCATATAGGATGTTCCATTTCTCATTAGCTCAGCTTTCGCGAGTTTTTGTTTCGTTTTCCTTATCGGATTGACTCCAAAACAAACGTTTAATAGTTTTGTTATGTACGGTAAATCGGTCGTATTAATTGTGTCCGTTGACTACGCAGTCTTGATTTATCTCAGGGTAAACCGGTCGATTTAAAACTTTCCAATAAAAATATTTTTACTATATATTGTACTATCGTCGTCGGTACCGATACCGATACCGTCGACGAGAAAGTTGAAATCTTTAACACTAAGATTCTATCTCTTTTTGATGAGCACGCCCTTGTTAAGAAAGTTAAGCTTAGGCATCCTCCTGCACCGTGGTTGACACCGGGTTTTCGGATGGCGATGAGACGAGGACACCGCGCCTTTCGAGTTTATTAAAGGGACCGCACAGAAGAAAACTGGTGCTTATTTAAGGCTGCAAGGAATCAGTGTAACCAGATGGTACGTAGTGCTAAACGCCGACACATTCTTATTCCCCTGCTTATATCTGGAGATTCCTCAGAACTCTGGGTATAGGCAAAGTTAGCACAGATTTTCATGGTGCGACCCTTGGATTGGATGAGATTAATCGACATTTCTCCACTTCTACCTTAATCAGTCACCATCAATAACCAAACCAAGCATCGGATCTTGGAATTTATAGCTGATCATCCGAGACCTACCACTAACCCTTTCCAGTTTTCTCCGGTTCCACCTGGATAGATCAAATAGATTATCCCTGCGATCAAATCGAACGCAACTGTCTATGACAACATGAGCCGTCGTATCAAAAGCCATAATTAATTTAACCTCGCAGATAATTTAAAATACTTAAGTATATAATAAGATCTCATATGTACATTCATGTACTGCGGTTGAAGCTCTTCTACTATCAAAAGTTTGGGATACATATATTATTTACATTGATACTCTTATTTATCAACATGTATCTTCGTAGGTAAATTTATGCAAAACTTGGCAAATAGCAATTGCCCTCGTTAGCATATAACTATTTACCGAGTAACTCGTCAGAGTGATTCACTAGCATATAGAGGGCAAATTATTGCTTACCCATTATCTAAACACGCAATAATTTTGTTTAATTACACAATGGCACTTAGCCACACCTCCATCGTTTTTTTTCTCTTTTTTACCAAGAATAAAGTTCTTATAGAAACCGTGATAATCCGCAAAGTAGCTTGGTCATTGCTTTTTAAAATATTGTGATATAAATGACAATCTCGTTAAAAAAGCTAAAAATAAAATTTTATTGTGGCTGGAAACTCTTGATCATGAGGAAACAGAGCGATTGGTAACGCATACTATTTTGGTAACGTAATAACTTTTATTGTTATGATAAAATCTGTAAAAAAAGAAGAATCTACTATGTTTACTTTTCTCTATATTTTACATGACTCCTTTTTATTTATATTTTAATAATTGTTTAGTATCTAAGCTTAGCAATAAAACACTCGCACTTAGTTATATAATTAATAAATCATGTAAATGGCCCAAACAGGAAATATGTTTTAAGTTATTGCATAGATTCTTTCGCGGGTCTTGAGCGTGGAATCCAGAAATTCCGTAACGAAAATAACCTAAGTCCGACCGAAATTTAAAATTAATATTTTTATTTTGATTCAAATATGTGCCAGTACTTTTAAATGCGAATTGCAAAGCTATTTGCTTGATGAATTGCAATCTAACCTCTTTCGATATTTAGTTTTGCCATCTATCGATGAATAGCAGAACTTTTAATGACTTTTTGAAATATCACACTTGTCTCTTTAGTTCAGCAACTCGCCTCTAGGTGGCATTGGTTGTATCGGCGTTACTGCGCATGCGTAATCCCCCTCTTCGCCCCGCAATCTGGTGACTCATACCTGCTTAGAATTTCGGAGTTAGGGCGCCTCCTCTTTGTATTTACTTCATGGTAAGACTCTACGAAGCTCGCACGTACAACAGTGAATATCTGTACAATTTATATCAAAGAAAAACAGAGGAAAAAAAATACTGCATAAATAAAATAAATAAATAATTATAATCAAATAAGTTGATAAAAAATGCTATGCAATAGCTTTACCGCGGCAGTCTCCGAGTGCCACACGTCTTTTTTTAACTTAGTTCTTATGTTGTTTAAGAAATAATCCTTTAAATGGGCCCACTAATATGATAATTCTCTTTTGTAATGGTTTTTGGCATACCAAGTTACAGGCTTTGGCTAGTTTGGATACCTCTCGTTGGATGAGTGGGGGCAAGATTGAAAACCAAGACTTATACTAAAAGCCAGGTTTATCAAACTTCGTCTGCTACGTAGGTATGAAACACACTTTTAAATGAACTTTCTGTAAATTTATCTGTGAAATTCATGTTTTGTAATTAAGTGGGAAAGTTTGAGAATCTCTACTTGGATCTTTCCCCGGTGGGGTAAAACTGAAATACTTTACAACAAACAATTTGCTTTATTTTTGTTAATTATAGGTGTTTTGACACTACAGTCGGTTCTATATATTCCAGATATTAAAAGTAATTGACTTATGACCAATGACAAAAAAATAACGGACATATAACACTCATTTAAACGATTTCAAAAATTCGTTCAGTCTTTCCACGTCACCCCTTTATCTTTCCCCTATTGCGTTTTTTCGATAGCAATTTTTTAATAAAAATATTTTGCTTTGGTGTACACTCACATACATAGTCCTGACCCTATATGGAGATACATTTAGTATTGTGTCGTGGGTATCAGAAACTACGAGAGACTTTCCGGTCTCGATCCGATACAAATACTTGTGGGCCTCACAAATATTTGACTCCGTGCGGGGAACGAACCCGCAGCCCCTCGTCTAACAGCCGGTCTCAAACCAACTGCGCAACAACATGTCAAAATGTATGCAATGTGTATTCGAGTAACCGAGATTCGATTAGAAAGTTAAGACTTAAGTTAAGACATCATTTAAAGGCTATGACGATTAATATAATTAGAATAAAAACTTGTCACGTCGACCTTATAAGCACAGGATGTAATAAAAATAAAACTGTATTGTACAATCAAAGAAAATATTATATTTTAAAGATCTATGGGGACGCCGAACAGTCCTGATGACCGACGAGTAGTCCTTCTGGTCTGCTGAACCACTGAGGGTGGTGCTGTAGTCCTGCGTCCCGTTACTCCTGGCAGAAGGTAATTCACCGGCAGGTTATCAAGTGGCAAATTATCCAAAGGCAGATTGTTCACTGGAAGATTGTTCAGTGGCAGATTGTCTAAACTCTAAAGGCAACTTGATTGGCAACTCGTTCAAAAATCACCGATGAGGTTTTTGCAGAGAGCTCCAGTCAGTCTGTAGGCCATACCACCCCATAGTCCCATTTGGCAGAATCTGAAATGGAAATCCTAACTTTAAAATATTCACCAAATAAATATTATTACCTCGAGCGACCACTATCTACTCTTGCACTTAACAAGGGAGATAGAAACTGATCGATAAGTAGTCAATGTTAATAGCTTATACCATTTAGAGGGTTCTGCACATAGAATAATTTTAGGCTATCGATCTGCGTTATCTTCATCATTGGTTCTGTTTGTTAGAAAAGGAGACGTTTTTATGCGTCAAATGTATAGCATTATTACAATATTATCAACTTATAAAAATCTACATTTTGTGTGTAATCTTAATGTTAAAGCTGAAAAACGCCTAACATTTCCTCATCGCAGTGATCTTACACGCAGCGTATTTGCAAATTCACTCTTTTCATAAATTCGGTATGAATGCATATCTCAGAAAATATTACAAAAGAAAGTTACCTAAATCCTTTTTCCGTGGTGATTCCATTGGATATTTTCAAGAACTGGTCGTTGTCTTGCGAGAACGGCAGCATACCAAGTAAGCTGTTCTGGGATGGGCGATCCTTGCTCTCTTCAGCATTGAGGCCGTGAGCGAAGGAAGTTATGAGGTCAAGGAAGGAGTTTCTAACCCTGGCGTCAGTACTTGACACTTGGCCGCCTGCCGGTTTGCCTTCAGCGTCTAATGGCTCAAATATTTAAGCCAGCTCGTCTCCGTGAGCAGGATCTTTCACTTTAGAATTCCTAGATGTGCCGTTAGCTGCTGAATTGTCTGAAAGGTAATATAAACTCTGCAAATTAATTTGGTTTAAAAGTTTAGTGTCATTTTACATTTTGTTCATATAATCAAGCAAGCAAAAAAACGCAATAATGTTTATTATTAATTATTGAAAATATATATTTTTCACTAGTAAGTTTCATAGACACAAAAAATGTTCGCACACGAAACATACTCGTAGTAAAATGGGCATTCTCCTTTATTCATTAAAAAAAAAAACTTATTGAGCCGACTGATCCAACTGAACTGTGGATTAAAGGCAGGTAAGAAAATTAATTATATACAAGCCAAACATGTATTTTAAAAATCGTTAGACCGGAAACCGGTCATTAACTATAGAAATGTAGGGAATTATTGGAGATATTTAAATATGATCGCAAATACACCAATATTGATAAAAATTATACCTGTAAGAGCCAGACCCGTCAAGAAGTGAAATCCCTTGGTGAGGTTGCCGACGTGTTCGAAGCTGTAGAGGTAGGCAGGCCCGCCGGAACTCCACGTGCGGACGCTCTGGTAAGCAGGGAAGTTGAACAGCGCATCACCTGGAATGTGTCACACAGAATTATGTTGAAAAATAAAGTAAAGATGCTGTAAAGTATATAAGCGTAAATAATAAGTAAACGTAGGAAAACCAAAAAAGATGTAAAAATCAAACCAAATCCGCGATCAAATTCGTCAATAATAGTTTTATTTCAATTTACCCAGGACGTTCTACTAAAATTTTGTACCTATACGAGTTTAGCTTTCCGTTTAAATAGCAGTAAATACATTAATGATAATTTATCAATTTCATACTTTTCATGCCTACAAACTAAAACAAATTGTCGTACGGTATCCTAAAACAGGGACTAACCAAATTAGCTCCTAACAGTGACGGGTTGCACGCGAGGGTGGCTCGAGGGGTTGTGAAAAGGGTCTTTTAACAAGGGGATAGAGTACAAAAAAATATACATGCAGACATCTGATACAAAAACGTTCACGTATTTTGTATTTTGATTGTGTACTTTTTACCGTTTTCGCAGTTTTGGATGAATTATGTGAGTTATGGTTTTTATGGTAATAATAAGGTTTTACGAGTATATCGTTATTTAATTTCGATACTTCATACTAGTTATAGGAACGAACCGATTAACCAAAATGGCCCCTTCAGACATAACCTCTTAGTTTCGTATTTATTTATAGTGAAATATCGCTGTTAATTACATCACAGTTAAATTAAAAAACTGATAGTCACCTACTTCAATTCTACTTATAGGTTCATAGTGTTGAAGACGGCGGTGTAGTAGTCCGACAGGGATCGGCAACAAGGTCTGCACCGCGGCAGTGATTGGCAGCAACCCGTCCACGCCCTGTATCACGCCTTGCAGGCCCCCTATCATATCCTTCTTTATGAAGTCCTTCACTAGTTGCAACTGGTTTGCCAAGAATTTGTTGTATGTTTCTGTAACAAAAATGTTTTTCTATAAGTGAACCCTTAGACATTGTCAGTTATTAGCAAAATAGATAAATTTTACAAATGGAAGGCGGAACCTATCAAAGGCTGGCATAATGCCAGGTAGAGCACAACGGACGATGAAATTTTATATCGTATTCAGAGCCTGTGGTGAGAACAGTGGAATATAAATAAAATATACCAAACACAGCGTTTGAAGTCTCGGCAGACGTAGTTCCAGTTAGCATTGGCGGTCGTCTCTTTGTCCTGTTCAGTGACGCAGCAGGATTTTCCGCCACGATCGGGGGGAGAGCTCCAAGGTCATCAGGGCCTTCTACCCGTGCTCCAGCACCTGATATAAGTCATTATCATAATTCATGTTCAATTAATCATGAAATAATTTAATCAAAGAATTAAGTGAATTACCTGAACGTCCCGAGATTTCGTTTAAGAACTTCATTGTATCGATTGCATAGTTCAAAGTTATAGTGCGTGGTGATTGGCTAACTAGTGAGCAGTGACAGTTCACACCATCCCGCTCAAACATCCCACGACCCCACGACGCGATATCCCAATCTATGCTGTTGCTAAGCCCTTTCCTGAATTATTTATCAGTGGACACAAATACGTTTAATAAAATCCGAATGTATAGCTGAGTCCCGAATAAAATAAACCAGGCTATACCAAATCCATTAAATAAGTGTTTTGATATCCCAAACAGTCTGACGCCCAACCTAAGGTTAAGTGCGTTTTTGCAAATTGTCAGGACGTAACAAGACCGAAGGTTCAGTCCTTCATAAGACAAGTGGACTCGAAAGACAAAATATGTATGTTGCATATGTGAAATGAAAAAATAGAAATATAAAGGAAGAGCTCCGGAAGAGATTATCATTTTTGTCATTTTGAACATGAAATATACGATTTGGTCGAGTTTATTTATTTCTTGACACGGTTGAGTGTCTTGCTGACCATCTAGCTGACACTGCTGGTTTTGGCTGTACAATTATGAGCTAAATATTACTGCAATATGTTTAATGTAACGGTGTCATGTACTCATGTTGAGATCACCTGACTCAGGTTTAGACATGGTAAAATAGAAAGAAAAAAAAAAACAACATACGCTTCTCCTCCAATACTATCAAGATGTCGCTAAATTGTTTACGACTATAATACCAGTTGATACTTGATAGATATGTGACATGACCCACATAACCAATAATAAAAGTGGTAATTAATAAAGATATTTTTTGTCTACCTTTTTAAAAACTGTTCACAGTAGGCCAAGGGCGTCGCCAAGGGCGTCAAGTGGGGCAGCTGCCCCCAAAGCTTTCTTTTGCGATTACGTTCGCGTCGAATAGTTTTTTTGTACTTATTTTGCAAATTATACACAAACAAATTATTGTGGTTTACTACACATAGCTTAACATGAATAAAAAAGTTCAAGATGGCCGTCAAGTACCCATTTAATTTCTACTATGAATTTGGGTTATGCGAACAAAGAGTGCCTCAGATATCAATTTGAAGACCAATAGGATCAATAGCAAAAAAGGCCAAAAAGGCGGCCACAAATTTGGATTCTGACTTCAAATGTAGGTTATTCGAATAAAGGGTACCTCGGATATCGACTTCGAGACTAATCGGATCAATAACAAAAAAGTTCAAAATGGCGGCCACAAAATTTCAATTCTGACTCCGAATGTAGGTTATTCGAACAAAGGGTGCCTCAGATATCGATTTGGAGACCAATCGGATAAATAATAAAAAAGTTCAAAATGGCGGCCACAAATTTGGATTCTGACTCCAAATGTAGGTTATTCGAACAAAGGGTACCTCAGATATCGATTTGGAGACCAATCGGATATATAACAAAAAAGTTCAAAATGGCGGCCACAAATTTGGATTCTGGCTCCAAATGTAGGTTGTTCGAACAAAGGGTACCTTGGATATCGATTTGGAGACCAATCAGATCAATAACAAAAAAATCAAAATGGCGGCCACAAAATGTCGATTCTGACTACGGATGTAGGTTATTCGAACAAAGGGTGCCTCAGGTATCGATTTTGAGACCATAAATAAAAAGTTCATAATTGGTGAATTGATTTTTCATATAATACTCGTATTTGATAAAATATAATCACCCTTATTTTACCCCCATACGCTGTTTTTCCAAAATTCTTGCACGGCATTATTTTGCGTTTGTAATAATGAGTTAAAATATAAATTTTCAATAAAATATCTTCAGTGGTTTTTATTTTCCATTTCCATTTTAACCGTTACTTCAACTCATTTAGGCAAATATATAGCTTATGTTACTCCAAGTCAATGTATCATTTGAAAGGTGAAAAAATTTTTATTCATTAGTAACAACAATCCAAAAATACAAATGTTTCCTCTTTATAATATTGTTTAGATTTATAGATTAGTACTCAAAATAATAGGAACCTGATGTGGACTGAATTCAAAAAATATCTGCACCCAGTCCGGGCCGCTAGTTTAAAAATAAGGTTCAAAAAATTGGAAGTTCGCGTGGATAAATAAAAATAAAGAATCAGTATTTAGTTAAGTAATATATTTACAACATATTTTTACAGATTTACAAATGGTACAACGATTTCAAAAAGAATTACCCGACGCTGTGGAATATTTCCGAAGGTGCCATGAAGGAGATCATGGAATTAGCGGCCAACCCGCCTGATTTAACACATCTCGACCACCCGATACATCCAATTCGTCAAATAAAAAAATAAATTACAATAATTTTATAAATATAACCCTACGTAATGGCATAAAATATGTTTAAACAGATTTATCCGCTGGAGACGCATTTCTGCAAGTAGTAGAGACAAGTACCGTTGCAGCAATCGTAGGTGTCGATGCACTGCGAATAAGATAATGAGAACATTAATACAACACAAGATATTAAACCAAAAATATTTCTATGAGCCTATGTGGTTATATTAAATAAAGAATTAATTGAATTTATATGTATAATATATTGAATTAATTTGGACAATTTATTTATTATGAAACAGATACCACATTGACATTGAACGGTATAAATATTTAATGTTTGAGTAATGAAACTAATGTAACAATATTATATTTCTCACGCAAAATTCTTTATGTTGGAGTATCTAGTCGCTTGTATAAGACTTCCATACAAAGACGATACTCATATTTTTCATAATAATAATTAATTCATCAAATAAAGATTATGTACATACATTAATAAATTCATTGGCCCAAAACTAGGCGAGCCTATATTTTGGGGACCAAGCAATATTATTTTATTAACATTAAAAGTGATAACTAATGAATAACATGTGTTGTAACATGATATAAAATTACACTACCAGTTTTTCAGTATCAGATTGGTGCAATTTATCATTTTTTATTGCATTGGTCCGGTAAATGAGCAAACTGGTCACTTGATGGTGAGTGATCACTGACGCCCATAAACATCCATAACGCTTGGATCATGGATGTGTTGCCGGCTGATCAAATCAGGAGGGAAGCGTGAAAGAAACAGGATGGGTAGAAGGTAGGGTAGGGTAAGTATTTGGTACAGCCAAGATGTCGCTTCACATCGATTTCCTGTGAGACAGTGGTACCGCCACAGACCAAAAAGAATGTTTGTAGATAGACAAATACCGTTATTTTGAACAGGCCCCAGGAGCAAAACATCGGAATAATTAAAATATAGTGTAACTAATCCCACCAAAATCATTTTCATGTGAAATGTTGCCAAGATGAGACCATAATTATGATTCGCTCTGTCAAACAGTTATCAGATTGTACAGCCAATCTTCTTGATCCTCAAACCCGAATTCTACATATATATTGGTCAAAAGATGTGGTTTGGTACTACAAAATACATTGGAATTGAGAACCTCCTTCTTTTTACAAAATGTGGTACGGATTAGCTGTTTTCTTGTACGAACAATTACTTATAAGAAAGAAAATATATTATTTTTGTTAATATAAAATCGTTTAAAGAAAACTTTGTGAAATGTACGAACCTAATTTCTTAGATTTGCAACTAAACTGTGTTTGCTATTAATTTTGAAAGTCCTTACGGAATTTTACTTCCCATCACAAGTTCAATTATTTAAGCCCATTCGTAGCTTCATTTTCGTCTCTATACAAATGTTAATGTGTTTAAGTTTATATTATGAAAAAGGATAATCTATTTGGAGTTTATTAACTCAGAACCACTTCCAGATAACGCAATATTAGAACATTTTCTCTAAGTTCTTTTTAATTATGGAGGGAAAATAGAAAGAACTTTCAGTTGAGAAACTTCTGAATCATCACCCTACTAAAATACACCAACCTGAGTGTTAGAATACATATGCTAACAGCGGACATGCAGGGTGCAATATTACAATGACCCTTCAAAACTCCAAACTACTGTTTGTATAAATTACTAGCGGCCTGGCCCCGCTTCGCCCGGGTACAAATACATGTTAAAGTCCATATTTTATTTAAACTCAACGTTACTGCCATTCTCTATACTGCATATCCAATCCCGTCCTGTATGCTTCTGTCCCATTTTATCCACCTTATATTCTATTCCACCCCATCTCTCTAGATTAAATAATTATTTTCTACGGAGATACTATTGAACTATTATTACTCCTACAACATTCATTGAAATCAAAAGATATAATGACAACATACACAGCAGATTATATCTACTACCAAAATGCCGAAATATGCTTACAATGCGCTTAAAAATGGCGAAATATGAATAGTCAAATTTGAATACGGCTTATTATTTGAATGTACGTTTATATTGACATATTATATATATATATATATAGATTGTGCTACCAAGCCTTATGGCATGTCCCAGACACAGCAATGTAAATAATCATTTAATTAATACGTGGAAAATGTCGTGGTTATTACTTTAACTTATATTTTTAAGATGTACACTATTAGCATATATTTTATTGTAATAATGTTTTTTTCCCAAATAAAGAAAATAAAATAAAAAAAAACCCTTATTTCAACCCCTCTAGGCAAATATGTTATAGGTAATGCCAATGTTACTCGTAGATAATGTAGCTTTCGAATGGTGAAAGAATTTTTAAAATTGGTCCAGTAGTTTTTTAGCCTATTCATTACAAACAAACAAAGTTTTCCTCTTTATAATATTAGTGTAGATTATATTATATTACTATGTGTATAATTTTAATTTTAACAAAAAACAATCCGCAACTTTTCCTATTCAAAAAGTTTCTGCTCATGCCTGTAAGTATTGTATACCTTTTTGTTTTTGTCGTAATAAAACTTACAATACCAGCGTTTTCTTTTTTCATTTCTTCCTCTGGTATTGCAGATAAAGGTAACTAAATGTAATACTGCATTGAATTGAATATATGTTATTATTTTTAAAATGTTCCATGTCTTAAGAATATCGAATAAATTATCCATTACAGTAATTAGTTGCCTTGCTATTCTTAAACCGATTCTCCACAAGAAATACCTAAAGTTTTTTTGTTTTTTTCAGATTCTTACTTCTACGTAGAGTCTGCACGAGGCAATCCCATGCTGTATGCGGGAGGATACCGGTACACTCTTCACAAAGATAGGGGCTACCACAAATCCGCATTTAGAAAACGTTGGAGGTGCGCAAGACATAGCCTTGGCTGCAAAAGTGTTATCATCATGTACGGCAACAAAATATACCGACATGATCATACTCACAGTCACAAACCCATATACTCACAGGATGGCGGATTTAATTTTAAGTGGATTGAACAATAATGTAATTCTGTATCAGCCCATATACGTCTCACTGCAGGGCACGGGTCTACTCTACAATCGAGACTACGATTGAGAGTGGTTAGGCCATATAGTCCACCACGCTGGCCTAGTGCGGGTTGGCGGACTGTAAGTCCATAGAAATTCTTATAAATCGCTATGGTATGCAGGTTTCCTCACGATGTTTTCCTTCACCGTTTTAGTGCGTGGTGATTGACTATCAATACACACATGACTCCGAAAAGTCAGAGGTGTGCCCTGGGATTTGAACCCGCGACCACCGTGAACATGTTGTCAGCCGCGTCTGGTCCGTTTACCAACAGGCCACCACGCACTGCAATAATTCGCAATAATGTAATTAATATATAATAAACAAAACCACTAGTACCTACCTAATATATTATACATATAAATTATGATTATATAGTGTATCTAATTCATGCAGGTAATTCTGACAAAGACTTATAAGTAAATTCACAGGTTACTACTACGAGTATTACAAATAAAGCGTTCTAAATATTATTTGTGTTTAACTGGTCGCATATCATATACTTTCCTATTTTAAGAATCAATGGTTTTATTAGCCAAAAAGAGTTTGAAATCATCTATTTCGAATTTAATAATGTCTTACTAAACCAAATATTATAAAATAATACTTACATAATATCCTATTTCAGAACATATCTTAGCCCTGGTGTCGATTTTTGGTTGCACTACTGGTTCCATAGCTGCTATATCGTCTATATCCTTAGAGACGATAACTTCCTTTGTTGCCACGGCCGGTTCATCAATGTAATTCCTAATTATGTTTCCGTTTGCGTACACAAACACGAAACAAAGAAGCAACATGCAAACACGAGACATTGTGGTCGAATACAGTTTACCACTAATGGGTTCCTCTTAATTGTCGATTGATATAGTATGAGGTCTGTGTCACGCATACATGCCTATACATCCACATGTTTGTCGGTGATAGCGAACCTACTGCATGTCAATATACCATATAGGATGTTCCATTTCTCATTAGTTCAGCTTTCGCGAGTTTGTTTCGTTTTCTTTATCGGATTGACTCCAAAACAAACGTTTAATAGTTTTGTTATGTACGGTAAAGCGGTCATATTAATTGTGTCCGTTGACTACACAGTCTTGATTTCTCTCAGACAAAGTAAACCGGTCGATTTAAGACTTTCCAATCAAAATATTTTTACTAGATATTGTACTATCGTCATCGATACCGATACCGTCGACGAGAAAGTTGAAATCTTTAACACCAAGATTCCATCTCTTTTTGATTCTTAATGGGGGCGGGCCCATTAAGAAAGTTAAGCTTAGGCGTCCTCCTGCGCCGTGGTTGACACCGGGTGTTCGGATGGCGATGAGACGAAGAGACCGCGCCTTTCAAGTTTATTAAAGGGACCGCACAGAAAACTGGTGCTTATTTAAGGCTGCAAGGAATCAGTGTAATCAGATGGTACGTAATGCTAAACGCCGACACATTCATAGTAATATACCCATGTCTTTCCCTGCTTATATCTGGAGATTCCTCAGAACTCTGGGTATAGGCAAAGTTAGCACAGACTTTCATGGTGCGACGCTTGGATTGGATGAGATTAATCGACATTTCTCCACTTCTACCTTAATCAGTCACCAAACCAAGCGTCGTACCTTGGAATTTATAGCTGATCTTGCTAGGCCTACCACTAACCTTTTCCAGTTTTCCCCGGTTCTACCTGGATAGATCAAATAGATTATCCTTGCGATCAAATCGAACGCAACTGGCAACGACAATACTAGCCGTCGGATGATAGTCGCAGTCCTTGACCATCTACTTTCACCCATCTCCCACATTGTCAATTTTACCCTAAGCATTGGCGGTTTCCCGTTTCAGTGGAGGAGAGACTTTGTTATTCTGCTCCCCAAAATCCCTAATTCCTCTCTCATCAATCACTTGCGTCCAATCTCTATTCTCCCTTTCCTTTCCAAGATTCTGGAAGCACGGCACACAAGCAACTTTTCAAGTACGTTCACGTGAAAAACTTGTTGTGCCCACTTTTTTTTATTTATTTGAACGGCGAGACCAGCATGCCGTTCGCCTGATGGTAAGCGATACGACCGCCCATGAACAGTAGCAAAACCAAACAACATCTTGAATTACAAAGCAATGCTTGGCGGTATTTACTCTGGCTTCAATGTCCTTCAATCAGAAACACAACAGTGCATTTAAACTGCTGTTTGACGGGAGAAATACACATTGCGGTGGTACCCACCCAGGCGGCCTCTCACACATGAGAGACCTACCTACCAGTAAAATCTTCAATCTGGCTTTAGCTTAGGTCACAGCACTCGCGTCTCCGCGCTCCTTAAAGATTCTCCTTAAAAATAATATTATTATAAATAATTTGCATTGTTTGTAAGTTAATAGACTAATTAAATATTACTTTTTCACGCGATCAACGAAAACTCTTGTCTATCGATTTTATATTAAATTAGTACACGTATCTATAACTGTATCGATGGCCGCGAATATTCTCAAGTATTTCAACAAAAAAGAGCTCTGTCCACACTTTATATGAAAATGGAGTACGCATACAATTATCTAATCTTCCACGAACAATTGCAGCCTTCGATCAAATTGTAAGATTGCAGCAGTTAACATACACACAACGTATTAGGTGTGTATATTACCAAGTTCAAACTTGGTTGGGAAATTATTTAGAAACTTCAGACTTAGGTTGGGTACTGCGAAATGAATTCCTAGAACCTATAACGACGACACTACCACCAGCTCCTGATGAACTACTAAATACAATATTTTGCATCTGCAAAAACGGTTGTGGTTCACGCTTCGGATGCAGGAAATCGGGGTTGCAACGTTTTGTAAATTGTGGTCATTGTAATGGACAAGCTTGCCTCAATGCTTTATCCTATCAGGACGATCTCGATGGAGAAAACGAATGCGATCCCAATAACCTGGCAGATATGGAAGCAAATGTCCTGGATGACGACGAAAACTATCACTCTCAACTGGAAGGTTCTGAGCAACCCGAGGATGACGATGAAGAAGAATAACATTAAGACTCATGTCCTTCTATTGTTCCTGTAAATCTTTCTCATGCTTAACTTCAATTTCAACAAGTCTTTGAAACTTGATTGATAAATAATAATTAATAATACTGGTAGAGAATGCCTCTAGCATTAAGTCGGCCTGTATACAACTCTGTATATAAAGCATAAATAAATAAATAAAATAAATAAATAATAGTAGGACAAATCTTTAATGATTTTCAAATCCCTATTCAATAATACCTTACTCGATATGGTAACAAACATACCTACATAAACTGATAAACACGCAGTGACGCAATTAGGTGCAAATAGTATGTTTTAACTAATAAACAACACAAATTATGCACAATAATATTATTTTAGCAATTTAATAACATCATACAACGTATTTTTTACTGAGGCTCGCGGTTGACCTTGTACCTATATATTGCTATGAATAGTCGAGCGCCGCGCTCTCTCCGCGCTCTCTCTCTCAAAAACGGTTAATCGTACAAAAACATGATTGATACAACATTTATAGAGAACTTAACCCTCGACAATTTTCTAATATACGTAAGACATAAAAATTATAGGAAGCGAGATATTTACAAAAAAATGATTTTTGGAACCTTTGATATCCCACGTGCAGCGCTGAGATTTTATGAGATTTTAGAGATATTAGTTAAAATGCTAAAATAAAGGTTTATACAAATTTTCAGCCTATTATCTCTCAATCCGAGGTAAAATCCTTATTTGACTGGGCTATTAAAGATGGCCGGTAGAGCCCTTAGGCATTAAATCCACCTGTACTACTTATTTGTACAAAGTGTTTAAAATAAAATAAAAATAAATAAATAAAGTATAGATAAATGGTAAGCTAAACAATTAATTAATTAATTAATTTAGACAACAATTAATTAATTTAGATAAATACCTAATTCGTTATTTACTTAACAAAGACGTGTTAATTAATTAAGCGCATTTACCTAAGTCGGTATAAGTGGATTTCTTAAAATAATTATTTAATGATCGAGTTTGTTTTTGGATTGTAGCATCAACAGCCATAATAGTCCTAGAGATGACGACCAAAACCATGTATCATAGCAATACGGTCGAAACTGTATAAAATCGTTAGATTATATGATTCTGAACCCGACTAATTAGGTAGTAACGGTCAAAAGTGTAGCAATTGCATGTGAGGCTATTTCTGCTGTGTCCAAAAAAAAGGCAATAGCAATACGTCTGATATTGAAAATGATAGATTTTATAATTTTAAAACGAATAAGTTGGTTTTCAGACGTTTTGCGCGTAGTATATAGCTGAAGCCATGAGCTGAAGCGAATTTTTGAAAATGTCAATAAATTTAGCCGACCTGTATTACAGCAATCCGAATGAAATTTTTTTCAACCGTTCGTATATTTGGCAGGATTACAAAAAAATTATTTTCAGAAATTTTAGATGTCACATGTACTCCCAAAAGAGAAAAGAACGTTTTGGAGTCGCTAGGCCGATGCCTGAACGCTTCTTACGCTCCTGCTGCGGTGGGAATGGTTTCTTGCATGTTACGCTCCTGCCACTCTCTTAGTAGTCACTCAGAACCAGCTGTCCTAACCGTTGAAATAACGCACACTTAGGTGACAACAAACTATAAGTTGCTCAGACGGAGGTGGGTGTGTCGCTGGTTGTCCGAGGGTTCGCGGACGTTTTTTTCTTCCATTTCCAATGACAAGGCACGGTTTGCTCATCTGCCATTGACGAAGTTTTTAGGGATGGAAGGGTGGGTTTTTAGGAATTCAAAATAATCAATTATAATAGACTATATTTTGGCAAGACGAAAGCAAGGTTTTTATTGGAATATTTCCATAATATTTTTAAGTCTTAGATTTGTCATGACATCGATGTATAGCTATTCTTAGAATTTAAAGAATTATCAGAATTTATTATATTCCACCAAAATAAATTTACGGTGTGAGAAAAACATAAAATTTCAACCTTACTTAACATGGCCAGGATTCATACTAAAAGCCAGGTTTCTCAAACTCCGTTTGCTACGTAGGTATGAAACATACTTTTAAATGAACTTTCTGTAGATTTATCCGTGAAATTAATGTTTTGTAATTACGGAGGAAAGTTTGAGAATCTCTACTTGGATCTTTCCCCGGTGGGGTAAGACTGAAATATTTTACAAGAAACAATTTGCTTTATTTTTGTTAATTATAGGTGTTTTGACACTACAGTCGGTTCTAGATATTCTAGATATTAAAAGTAAATTGACTTATGACCAATGACAAAAAAATAACGGACTTAACACTCATTTAAACGATTTCAAAAATTCGTTCAGTCTTTCCCCGTCACCCTTTTATCTTTCACCTGTTGCGTTTTTTAAATAGCATTTTTTTATATATTTTTTTCTGCTTTGGTTCATATATTTCAGTATGTTATTGATATAATTGAACAATGCACCCTTTCATTTACTTATGAAATTTTTTTTTTTTGTATAGCTATAAGAAGTATTTTTCTACTTACAGGGTTTTAAATCAAACCCTGTTCATCTCATCAAAAAACCGTTCAACCTTGCCCCCACTCACCCTAATGCTTTTTGTTTCATGTCATGTTAATAACCGGCTAGACTATTTATGATACAGTTCGAGGAAATAAAAAAAGGTAGTAAAAACTATAAAACAAAAAGTAGCCCGCTGTATTCAAATGAAGATAACAATCTTAGCAGATTTTTGTCCAATTGCTATAAAATACAAGCTTATCGGTAAAGTAAAGGTAAGGTCATAATAAAATGTATAAATCTGCTGTTTTCAAGTGAAGATAACAATCTTAGCAGATTTTTATCAAATTGCTATTAAAAACAAGCTTATCGGTAATGTAAGGTAATAATAAAATTTATATATATACCCACAGCCACAAACATAGTCCTGACCCGATATGGAGATATATTTAGTATTGTGTCGTGGGTATCAGAAACTACGAGAGACTTTCCGGTCTCGATCCGATACAAATACTTATGGGCTTCACAAATATTTGTCCCTCCTCTTACAGCCGGTCTCAAACCAACTGCGCAACAAGATGTCAAAATGTATGCAATGTGTATTCGAGTATCCGGGATTAGATTAGAAAGACATCATTTAAAGGCTACGACGATACAACGAATTAGAATAAAAACATGTCACGTTGACCTTATAAGGACATGATGTAATAAAAATAAAACTGTATTGTACAATCAAAGACAATATTATATTCTAAAGATCTATGGGGACGCCGAACAGTCCTGATGACCGACGAGTAGTCCTTCTGGTCTGCTGAACCACTGAGGGTGGTGCTGTAGTCCTGCGTCCCGTTACTCCTGGCAGAAGGTTATTCACCGGCAGGTTATCAAGTGGCAAATTGTTCACTGGAAGATTGTTCAGTGGCAGATTGTCTAAAGGCAACTTGATTGGCAACCCGTTCAACAAATCACCGATGAGGTTTTTGCAGAGAGCTCCAGTCAATCTGTCGGCCATACCACCCCACAGTCCCATTTGGCAGAATCTGAAATCAAAATCCTAACTTTGAGATATTCACCAAATAAATATTATTACTTCGACCGACCACTATCTACTCTTGCACTTCACAAGGGAGATAGAAACTGATCGATACGTAGTCAATGTTAATAGCTAATACCGAGATTTTGAGGGTTCTGCACATAAAATAATTTAAGGCTATCGATCTACGTTCTCTTCATCATTGGTTCTAATTGTTCAAAAAGGAGACGTTTTTATGCGTCAAATGTATAGCATTATTACAATATTATCAACTTATAAAAATCTACATTTTAAGTGTAATCTTTATGTTAGGTTAGGTTAGGTTAGGTTAGGTTAGGTTAAATTGTTTAGAGCTGAAAAACGCCTAACATTTCCTCATCGCAGTGATCTTACACGCAGCGTATTTGCAAATTCACTCTTTTCATAAATTCGGTATGAATCCATATCTCAGAAAATATTACAAAAGAAAGTTACCTAAATCCTTTTTCCGTGGTGATTCCATTGGATATTTTCAAGAACTGGTCGTTGTCTTGAGAGAACGGCAGCATACCAAGTAAGCTGTTCTGGGATGGGCGATCCTTGCTCTCTTCAGCATTGAGGCCGTGAGCGAAGGAAGATATGAGGCCAACGAAGGAGTCTCTAACCCTGGCGTCAGTACTTGACACTTGGCCGCCTGCCGGTTTGCCTTCAGCGTCTAATGGCTCAAATATGTAAGCCAGCTCGTCTCCGTGAGCAGGACCTTTCACTTTAGAATTCTTAGATGTGCCGTTAGCTGCAGAATTGTCTGAAAGGTAATATAAACTCTGCAAATTAATTTGGTTTAAAAGTTTAGTGTCATTTTACATTTTGTTCATAAAATCAAGGCAAAAAAAACGCTATTATGTTTATAATAATTATTGAAAATATATAGTTTTCACTAGTAAGTTTCATTAAGACAAAAAATGTTCGCACCGATACTACGAGTATGTTTCGTAGTAAAATGGGCATTCTCCTTTATTCATTAAAAAAAAACTAATTGAGCCGACCGATCTAACGGAATTGTGGATTAAAGGCAGGTAAGAAAA